>OX336392.1:282793496-284160977 GCA_946902985.2 Meconema thalassinum
CACCATTCCCACTCCATTTCTCTTCCCCTCCTCATTTCCTATCCAATATAGCTGCAAGCCATTTCTCAGTTCTTTTCTTCCTTCCCCTCTCCATCTGGTCTCTGCCAGTCCGAGTACATCCAGTTTTCTCCTCTCCATCATATCCACAACCTCCTCCACTCTTCCCGTCAATGTCGTTATATTCAAAGTTCCGATTCGTAGTCCATTTCCATAGCCAGGTCTGCTTCCTTTAGATCTGTCCTTTCCGAGGCCCGTTCCCGTTTTAAAAGCAGTTTCATATCCACTACTGGCTTGCTAGGCCTAACGTAGCTTCACCATAACCCTGGCAAGGGGCCTGTTTTTGGTCCGCGAGAGGTATTTTATTTCCCTCAAACCCTCCGGACAAGTCCGGCGAGCCCCCCTATCCGCCACCTGGGACGCGCCCGATAGAGGAACAGACGTACCAAATATTTCCCCTAATGACCAGTTTCACTAAAGACATTCCAAGATGCCAGTCATTCTGTCGACCTTGAATACCGTTAATCCGCTCCTGACCAAGACAGCCACCCCATCCCCTGCTCTAGCATGCCTCTCAACCCTGTACACTCTGTATATATCAGAACAGACCTCACTGTCAGCGATTTTACTAGATAACCAAGTTTCTGTAATTAGAATTAAGTCATACTGTTTGGTGATCAGGTTTTCATTGAATAAATCTAATTTTGTATTCATTCCTCCTACATTTTGATAATAAATGGATAATCTAGGTTTTGATACCATTAGAGTGTGTTCAGGTCATCCTCATTTCGAATTACGATGACCCGAGGACCTTCAGATTTGCGTATTTTAATATGTCCATTTCTTACCTACAAGGAAGCATACTCTTTCTCTCTTCTGATGCTCCTAGCTTGTGCCAGCAACTTCCTCTTTTCAGGGGATAAACTCTCGTTCACATAAATTACATTATCGCCAGGAAGACCAACGTGACGAGTGGAGAGATTCCGTTTCACCCGGCGTCGCTCCAAAAGATGCTCCTTGTCGTCCCGCCGAACGAATTTTAAGATGATGCCACTGTGTTGATGATTAGGTGACTTAGGCAGTCGATGACAGGCATCCACCATTGTTTCAGTGATGACCACATCCAGAGCTTGACCTACTTTCTTCACTGTTTCAATAATGTTTTCATTAGGAACTTCAGGGACACCGTGTATTTCCACCGTATTCCTACGTGTGTACTGCTCAGATTCTCCTAGGCGGTTTTCAAGGGACTTTAGCTTCGCCTTAAGATTGTCATTCTGCTGAGTTAATGACTCAATGTGTCCTTTACATTCCTTAATCAGCTGGCTGAAGCGCAGCGTTAGGTCATGGGTCCAAGCTCTCTGCTGACTCGGTAGACGCGTGGGTTCGAGCCCCACCGTCGGCTGTCCTTGAAATGGTTTTCCGTGGTTTCCCATTTTTAACACCAGGCAAATGCTGGGACGGTACCTTACGATAGGCCACGGCCGATTCCTTCCTCATCCTTGCCCAGTTTCATTCATATTCATCCATTCCATCTCTCATACCGACGCGCAGGTCGCCCACGGGCGTCGAATGGAAAGACCTGCACTCGGCCTCTCATGAGGCCATACGACAAAAAAAAAAAAAATCCGTAATTTCTATCTGCTGGTTTGAAATTAATGTTACACAATCATCTAGTTTTTTATGGCACAATTCCATTGAATTACCTAGATCAGTCTCTTTCGCTCTTTGTTCGTCTTTTATGATTTTAAGTTGTTCTTTTAAATCTTTCAGCATTCCATAAATATTCTCCGTTGATGGAGCGTCTTCGTTACTTACACTATCACTTATTGTTGCACTATAGTCCACACATTGCACACACAGCCACTCGGTGAATCTGTTCAATGTATTCACACACTTCTTGTTGAACCACTTTTTACATGAACCATACCTTTCCAGCCTTCCCCAAGCTACCACCACACTCTCCGCAGTCGACCATGTTGCCGATGCAAGTGAAAACTCCTATTTAACCAATTTACGAGGAAGTTAGTAATTGTAATTGATGATGTTATTAATAACTGGTCAACGTATACACTTATATTGTTTGGTGACAAATATGGTTTAGTTTCTTCCTCGAATACACTCTTAAATACACAATGTTTTCGGAGCTACTCACTGCTGTGTTGTTCACTCAGCCGCCATGAGTTCCAAAGAACAATAAGTTAATGCATCCAGAACTAACCATGATCAGAAAATGAGAACCGAAAGTTAGTTACCATAGAACAGAGATGAGACCACAGCAGTAATAAATACCCTACATATTATAACTACTGTATGTATGCATTATAAGATAATATTGAGCAATAATATTCTTCTGTTTCCACCCTGGGCAAACTGGTTCACTATATCTGAAGGGTCTTGAAGTAATGGTATTTTACACAAGTCTTTTCGTGTCAATTGCCATGAAACTAATTCACTGTTGTTGAAATTCACTGATTTACCATACGTTAATATATTTATACAGGATTTCACTCCTTCGGATACAGGTAAAAAAAAAAAATGACCCCCCCCCCCACAAAAAAAAAAAACCACATTTCACTGTTTCATAAATTTATTCTTCTGTTTCCACTCTGGGCAAACTAGTTCACTATATCAGAAGGGTTGTTGTGGTTTGAAGGTGTACCTTCTAGTGGACTGTATAGGCGTATAAAGGAAACAAACACAACACTTCATGACATGATGGCTGCACATTGTTAAGGCACACAGAGAATACAAACAAGTCAAAGATAAAAGACCAGTTCACAAAGAGAATACGTACCATCTCGTGGTGAAATATGGAACTAAAATAAAGGTACCGTAACTGATGAGAGCTGAACAAGGGTCTTGAAGTAATTTTCCACTTAATTCTCTTTCAATTGAAAAAATTACAGGATTGGAAAGCCTCTTTGCTGCCATTCTACATCATCTTCTTTGCATTTTCCCATTTATGTGGGGTCTGCCTTCCTGCAATGATTCCTCCACTTCAATCGATCCATAGCGTCTCGGGGGCGGAGTTTAGCGAGCCGCATGTCATCTCTCACCCTATCCAGCCAGCGTGTTTGAGGTTGCCCTCGAGGTCGACGACCCTCCACATTCAGTTGAAGGGCAGTCTTAGCAACTGAGGTTTCACTGCTACGGAGCACATGTCCATACCACCTCAGACGTGATTCACGCATTTTCTCTGTGATTGGGGCAACCTTGAAATCCTTCCGCACAGCATCATTCCTAATATGGTCCAGTAGAGTCAAGCCATTGGACCACCGCAACATCTTCATTTCCATTGCATGAAGCGCCTGTCCTTGCTTCGATGTTGTAGGCCAGCATTCATATCCATAAAGGGCCACCGGTCTAATCACTGTGCGATATACTTTAGATTTTAGATGCAATGGAATTTTCTTATAGCATAGGACTCCAGTAACTTGGCGCTATTTCATCCATGCGGCAGTGACTCTTGTTTTGACATCAGGAATCGTGCTGCAGTCTGAGGTGATGCATGACCCAAGGTATTTGAATTGGGTCACTTTATTAAGTTGAACCTCACCAACAGTGATCGTGCCATCAGTTTGGTCACCGCATTCCAGGTATTCCGTCTTCTTCAGGTTCAATTTCATCCCAAATTCTTCAAGACGCATCTTCCACTCTTCTACTTGCTGTTCGAGGCGCCCACGAGTCTTATTAGCTAACATGACATCATCCGCATATAATAATGTCCATGGATGCTTGGTTTGGATGTCATTTGAGATGGCGTTCATGCAGAGAATGAAGAGCAAGGGGGACAAGGCTGATCCTTGATGGACACCAACAGTGATTTGGAAGATATCGGACATTCCTGCTGCGCATAGTTGCTCTTAAATAGGATTTTATTCGTTTCTTTACAGAAATTGCGCTCTGCAGAAGCAGATGACACAGGAAGAGTCAGTATCAACTTGAAAAATAATAGTAGCTGTGGAAAAGCAACTTCCATTTTCAGAAGTTCAGAAAAAAAAGAATGAGGAAGTGTTTGGATATTTGCTTCTAAATACATTCTTAGCTAAACTGATTTCAGTCTGTAGCACCTTACGGTCTGTGAAGATTATATTATACTTTTCACAGAACGTGAGAATATATTCAAAATTTAAAAGGATTTCACTTCTTGGGTTACAGGCATCCATTGCATTGCACACAAAATCATTTTCAGTAACTCTTCTACCATGTCTGATATTCCAAAAAGATTTCTTTTACATGTCTCTGATAATGTGACATTTTCCTCTTCTTTCTCCGCAGAGACTGGCATTATAAAAAAACGTAGTCTGATAAGTTCTGTGGAATACTTGAGACTCTAGATTGTTTATAAACTTTCACGACTAATGACCTGTGTGAAGCTAAATTGTATAGGTTAGGAATGTAAACAATGCTCTTAGGTTTCTACGTTCGTTGCCAAGAGCCGACTGCGGTGGCGTCTAGTAGTCTAGTTCTGAACTAGGCCTAGTAGTCGTTGATGGTGGCGTTTGGCGGCAAAAGTAGGAACTATTTGAAAAATTCAAAGTTGCAGTCCTTACTTGAATTAAAAAACAGATACACACACTTATATAGCCATCACATTTAACACCGGTTATCAGACAGATTCTACACACACCCAAAGTACACGGGGCTACATGACCGCGTTGTCGCAGCCCCTAAACTAAGGAACCAATCAACCAGAGTCACATGTAACTGCCCAGAGTTCCTTAAAATAATCATAATTTCTTTTTTCTTGCAACGATTTTACAATACCATTGATCAATCTATGTGCCCCTCCGAAGTCCACATGGTTTTGTTGTAAGAACATAGAGCCTCCATTGGCAAGCTCGAGAATATCAGAAAAGATTTGTAACACAAACGTCACCTTCACTTTACAAAGCTGTTTCAACAAACCTTTGCTTCTGCTGCTTCTTTCTTGTTAGCTGACTTTGAAAAATACTCTTGAGCTGCTTTAACTGAAGCAAAACATTCCTGAAAATACATTACTCCTCTATATATACATACCCATCGCGTGTCACTTTGAAGAGATATCTCTAAAACACTTTCTCCTGGATAAAGATCACTCTGTATCTCAACAAACGTTTGGTGTCTTGCAGTAGATACAAGCTGAAAAGCATAAATTGCTTCCAGTAAACCAAAAGTGTCCTCAATCACGCCTACTGCCTTTGAAACGTACAGAAAACTAAATTTAAGCGATGTGCATAACAATGCACGTAAACACACAGGTTATTGACCTTTTGTCACAATAAACTTTGCCCACCGTTTATCTTCCCTGACATAACCGCGGCTCCATCATATGCTTGTCCAATTCACTTACATGGATCGAAATCCACTGAAACAAGGTACTCTAAAGCTGAATTAGCTATACTTTCTGCATTCAGTTGAGACAAATGTATAAAACCAATGAAACACTCCTCGATAGAATTTTGTCCTACATATCTGACACATACGGACATCTGTTCCACTTTACTAATGTCTCTAGCTTCATCCAGGATTAAGGAAAAATAACCATTGTTATATTTTTTCGTCTCTCCTCCAATATGTTCAACTATTATATTAGCTGAGATATCAAGAAATTCATTTTGAGAATCTTTAGATGAGTAAGTTGCATTCTTTGGTAGGCTGTTTACATTCTCCCTTGTGCTTTCACTTTCTAGTTTAATTACACACATCAAAAAAAGTTTTGCATCACCTCGGTTCCCAGATCTCCGGCATATAGACGTTGACTGTGTATATTGTATCCAAGATACAGTCCCTTTGACTGTTCATAGATGTCACTAAAACTGCTCAAAGATGTAAACAACCATGCATGAGCAGGGCCTATTAGACGGAGGGGGTACGACAGCCGATCAGTTCCAGTCATTCCACCAGGACGAAGGTACGCTGCTCATGTTGTCTGTAGTTCTACCATGCCTAGAAGGTCAATACCGCAGTTCGATCGCGTCCGCATTGTTACTTTGTGTCAAGAAGGGCTCTCAACAAGGGAAGTTTCCAGGCGTCTCAGAGTGAACCAAAGCGATGTTGTTCGGACATGGAGGAGGTACAGAGATACAGGAACTGTCGATGACAGGCCTCGCTCAGGCCGCCCAAGGGCTACTACTGTAGTGGATGACCGCTACTTACGGATTGCCGCTCGGAGGAACCCTGACAGCAATGCCACCATGTTGAATAATGCGTTTCGTTCAGCCACAGGACGTCGTGTTTCAACTCAAACTGTGCGCAATAGGCTGCATGATGCGCAACTTCACTCCCGACGTCCATGGCGAGGTCCAGCTTTGCAACCCCGACACCATGCAGCGCGGTACAGATGGGCCCAACAACATGCTGAATGGACCCCACGGAATTGGCATCACCTTCTCTTCACCGATGAGTGTCGCATATGCCTTCAACCAGACAATCGTCGGAGACGTGTTTGGAGGCACCCTGGTCAGGCTGAACGTCTTAGACACACTGTCCAGCGAGTGCAGCAAGGTGGTGGTTCCCTGATGTTTTGGGGTGGCATTATGTGGGGCCGACGTACGCCACTGGTGGTCATGGAAGGCTCCGAAACGGCTTTACGATACCTGAATGACATCCTCCGACCCATAGTGCAACCATATCGGCAGAATATTGGAGAGGCATTTGTCTTCATGGACGACAATTCTCGACCTCATCGTGCACATCTTGTGAATGCGTTCCTTCAAGATAACGACATCGCTCGACTACAGTGGCCAGCATGTTCGCCAGACATGAACCCTATCGAACATGCCTGGGATATGTTGAAAAGGGCTGTTTATGGACGTCTTGACCCACCAACCACTCTGAGAGATTTACGCCGAATTGTCGTTGAGGAGTGGGACAATTTGGACCAACAGTGTCTTGATGAACTTGTGGATAGTATGCCACGACGAATACAGGCATGCATCAATGCAAGAGGACGTGCTACTGGGTATTAGAGGTAGTGGTGTGTACTGCAATCTGGACCACAAATGCTGAAAGTCTAGCTGTATGATGGTACAACATGCAATGTGTGGGTCTCATGAGCAATAAAACGAGCTGAAATGTTGTTTGTGTTGATCTCTATTCCCTTTGTATTTAAAGGTTCCGGAACTCTTGGAACCGAGGTGATGCAAAACTTTTTTTGATGTGTGTACATTTAAAATTTCAACAAAATTCTTTTTACTCACATTTTTGTCATAGAGTTGGGGAGCTATCGATGCACTTGTATCGCATGGAGGTTTGTCTACATTGGAAACTTCTGAATTTGCATTAAAGTCACAAAGTTGGGAAAAGAGTTTAATACTCGTCGGTTCACATGCACTTTCATCGCACTTTCGCTTGTCACGGGAAAAGAACTTCAAAATATTACTCTGTTTTGACATTCGGTAACTAATACATGAACACGTCTGCTCAAGCATAGAGACAAATCATCTGCTACTTAGGACTGTTGCGGAACGATAAATCCTTTCTGTGATTGTTAGAATAACGAGCAATCGGCACTGTTGTCTGTCAGACTTTGAATGCAGACCACTTTGACTGATGGTTGTTGTAAAGAAATATCTAAACATGTTGATCTTGGTGTATGCACTACGCATTTTAAAAATATTATATTTATACACGAATTCAATTGTGTGTTTAAATTACATATAATAAAATAAATAAATCTTGAAATTGAAAGAAAAATTAACTTAATTAAATGCATTAGTTTGTTTAATATCAGATAAATTATATCTGTAAATTATCAATTTATTTAGTAACCAAGGAATTTTAAAATAATTATTTCACTAAAATTGGAGGGGGCCAGGTCCTCCAGGCCCAGGGCTAGAACCACCTCTGCTAGGGAATCTTTCACTTTCCCGCCTTAGTTGGCCCTTGGCTCATCTTTCTTGATTCCTTATTCTTCGAGGGGTCAGACCTCTTCTTATTCTTTTCATGGTATCTTCCTGCCTTCTGCTCAAGGCCCTAAAGGAGGCAGAGTGTGTGTAGCCTCATCACTTCTGGTTCACCCTGGATAGTTTTACACCCTTAAGGACTCACGGCTGATGAGTTCGGTAGTTAGCTAGGTCTGGCTTTTTCCCCCTTTTTCCATTGCCTTTGCGGCAGACCCTCTCCTGTTCTTTCCTATCTGCCTCGCATGGCTCTCCTTTCTTCCTTAATGCTCATTCTTCGAAAGTCGAGGGCATTTCCTTTCCTCCTGTCTTTTATGTACTTTCTTATTCCTTTTGTTTTCCATTTCCTCTTCTAGTATGTAAGTCAGTAGTTAGTTTTAGTTGTATGTAAGTTAATTAGTTTTAGTTTTAATTTCATTTTCTCTAGTCTCATTAGAGACTTATAACCCAGATGTTAGGCCCCTCAAAACCACATAATTATTATATCATCATCATCAGAATTAAATTTCTTGGCAGAGCCGGTAATTGAACCTGGGCCTCGGTGGCAACAGCCTACAATGCTAGCCAATACACACTGAGGTGGATGAATACAGATGATGGATGTTTTACCAAAATGAATTTGGTCATCATTCTGTATGACATGTTGAGCCACAGCAGACTTCCTGGTTGGCAAAGACGTGAATGCCTACAGTGTTCCTTGACCCTTGTTGTTATTCTCCTACCGGTTTGGCCAATATGTATGCAACCCCAGGAACATGGATTCTGATATATTCCAGCACAGTTAAGACCACCTGAATCTTTGACTCATCACAAAGATTTGCTTATGGTGACATTAGGCTTGAATATGCTCTTGGTATAGTGTCTTCTGAGAATATTGCTAATCCTGTCCGTGACAGATTGCACGTGCGGCAGATAGGCCAATTTTGCAGGAGGAGGATTCTGCGATAATCTGTTTTTTGGCTTAGGATGTTTGCATTTTAACTGGACATTTTAAGATGTACAGTAGCTGATAGACTCTACCTGTACATTAAAAAATCTCAGTTGAAAATATCTTCAGAAACATAGGAGAAATAGTGCCTGAGTAATGACTCTTAGGAAATAAGAATTAAATATAGCCTATTGAAATATAAGTATAGGAAAATTGAGAGATTTCTGTGATAATTTTGTTTATGATCATATTTATTTTCTAGGGCTCCCAGTTCAGCTGGTGGTGCAGCTGGTGACTTTGCAGAAACAGCTTTCTTTGTTTTGAAGAAGTATTGTCCTGACAAAGGTGACCTTACTGTGGACCAAGTGAACATTCATTTGAATAATGTAGCTATGCATAATGCAGCAAATGATCGAAGTGAGTATCTCTCCCCCCATGAAGCAAATATAGGATGCTTTCAATATTATCTGTTTTATTTTGCTGAAATTTTATCTTATTTTATCTGACTCACATATTGAAAGAAAATGTACAAGGACTTCAGACATCGGTTGTTTAGAAGCTATAGCATTGTGCATGCTAACTTAGAGTTGTGAATTATATGTGTTAGAGCAGGGCCATCCAGTCATTGCGCTCCGGGAGCGCGGCCGCGCTCGGGGAGCACTGGGCAGTCAGACTAGCGCTCCTTCCCCTACCACCACTACACTGTGGCAGCGACGAGACGGGCGATGTTCGGACCACGCTGACTAGATACGTACGTACAGTCGTGGGGCCGACGGCTCTTGTGGGATTATTGATAGGGCTGTTTTGCCATAACAAATATACTGCATACAAATCGAATGGTACTCCGATGTATGGAATGTGCAGGAAATGAACACAAGTGTTAAGTTAAGAATATTGTGATTTATTCCAAACTGAAATGTGAACATATTAGAGAGGAAAATTCAACAACAAATTGTGTTCTTTTTAACACATTACATCTCTGTTGCACACAAAAATTTAGGATGCCCATTATAAGCTGTACAGAAAAATGAAATTTCCCATTCTGCTTTAAAGACTGCTGCTTCACCACTCCCTTTTTTTGTATGGTGTTCAATCATGACAACTGCGAAACTGATTTACTTACACGCTGTCAACAAAGCGCATTGGACTAGAGTAGCGACTGATGGATCGGCTGCACACTTCAGACAGCTAAGCCGGCCAAGCTCCTCCCACTAGTTCTGAAACTACCTTCCAACAAAGCGCTCGGAGCACTGGTTTTTTGCTTGGCCGGAGCGATAGCGCTCGGGGAGCGCTGTGCAGATGGCCCTGTGTTAGAGTCATCAGTCTTTACACTGGTTTGAGACAGCTATTATAGAAAGCTTTCCAGTCGGTCAACATAAATTGTGCCCAATTACATTACACGGGAAACAAGTATTTACATACCCTAACCTGAAAAAAGCGTGATATTATTACAAACTAACACGTTTTTATGTACAAAATGGGGTACTTAATTGGATAACATGTTTTTAATGTAAAGCGTTCATCTTCAGATCCTGTTCACTTAGGCTTAATTAGTATACAATGTTACCGACAGCAGTGGCTACGCTGGCTAAAGCGCAGCATTAGGCCATGGGGCCAAGCTCTCTGCTGACTTGGTAGACGCGTGGGTTCGAGCCCCACTGTCGGCCGTCCTTGAAATGGTTTTCCGTGGTTTCCCATTTTCAACACCAGGCAAATGTTGGGACGGTTTCTGCCAGGCCACGGCTGCTTCCTTCCACATCCTTGCCCAATTTCATTCATCTTCATCCATTCCATCTCTCATCCCGATGCGTAGGTCGCCCATGGGTGTCGACTAGAAAGACCTACACTCGGCCTCTCAGGAGGTCACATGGAAGAAAGAAAAGTATGCAATGTTTACGAATTACACTTAAACACAAATATACCGTATGTACAGTATATACAATAATTTTAAATTACACAAGTTACAAAAAATTTGCGCAACTCATCAAACTTATTTACAGACAGTTTAGTTCAGTTCTATAGTTGTATTATTTTTATGAATGTGGTTTAAGTATGTTGCCTGTGATCTGTTGATTTGTTTTTGTGAATTACTTCAGTAGTGATGTTGTCTAAACTATTTTGTTATTAATGTTCTAAATCAACCGTTCCTATTTAAACTAGTGGCCTAATTGTATTGTAATATCTTGTGTGGCTAAAGGCACTAAATGGAATGAAGTTATGCCAACTTATCTGGAACTAATCTTTAATAGTATTAGGCCACACTGAAAAATTGCTTCTAACACTTCAATTGAGACAGTTATCCATGCCTCACTGTCCTAAGCTAATCGTTTCTTATGTACATAGCTGCCACAACCTACATCCGAGGCAATGTTTTTAACAAATTCTCTTACTTTGGTCTAGGAATGTGTTGGTCATCATTCTTATGTTCTTGGGTGTGTGATAATTATGGTATGTCTGGAAATGTGTCCCCCAGGGATTCACAACTAGTGGGATGTGGGTTGGCGACCACGGGACCCCAGCTGAGTCCGGCATTGCTTCCACTTACTTCTGCTGGGCTTCTCTTTGTCATCCTTCTTTCCAACCTCCCTTCTGTTCCCACCCCATGCCTTAATTTGCCCTTGTCTCATCTTTCCTGATCCCTAATTCTTCGAGATGTCAGACCTCTTCTTTTCTCTTAATTATCTCCTGCCTTCTGCTCAAGGGCCTCAAGGAGGCAGGGTGTTTGTAACCTCACCACTTATGGCGTGCCCTGGATAGTGCTACACCCTCAAGGGCTCACGGCTAGTGAGTTTGTTATTGAGTTATGATATTAGTATCCCACATTTAGTTACAATGTGAAAGCCTACTTAGCCTCTATAGTTCATCTAGTATTAGTCTTTAAAGATAGGTCCACCTCCTGGTATAGCGGCTTGCGTATTTGGCTGTCGCCCCCGGAGATCTGGGTTCGATCCCCGGCTCTACCAAGAAATGTAATTCTGGTCTGAGGTTTGGAATGGGGGTACACTCAGCCTTGTGAGGCAAAGCTGAGAAGAGGTGCGTTCAATTCTTGCCTCAGCCATCCTGGAAGTGGTTTTCTCCATTTCTACTCCAGGCAAATGCTGCGATGGTACCTAACTCAAGGTCATGGCCATTTCCTACCGAAATCCTACCTCAATTACAAGTATACACATTAATACAGACATCACAACAACACCGGCTACCAGACAAATTCCTCCCCCCACCACACACACAATCACTCAAGTCATCGTTTTCTTCTTCTTCCTAAAATGTTTCTGCTTATGCAGGTCGTTCACTTAACTTCCTCCAATCTTCTGGTTTCTTCTACAATCTATCGTTAAGAGCCCTGTGTGGATAAACAAAACTTTATTGCACCCGTCCCGCATCCTTACAACTTTAATCTGCATCTGTGCGATGTTTATCTGCATCTGCACGTTTGTTATCTGAATCTACTGGCATAACAATAATATTTTAAATTAGATAAACCAAAAAGTATTAAAGGAACACATTTATACCTCGTTCACAGAATCTGTGAAGTAGGTTTGCGCATGATGTCACACAGAGTAAGTGTAAAGAGAATGCGATAGGTGGAGCCCAGCCGTTGCGAGAGTTGGTTGAAGCCAAGGTCGCACCTCCCACCTGCGCTTATTATTCAGTGGCATCGCACCTCATTGGCCAGTCAGCCGAGTCACTCCTGTGCACCACGTGTTTTCACACTGGCACTTCGCGGATTGCTTGGACGGAGCTTAGACATTTGCTATGTTTAAAATGAATGTTATACAGCCAGAATTGCAACCCTTTTCAGTTCGGAGTATTGAAAATGAAAATCCACAGCCTGCTTCCAGTCTCTGACTGGGTCAGGAATGGAATGAATTAAGCCCCCATCTAGCGGCGAGGATATGATGTGTGCCGGCTAACGAAGCCTGTCGCACTCCTCTGGGGGCAATGATTAAATGAATGACAGATGAAATGAAATGATAATGGAGAGTGTTGCTGGAATTAAATTGTGACAGGGAAAACCGGAGTACCCATAGAAAAACCAGTCTGATTCCTTTTTGTCCAGCACAGATCTCACATGGAGTGACCGGGATTTGAACCACGGACCCAGCGGTGAGAGGCCGGCGTGCTGCCGCCTAAGCCACGGAGGCTTTAGTTCGGAGTATTAATTATGTTTAATGACATAATTTGAATGAGATTAGCTTAAATCATCTTACATTTCTTATGAAAAATGTTGGTTCTTAAGTTTAAGGGCTGCGACAACGCGGTCATGTAGCCCCGTGTACTTTGGGTGTGTGTAGAATCTGTCTGATAACCGGTGTTAACTGTGTTATCTGTTTTTTAATTCAAGTAAGGACTGCAGACTTTTGAATTTTTCAAATAGTTCCTACTTTTGCCTCCAAACGCCACCGTCAACGACTACTAGTTCAGAACTTAGCTACCAGACGCCACCGCAGTCGGCTCTTGGCAACGAACGTAGGAACCTAAGAGCATAGTTTACATTCTTAACCTATACAGTTTAAGCCTCACACAGGTGTAATTAGTGGAAGGTTTTTTAACATGCCATAAATCTATGACATGGGACCGCCGGCTTTACTTCCCCTCCGAAGGGAGGCATACTGAGGGATTTTTAACGCTCTTAAAAAATCCGACGACTTCGGCCGGATTTGAACTCGCGATCTTGGGCATAGAAGCTCAGCATGCTACCGACTACGCCACCGAAGCTGCTCTTACGGAAAAAAAAAAAAAAGAACCATAGGCCTAATGGAAAAATATGATTTGTCATCCATCCGGGTCGTAGTATTGATATTCAACAAGTTCAGATTGTAATCTAAAACTATCCGCAAATTAACTCCAAACATTATCCGCAGCTTATCCACTATCCCTACAGCCATGCAAACTATATCCCCACGGCGAAAAATTTTGAGGATATCCACTTCTGTGCAGGGCTTTATCTGTCGTTCAGCATTTCCTCCCACTGTATTCTTCTTCGGGTCACATCACCCTTCACCTGGTCTCTCCATCTTATTCATGGTCTTTCAATTGGTCTTCTTCCACCTTCTGTACATTCCAGAGCTCTTCTTGGCGATCTCTCCTTTCCCATTCTTTTTATGTGGCCAAACCATTTCAGCCTATTTCCCTCCATAGTTTCTTTTAAGGACCTGAAACGTGTGTCATATTGTCTCATTCCTTATCCTGTCTCTTCTCCTTTTACACAGGATCCCTTGCTCAGAGATGCACATATCTGTAGCCTGTAATCTACTTAGATCTTTCTTTGTCTATGTACAACATTCAGATTCGTACTGAAGCACACGGGGTTAAATGACCACGATGTTGCAAAGTCCCAAAATGAATAAATAGCAACAAACCTTTTAAGATACGATAAGTTGGTCAAGCTGGAAACTATACTTTGTTTACATGTCAGTTTGAATACTGTTGCCTAATTAACTGGTTTATATCAGTTCTCACTAGAAGTGGATGTCGATTTTTCCTGGTCATCACCGCGTTGTCGCAGCCCCTAAACTTAAGAACCAACCATTGCTTTTTTTTTTCTTGTGTATACTTTCGTTCTGTTAGCCATTATTCTTTGATTTACATTTGTTGACACATTTGTGAGCCTAGGTTTCCTTCAGCTGTAGTTGGCTGTCCACCATTGAAGTCTATTGGTAAGTTCAATAGCTTCCTGCACACACAACCAAGTTTAATTCCCAGCTCTGCTAAGAAGGATAATAAAAGTGAAAAGTGCACTCAAGTCATGTCAGGGTTACTGAGATGAGAGATGGGTTTGAATATCACTCTTGGTACTCCAGGCACTACAGCATGAGAGGACCTGAAACTAATTTAAAGAGGCCAATGACCAAAATGTCCGAGGCCCTCAAATGAAACAATGCCGAGATCTAGCCTCTTTGTAAATTCAGGTCACACATAAAAAGGTATGTACCGGTATGACTACCCCTTATTATTTCCGTTTTCAATGGGGTTGGGGATGAGATGCAATGCCCGGATGGTTTCGATGGCCCTTCTTGACGCCAACCTCATGAGAGGAGTTAATGAGAGATAAAATGAATGATGGTGAATGAAACTGGGCAAGGATGTGGAAGGAAGCAGCCATATCCTGTCAGAAGGTACCGTCCCAGCATTTGCCTGGAGTTGAAAATGGGAAACCACGGAAAACCATATCAAGGACAGGCGATGGCTGGGTTCAAACCCTCGTCTACCGAGTCCGCAAGGAGCTTGGCCTCGTGGCCTAGTGCTGCGCGTTCATTAAATTAATAACATTAATGACATATAATTAACTTTAAGTTAATATTGAATCACATTTACTGTTGCATTATCACATGTTTTGGTTTCACCATTGAACGGTCCATGATCAATTTCTGGTACTAGCCATTTGTGACCATCTTGTGCTTTAATATTAAGGTACCTAATTATTTCATTATCATTGCAGGGAAAATGGAAGATGAACTAGTAAGTATGATGCAACATATGCCTGCTACAGACCAGAAGTGGCTTATCCGAATGTTGCTTAAGGACATGAAGTTGCGTCTAGGGCAGAATTCAATTTTACGGGGCTATCATCCGGATGCAAAGGAACTCTATGATGTGTGTAACAGTCTCGAAAAGGTATGTCAGTAATGTTGATTTTTTTGTGTTTGTATTTTATTCTTCTTCTTCCTCTTCTATATGCCCTGCCCAGTTTCTCGTGCCAACTGGTACACAATAAAAACAGTTTAAATACACACATTTCTTTCTTGCTGGAGCCAAATAATGTAAAGCGTGTAGGCTTCCATCTGTAGGAGGTGAGTCGAACCATTGAGCATTCCTCGTTAGCTGTTAACAGAGAGTTCACGCGCTGGCCGCAAGGGAGTAGTAAGTCCAGCAAGACATCGCCAGATGGCACATTGCGAAGAGGCTTGATGTTTCTGTTAAACAGGGGGGGGGTGAAGAAAGCATCTCATTTTCTGGAACACACTAATGCAAGAAATAAACAAAAGCACGAAAGTAGAGCAAAATAACACTGAAATCTCTGTTGGTGGTTTTTGCGGGTTAAAAAAGATAAGAAAGACGAAAATGTTAAAGAAAACTCCAACATGGGTGAGAAGTTACGTTAAGCGTATATTCCATGATTATACCAGAAGCCCTGAATGCTGTCATAGCATTGATTACATACGCAGCTCACAAGATACCTTACTTGAGGTAATTAAGACTCTTAATGAAGTATTGTAGCCTTTCTTGTATCCTGTGAACATGGTTAGGTATAGAACAAAACAACAAATTTTCCTAGTGGAAACTTATCTTCTCTAAAAGAAGTCTTGCAGTAAATGTATTTGTGTCAGGGCCGTACAATTTTTACTCGTGGGGAACCTCAAACGATATACAGAAACAATCTGCATACCTCTGGAGACTTTCGAGAAAGAAATAACTGCACTGATACCAAATTACAGCAAGTGTACCAAAACTTCATACGTCGGTGCAACATGTGTCTAGAAAATGGACAGCATTTCCGGAAACAACTCTGACATTCATGTAAGTAATGAAAAAATCCACAGCCTGCTTCCAGTCTCCGACCGGGTCAGGAATGGAATGAATGAAGCCCCTATCTAGCGGCGAGGATATGAACTGTGCCGGCTGCCGAGGCCTGACGCACTCCTCTGGGGCAATGATTAAATGAATGACAGATGAAATGAAATGATAGTGGAGAGTGTTGCTGGAATGCAATTTTGACAGGGAAAACCGGAGTACCCGGAGAAAAACCTGTCTGCCTCCGTTCTGTCCAGCACAGATCTCACATGGAGTGACCGGGATTTGAACCACGGACTCAGCGGTGAGAGGCTGGCGTGCTGCCGCCTAAGCCACGGAGGCTTCATGTAAGTAATGATAATTATTAAATACACAAAAAGTGTTAATGTGTTGAACTAGTTGGGGGCTACGTTGTTGCTAGCGGCAGTGCCTTGCTTGACAGCTGCGAGGTTCCATCTTTTAGAGAAGGACTTCACTGTAGGAAGTATGTCTAAGTGGAAAGAAAATACATATATTTTGAATTGAATTAATGTAAGTCAATATGAAACAATTTTATCAAAAGACCTGACCATGGTCTTTTTTTATTTTTTCATAGCTTATTATATACATGGCTTGCCATGGTGGGTGAGTGGTTAACATGTCTGCCTACTAACCCCAAGCTTGCAGGTTCGCTCCTAGCCATGGTAAGTGATTTTTGAAAGGCGGCAAAAATTTACGACATATGTCATACGATGTTGGCATGTTGCAATGAGCCTATAAAATGAGCGAAGCGAGTTTTATAGTTTCCATACGAGTGTCTTACCATTATAGGCGAGTTGCAAACGACTGTTTATGTTCAACGATAATTATAAATATTTTATGTTCGAACATAAATATTCATAAATATCTGTTGAGATTTCGCCAGTTTTATGTACTGAACAGAGCGCATGGGATGCAAAGAATACCTTGTATTTGATCATTGCCTCCTCAAATACCCCACTATGACACTAGCCACGCAGTGAAATTTAAAATAGGAGGCCGTGGAAGTCAGTGCAGTTGCGATGCTATCCTTACCTAATTGGTTCTTGAGCTCGGATTGGTGGGAGAAACTGTTTCATAGTGAAAAAAAGTGTTATAATGACCCTCGTTATGATACAGTTTTCTGATATATAATATTTACATTTCAACATCGTCGAACATAAAATACAATACAAAACAATACTCTTTATTTCCAGAAACTGCAGATCTTACTCAATTTTACCAATCAGCTAGTTGTCACCAAAAATCAGATAATATATAAAGGGAAGAAACTTTCAACAATAGATTATCAGTTATGAATATTACAATACAATACAATACAAAACAAAACAATACTCTTCATTTCCAGAAACTGCAGATCTTACAGAATCGGATACGTCATTATATGATGCAATGATTTAAAATGGTTGATCCAGTCTTTTAGAATATCCAATGCCTTTTTCTATTGTTGTATGCTGTTCCCAACTTCCCATGTTTCTTACAATTTGATTTCACAGAGTATTTTGTGAAGGATGTGGGCAGTAATAGCAATTTATAAATTTTCACCAATTATTTGTGTACAGATATATATTGATATTTTAGCTGGTAAATTTGGTTTGCTAATTTGTGCTAATTTTGCAGGTGTGTGACAAACTGAGGGATCCATCTCAAAGACTGCATGAAATTGAAATTGAAATATTCTGTCCATTCAGACCCATGTTGGCTGAACAGTGTGACGTTCAGAAGGTAGACGAATTCTTGAAGTTCCATCCTTACTGTTATGTAGAGACCAAGTTTGATGGAGAAAGATTTCAAATGCATTATGAAAATGGAACTTTTAAATATTTCTCAAGGTTGGTTAGTAAATGCCTCTGTTTTTGTTGTTTTGAAATCAATGTGGTGACCTATTGCTATTCTGTAGTTATTATTATTCATGAAGAATTGTGCTTTTGTTACTAGTTATTATCATTAGGGGGCAAGGGGCTCACAACTAGTGGGATGTGTGTTGGGGACCATGGGACCCCAGCTGAGTCCGGCATTGCTTCCACTTTCTTGTGCCGGACTCCTCTCTGTCATCTTTCGTGTCGACCTGCCTTGGTCAACTATTCTTCTAAAAAGGAAGGAAGCTTGCAGTTGACCATTAATTTTGTGATCATGAGCCACGGGACCTCCTTTTTACGTGGAATCCGAACCACAGGACATGGCATTTCACTTCAAAAATCTCACATGCATTGACTGGGAATCGAACACCAGATCCACCTTGGTGATAGGCGAATAGCTTCACCCCCTGCAACTCTTCTTCTTATTCGACCTTGATGGTATTAGGGTATCCGAGGCCTAGGGTGTCTTTCATGGTCACGCCACTTTCATCTTTCCTGTTACCCTCATTCTTTGAGGGATCAGACCTCTTCTTTTCTTTTCATGGTATATCCTGCTTTCTGCCCAAGGCCCTAAGGGAGACAGGGTATTATGTCGTCCCCTCACTTATGGTGCACCTTGGTTAGTGTTAACACACTTAGGTGCTCACGGCTGTTGAGGTTGGGAGTTGGTGACCCAAGGTATTTCTGACCTAGGCCCATTTTCCATTGCCTTTGGGACAGACCCTCTCCTGTTTCCCCTCTTCTATCTGCCTTTCATGGCTCTAGTTCCTTTTGAGTCTCTCAGTCCTTATTCTTCAAGGTTTGTGGACATTTCCTTTCTCTGTCTTTTATTTCCGTTACTTCTTTTTTCTTCTTATAGTATGCAAGTTAGTTGTAAGTCAGTAGTTATAATTGTAGTTTTCATTTCATCAAAATTATTTCAATATCACCCAAACCATTAGGCACCGTTAACCTAGATGTTTGTCCCCTAAAGCAACAATTATTATCATCATCATCATCAGGGGGCAGGTATAAAGCTCATTAAAATGACCCAAAAATTATGAACAAATTAGAAACAAGATGTTCAGTAAAGAACATATAGCCTGCTTTCTCCTAAATGTATGAGTATAGTTATAACTCTTTGTCTTTATCAAAGGGTATAATATAGGTAGAATCATTTCTTGGTTGAAGACCTTAGAAACTATTTACCTCTGCCAAACACCAGAACATCGAAAAAAAACTACTACTATCATTGAAGAAAGAAAGAGAAGAAATATCTCAAGAATTTTATAGATCTGGAGACATAATCGACCTGACTGGCTGTGTGGCTCAGCGGTAATGTTCTCGCTTGCTGGGCCCTAGGTTGCAGGTTCACATCCAGGTGCAGTCAGCTGGCATTTGAGGGTGCGCAAATGCGAGGGAGCCGTGTCAGTAGATTTACTGGTGTGTTAAAGTTCCCCTACGGGGAAAAATTCCGGCACCCTGGCGTTTCTAAAAGCCACAGTAGTTAAAAGGGACGTAAAACCAATAGCATTATTATTATTACATAATCGACCGGACATGGCCAACATCCAACTTTGAATTGAGGCATGTGTTTACACGTCTGGCTGTGCATGGCTTTCATCACCTTAATTGTATTAACAAATCTTTCCATGACCCTACAGCGACGTGTGTATACCAACTATGTGGACAAGCATGTGAATTCTACCACTTAGAATTCTCTGCAATTCAAATCCCCAAATTTCAGTGTAGGCTACATGTTCATTCTTTATTTACGATTGCTATTTGGCTGCAATAAAAGTATTAATTAATATCCTGAACTAGCACCAACTGCTAGAGTTCAGGTACTATGTGAGATTGTTTTGTTCTTTAGTTCAAATAACGCACAATAGGCTGTTACAAACCCTTTAAAATAAAATATAAAAATGTATCATATTATCAACTTGTCATTCTTCAGATTCGATGCGTATGGAATGCCAATGGCATGCTAATCAATGGAGTCCCAAGTAGACAAGTCGTGACATCTAACAAGATAATCCTAATAGGACGAGTGCATTCTAGCAGCCATTTTTTAGATGTCTCGTGCAGATCCGCTGGCGAATTTTGTTTTAATTAAATATATATTTTCCGTTGTAATATGCACAATATAACACTTAATTTTAAAACTTCTGAATCATTTCAAAACAATAAATATAACAAATTTCAAGCAAAAATACCCCAACTCTGATAAGATTTGCATCCTATCCATACGAGTGCAAGGCCAACGCTTTATTTACCACGCAGCCAAATGTGTCAACGAACATTGGCCGATATTAAATGACATACAATGTGTTAGCAAATAATGATTTAGACTAAACGATTTCTTCAGTGGAGTATATTATTTATATGTAAAGCATTTTATACAAAGTTTATGTATTTTTTATCAGTAGGCTATATTGCATGCAATACTCAAACTAGTGAGAGCCTCCGTGGCTTAGGCGGCAGCACGCCGGCCTCTCACCGCTGGGTCCGTGGTTCAAATCCCGGTCACTCCATGTGAGATCTGTGCTGGACAAAACGGAGGCAGACAGGTTTTTCTCCTGGTACTCCAGTTTTCCCTGTCACAATTTCATTCCAGTAACGCTCTCCACTATCATTTCATTTCATCTGTCATTCATTTAATCGTTGCCCCAAGGGAGTGCGACAGGCTTTGGCAGCCGGCACAGTTCATATCCTCACCGCTAGATGGGGGCTTTATTCATTCCATTCTTGACCCGGTCAGTTGAATGGAAGCAGGCTGTGGATTTTTCATTTTCACTCAAACTAGTGAAATATAGGTCAGGCACAAGATATCAGCTGCCATCTTGCCTTGTAACTGAGACGGCTGAGCTTTTTAAAATAATTTCTGCACTATAGTTTTACAATATAAACTTTTAATTTTGAACGTGCCGCATCCTGTAGAACAGTTAAAACAATTCTTGGTTCGATAATCGGAACTGGTGGGTCCCAAG
Organism: Meconema thalassinum; assembly: GCA_946902985.2. Lineage (NCBI taxonomy): Eukaryota > Metazoa > Arthropoda > Insecta > Orthoptera > Tettigoniidae > Meconema > Meconema thalassinum. The sequence continues at coordinate 282,814,669 of OX336392.1, forward strand.
ATATGGATTATAAAGTTTGCATAATTCACACGGCCGCCATTCTGAAATGGTACGGCGGATGACCTTGTAGTTTGGGCACAAGACGCGTCCCATTTGGTAGAGATCGGATGATTTGCTTAGTCGTTATTTGATTTTATGTTTTGAACGTTTGAGTGGCCGCCATTCAGTTTTGGTAAAGATGGCGGCGATATAAAACATGACACAGGTGCCCATTGCTAGTGCTACCTCTGTACCAAATTTTGTTCAATTCGGTTTCACTGTGTTTGAATTGATTGTGGGGGACAGACATTCAGAGTAAACATACACACACACACACTCACACACAGACAGACATACAATTTTGACCCCCTGTAGATCTCGTAAGTCTACTTTCATTTTTTGCAAAAATCGAAAGAAGGCTAATAAAATGTTTTAAAGTGAATTTGAAATGGTTCAAAGTAACTTACCAAATTGAATTCAGGAGACTGTATTACAGTCAAAAAAAAAAAGTCAACCCCTGGCACTATCCAGCCCATGACGGGCTAAGGCCAACCAAGCGACCGCTGCCCAGCCATTTGGCCTGCAGATATTGGGGTGACGCGTGATCAGCGCGTCGGGTCCCCTTGGCCGTTAATCTTGGTATTCGTGATCGGGGCGCTGTCTCACTGTCAGACAGCTACTCAATTGTCCTCACGAGGCTGAGTGCACCCCGTTCCAACCCTCACATCAGTTTTCAAATCCCTGACGGGGCCGGGGATCGAACCCGGGGCTTCTGGGTGAGAGGCAGGCGCGCTACCCCAACACCACGGGGCCGGCGACTGTATTACAGTGGGCTTATAAAATATCACTTAATTGTTTTATTCGGTATAAAGTTATTTCTGATGAAATAATATATTTCCCTTAAATATGAATGAATATACAACATGGAAAAGATTCTTTAAATATTAATGTTATATTTTATTCAGAACTATTACTTAGTCAGACTTATTTAAAACTTCTTCTTCTTCTACCTTATCCGATACGGACGTTGGCTACCACCATGGCTAACACCTTCTTATCCTGTGCAATCCTGAAGAGTTCCGTGGAAGACAGCCCAAACCACGTTTTTAAATTATCCATCCAAGTTATTCGTCTCCTTCCTGGTCCACGCCGTCCTTCAATTTTACCTTGAAGTATAACTTGGAGCAGACGATATTTTGGATTCCTCATCATGTGTCCCAAGTATTCCAATTTCCTCTTCTTAATTATGTTTAACAGCTCAGGTTGGCTGCTCACACGCTGAAGAACCTCGGCATTACTCACATGTTCTGTCCACGAAATTTTAAGAATCCGCCGGTATATCCACATTTCAAAAGCTCGAATCTTCTTTTCTGTAGCTACGGACAAGGTCCAAGCTTCAACACCATAAAGAAGGGTGGAGACAACATAACACTTCACAATTCTTTTCTTAAGCGTCATACTGAGATCTCGACAGCATAGTAGTTGTTTCATTGTCATAAAGATGGATCTAGCCTTCTCTATACGGCATCTTATTTCAACCGAAGGATCCCAATTCTCATTAATATTCTGTCCTAAATAAACCAAACTCTTGACTCGCTCAATCTGATGTCCATCGACTAAAAGGACTTGTGACAATGCTGGTTTTCGCGATATTATCATATATTTTGTTTTCTTAATGTTGAGGTCAAGGCCATATTGTTTACTCTTTTGATACACCATAGTAACAATCTCTCTAAGTCCTTCGAAACTATTTGCAATCAATACAGTATCATCTGCGTACCGTATATTATTAATATAATTACCATTGACCTTAATACCTTGTTGAATGCCATCAAGTGCCTCGGAGAAAATCTGTTCTGCATAGATATTATAAAGAAGTGGTGAAAGAATGCATCCTTGTCTCACACCACGCATTATTTCCACTGATCTCGATATATGTCCATCAATTCTGATACTAGCCTTTTGACCCCAGTATAAATTAATGATGATCCGAATGTCTTTCTCATCTATTCCTGAGTTCTTGAGTGCATTATACAACTTATCATGCTGACAACGGTCAAAGGCTTTTGCATAGTCCAGAAAACATGTATATACATCCTGATTCACCTCACGGCATCTCTGGAAAAGAACTTGAAGCGCAAATAATGCCTCACGAGTTCCTAGACCGTTGCGGAACCCAAACTGCGTGTCACTGATATTCATCTCGCATTTCCTGTATATGCGATTATGGATAACTTTGAGAAATATCTTGAGCACATGACTCATAAGACTGATTGTTCTGAAGTCACTACATGACTTAGCCATCGGTTTCTTCGGAAGAGCAATAAATGTAGACAAGAGCCAGTCTTCTGGTAATATGCCCGTGTCGTATATCTTGTTATATAAATTAGTGAGCGTCACAATGCTTTCATCATCCAAGATCTTCAATAATTCCACTGGAATGTCATCTTGACCAGGAGCCTTACCATTTTTCGCTATCCTAATCGCATATTTCACTTCATCCATGGTGATCATGGGTCCAACAACTGAAGGAATTTCGGGTCGGGAAGGACGATGATCATCATTAAAAAGCTCTTGTATATAGTTCTCCCAAACCTGTAATTTTTCTTCAACTTCAAATAACGTGTTACCTTGACTATCAACTAAGTTGACTGTGTTTCTTTTCCTGTGTCTACCTGAAACTTCTTTGATTTTCTTATGGACCTGGAAAGTATCATATTTACTATTAAGTTCTTCAATTTCTTTGCACCTATCTGACATCCAAACTTCCTTGGCTTGTCTGATCTTATTCTTTATCAATCTATGAATAAACCAATATTCTTCATTATCTCTTCCTTTGACTTCTCTTCGTTTATACATTAGATTCAATATTTCATCCGTCATCCATGCCTTCCTTTTTTTATGTTGTCTCTTGTTCTTAAGAAAATGATCTCCAACCCTCTTCAATGAGGTTTTAAAAGTGCCCCAAAGTTCCAAGGGCTGCATGTCATTTGAATTCAACGTCTTAAGATCAGTGGCAAGAGCAGCAGCCACCTGTGACCTTGCATTTATTTCCCGAAGGGCATCAGTATCATATTTATTTTGTGTTGTTTTTATCGGAATCTTGTTAAGCCGGACACAAATTTTGCTAATGAGAGGATTGTGGTCAGAAGGATCATCTGCTCCTGGATAGGTTTTTGCAAAAATCACGCTGTTTCTAAATCTGTTTTTAATTAGAATGAAATCAATTTGATTTCTTATTATGTTGTCTGGACTATCAGCAGGTGCTTTCCACGTATAAAGTCTCCTGGCAGGAAGCTTAAACCAAGTATTAGCAATGACAAAGTTCTCCTCTCTACAAAACTGCACTAAACGATCCCCTCTGTTGTTTCTTTGTCCGAGATCCCACTGGCCCACAATGTGTTCTTCAGAACCTTTCCCAACCTTTGCATTAAAATCTCCCATAACAAGGGTTACATCATGTTCTTTAGTGTCTTTGAGGACGGTCTGAATTTGGGCATAGAACTAACTTTTATAATAGAAAATGTAAAACCAAACCATGCGAGTAATTTAATGAAGCAAAAGTTCATATCTATATCTATATTTTTTAGCCTACTTTCGATTTTTGCAAAAAATGAAAGTAGACTTATGAGATCAACACAGGGCGAAAAAAGTGTGTCTGTCTGTGTGTGTGTGTGTGTGTGAGTCTGTGTGTGTGTGTATGTGTGTGTGTGAGTCTGTGTGTGTGTGTGTGTCTGTGTGTGAGTGTGTGTACTCTGAATGTCTGTCCCCCCCTATCAATTCGAACACGGTGAATGCGAATTGAACGAAATTTGGTACAAAGGTAGCACTAGCAAAGGACACCTCAGTGTCATGTTTTATATCGCCGCCATCTTGACGGAAACGTAATGGAGGCCACACAAATGTTCAAAGCTTAAATCAAATTACGACTAACCTAATCATCCGATCTCTACCAAATTTTGCAACAACATACCTTTATGGGGGGAGCATCCTTTGACCAAACCAATAGGTCATCAGCGTAATAGTTTGCGGATGGCGGCCATCTTTGTGTGAAAATCGATTCCCCCTATTAATTCGAACACGGTGCAACCGAATGGAACGAAATTTGGTACAGAGGTAGTACTAACAAAAGGCACCTTAGTGTCATGCTTTATATCGCCGCCATCTTGACGGAAACGCAATGGCGGCCACACAAATGTTCAAAGCTTAAATCAAATTACGACTAACCTAATCATCCGATCTCTACCAAATTTTGCAACGACATACCTTTATGGGGGGAGCATCCTTTGACCAAACTAATAGGTCATCAGCGTAATAGTTTGCGGATGGCGGCCATCTTTGTGTGAAAATCGATTCCCCCTATTAATTCGAACACGGTGCATCCGAATGGAACGAAATTTGGTACAGAGTTAGTACTAACAAAAGGCACCTCAGTGTCATGTTTTATATCGCCGCCATCTTGACGGAAAAGTAATGGCGGTCACACAAATGTTCAAAGCTTAAATCAAATTACGATTAACCTAAGCATCCGATCTCTACCAAATTTTGCAACAACATACCCTTATAGAGGAAGCATCCTTTGACCAAATGAATAGGCCATTAGCCTAATAGTTTGCGGATGGCGGCCATCTTTGTGTGAAAATCAATTCCCCCTATTAATTCAAACACGGTGAAACCGAATGGAACGAAATTTGGTACAGAGGTAGCACTAGCAAAGGGCATCTCAGTGTCATGTTTTATATCACCGCCATATTGACAGAAACGTAATGGCGGCCACACAAATGTTCAAAGCTTAAGTTAAATTACGACTAACATAACCAGCCGATCTCTACCAAACTTTGCAACAACATACCTTTATGGAGGGAGCATCTTTTGACGAATCTAATAGGTTATTGGCCTAATAGTTTGCGGATGGCGGCCATCTTTATGCCAAAATTGATTCCCCCTATTAATTCGAACACGGTGGAACCGAATGGAACGAAATTTGGTACAGAGGTAGCACTAGCAAAGGGCACCTCAGTGTCATGTTTTATATCGCCGCCATCTTGACTGAAACGTAATGGCGGCCACACGAATGTTCAAAGCTTAAATCAAATTACGATTAACCTAATCATCCCATCTCTACCAAATTTTGCAACTACATACCTTTATGGAGGGAGCATCCATTGACCAATCTAATAGGTCATCAGCGTAATAGTTTGCGGATGGCGGCCATCTTTGTGTGAAAATTGATTCCCCCTATTAATTCGAACACGGTGCAACCGAATGGAACGAAATTTGGTACAGAGGTAGTACTAACAAAAGGCACCTCAGTGTCATGTTTTATACCGCCGCCATATTGACGGAAACGTAATGGCGGCCACACATATGTTCAAAGCTTAAATCAAATTACGACTAACCTAATCATCCGATCTCTACCAAATTTTGCAACAACATACCTTTATGGGGGGAGCATCCTTTGACCAAACTAATAGGTCATCAGTGTAATAGTTTGCGGATGGCGGCCATCTTTGTGTGAAAATCGATTCCCCCTATTAATTCGAACACGGTGCAACCGAATGGAACGAAATTTGGTACAGAGGTAGTACTAACAAAAGGCACCTAAGTGTCATGTTTTATATCGCCGCCATCTTGACGGAAACGTAATGGCGGCCACACAAATGTTCAAAGCTTAAATCAAATTACGATTAACCTAATCATCCGATCTCTACCAAATTTTGCAACAACATACCCTTATAGAGGAAGCATCCTTTGACCAAATGAATAGATCATTCGCCTAATAGTTTGCGGATCGCGGCCATCTTTGTGTGAAAATCAATTCCCCCTATTAATTCAAACACGGTGAAACCGAATGGAACGAAATTTGGTACAGAGGTAGCACTAGCAAAGGGCATCTCAGTGTCATGTTTTATATCGCCGCCATATTGACAGAAACGTAATGACGGCCACACAAATGTTCAAAGCTTAAGTTAAATTACGACTAACATAACCATCCGATCTCTACCAAACTTTGCAACAACATACCTTTATGGAGGGAGCATCCTTTGACCAATCTAATAGGTTGTTAGCCTAATAGTTTGCGGATGGCGGCCATCTTTATGTCAAAATTGATTCCCCTATTAATTCGAACTCGGTAGAACCGAATGGAACGAAATTTGGTACAGAGGTAGCAATAGCAAAGGGCACCTCAGTGTCATGTTTTATATCGCCGCTATCTTGACTGAAACGTAATGGCGGCCACACGAATGTTCAAAGCTTAAATCAAATTACGATTAACCTAATCATCCGATCTCTACCAAATTTTGCAACTACATACCTTTATGGAGCGAGCATCCTTTGACCAATCTAATAGGTCATTCGCCTAATAGTGCGGATGGCGGCCATCTTTATGTCAAAATTGATTCCGCCTATTAATTCGAACACGGTGGAACCGAATGGAACGAAATTTGGTACAGAGGTAGCACTAGCAAAGGGCACCTCAGTGTCATGTTTTATATCGCCGCCATCTTGACTGAAACGTAATGGCGGCCACACGAATGTTCAAAGCTTAAATCAAATTACGATTAACCTAATCATCCGATCTCTACCAAATTTTGCAACTACATACCTTTATGGAGGGAGCATCCTTTGACCAATCTAATAGGTCATTCACCTAATAGTTTGCGGATGGCGGCCATCTTTGTGTCAGAATCGATTCCCCCTATATTCAAACACGGTGAAACCGAATGGAACGAAATTTGGTACTGAGGTAGCACTAGCAAAGGGCATCTCAGTGTCATGATTAATATCGCCGCCATATTGACAGAAACGTAATGGCGGCCACACAAATGTTTAAAGCTTAAATCAAATTACGTCTAACATAACCATCCGTTCTCTACCAAACTTTTCAACAACATACCTTTATGGAGAGAGCATCCTTTGACAATCTAATAGGTCATTCACCTAATAGTTTGCGGATGACGGCCATCTTTATGTCAAAATTGATTCCCCCTATTAATTCGAACACGGTGGAACCGAATGAACGAAATTTGGTACAGAGGTAGCACTAGCAAAGGGCACCTCAGTGTCATGTTTTATATCACCGCTATCTTGACGGAAACGTAATCGCGGCCACCCAAATGTTAAAAGCTAAAATGTAATTACGACCAACCTAATAATCTAGTCTCTACCAAATTTTTCAACACCATATCTTTATGTGGGAAACATATTCTGACCAAACTGCAAGAACATCAGCCCAATAGTTTGCAGATGGTGGCCAAGTATGTGTGCAAATCGATTCCCCCTATCAATTCAAACACGGTGAAACCGATTTGAACGAAATTTGGTACAGAGGTAGCTCTAGCAAAGGGCACCTCATATTCATATCCCTATAGCACGTTGTATTTCAACAAGCTACTACAACCAACATTCAATCATACTCCTTGAAAAGACAAAGAATTATAACAATACCCATGCATTTAGGAGAAAGTAGGCTATATGTTCTTTACTGAACATCTTGTTTATTCATTGAATGCTATTCGTCACAGGCTTTTATCAAACATTTGATATGCAAAACCGACTTAATAATAATAATGGTGGCAGGATGACATATAGTGTTGCAAGTGCTCTGTATTTTTCTGTTATTTATAGTGGTCAAACCCGTCAGTGGTAAAAATAATCAAGTCGTCTGTAACGATAGAGTGATCAGTGATTGTCCCAGCAATTCCATTCTCCAAGAGAAATTGCTGCAAGTTCATAATTGTTAAATATCATGTTTAACGTGGTGCATCAGTGAAAGTTAGTGTATGACAGTCAGTCCTGGCAGTGCGTTCCAAGCAAGGCGTAGGGTTGCCAGACTTCGTTCTTCATCTCCTTGGTCTGACTTTGTGTGTGTGGATGTAGAAATAAACCCAGGACCTCGGAATATAAATGGTAGTAGTAAGGAATGCTATATTTGCTGTTCTACAGGCCATGTTAATAACCTACACTTGACGTGTATATCGTGTGATGTGTCTGTGCATAAAACATGCGCCAAAATTTCTGCTGCTGATTACAAGAAATTAAACGTAGCTCGTCATGCTGGCAGTGTTGTCTCCCGACACCATCAGACTCCTCCTTTGAATTGCCAGGCAGTGTAAATAATGTAAATAGCTCTGTAAATAGTAATAACTCTGCTACCATTGTGCAGGCGTCTCGAAATGTCACAATCGTTTAGTTTAATGCTTGCTATGTAGTGTGTCAAAGGAGACAACACGAGATGAGAGTATCACTGGCCTGTATGAACAGTCAATAGTATAATATAATAATATAATATCGTATGTTCTCGGGTGCCTGGTGCAAGCTTTGTTAATTGACACCCGGAGGGTAGCTTGCATGTCGAATTTCGTCGTTCCTTTGAACGCTATGAAAGTCAAGGAGGTTAGATATCTAAACTCCTTGACACTACAGCGCTTTCAAGTAGAGAATGGAGGAACTTTGTGTTGGCGGAAAACCCCGAGATTAATTTTGCCATTGAACACGGCCTACTGAATTCAAATGGGTTCTTTAACATGCCAACAACGTATGACATGAGTATCGTGATTTTTGTCTCCTTCAAAAATCACTTACCATGGCTAGGGGCGAACCTGCAATCTTGGGGTTGGTAGTCCGACACTATAACCACTCACCCACCGTGGCAACAGTCAATAGTGAGTGTGTGTGAGACGTGATAAGGTATTTACCCAACCATACCAGGTTCTCAGCAAGGATCGAATCTGGATGTCTGGAGGTGCTGTTCTCCTGGCTATACGACTGCAACTACATCTTGTTGGCATAGGATACTTGGAAACTGACAGTGAAGCTTTATGGCTGGAGGTGTTGTCGTGGGGCAGCAAAATTTTGATAGGTAGCACCTACCTGCCACCAAAGTCCAAGCCCAGTGTAGATGAAGGATTGCTGGAATCTGTAAGGCATGTGCAATTTATTCAGCACAAGTATAACACTGTCTACCTCACTGGGGACTTTAATCAGGTTATCGTATGGACCCATGACTCTGCTCCATTTCCTGAAAATCCATTGGCATACACATTCTTAACAGTTTTCTATGACCTTTATCTAGAACAGCTCATTTTAGAAGCAACATGTAATACCCAAGCATACAATATATTATTTTTCACTTTTCAATGCAAAACTTTTTCACACCTTTCACACAACATATGTATTTATTAATCTCATGTAATTTATTTCAGGATTGGGCATAACCCAGCTCTATTTGGGTACATTCGTGTTAACCGACTGAAAAGCACCAAACTTTTGTTTACTTAGGCAACACTGAAAAATGGCTTCAAACCTCACAACAATATTGAGTGTTGTAAAGACAGTTTTGTCACTACACTAACTTCTTTCTTGCAAGCCTTCATATGGGAGTGGGACTCCATCACTCCCATATGAAAGATCAAGGACTCCTTGTAAACTTAACAGGCAATGAAACTAGTATTTGATGGGGTGCGATTAATATCGAGTAGGTTATGGAGACAAGGAAATAGAACTGAGTCAGTAAGATCGGATTGGATATTCTTGGGATTAGTGAAATTCAAATAAATGGAGACAGGGAGGAGGTAATAGAAGATGAGGAGGTGGCTAAGTGCTAAGTGTACCTGTCAGGTGTAAGGCGAGGTAGGGCAAAATGGGAAGTAGGGCTGTATATCAGGAAACCATAGATTATAACATATTAGTAAATAATACCATAAAATAAAGTCAAAATATAAAATATTGACTTTTCAACCCAAATTAGCCATCATCTTTTTCCTGTGAAAAAAAAAAAAGATTAATGATGACATTACAACATCATCATCTGCTCTCTAATTACCATGCTTAAATTGGCTTATCTTCTTAATTAAATTTTGATCAATAAGCTTGAATTTTACTAAAAGGACAATAGAAGTCTAGATTGTGCTTTGTACTTAATTAAGTGAATTTGAAATATTTTTTGTCTAATGTGTTTGGCTATGAATATTCATAGTTGTCAAATAACCATCACTGTTGAGTATGTACAGTAACACTGGGTAAAATTTTTGTGTAACAAGTAATAAATTGTCAAATTATCTCCCTTGCAGGAATGGCTATGACTATACTGAAACATATGGTCAATCTATCTTTGATGGTTTGCTCTCTCCACTTGTAGCAAAACAATTGGGATCAGATATACAGAGCTGTATTTTGGATGGAGAAATGATGGTATGGGACACAAGAAAGAAGTTCTTCAGGCCCAAAGGTTAGTAATGATTTAATTTTTGAACTTTGGAAAGGCCTAATCAAATTTCACAGATTTTATATATATTTATATAAAAAAGTTGTTTTTTGAAAATTATTTTCTTAATAACATCATTCATTTCTCTTCAATCTTTCAGGGGCCGATAGCCTAGATGTTAGGCCCCTTAAAACAACAATTATCATCATCATCATCATCTTCAATCTTTGTGTAAAAGTGATAGGCATCTATTCTCTTAGAAACTATGTACAAAACTTCTATCGCTTTGGTATTTGAAACCTGTTTTTCAATGGAGACTTATTCCTTGGGTTGCTCTCTTATCAGATTCATTGACACACCATAGCACTGCATTCTGATTTATTTAGTACAGGATATGTGATTGGTCAAAATTGAATTTTGACTGTTGAACTCTGACTGATCCACCATAATAACACTGGTGTAAACTAATGAAAGCACAAACTACATAGACCCAACTATTCAAATCAGTAGGCCTACTTGAAAGATACTATGCTCTAATACAAAATAAAGTAAGTGATCATCGTTCATTTTTTAGGAGCAAAACATCTAATCATCTGGCTCAGAAATGAATTAATTTATCACTAATATTAGCTGTTCAAGATATGAATGTCGCTGAACTTAGCTGTGCCAGCATTTGTTGTTTATATCAGCAGGAGCCTTGTGGGACAATGAGGGACACAGCGATGACAGAATGCTGTCTGCGCATGTCAAGCAGCATTGCACATGCTACTTGTGTTAGGAGTTATATTGTGAATTGTGAATGGAAAAATTAATAATAATGGGTGAATTAAGAATGGTGCATTTGTAATTGTTCCGCAACAGCACAAACAGGAGCACATGTTACCTCGGAGAGGAGAAGGATGACTGATACTACTGGAGTTGAGTCATATCCTACCCGCGTGAGTGTGTCTGCCAACCAACAGGCTGACTATGTTGCAGAAGTAAACAAAGAATATGGTATATTGGCTTTCACGGCCTATGAATTAAAACTCAGCAATTTTTCTAGGTTTATGCCGTGTCTTATGTGGGGTTTTGCCTAGGAACACAAGCTGGCTCATCAGCAGGCTCTTGGTTTCAGTGCCCGGACCCCCACAGGAGTAGCAAACTGTACACTACCTCCCTTCTTATGAAGCGCACGTGCACCTCTTAACTGCGAGAGCTAAACGCTCGCTCTCGCGCTCTCTCTCTCTCTCCACCATACTCATCCCTTCTTCTACATTCCTCCTAATAGGGCCTAAACAACTACCAGGGAAGAACAATTGCAAGACCACTTATGGACTTTTGAAAACCTGGTAGCAGGGCCTCCAGCACACTGACCATGAGGAAGGTGGAAAATCCACCATGATCTGGCCCAGTCACCCACTCAGAAGGCTTATGTGGGACACGAAGATCTCACGCCGACCTCACAAAATGCCTCCACTGAACTCTGTTTTGAGCGAGTTCTTGCCAGTTGTCCAGGTTCGGAGATTTCATTTTTTCAGGAACTTCGTGGTCTTCCTACTGGCCTTTTTACTCTTGATTTGTAAGACCAACCTATCATCTCCCATCCTTAGTAAATGACCAGTCTTTTAGAGTTAATGATGTTGAGTATTGGTGCTTGCTGTGATAGTGAGTGTATGTCTTTATTTGATCTGGCTCAAGTGTCAATATTATTTGAAGTACATTGAGGTGCTCAAAAACTGGGTTCAAACCTCGTAGTACTGAGTACCACTGAATGTTGCTGAGCGCAGTATCTGGCAGCCAGTTATTCAATAGTATACAGTGACTGGTAGATGGCAGGTGCTTAGCTGTGTCATGAAGAAACATAATTCGTATTACCCATTTTCCTCGCTGTAAACAAAACCATGCTCTGCTACCACTGTACCATGGGGGGTTGAACAGAAGAAGGAGGGGGCTACCCCTAAAGACTCCTACCCAGCTGTTATAAACACATGTGATGTCAGGTGGGGGCTCGCGCTCTCTCTCCAACATACCCCTTCTCCTACATTCGGGGGCGTGTTGGCGCGGCGATCAAGCAGTTTTCCTCTCACCAAGGCAGACTGGGTTCGATTTCCGGTCAATGCATGTGAGATTTAAGAAGTGAAATGCCTTGTCTTGTGGTTTGGATTCTATGTGAAAAGATCGTCTCGTGGCTCATGATCGAGAGATTAACGGTCACGTTAAACTACAAGCTTTCTTCCTTCTCCTACAGTCCACCTAATAGAACCTAAACAACAACCACGGAAGAGCAACTGCAAAACCACTTACGGTCATCTGAAAATCCGGTAGGAGGGCCTCCTGCACACTGTCCATGAGGAAGGTGGAAAGTCCAGTAAGCGTGAGTTTGGTGGAGAGAGTAGAGAGAGAGAACACCCCTCTGACATCATATGTGTTTATAACAGCAGGGTAGGAATCTTCAAGGGTAGTCCCCTTCTTCTTCTTCTCTTCTTCTCCTCAACTCAACCCCCCTGGCGCAATTATCATGTAAATTTCCTATTCCTGAAGATGTTGCCTGTTTTTTGTCCTTTTATTATGAAACTGTGACAAATTTTTACGATAGTTCTTTTATCACGACATGTGGTAAAAGACCAGGGTTTTCATGAATCATAGATACATTTTATCTGTGTAGGTTGTATTGGCGTGATGTCATAGTAGTAACAATATACACTGGAAACGAGTGGGTGCTGCCTTGACTCTTAGCTGCATTTGTTTATCATATACATGAGATTATATAGTTTCATCTCTTAAAACAGTTATACAACAGGCGTTCAGTGCCACGATGATGATGATGTCCTGAAAAAGACTGTGCTGCAGTGGCTGGCACATCAGGCAGCAGATTTCTATGAGGATGGAATTCAGAAGCTGATTTCACGATAATGAAATGTTGAAGAGTAGTTCAAGGTACAGGCTTACATGTAAAAATAAAATTGTATAATAACTTTTTTAAATTAGTTTTTTTGAATAGTTCCTATATCAAAACGGTACCTATTTAAAAAACATGCCTCATAAACACCATGCACAAACACAGAGTACAATGAGAGAGCACCTAACACATTGCATTACACTGTCAGCCGGAAGTATTTGGTAGAGACAGATGATCTTGATGTTTTGTCCCTTAAAACAACCATAGCCATTATCGTGGAAATATATTAGGTAAATGATTTACTTAGCTTAGCAAGACAGTTTTGGTGAACAGCCTTGTAAGTCTACCTCATGGCACATTCTTGGCCATCACCCCCAACATCTGGGTTCAATTCCTGACTCTGCCAAGAAATTTTATTTAATTCTGGCCCGAGGGCTGAAACGGGGTACACTCGGCCTCATGAGGTAAAATAAGAAGTTGTGAGTTCCATTCCAACCACAGCCATCTTAGAAGTGATTTTCTATGGTTTCCTCCACTTACACACCAGGCAAATGCCTACGGCCATGGCTGCTTCCTTCCCAATCCTAAATTACAATTACACTCACTACTGCAGCCACTACAACAACACCTGTTATCAGACAATCCTATCTCTCTCGATATACACACCCAAGTTCATGGGGCTAAATGACCATGATGAAACAACAACAACAAAATTATTATACTGCACATTCTGAAAATGAATTTTATTGTTACTATGTATATTAGGCGAATACCAGGATAATACTAGGAACCTAAAAGTTTGTGATGAACTTCACCAAGTATTGGCAGGTGTTCATTGACAGGAACTGCCAATTTATGTTAACAAATCATTTAACATTGTGCTACCAGATTGGAAAATAATGTTCAACATATTTTTACTGACAGAAGAGTTTGTTATTTCCTCTAAAATACAGTACATAAAAAATTAGAGATATTGCCTAAAGAAATGCAAAATTTGTGATGTTTGCAAAAAGCATGCTGAAATTTGGGTAAAAATTTGCCATATTGCAAGTGAAAATTTTTCATGTCCCTATTTATAATTTTATTAACGCAGCCAATGGCCATTTATTTTATTTTCATGATGGGTCAGGGAAGGGATTTAGAAGGTAATCGGCCGTGGACCTATTGAAAGGAATCGGCCCATCATTTGCCTGGTGGTGAAAATGGGAAACCATGAAAACCATTTTCAGGACAGCCGAGGTGGGATTTGCACCCACGCTCTCCCAATCCCAGCGAGGCATGAGGTAGTGTGCTAGTGCGCTCTGCCATCATGGCCAAGATGTCTGGTATGTATGAGATCAGTTCTTGGTGCCAGCTGAACCTTTCATCACATTTTTCCTGTTCCTATTTGATGGCCTCATGACTAAGTGGTTGGGCATTGGCCCAAAGGATCCCAGGTTCAATATCCGGCTGGGCCATGATCAATCTCAAAATGTTAATTCTCCTGGCTTGGGTACAAAGTTTTTGTGACTTCATCATCATTCATTTCATCCTCATCATGTTGCGCAGTCTGTCCACTGGCATCAAGAGCTTTGCTAGGCCTCTTCAGAGCCACATGTCATTACTAATATCTTCATAATCTTCCTCATGAATTTGTTAAACTGTAAAACTAACATCATCATCTGCAAAATCAACCCTCCCTTCTTTGTGCTTCCCCCTCATGGTAAATTTAACCTCTTTCTTTTTTCTAGGAGAGAACATTGAAGTGAAGTCTTTGAAAGCTGATGGTTATTACCGTCCTTGCTTTTGTGTATTTGATATCGTGATGATTAACAATCAAGTCCTGACTAATAAGACTCTTGAAGAAAGGTTGATGTATCTAGAAGCTACCTTCACTGATGCTGAGGGTGTGATAATTCACTCACCCAAGAAGAGAATTATCACAAGAGGTGAGGTCATAAATGAGCTCAACAATGCTATTGATAGCAAGCTTGAAGGAATCATGCTGAAAGAGCCTGGCACAGTGTATAAACCCAACAATAGGAAAGCTGGATGGTACAAAATCAAACCTGAGGTAAGTGAAGTGCAGTAGCCTATGTAGGGTAGGCCTATCCACTGTAATGATTCCTTCACTCTTGTCCATTTGCAATCAACTCTTTATTTTGAAAGACGTGCCAAAATAATCGGTAAGATGTATTACCAACATTTACAATTTACACATACGATTATTTATTTATTTAATCGTATAGTGATTATAACAAGGAATTCATAAGTCCGGGTCCAAGTTTTTCAACCACACAACAGCACTTTCTGAAAGATGAAACAGCTTCCTGGGGCTTCCGGAGTAAGCGTGAAGAGGGCAGCCCCAGGATCACATGGTCCATGGTCTGCTCCTCTTCACTGCATTCACACATTGGAGAATCCAGCCAGCCCCACTTATGGTGCAAGAAATTACAGCGTCCATGCCCAGTTGGCAGTCTGTTGAGGCGTTGAGTACATATTACAGCACACTCTTCTCTCCCTTCGATGACAATAATTTACTCATTAGAAATCTTGAAATTCAGTCTAACTGGAGGTCGACTGATGCGCCCAGATCTGCACATTTGAGTTCCTGCAGGGGGAACAATTGTTGGTGATTTCATGACCTCACAGGGTGATTCTGATACACGTGCTATCTCAGTGTTAAGTTGAGGTATTGTTTCAGCTTCTAGGTTTATCGCTAGCGGAGTTGCCTATTTCACTAACATGGTTGTCTGATTATGAGACATAACTCGTTTGTCTGTATTTAAAACATCTTGATTAGACCTTCGTTCCCCAACTTGGGTATTTTGCTTAGAATAATACATATTCATTTCCCCCCAGGGGCTCACATCTAGTGGGACGTGGGTTGGCGACCACGGGGCCCCAGCTGAGTCCGGCATTGCTTCCACTTACTTGTGCCGGGCTCCTCTCCGTCTTCTTTCCTATCGACCTCACTTGGTCAACTCTTGTTCTCTTCCGACCCCGACGGTATTAGGGTATCCGAGGCCAAGGGAGTCTCTTCCTTTCCTGCCTTACTTGGCCCTTGTCTCATCTTTTCTGATACCCTCCTTATGCAAAGGCTCAGCCTTCTTTTTCTTTTCCTTTTACCTCCTGCCTTGTGCTCAAGGCCCTTAAGGAGGCAGGGTGTATGTAGCCCCACCACTTCTGGTGCACCCTAGATAATGCTACACCCTCAGGTACTCACGGCTGGTGAGTTCGGGAGTTGGTGACCCCAAGGGATTCCTGAGCTGGGTCCGTTTTCCCCTTTTGTTCCTTACCTTTGGGGCGGACCCTCTCCTCTCCTCTTTTCATTATATTTCCTTTTCTCTTTAAGATTCCTGCACTGTTTTTGTTACTTGGTTCCCCGTGTATCTAAATTCCCTTTTAGCGATTTTTTTTGGTAGGTATTTTTAATCTATGTTGCATTTTGTACGTTTTTTTCGATCTAAATTACATCTCGCGATTGTTTTCAACCTCAGTTGCATTTTGTAAAGATTGACAATCTAAATTGCTTTTTAATAAGTCTCTCAATGTAGGTTTCAGGGCATTTTAGTGAGTTTTTTGAATTTCAATTGCATTTTGTAAGTATTTTCAACCAAAACTGCATTCCGCAGGAATTTTAAATCTAATTTGCATTTTGTTTGGTGGGCATTTTGCAAATATTTTGATTCTCAATTGCATTTTGTGGGTATTTTGAATCTAAATTACATTTTGTCAAGTATTTTCAATCTAAATTGCATTTTGTAAGTATTGTCAATCCACATGAGTTGTCTGAATCTACCGTACATTTTGTACACATTTTCAATTTCAATTGCATTTTGTAAGTATTTTGAATTTCAATTGCACTTTGTGAATAATTTGGATTGGAACTGGTATCTTTCAATCTGAATTGCATTGTGTATTTTCAATTTCAATTGCATTTTGTAAGTATTTTGAACCTCAATTGCATTTTGTATGTTTTTCGATCTCATTTGCATTTTGTAAGTATTTTGAATTTCAGTTGCATTTTGTAAGTATTTCGATGCTACATTGCATTTTGTACGTATTTTGAACCTAGCCTACATTTTGTGGGTGTTTTTCAATCTATTCTTTTTGTGAATCTTTTCGTTCAAAATTCCCTTTTGTAAGAACATTTTGTGAGTTGTTTCAATCTGAGTTCCTTTTTGTAAGTATTTTCCGTCTCGCTTAATTTTCGTTCTAGTTTCCATTTCATTATCATTTTTGCTATCACCCAGATCATTAGGGGCCGATAACCTAGATGTTAGGCCCCTTAAAACAACAATTATCATCATCATCATCATCACATATTCATTTGACTTATATGACATAAGGATTGTTTCCCTTTTATAGTACATTATGCAACGAGCCTATAATGGCTATAATTAAGACACGAGTATATTTATAAAACGAGCGTATGCGAGTTTTATAATTTCCATACGAGTGTCTTAATTACCACTATAGGCGAGTTGCATACGACTGTTTATGTTCGACGATAATTATTATAACTATTTTATGTTCGAAGATAAATATTCATAAATATCTGTCGAGATTTCGCCAGTTTTATGTACTGAACAGAGCGCATGAGACACAGAGAATGCCTTGTATTTGACCTTGGCCTTCTCGATTACCCCACTATGACACTAGGCAACGCAGTTCAGAAGGCCTTGGAACTCCACGCAGGTGTGATGCTAACCTTATCTAATTGGTCAAACAACTGTTTCTTGAGCTGTGATTGGTGGGAGAAACTGTTTCATAATGAAAAATAGTGTTATAATGACCATCTTTATGATACAGTTTTCTAACACATAATAGTCAGGGTCGAACATAAAATCTATTATACACCTCGCCCGAGGGCTTTTAACACTGTACCCACTTCAGAGATATCTTCCTTCCTCCTACGTACACGAACTTGCTCCACTACCTGAAATGTAATTACATTAGGCACATAAGACTGTGAAACAGCTGGTTTCAGCTTGCTGAGAGGTGTTCGTACCGGAAAGGTCATTTCTGCTGGAGTGGTATTAGTTACCGTGTTTGGCGTATTTCGGTACTGGGAAAAGAAATTATAATCTGTATGCTTAAATGACAATTGTGATTCAGACATTAACATTATGGAGCATACCACAATTGTTCACTACACTCCTCTTGTTGCCCTTCGTCACTGACAACTGCTTTAATTTGCTCTCTATGATAACGAGCCGTATGACCCATTTTACCACACGCAAAACAATTTACACTTTTGGACCAGCAATTATCTGGGTGACACTTTGACGATCCACATCTCCAGCATCCTTGTGAGACATTACTAAGTTGACTCCACCCTGAGTGTTGACCTCTGGGCACTGTGTGTACTCGTCCCGAAGTTACGAGCATTTCCCTTCCTCTGCTTGGCGCCGGAGATTGAAACTGCTGACCAAAGGCTCCGCGTCCTGGAATAGTGCCTCGTCTCCGAGCCCCGTCATTTGCCTGACCCATATCCAGCTGACATGGTTCTCCAGGGCTGTTGATTATGACTGTATGCAGGCCAATGTTGTACTTTATTGACCTGATGTCCTTCCCGTTCTGTGGCCATCTGTTGTGGTTGTGTTTGCCACTTCTCCATTTGTTTAGCCACTTCCATCGCTCTATCATAAGTAAGATTTGGCTCTTGGTATAGTCGATCTCTCGTCTTCGAGATCAGTTCATGTTTGATGTGAGACTAAACATGAACTGATCTCGAAGACAAGAGTCCAAATTGTTTCCAAAATCACACATTTGAGATGCTTCATTAAGTTTAAGCACACATTCCGCAAATGTCTGGGATGTCACTTGTGTCATACGTTGAAACCGCACTGTCTCGGCGAGCGCCAATCCGGCAGGAATAAAAAATTCCTTTAATCTTTTTTGAAGGTTCACAAGGTTCCACAGATCTGCGCAAACGATTTAGAGTTGCCCGTACTTGGCGATTTAAATGATTAAGATAAAGCAAACTTTTTCTCACAGCATTTGGTCCATTCAAGGGAGAATCGATTCGTTCAGTTGCTGGTGCGTCCGGACCCAACGCATGGTTATTCATTAAACAGTAGTCCTCAAATCTGCTGTAAAAGTCTTCAATTTTCTCATCCTTTGGATTGAAAACTTCCAAGTTTCCAATAAGCGTGGTTGGTGGGGGTGAATAAGAAGTTCAAAAGGATGAATTCCAGTGTTATTTAATGGTTCCACGTGCTCCGTATGGGGCTGAACAAATATAATAATAATATTATGAAGTGCTGGTGTTCCTGTAAGCTGGCCGCGGTTTTCAACAATGAACTCGTCCGCTTCAAATCCTTTGAAACCAAGGTCCATCGTATTTAATTGACTCCATTTAACTGTACTTTCCGCATTAAATCACTATTTACTTGTCCTTTTCACTTAACTTACATGTATTACCGACATTTACAATTTACACATATGTTTATTGAAACACAGTGTTGAACACTTGATACATATTACATCACATCTGCAAATTTAATTAAATTTACAAATTCTGTTTATGTGATCACAATTATGTATATACAAGGCATTCTTAATAATTCCAAAGCTGTTATTTTGCTTTGCAGTCAGTTTGAGGGATTACTTGAATACATTTGTTAAAGTAGTATTTCAATAAGAGAGCATGCATCTCTGTGACATGGTAGACTGTGATTAATATCTGATGGCATAAACTTGCATGAACCCATGAGCTTAAGAAGGCATAGGCTGAGAAGGAAGGTTGTGGAGGGGGTCGCTGCTGCTGTGCTCCTGGGAGATGCGCTTATGTGCAATACAGCAACAGTTACAGTAGGAGTCGATGTGAATGTTTCCCTAGCAATGAGCAAAGTGAACGTTCTTCCCCTCTCGATCACGCTGCAACAAATGGACTCTCCTGCATACAAAACTCATTATTTACAATACAAAATCGAGATCAGTAAGCTAAAATGGTATGTACATACGATGTGAATGGGAGAAGGCCGAGTCCCAAAGCGATTATTTACTGAGAAAGTCACGGGAAGGCGCCAAAGGGGAAGGCCGAGGATGAGGTGGATGGATGCAGTGAGGGAGAGCGTTGAGAAAAGAGGAGTGAAAGTGTAGGATGTACTGGAAGAGGGATGAGAGTGGTGGAGATACAGAAAAGTATAGAAGTCCTTGATTCACACCCTGACCCAGATCACTGGAACCGGGAAATGTGGAAGAAGAAGATAAGATTTCCATCTAGTCAATACTTTTAATTTTCTCTGGTTAAATGGTGTACAATGTTCCGAGCTCCAGCCCTATGAACCCTTCTTCAGCACCTTTGACAAATTTAAAATCTAAAACATGTCAAATTTATGCCAAAGGTGCTGAATAAGAGTTCAAAGGTCTGGAACTGGAAACATTGTACACCATTTAACCTGAGAAAATTGAATGTATTGACTGGGTGAAAATCTTATGTGTCTTGTAATTTTGATTTTTCTGAAATCGACACCTGCCTTAAACCTAAGGTGACCATGGAGGTCCTGGATTATACAACAAGGATAAATATAACAATGCTATTTAACAGAGATGAGAAAATTCACATATTGTTACTAAAAATATGAATAGAATCCTTATTTTTCGTGGATTGAGGGCATTTCTTTTCCTCCTGTATTTTATTTCTATTTTTCCTTTTTTATTTTTCAATTTCTTCTTCTAGTATGTTATTTAGTTGTAAGTTTGTTTTTAAGTTTAGTTCTATTTTTTTTTTAAATTTCATCTTTCATTTTCATCTGAACCATTAGGGGTCGATAACATAGATGTTGGGCCCCTTAACACAACAATTATCATCATCTAAGAACTTCATATCCTTAACCGAAATGAAGTGTATTATTATAGTAGAATTATTATTATTATAATATACATTAACACCCACAGCAGAACAGCATGCAATCCCCTGGTGTGAATAACGCCTGATGTGGAGTGTACATGCCTTCCCTCTTGCCCCACACTAGACCTGATCTTCCGATTGACATATGTAAACAGTTGACAGTGCCCTCAGTTCAAAATAGTAAAGACTCGGCAGACGGGTGTATTTCTGCTAAATTTGTTTTATTTACAAATAAAACAAGAGAAGATTATACAAGTTATATTTAAATATAACAATTACTGAAGTTATCTACAACTATTCATTTTAATTAAGATCACTGTATTCTATTTTGTCATGTAACATAAGTGTGCATGATTGTTTCAGTATACTGATGGTGTGATGGACCATATTGATGCTTTAATAATGGGAGGGTACTATGGAGAAGGCCATAGGTCAGGCTTTATTAGCCACTTCCTTATTGGTCTGGCTGCACCACATAAAGATAATGATGGTAAGTCAACATGCTCTTTATAGTGTGATTTCTCATAGCATATGTATGATTCTTTGAAAATAAAATTTAAAATTCTATGAAAAAGAACAAAGTTAAATATTGTTGTGTTGTTGTTGTTTCTTTTGGCTAGCCTGGATTCCAATCCATCAGCTTTCTTGCGTTCCAATAGAGTACAAAGTTAAATATATGATCCCAGAAAATTGCAGTAAATGCACTAATTTAATGTGTAGCACATAACAAAATGTCATTGTCATATCTTCAAATTTGTAGGTTTTGTGCATCTTTTTATTGTGTTTGTATTTCATGAACGTCCCCCCTTCACCAGAGAACCAAAGATAATGATGGTAAGTGAACATTCTCTTTATAGTGTGATTTCTCGTAGCAGTGTGAAGGATGGATTTTAATTTTACGCTATTCAGAGGTACAGTATACAGTATAACTAGTACATACAGGTGATATACAAACTTTTGTTCTCCAGTGAGAGATCTTTGGATTTATTCCATTAATCTTCTGGCATCCCAATACAGCCTTGCTAGGTCACTAATCTCTTAGGAGTTCTTATCCAATTTTGGACTCGCTACGTGTACCGAATTAATAATAATAATTATTAAAGTACTTACCTCAACAATTGCAGTGGAAGTTAGATTGGAGTTTCTCCTGTTTAATCGGAGCTATAAAGGTGGATCAAAGTCTCTTATGACTTCCCGCTGGGCCCAAAGTTTTGAAAGTTATATAAGAGAAATATCTTTTTATAAAATGGTTAGATAGCATAATATAAATTGTCAAAAAATATCCCAAGCTTCGTAACAATTACAAAAACTAAGACTGACAAAATCAGAAATACTTAAAACTGAAAGTTTTTGTGAAAACTGAAAGTAGGTAAAGGGTGCTTAAAGTTAAAATGAGGATAACAATCAGATGAAGATGACTTAAAATAGACATATATTAACTAAATACAATAAGAGTTGTAGGGTTCCTATACTCTTGCACAATATAGGGTAATAGTCACAAATATATATGAAAATAACATACCGGTAGGCATAAACAATAAAATTAAACTACCATATAAGTATATTAGAAAATAACCAACTAATTGTAAGTAAAACTTAACAATGAAATAAAATAAAATACACCACAATATTAAATAAATGTCTGTCTTCAAAGTAAACTAGACAAGAAGTTAACGAAGATAAAATTATGTGCCAAGATGAATGATGAAACATACATGGAAGTGGCGTAGTTGGTAGCATGCTGAACTGCTGTGCCCAAGATAGCGGGTTCAAACCCGGCCGAAGTCGTTGGTTTTTTTAAGAGCGTTAAAAATCCTTCAGTATGCCTTCCTTCGGAGGGGAAGTAAAGCCGGCGGTCCCATGTCATAGATTCATGGCATGTAAAATATCCTTCCACAGACTAAACTTGTGTGGAGCTAAATTTCAAGGTTAGATTTCGTTGGAACGCTCTATCAAAGTTCCAACCTTCACCACTAGGTATCATTGACATCCGGTAGCGAAAGTTGGAACTACTTGAAATTGAGTGGAACGTGTAGCTCACCCTAAGGGTATCCGCTGGAAGGAGCTACAGACTCTGGCTAGCCGAACATGTCCTCTGACACTCCCGGCACTAAAAACCATACGATAAATAAATAAAGTGTTTTATGGGAGGAAGGGGTGTGCAGGAGGGGTAGTGGGTGGGGGTGGGGGGAGGCATATGAAAAACAAGGGAAGAAATGGGGGGGAGAACGAAACAAATCGGGTAAGATCAGCTGTGTTAAAAAAAAAAATACAGAAAGCAAAGGAAAATGAATGATGCAAAATTACTTTATAAATGTAGCCAAACATGAATACTGTAAAAATTGAAAATATACTCAAACAAAAGGCTTGCAAAATCAAAATAAATATGTTGTCGTCTACTCGACACACAAAAGACACTGAATAATATACATCAAGGAACTGTCAAATGAATCGGTATTCTTATCACATGTACTCATAAGATATGGAACAAAACACTGACAGAAACCAGGCGAAATAACTTGGTAATCCCGCGGAGTTCACAAAATACTATTCAGCTCGGTGTGGCCCATCAAGACGGTATAGATAGTCTTACATAACAAACATAATCTCTGCTTGTGGCACGTGCACAGAGTGTATCCCAAAAAAGCAAGAGACAAAATATGCCAAAAAGGTAATGTATCACTTTCAACCCTTAGAGAAATTAAGAATTCACTTAGTATCGTAAAACAAGACAAAGAAACAAAATAACTCACAATGACAATGACTGGAATGGAATGGGTTCAGTCTTGAAGAAAGTTCAAAGCACACATAAAAATGTGGAAATATAAACACGGAAACGTAATGATTACAGATAAGTTACGCTAATAAGTGTAGTTCTACTTACAATAGTTGGATCTGAATGCAGGCCAGCCAGCCTAACACACATGACAGTCCTCAGGCAAAGGGGGAAAACAAAAACTGAGAGCTAACAGAAGCGTGCCAACTCTCAACTGTGATGAATGTGGGAGGGAAAAATAACAAGTTTCATCCCTTCGTAAATATTGGCAGAGCCAATGGTAAAGGGAGATATGGAAATATTGCCAAATAGGAGTTGGCAAGGTTCATATTACAAAATGTTTCACCATAGTAACTTCTGTATCAGCCAATAAGAGCCAACAAGCATAAGGAGTGTTGCGAATATTGCAACATATGCAAAGAACTACACAGGTTATGAAATATAACTTCCACCATACCATGCTTACTTGTACAAAGATGTAGAAATATATAGAAGGCAGAAACATATTACAGGATTTTGCATCACATTATAAACAAGAAGTTCCGTGACGAACTATAGAGCCTACTTTTCTTAAAATTTAAGATTCACGCCAATGATTAATCGATATGGATCTATCTAGAATAATGACGAAATTAAGTTGGTAATATCGAAATTTCTAATTAGTTCGAAATACTGTATACCTGGCATAATGTAGCCTAATAGAGCACTACAGTTGGCAGCCCTGGTGACTGAATATATTCTTAGTTCCATCTCTTAAGGTACAGAATACAAAATTTGGTCGGAGTCCAATGAATAGCATGGACGTTACATGCAGTTAAACATTGGATCTAACAGCGCGCGTAAAATCATGTTGGCAACAGTGTCATGCATGTATTGGTCAGAAATAATCTTAAATAATATGATCTATTGTTGTGTCAATTTTGAATGAAATCCATTAGTTAGTATAGAAGTTACATGCATTTTAAAATTGGACCTATCAGCAGGCTTAGAATCATGTTGGGAGCACTGACGTATATTAGTTACTCCAAAGTAATCTAGAATGCCAGGTACTATACGTGTGCAACGTTTAGAGGTATTGGCTTGCATTCTTTCTGATATATTGATATTGTCTGTTAGGTAGTCAGCCCAAAGGCTGGTTGGATCCTCAAAAAGCACCGCCGTTACGTTATGTGAGTAGATACCCACAAAAACCCAAGGCAGCGCTATTTTGAGGCGTTCTAGGCAAGAAGAGGAGTGAGGTAGTTTGCCATTGCTTTCCTCACTGAGTCAGAACAGTAGTCCTAACCCTATGAGTAGAACCTTTCACAGCATTCACAGGCACTGACTGTGCCCCGAATGCCATTACTAAGCACCACCCATACCTCAGTAGCTTCCATATAATCACAGCCATGAGTGAGACTGAGACATCGGTGAAAAGCCACCTTTTTTCTAGCCTGTGCCAACTGACAAACGCAAATGTACTGTATTCATCAAGAGATGGCAAACAGGCCTATATTGATATTAGGGTAACAAAAATAGAGACAGCATTTATTAACAGTTGGCAGCCCTCTTTGCTCTTAAGAATATGCATAGTCATAGCTGTTATGGTACACATAGCACTTACGAAATTTGGTTGAAATCCAAATGAAAGTATGGAAGTTACATGTATTTAAAGTTGGACCTCTCAGCAGGCTTAGAATCATGTTGATAGCACTGACGTATATAAGTTACTCCAAATTAATATAGAATGTCAGGTACTATACGTGTGCATAGTTTAAAGCTGTCGGCTTGCATACTTTCTCATATATATTGGTATTTGGATAAAAGAAATTAAGGGCATTTTTTAACAGTTGGCAGCACTGGTGGTTCATGAGAATATGTTCAGTCATATCTGGTTATGTACACATACAACATACGAAATTTGGTTGAATTCCAATTGATAGTGTAGAAGTTATATGCCTTTAAATATTGGACCTATCAGTAGGCTTATAATCATTTTGGCAACACTGCCATGTATGGCCTTCTGGAAATTAAACTGCAATATTATCTCTCTATATATAAGAATGAAAGTTTGTCTGTTTTTTCTGAATTTCTACGGAAATTTGCGTTATTTACGCGTTTTAGACTGTTTTATGACGGATGCGCGCGAAAATGCAATTTTTGTCTGTCTGTCTGTTTGTTTGTTTGTCTGTGGACAAGTATGTTCCCTTATAACTCGAGAACGGCTGGGTGGATCAACGTAAAATTTGGTACAGATATCCTTCAGAGGCACGACACTAATCATTGATGTAACTCTTCTCCGTACCTCTCATATGAGGGGCATACTCCCTTAAAATGCATGCTGAAATAGGTGTAGAAGGGCCAGACAAAGCTCATTTTCAGCCCCTCAATATCAGAAACAAAACTCGGAGGCCCAAAGGGCCCCGAAAACCACATTCTAAGGCCCTAAAACCAATAGTTTTTGAGTTATTCCCAGAAAACTAATTTGAATTAATAAAATAATGAAAGTATGCAACCCGGTAACTATGGCAACAGAATCTCACAGGTCATTGTTAGACGCAATACAATTCCAATTATTACATTACTGTGAAAGTTTGTAAACGGCTATACGGTTATCACGGAACCAAATTACCAGTGGCGTAGCGTGAACTTTTGAGCTGGGGACGCCAAAGTTTATAACGACAAACTAAGGAAAAAATCAAAAAGGTAATATGAAAGATACTGTCACATACCTCACACAGTCTTGTACATCAGCTCCATTCGTCTTTTCTTCTTTTCTGCGAAAATGTCAATGATGTGTTCAAGAAATGCCGGCTCTGATGAAAGCTCACCTAATAACTGTTTTTCAATGGCCAGTGAATTTAAACACGACAAGCGACTATTGCTCATAGAATTTCTAAGGTATCTTTTAATTCTTTTCAGCGTGCTCATGCTGCGTTCACTACCAGCTGTAGTAGTTGGAATAGTCAGTACTAAGCGCTGTAGTTTAGTTACTTCCTGATAGATGGAGTCGAGACCGTTGGCAACAAAATATTTTAAAAGCTCTTTTGGAGCTAAATGCTTTGTCTGATCTCCATAAACAATGTGAAGTTCATTTAGTAATTGGTTAACATTAAAGAATGGATACTGTTTTACCAAAATATCTAATTTGCCCTGGGGGAATGTTTCAGTGTATTCTTTAAACTTCTTTTCTTGTACTAACTCAATGAAATTTAGATGATTTAGATCTTCAAATCTACTTTTCATTTGAGCTGTTAGTGAATCTACTATTTCAAAAGTTAGCACTCTCAAAGTGTTATACATTACGTTTTCATTCAACTGGATGCTTTTTTGAACGCATCTGTCAGTGAAATCTTCATTTCTTAAGTTTTCTATTCTTTTGACGACAGCCTCTATCTCATTATGGCAAGTTACAATACTCACTGTCGATGATTGTAACAATTTGAAAAGATGATCAGTGTAAATGAAACAAGCTTCGAATACACATAGAAAATATACAAAGGTAGGGTCATCCATATGTCTTTTGAGACCAATGGCACAGTTCACAGAGTCGTCGTCCCATTCACTATTTCCATCATCAATAATTTCATCAAAAGTACTATACAATCCTTGGAAATGTTTCATAATGGTGAAAACTGCCCTCGAATGAAAATTCCATCTCGTATTGCTAGCTTGTGGAAGCTTAAATCCTCTTTCGGTCAACAAAACCGTCCTTTTAGAAGACTTGCTGAAAAAACTATGAAAAGCAGTCAAGGCACAGACAAACAAACGAACCTGTTTTATTGTTTTTGAGCCATACAGAAGTACCAAATTAAATTGGTGGGCGTAACAATGGACGAAAAGAGCATATGGGCAAAACTGTTTCACTAGCTTTTGAACTCCTCCTTGTCTGCCTGCCATTACAGCTGCGCCATCGTATGTCTGGCTTACAACTTTTTTCTCCATTTACTTCCCAGTCAAGTAAAACTTTGTGCACGATTTCTGATAATCCCGCAGCTGTTTTATTCTTGGAAACGTCATAAAAGCCGACGAATCTCTCCTCTATTCTATCATCCACACAATATCTAAATATTATGCTCATCTGGCTCTTACACGATACGTCTAATGTCTCATCCGCTTGTATGGAGAGAAAGGGGGCTTCATTTATTTCTGATTTAATTTTTTCATTTAATGCAATTGTTGTAACTTCTATCAAGTCATTTTGAATGTCTGGAGATGTTCCTTTTAATAATTATGATGACTGTAAATGGTCTCTAACTATAGATTCATTTTGAGCGAGCAGGTTCAACAATTGCAAATAATTCCCCTTGTTAATAGAACTTTCATCTTCTCTATGGCCACGGAAGGCTAGTTCTTGTGTACAGAGAAATACTACTGATTGAATGAATCGTCGCACATATTGCCTGTTCGAAGACACGATCTCATTATGTTTTACTGCTTGTAGTCGAGCAGCTTCAGACATGCTCAATGCGAGTTTTACCTAGCAGATGAAATGCTTCACAATGTAACAAGTGGTGTTATGAAGACTGGTGTTTTACAGCCTTTTTAATTAAATTACTCAGGTCAGAAATTCCCTCCGTGCACCATTCAGTATCTTTCGCTCCAAACATAAGGCAAACGTAACAAAACATTTTGTTTTTTTCAACACACCCAGTTAGCCAGGAAAACCTGTCATACCAAGAAAGCTGAAAACTCCGTGTGCGATTTTTACCGACTTCTTTAATTGATAAATTTGGCTTTGGTATTTTTGTTTTTAATTCACATCGCTGTTCATATGATAAAGTGCTCAAAGGAATTGCCTTTAAAAAATTAATAACATTAGAGTCAGGTGAACTTTCTTCAGTCATATTGGCAGCATTAAACACACACACCCACAATTAAAAGAAACTCCACTTCTACAGTTCGAACTATAGCACTAGCGCAGCGATTGGGCTATTGAGTTAACAGAACAGTGATCATACAATTCAAACGCCAGCAAACGCCAGCGTACGGTAGTGCTTCCCTTCCGAGAAACAAGTATGAACTGGCGCATGCGCTGCAACGTGGCCTGGCCAGGGTGGTACATAAGCTCTTGACGCCAAGAAGGTCTGGCGTACAGACAAGAAGAGCAACGCACAGCAGTAGACCGCCGCCGGGCTAAGACTAGTTATATGGGGGGTGCGGATATAAAATAACTAAGCGCCATGTAATATGCTAACGCCGCATTTATATCAAATAAAAACAATGTTATATTTTACTCTCTGATGAATACACATTCTAAATCAGGGAACGCCCGGCGTATCGGCGTAATATAGCGCTACGCCTCTGCAAATTACGGTGTAAAATGCATCAATACATACAGTATACTGCGCTTAAGGGGGTCAAGAGGTACTCAAAAATGTTTTCACGTGATTTACACGTGTGGGTGTGGTACGGAAGGTCTATTTAATCCCTATCTCTATATAATTATACAATTATTATTATTATGTCGCCTCCGTAGCGTAGCGGTCAGCATGGTTAGCTGCCGCCCCGGAGGTCCTGGGTTCGATTCCCGGCTCTGCCACGAAATTTGAAAAGTGGTATGAGGACTGGAACGGGGTCCACTCAGCCTCGGGTGGCCCAAATGAGTAGAGGAGGTTCGATTCCCACCTCAGCCATCCTCGAAGTGGTTTTCCGTGGTTTCCCACTTCGTCTTTGGGAAAATGCCGGGATGGTACTGCCCCCGTAATTGAATTATGTAGAGACCACGGTGGCTATATTTGAAATTATGATTAGAGTTATGGCTGTCATAGTTATGACGTGGGTAGTCATGACGTAAGCACGGATGACGTAAATGTTATGCCAGCAAGCTACTTGAGCTGAGATTCTCAGTGACGTCAGCATTTTAGTCCAGAATGTTCCAAGATGTACGACGCAGTCGCAGGAAACAAGGAATTCTGCTGAGGAAGAAACTATGCTATTGGAGGAGAGGCATGAACCAATGAACGAGAGTTTAAAGGAAGACGGAGATTGCTGAAACTATGGTAATTTTATGACTTTTTGAATGCAGAATTGTGGAAATCCATTTGCAGTAAAAGCATTGATTTGGAATTTTGATGAAATTTATTTTCAGTTTTTGAATTTTGAAAATCCGTCATGTATTAACGAAGTTGGAAGTTCTAGCGATGACGTAGTATCACGCTTTGGAAGGGATGGTAACGCCCCTCGTGAAGGTAATAAAAGGGCTTGCGCAGAAGAAAGGAGCCTCTTCTCTTCTCTTCTCTTTCGTTCGCTGATCATTCTGAGATCTAATGCTCAGATCATCGAAGTATTTGTGAAAGTCATTTTATTATACATTCAATATAGTGAGACATCAAAGTGAACAGCAAGTGAAAAGAATCGTTTTTATAACGCGTGGCGAGGCCACTATAGTAACGAGATACAGGTCAAACTAGGTGAAGTTGAAACGGACCTTAGAAAGCTTCTATAAGTTTAACTTCAAACAGTTAGCGGTCTACGATAACATAATTGTATTGTGCAGTACTACATGCAATTATAGATAAAAGCTGAACAATTTCGACCGAGTACTTCAAAAGATATTAGCTGTTTTATACGACTGGCAAAAGTGATTATCTCACCACTAGAGAAACACTTTTGTATAAGCCAGAATCAAAGCAAGGCTAACGCTGTGAGTGGAGTAGAAAGACTTCAGATTGCTTGCTTACAGAACGATACAGTATAATGGAGCATTTGAATACGGCAGTTTGTTCTTCTGACACTACAACTGAAGTGCAAATGGAAGGCTAAGAAGGCTTATTGCAATTGGGACATACTTCATTGGAGTAAGATAGCGACATGGAACTTCGCTAATTGCTATTCCACATAAGCGAACATGCGGTGAATACCATCTACACCCATGTTTCGTAAGTAAAGGCTGAATACCATCGAACAGCCATAGAAACAATTTCATACTCAGTATATGAATAATTTCTTCGGAAATTTCTACAAAACGTCATGATGATTGTCTACTGGAACTTCAGGGAATTTTTCAAGAGAGGTCAGGGTAGTCCCGACTCACAAAGAAGATTATTGCCGGAAGGATGTCTATTCGTTTTCGAGGAGCAGAGCGATTCACGGAGAAGGAAGCAGTTCGATTCTCCGAGGGTGCTATTTCCTATTTCGAGGATGGAGCTCAGCTTTAACGTGGTGAAATGGATCCATCAGCAGTCTTCTTTGGGGAATTTTCCTCTGGAACGTCAATCGGCAGATAAGGTAGTCGTGAACGTTTATTGTATTTGAGTAACCTAGTAATGTTTGAGCAACCATTTTTCCCATATTTTTTACCCTCATGTATTTTGCCTTATTTTCTTGTTGAGATTCTTATTCTCAGTACACCTTGATGAGTTTTGCATTTTTCGACGATTTATTAAGACATTGTTATGTCATGGGCATAGTTAACGATTTTGAATCAGTTGAGACTGATATTTGGATTTTTCAGTAATTAATATTTTTGTGGTCACGATTTGACTGTAAGTTAATGATTTTTATGGCAGATTTAAATTCAGACAGCGTGTCATTTTATTAAAGTAATTCTACCCCAGTTTAATTACTTTGAACAATTTTCTGTCATCATCAAGAAGGAAGAACATTTAAATGATTTTAGAGCGTTAAAATCTTACGTTATCGACGATCTTGGAAATACTAGTCGTTATTTGTATTGATTGCAACACAGACATTTATCGTCAGTTATGAATGAACATTGCATCATAGACACTTTTGTGAAAGAGTAATGTTAATAATGAATTATTGAATGCATTAAAGTCAAGTACTTTTGTTAGGAGTTTTTCTCAATTAGAAAATTCTATAACGATGTTTGCATTCCCCAGTCTAATTGGATTCTATTCGACTACTTTGCAGTTTAGTCGCACTTTATTTGAAGATAGTATTTTCATACTACAATTTCTTTTAAGATGTTAGTCTTAAATTTTGATAGACCAGATAGGCGTATATAAGCGTATTCACTATTAAATTTGTTTGTGATTGGCAAGTTTTGACTTCATTTCAGTTCATGAATGAAATCTACGAAGGTTAAATAGAAAAACAGTTTTGAAACAAATTATGATTATAAAGATTTTTAAGTGGAACTATGAATGTATAATCGCTAGTGCAGCACGTGTTGAAAGTCGCTGAGATATAATGCCCTTGAATATGAAGGAAGTTCCCACAGGAATAAATGTTAAAGAATTATTTGTGGAAGTTTTGTAAGTGATGTGAAAGTTGTAAATGCCATATAGATTAATATATGATGATTTTGGGCATATTTTTAATGCAGATTGTGCATTAACTTGTTAGCGAAGGATTTTCCGCTGGAGTAAGATTATTATAGTTCGTTGAAAATTAATCAAGTGATTTACTGTTATAATTAACACGAGTTTTGAAAGAATTTGAGACAAGATTATGAATGAAGGTTGCCGTCACAAATCATTATTAAAAACTTTATTAAAACGGATTGTGACATTAACATGTATAACTAACCTTCATTGGTCGATTATATTAAACAGGATTATAAAATTACCAACCGAATGAACATGTGGCTAATGTATTTATTAAATTAATAATTTAAACAATTTAAAAGTTAATATTGTAAATAATTGTTGTAAATATTTTTGAAAGTAATGTGAAACGAGAGTGATGTTAAAGGCGTGCTTATAATAATATTTTTATTGTCTTTGACAAATATTATAAACAATTTCTAATTGTTATAAATAATTTATGTGATTTTGTTATAAACATTTAAGAGCTAATTAAACATTTGGATTGAAGTTAACAAGTTTAAGAAAGTAATGTAATGATCCATTAGGATGTGATCAAAGTACTTGAAAGATTTGCGTAAATATAATGTGAGTTGTCTTGTAAGGCATTTAAAAGCTTGAGAGTGCAGGCTGGATTCTTACGTAACATAGCGTGTGAGAAGGGAGTGCATTTGACCAGTATGCGTCAGGCTGGAAGGTAGCCCGCAGCTGTGTCAACATATGGTTTTCAGAGAGTGAGGTCGTACACTCCGGCCTTGCGGCTATAAATACCATTCTCTTGTTTATTAAAAGGAAACACATGCTCTATATATGTCACACCCTGACGTCCTTTTCCAATCCAATAGTGTTATGAATATTACGGTATTTGGAGCTCTTGGGAGCTAAAATGTTTTATATATCATGTTGTATAATAATTTTGCAAGTCCTACTGGAGGACGTAGTCAGATTGACTTGGGCTACTGATAGCCACGTATATTTTGTTGTGTTAGGAAAATCAGACCCTTTATTAGAAATAAAGCTTTTGTACAGTTCAAAGTTCTCGTCTTCGTTTCTGGTTCATTTTTAAATGTCATGGCGGAGATTATTGTGTGAACAGACTTTTAGTGATCCTGTTGTCAACTCAAACCCCGAGATAATTAAGAGGTAAGCAACGGTAAGTATGCACCCCCGTCTATTTTGGTGTGTTCCACAATGATTTCCTGTGAATTTCTGTGCTCTTATCTCGATAGTATCTGTCAGTGCCATTTTCATTGATGTAACTGCGCCGGTGCAATTGATAATTGGCAATCCGATTGAGGGGGCGGATATCTGACAGCCTACTATCCAGGTAAACGGGGACAGAAAGATTGGCGCAGTCAACGTGTGGGACGAATTCGACAAAACTGGATTACCAGGTTGAACACTAGAAAGATTGACAAACCTAAAACGTAGGGTTCGATTAGACTCAAATAAAGAGGTTGATTCTTTGTTAGATGTCTAGGCCAATTGTAGTATTTAAGAGTGTGATTATATAGGAATAAAATGTTGTATTGTATTAGGAAAATTACACTCAGAAAAGATCAGATCTTATACAACTTGAGAAAGGTTAAATGGGCAGGAAACTTAGAAAAATCGCCTATAATCTGGAATCTTATTTTATTTGACCGGCTTATGACACTTTAGTCATATTAAAGATAAAATTAATTATTTGGATTGTAAATGTAAATTATTTGTGTTAGGATATTTTAAAATGAGCCAGAGAAATTTGAACATGTGCTTGAGTTTGTTTCAACATGAAGTATCTTCGAATATTAATTATAAGGTAGTTATAAGTTAGATTTAAGACAGAAAATTGATCAAAATTATATATATGGTGAAAAGTGTTGCTCAAATGTTGTTATTTTGCTCTTTTGATGTATGTCCCTACAGCAATCCATTTTGAATAATAATATTGTAATGGCAGATGAAAGTTTGAAGAAAATGTTAGAGGAGATGTCTGCTAACATGAAGCAGATGATGGAGGAAAATGCTAACATGAAGCAGATGATGGAGGAAAATAATAGTAATTTGTCTGCTAATTTGTCTGCTAGCATGAATAGTAGTATGAAGCAGATGCTGAATGAAAGCATGAAGGAGAATAATAGTCGAATGGAGGAGAATGTTAGTAATTTGTCTGCTAATTTAAATGCACGAATGGAGGAGAATGTTAGTAATTTGTCTGCTAATTTAAATGCAAGAATGGAGGAGAATGCTAGTAATATGTCTGATAATTTGAAGGGTATCCAAACTAGTGCTGCTAATTTGGAGGATAATATGTCGCGTTTACAGATTAATACCCTAGGAATTGAAAATACTGTAAGTGACATCCGCACAAATGTGTCTGATGTTAAAAATGATGTGTCTAAGGTACAGAGGGACCTTACAATGTTAAATTTAGATGTAGCTAATGTCCGAGGGGATATTGCTTGTGCTAGAGCCGAAGTTGTTGTTGTCAAAAACGATGTAGCGACTGTCCAAGACAAGGTCGAGGAAGTCCAGAAAGAAATTCAAAAAGCTAGAACAGATGTATCCAATGTTCAGGTAGACATTAACAACATTCATGCGGATATAACTGAGGTGCAAAGTGATGTAACTAAGATTCAGGTAGAGGTCAACACAGTTTTCGTAGATATCACTAAAGTCCAAACTGATGTAAATAAAGTCAGGGAGGAAATCGAAAACTCAAAAACTCTTTGTACGCGTAATATAACTGCATTAACGACTAGGTTAGTCGACGAATCAGTTAGAACAACAACGTCTTTAGCAGAGTTGAAGTATGACGTAGAGGTCATGAGAACACAGGTATTAGACCACAATAGAGTATTAAAAGAGGATATCGAAGTAGACATAGCCGAGATGTTAACAGCAAACGTAGCGGTATGGAAAGACGAGTGGAATAAGTCAAGTGGGGAACATGTAACCCAAATTCAGGAAAGGATTGAAAGAAAACTTGCCAGTACGCAGATAGAAATTAATAATGAGGTAGTACAGATTAGAAAAGATTTAAGCGTCAGGATAAATTCGCTATCCGAAAAACAAGTTGACGATAGAACACAACTAGATCAGGATATGCAAACTTTAAAATCTACATTAGAGGAACAGATGCATAAAGTTGTCTCTGACGTAAATGAAACGACGAGTAAACTGAAAAATTTGAAGTTAGGAGAGGCTAGTTTAATGGAGAACTACAAGGAAGAGATAGTCAAGAAAGTCTTAACAGAAATCACCGACAAGGATACAGAAGGCTTAGCTTGCGAATTGAACAGGAAGCATACCAGAAGATGTCACCTAGATCTAGAAGAAAGAGACGTGACTCCTGAAGAACGTGTATCCAGATTCAGAGAGGAGGATGACGAGAGGAATATGGAACCTGAGTGGAATTATCGAGATAGTGGGAAAAACTATCCGGATTCATATCCGAGGAACGTGACGGTCATTAGGAATTTCGAGGACAAACCACAAAAATTCAGTAACACTGATAGTTTGACACCTATAGAGTATGTAAGGAATCTCAAAGATTATTTCATCGAAGCTCACATTCCCAGAGAGAGAGAGATGAAGATAGTAGAGATATATCTGATTGGAGGACCCCTTGAATGGTTTAGAGCTTTTAGATATACATTCAGCAACTTTGACGAGTTTGCAGAGGCATTAATCAAACGATTTTGGTCCATAGAAGCACAGAATTCGTTAAGAGCGGAGGTATATTCAAGAAAATACTCAGGTACTCTTCCAACGAGGTACGCTGATTTCTTTACGAGTCAGTTGTCCCGCTTGAGATTTTTGCAACCCCCATTGTCCACGGAGCAACTAATAGATGCGATTTCTCGTATGCTGCCAGTTGAGGTGAGGAGACTTATAATTTCGTCCAACATCAGGGATTTATCCAGCATGGATGAATTACTAAGAAGGTTAGACTACACAAGTCCAATGCCTAACGTAGTCCAGAAAGGTCAAAGGCAAGAGTATAAGGAAATCAATACGGTATACATGGACCAAGTCCAACAAACTGACAAGCCAGAGGAGGAGAAAACTGACAATGTAGGTCCTCACAGGAATAATCAGTTTAGAAATTACAGATCACAAGGTTACCGACCATATCAACAGAGAAGAGGTTGGAACTACAACCGAGGAAACTATAATGGAAGAGGCAGATATTATAACAATAATGGGTATAATCGTAACTATAATAGGAATAACCAAAACCAAAATAGAAACCAGAATACTCGAAGTCAGGTTATGACACCTGATCAATATCAGCAAAGAGAAAAGGAAAGCCAGCAATACTTAAAAGAATTAAGGGATAAAGAAGCTGACAATCAAAGGAAAAGGCAGGATGTTGTAATCGATCCTGGGCCTTCTACGAGCCAACAGAATTTCGAGGTCGGTAACACACAAAAAAAAACGCCGATTTCTCAACGTCAGTGAGAACCTGTAAATACATTGCCACACCACACCTGATTACGATTAATGAGATATACGAAGTTACCGATGAAGATTTACTAGAAGAGAGGGGTATTGTTAAAGAGGAAAGACCATGTGCCTTACCGATTATTGCTGTACGGATAGATGGACAGCAGTACAAAGCCCTGCTGGATACTGGTGCTATTATTTCCATCATTTCAGAGGAATGTTATCAAAGTCTGCTAAGAGGAGAGAACATGACAGTTCTACCTGTTTCTACCGTCAAAGTGAGAGGGATATTCCAAGATAAGGCAGTGAAATGCAAGATTCAAGTGTTATTGAACTTTGAGATCAATGGAAGGAATTATGAACAGATCTTCATTGTGGTGAGCAAGATCAATTTTGATATGGTGCTTGGAATCGATTTTATATCGAAGGTTGGAGCTATTATTGACATGAAGAACAGAAGTATTAGCTTTAATGATGGGTACATAATCACAGAAGAGATAGAAGAACAGGACGTGAAAAACAGTCTGGATATAGACCTTAGGGAAGAAATTTTGAATACAATAATTAATGAAGTGGAAAACTTAGAAGATATACCCAGTAGAAAAACTGAAGGATTTGAAGAAATTCAGGGGGAATTTGAGGATCTGATAAAGGAATTCCAAGATATTTTCGATGAAAAGCCTGGATTGATTAAGGATTATAAGTACAAGATAAGACTGACAGATGAAACCCCTTACCAGAAGAGAATATACCCCATTCCTGAGAAATACTATCAAGAAGTACGAGGGTTAATCAGAAAAATGGAGGTAGACGGGATTATTAGAAAACAGGCGTCGTCTTATATAAACCCCATCACAGTAGTAAAGAAAAGTAATGGTCAGATACGTCTTTGTCTCGATGCCAGGACCATCAACTTGAAGATTCTTCCAGAAAATGACAGACCACCCAAGATTAGAGATCTGCTTCGGAAATTCAAAGGAAGAGCTTGTTTCAGCGTTCTTGACTTGACGTCTTCATTTTATCAAGTTCAATTAGAAGAGGATAGTATGCAGTACACTGGATTCCTATTTGACCAGACGTCATGGGTCTTTGCCAGAATGCCTTTTGGAATGGTTAACAGTGGACCAGCACTTATTCGAGCACTTGATAGTAAGCTCACTGACGAAGTGAAAGAAAATGTAATCTGCTACATTGACGATTTAATCGTATCTTCACCCAGCGCCGCAGAACATTTAGTGCACTTGAGAAAGTTGTTCGAGAATTTAAGGGAGGCCAACATAAAGGTGAACTTTGGAAAATGTCAATTTTTGAAGAAGGAGATAAATTACTTGGGGCATACTATTGATAAAGATGGATATCATCCAAACATGAAAAAAGTAGATGCGATCACGAGATTTCCAAAGCCAACTAAGGTAAAACAAGTCAGAGAATTTGTAGGTGCATGCCAATTTATTAGCAGCCACTGTCCAAGATACTCGGAAATTATGGCTCCTCTGTATGACTTACTCAAGAAGAACAACAGATGGAAATGGAGTACCGCTGCAGACGAGGCTTTTGAGAAAGCAAAAGAGATGCTCAAAAATAATGTGAAACTGGAGTACCCAGACTTTGAGAAGGTGTTCTATATTGAGTCTGATGCATCAAGAATAGGCATTAGTGCAGTCTTATACCAGAAAGACGAGGCAGGCAACAAGCACTACATTGCGTTCACTAGTCGGAAGTTGAAAAAGCACGAGGAAAACTACTTCACGACAGAGCTTGAAGCGTTAGCTTTTGTGACAGCTTTACAAGCCTGGAAGAAAATCCTGCTGGGACATAAGGTCATCATTATTACTGACCATAAAGCACTACAGTTTATGTTGCAAACTGACATGTCGAGTGATAGATTGACACGTTGGGCTTTGTTCACCCAACAGTTTAACGCTACTATCGTCCACCAGCCTGGGAAAGATAACTTACTGGCTGATGCTCTATCACGTAACCCTATTAAAAATGTGCAGATACACCATGTACAATTGGAGCAAGAAGATGAAGAAACCGTTAGGAGGTTAGCCCGAATCGGTGTGTCACAGAAGAGACACGCTCCAATAAGGAAAATGTACAGGTTCCTCAAGGGTTACATGGACAATACGGATGTTGACTATGAGACTACACGGAGAAATTCACGACATTTTGTCTTGAGTGGAGACATTGTATGCAAGTATGCTGACCCTGCGCATACAAAACTTCGAATAGTCGTGCCACCTAAACTTGTTGTCAATTTAGTGTGGGTAGCTCATCACGCAACTGGACATGCCGGTTTAGATAAAACTCTTAATACACTTAAAGAGAGATTTATCTGGACTAACATGCGTTCCAGCATTGCCAAGGTCATTCGATCCTGTGACAAATGTCAAAGAGCAAAGTATGCTTCTGCTTTATTAAAGGGAAAACCGAAGGCGATGATTCCTTCTAAGCCAAACGAACTTATGGCGACGGATATATTTGGCCCCTGTCCGAAGGGATACCAGGGTAACCAGTACCTGTTGGTGACCGTGGATGTTTTCTCAAAATTTGTTACAATGAGTCCCATGCAGAAAGCTAACACGAGGAACGTAGTAAGCAGACTGGAAAATGCTGTATTTCCTAAAGCTGGTATACCGGAATATCTACTGTCGGATCATGGAACGCAGTTTACGTCCATGGAATTTGCAGCGGATATGGAAAGGCTTGGCATTAAGCACTTATTTTCAAGCGTGCGTTACCCTGAATCGAATTCCTCAGAAAGATATATGGCTGAATTTTCGAAATTCTGTCGAATTTTCTGTCCTAATGATCATTCTGGTTGGGTGAGATTTGTACCCCTTATTGAGGAATGTCTGAACTCTACAGTGCAGGAGAGCACAGGAGAAGTGCCAATGCGACTTCATCTAGGAAGAAACCCAGAAAGGCCGTGGGATAATCTTTTCAACCACATACCGAGAGATCCCGACATAGGAAGACAGCAGAGGATTGACAAGGCAAAGGAACAACTCCAGAAAGCAGCAGAGAAACGATTGAAGAGAGTAGCTGGAAAACGTTTTGGTACACCCTTTCAAGTTGGAAATCTCGTATTATTACGCAGACCTGTCAAGGCTGATATGACCAAGAAAATCTACCCCAAATTTGGATTAGTGTTCCTGGGGCCGTTTAGGATTACGAACGCTTATGGAAACAACTGTTATGAACTCTACGATGATGAGAATAATGTCGTTTACGGCAAGTTCAATGCTGGAAATTTAAAAAGATATTATCCTAGAGTAAGCCAGTAATAATTCAATTTCGTGTTCAAGAGAGTTGAGATACTTGTAACATTGAGTTTAAAAACAATTTGCAACTGTTTTTAAAACGTGGTGGGAGGAGAATGCCCCCGTAATTGAATTATGTAGAGACCACGGTGGCTATATTTGAAATTATGATTAGAGTTATGGCTGTCATAGTTATGACGTGGGTAGTCATGACGTAAGCACGGATGACGTAAATGTTATGCCAGCAAGCTACTTGAGCTGAGATTCTCAGTGACGTCAGCATTTTAGTCCAGAATGTTCCAAGATGTACGACGCAGTCGCAGGAAACAAGGAATTCTGCTGAGGAAGAAACTATGCTATTGGAGGAGAGGCATGAACCAATGAACGAGAGTTTAAAGGAAGACGGAGATTGCTGAAACTATGGTAATTTTATGACTTTTTGAATGCAGAATTGTGGAAATCCATTTGCAGTAAAAGCATTGATTTGGAATTTTGATGAAATTTATTTTCAGTTTTTGAATTTTGAAAATCCGTCATGTATTAACGAAGTTGGAAGTTCTAGCGATGACGTAGTATCACGCTTTGGAAGGGATGGTAACGCCCCTCGTGAAGGTAATAAAAGGGCTTGCGCAGAAGAAAGGAGCCTCTTCTCTTCTCTTCTCTTTCGTTCGCTGATCATTCTGAGATCTAATGCTCAGATCATCGAAGTATTTGTGAAAGTCATTTTATTATACATTCAATATAGTGAGACATCAAAGTGAACAGCAAGTGAAAAGAATCGTTTTTATAACGCGTGGCGAGGCCACTATAGTAACGAGATACAGGTCAAACTAGGTGAAGTTGAAACGGACCTTAGAAAGCTTCTATAAGTTTAACTTCAAACAGTTAGCGGTCTACGATAACATAATTGTATTGTGCAGTACTACATGCAATTATAGATAAAAGCTGAACAATTTCGACCGAGTACTTCAAAAGATATTAGCTGTTTTATACGACTGGCAAAAGTGATTATCTCACCACTAGAGAAACACTTTTGTATAAGCCAGAATCAAAGCAAGGCAACGCTGTGAGTGGAGTAGAAAGACTTCAGATTGCTTGCTTACAGAACGATACAGTATAATGGAGCATTTGAATACGGCAGTTTGTTCTTCTGACACTACAACTGAAGTGCAAATGGAAGGCTAAGAAGGCTTATTGCAATTGGGACATACTTCATTGGAGTAAGATAGCGACATGGAACTTCGCTAATTGCTATTCCACATAAGCGAACATGCGGTGAATACCATCTACACCCATGTTTCGTAAGTAAAGGCTGAATACCATCGAACAGCCATAGAAACAATTTCATACTCAGTATATGAATAATTTCTTCGGAAATTTCTACAAAACGTCATGATGATTGTCTACTGGAACTTCAGGGAATTTTTCAAGAGAGGTCAGGGTAGTCCCGACTCACAAAGAAGATTATTGCCGGAAGGATGTCTATTCGTTTTCGAGGAGCAGAGCGATTCACGGAGAAGGAAGCAGTTCGATTCTCCGAGGGTGCTATTTCCTATTTCGAGGATGGAGCTCAGCTTTAACGTGGTGAAATGGATCCATCAGCAGTCTTCTTTGGGGAATTTTCCTCTGGAACGTCAATCGGCAGATAAGGTAGTCGTGAACGTTTATTGTATTTGAGTAACCTAGTAATGTTTGAGCAACCATTTTTCCCATATTTTTTACCCTCATGTATTTTGCCTTATTTTCTTGTTGAGATTCTTATTCTCAGTACACCTTGATGAGTTTTGCATTTTTCGACGATTTATTAAGACATTGTTATGTCATGGGCATAGTTAACGATTTTGAATCAGTTGAGACTGATATTTGGATTTTTCAGTAATTAATATTTTTGTGGTCACGATTTGACTGTAAGTTAATGATTTTTATGGCAGATTTAAATTCAGACAGCGTGTCATTTTATTAAAGTAATTCTACCCCAGTTTAATTACTTTGAACAATTTTCTGTCATCATCAAGAAGGAAGAACATTTAAATGATTTTAGAGCGTTAAAATCTTACGTT
Source organism: Meconema thalassinum (assembly GCA_946902985.2). Taxonomy (NCBI): domain Eukaryota; kingdom Metazoa; phylum Arthropoda; class Insecta; order Orthoptera; family Tettigoniidae; genus Meconema; species Meconema thalassinum. Next base: position 282,856,358 of record OX336392.1, read on the forward strand.
ATCGACGATCTTGGAAATACTAGTCGTTATTTGTATTGATTGCAACACAGACATTTATCGTCAGTTATGAATGAACATTGCATCATAGACACTTTTGTGAAAGAGTAATGTTAATAATGAATTATTGAATGCATTAAAGTCAAGTACTTTTGTTAGGAGTTTTTCTCAATTAGAAAATTCTATAACGATGTTTGCATTCCCCAGTCTAATTGGATTCTATTCGACTACTTTGCAGTTTAGTCGCACTTTATTTGAAGATAGTATTTTCATACTACAATTTCTTTTAAGATGTTAGTCTTAAATTTTGATAGACCAGATAGGCGTATATAAGCGTATTCACTATTAAATTTGTTTGTGATTGGCAAGTTTTGACTTCATTTCAGTTCATGAATGAAATCTACGAAGGTTAAATAGAAAAACAGTTTTGAAACAAATTATGATTATAAAGATTTTTAAGTGGAACTATGAATGTATAATCGCTAGTGCAGCGCGTGTTGAAAGTCGCTGAGATATAATGCCCTTGAATATGAAGGAAGTTCCCACAGGAATAAATGTTAAAGAATTATTTGTGGAAGTTTTGTAAGTGATGTGAAAGTTGTAAATGCCATATAGATTAATATATGATGATTTTGGGCATATTTTTAATGCAGATTGTGCATTAACTTGTTAGCGAAGGATTTTCCGCTGGAGTAAGATTATTATAGTTCGTTGAAAATTAATCAAGTGATTTACTGTTATAATTAACACGAGTTTTGAAAGAATTTGAGACAAGATTATGAATGAAGGTTGCCGTCACAAATCATTATTAAAAACTTTATTAAAACGGATTGTGACATTAACATGTATAACTAACCTTCATTGGTCGATTATATTAAACAGGATTATAAAATTACCAACCGAATGAACATGTGGCTAATGTATTTATTAAATTAATAATTTAAACAATTTAAAAGTTAATATTGTAAATAATTGTTGTAAATATTTTTGAAAGTAATGTGAAACGAGAGTGATGTTAAAGGCGTGCTTATAATAATATTTTTATTGTCTTTGACAAATATTATAAACAATTTCTAATTGTTATAAATAATTTATGTGATTTTGTTATAAACATTTAAGAGCTAATTAAACATTTGGATTGAAGTTAACAAGTTTAAGAAAGTAATGTAATGATCCATTAGGATGTGATCAAAGTACTTGAAAGATTTGCGTAAATATAATGTGAGTTGTCTTGTAAGGCATTTAAAAGCTTGAGAGTGCAGGCTGGATTCTTACGTAACATAGCGTGTGAGAAGGGAGTGCATTTGACCAGTATGCGTCAGGCTGGAAGGTAGCCCGCAGCTGTGTCAACATATGGTTTTCAGAGAGTGAGGTCGTACACTCCGGCCTTGCGGCTATAAATACCATTCTCTTGTTTATTAAAAGGAAACACATGCTCTATATATGTCACACCCTGACGTCCTTTTCCAATCCAATAGTGTTATGAATATTACGGTATTTGGAGCTCTTGGGAGCTAAAATGTTTTATATATCATGTTGTATAATAATTTTGCAAGTCCTACTGGAGGACGTAGTCAGATTGACTTGGGCTACTGATAGCCACGTATATTTTGTTGTGTTAGGAAAATCAGACCCTTTATTAGAAATAAAGCTTTTGTACAGTTCAAAGTTCTCGTCTTCGTTTCTGGTTCATTTTTAAATGTCATGGCGGAGATTATTGTGTGAACAGACTTTTAGTGATCCTGTTGTCAACTCAAACCCCGAGATAATTAAGAGGTAAGCAACGGTAAGTATGCACCCCCGTCTATTTTGGTGTGTTCCACAATGATTTCCTGTGAATTTCTGTGCTCTTATCTCGATAGTATCTGTCAGTGCCATTTTCATTGATGTAACTGCGCCGGTGCAATTGATAATTGGCAATCCGATTGAGGGGGCGGATATCTGACAGCCTACTATCCAGGTAAACGGGGACAGTACCTACTGTAAGGCCACGGCCGCCTCCTTCCCTCTTCCTAGCCTATCCATCCCAATCTTCCATCCCTTCCCATCCCTCATGAGGCCCCTGTTCGCTTTGCAGGTGAAGCCGCCTGGGCGAAGTGCTGATCACACCTCCCCAGTTGTATCCCTCCCGACCAGATGTTCCAAGCTCCAGGACACTGTCCATCGAGGCGGTAGTGGTGAGTTCCCTCGCTGAGTCCGTGGGAACCACCAACCTAGAGGGTAAATTGACTAAATAAAAAAAAAAAAATATAATGGCACACAAAGACGAGGCAAAGATCAATTTCAGCCCCTCTGTGTCGGAAACAAAACACGGTTGCCCTAAAGTGTCCCCGAAAACTAAATTTTAAGGCTCTCTAACCCACAGTTTCTGAGATAATCCCTGAAAACTAATTTCATTTCATAAACTAATCAAGGAATATAAGCCGGTAACCATGACAACAGTATCTGAAGAGATGACATCCAACTTTCCATCTCTTTCTGTAAGAAGCAATACCACTCCATTTATTAAATTTCTGTGAACGTTTGCAAATGGCTATAAGGTTATCACGGAACCAACTAAGACTGTAAAATTCGTCAATGCGCTTAAGGGGGTCAAAGGGCACTCCAGAATTCTTTCACCCGACATACACGTGCGATATGTTGTACAGAAGGTCTATTATATCTCCAAACAGCAATATTATTTTCAACAATTCATGAATTAAAATAGTATTTTTGCGGCTTTTTAGGAATTTGAGGTATTCAATTTTATTTTCACGTCAGGTAGTACACGTTAGGTGAATTTAGTTTGAGAGCACATTTTTACTAATCATTCTTTTTGTCAACAAACGGGTACATCGTAAGGATAATTTTGTTTGAGTTAGTTAGTTATTGTTGTTTTAAAGGGTGGAACTACGAGGTCATCTGCCCCTTCAATTTGTTTGATACTGTGTGGTTGATATATCCATATTTGGACATCTGGGTGATACGTTGTAGTCAATAGAGTTAGTTTGCCTCATGGCCACTAGCTGCCTTTGCTCCTGCATAAATACACCTATCTATAAACATATGATTGTTTGTTTATTTAAGTTTCAATTTTCTTTCTTTTACGCGTTTCGGTTTGTTTTTTGACGGATGCAAGCAAAACGTGGGTTTGTGTGTCTGTATTTCTGTGTATCTTTATGTACACTTATAACTCGTGTTCGGATGCTTGGAGCATCGTAAAATTAGGTAGGTATCCATGAGGGTCAATACACTAATCATTTATATAACTCTTCACTGTACTTCTCATAGAAGGGTGGGTATAGGGAAATAAAGTTTCAAAATACATGCTAAAATAGGGGAAATATAAAAATTATTCTAGAAGGACGACCAAAGCATATGTTGCGCTTCTCAATGTGAGACACAAAATTCGGGGGACTATAAAGGGTCTCCGGAAACCACATTTTAAGGCCCCTAAATTAACAGTGTGTGTGATATTCCCAGAAAACTAACTTCGTTCTGAAAAAACTTTTGAAGGAATGACAAACCGTTAACCATTGCAACAGTAGCTGAATTGATAACGTCTGGTTATTCATACCAAAGACCGTTCGAAGAACGGGTACTTCTGCTAGTTATCTATATGTGTGCCAATTTTGAAATAGCTCCCATTCATACCTTCCAAGATATCCAACATGGAGCTCAAATTTCAATTGCGATTTTTCAGCAGTTGGTAGCACTGACATCATTTTCAAATATGGGCGTGAGATATTCAGGTATAGATCTTTACTCCTACCAAATTTTATTTCGATTGCTCCAGCCGTTTAGGAGTTGATAGGGGGGACACACACACAGCCAGACAGACAGACAGAAGGACAGACAGACAGACAGACACTCATTTTCCCGGATCAATCTCATAAGACTACTTTTTCCTCATTTTTGCAAAATGTGAAAAGTAGGCTAAAAATGGCTCATCGGAGCTGATATTTATTAATTATTGTATTCTGCCTTTCACATATTGTACAGTAATTGGAAGTGAAGAATTTGAAATGATGGTGATGCACAGTGAGGCAATCAAAACCTGTATTGCTACTGCACGTTTCCTTGGTTTATTTTTGTTGACTTCCCAACTTGATTTAATGTTTTGCCACTGCTTAATGTTGGATAAGATAGTGCCACCGTGGAAAGAACTTCTCTTGTGTTCTGATTTTTACAAGTCTGTTGAACTGTGTCAAATCTAGTTGGTGTTCCCCCAGGGGCTCACAACTATTGGGACGTTGGTTCGCGACTTTGGGACCCTACTTACTTGTGCATGGGACCCCACTTACTTGTGCAGGCCTCCTCTCTGTTATTCTAATGTATCCTAAAAGGGTAGAGTATTTGTAGCTCACCATGCATGGTTCACCCTGGGAAGCAGTGTGTATCCTCAAGGGCTCAAGGTTAGTGAACTCGGGAGTTGGTGACCGCGAAGGATTCGTAGGTTGGATCTCTTCGATTTTTCATTGACTTCGAGACAGACCCTTTCCTATCTGCTTTCATGACTTTTCTTCCTTTCAAGTCCATCAATCCTCAGTCTTCGAGGGTTGAGGGCATTTCTTTTCCCTCTCTATATCCTTTATTCTTGTATTGTTTTTCTTTTCTTCGTAGAGTATATAACTTAGCTGGTAGTAGTAGTAGTAGTAGTAAACATTTTTATAATCATTCACATAAAAGGGTCGGATGACCTCGATCTTCTGCCCCTTGAAACAAAACAAAAAAAAACCATCACCTTCTTATACCTGTATACACATAGATTTGGGTTTAGCATTAAACATTATTTATTATTTCTTTTGAATGCATTTCAAACTTCAACTTGGTTCCAAAGTTGGAAACAGCTGGACCAAACTGTTCTAAGTGTTTATTTGTACCTTCCAGGTAACCCTGTTGAGTTCCACTCAATGTGCAGAGTAGGCTCTGGCTACTCCATGTCAAAACTGGAAGAGCTGCTCCAGAAGCTTGCTCCATACTGGCAGCGTGTCAAGCCTGGTCAGACTCCCCCTGGGCTGCTGTGGAATAAAGAGAAGCCAGATCTGTGGATTGAACCTAGCAAGTCATACATCCTGCAAGTATGTATTGTGAACAATCTATTCACATTAAACAATATTTATTTCTCCAGGGTTTCACATCTAGTGGGACGTGGCTTGGCGACCACGGGACCCCAGCTGAGTCCGGCATTGCCTCCACTTACTTGGGTCGGGCTCCTCTCCGTCTTCTTTCCTGTCAACCTCTCTTGGTCAAATCTTCTTCTCTTCCGACCCCGAAGGTATTAGGGCATCCGAGGCCTAGGAAGACTTTCACTTTCCTGCCTTAATTGGCCCTGGTCTCATCTTTCCTGATACCCTCATTCTTCGAGGGGTCAGCCTTCTTTTTCTTTTCATGTAATCTCCTGCCTTCTGCACAAGGCCCTCAAGGAGGCAGGGTGTATGTAGCCCCACCACTGCTGGTGCACCCTGGATAGTGCTACACTCTCCAGGGCTCACGGCTGGTGAGTTTGGGAGTTGGCGACCCCGAGGGATTCCTGAGCTGGGTCCGTTTTGTCCCCTTTTTTCCTCTGACCTTGGGGCAGGCCCCCTCCTCTTTCCCATTCCTATCTGCCTATCATGCCTCTCCTTCCTTTCAAGTCTCTCAATCCCCATTCTTTGAGGGTTGAAGGCATTTCTTTTCTTCCTGTCTTTTATTTGTTTACCATTTCTTCTTCTAGTATGTAAGTCTGTAGTTAGTATTAGTTATATTCATTCTCATCTCATCTTTCACTATCACCCAAACCATTAGGGGCCGATAACCTAGATGTTAGGCCCCTTAAAACAACAATTATTATCATCATCTTTTGCCATGGAAGTTTAATGTTGCCAACTCTTGCTTCTACAAATGTTTCAACTTCTTAACAAAACTGTGCAGTCTAAACGAATAACGTTTCAATCAATCAACTCATATTTGTTGTATAATTAGAGTAAATGGAAAAATAAAACTCTACCTAAAAAAATTCTCATGTGATTAACCAGAGAACTGTGGACCATCTTTCGTAAGTTACGTACATCCCCACTAATGCAAATGATGTATCTCTAAAATCTCTAAAACGAAAAAACAGGAATAATTTAAAACTAGTCTTGAATATTAACAGAACACTAAAACACTTTGAACTTCACTTGTATCATGTTTCTGAGACAAATTATATGTGGAAAGATTCTTTTCTATTGTAACAGTTGAACACTGGAGAAATGAAATTTAGTGCAATTTATATGTATATTTGTATGTGATTTTGAACTCTGATAAATAAAATAAATTGTAGAAAAGTCAATAATATTTTTATAAAAACATTTTTTATTTTAAATTCAAAATGATGACACTGACTTTTTTATTTATATCAAAATAATGTAGATCAGTCTGTCCGCTTTCTCTTGGTGTATGAATAGGTTGCGTTATATATAATGTGGTTACAGACACTGATTTTGTTGTCTATATGAAAAATTACTGCAGCATTTGATAGATAAATCTGTAGCAGTTCTAGGGTTAATTAATTGCACTGGTTAACTTCAGAGCCTTCATTAAGGCTTAGTATGTGATACAGTATGCTCCCAATAATTTGTGTGCAGATAATATGCTTTGAGGTTAAATCGCGGGTATCCAAGAGTATTTTTTTTATAGTAGTAACTCGATACTACAATACATATACACTTTGCAATGTTCAATTACAGTATACAATATATCTCGCTTTCCATAAATGTTGGGTTCGCATTGTTTTAGTCTTCAGTTTCTTCATTTTATTAAAGAAACATTTCTTGCTTTAACAGGACGATAATCACAAAATACAAGATTAATAACCAAGTAACAACTACGTACCTGATGTACCCAATTAATCAAAACTGTTGACATATATGTGGTGCCTATGTATGGGGTAAGTTATAGTCGAATAGAGTTTTTTAAAGCTTTCACGGAAAAATTTTGTCTGTTAGGGGGCTTTTGTGTTACAGATGCACCGCGATGAATAGATGAAATTCAACTCGGCAATTGTTTTACTTCATAGATAATAATGACAAAGGGATTTTACCCAGATTTAAATATTCTTTAAGTATTTTATTTCTTTGTTTTTAATTGCATTGTGAACATCTTAAATTTTATTGAGAATGTCGCGCTTATTAGTTTTCGATTAAACTGTGAGAATTTATTGTGCCATTTCACTGAAGAAGGCTCAAAGTGCCGAAACATGTAAAAAAACAAATAAATAAATAGATAAACATTGTATTGTAAAGTGGATATTTATTGTAGTATATCATCAATACGGGAAAAGATAGAAATATGTCTAAAGTCATAGATTTACAGTAGTAAATCTCACAGCAACTACCTAATTGTTTCGCTAAGTAAAATAATATATCCGTCATTTAAAACATTTTAATGCGAAACAATGCATGGAGACAAAAGATTTGAGAAGAATGAACTTCGTTTCTCTGAGATGTAACAGTAGGCCTGCTTATGCATTGCTGCCTGAATACTGCAATCTTGGAAACATATGAGCATGTTGCTGCGAGTAGTATAGCTGAGACAATACAAGAGGAATCCACTTTCACTCAGAATCTACCCTCCCTTTGCTAACAGCCACGTTTCAAGGTTGCTGACCTGTGAGTTGTGAAGGGTACATGCACGGACAGTGTATTGTAAAGGGCGATTATTTATTGCCTGATGATGCAACCCTGAGAGCATATTTATTGGTTATTAATCATACAGTCAACAAGTCATATAGAGAAAATTATCGCTACTATGCTCGCATACCGTTTGCTGGCTTCTGTGACAACGATATTTCGAATGGGCAACAAACTACGATGACATTACTACAAAACCTGGCTGAATGTCAAGATACAGAAGAAAGTGACATAATTCAGTGGTTAGATGTCAAGAATATTATGGTTTCAGACATGAAAGTGAGGAGGATATTGTATGGAATTTAACTGGTGAGGAAAACGGAGATCTAATAATGATGATAATAATAATAATGTTATTGGTTTTACGTCCCTTTTAACTACACTGGCTTTTAGAGACGCCGGGGTGCCGGAATTTTGCCCCGAAGGGGATCTTTAACGTGCCAGTAAATGTACTGACACGGCTCCCTCGCATTTGCGCACCCTCAAATGCCAGCTGACTGCGCCAGGTTTCGAACCTGCAACCTTGGGCTCAGTAAGCGAGAACGTTACCCCTGAGCAAACGGAGATCCAGATGATATCAAGTGCGAGAGTGATGCAACGGAAATCCTGAAAGTTTCAAGCTAGTATCTCTATAGACATACTTATATAGAAAATAGAGATGAATTTTTATTCTCATATATTGTTTAGTGCATCTTACAATAGGCTACAATGTCAAGTTTTATAATTATATTTTTTGCGTATTTATAAAATACATTTCAATATTTTAACTAATAACCGACAGCAGTAGTTACGCTCGCTAACGCGCAGTGCTAGGCCATGGGGCTCTCTACGGACTCGGCAGACGTGGCTTCAAGCCTCTCCTTCGGCCATCCTTGAAATGGTTTTCCGTGTTTTCCCCATTTTCAACTCCAGGCAAATGCTGGAACGGTACTTCTGATGGGCAACGGCCACTTCCTTCCACATCCTTGCCTAGTTTTATTCATCTTCAGCCATTTCATCTCTCATGAAGTTGGCATCAGGAAGGGCATCCGGTCGTAAAAACCATCCACCACATAGACTTTCCATTTTATCCTCAACCCCATTCGAAATGGGAATAATAAGGGGTAGACATACATGCAACCAATAGTTTTGTTTTTACTAGGCTTACCAAAAATAACTGGATAATTTGCAGAAGTTCATGTATTAATTACCACAACTACCGTATTATTATCGGGAGTTCACTGTACTGGCAAAGATGATGAGTGATGAAATTAAATTTATTTTGGCTATAGATTTTATAACTTGTATTGTTTGCCATCTCTTGATGAATACAGTACATTTGCATTTGTCAGTTGGCACAGGCTAGAGTAAAAGGTGGCTTTTCACCGATGTCTCAGGCTCACTCATGGCTGTGATTATATGGAAGCTACTGAGGTATGGGTGGTGCTTAGTAATGGCATTCAGGGCACAGTCAGTGCCTGTGAATGCTGTGAAAGGTTCTACTCATAGGGTTAGGACTACTGTTCTGACTCAGGCAGGAAAGCAATGGCAAACTACCTCACTCCTCTTCTTGCCTAGAACGCCTCAATATAGCACTGCCTTGGGTTTTTGTGGGTATCTACTCGCATAACGTAACGGCGGTGCTTTTTGAGGATCCAACCAGCCTTCGGGCTGACTACCTAACAGACAGACAGGCATAGATAATTTAATTTAACCTGCTGTGCATCACGTTTGATTATTGTAGAGAGAAATAGGTTTTATTTTCTGTATTTTGGGCTGCCAGCAATGAGGAAAGTGTACAAGAAACAAAAGTTGTAGTTCGGGGTGGGGTGATAAAATATTTGTTGCTCCCTGCCCAATCTGTTTGAGCACACTTGTGTTGACTGACTGAAAAGCAATTCTGGCAATGAAAATTATAGACACCATTCCAAAACTATTAATGGAGTAATTTAAATTGTGTAATGTCAATCTCAATTTACTGTCCAATATACTGTAGTTACCATGACACTGAAAGATACAAAAGCCATAATGAGAACCAAGTGTAGGAGTTTGTATTTTTTTAAATTGTGAAATTTGCCTGTGTTATAATACTGGATGTGATATACTTTGTCATTTGGCAAACTGTAATGAGAGGAAGTTGAATAAAGATTCCATCTTCCACTGTATAGAGTTAATATTATGGTACTGTTCTGTGCCATACAGATAGGAAGAGAAACTTGCTACTACTAGTGCAAAAATTGTTATGTGACAACCTTAATATACTTCAATGTAATTCTTAAATTTTCAGATAAAGGCAACTGAAATTGTGCCAAGTAAGTCATTCCAGGTAGACTACACATTGCGCTTTCCTCGAGTGGAAGAAATTCGGTATGATAAAAATTGGAATGACTGTATGACCATTGAAGAATTTGAACAGTTGCGACAGGTAATTTTTGTGCTTTTATGTATATTGTTGATTAGGTAATCAAGGGGCTCATGACATTGTGGTCATCAGCCCCATGTGAGTGTGTGTAAGGGGCTATGTCTGATAATTTATATTAATGTGGTGTCTTGCATTTGTCATGTGTTTTGTATTTGGGGGTCAGGGTTGAGAAGGAAACAGCCATAGCCTTAAGTTAGATACCATTGCAGCATTTGCTGGGAGGAGAAATGAGAACACTCAAAAAATCACTCAGAATGGCTGAGGTGGGAATTGAACACACCTTCTCTCAATTGTCATCTACGAGGATTGGTAAACCCTATTCCAGCCTGGGGGCCAGAATTGAATCTGTTTGCAGAGCATGAAAACAAAACCCAGGGACCTCAGGACTGGCAGCCAATAATGCTAACCCTGACACCATGAGGTGGCAGTATTTCTTATAGTAAGAATCATTCGAGGTACCGGTAATAGAATCAACATTTATAGAGATAATATATTGAGCATTCATGAATAATTACAATACAGTTACTTTTCCACTTATTCAGTGTTAAAATTGGTAGGAATAATTGCTTTGCTTTGATATTCAGTGAATAAAAGATCCTGAAATGTGGGATATCATTTCCCGTTGTCAGAATTTGGCGCAGTTTATTCAAATAGAAGTCGTGGAATTCAGATATTCCTACATATTTTGTTGGCGATCTACATGATGCCGGCCCCTTGTCTAAAGGTAAGTATCCTAGGATTCCACTGGTGTGTTCCAGATTCAATTCCCAACTATACCAGACCCAAAACAACTGTGAACATGGGCTCGCCCAGTAGCGTGCGTCCAGCTGAGCACTGTTGCCACAGTGAGACTTGCGGAGACGACACAGCTCTACACTAGCAGTATACGCACGACCAAGGATCATGTAATTTCTCCGTGAACACAAGGCGCTCCGAATGTAAGTGCATGTGCGAGGTGGGGGCGTAATGCTACGAATATCTATGCTCACAATGGAGTGTGCACAATGTGATATGAGCCAGATATAAGATGCCACACAAACGTTATTCGTAAAAGTGACCACCTCCTGGTGTAGCGACCAGCATTCTTGGCTGTCGCCCAGGAGGTCCGGGTTGGATTCCCGGCACTGCCAAGCTATTTAATTCTAGTCTGAGGGCTGGAACAGGGTTCGCTCAACCTCGTGAGGCAAAACTAGGAAGATGTGGGTTAGATTCCTACCTCAGTCATCCTGAAAGTGGTTTCTCATTTCTACTCCAGGCAAATGCCGGGATGGTTCCTAACTTAAGGCCACAGCCGCCTCCTACCCAATCCTCACCAGAATACAAATACACACACTCTAATAACGACACCACAGTAACCCAGATTTTCAGACAAGTACACGGGGCTAGAGTACCAATATGTCCAAGCCCCTCAAATAAAACAAAATTACGACATTATTATATCACATGACGTAATCTACACCCCAAGCCATTCTGAGTAACACTGCGTGTTGGCCCTTTATAGGGTAATAGAAATAGGGAAAACAATTTGTTGGGATCAGTTTTCGTTTATTGGAGACCACCTTGTGGTGTACTGGCTAGCACATTGCTGCCCATTCTTGGCTGTCACCGCGGAGGCCCGGGTACGATTCCCAAGAAAAGTAATTCTGGTCTGAGGGCTGGAACAGGGTACACTCAGCCTCGTGATGCAAACCTGGGAAGATGTGGGTTGGATTCCTACCTCAGCCATCATGGAAGTAGTTTTTCTGTGGATTCGCACTTTTACTCCAGGAAAATGCCGGGATGGTACATAACGTAAGGCCACGGCCGCTTCCTATGCAAATCCTACCTCAATTACAAATATACACACTAGTACAGACATCACAGTGTCACAGATTATTGTTACGTGCCACCCCCTAGTGGCACTTTTGTTAACTGGATTACGGTGGGGGTACAAAGCACAACACCAATTACTGCTTAAAGAAATATAATTTATTACAGGCCAGAAAATTACACTAATCAGCAAATACAAGCAATTAGGAGCCTTACTCAGTTTCCTTAAGTCTCTTCCTTATGCGCTCTTGGCCTTCCACTTGTAAACAGACCACAGAAGTTAATCCGTCCTAATGAGTACGGTGGCCTTGACAGAAACTACCTGTCCCTCTCCCTTATGTTCACCGACCACAATTACTTACGATCACTTGCTGCAGGCTATTTCGCAGTCCACAAGCTGAAGAAACAATGCCACTGGATTTCGTAACTCGCACAGCACTTTGTCACCACACTTCTGTCGCACAAGATAATCGCTCGCACTAGCTCGTAAAACACAACAACCACTGCTGCGTGACAGGTCGCTCTTATATAGCAGGCCGGTGACTCAATAAATGCTTCTAGATCCATCCAGAGTTCACGGCTTCGCGAGGTTTCCATCGCTGGTCCAGTCACGAACATTCTGGACTATCCCTTTGTCCTAGTAGCCCTGTTGCATAAGGCGCGCGCAATACAGGAGGCAGGGCACAGCCCAGCCCTGGGGCAGTTGTGACTCATGCGGCGAGTGATGACACAAGCTCACAGCCGTAACATTATCATACAAATTCCACACACACCCAAATAGACGGGGATACATGACTATGATGATGCAAAGCCCCTAAAACAATCATCATCATCAACAACAACAACAACAACATCAACAACTCTTGCTGTCACCCGTGATGTCCAGATTCGATTCACGGCTCAATCAAGACATTTAGTTCTGGTCTCAGGTTTAGAACCGAGTACACTATGCCTCGTTTTCACATACTTCTGTATTCGAAAGATTCTTGAAAAGGTCATATACCATGAAAATTATATTTCTTGCCTGGCTGTTCGACTGCCACTCGGCTGCCAAGGAACATTGTTCATCATCATCATCATCATCATTTCCCCTTATCCAGCTCCTGCCGGGTCGGGGTATTTATGGCACTTCTCCACTTTCCTCTTTCCTTCCACAATTCTTCCTCCACGATCTTGTCCCAGTCCAGATTTCTTTTTCTCACGCTGTTCTTCACTGAATCAATCCACCTTGTTCTAGGTCTTCCTCTTGCTCTCTTACCCTTGCACTTGGCCTCCAGCATCTGTCTTGGTATTCTATTTTCCTCCATCCTCTTTACATGTCCAAACCACCTTAGTTTATTCTTCTCAATTCTCTCATTTAGTTTTCCCATCCCAACTTCCTTCCTAACATCTTCATTCCTCACTCTGTCTTTCCTATCGTACTTCTTAGGAATTTCATTTCACTGGCTTGGATTCTACTCTCTTGCCTGCTTGTCAGGGTCCAAGTCTCAGCTGCATAAGTTAATATGGGTACATAGTACATTTTATACATTACCTCCTTGCTTTTCCTTGGTACTTCCTTATCCCAAACAAGTTTTCTTACACTTTGATAGAATGCATTGCTCTGCTGTACCCTCCTGCCAATCTCCATGTCCAACCTACCAGTTTGCATCAAATCACTTCCTAGGTATTTGAACGTGTCCACAATTTCCAAACTCTGACTTCCAATTTTAACAGTGCCCTTTCATTGTCTTTCCTCTCTTGTCATCACCATGGTCTTGCTTTTCTCTATACTGATTTTCAGGCCGTACTTTTGAACATTGTTATGAGTTAAAAACTTCAGCTCACAGCACTAACATCTTTAAGCTCCACTACTGAATTAATACAGCAATGCTGTCACTCTTCGTTATCTTCCCCAGCGAAACTAAATATTTCAACACATAACCATTCTTCGCTCTAATTATCTCTTCAGTTCAAGGACAGATGCTATCTCCCGAACGGCTGGTCGTAGGGTCATGGGGTTTGGACTGCTAGCTTCAAAATGTTTAGCTCTGTAACATAGGTTCATCCAAATAATTGGATATTTAATGATTTTCGTGCACGGAGAGAAATAAAGATTTCGTATGGCACAGCGAGCCCAGATTGTGCAGTTAACTAGGCAACTCCGCGCTATGCAATTGGCTGGCGCGGGTTAGCGCGTGAATCTGGCTCCTCCCTCATGTTCACAGTTGTTTTGGGCCTGGTATATATACTGTTGTGAATTTTAATCCTGGTATGAGGATTGGAATGGGAATGTAAAGTTTTGAAGCCATTCTTTCAGTGTTGACTATACAAACTGTTCTGGCTGTCTACAGGTTATGAAAGTGACGAAAGTAACAAAAAAGTAGCTAATTTTACGAACAGGTAATGAAAGTAACGAAAAGTAGCTAATTTTTATATCTGGATAGTTGGAGGTAACAATAATTCGCTGAGGTCGGTTTAAATCATTTACACTCTCGCCGCTAGGCTCACAGATTGTGATGGAGCAAGTTTCACGCAAGTGTCGCCGATTGCGAAGGCTCTATTTCCTCCTGCCTGACCTCAAGGAAATGCATACTTAGGATACTTTGAGTGGTATACATCGGTTCAACATATATTTTTGGCATCAAGAAGAGTTTTTAGTTTTGTTTGAAATATTTTTCTGTATTATTAGGAAACCTGACTTTTGGCGAGACGTTCATTTGCGGATACTTCCGAAACTCGACAGAAACCTCCCATTTCTCTAAATTGAAGTGTAGAAATAATGCAAAATAATTTAATGTCACAATCTTGCAAAATGATACAGTTTCGAAAAAGGTATGTAATACATATATTTTAAAAATCTATCCGTCTCGTAAAATTGCGATAACCAGTATGGTTAATTCAAAATTCCGTTATCTGTCTGTTTTTCCTATCTTTGGTTCCATCGGATATATAATCTAACTGGTTATCTCGAAAACTTGTATCACTTGTATAATTAGTGATTCGTATTCGAAATAAAATGTGCCCTCTTGTGGTATTATTCGTGCAATCCTCTCAGAATAATTCGTAAAATACGATACCTACTACGAACGCTCATCCTCCAATATCACATCCTCAAGACGGCTGGCAGACCGCGTGAGTTGCCTGCAGGAATCTTGCCATATATACCGAGATCTAAGCCAGTTGCGTAAAATCATAAAACCAGTGCCGGTTCGCGAACTTGTGACCACGAGGACTCCGGGAATTGTGTCAAAGGTGATGGGCTCCCACCACGAAACATTCCGAATTTTACTCGCCACTTTTCCCATGACCTTATACTTAAAAGCGTACGGGGAGCGAGAAGTGCATCAACCCACTTAGAAATGACAGACTACAAAGCATCGCGATACTTATTTCTTCTCGTGGTCCCCGTGAACTCCCAACCACAGCATAGGGACAGCGGGAATCGCGGTGCCAACCATACAACATGTCCATAACTGCTCGTGAATTTTAACCATGCCCAACCTCCAGCTTGCCTCCGCCATTCTGCCAGGACAGATAGGCAGAAAATCCTCGAACGCCTGGGTGCGGCACCGCTTGCATAATATTGCATTCTCAGTGTCCAACTTCGAGGACAAGGTGAATCTCGTAAAATGGTCAAGAGTGGCAGCGATTGCAATACATCGCGATATTTCTCCTCATTCGATGTCAAGGACAACTGGATTCTTGTCAAACGGACAGCAATCATTGCTGATTGTGTAATAATGCTGTATTTTATCGTGCCCGACCTTAGGGACAATGGAAATCTCGTTGAATGACTAACAGTGACTCCGATTATGTAAATCGCGGTTTTTCTCCTTGTTCTATCGTGAAATCTGTGGGAATCTCGTCAAACGGCTGAGACCAGCGCCGATTGTGTAACATCTCGATATTTCTCCGTACTTGACTGCGAAGTCAGAATTCGGTGACGATCACGTGACGTCGCATATATTTCTTCGTGATCTATCGTGGGGACAAAGGAAATCTCCCCAAACAGCCAAGATCAGAGCAACCTCTTGGTAATTATAACAACTTCTTGTACACAAGACAGCATATTAGCTGAAACAATTCTTTTGATATTAAATATCTACTAGAAGACCCATGCTGCTCCGCAGCATTCACTTCAACAACCTACAGCACTTCTGTCCATATGACATTTGCATGTATTCATGCTAGTGACCTGAACAGACATTTACGGTACCGTCGCTTTTGGGTAAATGATGAAGTAGACTTATGAAATGAAATGTGTGGGTGTCTGCCTGTCCTCTGTGCGTGTGTCCCACTATTTACTCTGCGTAAGCTTAAAAGGTGCACGGACGTCAGGCCGAGGTGAACAGCTAACTCCAAACACATAAGCTATACTCTTCTCTGAAGAATTAACTTGACACGACTCGGTAGTTTGATGCAGGCTGAAGCTAGGGTGATAGGTCGCTCGCAACCTCGTAAACTCACTCTGAAGCTAGTAATTTAAATTTCCACTGAATGGAGATTGCTGGAAGAAATGAAAATATAAAAACACTTACAGTGGTCGATGTGGGAGCTGTCGCGGACTTTCTTGCAGAACTTTCCATGCTGAACAATTCTCAGAGAATATCGATTTTTTAAAAGACACATGGACGTTAGGTTTTCCTTCAACTCAATTCACTGAAATCGTAAATGCTCGGCTTCTTTTAGTCATAAATAAATGTTTTTCTACCTAATCCTTCATCGAGAAATCCTTTACAGAATGGTGAAAACCGCATCAAAATCCATCAAGTTGCTCTCGAGATTACCCGTTACATGCAAGAATTGGGAACTTTGTTTTACACTAAGTAGATAGAGATATCCACACAATTTAAGGCTACAGCGGTACAATTTGGTGTTTTGTCTACTTATGAACAATGGTTGTATTGTATGTCTACCCCTTATTATTCCCGTTTTCCAACGGGGTCGGGGATGAGATGCGATGGAAGTCCTTGTGGCGATGGTTTTTATGGCCGGATGCCCTTCCTGACGCCAACCTCATGAGAGGAGTTAATGAGAGATGAAATGAATGATGGCGAATGAAACTGGGCAAGGATGTGGAAGGAAGCGGCCGTGGCCTGTCAGAAGGTACCGTCCCAGCATTTGCCTGGTGTTGAAAATGGGGAAACAACACTTATGAACAATGGTATAAATTAAAAATAAAAGATGGGTCTCTTATATTTGAATTTAGAGATGTAACTCTTGGTTAACATATAGAGGTGAGCAAATTAATAGAATTAAATAAATAATTTTAATTAGTCGTAATGACTTTTATTCAAAATCATTTTATTGACCAACTTCTTTTGTTGTCCTACTTAGTAGTGTTTTCTCTCCCGTGGAATTACACCTTTTCCCATAAAGAATAGCGCCTGGAAACTTTCAGATTGTTGGATTCCGAGGGATTACTGAGCTGGGTCCATTTTCAATTTTTCATTGACTTCGGAATTCAAGTCAGGTGATTTCAATGCATAGTTCATGAATCTTTGAATAGTTCAATAGCGTTCATCAGTTAAAAGACCCCAAATCCCTCCGCTCTAAATTCGCACGTAAAGTAGAGCGAAGTAATAAAAACGAAACGTGTGGCATTTTGCATTTGCAAGGCTCCTCTGTTAGTGGAAATTCTAAAAAATCATTTTAATTTGAGTTTCTTAAATGAAAATATAATTAGGAGTCTTGGTTAAACATTTGAAGTAATTTCATCGCCTTGTAAACATACTTAGTGCATTAAACCGTGAAAAGTAAAAATGCAATTTTGGAAAACTGACATCGAATCTATTAATTTGCACAGCTCTGTAAAGACAGCTATCGCCTCCACCCCTACAGATAGAATAGTAAGTAAAGGCGATTGATGAGAAATGAAAAGATAACTCACACAGAAGGAATTAATATTTATTAAGCTGTAAATTTGATCGAGTATATCTTTGTTATAGAACTGAGGGAATGAAATAACAGGATGTAGGATAGTAATCACCGATGTAGGACAATAGTAAATTTTTTACCATTACCACAGGACAGTTATCGTATTAGGGATGCGGACGTCCTTGTATAATTTTTATTTAATCTGTGCCCCGTTTGCTGAGGTCTGTGCTTCTCCGCAACATTCGTTTCAAAATTCTAATAGTACTTCCTTCCATTCGACATTTGCTGTTCGCTTGCCTTTTGGTTCTATTTGAACTTTGACATCATGAAAGGATTTTGCTCGCGATAGTGCGACATACAGTAAAGTTGTCCGTGGCTAAACACTGGTTGAGGTAAATTAATGCCTACTTGATCTACTGTTTGACCTTGAGCTTTATTGATAGTTATACAAAAAGCCAAACGTACTGGAAACTGCCTCCTTTTGAAGGAAAATGGCATAGAAGTATCAGATGGCTTAAGGTCAAGGCGAGGGAGTAGGACATTGTTTCCAACATTTACGCCAATAATAATTTCCAGGTGTAAGCAATTGTCATGCATCTTCCAAACCAACAGTCTAGTACCGTTCAATAGACCTTGGGTAACATTAATATTTCTCAACAAAATCACAATTGAGCCTTCTTTTAGTCGAAGGATATGAGGTGGCAATCCACTTATGCCTATGCTGTCTAAAAATTCTATTGGGAATTGTAGAAGTTCACTCTCATCTTCAGTAATCAAATTATTCACACTGATGTAAGTTCTCGATGATCCTGGAATTAGGTCTAAAACTTTGTCATTGATTTCTTTACAATGTTCATTTTTAGGTGCTAAAATCGCTAGTTTTGAAAAGCGTGAAATATTTTTCAGCGTGAGACTAATTCTGAATTTTCTCCATCTACGTGAGGGTATTCACCATTACCAATTTGTATGAAGAAGTTTGCAAAGTCACATTAATCTGTATCTGCTCGCATATTTTTGTTGAGTTTAAAAATTTTGAATAATGGCCACAAGTAACCTTACTGACATTTGGACTGATGCTGCTTTAGATGCGTGAGGCACAACAGGCAATACCTGCCTAAAATCTCCACCTAATATGATAAATTTTCCTCCGAAAGGCATGTCGTTATGTATGATGTCCTTGAGCAACCGATTTACACACATCAACGCGTGCTTATTAGCCATGGAGGCTTCATCCCAGATGATAAGTTTTGCTGAACGAATATAAAATGCTTCCTTGCTGTTAACTTTTATTCCTGATACAGAACTTTCATGTAAATGTAGAGGTAACTTGAACTGGCTGTGTACAGTGCGCCCCTGAGGTAGTAACATTGCTGCAATACCAGTCCATGCAACAGAAACTACATTTAACCCCAAATTTGCGCAACTGTGAATCAAGCATTGGTAAAGAAATGTTTTCCCGGTGCCGCCTGGACCGTCAATGAAATATGCATTACTCATCCTTTCATTGCTGTTTTGTACTGTCCCCGTTTACCTGGATAGTAGGCTGTCAGATATCCGCCCCCTCAATCGGATTGCCAACAATCAATCGCACCGGCTCAGCTACATCAATGAAAATGGCACTGACAGATACTATCGAGATATGAGCACAGAAGTTCACAGGAAATCATTGTGGAACACACCAAAATAGACGGGGGTTCATACTTACCGTTACTTACCTCTTAATTATCTCGGGGATTGAGTTGACAACAGGATCACTAAAGTCTGTTCACACAATAACCTCCACCATGACATTTAAAAATGAACCAGAACGAAGACGAGAACTTTGAACTGTACAAAAGCTTTATTTCAAATAAAGGGTATGATTTTAATAACACAACAAAATAAACGTGGCTATCAGTAGCCCAAGTCAATCTGACTACGTCCTCCTGTAGGACTTGCAAAAATTATCATACAACATGATATAGAACATATTAGCTCTCACGAGCTCCAAATAACGTAATATTCATAATATAATTGGATTGGAAAAGGACGTCAGGGTGTGACATATATATAGAGCACTTTGGTTTCCTTTTAATAAACATGAGAATGGTATTTATAGTCGCAAGGCCGTAGTGTGGACGACCTAGCCCGTTGATAACCAGATGTTGGCACAGCTGTGAGCTACCCTCCAACCTGTTGCATACTGGTCAAATAGACTCCCTTCTCACGTGCTACGTTATGTAAGAATACAGCTTGCTCTCTCAAGCTTATAAATGTCTACAAGACAACTCACATTATTTACGCAAATCTTTCAAGTACTTTACTCACATCCTATTGGATCATTATGTTAATTCCTTAAACTTGTTAAGTTCAATCCAAATGTTTAATTAGCTCTTAAATGTTTATAACAAAATCACATAAATTATTTATAACAATTAGAAATTGTTTATAATATTTGTCAAAGACAATCAAAATATTATAAGCACGCCTTTAACATCACTCTCGTTCCACATTATTTTCAAAAATATTTACAGCAATTATTTACAATATTAACATTTAAATTGTTTAAATTATTCATTTAAGAAATACATTAACCACATGTTCATCCGGTTGGTAATTTTCATAATCGTGATTAATATAATCGACCAATGAAGGTTAGTTATACATGTTAATGTCACAATCTGGTTTAATAAAGGTTTTAATAATTATTTGTGACGGTAATCTTCATTCAAAATCTTATCTCAAATTCTTTCAAAACTCGTGTTAATTATAACAGTCAATTCACTTGATTAATTTTCAACGAACTATGACAATCTTATTCCAGCGGAAAATCCTTCGCTAACAAGTAAATGCACAAACTGCATTAAAATTAGGCCCAAAATCATCATATATTAATCTATATGGCATTAAAAACTTCCACATAACTTACAAAAACTTCCACAAATAATTCTTTAACATTAATTCCTGTGGGAACCTCCTTCATATTCAAGGGCATTATACATCAGCGACTTTCAACATCTGCGCTGCACTAGCGATTATACATTCATAGTTCCACTTAAAAATTCTAATAATCATTAATTGTTTCAAAACTGTTTTTATTTAACCTTCGTGGATTTCATTCATGAACCGAAATGAAGTCAAAACTTGCCAATCACAAACAAATTTAATAGTGAATACGCTTATATACGCCTGTCTGGTCTATCAAAATTTAAGATTAACATCTTAAAAGAAATTGTAGTATAAAAATACTACCATCAAATAAAGTGCGACTAAAATGCAAAATAGTCGAATAGAATCCAATTAGACTGGGGAATGCAAACATCGTTATATAACTCTCTAATTGAGAAAAACTCCTAACAAAAGTTCTTGACTTTAATGCATTCAATAATTCATTATTAAAGTTAATCTTTCACAAAAGTGTCTATGATGCAATGATCGTTCATAACTGACGATAAATGTCTGTGTTGCAATCAATTCAAATAACGACTAGTATTTCCAAGATCGTCGACAACGTAAGAGATTTTAACGCTCTAAAATCAATTAAATGTTCATCCTTCTTGATGATGACAGAAAATTGGTCAAAGTAATTAAACTGGGGTAGAATTACTTTAATAAAGTGACACGCTGTCTGAATTTAAATCTGCCATAAAAATCATTAACTTACAGTCAAATCGTGACTACAAAAATATTAATTACTGAAAAATCCAAATATCAGTCTCAACTGATCCAAAATCATTAACTATGCCCATGACATAATAATGTCTTAATAAATCGTCGAAAAAGGCATAACTCAACAAGGTGTACTGAGAATAAGAATCTCAACAAGAAAATAGGGCAAAATACATGAGGATAAAAATATGGGAAAAATGGTTGCTCAAACATTATTAAGAAACTCAAATACAATAAACGTTCACGACTACCTTATCTGCCGATTGACGTTCCAGAGGAAAATTCCCCAAAGAAGACTGCTGATGGATCCATTTCACCAAGTTAAAGCTGAGCTCCATCCTCGAAATAGGAAATAGCACCCTCGGAGAATCGAACTGCTTCCTTCTCCGTGAATCGCTCTGCTCCTCGAAGACGAATAGACATCCTTCCGGCAATAATCTTCTTTGTGAGTCGGGATATCCCTGACCTCTCTTGAAAAATTCCCTGAAGTTCCAGTAGACAATCGCCATGAAGTTTTGTAGAAATTTCCGAAGAAATTATTCATATTGAAAGAGTATGAAATTATTTCTATGGCTGTTCGATGGTATTCAGCCTTTAATCACGAAACATGGGTGTAGATGGTATTCACCACATGTTCGCTTGTGTGGAATAGCAATTAGCGAAGTTCCATGTTGCTATCTTACTCCGTTGAAATATGTCCCAATTGCATTAAGTCCTTTAGCCTTCCATCTGCTCTTCGGTTGTAGCCATAGAAGAACAAACTGCCGTATTAAATTGCTCCATTATACTGTAGCGTTGTGTAACAAAGCAATCTGAAGTCTTTCTATTCCACTCGCAGCGTAAGCCGTGGCGTTGATTCTGGCTATACAATAGCGCTTCTCTTGTGGCGAGATAATCACTTTTGTCAGTCGTATAAAACTGCTAATATCCTTCAAACTAATCGGTCGAAATTGTTCAGCTTTTCTCTATTACTTTATGTAGCACTGCACAATACAATCAGCTTATCGGCGACCGCTAACTGTTCGAAGCTAAACTTGTAGAAGCATTCTAAGGTCCGTCTCAACTTCACCTAGTTTGACATGGATCTCGTTAATATAGTGGCTTCGCCACGCGTTATAAAGACGACTCTTTTCACTACTGTTCACTTCGACGTCTCACTATAATGAATGTATAAGAAAAGAACTTTCACAATTATACTTCGATGATCTGAGAATGAGATCTGAGAATGATCGGAGAATGAAAGAGACTCCTCTCTTCTGCGCAAGCCCTTTTATTAACTTCTCGAGGGGCGTTTCCATCCCTTCCAGAGCGTGATACTGCGTCATCGCTAAAAGTTCCAACTTCGTTAATACATGACGGATTTTCAAAATTCTAAAACTGAAAATAAATTTCACCAAAATTCCAAATCAATGCCTTTACTGCAAATGGATTTCCACAATTCTGCATTCCAAAAGTAATAAAAATACCATAGTTTCAGCAATCTCCGTCTTCCTTTAAACTATCGTTGATTGGTTCAAGCCTCTCCTCCAATAGCATAGTTTCTTCCTCAGCAGAATTCCTCGTTTCCTGCGACTGCGTCGTAAATCTTGGAATATTCTCGACTAAATGCTGACGTCACTGAGAATCTCAGCTCAAGTAGCTTGCTGGCATAACATTTGCGTCATCCGTGCTTACGTCATGACTACCCACGTCATAACTATGACAGCCATAACTCTCATTATATTTTCCAATATAGCCACCGTGGTCTCTACATAATTCAATTACGGGGGCAGTACTAACCCCAAAATTTCTGTCATTATAGCCGTTTGGTTTCCATTTGCTTGGTTTATCATCCGACTTAATTGATCCTCATTAAGTTTTGGATAATTCATTGGTAAATTTGTCTGAGGGAAATTATCAATAATAGCTGGCAATTCGAGCTAGTGGAGACTCCTAATGGATAGCTCCACTCAGGGAGTGGCGCCCCTGCCCAAGCAGCCCCAGGTCCCTCTGGCCCGGAGGGTAGTCCCTGGCAAGGGTGGGGTAGACAGGGCTCCTTAGCCACAGTGAAGGCAACCTGTCTAGGGGTGACAACCCCGAATAATAAGCCTCTCAAGCTAACAACTTGAGCAGTACCTTGGACAGTGACTCGTCGCTGCCCCATGAAGAATGATCTTCAACTGAGCATGGAGGAAAATTTCGCTAAATGCACTACCCCAGGTGGTAACCAATCCACCGTTGCCCATGGCAACGTTAGCGGACCTTCGGATTCTGGGGAGTCCGCACTAACATGCTTTAAGGATGAGTCGGAGCATCCTGAAATTCCTGGACGTAAACTCAGATCAAGACGGCAAAGTTTCTTCGCAACATTTAACGCCAATTCACTGCTCAAAGTGGGTAAACTGAAACATCTGACAGACTCACTAACACGACATAACATAGTACTGACAGCAGTACAGGAAACCAGATTCACTGATGACCATGCCCTTGAATCCCAAGGGTACAGAATCCTCAAAGGAAAAGTCGGTCAGCGAGTAATGAAGAACGTACCCCACTTAGGTACAGGATTTATAATCAGCCATAAGATACTGGATTCAGTCATCGACTTTAGTTCTCCAAGCAGTCGTGTATCTATCCTCTCTCTCAAATGTGCTAACAAGGGCTACACTTTAGTCAATGTACACGCCCCAACCAACCAGGACAACAAGCGCAACCCAGACAGAACTGACAAATTCTGGGAAGACCTAGAAGATATTCTCTCTAAAATCCCAGACCGACATACCACCATATTGCTTGGTGACTTCAATGCCCAGTTAGGAAGGGAGAAAAAATACAGAAACATAGTGGGCAACTATCCAGCGCATAAACGAACTAATCGCAATGGAGAACGATTGGTGGAACTGTGCAGGGCTTTCGACTTGGTTATGAAGTCTACAGCATTTAAACATCTGCCAAGAAAGCAAAAGACTTGGATCTCTCCTAACATCAACCTGGGTGAATTCCAGATAGATCATGTGGCCATCTCAAGAAAATCCCAAAAGGAAATACAAAACGTGAAGGTATTAAGAAGCGCCAATCTGGACTCAGACCACTACCTCTCAAAGATCAAACTGCGACTCCAACCTAGAAACAATAGATTACACAGAACCTCCAAGATGGTCAGATTTGATATAGAGCGACTTAAGAACAATCAAGAAGTCAGTCGAAGACTGAACAGTGCAGATCTTAACAACTGGGACCAACTGAAAGAAGATCTTGTCAAGACGGCTAGTGAACTTGCTCCCCTCACTAGAAGAAAGAAACATCCGTGGTGGACTGAAGACTGTGACAACACAATAGCTCAAAGACAGACAGCCTGGATGAAATGGAACTCTAAAAAGACTAAGGAAAATTGGGAGAACTACTTGGAACAAAGGAAGATTACAACCAAGATAATCCGAGGAACCAAGCGGGCCTTCACACGCAACCAACTAACCCAAATCGAAGAGAACTTCGCTAAAAATAACACCAGAGACTTTTACAAAACATTCAAGCAGTCACTCGGAAAATACACTCCACCAAGTCTCCACTTCAAAGACTCACAGGGCAAACTGGCTTTTAACGACAAGGACAACTGTCGCCTCTTAGCTCAGTACTTTAAGAACTTGCTCAACTGTGATCCACCCAGCGAAGACTTTGACTACATACAAACAACACCAAACCCGGACTCGCTGCCTCCTTCACTGGAAGAAGTTCGTGAAATCATTCAACTTCTTAAGAACAACAAGGCAGCTGGAGAGGACTCCATTGTTGGTGAACTCTGGAAATGTGCTGGAAGCAATGCTGTGTGCAAACTCACCGAGATCATACAGAACATCTGGGAAACAGAGAAATTACCACCTGACTGGACCTCAGCTCTGATCCATCCCCTCCACAAGAAAGGAGATTTTACTGACCTAAACAACTACCGTGGGATTTCTCTCGTCCCGGTAACATACAAGATTTTCTCCAAGGCATTACTAACACGGGCAGAAAGTCAACTGGACAGTCAACTCGGAGAATATCAGGGAGGCTTCAGGAAGGGCCGATCCTGTGCTGAACAGATCCTCAACCTGAAAACTGTACTTGCATACTCCAAATTGAGAAACCGCAAGGTGGTTGTCACCTTTGTTGATTTTAGGAAGGCCTACGACTCTGTTGATAGGGAAACACTTAATAGAATTCTCCAAGAACTAGGGTTAGACAACAAAACCCGCAAACTCATTCTAGAAACCTTGACCAATACCCATTCCAAGGTTAAATTTAGAGGCGAGGTCTCAGCAAGCTTCGAGATAAAAACAGGGGTGAGACAAGGGGATGGACTTTCTCCACTTCTTTTCAACTGTGTCCTTGAAAAGGTTGTGAGAGAATGGCGCAAGGAACTGACCAATATGGGTGTCCAGAGTGGGATATACCTGGGGCGTAGGAAGGAAGGACTGGTTGTAGATTGCCTGGCCTTTGCTGACGACATGGCACTTATTGCCGATTCTCTGGATACAGCAACAATGCAGGTCAATTGCCTCAGAAGACAGGCAGCCAAAGTGGGTCTTCAAGTGTCGCTGGAAAAAACAGAATTCTTCACCAACATCAAAGAAGCTAACAGAGAGATGCTACTAGAACAGGGAAAAATCAAGAGGATTGAGAAATTTAAGTATCTCGGCGAATGGATTGAACCCAACTTATCAGAAAGAGCATCATTATCCATGAGAGTCAACAAGCTGGAACTGGCTTATCGACTGACAAAGAACATCTACAACAAGAAATGCCTGTCACGCAACCTGAAACTGAAGCACTACACCTCAGTCATACGACCAGAAGCCCTGTATGCCATGGAGTGTCTCTCATTGAACCGAAGTGGTCTGATGGAGAAAATGGAAGTCAGAGAGAGGAGAATTCTCAGGAAGATCCTAGGTCCGGTAAAGGAAGATGAGGAATACCGTAGGCGGCACAATTCCGAGCTCTACGAACATATAGAAAGGCTCTCTGACTGTGCTAGGAAAAGGAGAGTAGCATTCTATGGTCATGTGGCAAGATTGCCTCCCAAAAGACTGACCAATAGGCTGTTCACTTTCTGGCAGAACAAGAAGGTTCGTACCACTTGGCTGACAGAAACTGAGAAAGACATTAATGAACTGGGAATATCAGATCTTCAAGACAGGCAATCTGTGAGACATGCCCTGAAGGAAGTCCATGGATTTCAGGAAAAACCCCGGAAGAAAGGTACCCCTTGGACAGATGAAAGGAAGGAGTTACACCGGCAGAAAATGCGACAACACTGGGCAAAGATCAAAGCTCAACAGTTGAACAAGCGTGGTCCAAAGTAGGCCCATTCGAAACAAGAAGAAGAAGAAGAAGCTGGCAATTCGAGAGAAGTAATGGGAAGACCATGGAGCTTTAATGTTTTAGAAATATGTATAAGAGTGAACTGATATGCAATGTTAGGTTCGTGAAACTGCAGATAATCTTCTGATAATGAATTCTTGAAAATGTCCCATAACTATCTTACATTTGAAGGGGTCTGAAAGATACATATGTAAGAAAACAGTTGTCGTAACTGAGAAGGCATCTGAAATTGTGATGCTTCTGCCAAACAACGCTGCCATTCAGAATCGTCAATCAGCTAACCTCGCTCCTTAGCTGTTTCTTTAAAAGTAGAATAGACAACTGCTTTGTATGTTCGTAGATCCTGGAAGCTGCTAGCACCTATGACTTGAAGCAATAACAGCCGTAAATAATACCTTTCTGTTTCTGTAGGCAAAACATTATACATTCTGCCTATAGTTTTTGAAACATTTTTTCTTTTTTGCCACTGGCAGTTGCTCTTATTCCAGACGTAATGTACTGATGTTTCAGGATATATATATATATGGACTTCTGGCTTGCGAATCTTGATTTAATTTGAACCAGGCTTGTAATTCCGTGTTGCGCAACTGTGCTTGAAGTAAAATATCAGGAGCGTTATCATTTTTAAGTTATCATTTGCAATTTTTCAAGTGAACTGGTAATCGCACGATAGAATGTGACTGTTCATGAATGTGAAATGAAAATATCCTGAATGCGGCTTCTGTTGGACCAACATATCTAGCATTTAGGAAAGAAGTAATTTCATCGTTTCGCCTTCAGGACATAGTTTAACAATGCAGCAGTCATGACCTTTATACACATACTTGTGGATTTTAATATATAAGATATTTGTGGATGTACGTAACACTCCGAACACTTGAGCATATTTCAACATTAATATGAGCTTGCACGTCGTCGTCGTCGTCGTCGTTGTTGTTGTTGTTTGAGTCCTCAGTCTTTTGACTGGTTTGGTGCAGATCTCCATGCCTCCCTGTCCTGAGCTAATCGTTTCATCTCTACATAGCTACTACACCCTACATCCAAGGCAATCTATTTGAATGAAATCCACAGCCTGCTTCCAGTCTCCGACCGGGTCAGGGATGGAATGAATGAAGCCCCCATCTAGCGGCGAGGATATGGACTGTGCCGGCTGCCGAGGCCTGACGCACTCCTCTGGGACAATGATTAAATGAATGACAGATGCAATGAAATGATAGTGGAGAGTGTTGCTGGAATGAAATTTTGACAGGGAAAACCGGAGTACCCGGAGAAAAACCTGTCTGCCTCCGTTTTGTCCAGCACAGATCTCACATGGAGTGACCGGGATTTGAACCACGGACCCAGCAGTGAGAGGCTGGCGTGCTACCGCCTAAGCTACGGAGGCTTCCAAGGCAATCTATTTAACATATTCTAATCTTGGTCTACCCCTACAGTTCTTGTCCTCAACCCTTCCTTCCATAACTAAGCTTGCTATTCCTGGGTGTCTTAGTATGTGTCCTACCAACCTATCTCTTCTCTTCATTAGCAGTCGCCAGAAACATCTCTCCTCTCCCACTCGTCTCAATACCTCTTCGTTTGTACTCTATCTAACCATCTGATCTTCATCATTCTCCTGTAACACCACATTTCTAATGCTTCAATTCTCCTCTTTTCTGCTGCACCAATAGTCCAAGTTTCACTTCCATAGAGTGCCACGCTCCAGACAAAGGCCTTCAAAAATGACTTCCTAATACCTAAATTTATATTCGATGTCAACAGATTCCTTTTCTGTAGAAATGCTTTCCTTGCCTGAGCTAACCTACTTTTTATATCCTCTTTGCTTCGTCCATCACTGGTTATTTTGCTTCCCAAGTAACAGAATTCTCCTACTTCCTTTAGTTTTTCACCTGCCAATTTGATGTCCATAGAGGTTTCTTATTTATTTCGGCTGCATTCCAATATTTTTGGTTTACATTTATTAATTTTCATCATGAATTGTTTCCTCAAGACGGAGTCCATACCATTCAAAAACTCATTCAAATCCTCAGGCGTGTCGGCCAAGATGACTATGTCTTCGGCAAATCTCAGAGTTGAAATTATTTCTCCTTGAATCTTCACTCCCACTTTTCATTTTTCTCCAATTTTCTTCATTGCTTGTTCAATGTAAAGATTGAAAAGTATGGGTGATAAGTTTGTAACGTGTTTTTCGAGGGGTTTTATGCAACTGGCATAAGTCAGTAGGAAGCCATTCTATATTTATTTACGCGGCAAATTGTTCAGCCAAGAGAATTTTTCATGTTAATTTATTATTATTATTAATTTATTATAATTATTATTTAGATATTTTCGGAGCATTTTATAAAAATTATAAGCATACAGAAAGGTTTTCTATGTATTAGAAAACGCTATCAAGCAAATTATTACGAACGACGATATCATAGAAAATTATCTGATTACGGAATTTTACGGAGTTTTGTCAGTTAGGGTATTTGAGAGACATGACTCACTGGGAATTCAAATACAAGCTGATTCCTGTCGAGAAGCATGACGCAATCTTGGGTCGCAAGGTCTAGAAGAGGCGAATTGTTGAAACGGAAAACGACTTCTCCCTCTCGCCCGCGGAGTGTAATGAGGCAGAGGAGGGGAACTAGCGGCGTGCTCAACCAATCAGTGAGGACCACGCAAGCTGAAGCCGGCTGAAGAGTGGGGGAGCCGACAGGTGAATATATCGTTCGACGCGCCGTGAAACGAGGACAATCTGTGAAACACTTGAGGAGTACGGTTATACGCGGGAGTCGCTCCGATGTTCCGTGAAACGAGGACAATCTGTGTAGAACTTGCAGTGTACGGTCGCAAGTGCGTGTCGCTCCGATGTTCAGTGGAGTTAGCGACGAACTTTTGTAAAACGTAACCAGTGCGGTTTTACGAGAGTTTGGGTCCGATGTACGGACCATAGAATTATCCAATCTACCAGAATATCATCAAATTTCGACGGAGATGACGACGTCCAGGAGACTGTGGGAAGCACACAGCATCATCAAGAACGAGGGAAATGCTTTGGCAATTTCCAGGGGTAAGCGCTAATGACGCAGAAATACGCAATCTCTCATTTTTCTTTGTTTTATATTTCATAATTCAGTAACTTCATAGCTTGGAAATAAGAGTAAAATCAATTTATCAGACTCCGTTTTCACGTAATTTTCTATCGGTAATATTAAAATCACAACGCTCCAATTTAAATTTTATAGTTATTATTATTATTAATTTTGCTATACTTGTTTTATATAATAAACTCATTTCTTTTACAATGCAATCTTTGCTTTCAGTAGGTAGCATTAGATATAGACCAATTCCTTCTCCTGATACAATTGTTTGTTGGGTTAATGATCAAATCATACCACGATCTGAGTGAATAGAGTCTTGAATGTGTTCTGCCAGAGCTAGACGTTGCTAAATACAAATTTAGATTTCAACATTGCATTGAGGTCTTGGCGCCCATTAAAACAACATAGCTTAGGCAAAGGTAAACAGTTACATTTCTCACCCAACAGTGTGGGCTAGCAAAAACGTTTCATTTCGCTACCAACATGGGGCACTAATTGACGTTTCATTTGTCGCCGACAACTTGGGGCTGAAAACCTAATAACATTTGTGGAAGGAGAAGGGTATATATTTCTGTGCCTGTATTTTGGGGGTTATTTGTCTGTATCAGTGTATATCATTATGGGGGATGAGAAAGAAAGACAGATGAGGTTACGTAGTGGTCATCAACGGGAGAGTGATGATACGAGCAGTATGTCGAGTGATGGTAGTACCGGGGTAGCGGAGGTAAATCCCGATACTGAAACAGGGAGTGTAGGCGGCCAACCAGAATTAAAAACTTTACTTCTCGAGTTTATGTATCAGAACAAAGTTAGTAGTGATGCCTTAAATGCAAAGTTAGAACAGAATAACGCTAAATTAGAACAAAATAGTAGGGAAAATAAAGAAAGTACAGAAGCTTTAAATGCAAAGTTAGAACAGAATAACGCTAAACTAGAACAAAACAGTAGGGAAAATAAAGAGAGTAATAGGGAATTGAGCGATAGTTTAAACGCCAGATTAGAACAAAACAGTAAGGAAAATAGAGAGAGTACTGAAACTTTAAATGCTAAATTAGAACAAAACAGTAGGGAAAATAGAGAGAGTAATGAAACTTTAAACGCCAGATTAGAACAAAACAGTAAGGAAATGAGTGACAAATTTGAACTGATTAGAGGTGAGATCAGGGGGGTGATGGAAGAAAAGGCTAAAGAGATTATTGCAGATGTAGACAGAAAATTAGGAAAAGTACAGGAGGAGTTGGAAATTAGAATCAGTACACAGGCTGAAAATTTAAAAGAACTAGTGCAACTGGAAACACAGCAGGTCAAAAAGCAATTGGGGGGAGAAATTGACAAAATTCAGGTAGCTACTAAAGAGGTTAAGGAACAGCTGGGGGGTAGAATTGAGAAAGTTCACTCACAAATAGTTGCAGAAGTAAATGATCTAAGAGAGAGTAATAGGGAGAGCATTAGCAAGATTGAGGAGAAACAAGCAAAGCTATATGATAAAGTAGAAGAATCAGAAGGAAACATTAAATTAACAGTAAACAGTATTGAGAGGAAGGCTGAGGAGAAAATCGCAGAATTAGAATTAAAATTAAAAGCTAGGATCAGGCAAGAAAATAGTCAGAATAGGCCAGTTTTGGTGAATAGCACACACAGGGAGGTAGAACTGGGTAAGTTCAGCAATCGACAGGGGTGCCCAATGGAGTTCATGAACACTATAGAAAATAAATTCGGGGAAAGGTTGGAAAATGGTAGTATTGAGTGGTGCCAGGTAGTTGAAATTTTAGAACAAGTGTTTGTGGGGGAAACGAGGAATTGGTTTGCTGTCTACAGAGACAAGTTTACTGATATTAATGATTTTAAAATGAAATTCTGTGAAAAGTTCTGGAATGAGGTTATTCAGTCGCAGCATCGTGAGGGAGTAGTGTGTGGTAAATATAACCCTAAAGGAAGCTCCACCATGACCGAATACTTTTTAGGGCAGGTATTAGTGTGTAAATATCTGGATGGCTTGAAGGAGGAAAGTGATGTGGTGAGGTTGCTACTTAGGCACTTTCCCTATAGGATCAAGGAGGCTGCTTGTATCCAGAATGTAAAGACTATATCACAAGTAGAAAATCTGTTAAGCACATTTGATGCACTAGGGAGAGGGGGTTATGAGGACAATTTCAATCGGAACCAGGGTAATAATAATAATAGACCTAACGAAGCCAGGCATCAGGAAGTTCAAGGGAACGGTGGCGAAGGGGCCAACGCTCAAAATAGAAATAATAGTAATCAGCTAAATCAGAATAGAGGAAATGGCTATGGTAATCAGTATCAAGGGAGGAATAATGATTTCAGGGGAAATCAAAGGAGGAACAATGATTACAGGGGAAATCAAGGGAGAAACAATGATTTCAGGGGAAATCAAGGGAGAAATTATAATGACAATAATTACAACCAGAATAGGGGTCAAGGAAGAGGACAGCCTAGTGGTAGTAATATACAGCCAAACAATGACAACATAGCCCAGAACAACCAGACCAGTTTAGTAGTTAGTAGTACTACGGCCAGCTGTAGCGGTTCTTTAAACGCGAACCAGGCTGCGAAGTAAGGTCAGAATCTCAGTCTGTAGCATGCCCTGTCCATACAATTATACAGGAACCCTATGACCTAAATGTAAGAAATGAATTATTACATGAACTAAATGATGAAGGTATTATTCAGGAAGTGGTTAGTAAGAGCCCCATAATTAAATTTAACGTGTCCGAGGCGTACACAGATGTTTTAATTGATAGTGGTTGTATGAAGAGTTGCATAAGTAGTGCATTTTATGATAAAATGAAAGGAACTGGAGTAAATTTTGAGGAGATGCCAATTAAAAGCACTTTTGTTATCACAGCTGTTGGGAAGAGGTCTAAAGTAATTTCTAAGCAAGTTTTAGTAGACATTAAAATTAATAATCATGTAGAGAAGCAGATTTGTCTTGTAATTCCAAATTTAGTATTCAGTGTTATCTTGGGTTCAGAGTGGCTAAGTAGAGTGTCTGGTAACTTATGTTATGATGTAGGGAGTTAGAAATTTAAATGGGGAGATTCTGAAGTAGAAGTAGCGTTCAATGACCATATTCAGAGGAGTAGTATTGTAGGTGTGATTTGTACTTTAAATGAGATATCGCCAGCCGTAGAGCGGGGTTCTCCATGTTTTGTGGGCAGTGTGATTACGAACGGAAGTCTAGAGGACTCGTTACGTGAGGCTGCATTTCAGGGAAATATAGAGGTGGAACAATGTGTTCGGCTCTATGATGTGTTATGGTGTAATAGGAGAGTTTTTGAGGATCGCATTGGTATGGCCAATTGCTATACACATTCATTGAACGTTATTGATAGGTCAGTATTCACAGGACATAGATATCCTGTACCTTTCGCTTATCAGAGTGCAGTTGAGGCACAAATTAACCAGATGCTTGAAGATGGGATTATTGAGCACTCTAACAGTCCATATGTTAATTCTTTGATAACGGTACCCAAGACCGACGGCACTGTTCGTATTTGTTTAGACACTCGTTTGGTTAACAGTAGAATTAGTTCAGATCAGCTGAAATCTATGTCAATAGAAGAATTAATGCAAACATTTGAGGGGAAGAAGTATTTCACTTGTGTAGATTTGAGTTCCAGTTTTTGGCAAGTGCCACTTATGTACGAAGATAGACCATTTACAGCTTTTAGTCATAAAGATAACCTTTATCAATTTTGTAGAACACCTTATGGGTTAAAGAGTAGTTCAGCAGCTTTAATTAGGGCTTTAAACATCGCATTAGGGGATGACACAGGAGAGTTTGTAACCATTTACATAGATGATATGGTAATTAGTTCACGCAGTTTTGAGGAGCATCTAGGTCATTTAGATATAGTTTTTCAGAAGTTAGATCAGGCAGGGTTCACTTTGAAGCTGTCTAAGTCGTCATTCTGTCAGTCAGAAGTGACATTTTTAGGTCATAGAGTGTCGAGTAGAGGTGTAACACCAGAAGAAAGTAGGGTTAATAAGATACTTAACGCCGAGGTGCCACAGAATGTTAAACAGTTAAAAACTTACCTGGGAATTTGCAACTTTTTCAGGAGGTTCGTTCTTAAATACTCAGGGTTGGTAGAACCATTCAGGGAATTGCTTAAAAGTGGGACTCGGTGGAGATGGGAGTCCAAGCATGATCAGGCTTTTAGAGCGCTAAAGGAAGGTTTTGAGAAAGCTGTAGTGCTGAAATATCCTTTAAAAGATAAGGAATATGTGGTTATGACAGATGCTTCACATATAGGCATTGCTGGAGTATTATGTCAGAGAGATGATGAGGGTAATCTGTGCATTGTATCTTTAGCCTCGCGAGGACTGACTGCAGCAGAGAAAAGATACACGATTACTGAGTTAGAGCTTTTAGGTATTGTTTTCAGTTTAGGGAAATTTAGAATGTATTTAGTAGGGGGGAAATTTGAGATCCACACAGATCACCATGCATTACTGTATATGAGAACTTGTAAACTCAGTTCTAACAGAGTTAGTAGGTGGATTCTTGCTCTGCAGGAATACGAATTCACAGTAAAATATATTACAGGTAAAGATAACATTCTTGCAGACATGCTATCGAGGGACACTAATTTATGTAGGGATTATCCTGTGGTTAAAGCAGAGGACGGTATTTTAATATGTACATGTGTGGACAGTAGCAACAGGGCATCGTTACAGACACTGAGAAATATGCTAGGTAGAGCAACGTGAGGACGTTCATTTAAGGGAGCCACTTGCAATGTTGGAAGCAGGTGACGCAGAAACATTTATAGTTTCCAAACGTATTGGCAAAACAGCATATGTGCTGGAGAATAGTGAGAGAAACAGATTATACGGGACGTATAATATACATAGTCTCCGGAAGTATGTGTCATAAAGTAAGGATGTTTAGCTGGCGAGCCAGCCTATTAAATGAGTAAGTGTGGTATTTGGTGCGTGGGAGGAGATGGTCTTCCAGGCAGGCGTATCAGAAGTCACACAGGGGGGTAGTATGTAAGTAAATGAGAGTTTTTAAGGTACAGGGAAATATGACGGGATTGTCGGATGCTGTTGAGCACTAAATTGTCTCGATGCACCAAGGCCATTTTGGCAGCGCTGATGGGTTCCCATTTATCTCCAAGAGATGGGGGAGCGCTTGTATAGGGCTTGTTAGCTTAAGGCGTCCACGAGATAAAAGATGGGCCATCAGAATGCGAGACAGTCCTTCATGAAACTCATACATATCAGCACACGTGATTTCTGTTTACGGCCTCGCCATGTAAGATTTGTAAGTGTGTAATTTAAGATAATTTGTACAATGGTATTATTTGTGTGAGGAGAAATGGTCTGTGTTGAGAACTAGTATGAAGTAGAATATGGTCTACGGGAACTTAACAAGACAGGGCGATTACGGCACAGAAATATTTGGTGTTATATGTAATGCGCATTTACTGTATTTTTTTTCAGAAGTCAATATTAATTTAATCTACTTTAAAGAGAGATTAAGTATTATGGTCACGAGGCGCTGCCACAATAGTGTGATCGTGTGCTCAGTGATAAGTGGAATTAAATGTCACCATAAGGAGGGGACCTCCAGTGAAATTAGGAAGTTCTATGGTGATATAAATATATCAGAACACCTTCAATGCGTGTGATATGACATCATAAATACATAGTGCTCACACATTAATTATGTCTATTTCTCCAACATAGAGAAATTTGAGAGGCGGAAATATCCGTGGAACACTATTCAATATGTAAAACATTGGACTGGTTGCAAAGTGCAATCCATAGTGACAACAAACTTTGACGCAAAGTGCGTGAAGAAAAAATATGAGTGTATATATCTGTAATGTAGGGTGATTTCATTTATGTAATATGTATTTTGGATGGGGTTTATTAACGTGTCTGGGATAATCGGATAATGGACCGTCGTCACGGTAAATCATCCGATGATCCGAGGCGAATATGTAACGTGTTTTTCGAGGGGTTTTATGCAACTGGCATAAGTCAGTAGGAAGCCATTCTATATTTATTTACGCGGCAAATTGTTCAGCCAAGAGAATTTTTCATGTTAATTTATTATTATTATTAATTTATTATAATTATTATTTAGATATTTTCGGAGCATTTTATAAAAATTATAAGCATACAGAAAGGTTTTCTATGTATTAGAAAACGCTATCAAGCAAATTATTACGAACGACGATATCATAGAAAATTATCTGATTACGGAATTTTACGGAGTTTTGTCAGTTAGGGTATTTGAGAGACATGACTCACTGGGAATTCAAATACAAGCTGATTCCTGTCGAGAAGCATGACGCAATCTTGGGTCGCAAGGTCTAGAAGAGGCGAATTGTTGAAACGGAAAACGACTTCTCCCTCTCGCCCGCGGAGTGTAATGAGGCAGAGGAGGGGAACTAGCGGCGTGCTCAACCAATCAGTGAGGACCACGCAAGCTGAAGCCGGCTGAAGAGTGGGGGAGCCGACAGGTGAATATATCGTTCGACGCGCCGTGAAACGAGGACAATCTGTGAAACACTTGAGGAGTACGGTTATACGCGGGAGTCGCTCCGATGTTCCGTGAAACGAGGACAATCTGTGTAGAACTTGCAGTGTACGGTCGCAAGTGCGTGTCGCTCCGATGTTCAGTGGAGTTAGCGACGAACTTTTGTAAAACGTAACCAGTGCGGTTTTACGAGAGTTTGGGTCCGATGTACGGACCATAGAATTATCCAATCTACCAGAATATCATCAAATTTCGACGGAGATGACGACGTCCAGGAGACTGTGGGAAGCACACAGCATCATCAAGAACGAGGGAAATGCTTTGGCAATTTCCAGGGGTAAGCGCTAATGACGCAGAAATACGCAATCTCTCATTTTTCTTTGTTTTATATTTCATAATTCAGTAACTTCATAGCTTGGAAATAAGAGTAAAATCAATTTATCAGACTCCGTTTTCACGTAATTTTCTATCGGTAATATTAAAATCACAACGCTCCAATTTAAATTTTATAGTTATTATTATTATTAATTTTGCTATACTTGTTTTATATAATAAACTCATTTCTTTTACAATGCAATCTTTGCTTTCAGTAGGTAGCATTAGATATAGACCAATTCCTTCTCCTGATACAATTGTTTGTTGGGTTAATGATCAAATCATACCACGATCTGAGTGAATAGAGTCTTGAATGTGTTCTGCCAGAGCTAGACATTGCTAAATACAAATTTAGATTTCAACATTGCATTGAGGTCTTGGCGCCCATTAAAACAACATAGCTTAGGCAAAGGTAAACAGTTACATTTCTCACCCAACAGTGTGGGCTAGCAAAAACGTTTCATTTCGCTACCAACATTTGGCACTAATTAACGTTTCAAGTTGCAGCCTTGCCTTACACCTTTCTGAATACCTGCTTCTCTCTCATGTCCTTCAGCTCGAATGACTGCTGTCTGGTTTCTGTATGGATTGTAAATCACCCTCCTATCCCTGTACTTTATTCCAATCGTTTTCAAAATGTCAAACAATTTAGTCCTTGGACACTCTTATATGCTGATGATGTCGCACTTGCTGATACCACCAGGATAGGATTGCAGCGTCAAGTTGAAAATTGGAACAGCCGTCTCTCACAATACGGTCTTCGACTGAACAAAAAGAAGACCTAATACCTTGAAACTGTCCCAACCAACGGATCCATCCAAATTGATGGAGAGACATTGACGAAGACCTTAAGCTTCAGGTATCTAGGATCTCGCCTACAAGCTGATGGTGAGATAGGTGATGAAGTGCGAAGTAGGATAAAGGCTGCATGGATGAGATGGAGGGAAGTTACAGGCGTACTCTGCGACAGAAGGATGCCACTATACCTTAAGTCCAAAATATACCGCATGATAGTACGTCCTGTTGCTTTGTACAGTGCTGAATGTCGACCAGCTGACAAAGCTACGGAGCGCCAATTACATAGCATGGAAATGCGTATGCTCCGTTGGTCGATGGGCATCACACTCCTAGATCATATAAAGAATGACTCTGTTCGCCAGCAAATAGGAGTTGCACCCATCACTGAGAAGGCACGGGAAAAACGGCTTCGATGGTATGGCCACGTCTTGCGTGCTGCACCTGGAACTGTTGCCAATTCCGCTCTCTCCTTTGAAGTTAATGGGCACCGTCCATGTGGGCGCCCAAAACAGCGCTGGCATGATACAGCAAATGCGGATATGAAGGCTCTCAATCTAAGACCTCATGATGCCCAAGATCGTGCAAAATGGCGAGCCAAGACCAAAACAGCGGACCCTGCAGCAGCGGGAAAACGCTAGGAAGAAGAAGAAGAAGAAGAATGTTACCATGAACGTTCTCTTATCTTTCCTTATTCTACCTTCCAAAATCAGCCTAAGACTCAGTACAGCTTCCCTTGTTCCTACATTTCTCCTGAAACCAAACTGGTCTTCACCCAACTCCGTTTCTATCTGGCTTTCTATCCTCCTGTAAATTATTCTAGACAGGATCTTTGAAGCATGAGTAATCAAGCTGATTGTATGGTAATCTTCGCATCTGTCAGCTCCTACTTTCTTCGGTATAGATATGATAACATTCTTTTTGAAATCAGAGGGTACCTCACTTGTCTCATAAATCCTACACACCAAGTGATATAACCTGATCAGACCTTCATCTCCTATGCAGCGTAGCAACTCAATCGGTATATCATCTATGCCTGGTGCTTTGTTCCTGCCTAAGTCTTCCAATGCTCTGTCAAATTCTGATCTCAATATTAAATCTCCTTTCGCATCCTCATCAATTTCCTCCTCCCTTTCCATTACATGATTCTCAATCTCCTTTTCCTTAAACAAACACTCTATGTAAGCTTTCCATCTCTCAACCTTTTCTTCCCTATCTGTTAGAGGCTTTCCATTTAAGTCCTTAATATTAGAGCACTTAGTCTTCCCCAAAAGTATTCTTAATCCTTCGATAAGCTGTGTCTACTTTTCCTAATTTCAGACTATTTTCTATACCTGCACATTTCTCTTTCAACCATTCTTCTTTCGCTTCCTTGCACTTCTTGTTAACCTCATTTCTCAGACGTCTGTATTCTGCTTTCCCCTATTCATCTCTTACATTCTTTTGTTTCCACCTTTCGTCATTCAATTCTAGTATATCCTGTGTGATCCACGGTTTACTAACTATTCTTTCTTTCCTATCAATGGTTTCTTCTGCGGATTTTGTTATTTCATTCTTCAAAAGTGCCCATTCGTCTGCAATTGAAGTTTGTTTAGGGTTTTTCATTAGTCCTTCCTTTATACTCTTCTTGAATCTTTCGTTTACATCCTTCTCTTTCAGTCTGTAAAGTAAAGTAAAAGAAATGGATTGTCGGGAACAATGAATCGACTATCGACTTCGATGTCAATGCCTCGAATTGTTTTTATAATAATCCGTCCATTATTTCTTCTCCTATACGAAGGATAACCATTAGCATTATCTTTGGTCTCTTCTTGAAACTGTTTAGGGAAATATTTCTTACATATGCCATCTTTCATACAGACTGATGCAGGATTCAAAGATCTGCGAGGACCATGTACCGTACCATATGACGCCTTACCAACTCGTATAGCGCTTCATCCTCGAGATCTGGTATTTCGGCTGACACCACACTGTCAATGTCAGAAATTTCTCGAAACTTACAATCTTCCGTTAATGTTAAGAGTAAATGGATGTGCGGGAGACCTCGTTTTTGAAATTCCACTGTATATAGATATGCTTTTACCGAAAATTTCCTTAACATTAATCAATCGTAGCAATTCCTTTACTTTGCAATGAAAAACTCTCACTTCAATATCAGGTCTATTATTAGCCGTTTCCCAGAGATGAATGCTGTTAAGTATTTCTGGCCAGCCCGCATTATAGGTGAACGTAATGAATAAATCTGGCTTTCCAAACTTCCTCACTATCACCATCGTATCCTGATAATTTTGCAATATTTTCCTTGGGCTACCTGTAAACGAAGATGGCAAAACTACAATACGACCGACTCTGAGATTTTCATTTACTGCTCGTACATGCAAGGCGTCTGCTCCATACGACAGTAGTAATCCACGAATAAATATCCATTTTGCAAACTTGAGCAGCGACAACTAACTCAACATGACCACCATGAACACCATTCATAGACATATATATTTTGTAATCATCGCTCGTATCGATAGCAGTTTCGTACATATCGCTCTTGCCAACAATAAAGGAAGAATACTTATTCCACTTGTCTGTAACATGTTTTACAATTCGCTTTCTAACCTGTGTAAATAAACTCTGATTGTTGTACTCGCAATATGCCAATGACCTGAACAGCCAATTACCGTCACCTTTAATCTTTATAACATTTGTAATTGAGTGTCGCCTCTCATTCATCATAATATGATTCATTGTATTGATTGAGCACACAACCTATAAGGGCGAATGATGAAACGAAAAGAAGACAGTTTGTAGCTGGTGAGACCAAAGACTATATAACAGAAAGATCGGATACACAATACAAAATGGCGGTTCCAACTTTGGACTGTAGCGGCATCTTCGTGAAATTAGTTGTCTTTCGTATACAGTATTTGTTGTCATTCAAACAGATGTTGACATGACAGTGTCATTAGCAAAATGACTGCTGATTGTGCATGAGCATTTCAGTCTCAAAGTAATCCATTCTTTGAGAAGTTTTAATAAAATTATGTGCACAGAATCCCCTTCTACTTATTGTATGGATACATGCGTCATTAGCGCCCGAGTGGAACAGGTAGAAGTTAAGGATATCATGTATAGATACATGTGACATTAGCGCCGAGTGGAGCAGGTAGAAGTTAACGAGATCATGATGTAATTAGGGAACTCTCTGTTAATATCAAGTTAGATTTATTATTGGCGCGGCGTTGAATATCATGATACAGTGTTAGTCGTTGTCTCCTAGCGACAATATGTCCGTCAAGTCATTCGATATTCTATTTTCGTGAGACCTTGAAGGAAGTAATATTCACAATTATTTTAATACTCGAATGATATAATCAAGTAAGGTGGATATCAATCGACGGTGCTTCACGGGCATTACATTTTAAGACAACAAATGTCGTCGTAGCGCAAATACTTCCCGAGATATTTCAGTTTTAGTAAAAGGTGAAATTATTTGAAAACTATTTTAATATATAAGATTGTTAATTTATTATTTTTAAATTTTTATAACACCATGAGTGAATTTTATTCACCGCTCTAAACACAGTTCATTGTTGTTTTTATTCACCACATGATAAGCTTATATGCTTGCAGACCGCAGAAGTATTGTGAATTGAAAGGTAACTAAAATTAACTAAAAGGTAGCTAAAAAGTAACTAATTTTTACTTCATCCTCCAGTAGTAGTTGTAACTCTTCAGTTGGCCCAATGACTGGGCAAATTATTTACATTGGACATTGGGCAAATTTGTGTTAAATGAGTGAAGAGTTACAATTAATAGTTGGAATGGGATTTACTTATAGTCTCATGTATATAGTTGAGAATTTAAGTTGTTTGAAGCCTACTCTTGACCATTCTGGAGGTTGTTATCTGTGGTTTCCCATTTCGTCTCCATTAAAGTAAGCTTTCCTGTCGGTCAACACAAATTTTACCCTATTACATTACTCAGGGAAACAAGTATTTATTACACCCTAA
This sequence comes from Meconema thalassinum, assembly GCA_946902985.2. NCBI lineage: Eukaryota > Metazoa > Arthropoda > Insecta > Orthoptera > Tettigoniidae > Meconema > Meconema thalassinum. The sequence goes on from OX336392.1 coordinate 282,897,817, forward strand.
CCTGAAAGAAATATTACATGAGATATTTATCACAAAATAACACACTTTAATGTGCAAAATGGGGGAGGAGGTATTTGATGCATGACATGTTTTGATCATCAAGCGATCATCATCATCTCCTGTCACTTAGGCTTAGATAATGTACGATGTTTATGTATTACACTCATGCACAAATATATATACAATATTTAGGTTACAAAAGTTTGTTAGATATTAGATATCTGTAAATAAAGCGGCTTCGGTGGCGTAGTTGGTAGCAAGCTGAACTGCTGTGCCCAAGATAGCGGGTTCAAACCCGGCCGAAGTCATCGAATTTTCTTAAGAGCATTAAAAATCCTTCAGTATGGCTTCTTCGGAGGGGAAGGCGGTCCCATGTCATAGATTTATGGCATGTGAAAGATCCTTTTACAGACTAAACTTGTGTAAAGCTAAATTGTTAGGTTAGATTTCGTCAGAACGCTCTATCAAAGTTCCAACGTTCAACACTAGGTATCATTGATATCTGGTAGCGAAAGTTGGAACTACAGTACTTGAAATTGAACGGAACTTGTAGCTCACCCTAATAAGGGTGTCCTCTGGAAGCAGCTACAGACTCAGGCGAGCCGAACATGTCCTTGGACACTCCCGGCACTAAAAGCCATACGATAAATAGATAAATAAAATCTGTAAATAAGATTGACTCGTTACACAAGTTTTGACAAATATTTGTAAACTAAAATATACAGTAAACTCTAACTAATTCAGTCTAATGGGAGCGAGGTCTATCCCAAATTATAGAAAGTCCGAATTATAGAAATGTTTTCTAACACATTGTACTGTACAGTATATGCATAGTTATCTGAAGCTATAAATAGGAACATAATATATCATCATCATCATCATCTTGTACAGTTTCCAGCCCCAGGCTGGGTCTGTTTGGAACATAAGCCTCGCCACTTAGTTCTTTCTTCCCACCACCTCTCCGCTGTCACTCTGGTCCAGTCCTCGCCTCTCTTCTTGACACATTCCTCCACTCCTTTCAGCCATCTATCTCTTGGTCTTCCCCTTGGTCGTTTCTTCTGCATCTGCATCTCATGTATCCTCTTGGGAATCTTCTTCTCATCCATTCTCTTTAAGTGTCCATACCACCTCAGTCTTGATGTCTCAATCCTACCTTGCAAGGGCTCCTCTTTCACCATTTCCCTGACCTTTTCATTCCTCACCCTGTCTCTTCTTGTTACTCTGATCCTACTTCGCAGGAACTTCATTTCACCTGCCTGTATTCTGCTTATGTCTCTTTTCTTCATTGTCCACGTTTCTGAAGCATAGGTCAGTATCGGGATATAGTAGCTTCTGTATAACACTTCCTTGCTTTTTTGTGGGACATCTTTATTCCACACTAAGCTCCTAATGCTTCTCAGAAATGCTTCTGCCTGTCTGCCACGTTCCGTAATCTCTTTGTCATTTCTCCCATTTTCCTCCACTATACTTCCCAAGTACTTGAGACTTTCCACCTTCTTCAGCTGTCCACCTCCAAGTGTTATCCCACTCATTGGTCTGTCCTTTTTCCTGGTCGTTAACAGGATCTCACATTTACTGATGTTGAACTTCCAGAGAGACTAGATGAACATCATAATATTGTTACGGCTGAGGGGTTGCTTCATTCCCTCGCGCGTGACTCACAGCCATCCGAGGCTACCCCCGGGCTCTGTGTCGGCCGGCCGCTTGCGCAGCGAGAACAAAGGGCATGGTCCAGAATGTTCGTGGCCCAACTAGTGTTGGAAATCTCGAGAAGGTCTGAGAGTAGCTGTGAACCCTGGTCCACTCTAGAAACATCTGTGAGTCGTCAGCCCCGATATATAAAGAGTGACCCTGGCCAGTGTCAGTGAGTGTGTTTATACCTGTGCGAAAGAGGTAATGCGGTGATGTGTGAATTGCAAAACAGTGTGTGGTATTCAAGAACAGTGAGTGTCAGACTGTGGCTTGTGAACTTGAGGAAGAGTTGTTGTTATTTCTAGTGAGGACACCGGTCTCATTAGTGAGGGATTAACTGCATGCGCAAGTGAAAGGGTGAGTGTTCTCCATAAGGGAGCAAACTTGAGTAAGACAGCTAATGGTTTTTATGTGCCTATTGTGTGGTGAATATTTCTGACCTGCAATAAAGCTAATATTTCTTTAAAGGACCATTTGTGTTGTGCTTTACCTACTTTGATCCAATTAATGAACTTGCTACTAGGGGTAGTACGTATCAATATGTACATACTGTATTAAATTAAAGTTACAATACGTGTTCAAAGGCTGTATTTGTATCCCTATATACATTTTGTCTTCTAAACTTCTAAGCGATGTATATTTAACCCTAACACTCATCTTAGTTACTGTATTCTAGCGAGGACAACAGTATGATGCTTCAAACACTTTTAAGCAATCATAGAAATAGATCTAAATAGAAATAGAATTTAACACAATGTAACAGTAACTCGTCATGTGGGCTTCTAAAATCGAACTGAGCAGGCATTGCCTTTGTTGCGTGCTTGTGACCAATAGTGATACATATGGTACTTATTATTGGCCACGAGTGGAGTGAACGGGAAGGGAGGGGGATGCGATCGACATTTTATAATAGATGGCTTTGGTTCGAATGATGTCTGGTGCAGTATTGCGGCGTTCAAAACCTGTCTGAATTATACGAATTCCAAATTAGTGAAGCCCGAAATAGTGAGGGTTCATTGTATTGTATAGGCTATATATTTGTGCATAAGTGTAATGCATAAGCCCAAGTGAGCATAATCTGATGATGCTCACTTGACGAACGAAACATGTAATTTTTTTGTGTTGCCCAACTGAAAAGTCGCAATACCGATTGAAAAGAAGCTGGGAATGGTTTATTATAGTATCCCACTTCTACTGCTGAGACGGTACCTAACTGAAGCTCACCGCCACCTCCCTTGCAATTCTTTGCCCAATTACAAGTACACACTCTAGTATAGGTGCCCAAATTATCATAGGATTGTAACTTAAAGGAGATCACAACACAAAAACACATATTTTGTTATTTATTGCTAAATATGCAACATGGAAATTTAATAACAGTACCGTTAATCCGGTGCCTCTACGTGCAACCGTTCTCAAGTTATGTGCGAAACTAGTAACTGCTCGTGACGTCACTGCGCTGTCGAGTCTACATGCAGCCTTGTTGCTGTGCATAAGCTCGTGCAGTCTTTTCCCGCACTCCATCTGCTGCTGCCGTATTCTTCTGTTGCCATTGTTAGTGTTAGTCAAAAGACGTATAATGGATGTAAATAACATTCGTCCGTATCAGTTTGAGCCAGTGGCAGTGAACATCAGACCATCCAACACATTATATCAAGTTGCAGCTGTCGTGCGTACCCTGGAAATCTTAACGATATCTATGAAGTGACAGAGGCAGCCCTTCAATGGATAGAGAATTTAGGTATTAAATTATAAATCTAATGACCTAGTTAAATTATTTTTGTATATTTATTATGTTGTAATTCAGTTTTGTTATTGCCATACGCTAAATAATGAGCCAGAACGAACATTATTTACCATCTCGAAGCAAACTGCAAGTCGTTCCTAGTTGTCGATCAAAATGTACCTGAACCATTTCTCCAAGTTTCGTTCATCTTTAGATGTGTTAGTTCCACTTCTGTACACAATATTGAGTGATGGACCACTAATTCAGTGCAAATCTTATTTTTCAAATTACTTTGAATTTTGGTGCTTTGTCATTATGTTCATTTGAAGTACAAAAATATCCTAGATCTATCGGAAAACAGTATATTTCAATTTGATCTGCCAGGCAGGTTGTTGGTATTTAGAAATCATATCTCTCACAGTACAATTTTACTGCTCGTGGTTCATAAAATCTGTGTGATGGTCTAATCACATAGCACTATACTCTGATTATGACTTTAAGATCTTTGTGATGGAGAAGAATTAAAAATTTGTGTAATAAGATCAAAATGTGAGACGGTCATCGAGGCCTCCTCTATGGTTACCATGGCGTCAGATATTCATCATCTAAATCTGAACTATGGTTGGTTGGTTCCTCAGTTTAGGGGCTGCGACAACGCGGTCATGTAGCCCCGTGTACTTTGGGTGTGTGTAGAATCTGTCTGATTAACGGTGTTAATTGTGATGACTGTATTTGTGTGTGTTATCTGTAATTCAGGTAAGGACCGCAGACGATCCATTTCCTTCTAAATCTGAAAAACACTCCTTTGATCCGAGGTCTCTCAGCGTAGCAGAGGAACATTTAATTAAATGTATTTTGTTTCACTTTTACTCTTTTTTCACCGTGGACAAGTTCTCCATAAATGTTAATTTACTTTAACACTTCAATCGCAATTGAAATGCTCACAACTCATTCGTGATTGACGTCAGAAAAGTTGGATGGCGCAGCCACGCGGTAGAATGTTGAAGCAGTAACATTGTGACTGGTGAAGTTTATTTAGATGGTGAAGCATTTACGTCGTGATGGAAACAGAAAGAAATTTGTCAAATTCGAGGCGGGTACTGATCTGTATACGGTTGCAAATCGTATAAAACGGGTACGAAATATCTTCACTACTTTCCTGTACAAAAAGTTCAGAGAGAAAGATGAACTTCGGCGCTGTCAATTGGAAAACGTGCTACATGTCACATGACAGTGTGCAGTCTGCATTTTTGTGAAGACGACATCTTTCCACCGGTACTGTTGATTATTGATAGTTATTGTCTCTAATTTGTATTCACAAGGATTTAGCTACACCAAAAATACTGATAAACTTGTAGCCTATTACTTCTGTGCCGTACATAGAATGTAATCCGCTCTTCGTAAATTTATTTTAGGGGTTCTTCCGATTGACAATAGCCGAATGGTTAGAAAACTTAAGAAAAATGCTGTTCCTAGCCTTAATTTGCCAGAGAATTTATATTCTTGCCTTTGAACAGCAAGTATGTAGGTCGTTGAAGTATGATTTGGCTTAAATTGTGTTTTTGGCTATGATCTCCCTACTAGTGAATTTAGTTAATTAAAATGTAAAATCTTAATTTTAAGTACCGGTTTGGTGACCCATCATCCCAGGCAGGCCGGGTAACGCCTATACTACTCAGGCAGATAGGTCACTTAGCCGTAATTTTGAAGTTATAGTGATGTTAAGTATACATATGCGGTAATGTAGCAGGAGACCGGATCGGCCTAGGCTATTCTAACTTTAATTAGTTCCCATTTCAGGGTTTTTCAGTTTTGAGTGCGAATAGTTGGTTTGAAAGTTGTACAACAGTAAGGAGAGTATGTTTTGTATAGGTTTTAATTGGTATTGTGGTTTATGTCGAGCTGAGGAGTGAATTTGGTTTGGCTTAAAGTGTAGTTTTTGATCTGTTCCGTTTGCTTATGACAAGTTCAAATGGAGACTCTGAAACGTTATCTACTTAGGCTGGGATGACAAGTGAAACGGTATTTACTTTGCTCCACGTTGAGCGTACAAATGAAACGGTAATTAGTGCCCTATGTTGGTAGCGAAATGAAACGTTTTTGCTAGCCCACACTGTTGGGTGAGAAATGTAACTGTTTACCTTTGCCTAAGCTATGTTGTTTTAATGGGCGCCAAGACCTCAATGCAATGTTGAAATCTAAATTTGTATTTAACAACGTCTAGCTCTGGCAGAACACATTCAAGACTCTATTCACTCAGATCGTGGTATGATTTGATCATTAACCCAACAAACAATTGTATCAGGAGAAGGAATTGGTCTATATCTAATGCTACCTACTGAAAGCAAAGATTGCATTGTAAAAGAAATGAGTTTATTATATAAAACAAGTATAGCAAAATTAATAATAATAATAACTATAAAATTTAAATTGGAGCGTTGTGATTTTAATATTACCGACAGAAAATTACGTGAAAACGGAGTCTGATAAATTGATTTTACTCTTATTTCCAAGCTATGAAGTTACTGAATTATGAAATATAAAACAAAGAAAAATGAGAGATTGCGTATTTCTGCGTCATTAGCGCTTACCCCTGGAAATTGCCAAAGCATTTCCCTCGTTCTTGATGATGCTGTGTGCTTCCCACAGTCTCCTGGACGTCGTCATCTCCGTCGAAATTTGATGATATTCTGGTAGATTAGATAATTCTATGGTCCGTACATCGGACCCAAACTCTCGTAAAACCGCACTGGTTACGTTTTACAAAAGTTCGTCGCTAACTCCACTGAGCATCGGAGCGACACGCACTTGCGACCGTACACTGCAAGTTCTACACAGATTGTCCGCGTTTCACGGCGCGTCGAACGATATATCACACGCCGGCTCCCCACTCTTCAGTCCCAACTAGCTTACGTCGTCTCCCCTGATTGGCTGAGCACGCCGCCACTTCCCCTCCTCCGGTTCATTACACTCCGCGGGCGAGAGGGAGAAGTCGTTTTCCGTTTCAACAATTCGCCTGTTCTAGACCTTGCGACCCAAGATTGCGTCATGCTTCTCGACCGGAATCAGCTTGTATTTGAAATCCCAGTGAGTCACGTCTCTCAATTACCCTAACTGACAAAACTCCGTAAAATTCCGTAATCAGATAATTTTCTATGATATCGTCGTTCGTAATAATTTGCTTGATAGCGTTTTCTAAGACATAGAAAACCTATCTGTATGCTTATAATTTTTATAAAATGCTCCGAAAATATCTAAATAATAATTATAATAAATTATTAATAATAATAAATTAACATGAAAATTCTCTTGGCTGAACAATTTGCCGCGTAAATAAATATAGAATGGCTTCCTACTGACTTATGCCAGTTGCATAAAACCCCTCGAAAAACACGTTACATATTCGCCTCGGATCATCGGATGATTTACCGTGACGACGGTCCATTATCCGATTATCCCAGACACGTTAATAATCCCCATCCAAAATACATATTACATAAATGAAATCACCCTAAATTACAGATATATACACTCATAATTTTTCTTCACGCACTTTGCGTCAAAGCTTGTTGTCACTATGGATTGCACTTTGCAACCAGTCCAATGTTTTACATATGGAATAGTGTTCCACGGATATTTCCGCCTCTCAAATTTCTCTATGTTGGAGAAATAGACATAATTAATGTGTGAGCACTATGTATTTATGATGTCATATCACACGCATTGAAGGTGTTCTGATATATTTATATCACCATAGAACTTCCTAATTTCACTGGAGGTCCCCTCCTTATGGTGACATTTAATTCCACTTATCACTGAGCACACGATCACACTATTGTGGCAGCGCCTCGTGACCATAATACTTAATCTCTCTTTGAAGTAGATTAAATTAATATTGACTTCTGAAAAAAAATACAGTAAATGCGCATTACATATAACACCAAATATTTCTGTGCCGTAATCGCCCTGTCTTGTTAAGTTCCCGTAGACCATATTCTACTTCATACTAGTTCTCAACACAGACCATTTCTCCTCACACAAATAATACCATTGTACAAATTATCTTAAATTACACACTTACAAATCTTACATGGCGAGACCGTAAACAGAAATCACGTGTGCTGATAGGTATGAGTTTCATGAAGGACTGTCTCGCATTCTGATGGCCCATCTTTTATCTCGTGGACGCCTTAAGCTAACAAGCCCTATACAAGCGCTCCCCCATCTCTTGGAGATAAATGGGAACCCATCAGCGCTGCCAAAATGGCCTTGGTGCATCGAGACAATTTAGTGCTCAACAGCATCCGACAATCCCGTCATATTTCCCTGTACCTTAAAAACTCTCATTTACTTACATACTACCCCCCTGTGTGACTTCTGATACGCCTGCCTGGAAGACCATCTCCTCCCACGCACCAAATACCACACTTACTCATTTGATAGGCTGGCTCGCCAGCTAAACATCCTTACTTTATGACACATACTTTCGGAGACTATGTATATTATACGTCCCGTATAATCTGTTTCCCTCACTATTCTCCAGCACATATGCTGTTTTGCCAATACGTTTGGAAACTATAAATGTTTCTGCGTCACCTGCTTCCAACCTTGCAAGTGGCTCCCTTTAAATGAACGTCATCACGTTGCTCCACTAGCATATTTCTCAGTGTCTGTAACGATGCCCTGTTGCTACTGTCCACACATGCACATATTAAAATACCGTCCTCTGCTTTAACCACAGGATAATCCCTACATAAATTAGTGTCCCTCGATAGCATGTCTGCAAGAATGTTATCTTTACCTTTAATATATTTTACTGTGAATTCGTATTCCTGCAGAGCAAGAATCCACCTACTAACTCTGTTAGAACTGAGTTTACAAGTTCTCATATACAGTAATGCATGGTGATCTGTGTGGATCTCAAATTTCCCCCCTACTAAATACATTCTAAATTTCCCTAAACTGAAAACAATACCTAAAAGCTCTAACTCAGTAATCGTGTATCTTTTCTCTGCTGCTGTCAGTCCTCGCGAGGCTAAAGATACAATGCACAGATTACCCTCATCATCTCTCTGACATAATACTCCAGCAATGCCTATATGTGAAGCATCTGTCATAACCACATATTCCTTATCTTTTAAAGGATATTTCAGCACTACAGCTTTCTCAAAACCTTCCTTTAGCGCTCTAAAAGCCTGATCATGCTTGGACTCCCATCTCCACCGAGTCCCACTTTTAAGCAATTCCCTGAATGGTTCTACCAACCCTGAGTATTTAAGAACGAACCTCCTGAAAAAGTTGCAAATTCCCAGGTAAGTTTTTAACTGTTTAACATTCTGTGGCACCTCGGCGTTAAGTATCTTATTAACCCTACTTTCTTCTGGTGTTACACCTCTACTCGACACTCTATGACCTAAAAATGTCACTTCTGACTGACAGAATGACGACTTAGACAGCTTCAAAGTGAACCCTGCCTGATCTAACTTCTGAAAAACTATATCTAAATGACCTAGATGCTCCTCAAAACTGCGTGAACTAATTACCATATCATCTATGTAAATGGTTACAAACTCTCCTGTGTCATCCCCTAATGCGATGTTTAAAGCCCTAATTAAAGCTGCTGAACTACTCTTTAACCCATAAGGTGTTCTACAAAATTGATAAAGGTTATCTTTATGACTAAAAGCTGTAAATGGTCTATCTTCGTACATAAGTGGCACTTGCCAAAAACTGGAACTCAAATCTACACAAGTGAAATACTTCTTCCCCTCAAATGTTTGCATTAATTCTTCTATTGACATAGATTTCAGATGATCTGAACTAATTCTACTGTTAACCAAACGAGCGTCTAAACAAATACGAACAGTGCCGTCGGTCTTGGGTACCGTTATCAAAGAATTAACATATGGACTGTTCGAGTGCTCAATAATCCCATCTTCAAGCATCTGATTAATTTGTGCCTCAACTGCACTCTGATAAGCGAAAGGTACAGGATATCTATGTCCTGTGAATACTGACCTATCAATAACGTTCAATGAATGTGTATAGCAATTGGCCATACCAATGCGATCCTCAAAAACTCTCCTATTACACCATAACACATCATAGAGCCGAACACACTGTTCATCCTCTATATTTCCCTGAAATGCAGCCTCACGTAACGAGTCCTCTAGACTTCCGTTCGTAATCACACTGCCCACAAAACATGGAGAACCCCGCTCTACGGCTGGCGATATCTCATTTAAAGTACAAATCACACCTACAATACTACTCCTCTGAATATGGTCATTGAACGCTACTTCTACTTCAGAATCTCCCCATTTAAATTTCAAACTCCCTACATCATAACATAAGTTACCAGACACTCTACTTAGCCACTCTGAACCCAAGATAACACTGAATACTAAATTTGGAATTACAAGACAAATCTGCTTCTCTACATGATTATTAATTTTAATGTCTACTAAAACTTGCTTAGAAATTACTTTAGACCTCTTCCCAACAGCTGTGATAACAAAAGTGCTTTTAATTGGCATCTCCTCAAAATTTACTCCAGTTCCTTTCATTTTATCATAAAATGCACTACTTATGCAACTCTTCATACAACCACTATCAATTAAAACATCTGTGTACGCCTCGGACACGTTAAATTTAACTATGGGGCTCTTACTAACCACTTCCTGAATAATACCTTCATCATTTAGTTCATGTAATAATTCATTTCTTACATTTAGGTCATAGGGTTCCTGTATAATTGTATGGACAGGGCATGCTACAGACTGAGATTCTGACCTTACTTCGCAGCCTGGTTCGCGTTTAAAGAACCGCTACAGCTGGCCGTAGTACTACTAACTACTGAACTGATCTGGATGTTCTGGGCTGTGTTGTCATTGTTTGGCTGTATATTACTACCACTAGGCTGTCCTCTTCCTTGACCCCTATTCTGGTTGTAATTATTGTCATTATAATTTCTCCCTTGATTTCCCCTGAAATCATTGTTTCTCCCTTGATTTCCCCTGTAATCATTGTTCCTCCCTTGATTTCCCCTGAAATCATTGTTCCTCCCTTGATACTGACTACCATAGCCATTTCCTCTGTTCTGATTTAGCTGATTATTATTATTTCTATTTTGAGCGTTGGCCCCTTCGCCACCGTTCCCTTGAACTTCCTGATGCCTGGCTTCATCAGGTCTATTATTATTATTACCCTGGTTCCGATTGAAATTGTCCTCATAACCCCCTCTCCCTAGTGCATCAAATGTGCTTAACAGATTTTCTACTTGTGATATAGTCTTTACATTCTGGATACAAGCAGCCTCCTTGATCCTATAGGGAAAGTGCCTAAGTAGCAACCTCACCACATCACTTTCCTCCTTCAAGCCATCCAGATATTTACACACTAATACCTGCCCTAAAAAGTATTCGGTCATGGTGGAGCTTCCTTTAGGGTGATATTTACCACACACTACTCCCTCACGATGCTGCGACTGAATAACCTCATTCCAGAACTTTTCACAGAATTTCATTTTAAAATCATTAATATCAGTAAACTTGTCTCTGTAGACAGCAAACCAATTCCTCGTTTCCCCCACAAACACTTGTTCTAAAATTTCAACTACCTGGCACCACTCAATACTACCATTTTCCAACCTTTCCCCGAATTTATTTTCTATAGTGTTCATGAACTCCATTGGGCACCCCTGTCGATTGCTGAACTTACCCAGTTCTACCTCCCTGTGTGTGCTATTCACAAAAACTGGCCTATTCTGACTATTTTCTTGCCTGATCCTAGCTTTTAATTTTAATTCTAATTCTGCGATTTTCTCCTCAGCCTTCCTCTCAATACTGTTTACTGTTAATTTAATGTTTCCTTCTGATTCTTCTACTTTATCATATAGCTTTGCTTGTTTCTCCTCAATCTTGCTAATGCTCTCCCTATTACTCTCTCTTAGATCATTTACTTCTGCAACTATTTGTGAGTGAACTTTCTCAATTCTACCCCCCAGCTGTTCCTTAACCTCTTTAGTAGCTACCTGAATTTTGTCAATTTCTCCCCCCAATTGCTTTTTGACCTGCTGTGTTTCCAGTTGCACTAGTTCTTTTAAATTTTCAGCCTGTGTACTGATTCTAATTTCCAACTCCTCCTGTACTTTTCCTAATTTTCTGTCTACATCTGCAATAATCTCTTTAGCCTTTTCTTCCATCACCCCCCTGATCTCACCTCTAATCAGTTCGAATTTGTCACTCATTTCCCTACTGTTTTGTTCTAATTTAGCATTTAAAGTTTCATTACTCTCTCTATTTTCCCTACTGTTTTGTTCTAATTTAGCATTTAAAGTTTCAGTACTCTCTCTATTTTCCTTACTGTTTTGTTCTAATCTGGCGTTTAAACTATCGCTCAATTCCCTATTACTCTCTTTATTTTCCCTACTGTTTTGTTCTAGTTTAGCGTTATTCTGTTCTAACTTTGCATTTAAAGCTTCTGTACTTTCTTTATTTTCCCTACTATTTTGTTCTAATTTAGCATTTAAGGCATCACTACTAACTTTGTTCTGATACATAAACTCGAGAAGTAAAGTTTTTAATTCTGGTTGGCCGCCTACACTCCCTGTTTCAGTATCGGGATTTACCTCCGCTACCCCGGTACTACCATCACTCGACATACTGCTCGTATCATCACTCTCCCGTTGATGACCACTACGTAACCTCATCTGTCTTTCTTTCTCATCCCCCATAATGATATACACTGATACAGACAAATAACCCCCAAAATACAGGCACAGAAATATATACCCTTCTCCTTCCACAAATGTTATTAGGTTTTCATCCCCACGTTGTCGGCGACAAATGAAACGTTATTTACTTAGGCTGGGATGACAAGTGAAACGGTATTTACTTTGCTCCACGTTGAGCGTACAAATGAAACGGTAATTAGTGCCCCATGTTGGTAGCGAAATGAAACGTTTTTGCTAGCCCACACTGTTGGGTGAGAAATGTAACTGTTTACCTTTGCCTAAGCTATGTTGTTTTAATGGGCGCCAAGACCTCAATGCAATGTTGAAATCTAAATTTGTATTTAACAACGTCTAGCTCTGGCAGAACACATTCAAGACTCTATTCACTCAGATCGTGGTATGATTTGATCATTAACCCAACAAACAATTGTATCAGGAGAAGGAATTGGTCTATATCTAATGCTACCTACTGAAAGCAAAGATTGCATTGTAAAAGAAATGAGTTTATTATATAAAACAAGTATAGCAAAATTAATAATAATAATAACTATAAAATTTAAATTGGAGCGTTGTGATTTTAATATTACCGACAGAAAATTACGTGAAAACGGAGTCTGATAAATTGATTTTACTCTTATTTCCAAGCTATGAAGTTACTGAATTATGAAATATAAAACAAAGAAAAATGAGAGATTGCGTATTTCTGCGTCATTAGCGCTTACCCCTGGAAATTGCCAAAGCATTTCCCTCGTTCTTGATGATGCTGTGTGCTTCCCACAGTCTCCTGGACGTCGTCATCTCCGTCGAAATTTGATGATATTCTGGTAGATTAGATAATTCTATGGTCCGTACATCGGACCCAAACTCTCGTAAAACCGCACTGGTTACGTTTTACAAAAGTTCGTCGCTAACTCCACTGAGCATCGGAGCGACACGCACTTGCGACCGTACACTGCAAGTTCTACACAGATTGTCCGCGTTTCACGGCGCGTCGAACGGTATATCACACGCCGGCTCCCCACTCTTCAGTCCCAACTAACTTACGTCGTCTCCCCTGATTGGCTGAGCACGCCGCCACTTCCCCTCCTCCGGTTCATTACACTCCGCGGGCGAGAGGGAGAAGTCGTTTTCCGTTTCAACAATTCGCCTGTTCTAGACCTTGCGACCCAAGATTGCGTCATGCTTCTCGACAGGAATCAGCTTGTATTTGAAATCCCAGTGAGTCATGTCTCTCAAATACCCTAACTGACAAAACTCCGTAAAATTCCGTAATCAGATAATTTTCTATGATATCGTCGTTCGTAATAATTTGCTTGATAGCGTTTTCTAAGACATAGAAAACCTATCTGTATGCTTATAATTTTTATAAAATGCTCCGAAAATATCTAAATAATAATTATAATAAATTATTAATAATAATAAATTAACATGAAAATTCTCTTGGCTGAACAATTTGCCGCGTAAATAAATATAGAATGGCTTCCTACTGACTTATGCCAGTTGCATAAAACCCCTCGAAAAACACGTTACAACTCCAGCTTTGTTAAATATCTGTATTTTAAATATTTAATTAAATATATTGATAAAGAGGATAACTTCATTTTAACTTGCCTGTGGCAAGAGATTAATAAATTAATATTCTTGCCTTTGAACAGCAAGTATGTAGGTCAATATTTGCAATATTGAAGTATGATTTGAGCATCCCAAGTAACGCTTCTTTGAACCCAAAACATTCATGCAAATTCAGGGTTGCTAGATTCAATTTATTATCAGGGAGTCGTCCTTTGTGTTATGTGAGATATATATTGTGAAATTAATAAAAACATCGATACCGCTAGGCTCCCAAGTACAGGCTTCATATAGGCCTATGTAACAGCAGACAGTAAATTAACTATCTACATTTGGTTAATATTTTTAACTGGTAGTAATTAGGCAATGCATTTAAATTGATTATAAAAATATTTCTATCAATAAATGAAAATATGTAGTATTTTGCCATCATAAATTAGAAGCCATAACAAACGCACACCCAATTACTTCATGTCACTATCTCGCCGCCATATTGCAAACAGCTGACCGTAAGCTCCTCCCCCGTTTCGGACGTCAATAGCTTCACGTAGCAAGACTGTGATTAGAAGACAATGCTGTACAACTCAATTTACTCATATATTATTTCATCCCTCACCGCTCAAACACTCCATTATGTAATGTGACATATCTTTCTCTTTCTCTTACACCTTATTGAAGGAACGGCTCCTGGCTTCAATTTTGGACCTTGTAGCTTTTCCGTAGGCATCAACTTCATTTTCAAAAGTTGTGCTTCATCATAGTCTGTCTTTTTAAAATGCATTGAACACACAGTAGCCCCATTACCGGGAGAAAAATGTTTCCTCTTGCAAAATTGTACCCAACTGCTAAATCTACGTGGCGACTTACTTCGATTTGGATATCTATGGAAATGTACTTCTTTTTCTCTACAGTTTCGGTTTTTACTCGTTCTGTTGTTACAACCGTATACACTACACGAAGGCATTTTGCCAACTAGCTATCACACTCGATTATAATAAACAACACTAATCAACGGAAGAGTGGCAGCGCGCGTATTGCAACAATCAAATGAATGGAGCGAATAGCTCACTCACCGCTTACGGCGCAGTGACGTCACAGCTACTTGTTTCCTTCGTTTACCGGCCTGCGGAGCGACATAGAGCAAAAGCAAATATATAGTAGAACACTGCTTGATACATACTTTGATTTTGAGGCAAGTTGACTTTTGTGTTTTGGTCTTCTTTAATGAGTACTGGTGAAATTATCAGAGGATTTCAAAAGTATGAGTTACATTTATAGTGATTGTTTTATGAATAAACTGGAGTTAATGTTTAATGAAACCCTTTAAATTCTCATGGGTATGTTATGTCTCAATTATGGACACTATTACAGAGGATTTGAAATTTTGATATGCTAGAAGCCATTTCTAATTAAATGTACCTAGGATCGCTTTTCACGGAGAACTCATCATGTGAGGCAAAAATCAACGCCAGGATCCAAGCAGGAAACCGAAATCTCTACAGCTTAACACAGCTTCTTTGGTCCAGATGTATCTCCAAACAGTTTAAAATTCGTGTATAAAACTCTGATCCAACCCGTTGTACTATATAGATGTGAGACATGGAGTATCCAAAAACAGGACTTTCATAAACTACCCGTATTTGAGAGAAAAGTTCTTCGGAAGATCTTCGGACTGGTGAGGGATGTACACACGGGTGAATGGAGGATTAGACACAATCATGAAGTAGAAGACCTGTACCATGATGCCAACATAGCTGGAACCATCAAAACCAGAAGACTGCAGTGGGCTGGACATGTAGCCCAGATGGAAGACCACCGATCGCCACGGAAGCTACTGTATTTCATCCCCACAGGAAGGAGACCACCAGGGAGACCAAGGAAGCTGTGGAGTGATGGACTCCATGAAGATCTGCAACAGGCAGCGATACGTGTGGACAGGCGGATGGAAGCTAGGGATAGGAGACAATGGAGAAGGAAACTTGTAGCAGCGCGCGGTCCACTGGGCCTGATCACGTAGAAGGAGAAGAAGAAACCATTTCTCTGTGTTGTCTGCATAATCAATCAACAGAGTTGCTCTTCAATCAGTCAACACAAGTGTGCCTAAATAGATTGGGTGGGAAATAACAGTTAAAAGGAAGGAAGCTTGTAGTTTTACATGACTATTAATCATGCGATCATGAGGCATGGGACCTCCTTTTCAGGTAGAATCCGAACCACAGAACATGGCATTTCACTTTAAAAATCTCACATGTATTGACTGGGAAAATATAACAATTATGTATTCACCATATTACCTGCATGAAATGGTTCATTAATTATTGATACACTCATCAACATACTTCTCTTACAAATGGTGGGGTTGAAATGGATGACATGTTTCGCTCATGGAGCAGGCATCTTCAGATCCATATGTACAAGACAAAATTGTTGTACAAAATACTACCATTGAAATTTGATGCTTTCCAGTCGGTCAACATATGTGAAGAAAGCAAAAGGAAGGAAGCTTGTAGTTTTACGTGACTGTTAATGTCGCGATCATGAGCCACGACCTCCATTTTATGTGGAATCCGAACCACAGGACATGATATATCACTTCGAAAATCTCGCATGCATTGTCTGAGAACCGAATCTGGTCCATCTTGGAGAGAGACAGGCAGCTTGACCACTGCACCACTATGTTTCCATTCAACATACGTGGCTTCCGGGAGAGTTACAGTTTAATAGTGCTGGATCATAGTGGCTATTGACAGGCATTTTATCTGTACGTTGATCAGGTGAAAGATTGTGAAGCCTATGCAAGAGTTTATGGTGGTTTTCTAGGTAATTATAAAGCTGGCATTTTGTACAGTTTGTGTTGACTGACTGAAAAGCATTAAATCCTGAAAAATGGCTTCCAACACGATAAAACACTACCAAAACCCACAATACTACCCATGAACAGTCACTGCTCTATAACAGCAACCCGCTAAAGTCATGGCAACAACTTCAAATGTGCAGCTACTACTGCTGAGATATACTAAATCATTTAGCTGACAAAAAAAGAACTGTTTATTTTAATATCTACAAGGTTGCAAGACTAAGAAATGACAATCTCACCCACAAACAATCACCCTCCACCAACTAATCTATGAAGGTGTAGCTACTGTATTTCCTCGCATAATCGTCGTTATACCCTAGTTTTCAAGTACCAAAAAAAAGAGAAGCTCACAAAATGTCATCGCATAATCGTTGCATAATACATTTGTATTAGTTCGCCGGTCAGTTGCACATGGTCCTGCGAGGTTATACCCTGGCATGACCTTGTCAGAAGAAAGGAGTCCCTGCCTCTGTGCAAATGCCTGCGGGCTACGACGCACGTTATGCAAGAGATCGACATCGTCACAGCACTGGTCAGTTGCACATGCTGCGGCAAGCTTATAATCTGGCATGACCTTGTCAGAAGAAACGAGTCCCTGCCTCTGTGCAAATGCCTGCGGGCTATGATGCACGTTATGCAAGCGGTCGACATCGTCACAGCACTGGTCAGTTGCACATGCTGCCGCAAGCTTATAATCTGGTGTGACCTTGACAGAAGAAAGGAGTCTGTCTCTCTGCCTGCAAGCTACGACACTCGTACGCGAGTGGCCAACACACAGCAAGCTGACAGCGCCAGTTCGGGAGAGTGAAACTTGTATGGACCCATTGCTTCCACGAGTTGGCCTCGGAATGACGAGCTTCGATAAGCCGCCGTAAAAAGCGCTAACAGCCTTGGATCGCCCTCCAGAAAACACGCCTGACTGCTATTGGCAGAAACTAATACCTATACTAAAACAATAATACCGTACTAGAATTCTAAACAAATCTGCAGAAATGGTCTATGTGCAGTGTGCCAAAATGGTGATAAAAAGCTATAACTGTAAAATACAAATAAGCAGTGTTTGTCTACTGATAGTGTGTTGAAAGATGTGATATGGCGACTTATCTGAATTGTGTGCTGTCTTCAAGATGCTCTAACAACAACTGTCCTCTGTTTAATTCAATAACCTTTGTGAAACCACTAAGCAAATCACCAATTTATAAAGAAAGCATCATTGATATCAGACTTGAAGATATTAGATGATTATTTCAAACAAAACTGCTTACGACCAAATGCTCAAAAGACTGTTGTATTAACTTTTCACCTACGGAATAAAGATGCAAATTACCAACCTATAGTTACATTCAGAGGACAGATTCTCCAATATTGCAGCAATCCAAAATACCTAAAGATGATCTTAGACAGGTCAATGACATTTAAAACACATTTGAAGAGCACAGCAGCTAAAATCAAAACCCGGAACAACATACTCCAGAAACTGACAGGGACCTCCTGGGGCGCCAATGCATCAGTTCTCCGATCCACAGCTCTGACTCTCACGTACTCAGTCGCAGAATACTGCTGCTCTACATGGCTTAATAGTGCCCATACCAAAATTGTTGACACACAACTGAACCAAGCAATGTGCATCATTACTGGATGTCTGCGATATACCAACACTCACTGGCTACCAGTACTAATATTCCACCTCCTCCCCTTAGAAGACTCCAGTCATTGAGGAACACATGGAAGAAAATCCAAAACAATCCATCGCTGCCATTACACTCCGTGCTCCCGGTAACTTCAGCACAGCGACTGAAGTCCAGGCAACCATCATGGAGAACAACAACCAGTCTGCAGGACGACAACTTCAACATCCTAGATGCCTGGAGTACCAAATGGCAGGAACAAATATCCTTGACACACCATCAGTTAATCAAAACTCCTTGGGTTCGGCCTGCAGGATTTCATCTACCTCGGCGCCAAGAACTTGCAAAGGAAGGTGCGCAGCGATCCTGAATCAATGGGGTTGGAAGTCCTCTCCTGCATGTGACTGTGGCGAAGAACAGCAGACTATGGATCACGTAGTCTTCGCATGTCCCCTCAGAGCATTCAAAGGAACATTGCAAGACTTACAAAACCTGTCCCAAGAAGCCATTGACTGGATTCAATGGTTCAATATTGGACTCTAGTTTTTAAAACTTGAGATCAAGTGTATCATAGTGTATATAATTGTATATATATATTTGTAAATAGTTGTTTTATATATTCCTTCTACCATGATACGATAAATAATAAAATGGCACTACTTCCTTTAAAGTCCCTCAAGCTTCATTTTTCGAGGGTTAAGGGCATTTTCCTTTTCTGTCTTTTATTTCCCTTATTCCTGTTTTATCTATTTCTTCTTCTAGTCTGTAAATTAGATGTAGGACTGTAGTTAGTTAAGTAGATATCATTTTCATATTAATTTCCAATACCATTCTTATCATCAGGTGCCAATAACCTGGTTGTTTGACCTCTTAAGACAGCAATTATCATATTATTATTATTATTTATGCACATTTGTGTTGACCGACTGAAGAGCAATTCTATAATATCTTTTGTACCATTATTTTATATTTTCTTCATTATAAGAGCTTAATAAGAGGGTTCTCAATTTGATTTTAGTTGGCTGAAGGAAAGCTGTATTCCAGACATGTAGTGCCAAATGACCCTTCCAAGACGTCCCCCAGAAAGAGACGTCATGCTTCAAGTGTACCCATTGCACTGGGAAGTCAGTTCAGCATTGCTGATCTCACTCAAGTGGAAAGAACATCCAATATACTGGCTGGGAAAGAGTTTTATGTAATAACTGGATACAAGAATTTTACCAAACAGTACATTGAGAAGAGAATATGCGAACAAGGAGGGACAATCATTGCCAATGAAGGTGGGAAAAGCGATTGATTTTAGTCTTCATTTTAACCAGTGATTTAGTTAGTTAGAAATATTTTACCTTATTAATTCACAAAATGGACTGGTACTTGGATGTTAAAATCAGGTCCTCATGCTTCCAACATGCTGTTTCATCAGCTGAACGTATCCCCTTTTGCAGCCATATGGTTGTGTGTTTAAACATACACACTGGAGGTCCAACACTGCTTATGAAAATAAATCTGATCTTACTATCAACAGTCTATTTCTCTTTTCGGTGCGGATCTCAGTCATGGTATTGAAAACTCTTTTGCTTTCTGCCATTTAGATGGGAATGGTCTAAACCAGAGGTTCCCATTAGGAATTTTTCTAGGATCTCCTAAAACAATCGTTATGTAAGCACGGACCCTGTACTACTGTAGTTCACAGGAAAGAAGAACATCTTTATATATTTCGTCAAGACTTAAAAATCGTACAAAAAGTAACATTTGATATGTCGGTACTCTCATCCAGAGCGAACATGTCACACATGTGGAGCCTTGCCAACAACATCTCTTCAATATTGCTCGACATTATCTGTAATTCGCCTTTGCACAGTATTGTTAGACAGCGGGACGGTACTTATAAGCTATGTGGCAGCATTGCCCAGCATTCTGTTGCACAAAATAATTGCTGAAGGTAGAATGAGCTCTTCATCAATGGTATGCTTTTTGGCATGTTTTGTGACAAGCTGAGGATACTTCAAAGGATACAAGCATTCCATTTTCATTCACATTTGCACGAGAATGTTTGATAATTACTTTCTAGTATGATTTCAGTTCAGCTAACTTTATTTTGAAGAATTCAATGGATTTACTGTACCTTTGTGCTCCAAGAGTTTGGTATCTAGATGCCTCCGAAGGTTTGCAGGTTTCACACTCTCGTTGGCAAGGGTTTCAAAGCATATCACGCATTGAGGCTTAGGAAAATCTGCAGGTCCACAATACGTAAAGCCAATTTCCAAATATTTTATGTCGTATTTCATACTTTTCGTAGTAGGCTTACTCTTTGAATGGCTAGGCTCGAGAGGCAGCAGGCGGACAATTCACTTCTATATAACCACAATTTCCTCTTCTGTAGCAGTGGGCCTACTGCGTTTTAAAGATCCACTCTTCAACCAACGATCCATATTCAATGGACTTTTAACAAAACTCATTCAGAACTCAAAACTAATTTAAATATGTAGACGCACAAAATGGAAAATGGCTGCGGAGCAGAAGATAAGTGAGCAGAACACTCTCTAGCGGAAAACTTGAAAAGCTCAAATTACGCTGCACCACATAT
Organism: Meconema thalassinum; assembly: GCA_946902985.2. Lineage (NCBI taxonomy): Eukaryota > Metazoa > Arthropoda > Insecta > Orthoptera > Tettigoniidae > Meconema > Meconema thalassinum. Next base: position 282,918,610 of record OX336392.1, read on the forward strand.
TAGTGCGCCACTTATGCTGTGGATGGCAACGCATAATTATATTAAGGATCTCTTTGTACTTTCTCCGTTTTCCATTTTCATTATTGTGTCATTTCTTGACTCTTCGCGGACCCCCTGGCCACCTAATGGGAACTTCTGGTCTAAACAGTTTTGATTAAAGGTATCAACATCTTTGAAATTTCCTTTATTTACTTACTAGCTTTGCCCGGGAACAGTTATGAATCCATTACGTGATAAGTGCTTTTTTTTCCAATGTCAATGAACAACGGCCAATATCCTATTTACGTCTCGGCATGATGGGTAAAAATCGGTTGGTTGGTTCCTTAGTTTAGGGGCTGCGACAATGCAGTAATGTAGCCCCATGTACTTTGCGTGTGTGTAGAATCTGTCTGATAACCGGTGTTATTGTGATGACTGTATTAGTGTGTGTTATCTGTTTTCAATTCAAGTAAGGACTGCAGACTTATAATTTCAAGTAGTTCCTACTTTTGCCGCTAAACGCTGCCGTGAACGACTAATAGTTTAGAACTAGCTACCAGACGCCACTGCAGTCGGCTCTTGGCAACGAACGTAGGAATCTAAGAGCGTTGTTTACATTCTTAACCTATACAATTTAGCTTCACACAGGTGTAATTAGTGGAAGGTTCTTTATCATGCCATAAATCTATGACATGGGACCGGCGGCTTTACTTCCCCTCTGAAGGAAGGCATACTTAGGGATTTTTAAAGCTCTTAAAAAAATCCGACTACTTCGGCTGGATTTGAACCCGCTATCTTGGGCATAGAAGCTCAGTATGCTACCAACTATGCCACCGAAGCCGCCTAAGGGTTTAAATTACTGACTGGACTATTAATTATATTATCATGGAGATGCATGTGCAACAAATTCATGTCAGAAGTAATTTAAGAATGGCGAGGTGCATGAAACACAAATACCCCTTCCGTCCAATCTTAACTTGACTGTAAATTTTGCTGAATGAAAAGTTCACAGGCGAAATGAAGAAAGGCCGAGTTGCACTTCCAGGGAAACTCCAAACACAACCACTCTTCTCTAAAGTTTTTAACTCAACACGACTCGACAGTTTGCTGCTGGTTGCATGTGGGGCAATAAGCTCGTCCGCTAGCTAAGCTGTAACTGGGGTGATAGACTCAACCCTAGCTAGCTCGTAGAGTAACTGAATGGAGATTGTTGGAAGAAATTAAAACGTAAAAACACTTATAGTGGGCGATGTATTGAAGATAGACATATGCTCTCGTGGACTTTTTGTAGAACTTTTCATGCTGAACAATTCTGACAATCATAGTATTTAGATATTTTTAACGGTTTGCCCAGCGTAAGCTTACAAAGCGCTTGGACGCCAGTTTTTTTTTTTCTCCGACTTTTCCACTGAAATCGTTACTGCTCAGCTTCCTTTGATCATAAATAAATTATTTTCTACAGAAATCATCCTCGAGATATCCTTACAGAATGGTGAAAACCGCATCAAAATCCATCCAGTGGTTCTCGAGTTTACCCGTAACATCCAAGAATCGGGGACTTTGTTTTATATTAAGTAGAGATTTAGCGTATGGCTTTTAGTGCCGGGAGTGTCAGAGGACATGTTCGGCTCGCCAGAGGCTGTAGCTGCTTCAAGCGGACACCCATGGGGTGAGCTACAAGTTCTGTTCAATTTCGAGTAGTTCCAACTTCCGCTACCAGAAAGCAGTGACATCTAGTGGTGTACCTTGGAACTTTGATAGAGTGTTTCAACGAAATCCAACCTGTATACTTTCAAAAATCATTTAGTGACTTTGATGTTCAGCCCCTTAAAACAAAACAACAATGACTATCGTAATTAATTTATATACTGTATTTATGTCCTTGAAATAATGGTTACTAACAAGAGGCAAAACAGTAAGATCGAAGCGACTGAAATGAAATTCTTGAGAACATCTCTCCAGAAGACTAGAAAAGGGAAAATTCAAAACTCAAAAAATAGGCAAGAACTAAATATACAGAGGTCGAGATTAAGATGGTTTGGCCATGTGCAAAGGATGGAAATGGATAGAGCTGCAAAGAGGGAGAAGGTGAGAAACATTGACAGTATTAGATAAGTTGGAAGACCAAGGAAGAGATGGATGGATCAAATCTGACAAGACATATGTGACATTGGACAGGATGTAGCAGAAGTAATGGAGCAGGAGAAGTGGAAGAAGAGAGAGGAGTGGAAGAGGCTAGTTTACAACACCCGAGTGACTGGAGTTGAACACGGATGATGATGATGATCTCTTCTTGTCTAAAATATGGAAAAAATCACTATGGATACCAGCTCTATCTTCATAGCAGATGTCCAAAGCCATTTTTTTTAAATACAATACCTTTGAGCCACTGATAATTTTTGACATTGAGTCAGCTTTCTTCTGATTGGAACTAGCTCCTAGATGGGATCCTGTGAACACATTTTCAACAATCCTGTTATTTGAGTTATTCACAAGACTTCTAATAAGTTACATAATTTTCTAGGTTATGAGCATTCCCAAATGGGAATATGATATTGTAACGTGTTTTTCGAGGGGTTTTTATGCCAATGGCATGAGTCAGTAGGAAGCCATTCTATATTTATTTACGCGGCAAATTGTTCGGCCAAGAGAATTTTTCATGTTAATTTATTATTATTATTAATTTATTATAATTATTATTAAGATATTTTTCGGAGCATTTTATAAAAATTATAAGCATACAGATAGGTTTTCTATGTCTTAGAAAACACTAGGAAGCAAATTATTACGAACGACAATATCATAGAAAATTATGTGATTACGGAATTTTACGGAGTTTCGTCAGTTAGGATATTATGAGAGACATGACTCACTGGAAATTCAGATACAGGCTGATTCTTGTCAAGAAGTATTACGCAAGACTGGGTCGCAGCGTCAAGAAAAGGCGGATAGTTGGAACGGAAATAGACTTCATCATCCGCGCGCCGTGTGTAATGAGCCAGATAAGGGGAAGTAGCGCGTGGGGAGCAGCCAATCAGTGGAGACCACGTAAGCTGGAAGTCGGTACCGAGGTGGGGAGCCGACGGGTGCATATATCGTTCGGCGCGCCGTGGAGAAAGGACAATCTGTGAAAGACTTGACTAGTTCGGTTGCAAGTGTATGTCGCTCCGATGTTCCGTGGAGTGGAGAACTATCTGTTTAAAACTTAACCAGTGTGGTTGTACGAGTGTATGGCTCCGATGTTAGGACCATAAAGTCACCAAATCTACAAGTATATCATCAAATATCGACGAAGACGACGACGTCCAGGAGACTGTGGGAAGCTCACAGCATCATCCAGTACGAGGGAAATGCTTTGGCAATTTCCAGTGGTAAGCGCGAATGACACAGAAGTACGCAATCTCTCGTTTCTCATTGAATTAAATTCAGTATTTCAGTAACTTCATAGCTTGGGAATAAGAGTAAAATCAATAATTTATCAGACTCGTTTTCACGTAATTTTCTATCGGTAATATTAAAATCGCAACGCTCCAATTTAAATTTTGAACTTATTATTATTATTAATTTTGCTATACTTGTTTTATATAATAAATTCATTTCTTTTACAATGCAATCTTTGCTTTCAGTAGGTAGCATTAGATATTGACCAATTCCTTCTCCTGATACAATTGTTTGTTGGGTTAATGATCAAATCATACCACGATCTGAGTGAATAGATTCTTGAAGGTGATCTACCAGAGCTAGACGTTGTTAAATACAAATTTAGATTTCAACATTGCGTTGAGGTCTTGGCGCCCATTAAAACAACATAGCTTAGGCAAAGGTAAACAGTTACATTTATCACCCAACAGTTAGGGGCAGTCAAACCGTTACACTTGTCGCTCAACGTGGGGGTCAAACCGTTACACTTGTACGCTCAATGTGGAGCAAGCAAAACTGCTACATTTGTCGTTCAACGTGTGGGCTAGCGAAACCGTTACACTTGTCGCTACCAACATGGGGCATTAATTAACATTACACTTATCGCCGACAACTTGGGGCTGAAAACCTAATAACATTTGTGGAAGGAGAAGGATATATATTTCTGTGCCTGTATTTTGGGGGTTATTTGTCTGTATCAGTGTATATCATTATGGGGGATGAGAAAGAAAGACAGATGAGGTTACGTAGTGGTCATCAACTGGAGAGTGATGATACGAGCAGTATGTCGAGTGATGGTAGTACCGGGGTAGCGGAGGTAAATCCCGATACTGAAACAGGGAGTGTAGGCGGCCAACCAGAATTAAAAACTTTACTTCTCGAGTTCATGTATCAGAACAAAGTTAGTAGTGATGCCTTAAATGCAAAATTAGAACAAAACAGTAGGGAAAATAAAGAAAGTACAGACGCTTTAAATGCAAAACTGGAACAAAACGACGCTAAACTAGAACAAAACAACGCTAAACTAGAACAAAACAGTAGGGAAAATAGAGAGAGTACTGAAACTTAAAATGCTAAATTAGAACAAAACAGTAAGGAAATTAGTGTGAAAATGGAGCAGATTAGAAGAGAAATCAGAGGAGTAATGGAAGAGAAGGTTAAAGAGATCATTGCAGATGTAGACAAGAAATTAGGAAAAGTACAGGAGGAGTTGGAAAGTAGAATCAGCACACAGGCTGAAAATTTAAAGGATTAGTTAAATTAGAAACACTGCAGGTTAAAAAGAAATTGGGGGGAGAAATTGACAAGATTCAAGTATCAACTAAAGAGGTTAAGGAACAGCTGGGGGTAGAATTGAGAAAGTCCACTCGCAAATAGTTGCAGAAGTAAATGATTTAAGAGAGAGTAATAGAGAGAGCATTAGCAAGATTGAGGAGAAACAAGCAAAGCTATATGATAAAGTAGAAGAATCAGAAGGAAACATTAAATTAACAGTAAACAGTATTGAGAGGAAGGCTGAGGAGAAAATCGCAGAGTTAGAATTAAAACTAAAAGCTAGGATCAGGCAAGAAAATAGTCAGAATAGGCCAGTTTTTGTGAATAGCACACACAGGGAGGTAGAACTGGGTAAGTTCAGCAATCGACAGGGGTGCCCAATGGAGTTCATGAACACTATAGAAAATAAATTCGGGGAGAGGTTGGAAAATGGTAGTATTGAGTGGTGCCTGGTAGTTGAAATTTTAGAACAAGTGTTTGTGGGGGAAACGAGGAATTGGTTTGCTGTCTACAGAGACAAGTTGACTGATATTAATGATTTTAAAATGAAATTCTGTGAAAAGTTCTGGAATGAGGTTATTCAGTCGCAGCATCGTGAGGGAGTAGTGTGTGGTAAATATAACCCTAAAGGAAGCTCCACCATGACCGAATACTTTTTAGGGCAGGTATTAGTGTGTAAATATCTTGATGGCTTGAAGGAGGAAAGTGATGTGGTGAGGTTGCTACTTAGGCACTTTCCCTATAGGATCAAGGAGGCTGCTTGTATCCAGAATGTAAAGACTATATCACAAGTAGAAAATCTGTTAAGCACATTTGATGCACTAGGGAGAGGGGATTATGAGGACAATTTCAATAGGAACCAGGGTAATAATAATAATAGGCCTAATGAAGCCAGGCATCAGGAAGTTCAAGGGAACGGTGGCGAAGGGGCCAACGCTCAAAATAGAAATAATAATAATAATAATCAGCTAAATCAGAACAGAGGAAATGGCTATGGTAATCAGTATCAAGGGAGGAACAATGATTTCAGGGGAAATCAAGGGAGAAACAATGATTACAGGGGAAATCAAGGGAGAAATAATGATTTCAGGGGAATTCAAGGGAGAAATTATAATGACAATAATTACAACCAGAATAGGGGTCAAGGAAGAGGACAGCCTAGTGGTAGTAATATACAGCCAAACAATGACAACACAGCCCAGAACAACCAGACCAGTTCAGTAGTTAGTAGTACTACGGCCAGCTGTAGCGGTTCTTTAAACGCGAACCAGGCTGCGAAGTAAGGTCAGAATCTCAGTCTGTAGCATGCCCTGTCCATACAATTATACAGGAACCCTATGACCTAAATGTAAGAAATGAATTATTACATGAACTAAATGATGAAGGTATTATTCAGGAAGTGGTTAGTAAGAGCCCCATAGTTAAATTTAACGTGTCCGAGGCGTACACAGATGTTTTAATTGATAGTGGTTGTATGAAGAGTTGCATAAGTAGTGCATTTTATGATAAAATGAAAGGAACTGGAGTAAATTTTGAGGAGATGCCAATTAAAAGCACTTTTGTTATCACAGCTGTTGGGAAGAGGTCTAAAGTAATTTCTAAGCAAGTTTTAGTAGACATTAAAATTAATAATCATGTAGAGAAGCAGATTTGCCTTGTAATTCCAAATTTAGTATTCAGTGTTATCTTGGGTTCAGAGTGGCTAAGTAGAGTGTCTGGTAACTTATGTTATGATGTAGGGAGTTTGAAATTTAAATGGGGAGATTCTGAAGTAGAAGTAGCGTTCAATGACCATATTCAGAGTAGTAGTGTTGTAGGGGTGATTTGTACTTTAAATGAGATATCGCCAGCCGTAGAGCGGGGTTCTCCATGTTTTGTGGGCAGTGTGATTACGAACGGAAGTCTAGAGGACTCGTTACGTGATGCTGCATTTCAGGGAAATATAGAGGTGGAACAATGTGTTCGGCTCTATGATGTGTTATTGTGTAATAGGAGAGTTTTTGAGGATCGCATTGGTATGGCCAATTGCTATACACATTCATTGAACGTTATTGATAGGTCAGTATTCACAGGACATAGATATCCTGTACCTTTCGCTTATCAGAGTGCAGTTGAGGCACAAATTAACCAGATGCTTGAAGATGGGATTATTGAGCACTCTAACAGTCCGTATGTTAATTCTTTGATCACGGTACCCAAGACCGACGGCACAGTTCGTATTTGTTTAGACGCTCGTTTGGTTAACAGTAAAATTAGTTCAGATCAGCTGAAATCTATGTCAATAGAGGAATTAATGCAAACATTTGAGGGGAAGAAGTATTTCACTTGTGTAGATTTGAGTTCCAGTTTTTGGCAAGTGCCACTTATGTACGAAGATAGACCATTTACAGCTTTTAGTCATAAATATAACCTTTATCAATTTTGTAGAACACCTTATGGGTTAAAGAGTAGTTCAGCAGCTTTAATTAGGGATTTAAACATCGCATTAGGGGATGACACAGGAGAGTTTGTAACCATTTACATAGATGATATGGTAATTAGTTCACGCAGTTTTGAGGAGCATCTACGTCATTTAGATATAGTTTTTCAGAAGTTAGATCAGGCAGGGTTCACTTTGAAGCTGTCTAAGTCGTCATTCTGTCAGTCAGAAGTGACATTTTTAGGTCATAGTGTGTCGAGTAGAGATGTGACACCATAGGAAAGTAGGGTTAGCATGTGTGGACAGTAGCAACAGGGCATCGTTACATACACTGAGAAATAGGTAGGTAGAGCAACGTGATGACGTTCATTTAAGGGAGCCACTTGCAAGGTTGGAAGCAGGTGACGCAGGAACATTTATAGTTTCCAAACGTATCGGCAAAACAGCATATGTGCTGGAGAATAGTGAGGGAAACAGATTATACGGGACGTATAATATACATAGTCTCCGAAAGTATGCGTCATAAAGTGAGGATGTTTAGCTGGCGAGCCAGCCTATCAAATGAGTAAGTGTGGTATTTGGTGCGTGGGAGGAGATGGTCTACCAGGCAGGCGTATCAGAAGTCACACAGGGGGGTAGTATGTAAGTAAATGAGAGTTTTTAAGGTACAGGGAAATATGACGGGATTGTCGGATGCTCTTGAGCACTAAAATGTCTCGATACACCAAGGCCAGAATTTGGTAGCGCTGGTGAATTCCCATTTGTCCCCAAGAGATGGGTGAGCGCTTGTACATGGTATTTTTGCTTAAGGCATCCACGGAACAAAAGATGGGCCATCAGAAGGCGAGACAATCCTTCATGAAACTCATACATAACGGCACACGTGATTTCTGTTTACGGCCTCGCCATGTAAGATTTGTAAGTGTGTAATTTAAGGTAATTTGTACAATGGTATTATTTGTGTGAGGAGAACGGGTCTGAGTTGAGAACTAGTATTAAGTAGAATATGGTCTACGGGAACTTAACAAAACAGGGCGATTACGGCACAGAAATATTTGGTGTTATATGTAATGCGCATTTACTGTTTTTTTTTTCAGAAGTCAATATTAATTTCATCTTTTATAAAGAGAGATTAAGTATTATGGTCACGATACGCTGCCAAAATAGTGTGATCGTGTGTTCAGTGATAAGTGAGATTAAATTTCACCATAAGGAAGGGACCTCCAGTGAAATTAGGAAGTTCTATGGTGATATAAATATATCAGAACACCTTCAATGCGTGTGATATGACTTCATAAATACATAGTGCTCACACATTATTTATGTCTATTTTTCCAACATAGAGAAATTTGAGAGGCGGAAATATCCGTGGAACCTTATTCTTTATGAAAAACAGTGGACTGGTTGCAAAGTGCAATCCATAGTGACAACAAACTTTGACGCAAAGTGCGTGAAGAAAAATTATGAGTGTATATATCTGTTATTTAGGGTGATTTCGTTTATGTAATATGTATTTTGGATGGGGATTATTAACGTGTCTGGGATAATCGGATAATGGACCGTCGTCACGGTAAATCATCCGATGATCCGAGGCGAATATGTAACGTGTTTTTTGAGTTTTTTTTATGCCAATGGCATAAGTCAGTAGGAAGCCATTCTATATTTATTTACGCGGCAAATTGTTCGGCCAAGAGAATTTTTTATGTTAATTTATTATTATTATTAATTTATTATAATTATTATTAAGATATTTTTCGGAGCATTTTATAAAAATTATAAGCATACAGATAGGTTTTCTATGTCTTAGAAAACACTATGAAGCAAATTATTACGAACGACAAGATCATAGAAAATTATGTGATTACGGAATTTTACGGAGTTTCGTCAGTTAGGATATTATGAGAGACATGACTCACTGGAAATTCAGATACAGGCTGATTCTTGTCAAGTAGTATTACGCAAGACTGGGTCGCAGCGTCAAGAAAAGGCGGATAGTTGGAACGGAAATCGACTTCATCATCCGCGCGCTGTGTGTAATGAGCCAGATAAGGGGAAGTAGCGCGTGGGGAGCAGCCAATCAGTGGAGACCACGTAAGCTGGAAGTCGGTACCGAGGTGGGGAGCCGACGGGGGCATATATCGTTCGGCGCGCCGTGGAGAAAGGACAATCTGTGAAAGACTTGACTAGTTCGGTTGCAAGTGTGTGTCGCTCCGATGTTCCGTGGAGTGGAGAACTATCTGTTTAGGACTTAACCAGTGTGGTTGTACGAGTGTATGGCTCCGATGTTAGGACCATAAAGTCACCAAATCTACAAGTATATCATCAAATATCGACGAAGATGACGACATCCAGGAGACTGTGGGAAGCTCACAGCATCATCCAGTACGAGGGAAATGCTTTGGCAATTTCCAGTGGTAAGCGCGAATGACACAGAAGTACGCAATCTCTCGTTTCTCTTTGATTTAAATTCAGTATTTCAGTAACTTCATAGCTTGGGAATAAGAGTAAAATCAATAATTTATCAGACTCCGTTTTCAAGTAATTTTCTATCGGTAATATTAAAATCGCAACGCTCCAATGTAAATTTTAAACTTATTATTATTATTAATTTTGCTATACTTGTTTTATATAATAAATTCATTTCTTTTACAATGCAATCTTTGCTTTCAGTAGGTAGCATTAGATATTGACCAATTCCTTCTCCTGATACAATTGTTTGTTGGGTTAATGATCAAATCATACCACGATCTGAGTGAATAGATTCTTGAAGGTGATCTACCAGAGCTAGACGTTGTTAAATACAAATTTAGATTTCAACATTGCGTTGAGGTCTTGGCGCCCATTAAAACAACATAGCTTAGGCAAAGGTAAACAGTTACATTTATCACCCAACAGTTAGGGGCAGTCAAACCGTTACACTTGTCGCTCAACGTGGGGGTCAAACCGTTACACTTGTACGCTCAACGTGGAGCAAGCAAAACTGCTACATTTGTCGTTCAACGTGTGGGCTAGCGAAACCGTTACACTTGTCGCTACCAACATGGGGCATTAATTACAATATCATATTAATTGATAAATCATTTTCTATCGACTTTTTCAACAAAAGTAATAATCATTTGACTCTATGCATCTAAATACAGTACTTTATCTTCTGTTGCTTTAAGAGCTATTCTGTAGTAGTACTCTCCATGTGTTGAGTTACATTGCACATAGATTCAAACAAGTTTTGCACTCTTCAGTACATTTTGAGCCTCTGCCCGAGTTGTTGCTCATTTCTGCAACAGTGACAAATTTTTCAACTCAAAATGAGTTAAGAGTAATTTTACAATAATTATCAGAGATTCCCTGATGCCAAATATAAATTTTTATTTTGAATTCTCTCTTATTGTTTTGCTTCAGCCTTTACTTCCATTTATTTTCCATCTCTGCTAACACCTGCCCTTACTTCACAAGTGTTTCAACATCAACATTTTTCAAGACATTTTACAGTATGATTACTATGTAAGTATTCAACTTCAATTTTCATCAAGACTTTACAGGAACAACTTCACCTTTTGGACCAAATGATCCCTCCCTATATTCTTCTTCTAAGGTCCCATTCTAGTTTTGTACTGAAAATAAGGTCCCATTAACACCAACCTATACATATGGGGTACCTGCAGGTTCAGCATAACCCAATGCGTAAGCGAAACACACTCACTTACTCTTTAAATGCCTCACAATGAAATAAATACCTTAAAACATGTATATTTACAATGAAATAATGAAAGAATGCAACATGGTAACCATGATAACAGAATCTCACAGGTCCATCTATTTCTGTAAGACTCAATGCAATTCCAATTATTACATTACTGTGAAAGTTTCCAGACGGTTATAAGGTTATCACTGAACCAAATTAAGCTGTAAAATTCATCAATACATACAGTATAATGTGCTTAAGGGGGTCAAGGGGCACTCTAGAATTTTTTCACGCAATTTTCACGTGTGAGTGTGGTACGAAAGGTCTTTTTCACCCGACTATAAAGGGTCTCCGAAAACCACATTTAAAGGCCCTTAAATTAACAGTGTCTGTGATATTCCCAGAAAACTAACTTCGCTCTGATATACCTATGAAGGAATGACAAACCCCTAACCACTGCACCAGTAGCTGAATTGATAAAGTCTGATTATTCATACCAAGGATAAATCAGTCATAGCATTCATGATTGAGATTTTGCTAAGTGTACTCTTTGCAACTAGAATATTTGCGGGCGAAGCCGCGACGGGTAATGCTAGTACTAATTATTTCTCAGAAGTATTATTTCAATAATTTAAGTTTTTCTTGCTACAGTTTCATGTTGATAAGGTATGCCTTGTATTGGCTGTTAGATTCCCATCTCTGCCAAGAAGTTTAAATGTGGTTTGAGATACTGGAATCGTATCCTTGATATACGAGTCACCTTAGTGGTGTTGCTTTCAATGAATTGCACCAGGCTAGCAGACTACACGAGTTTCATTTATTTTGCACTGTTTATTTATTTAGCGTATGGTACATTAAAGCCGGCCCCCTGGTGTTGGGGTAGCGTGCCTTCCTCTCACCCGGAGGCCCCAGGTTCGATCCCCGGCTCCGTCAGGGATTTTAGAAACTGACGTGGGGGCTGGAACAGGGTGCACTCGGCCTCGTGAGGACAATTGAGTAGCTGTCTGACGGTGAGGCAGCGCCCCGGTCACGAAAACCAAGATCAACTGCCGAGGGAACCCGACGCGCTGACCACGCGTCTCCCCAATATCTGCAGGCCAACTGGCTGGGCAGCGGTCGCTTGGTAGGCCTAGGCCCTCAGGGGCTGTAGTGCCAGGGGTTATTATTATTTATATGGTACATTAAAACATTAAATTATCTCATACATGAAATTTGAAACAAATTCCAGCTATTAAAGTACAACTATCTACATAAATCTATATACAAATATTCGATTTCATTTTGTAATAGGATTTTTTATAGTACCGGTACTTGGTATTTCGATCTACTTATGCCTTCTATGGTTCTTAGCCGGCGGTCCCATGTCTTAGATATATGGCATGTAAAAGATCCTTCCACAGACTAAACTTGTGTGAAGCAAAATTGTTAGGAAAGAATTCATCGAAACGCTCTATCAAAGTTCCAACCTTCACCACTAGGTATCATTGATATCTGGTAGCGAAAGTTGGAACTACTTGAAATTGAACGGAACTTGTAGCTCACCCTAAGGGTGTCCGCTGGAAGCAGCTACAGACTCAGGCGAGCCGAACATGTCCTCGGACACTCCCGGCACTAAAAGCTATACGATAAATAAATAAATATAATTAAATAAGCTGGAAAACCCTGAGAAGGGCTATTTCTATTCACGTTTTGTGACATCAAGCGATATTTTGAGTCAGGAGATCACTGGGATTGTCTGGCTTCCTAAACTCCTTGGTGTAGATGTTTGCACTGTTGAATAACCCATGTTAGTATACATTCTTTAGAAAATATGCCATAGTTTTCATTCATTAATTAACATTTAACTAATAAAAATTTTCCACGCCAATACAAACTCTATTAAAATGTGCTTTGATTTACGTAATTTTGTGTTGTAATTTTTCTTGCATCTCTCTTCGTAGGACCAAATACATTTTGTGTTGTATCTTCTGAGTGTAACCTAAGGGTGAAGAACATTGCAAAGAGAGGTCTACACGATGTGGCTCACATAGAATGGTTGTTGCGTTCGTTGGACCAGGGAACTCTTCTGCCTTGGGCTCCTACAGATTTGCTTGCTGCCACCGAAGCCACAAGAAAAAAGCTGAGTGTTAAGTTCGATAAATATGATGACAGCTTTACTGTTCCTGCTTCAATTGACACCTTGAAGCATTCTATGGACCAGGTGGCAAAACTAGTAAGTTCTATAACAATCATATTTTAGATTAAACAGAGAGTTAGTTGCTCCTTTGAGATTTATAAGTTTTGTATCAAATGAGATGTATTTGATACGGCTTTTTATCATTTTTTTTTTGCACTTTTGACCATTTTATTGTAAATTTCTTTTCTTCTTCTTCTTCTTCTTCCTCTTCTTCCTCTTCTTCCTCCTCTTCCTTTTCTACTTCTGCTTTTACAGCCTCATTGGACCACTTCAGTCAATCATTTCTTGGTCCTCTTCTTCAGTAAGTTTCCTTTCCGATTTGCCCAGTAGCTTTTCATTCGCTCTGATCTTCTCAGGCGTTCCTCATCTGTAAATACCCTTTTTATTGTATTACGTTTGTCTATTTTTGCCTGAAATCTTAATTTTATATCTTTCAGTTTTTTTTAATTTTCTGTTTTGTTTTGTTTTGTTTTGCAAGTCATCCAAGGTTATTTCTAATTCTTTCATATCTTCTCTAATTTCCTTAATCCATCCTACTTGTTGTTTCATGTTCCCAAGTTTCACTACAATTTTTCTAGATAACCTGGTTTCTGGTGTTCTCCATTCTCTACTTGAAAGCGCTGTAGTGTCAAGGAGTTTAGATATCTAACCTCCTTGACTTTCATAGCGTTCAAAAGAACGACGAAATTCGACATGCAAGCTACCCTCTGGGTGTCAATTAACAAAGCATGCACCAGGCACCGAGGCCATACGATATTATTATTATGATGTGACCAAAAAAAAATCTGTTTCTTCCGATTATTATCAGTGATGGGCTCCAGTTCTCTGTATACCACTTCATTTGGTACTATCCACCACTGTCCATCTTTCTGATATTTTTTATTTATGCATATTCTAGCTATTCTTCTTTCTACTTTTAAAATTTTGTCGATTCTGTTTTTCTGAGTAACTTTAAAAAGAGTTTCACTACCATAGGTCACCTCTGGTTGAACCACCGTCTTGTAATGTTTTAATTTTGTTGCGATTGATAGACATTTTCTTTTATATGTAGACCATGTTAATTTTTGGGCTTTTATCATTTTATTAGTTCTTTCTTGCCATGCAGGTTTCTCATTCAAGTTGTAAGTTATAATTTCTCCTAAGTATTTAAATTGCTTCACTATTTTAACTTTCTTGTTATTTACTGTTATGTAATTGATTACAAGTGGATTTGCTGCCATTATCTCTGTCTTTTCAAAACGTCTTACTGTCTTTTCAATTGATATCTGAAGTCCAATTTTTGTGCTATATTTTGTAGGCTTATTATTTGATTTCTGGCTTCTTGAATATTATTAGTCAGTAACGCTAAGTCATCTGCGAATCCCAAGCAATTTAAGTCTATTTGATCTTTCTTGGTTCCAATTCTTATGCTCCTAGGATTTTCCCTGTACCATTCCCTCATCACATATTCCAAAGCACAATTGAAAAGTAAAGGCGATAAACCATCTCCTTGTCTTAAGAAGTGTTTTCCTAGCTCCGCATTTTGTGCGGAGAGTACTGCGCACTGCGGACCTCTCTCCGCACATCCCAATGCGCTGCACGGTTGTGCTTTCCTAGCCCAGCAATGCGCTGCGTCAATTTCAAGTTTTCATTTGTTTGAGAAGTGAGTGAACATGAGCTTTCGTCCTCTGAGCAAGAAAAAAATAGCATTATTGATGTTATTAGAAGATGAAGAAGAGATCAAAGATGAAATTTACCTCATTGTTGGTCGTCTTTATGATAATAATAATAATATTAATAATAATAATAATAACCCCTGGCACTACAGCCCAAGAAGGGACTAGGCCTACCAAGCGACCGCTGCCCAGCAATTTGGCCTGCAGACACTTCATCAGCGCATCGGGTTCCCTCGGCCGTTAATCTTGGTTTTCGTGATTAGGGCGCTGCCCCACTGTCAGACAGCTACTCAATTGTCCTCACGAGGCTGAGTGCACCCGCTCCAGCCCTCACGTCAGTTTCTAAAATCCCTGACGGAGCCGGGAATCGAACCCGGGTCCTCCGGGTGAGAGGCAGGCACGCTACCCCAACACCACGGTGCCGGCTGGTCGTCTTTATAAAGTGCGGAAATCTGTCAGTTCCATGTACACATCAGTCTAGAGAGCAAGAAGGAGTGTTTAAACTTTTAATCCACAGACATTTCCTCGACGACAAAGTATCTTTCTATGAAAAATAGGTAATATAGCGAATCATTGTAGAAAATATTTCTTTATTTAATAAAAATCGATAGTGAAATTGAAAAAAATATAAAATGGGTAAAAAATGTAGTTTCTTTGGACAAAGTTACTGAACTTAACTCAGAGCTACTGTACACACTCAATTAGTTCTTTTTGAATTTTGTGGCAAAGAAAGAAATCTACAGTACACAAGAGAAAACTGCCCAAATACTCGTCTGTTGCATAGCGCGGTCCGCACTTGACTGCTCTCAAAGGAGTCGTCCAGTTGCGCAGAGCGCACTGCGGTGGGGTGTAGGAAAACAATGCCGTCTGATTCCGTGTTGTTGAGTAGGCTCCGCGCTGTGGACTGCGCATTGCGCAGTGCGTCCGCACAAAATGCGGAGCTAGGAAAACCCAGCTTTAATCCTGTTTTAATCGTAAACGGCTCAGATATTTCTCCTCTGAAATTTTACTTTTGATTTGGAGTTTGTTAGAGTTAGTTTTATAATTTTTATTAATTTGGGATGAAGTCCGAAGTTCCATAGTATTTTCAGCAATGAAGATCTATGTATACAATCATAAGCTTATCTGTTCTGATTATCTGTTCAGGGCAGTTTCGCCATGGCGAAATCCACCTTGGTATTCTATTTCCAGTTCTAATTGATCTTTACAACGATTATATAGAATTTGTGACGTGATTTTATATGTGATATCCAAAAGGAAAATTCTTCGATAGTTGTCAGGATTTGATTTTTCTCCTTTCTTGTGTAATGGATGTATTATGGCTGTAGTCCAATGGTCTGGCAGTTCTTCTTTGATGCAAATGTTCACTATGCATTAGTGTAATGAAATCTTAACTGGTTCTGCTGCATATTTCCACAATTCTGCAAATGTTTGATCTTCTCCACTCGCTTTGTAGTTTTTGAGCTCTCTCAGAGCTTTGTAGACTTCTTGGATTGTGGGTGGATTTATGTTTTCTGATGGTGTTTTAATGTCTCGCACAAGTCCAACCCCTCCTCCACGTGGTGGGAGACGGGCAACGGCATGAAGTAGGGGATTACCTGTAGGGGTGAAGTACAGTGGGAACTTCGTGTGCCCCGGGACCGCTACGGTAGCTGTGAAGGCCCTATAGGAACCCTGAAAAGTGACGGCTGACGGGGCTCTGGTGAAGCTACGATAGGCCTAGCAAGCCAGTAGTGGATATTATATTTGCTTCAAAACAGGAACAGGCCTCGGAAAGGACGGATGCAAACGACGACGACCCAGATATGTTAATGGACTACGAGTTGGCACGTTAAACATTCAAACACTGACAGGAAAGGTGGAGAGATTGTAGATGTGATGGAGAGAAGAAAGCTGGATATACTGGGCTTGGCAGAAACAAGATGGAAAGGAGAAGGTCGCAGAGAATTGAGGAAAGGGTACCGGTTGTACTGGAGTGGGAACAGTGAAGGAAGGAGCAGTGGAGTAGGAGTAGTTGTGAGAGATGGAATGAAGGAAGAGGTAAAGGGAATAAGTGACAGGATCATGAAGATCAGAATAACTGTAAAGGGAAGAAGTCTGGTGATAGCCCAGGTATATGCCCCTCAAGTTGGATGTACATACATACATACATGCATACATACATATTTATTGACGGCTTCCACCATTTTCTTTTATACAGCATAAAAGACATTAAGAGTTATACGAAGTACGGTACCCTACTATTACAATCAACTATATTCATACAGATTGTCTAATGAATAGGAAAACAGATAATTTCTCAGGGGTCTTTCATCGGTATTGAACAAGTCTATGTTGACCCCATTTGAGATTCCCATCATTCTGTCATTCTGTCAAGAGAAGGTAGACTTTGAGTAGGAGCTACAACAGCAGTGGAATGGTCAGAGCATCATTATCATGGGTGATTGGAATGCACATGTAGGAAGTGAAAGTCAAGGATATGAAAATGTAATGGGAGCAGAAGGATGGGGCAGCAGGAATGAAGAAGGGAGAAAGTTGCTGGATTTTTGCAAGAGGAACTGTTTAGTTGTGGGCAACTCCTGGTTCCGGAAGAAAGAAAGCCACAAGGTAACGTGGTACAGCAGTGATTTAACAAAGAAATCTTTGGTAGATTACATGCTGTACGACTGGGAAATGAAGAGAAGTGTCGGAGATATAAAGGTAATACCATCAGAGGCCTTAGATAGCGACCACAGAATACTAGTAATGAACCTGAGAGTTGTTAAGGATAGCAAGAGGACAGAGCACCAGGAAAGGAGAATCAAAGTATGGAAACTGAAGGAAAAGGAAGTCAAGGAAAAATTCCAGAAGATAATAAGGGAAAGGATGCCAACAGACAATCCTAAAACAGAGGAAGAGGAATGGAAGCAATTCAAAAATACAATGGTGGAAGCTGCAGTGGCAGTATGTGGAAGAACAAGCAACAGAAAGCGGTGTAAAGAGACACCATGGTGGAATGAGAGAGTAAAAGAAGCTGTGGGAAGGAAGAACAAGGCTTTCAGAGTGTGGTTCCAGGAAAGAACTGATCTAGCAAGGGAAGCTTATAAGATAAAGAAGAAAGAAGCAAACAAGATTGTTGCAGAGGAGGGGAAGAAGTGGATGGTAAAGTGGACAGAGATGATGGAGGAAGACAGCAGAGGAAATACAAAAGTACTTTATGGGACGGTCAAAAGTAAGAGAAGAGGTCTGCGAGAGGATGTGGTAATGGTGGACAAAAACGGAAATGAGGTACACAACAGAGAGACACTCAAGACAGTGTGGAAAGAGTACTTTGAGGATTTGCTGAATCCAAATGGTCATAGGGAGGAAGAGAACATATTGGAAGATGGAGAAGACAACACAGGAATGGAAAAGGACCTGACTTGGAGAGAACTGGAAATGGCTATAGACAAGATGAAAGGAGGAAGGGCACCAGGTGTGGACGAAGTGAGTGTTGAAATGGTGAAGGTAGCAGGGGAGGTTGGGAAACAGTGGCTGTATTGTGTGATGAGGGTCGTATGGAAGGAGAAAAAGATCCCAGAAGATTGGAAGAAAGGATTAATTGTCCCAATATTTAAGAAAGGAAGCAGAAAGGAGTGCAGAAATTACAGAGGAGTCACACTCATACCACACTGTGCCAAGATATATGAAAAGATATAGAAAGTAGATTACGAGCCAAAGTGGAGAGAGAATTGAGAGAGGAGCAGTATGGATTCAGACCTGGGAGATCAACAGTGGATCTCATATTTTCAGTGAGACAGCTCCAGGAATGCCACTACGAATTTGGAGAGGATCTGTTGATGGCCTTCCTGGACATCGAAAAGGCCTATGATAAGAGTGTCTAGGGAGAAGGTTTGGAAAGCAATGGAAAACATGGGAGTGGAAAAAGGGACTGTAGACAGAGTGAAGGAGATGTATTACGGAAGTGTGAGTTGTGTGAAAGTAGGAGGGGAAAGAACAGACTGGTTCAGACAAATGAGTGGCCTGAAACAAGGTAGTGCACTGTCACCCCTTTTCTTTATTGTGGTTATGGACGAGGTAATGACACGGGTAGCTGGAAAGATAGGAGAAGATAAGATGAAAGCAATGGTGTTTGCAGATGATCTCATGGTCTGGGGAAACAAGGAGGAGGAAATTCAGGAGCAACTGAAGGCTTGGGAAGAAACAGTGGGAGAGTACGGATGGAAGTTCAACATCAGTAAATGTGAGATCCTGTTAACGACCAGGAAAAGGGACAGACCAATGAGTGGGATAACTCTTGGAGGTGGACAGCTGAAGAAGGTGGAAAGTCTCAAGTACTTGGGAAGTATAGTGGAAGAAAATGGGAGAAATGACAAAGAGATTATGGAACGTGGCAGACAGGCAGAAGCATTTCTGAGAAGCAGTAGGGGCTTAGTGTGGAATAAAGATGTCCCACAAAAAAGCAAGGAAGTGTTATACAGAAGCTACTATATCCCGATACTGACCTATGCATCAGAAACGTGGATAATGAAGAAAAGAGACATAAGCAGAATACAGGCAAGTGAAATTAAGTTCCTACGAAGTAGGATCGGACTAACAAGAAGAGACAGGGAGGTCAGGGAAATAGTGAAAGAGGAGCCCTTGCAGGGTAGGATTGAGACATCAAGACTGAGGTGGTCTGGACACTTAAAGAGAATGGAAGAGAAGAAGATTCCCAAGAGGATACATGAGATGCAGATGCAGAAGAAACGACCAAGGGGAAGACCTAGAGATAGATGGCTGAGAGGAGTGGAGGAATGTGTCAAGAAGAGAGGCGAGGACTGGACTAGAGTGACAGCGGAGCGGTGGTGGGAAGAAAGGACTAAGTGGCGAGGCTTATGTTCCAAACAGACCAAGCCTGGGGCTGGAAACTGTACAAGATGATGATGATGATGATGATGGTGTTTTAATAGTGGTGTCTGTATATATTTGAAGCAGTTCTGGTGGATCTTCGCAATTTAGCAACTTGTTAAATGTTTCTACTAAAATTTCTGTATTTTTTTTATTACTATGGGCTAACTCGCCATTTTTGTCTTTTAACATTAATGTTGGAGGTTCATATCTTTGTAGTTGTTTGCTAAAAATTTTGTAGTAATCTCTTGAGTTTCTTTTCGCGCTATTTGTTTCGATCATCAGAAGTATATCCTTTTGGTATTTTTTCAAGGATCTTCTAATGACATGGGACGGCTGGCTTTACTTCCCCTCCGAAGGAAGGCATACTGAAGAATTTTTAACGCTCTTAAAAAATCTGACGACTTCGGCCGGTTTTGAACCCGCTATCTTGGGCACAACAGCTCAGCATGTTACCAACTACACCACCGAAGCCGCTACTTTCTAGGTCAGAAGTGCTTTTAACTGCCTTTTCTGGCGACCTAGCACGTCTGAAATATGTGCCATGTTGACCATGCTCTTTCTGGTGCCCTTGGTGTAACAAATACGTATTTTGAGAATGTGGCATATAAAATTTAATTTGAAAAGAACCAAAGATGGTGGGTGTTCGAATTTCTAATAATATATTTTTTATTTCACGCATCCTGTTATAGCTGACGAAGTTATATGTTGTAAACCATCACATGGATATTTGATTTAACAGAGATGCAATGAACCTGTATAATATATGAAAATAGGCAGTTTAATTCTTTGTAGAACCATATTTTTTCATATTTAGGAGCTGTTGGCCTCTCATCAAGGAGGATTGGGTTTGATCACTGGTCCATGCATGTGAGATTATCAAAGTGAAATGCCATGTCCTGTGGTTCGGATTCCACGTAAAAAGGAGGTCCCATGGCTCATAATTGCATGATTAACGGTCACGTACTAAAAGCTTCCTTTCTTTTCATATTTAGGATATTTTTAAAGTTATGAAAATCGTATCCCTAATAATCATAATTACATGTTAAAAGTATTGTAAGTTTTTGCTCATTTAATGGTTGTGACTGTAAATCATATTTTATGTACAGTAGTTTGGTAGAAAGTGTAAACAGTGGTCACTAAATGTGAATATTTCCAATTTTGCAACTTACTGATATGCTTTGAATTAATCACCATGTTGTTCTGGTTTAGGGTGATGCTGTTATACCAGATGCAGGACAGATGGCTGAGATGGATATTGAACTATTTTTTGGGCCTAGTCCATTTGGAATTTTCCGTCTCTGTTTCATTTACCTGGACAGATACATGAAGGTAAATAGTATTCTCATTGGATAAAACAGCATGTATCTTTCCTTAAGGGACTCCGGAATGCCAAAAATCTTCAACGTGTTCAAATTTATTTTTCTTTCTTCATATTAAACTACGAACCCTTAACTTTCTAACGGTGCATTAATGTTCTTCATAGCTCATTCCTAAGGCTACTTTCTTCATACTTTCCCTGTTAGCAAACCCAGTGATTTAGATTTCTATTCCTTTTCTCTCTTTTTTTCTCTAGATTTCTCTCTTGATTTTTTATTTTTCTCTTCTATATATATAAAGCACAAAGTTTGTCTGTCTGTCTGTCTGTCTGTCTGTCTGTCTGTTATGTATACAATTCTACACCGTTTCACCGATCTGAACCAAAATTTGTATACTTACCCTTTGGAACCCTGCGGGTAACCCTGTCAACTTTAAATTTCGGACAGACCACCCCATTCCCTGCATTTAGGCCCTTTTGCACAAATCTACACCGTTTCACCGATCTGCACCAAAATTTGTATACCTACCCTTTGGAACACTGCGAGTAACACTGTCTACTTAAAATTTCGGACAGACCACCCCATTCCGTGCATTTAGGCCCTTTGGTCCAAATCTACACCGTTTCACCGATTTGAACCAAAATTTGTATACTTACCCTTTGGAACCCTGCGAGTAACACTGTCTGCTTGAAATTGCGGACAGACCATTCCATTCCCTGCATTTAGGCCCTTTGTCCCAAATCTAAACCGTTTCACCGATCTCAACAAAAATTTGTATATTTACCCTTTGGAACACTGCGACTAACACTGTCTGCTGTAAATTGCGGAGAGGCTACTCCATCCCCTGCATTTAGGCCCTTTGGCACAAATCTACACCGTTTCATCGATCTGAACCAAAATTTGTATACTTACCCTTTGGAACCCTGCGAGTAACACTGTCCACTTAAAATTTCGGACAGCCACCCCATTTCCTGCATTCACCCCATTTCCTGCATTCAGGCCCTTTGGTCCAAATCTACACCGTTTCACCGATCAGAACCAAAATTCGTATTCTTACCCTTTGGTACCCTGCGAGAAACACTGTCTGCTTGGAATTGCGGACAGACCACTCCATTCCCTGCATTTAGGCCCTTTGGAACAAATCTACACCGTTTCACCGATCTGAACCAAAATTTGTTTACTTACCCTTTGGAACCCTGCGAGTAATACTGTCCACTTAAAATTTCGGACAGACCACTCCATTCCCTGCATTTAGGTCCTTTGGCACAAATCTACACCGTTTCACCGATCAGAACCAACATTCGGATACTTATCCTTTGGTACCCTGCGAGTAATACTGTTTGCTTGAAATTGCGGACAAACCACTCCATTCCCTGCATTTAGGCCCTTTGGCACAAATCTACACCGTTTCACCGATCAGAACCAAAATCTGTATACTTACCCTTTGGAACCCTGCGTGTAACACTGTCTGCTTGAAATTGCAGACAGACCACTCCATTCCCTGCATTTAGGCCCTTTGGCCCAAATCTACACCGTTTCACCGATCTCAACCAAAATTTGTATATTTACCCTTTGGAACACTGCGACTAACACAGTCTGCTTGAAATTGCGGAGAGGCCACTCCAACCCCTGCATTTAGACCGTTTGGCACAAATCTACACCGTTTCACCGATCTGACCCAAATTTTACATACTTACCCTTTGGAACCCGACAAGTAACACTGTTCACTTTAAATTTCGGACAGACCACACTATTCCCTGCTTTTTGGCCCTTTGGCACAAAACTACACCGTTTCACCGATCTCAAATAATTACCCTTTGCAACTCGACGAGTAACACCTTCCACTCGAAATTTCGGACAGACAACTCCATTCCTCGCATTTAGGCCCTTTGGCACAAATCTACATCGTTCACCGATCGAAAACAAAACGTGTATACTTACCCTTTGGAACCCGATGAGTAACACTGTCCACTTGGAATTTCGGACAGACCACTCCATTCCCTGCATTTAGGCCCTTTTGCATATATCTACATCGTTTCACCGATCTGAACCTAAATTTGTATACTTACCCTTTGGAACCCGACGAGTAACACTGTCCACTTAAAACTTTGGACAGACAACTCCATTTCCTGCATTTAGGCCCTTTGGCAAAATCTACCCTGTTTCACCGATCTGAGCCAAATTTTACATACTCACCCTTTGGAACCCGACGTGTAACACTTTCTACATGACATTTCGGGTAGACCATTCCATTTACCACATTTAGGCTCTTTGGCAAAAATCTACTTATTTTCACCCATCTCAACCAATCTTTATGTAAGTTACTTACCCTTTGGAACCCGACGAGTAACACTGTCTGCTTGAACTTTCGGACAGAGCACTCCATTCCCTGTATTTAGACCCTTTGTCACAAATCTACATCGTTTCACCAATCTGGATCAAAATTTTTATACTTACTCTTTGGAACCCAACGAGTATCACTGTCCACTTTAAATTTCTGACATACCTCTCCATTCCCTGCATTTAGCTCAGGAATCACTCGGGGTTGCCAGCTTCCTAACTCACCCGCCATGAGCCCTTGAGGGTGTACCAGAAATGGTGGGGCTACACACACCCTGCCTCTTTGAGGGCCTTGAGCAGAAGACAGGAGATATAATGAAACGGAATAGAAGGCAGACCCCTCGAAGAATGAGGGCATCAGGAAAGATGAGACAACGGCCAATTAAGCGGGAAATTGAAAGACTCCCTAGCCCTCGGATGCCCTAATACAGTCGGGGTCGGAAGAGAACAAGAGTTGTCCAAGGGAGGCCGACAGGAAAGAGAACTGAAAGGAGCCTGGCACCAGGAAGTAGAAGCGATGTCAGTCTCAGCTGGGGTCCGGTGGTCGCCAACCCACGTCCCACAAGTTGTGAGACTCTGGGGGGGGGGGGCAGTTGTGAGAATAGCTTGCTGATTCATCGCGAGGTGACATGAGATGACTTTCCAGAGCTGTCTATACTGATGCCAGCACAGGGCCGTTGCTCAAGCCACTGTGGTGT
The DNA here is from genome assembly GCA_946902985.2 of Meconema thalassinum. Classification (NCBI taxonomy): domain Eukaryota; kingdom Metazoa; phylum Arthropoda; class Insecta; order Orthoptera; family Tettigoniidae; genus Meconema; species Meconema thalassinum. The sequence goes on from OX336392.1 coordinate 282,942,442, forward strand.
TGCGAAAGAGTGAGTGATACCCCGGCCAATCTAAATACGACGGGGAACCCCGAACGTGTGTCATCATATTTCGTCATCATCTACGATCATCTCAGGTTCGTGCAGCTTGGACCCATTTTCTTTGCCGAGCAGTACGCCATAAGCTCTTTCACTAGACGCATCGAGTACAGGCCTAAGCCAGAAAATAAGGTTGAGACTTTGGAAGACATCGAAGCTTGACATCTGAATCACCTATATCAGTTGTAAATTACAGCATGTTCGTTTAGTAGTCATTTTTTCATTACCTTATTATTATCATCATCATCATCATAAGTGCAAATGACCTAGATGTTACGCGCATCATACCACTAATCACCGCCGCATAAAGTCTTTCTCGACTGTGATTTTTAAAATATTTTTTTAATTACAGTACATTGTGTCAATTCAATACAGGTATTAGTTTCCCTCATCATCCTCATCATAAGGGCAAATGACCTAGATGTTACGCCCATTACACCATTAATCACCACACACAATAAGTCTTCCTCGCCTGTGAATTTTGAAATATGTATTTCTATTACGGTAGTTTGTAAGTTTGACGTGTCAATTCAACAGTAGTTTTCATTATCATCCTTATCAAAAGGGCAAATGACCTAGATATTACGCCCTCATTGTCTTTGGGGGGGGGGGCAAATGACCTAGATTTTATGTCCATTATATTTCTAAGGAGACTTTGATACATTATCATCATTCCACCGGACGAAGCCGGGTACTACTGCTAGTTATTATATATATCCCGCTTGCCAAATACTAGACTCCTGAAACAACTTTTTGACTTCTTTTGGAACAGTAAAACAAAAATCACATGGTTTAAAGAAATACAAATGGATTTAGACGAATTGAAAATTACTAAGCATCATATTAAACATAGAGAGGAGAAACGGCTTCTGAATAACAAATACACTCGACTAACATTCAAAATTTCACAGCGTAAGCAATATGTTATATCAGAAGAAGAACGAGCTGCAAGATCTTCCAGACTGAAGAAGTATTGGGAAAGCAAAAAATTATCAAGAATTAAGAACTGAACTTATTATTTGAAATATTGGAAGACTTTGTATATCAGGTTTGATTTTTGGTGCTCCAATGTGGGCGTAAACAGTGTAAATAAATATATAACCCTTGAAGGGCCTAGGCCTACAAAGCGACCACTGCCCAGCCATTTGGCCTGCAGGTATTGGGGTGACGCGTGGTCAGTACATCGGGTCCCCTCGGCCATTAATCTTGGTTTTTGTGACCAGGGCGCTGCTTCACTGTCAAGACAGCTACTCAATTGTCCTCACGAGGCTGATTGCACCCCGTTCCAGCCCTCACGTCAGTTTCTAAAATCCCTGACGAAGCCGGGAATCGAACCCGGGGCCTCCAGGTGAGAGGCAGGCGCACTACCCCAACTCCACGGGGCCGGCTTTCTCTTTATTAAACATTAGATATTTTTATAAAAACTTTTAATAAAGCAAAAATGGGCAAAGGTGCAAAATTTTCATAGTGTGCACACAAATTTATACTGAAGGCAAATTATGACCCCCCCCCCAGGGGCTTACAATTAATAAGACTTGGGGTGGCGATCACGGGACCCCAGCTAAGTTCGGCATTTCTTCCGACCTCCCTTGATCAACTCTTGCTTGTATCCGATCGCAACGGTATTAGGTATCCGAGGCCTAGGTAGTCTTTCATATTCCCACCTTCATTGGCTCTTGTCTTTTTCTTTCCTTATACCCTTATACTTTTCGAGGGATCAGACCTCTTCTTTTCGTATTATCTCCTGCCTTTTGCACGAGGCCCTAAAGGAGGCAGGGTGTGTGTATCCCCACCACTTATGGTGCACCCTGGATAGTGATATAAACTCAAGGGCTCATGGCTGGTGAGTTCGGGAGTTGGCAATCCTTAGCTGGGTCCAGTTTTCTCCTTTCTCTAGTCACTTTGGGACAGACTCTCTCCACGTTCCCTTTCCTATCTGCCTTTCATTGCCCTTATTTCCTTCCAAGCCCCTCAATCCTCATTCTTCGAGGGTTGAGGGCTCCTTTTTCACTGTCTTTTCCCTTATTTTTTCCTCTTCTAGTATATCAATTAGTTGTGAGTGAGCAGCCTAGTGAGTTTTAATTGTATTTTTTAAAATTTCAGTTTCATTTTTTTTCCTATCATCCAAACCATTAGGGACAGATGACCTAGATGTTTTGTCCTTTGAAGCAACAATCACCACCACCTGGGCATTATATTTTATGGTAGACCAATTAATTTTTGTTTTTTGATGCAGTACAATGCAAAATGACCCAGAAACAAAAATAGAAAACCTTTTTTGGACCTAGTCTCCAAGTCTTTGTTAACAACAGTATAAGCTATAACATTCCACCAGGGTTTCAATAATTCCCTGATGATTGAAATCCACTTCTTGGCCCTGGAGTCATTGAAGTACTGTACTGCTGTTTGAACTTGTTCATGACTGGCAAATCATTTTCCACCTAGATATTTTTTCAGATTGCCAAACACATGAGGTGCTCACAACACAAGCTTTGCTGCATCATTTTTTTTTGATTGGAGATATGAAAGCATCCAGCATACAGTCCAGATGGATCAGGTTCAAAGAGCAGATTTATACCATCAGTCAATTGACCGTTGTTTAAATAGATCGAGTGATAATTTGGAAAAATAGCATGATGTGTCTGTGTCACTTAACATTATACTGCATCACTCGGCAAAAGCTACCCGATCTGCCATAATTGTGCAAATTACTTTTTGAATTATTTATGTACAATGTTAACTTTCCCCTATATAAATGCTGCTGAAATTGATGCATATTCACAGAGACTTCCCAGCTTGTATTGATTGATAATACATGTTCTCTTTTCCCTATATACAGGTGAATGATCCTACGTCATACAAACTGCTTGATCTAGAGTGGGTATCTGCCGAAATCAAGTTTTATGGTGGTGTAATCCAGGATGAAATAACCGATAAAACAACTCATGTTATTACCGGTATACGTGGAAGGTATTCATTTAATTTGAACTTTTTGAACTCTCTTATTTTCACTGCTATGGTCTGGGTGTCAGCATCATACCAGGTAGCTCCAAAAACACTCGGTAGCAAGAGCTCTCATGTAGGATGTATGGTATTCCACTCATGTATGAATATTCTGCTAGGGCTGAAGCAGGAGACCACCAATTTATCATGCTGCCGTTAGATGGTGCATCAGATCCTAACAATATCAGTTCAAAGGAGGTTGTCCATAATGTGGAAGTACGTAATGCGGTAGGATTTTTTGCGTCATAAATGAAATGTGCGTGCATCAAGTGACACATGAGACAAAGGAAGTATCTCTGTTATGTAAACACCCCTCGTGCTCAACTGGCTAGAAATTCCAAACAGTTCAATCTGCAAAGAAAGTAATGGCAATGGCATTTTGCGACCACAAGGGAATTCTTCTGGTTGATCTGCTGCCAATTACTCTGATAAACTTGCCAGCCAGGTGCTTCTTCAATGTGGCTTTAGGGACTGGCCACAAGATTACTTCTGTACCATTAGAACAAGTGCTTCGACAAGAATGGTGACTGTGTTGAATAATACCGTATTTCATCGCATATTCGTCGCCAAAGCATAATCGTCTCACCCTACTTTTCAAATACAAAAAGATACAGTCAGTCTGAGAGACTAGACTTTATATCATTTCAAATGAAGCTTGCTACAAATGCTACACATGTTAGAAAGGCTCAGGAGGGCTTCTCACTTCGCTCGAAGCCCCAGGACTCATTCAACAGACTCCATTACCCATTAACTTAGGCTTCCCGCGCGGAGAACGGAGAGCGGGAGGTGCACTCTGCTGCATGACGTCACGCACTCGCCGTCTCGTTATTGCATAACGCCAGACCCCAGGAGTAAACTCAGACTCGGTGCATATGCACTAAACAACATGATGACGTCATACACGCCGTAACTGTAACACATAACGGTAGACCAAAGCGTAACGATGAAGTCGACAAGATCATTTGAAATGATAACAAGTAGTTCCGTGAAGAGCTATACAGCCTATTTTCATATATCCTACTCATGTTAATTGCCTCTATCAACATACAAAATTTCAGTTTGAAGATTGTGATAGATTTGTTGATATTGAGAACCGTCTAAATATTTCAGATGGTCGCCAGATTGGATTTTTATTTTTGTACTATTACATTAAGATTATTGTGTTCGTGTGGTATTCAAACTTCAGTCACATGATTAGAACACAAGAAGTAAAAACGAAATTTTAAAATTTCGCACAGCTGCCATCTTGTGATTATGCAAACAATTGATATGGTGTACATGTGGTATTCAAACTTCAGTCGCATGATTAGAACACAAGAAGTAAAAACAAAATTTTAAAATTTCGCACAGCTGCCATCTTGTGATTATGCAAACAATTGATATAAATTAGATACCAGTGGATTAACATTTGTATAAGCATTTAACGTGCAACATTTCACTGCACTCGGATAGTTAATTCACGAGAAACGTCCATTTAAATATTTATAATTCGCGTCGCCGCCATGTTGGATTTGTGCTCACCAGGTTACTGAAAGTCCTATAGGTGAACTTACGTTCATAGCCCGTACACAATTTCAGGGCGATATAGGTAATAGTTTCGGAGATACTGAATGCTGGTGAAATATTTCGCACAGCCGCCATGTTGGATTGGTGAGACACAATAACATTTTAAGGGCACGGTCGGGGTCGGCCAGAATAGTGCTATGATCTCACCGAGTTTCATTGTAATCGCTCCAGCCGTTTAGAAGTTATTAGGGGGACACACACACCTCACTCACACACACACACATGCACACGGACAAAAGGTGATCTCATAAGCCTATATTTTCATAAAATGAAAATAGGCTAAAAATTGGTTTATAAAATTTTATCACATAATCATCACATAGCACATTCATATTTGCACGACAGTCGGTTGAACATGTTGCTGCGAGCTTATAACCTGGCATGATCTTGTCAGAAGAAAGGAGCCCCTGCCTCTGTGCCTGTGGGCTATGACGCATGCTATGCGAACGGTCAGTATCGTCACAAAGCACATTCGTATTTATGCTGCCGTAAGCTAAAACCTGGCGTGACCTTGTCAGAAGAAAGGAGTCTTGGTCCTGTGCTTGCAGGCTACATGAGCGGTCAGCACGCTAGACAGTGCTCAGTGCCAGTCCAGGGGAGTAGAACTTGTATGGACCCATCACTTCCTCGAGTTGGCCTTGGGATGGTGTAAAAAGCCGCCGTGCGAAGCGCTGCTAGCCCCAGTTCGTCCACATGAAAACAGGCCTCACTGCTATTGGTGGTAACTTGCTCAAAGGACACCTCACGCCAGCAGCTACTTCCATGGAAACATTGCAGCTGAGGCTTGTGCATGGTGCTCACAATGAGAAAACACAAGAATTATACTGTTTATACGGTGATCATGTTGAAAATAAAATACACAGGATTACAAATTAAGCAAATAATAATATTAAGAAAGCCCACAAGCGTGCAACAAATAATGACACAGTATATTTAAGAAAATAATTGTGGTTTGTCTTCTTTGAACTTTAATATTCTTGTCATAATCGTCACACCCTGCTCTTCTTCCACAAATTGTAGGCTGCAAATATGCGACAGTTATGCGAAGAAATATGTATCAGTGGTCTTCTACTGTGTAACTTTATACCTGCCTTTAGAATTAAGTTTCTCCATGCTAGCTCCTGTTACCTTAGCTTTTAGAACCTCCTTTGATGTTCCCTATTCCGACAGCCCCAGTTTGATTGCAGTGAAACCTCAATTTATCATTTTTTGTGGGACCCTAAGAGAGAAACCATGCATGCAAGGAAACCATAGATGAGGGATTGTGCTCAAATAGCTTAACAATCTAGTTTATAATCTTCTGGGTCGACTCTCCATATTTTCAACCTTCGTTGCTCATTATTCTTGACATTTAATAATTTATCAAAGTACTCTCTCCATCTAATTCTTTGTTGTATCTTCTCTTGGTTTATTATTAGTTCTCCATTCTCCTCCTTCACCAACTTGGTATAAGTTTGTTCAGTCCTCTTACTCTTTATAAGTCCATATATCATCCCTTTCCCCCCATGGACATCATCTTTCAACTTTCTTGTGAAGTCCTCCTTTTCTTCCGTTCTTCAGCTACCACTTTCTAACATTTCCTTTTACTGTCTTCTGTTTAATCTCTATTCCATTCCCGCCATGCCTTCTTTTCGCTTACTGTTTCCTCCACTCTTCCATTTCACCATGCTATCTCCTCTTCTTTCTTCCTACCAGATCTTCTTCTACAAGTGTTCTGTACACTTTTAACGAATGCCTCTTTGAACTGCTACTATTCCTCTTCCACACTTCTCATTTCCCGGTATATGGAATTTGAAGCTTTAGTGACTCCTTAAAACTTTCTTGTACTTCTCTACCTCCTTTGGCTGGCTGCGTGGCTCAGGGGTAACGTTCTCGCTTGCTGGGCCCAAGGTTGCAGGTTCGTATCCTGGCGCAGTCAGCTGGCATTTGAGGGTGCGCAAATGTGAGGGAGCCGTGTCCTTAGATTTACTGGCATGTTAAAGATCCCCTTCGGGGCAAAATTCCGGCACCCCGGCATCTCTAAAAGCCAGTGTAGTTAAAAGGGACGTAAAACCAATAACATTATTATTATCTCTACCTCCTAATTTCTACACTTTTATTTTCCTTTATCTTTCTTCCTTAATTCTCTCCATTTTACCCATCGCCATTCTAGCCATCTCTACTCTATTTATTTATTTATTTATTTATTTATTTATTAATTGGTACTGTTACAGTTAGGCAAAACCTGGTGGTAACAAGATATTTACATGCTGCCTATATCTCAATTTCTCTCCATAATGTCTCTGGGTTCCCTGAATGCAACATTTAATTTCTTCTTGAAAACTTTTAAACTGTTAGGAAAAGGTTCTAAGACTTCTTCAGGTAACTCATTCCATGTTTGAATACCCCTGTCACCATCGAAAGCTTCTCCCGGGAACGCAGTAACATCCATTAACTGTTGCTGATGCTTCTTTTCCACCAGAAAATAATCAATTACTGCCTTCATCCTCCTCGCACCCCACCCATATCTTGTTATCTTGCGACTATTTTTCTTCCGAAACCAGGTATTGCTCATAACCAGTCCATTCCTTCCACAAAATTCTGCCGGCATCTCCCTTTCCTCGTTCATATTACCCTAACCGTAGGGTCTAATTAACTCCTCCTTCACAAGTCGGTCTCCTCGCACCTGTGCATTTAAGTCTCCCATTACTATCACTTCCTCCTTGGTGATTTCACTTTCCAATTTTTCTAGAAATTCCTCCATATTCTCTTCCGTATTTCTTGTCTATGGTGGGTAAAATTGAATGAAATCCACCACTACAGTACTGGTCCTCAACCAGACTTCCAACATTCTCTCACTTATGTAGCCTACTCGACTGTTTCCATAATCTTCTAGATTGCGTTTGAATATACCCCCTACTCCATTTTTGGCCTCTTGTCCACTATTCCAATGTAGGATGTATCCTTTTCTCATTGTCCTCTTTCCATGTTCCTTCCACTTGACTTCACTGAGCCTATATTGTCCTTTTCCATAAGGTCAATAAGTTCTTCTGATTTCCCCATGAGAGTCATCACGTTAATGATTCCCATCTTCAGTATGTTGGACACCAGTCGCCCACTTCTCACAGTTCCCCAGCACCCCAAGAAATAGCCTTTTCTGAGGCTGGGTTCAGGCTATTATTACGATGAGGTTGCTGCTCCCAAAGGCATTTTAGAGCTATTGCCAGCATTTTGTTAGGCTGCCCCTAACATGGAGAACAGATGCCTTTCGTAGCCACTCCTTTGAAGTTCAGATGCTGATATTTGTCCGTAATATAAACAAATACCTTTTACTCCATTTCCCCGAGTGCTGGGTGGCATCCTCCACCATCTTCACGGTACCGAAGCACTCCTTCTCCACTGCAGGTACCGTTGAGGTCTCCACTCTTAACCCAGAGAGAGAATCCCTGGAGAGAAGGTGTCCCAGAATTGCAAAACCCCCGGGAATTGGCTGGTGAGAGGGTATTCCATCCCCAGGAATTGGGGTACCTGTTGGTCCGCAGGTTTTATTGGATGGTATTAGAACCAGCTCTAATATTACTTCAGGGCTCCCCTATCTGCCACCTGGGAACGTACCCTCTAGGGATTACAGGTTCCCCAAGGAGAATATCAATTGTAAATAAGGCAACACTGCAAAAAGGCTTCAAAGCTAGCTTTAGTCATTGCTTTTTTTTTCAGGGGGAACGTGGGGGTATGTGTACCCCTTAAACATTTGAAAAACGTTTAAGAAAAAATATTGGTACATTTGTATCTAGTCCGGCAAATATAACTTCCGACTTGAATGTTCATTGATTAGCTGGCGTCAACGCGCTGTTCACAACAACTGGAGGAGATTTTGAGTAATCGCCGGTTTAAATCGATCTATCGAATCAGTTTCTTTTGGTTGGCAACTCGGCTCTCTGTTCTTATAAGCACGCAGGCTAGTGTTTGGAGGCGGGGTAGGTTGATAGTTTGTGCGTGTGGTTAGTTTTGATGGATGACGAAAATAATAAACTATTTAACATCCACCCAGGCATCGAAAAAGCTGAATGTTAACGATTCGAACACAAACAATGACCGGACTTTGCAAATTGCCGAAAATTGTAAGATCGTGATGTTTTGTCGACTACAAATGGGAGTACCCCTTAATATTTTTTTTAGAAAGAAAGCACTGGTTTTACCATCCATATGATTAAGATGTATATTATATTTAATTCCTTGGCTGTAAAAGCCAATATACCATCTTGTATTATATTTGTTTGAGAAAACTAAGGGATGATATGTTTTGCTCAGTGCTACACTAGAGCCATCTAGCCGTCAGAAGTGATCACTTGCATATGATTAAGATAATATATTATATTATATCTAGGGCAAGGTGTGGGGAGATGTCAGAGAGCAAGGTTTTGGTTGCTTAATGTCAGCAAGGAGTTGTCCAATAACTAGGTGAATGTGTGATGGCTGAAAGACTCCTTAGTTATCAATTCAGTTGTGGAAACCAGATTCTAGGATTTCTACAGTCCGTTTCTTTCAGTTTCCTTCTTAGACTGATCTGTTTTTCTATTTTAACCTTCTTGAGTTTGTCATTTTTCCATTTTCCATTTTTCCTTGTACATTTTCATAATCTTTGCAATTAACTGTCTTTTTTTCTTCATCCTCTTCTTCTTTAGAGAGGGAGTACGCGTGCTTCAAGAGATCAATCGTGAACGGCAAAAGAAATTTCATATTGTGAGCAGAGATTGGGTGGCACAGTCCGTGAAACAACAAATACGGTTGAAAGAAGAGTTGCATTCCATAAATGATGAAGATCTAGACATGGAATGATGTTGATGTACTGCAGAGAAAGGGTTATTCTAGTCACATGGAACGAAAGGTTATCAGGAGTAATGTGTTTTTAACTGACTGACTGGTAAAAAAAAATTAAGATAGTGATTGAAAATATGTTTTAGGTACTTGTTTGTTTGGAAAGTGTGGTTTTTATGGTTCTGTTGATAGATTGTCAAGCAGTCTTAGTTTTTGTAAGTATTGGGCAGTTTTACATTGCATATACAGGGTCATTATCTATGTGTGCCCCGATAAACATGGCAAGCTAAGCCGGCTTTGACTGGCGCTGATCGCGGGCGCTGATCGCGGGCGCGCGTGCAGGGTTCAGCCGGTGGTTGGCGCACACTTTTACCGAACATGTTCAATAATGTGTACTTGCAGTGCTCATAGCCGATGCTGAAAATGTCCTCCCTCTCTTGTAACACACACCCGACATCTTCTGATGAAAGAATGGACAACAATCTCATCTAATTTTTGTTCTGTAAGAACACAATGTTGTCTGTTAACTTTTTTATTATTTACGGAGCCTGTTTTCTTGAATCGTTTAGTGAGCCTCCTAATTTTACTGACATTAGGCCTGGGTCTTCCTGGAAACATGATTCAAAATTTTCGTCTTGTTTCAGAACAAGACTTTCTGGATATACACACATTCGCACAGTGTGAATTGGTGTCTTGGCATGGCCAACAATCACAGTAATCACAATACTCACTAAATGTGCAACACTTGCATCTAAGCTTTGCAGATACACGTCCATATGAATGACAAAACACGTGTGAACTAACGATATGAGTCAGCAGAGCGCGCCAACCCCCGGCTGAACCGTGAACACGCGCCCGCGATCTGTGCCAGTCAAAGCCGGCTTAGCTTGCCGTGTTTATCGGGGCACACATAGAGATAATAACCCTGTATTTTTGTCAGGTATTCCAGTAATTTTTAATCGTTTATATTTTATGTTTTTTGTGAGTCCAGTCTTGTGCATAAAACATGTTTGGATGGATATTTTAAGTGTGGTTATTTATGATTTATATGATGCATTCTGTTTCTTGACTTTGTAACTACCTGAAGTCACATCATATTTTCTTGAGTATCTCGCACACCTTTTCTCGAAAGGATTTCTTATGTCTTATGTGAATACAGTCGAACCTCTGTCGTTAGGAGTTACCTAAATACCGTAAATTCGACTCATTGAAAACTGAAAGTTGCAAGAAGCCCAAAAACATAATGGTTGGTTGGTTCCTCTGTTTAGATTCTATACACACCCAAAGTACACGGGGCTACATTACCACGTTGTCGCAGTTTAAGGGCTGCGACAACGCGGTCATGTAGCCCCGTGTACTTTGGGTGTGTGTAGAATCTGTCTGATAACCGGTGTTAATTGTAATGGCTGTATTAGTGTGTGTTATCTGTTTTTAATTCAAGTTAGGACTGCATACATTTGATTTTCAAGTAGTTCCAACTTTTGCTACCAAACGCCACCATCAACGACCAACTAGTTCTGCACTTTTTTTACTAGATGCCACCGCAGTCAGCTCCTGGCAACGAACGTTGGAACCTAAGTGCCTTACTCAAAGATAACTATAATTTAGCTTCACACAGGTGTAATTAGTGGAAGGTTCTTTATCATGCCATAAATCTATGATGTGGGACCACCAGCTTTACTTCCCCTCCGAAGGAAGGCATACTGAGGGATAATGAAGAGTGATCTTGGCACAGTACACATTGTGGTGTGTTGCATCAGTTTGACCTAGCACACAGGGGAAGATACGGTATAAACGATATTACAGCAATAACTGTTTCAATGTAATTAATGGCTTTACATAGTTTGAGCAGTTATATACAATAAAAATACAGTAATATCCACAAAGCATTCATTGATACAAAGAGGTTTCTCTTCAGCTGGCTTTCTGCATTGAAATAACTCTAGCATTATATTATGAATTTCATGTGCTCCCCACGCCATCTTTTGCTGTCACCCAGCATGGATTGGTGATGGAGACTGTATCAGCTAGTACAAACGAGCATTGCCAATTTTCTTAATTCACAATTCTCGCAGTAGACCTACTATGTGTTTGCATTTCCTGGACAGAACATATGGCCATATTATTTATGTGGATGCAGCATACCAATTTGATTACAAGTTGTAAGAAGTCCAAAAACATAATGGAGAGCGAATGATCTTGTCACAGTACACATTGTGGTGTGTTTGACCTAGCATACAGGGGAACAATGATTGTACAGCAACAGCTTGTAGGGGTTTTACATTTGTCGGGCACAGGGCCATCCAGTCATTGCGCTCCAGGAGCGTGGTCGCGCTCAGGGAGCACTGGGCAGTCAGACTAGCGCTCCTTCCCCTACCACCACTACACTGTGGACGATGTTCGGACCACGCTGACTAGATACATACGTACAGTCGTGCGGCCGAGAGCTCTTGTGGGATTATTGACTTATTAATAGGGCTGTTTTGCCATAATAATGGTACTCCGATGTATAGAATGTGCAGGAAACGTACACATGTGTTAAGTAAAGAATATTGTGATTTATTCCAAAATGAAATGTGAACATATTAGAGAGGAAAATTCAACAACAAATTGTGTTCTTTTTAACACATTACATCTCTGTTGCACACAAAACATTTGGCATGCCCTTTATAAGCTGTACAGGAAACTGAAATTTCCCATTCTGCTTTAAAGACTGCTGCTTCACCACTCCTTTTTTTGTATGCTGTTCATTCATGACCACTGCGAAACTGATTTACTTACACGCTGTGAATAAAGCGCATTGGACTAGACTAGTGACTGATGGATCGGCTGCACACTTCAGCGTGCTCAGCCAGCCAAGCTCCTCCCACCACTTCTGAAACTACCTTCCCCCAAAGCGCTCGGAGCACAGGCTTAAGAGTGCGGGAGCGCTGTCTGGATGGCCCTGGTCTGGCATGTGGCAAGCAATGTATCCTGCAGGGTTTATAAATGCATATGTGAAGAGTTTCATTAAACTTGGTTATTTTTTTATAGGATTGCCAAGGTTGACAGCATTGACACTTGGTCTCGATGCAATTGCTGGCATTTCTGAGGCTGCTTGTGTTGTAAGAACTAACCAGTCATTAGACTGATATACAAAAAACTGAGAAGAGTATTTTCTGAAAATTGTTTCATGGTTAATTGTATCAAAATTTATCCTAGTGACAAATAGAAGCTGTCAGTTGTTAGGCCTCCTCAGGGGTTCGCAACTATTGGGACGTGGGTTGGCGACCACAGGTGAGTCAGGCATTACTTCCAATTACTTGTGCCGGACTCCTCTCTTGCAACTTTACTGTCGACCTCCTGTCAAACTCTTGCTCTCTTCCGACACTGAAAGTATTAGGGTGTCTGAGATCTAGGGTGTCTTACATTTTCCCATCTTGTCACATCTTTCCTGATACCTACATTCTTCGAGGGGTAAGACCTCAACTTTTCTTTTCATGGTATCTCCTGCCTTCTGCATAAGTCCCTTAAGGTAGCAGGGTGTATGTAGTACACTGATTTGTGCTACATCTTCAAAGGTTCATGGCTGGTGAGCTTGGGAATTAGCGAACCCGAGGGATTCCTAGCTGGGTTCGATTTTTCCCCTTACTCCATTGACTTCGCGGCGGATCCTCCCTTAGATGGCTCTATTTCCTTCCAAGCCCTCCGTTCTTTTTTTTTTCTTTTTCTTTCAAAGGTTAATGTCATTTCATTCTCCTGTCTTTTATTTCCCTTCTTCCTGTTTTGTCCATCTTCTTCTAGTATGTAAGTTAGATTTTAGTCTATAGTTTGTTGTTGTGTAATAAGTAGATTTCTTTTTTTGTATCATTGGGGTCTGATCACCTAAATGTTAGGTCCCTTAAATCAACAATTATCATCATCATCATCATCAGTTGTTAGGTCAGGCATTGTACTGAAAGTTCAAGCCATTTAGATGGTAGGTAAATGATAATGAATTAAAACATTTGATCTATAAAGGACACAAAATTATGATCTGCAGATTTTTACACCATCGTCTCACATAGGTCAGTTTAATTTTCTACCTTTCATCTGAATTGCAAGTACTTTTTGTACAGCCTCTAATTGTCATCAGTGTGATTGTGAAAATCTAATTTTGGAATTTTTGATCAATTTACTATATAATATTAACTTCTTAAATTCTGCCACAATCACATTGGTTTCAATCAGTTAAGAAACACCTGTTAAAATGTATGTAAGTTAAGACGTCTAGTCAATATCTTTCTGAAACATGTTTATTAAATAAAGCATGTTAAAATATCGTTCATTTTTCGTCATGAACATTGATGCCTTCATCAGCTAATAATTAAAATTAGGAACTGCCCTTAACAAGATTATAATAATGTATGAAGTTGTGCTAGTTTTCTTCTAATCCTTAAAAAGTACATTAAAAATATCAAATTAAAAGAAAAAGAAAGGTTATTCAAACTTCATCCAATTAGTAAATTAGGAAAAACATAGTGCAGCTAAATTTTAAAAGCTATATAAATTGAAATTATGCAATTATTAAATTAAGATGACTAAGTGCATGCAGATTATTACTATTCAACATATTAGGAGTCTCCTTTATAAATGCAATTCCAGAAGTCATTACAGATGATGATTTTGCAAATTTTTTGAAGTGGTCATCCTTTACGTTTGAAGTTTGCTTCTAATATCTCTTAGTGTGAAAAGTACTGGTACCTTTGGCTTCCAAATAGGTCTCATTTTATTACACCGAAGCCTCCGAATTGTGTATACATGGCATTTGTATTGTACAATGGTAGGTTCGTGCTAAGGTCTTAGATATAGCAAGGATTGTATGTAATGGCATCCTTGAATGTGCCATATAATCTTATTAATCTTTTAATGTGAATACAAATTAGTAATGCAGGAAAGAAACATACACCCGGATACGAGTATTGGCTGCCGCCGCCGCCGACAGAAATTAAGGATGATATCAAGGAAGTCCGTCCAAATAACATTAATCGATCTCAAGAATAGAACATATAAAATTAAGATTCTATACGACTCACATGTGAGACTCCAAACCAAACTAAATAAAAGGGCAAAAGGAAGGGTGTTCTCCACTGAGGAAAGGATCTTTATGTCTGAGAGGATGCAGACATTGGTCCTGTGTTGGCCATAAAATATGAAAGAAATCTTGTAACTGATCACCTAATAAGTATGGTACCTAATAGATGTACTTTGTGTGGAAATGTGATAATGTTGACGTTTTAATCAATAAGCATGTTTCAGAAATATATTGATGAGGCGTCTTAACTCGCATACATTTTATGAGAAGTCAATATGGTCAAATATTTCGAAAACATTAAATATCATGTTGGATGTTTTTGCTTATTATACCAAACATTTGTCATGAATTTTTCTCTTGTCCATTTTTAGCCTATTTTCAATTTTGAAAAAAAAAATAGGCTATGAGATCACCTTTTGTCCGTGTGTGTGTGTGTCCCTAATAAATTCTAAACGGCTGGAGCGATTTCAATGAAACTTGGTAAGTTGATAGCACAATTCCGGGCGACCCCGACCGTGCTCTTCAAATTTTGTTAAGTCTCACCAATCCAACATGGCGGCTGTGCTAAATATTTCACCAGCGTTCAATATCTCCGAAACTATTCCCGATATCTCCCTGGAATTTATTACGGTGATAAAGAGAACTACTAGAAGTTCACCTATGTGAATCTAAGAAGTGATTATCCGGGCTGTTAGGCCGTGGTCCAGTAGGGCTGTTGTTTCCCGACGTTTCAGCGAAGACTGCATTCACCATTCTCAAGGGTCTTCTCTTTACGATGGCCAGAGGTAGACTGAAGTTGCGCTTGTCCGCCACCGCTATATATAGTGTGCGACCGGGTCGGTTCACTGCGCGGTCCGGAACTTTCCGCGACAGAAGTGGAGCGCGCTATGTGACTTTTGAAAAACTGGTAACTACAAAACCAACATGGCGGCCAAGCGAATTTGCGACTTTTCAATAGACGCTTCTCGTGACTTAATCAACCAAACGCAATAAAACTTGGTACAGTATATGTTTATACACATTCTAATGCACCGACATCTAACTTCGTTCAATTGTGTACATAACCACAAGATGGCGGATGTGCGAAATATTTCACCGGCATTCTATATCTCTGAAACTAATAGCGGTATCACCCTGAAATTGTGTACGGAGATAAAGGGCACTACTGGAAGTTTATCTATATGACTTTCAAAATCCGGTTAACTACAAAACGAACATGGGGGCCAAGTGAATTTGAAAATTTTAAATAGACCTTTCTCGCGATTTAATGTTCCAAACGCAATGAAATCTGTTACAGGAAATGTTTATACACATTGTAATGCACTGGTATCTAATTTAGTTCAATTGTTTACATAACTTCAAGATGGCGCCTGTGCGAATTTTAAAATTTAGTTTTTATTTCTTGTGTCGTAATCATGCGATCGAAGTGAAAGTTTGAATAATAAACCTACGTAATAATGTTCATCTAATGGTGCATGACTCTATAGCCTATACATTTAACAATCCAACATGGCGACCATCAGAAATATTTAGACGGCTCTAAATATCTACGAATCTATTATAGCAATGAAACTGTTTTTTTTATGTTCATAGGGGCTATGAACTTATGTTCACCTATAGGACTTTAAATAACCTGGTGATCACAAATCCAACATGGCGGTGACGCGAATTATAAATATTCACATGCACCTTTCTTGCAATTTAACCATCCGAGTGCAGTGAAACTTGGTACAGTAAATCCTTATACGAATGTTAATCCACCGACATCTAATTTATTTCAAATATTTGCATAACCACAAGATGGCAGCTGTGCAAAATTTTAAAATCTCCTTGTTACTTCTTGTGTCCTAATCATGCGATTGAAGTTTGAATGCTACACGTACACAATAATCTTCATGTAACAGTACATAACTCTAGGACCTACATATATAAAATGCAACATGGCGACCATCCGAAATATTTAGTCGGTTCTCATTATCTACGAATCTCTTACAGCAATCAAACTGAAATTTTGTATGTTGATAGTGGCAGTTAACATAAGTAGGATATATGAAAATAGGCTGTATAGTTCTTCACGGAACTACTTGTTTCTTCTGATTTTCGCCTTGAAAAAAAGGGTATGTGCAGCACATAATGGTGCAGGGTACTCAAGAAAATATGGTGTTAGATTATTGTAAACATATAAAATTACTCCTAATGTTAATTGCAATTCGGCACAGGGTCCGCTCATCCTTGGCGAGTTTCATGTTCTCCTTCAGACGGTGTCAGTTCAAACTGAAGAACAAGGCAGCCTTAACCACCAACTGCTCATTCCTGTACATGACATGGTTGTACCAGCACAAGCTGTTTTTTAACATTTTTCTCTTTTATGACCACCATTCTCATGACCATCCAATCTTGGTCTAGCTGCCTGAGGCCATGCACAGCTCCATGACATTCAAGGCTTCCTCATGCATGATGGTTGGTCTACATCAGGTTCAATTGTAAAAAAGTGATCACTTAGTCTTTGGCCTTCAGGTGGATGGATATACTGTGATTGCAGGGAGTTTCAGTGACTTCTCTCCACTTCAGCTTCCTGCTTAAACCTTCAATGCCCACCCTGATCAAGGTGCAATTACAATTGCCTACATTTTGAGCTTGTGACCACCAATATTCATGGTATTTTGTGTTTATCTTCAAATTATTCATCTTTTCAAATTCTATTTTGTATTTCTTATTGAACTTTTAAAAGTTGATATTGTATTGTGACATAATGCACTTAACATACACACCTGTGAATTGCATGAATCTCCCAGTTCTCTGTCGGATAGATATTGGATGGATTTAAACATACTTCTTGATTCTACAGAGTAACTTGTTTGATGCTGAAGGGAGCACAAAATAACTTCAAACTATTCATCAATTCAAATTTGACAGTCTGGCTTGAAGCTCTTCTTTCAAAGTTCTTAAAAGACAACTTGGCTATGGTTTAATATTTTGACATTTCCTTTTCTCTATGTCAAAGCACGAGTCAGTTGTCGAAAAGGTTGCCCTAAATTATCATCATCATCAGTCACAATGGAACTACTGCTGGATAAAGGCCACTCTCATTCTCTTTCACAGTCAGCCCATGATCTATGGACCGCTGTGTCCACTCCTTGCAAATGCCTAATCTCATGTCAGGTCTACCTATAGGAAGTTTACAGTAAAAAAAATCCAGTGTAAGACTTAGTACACCCATCATCCATTTGCCATGTGACCTGGTCAGCTCTGCCTCTTTTTCTTTGTGGTGCATTGACATCCTTCATGCAGGTTTGAGATATTGGTCTTCCTTGGGTAGTTTAAACATTAGGGTATCCGAGGCCTAGGGAGTCTCTTCCTTTCCCGCCCTTGCCTAATCTTTTCTGATACCCTCCTTCTGCGAGGGGTCAGCCTCCTTTTTCTTTTCATGTTCTCTCCTGCCTTCTGCTCAAGGCCCTCAAGGAGGCAGGGTGTATGTAGCCCCACCAATTCTGGTGCACCCTACATATTGCTACACCCTCAGGGGCTCACGGCCGGTGAGTTCGGGAGTTGGTGACCCTGAGGGATTCCTGAGTTGGGTCCGGTTTCCCCCTTTTGTCCATTTCCTGTGGGGTGGACCCTCTCCTCTTTCACTTTCCTATCTGCCTTTCATTGGTCTCCTTCCTTCCAAGTCCCTCAATCCGCATTCTTCGAGGGTTGAGGGCATTTCTTTTCCTCCTGTCCTTTATTTGCCTTATTCTCCTTTTGTTTTCCATTTCTTCTTCTAGTATACTAGGTATAAGTTATTAGTTAGTTTTAGTTATAGTTTACATTTCATTTTCATCTTCACGATCACCCAAACCATTAGGGGCCGATAACCTAGATGCTAGGCCTCTTAAAACAACAATTATCATCATCATCATCTTCCTTAGGAGGTTAGTCCTAACATGGTCCTTTCCATTGCTCTCTTGGCTACTTTTGAATTTTTGGGTAGTTTTAACATTTAGACTCCAAGGCTCACATCCATGTCATTGCAGGGAAGATGCACTAATGTGTTGTATCGTGTTATGAAGGAGCAGCTGGTTTGTCCTGTATAGAATTTTGGGATATATACTGCATGCTACCACTAGGAAGCTTGTTTTTATTAGTGTGTGGATTCGAGCTTATTTGACATAAAAGTCTAAGAATATCACTTTTACAAATCCAAAATTTAAGAAATAAAATCAACATTTTTGAAATGAAAGGTAATATTTTTGTATTTAAAAGAATGTATTTTTTAAAATATAAAGAAAGATTTTGTTAAATAGATTAAAAATGCTAAGAAGCATACTGAAACCTGTTAATTATTAATTATATTATCATACAGTATAAAATATCAAGATAACTGCATCATTAGAAGATTCCAATAAATAATCTGGTTGCAGATATAATTATAAAAAAACATCAACTGGAAGTTAAATTACTAAAATGTCCTTGCTAAAATAATAAGTAATTTTATGAAAGTACCATACCAATTGGCTATCTGATATGACATCTAGTAGTGAAAATAAATGCTAGAATTAGGTCAGCCATTAACACTTTGTACGTAGGTAAATGGATGCACTGAACGTTATAAAGATTCATTAGAATGTCTGCAATTGTGGGGAACTCTTGTGTAAATTCTAAATGCAAAATGAACAAAAATGAAGCATAAACTTGGGATAGGGCTATAAGTTGGGTCGAAGAAAAGCTTTATATTTTCATGTTACATTGAGAAAAGAAAACACGAGAAAACACACGTGATTGGCATAGTTCATGGTACTCAAAGAAGCCATGTATACTATGTCTTGCATTCAGACCATAAATGACTGTTATAAAATATTGTTTTAGCCTGAATTCCAAATGTTTTAATTACTGTGCTTATGATTTTTGAATTTTTTAATACTGTTTTATATTTGTATATGTATGTGAATTTGTAAACCATGTGTTGAAGTGTGGAAGTACCTCAGTGTACTGAATATTGTATAATTGTCTGCAATAAATGTATTTTATTCTTGTTGTACATCATAAAGATGAATTATTTGACTCCCCCAGGGGCTCACAGCTAGTGGGACATAGGTTAATGACCACAGAACTCCTGTTGAGCCCAGCATTGTTTCCACTTACTTGTGCCAGGCTCCTCTCTATCATCTTTGATATCGACCTCCCTCTTGTTCGCTTCCGACCCTGACGGTGTTAGGGTATCCGAGGTCTAGGGAGTTTATCACTTTCCCGCCTTAATTAGCCCTTGTCTCATCCCTCTGATCCCTCATTCTTCGAGGGGTCAATCCTCTTGTTTTTCTTTTCATTATATTTCCTGCCATCTACTCAAGGCCCTAAAGGATCAGGGCGTGTGTATTCCCACCCCTTACGGTGAATTCTGGATGGCGCTACACGCTCGAGGGCTCACGGCTGGTGTGTTGGCGACCCTGAGGGACTCCTGCTTATCTGCCTTTCTTGGCTCTTGAGGGGCGTGGTGGCGCAGCGGTCAAGCTGTTGGCCTCTCACCAAGGTGGACCGGGTTCGATTCCCGGTCAATACATGTGAGATTTTCAAAGTGAAATGCCATGTCCCGTGGTTCGGATTCCACGTAAAAAGGAGGTCCCGTGGCTCATGATCACATGATTAACGGTCACGTAAAACTACAAGCTTCCTTCCTTTCTTGGCTCTACTTTCTTTCAAGTCCCTTAATTCTCATTCTTTGAGGGATGAGGGCATTTCCTTTCCTCCTGTCTTTTATTTACCTTATTCTTGTTTTTGTTTTTCATTTCTTCTTCTAGTATGGAAGTCAGTAGTTAGTTTTAGTTATGGTTTCCATTCCATTTTCACGATCACCCAACCCATTAGGGGCCGATAACTCAGATGTTAGGCCCCTTAAAATGACTTATTATCAAATTATTCAATATTCTTGTATTGTACTCATACGAGGTGACATAAGAGACATATGTAACGCATGCACTCATACATTCATGTACGCACACATGAAATATACTGGAAGTAAATCTAAGAGCACTTGAATAAATGCGTTTGAAGAGGACAGGAAAGTACAGGGTAGCAGATTTTGAAGCTGGGTTACTGTATAACCCTTTAGTAGCAGAATATTTTCTTTCTTGCTAACAGGTATGCATTGGTTGATAACTAAACACCTCAATAGCATAAATTACACTTCTCAGGCAAGCTGTGAAATCCCACTTGACTTAAAATACTCGCACTGTCATGTATCATGCAGTTACAGACAAATCTTCATTATATTATCACGTCACTGCACAGTATTTCTCTTCATTTTATATTAAAAGATCGTAGCTTTAATTCACACGAAAACTATGGTCTAGCCTTTTGTTTAACATATCACAAATATAATGGACTAGAAGAAGTACCCGTTCTTCGAACGGTGTTCGGTGTTAACACCAGACATTATCAATTGAGCTACTGTTGCAGTGGTTAGCGGTTTGTCATTCCTTCATAAGTTTATCAGAACGAAGTTAGTTTTCTGGGAATATCACACACACTGTTAATTTAAGGGCCTTAAAATGTGGTTTTTGGACACCCTATATAGACTCCCGAATTTTGTGTCTCATATTGAGAAGCACAACATATGCTCTGGTCGTCCTTCTAGGATAATTTTTATATTTCCCTATTTTAGCATGTATTTTGAGAAGTTTTTCCCTATATCCATCTTTCTACTGTATGAAAAGTACGGTGAAGAATTTTATAAATGATTGGTGTATTGACTCTCATGGATGCCATACCTAATTTTACGATGCAACAAGCATCCGAACACGAGTTATAGGCGTACATAAAGATACACAGAAAGACAGACATACAATTCTATTATCTGCAACATATCACCCAGTTATCCAAATATGGGTATATCTACCACACAGTATCAAAGAAAATCATCCTTACGATGATCCCGTATGTCGACAAAATATAAATAAAAAATAAATGATGAGTTAAAATGTGTTCTCAAACTAAATTCAACTAACGTGTAATTCATGACGTGAAATAGAATTGAAAGCCTTGTAGACGGAACGCAATACACGTCGCATAAAAACTGACCCTCTACGTTGTGTTAGGTCCCCATACACAGGAAGACCCCTTTCATAAATTATAAAGGCTTGTGGTGCATGAAAATTCAGGTTCTTTAGCCTCAATTGGCCCAAATTCCTAAAAGCCTCAAAATGTGCTGATCAATTCAGGAATTTTTGGTAAATGATGTTGCTGTTTGGAGATATAATAGACCTTCTGTACTATATGTCTTGCGTGAAAACATTCTAGGTTACCCCTTGACCCCCTTAATTGCATTGATGAATTATACGGTCTAAGTTGGTTCCGTAATAACCTAATAGCCATTTGCAAACTTTCACAGAAATGTAAAAAATGGAGTGACATTGCTTCTTACAGAAATAGATGGAAAGTTGGATGCCACCCCTTGAGACAATGTTGTCATGGTTACCGATTTGCATTCCTTCATTAGTTTGTTAAATTAAGTTTAAATTAGTTTTTTAGGAATACTTCAGACTCTATTGGTTTTAGAACCTTATATTGTAGTTTTCGAGGACCCTTTAGGGCCCCCGAGTTTTGTTTCTGGCACCGAGGGGCTTTGTCTCGTCGTTGTAAGCCATAATATAATACTAATATAATATAATAATATAATATAGGGATAGAAATATAATAGACCTGCCAGACCACACCCGCAGGTGTAAATCGCGCTTAGAGTACCCCTTGACCCCCTTAAGCGCATTATACGTATTGATGAATTTTACAGCTTAATTTGGTTCCGTGATAACCTTCTAGCCATTTGCAAACTTTCACACTAATGTAATTAATGGAATTGCAATAGATGGAACTCTGAGAATCTGTTGCCATGGTTACCGGCTTGTATTCGTTCATTAGTTTATTAAATGAAATTAGTTTTCTGGGAATATCTCCAAAACTGTTGGTTTTAGGGCCTTAAAATGTGGTTTTCGTGGACCCTTTAGAGCCCCCCAGTTTTGTCTTTCACATTGAGGGGCTGAAAATGAGCTTTGTCACGTCCATCTACGCCTATTTTAGCATATATTTTAAGGGGGTAGGCCCTCTTTTATGAGAGGTACGGAGAAGAGTTACATCAATGATTAGTGTCGTGCCTCTGATGGATATCTGTACCAAATTTGACGTTGATACACCCAGCTGTTCTCGAGTTATAAGGGAACAGAGTTGTCCACAGACAAAAAAAAAATATTTTGCGCGCATCCATCATAAAACAGTCTGAAACGCGTAAATAACTCAAATATCCGTAGAAATTCAGAAAAAAAAACCGGCAAACTTTCATTTTATATTGAACCCTTTATCCACAGGCTGTATAAAGGATTCTAATAAATTATTCATCATCATTTGATACATTTCTACAGACAGCAGATATGAGAGCCAGACGGAGTTGGGAAATGTTGAGAAATCAGTGGCGGAGAGAACACAAAGGTTTAAGCTCCTGTGGTATTTTAGAAAGTAGCATAGAAATCTTGACGCATAGGACAGGTGCAACTTTTAGCGCGAAGAGAGGCTTGGGTACGCACAATATGGCTTGTTACTATGAGAGTTGGCGCCAAGAAGAAATTGAATGCTACGATGTGAATGGTCAATCTTCATGTTAACCACTCCTTGTGGCAGGAATACAGGTAAGAGCTCGCGAAGATCTACAAGAGTCTGAACCAATAATATCAAGACGCCCTGTTTAAGCGGCAACTCGGCGTTATAACGCATCCTGGTGAATTAACGCGGGAGTTATCTACGGATTAATTCCACGATCGATTCGAGCTAGCTTCAGCATAATCGTAACCTCCACATTGCTACGAACTCAATGATACCGATCGCATGCTAGTCTGATAATTATTATGGAATATTTTTCCATAAATCTCCTTCCATGCCTACTCTAGCCAGTTTCATTTATAAATGGTCCAGGAAGCTTCGAGAGATGACTTTTATTTGAGCATTTGAGGACGTAAGGCCTTTATTCAGGTGTCCGAGGACACGAGGCATAACTTCTAATTTTAGGATCGTGGATACTCTGCATATTTTTCATGTGCGTGAACATGGAACATTTTCGTCAAGTTATAAGTGTAACTTCAGTGATTTATTTGTAGTCTCAGTACTACCAGATAGGGCGAGTTCATCGATATAATTCACCAATAGAGAGTCAAGAAATTTAGTACTTGATCGGTGAATTTAATAGGAAATATATCGTGTGTGTATCTGACAAACATTATTTTAATTCAGCACGAGATGACGTCTAGGAACGAGGGCGGATCTTGGAACCAGCAGGACATTTGCCAGAAGATGTCGATGGCGAGCTAAGCATTTTAAAGGAGTGATGGCTGGAGATGTTTTCCTGACGCTGTTCTATAGGAATGAGTACAAATTAATTAATTAATTTATAAATCAGCTATGGTTTTATGGGACGTATTTTTGTAGATATGTGTTTGCTTGTTCGGTAATGTAGATTCTTAGTTCTTGTTTACTGACACATTAAGTATGGGACAAGCTGAGCGCTTTGTATTTTGTAGATATTGTGATTTTGTTTGGTTCAAGTGTACGGGGCTATGCGCAGCTTGTGGTCGCATTCGCTTGCGTGAATCGCGGTCAAGCATTGTAAATTCGGAAGTATGCCTTATAACAAAAATGGAACTGAATTAATTTTGAGATTAAATATAGAAATTGCAGGGTAAAGATTTTTTGTGAGCAGAATTTATGATGGATCAGGATTATGTTGATAGTTGCTTTTCTAGCAGGTCTGTACGGGATGGCACTCTTGCACCCGAGTTTTTGTTGTTTATTTTGTTTAATGTGTCTGTGGACGCAATGTAGGTTGATCTGTTTTGAGCCGACCCAGATGGTATGATTATGAGTGAGTCAGTCCAAGCTTTATGGTGTATGATGTGATTTTATGATGCGTTCGCGGGAAATATATAATTGGGATTATTCCGGCTTGCTGCACATCAGCCCAGTTCATAACCTCGCGAGGCTGAGCTTGTGGAAAATATTTGTGTTTCTTGCCATCCAAGTGGATGAGTGAGATATGTATTTTCGCGTTTCCAGATGGATAACGGGATCAGTGTGGTCCCATGTATAATTAGCACCAAGCTTGAAAGACTGAAGGAGAGTAGCGGCAGCGTTGACTCATAACTAGGGGAGCGCTCAAATCAGATAACGCGACCTGGTCATTAGCAGCAGGCTAGGTTCCTGTATTTCAAAATAAGATGTTGTTTAAATTCACAAAACCCTGATCGGTTATAAAGAGTATTTGATTGATTAAATGGGTGTTGTCCATGGTTTTAAGGTATCTTCCGAAACATCTGTTTGTCTGGCTCTTATTCGTGTAAATATAATTTTCAGCCGTTAGGCTTATATTTTGTTGTTGTTGCTTGACTTCTGTGTGTTTATTTTACGCGTTCAATGACCCCGTGTGGCATTAGGGTGTGCGAGGCTGTGTTCCCAATTTGTGATGCGAGCTTTTTGGCCTATTTTCGGCATGCTCTTTATGTTTTGTGTGCTTTGGCACGGGCTAGAATCTCGGGGAGGTTCATCGTGTTTTTTTTAGTTTTTTTTAGATCTTGCATGTGTCAGTAGTAATTATAGTGTGTTAATTAAGGGTGGGTCCCATAGCCGTAGTGTGATTTAAAAGATGCAACTCCATGAGCAAGATGACTGTTTCAGTTGTAAACGGACTCGCATCAGTACTCATTTTCTTATTCACAATCAGTACACCACGCATTATATAACTTCTTGACTAGGATAAAATGGACTTGCATCCATATGTTGTGAGGAGCGAGTTCTTACCGCTCAATTTTATGTTATGATTAATCATTTTGAGTGAAGCTCTATTCACATTGTTTTGTTGTGTGGAGCGAGTTCTTACCGCTCAGTAATATATTTATTTTCTTATGCACGTAATTTTCAGTCATTAAATATCTTTTATTCTACTTGCTATTCATTTTATTTCTAGTATAGCCTCTGTCATGGACCTTTCTATTCATTAGAGCATGTTGTTTTTGCGAACTTTGCTTTGAATCGCATTCAGGACTGACACGACCCCGTAGAAAGAATCTTGATAAAACACTGCTTTATTGAAGGGTGCATAGACAAGCTGGCGCCCAACGTGGGGGCTAGTTCGTTGCTAGTTACCGCTAGAACACGTTGGATAGTCAGCATAGATCTAGTAGATCAAGCTGTCGCGAAAATGTGGTGTTTCACTGATATATGGGACTGTTTGAAATCACCGGAAGTGATATTTTGTTAACGTAAATACGGCGATGAGAAATACCGCCAAGAAAATGGAATATACAGTAGAATCACGAGTTTGCAAGTTAAATACGATTCACTTTTTGTTTATTGATGTAATTAGTAAAGTAGTGTACGTGAAATCGGGCGCCCATTGATTAAATGTGAAATTAGATTTGTTTAGAAAGTCAAACTCATGAATATGTTAGGAGGCTGGTATCCGTAAATGACAATTAATACTTTGTTAATTAGTCAGTGTCAACATCAGATCTGGATAGTAATTTTATGACTGAATATGTGCGGGGTTAAGAATTTATTAAATAAAATTAGAACCATTCAGTGATGCAGATTGATTTGCGGGAGTAAAGGGGATAAGATTAAATGAACTGGAAGTGGTCAAATGAAGTAAATGTATGTCAAGAATTATATATGTGTGTGTCGGGGAGACATTTCCATGTCATCCTCCTATTTTCTCAGTGATATATATTTTGTGTGTGATAATGGCAACAGTAGCGCAGATCCAGGCGATCGATGAAAGTGCCACGGCACGAACCCAGGAACTATTAAAGGAACAGAGTGCGAAGTTAGACACTAAACTATCCGAACAATCAAGCGAGTTTAAAACACAACTAGCTGAACAGAGTGAAAAAGTAGACACTAAGATATCTGAACAGAGTGAAAAAATAGACACTAAGATATCTGAACAGAGTGAGAAATTAGACATTAAATTAGCGGAACAGAATGAGTCATTCCAGACTCAAATGAATGACACTATAAAAACACAATTATCTGAACAGAATGAGTCATTAGAAATTACATTAATTGAATAGGGTAACTCATTACAAGCGCAAGTAAATGAAAATATAAACAAACAATTAGAAGCGCAAGAGAGTAGAAATACGAGTCAGTTAGCCACATTATCTGCAGAGATGAAAGAGTACACTACGCAGCAGATGGTTCAATTCGCGCTTGATATAAGTAAGAATAACGACAAACAGCTAGGTCAGATAAAAAAAATTAGAGGACACCTTCAACCGTAAATTAAATGATTTGGACGAAACTGTATTGGCAAAACTAGCTCAGATAGAATTAGCATGCACGGTAAATAACAGTGAGGTTAAAACGGCACAGAATAGTCTTGAAAAGCGGTTTGATAAGATGGAGGAGGATTCTACGTTTATCCAGGGACAATTGTCAGCAGTAAATGAAAGTATTACGGGCCTGATAAAGGATATGGATAAATTAGAAATACAATCAGCAGAGCGATGGCGAAACCTAGAATCGGACCAGGATGATTTGAAGAGTACGATAGATGAGAATAATCTACGTCTAGAAGACAGGCTTGAGAAGATAGAATCGAATCAGGAGGACACGAAACAGCAGATGGAAGAAAAACTGGGCGCGATTAAAGATAGCATCAGAAAGGATTGGCGTAAGATGAGCAGCGACTCTAAAGAAGAACGGTTAACGATCATAAAGACCGTAGGTGATAACCATACGCGCATTAAAGCACTTGAGGAAGAAATTAAGAGTAAAATGAAGGAACAGACGGACAGAATCATAAAGGCAGAACTGCGTTCGATGGGACAGAACACGTTATTTCAGGCAGAGCACGTTAAAGACAAGGAAGTTGACTCAGCAAGCCCGGGGGCAATTAGCGCGGCAAGTAGCCAAGGTCTGACAGGCAGCCCATTAACGACTAACACAAAGGGATTTCACAACAACATTGGGGGAACCTCTACTCCTCAACATGGCAATCAGCACCCTCAAGTCGTACAAGTTATTCGATCAAATGAATTTAAACCAAATAAATTCACAGAAAATTCTGGTGTCACACCGAAGGCTTATCTTAGGGAGATAGAGGACTATTTTAATGACAATAACATACCGCCCGCGCGTCGTTTAAGATTGATGGAACGATTTCTTTCGGGAAATGTACTTACGTGGTTCTTGAGTTTCAAGTATACTTTTGGAGGGATGGATGATTTTAAGGATGCGTTTCTTAGGAAGTATTGGTCGGCTTCTCTCCAACAAAGCCTTAGAATGGAACTTTATTCGAGAAAATATCAGTCAACTCAGCAGACGAAATATTCAGATTTATTTTCGTTACAATTGTTAAATTTAAAGATTTGGATCATCCTTTAGAAGAATCGGATCTGGTTATGACGATTGCACGGCAGTTGCCAGTCAATGTTCAGCAGGTGCTAGTGGCGGCAAACGTGGACACAGCGGTTCGAGCCGAACAAATCTTACGTCAGATTGACGAGACAACGTCTCACTTGCATCAGAGAGGGGGACGACAGCTGGAACTTGGAAACACGACGGAGGTTGTTAAACCCACCCATGTACACACCAGATCGCAAGCCACAAATACAAGTGTGTCAACAACACCAAGACGAGGTCAGGAGGGCGAAGAAAATAGGTCACACCAGCGACATGATAATAATAATAATGATAGGCAGACCCAAGGCAACAATAGGTATCAACAGCGAGGGTACCAACAATGGAGAAATAATAGGAGAAATGAGGGACCCTACAGACGGTACGAAAATAACAATAATGAGAATCGACAGTGGCGTGAGAGGAGATACCATAACCAGGGGGACTATCAAAATTATGGGAATGAATGGAACGACAGGCACGCCGAATCGCAGCGTTACCTGGAAGAATTACACGCTAATGGAGGGGACGAACAAGGACGTTGGAAACGTGCATTAAATAGGTCAAATCCTGACACCTATAAGGAAGAAATTAGAGAGGAAGCAAATATATCAGCCAGCCAGGAAGACGAACGAAGCTTGCCAGCACGGAACATGAGAGAACGTAGCCCGGTGGGGAAGAGAAACACCGGTGCGATACGAAAAACGAATCAATACTAGAAGAAGATGACAGCGAGGAGGAGAAGAGGAGGATGGCAGCAGAACGGAGGAGAAGAAGGAGGTGGCAGCACGGAGAAATGGAGAGGACCCTTCTCTATTGTGCGTAATCTTGGTAACAACGCATACAGAGTAAAAGAATTGAGTACAGGTACAATGTCTGTCTACAACGCAGCGAATTTAAAGGTGTATTTTACTAGCGAACCTGAGGGAACGCAGAAATAATGCTGCAAATTGAATATATGGAAGTACTTTTGCACATCCAAGTGTACGGGGGTCAATGAGTACGTCAGTTGAACGAGGAAGTTGGGGGCAGCCTGTTGTTGTCAAACACTAATGAGCTATGACGATGATGACACAGCGAGCGAGCGAGAGAGATAAGGATACTGGGCAGGAGAGGTACTAGTCTTAGGCGATCAGACAAGCAGGCAAACTGGGGAGGTCTGAATGAATGAATGAGCAAGAAGTAAACACGAGTGCGTGTCGACACTCCAACGACAGTGGCGGCTAGACTAGATATATGAGAGGGAGATTTCTCTAGGATAGGCAGAAATGGATTACAGATGTTATGTGTATTTAAAAAAATCGACTATATGCTATGTTCGATGTTTTCCAAGCAGGAGGATTGTGAACCCTTTATCCACAGGCTGTATAAAGGATTCTAATAAATTATTCATCATCATTTGATACATTTCTACAGACAGCAGATATGAGAGCCAGACGGAGTTGGGAAATGTTGAGAAATCAGTGGCAGAGAGAACACAAAGGTTTAAGCTCCTGTGGTATTTTAGAAAGTAGCATAGAAATCTTGACGCATAGGACAGGTGCAACTTTTAGCGCGAAGAGAGGCTTGGGTACGCACAATATGGCTTGTTACTATGAGAGTTGGCGCCAAGAAGAAATTGAATGCTACGATGTGAATGGTCAATCTTCATGTTAACCACTCCTTGTGGCAGGAATACAAGTAAGAGCTCGCGAAGATCTACAAGAGTCTGAACCAATAATATCAAGACGCGCTGTTTAAGCGGCAACTCGGCGTTATAACGCATCCTGGTGAATTAACGCGGGAGTTATCTACGGATTAATTCCACGATCGATTCGAGCTAGCTTCAGCATAATCGTAACCTCCACATTGCTACGAACTTAATGATACCGATCGCATGCTAGTCTGATAATTATTATGGAATATTTTTCCATAAATCCCCTTCCATGCCTACTCTAGCCAGTTTCATTTATAAATGGTCCAGGAAGCTTCGAGAGATGACTTTTATTTGAGCATTTGAGGACGTAAGGCCTTTATTCAGGTGTCCGAGGACACGAGGCATAACTTCTAATTTTAGGGTCGTGGATACTCTGCATATTTTTCATGTACGTGAACATGGAACATTTTCGTCAAGTTATAAGTGTAACTTCAGTGATTTATTTGTAGTCCCAGTACTACCAGATAGGGCGAGTTCATCGATATCATTCACCAATAGACAGTCAAGGAATTTAGTACTTGATCGGTGAATTTAATAGGAAATATATCGTGTGTGTATCTGACAAACATTATTTTAATTCAGCACGAGATGACGTCTAGGAACGAGGGCGGATCTTGGAACCAGCGGGACATTTGCCAGAAGATGTCGATGGCGAGCTAAGCATTTTAAAGGAATGATGGCTGGAGATGTTTTCCTAAGACGCTGTTCTATAGGAATGAGTACAAATGAATTTATTTATTTATTAAATCAGCTATGGTTTTATGGGACGTATTTTTGTAGATATTTGTTTGCTTGCTCGGTAATGTAGATTCTTAGTTCTTGTTTACTGACACATCAAGTATGGGACAAGCCGAGCGCTTTGTATTTTGTAGATATTGTGATTTTGTTTGGTTCAAGTGTACGGGGCTATGCGCAGCTCGTGCTCGTATTCGCTTGCGTAAATCGCGGTCAAGCATTGTAAATTCGGAAGTATGCCTTATAACAAAAATGGAACTGAATTAATTTTGAGATTAAAAATAGAATTTGGAGGGTAAAGATTATTTGTGAGCAGAATTTATGATGGATCAGGATTATGTTGATAGTTGCTTTCCTAGCAGGTCTGTACGGGATGGCACTCTTGCACCCGAGTTTTCGTTGTTTATTTTGTTTAATGTGTCTATGGACGCAATGTAGGTTGATCTGTTTTGAGCCGACCCAGATGGTATGATTATGAGTGAGTCAGTCCAAGCTTTATGGTGTATGATGTGATTTTATGATGTGTTCGCGGGAAATATATCATTGAGATTATTCCGGCTTGCTGCACATCAGCCCAGTTCATAACCTCGCGAGGCTGAGCTTGTGGAAAATATTTGTGTTTCTTGCCATCCAAGTGGATGAGTGAGATATTTCTTTTCGCGTTTCCAGATGGATAATGGGATCAGTGTGTTCTTATGTATAATTAGCACCAAGCTTGAAAGACTGAAACAGAGTAGAGGCAGCGTTGACTCATAACTAGGGGAGCGCTCAAACGCGACGTGGTCATTAGCAGCAGGCTAGGTTCCTGTATTTCAATATAAGATGTTGTTTAAATTCACAAAACCCTGATCGGTTATAAAGAGTATTTGATTGATTAAATGGGTGTTGTCCATGGTTTTAAGGTATCTTCCGAAACATCTGTTTGTCTGGCTTTTATTCATGTAAATATAATTTTCAGCCGTTAGGCTTGTGTTTTGTTGTTGTTGCTTGACTTCTTGTGTGTTTATTTTACGCGTTCAATGACCCCGTGTGGCATTAGGGTGTGCGAGGCTGTGTTCCCAATTTGTGATGCGAGCTTTTTTGGCCTATTTTCGGCACGCTCTTTATGTTTAGTGTGCTTTGGCACGGACTAGAATCTCGGGGAAGTTCATCGTAAATTTTTTAGTATTTTTAGTTCTTGCATGTGTCAGTAGTAATTATAGTGTGTTAATTATGGGTGGGTCCCATAGCCGTAGTGTGATTTAAAAGATGCAACTCCGTGAGCAAGATGACTGTTTCAGTTGTAAACGGACTCGCATCAGTACTCATTTTCTTATTCACAATCAGTACACCACGCATTATATAACTTCTTGACCAGGATAAAATGGACTTGCATCCATATGTTGTGAGGAGCGAGTTCTTACCGCTCAATTTTATGTTATGATTA
Source organism: Meconema thalassinum (assembly GCA_946902985.2). Classification (NCBI taxonomy): domain Eukaryota; kingdom Metazoa; phylum Arthropoda; class Insecta; order Orthoptera; family Tettigoniidae; genus Meconema; species Meconema thalassinum. The sequence continues at coordinate 282,974,188 of OX336392.1, forward strand.
ATCATTTTGAGTGAAGCTGTATTCACATTGTTTTGTTGTGTGGAGCGAGTTCTTACCGCTCAGTAATATATTTATTTTCTTATGCGAGTGAAAGTCAGGGAGGACTTCCTTTTTTTATTATTATTATTATTATTATGCACGTAATTTTCAGTCATTAAATATCTTTTATTCTACTTGTTATTCATTTTATTTCTAGTATAGCCTCTGTCATGGACCTTTCTATTCATTAGAGCATGTTGTTTTTGCGAACTTTGCTTTGGAAAGCATTCAGGACTGAGCACGACCCCGTAGAAAGAATATTGATAAAACACTGCTTTATTGAAGGGTGCAATATATAGAGAGATGGACTGCATCGCTCGGTGTTGACCGTGTTTTATTGGACAAATTTAGGTTTTACTCGCTAACCGTTGGAGATACACGAAAAGTGATAAGGACCTCTCGGATAGAAAATTAAATGTTAAAGCTCGTGTATGCCATTAAAAGTTTGCTATTTCTTAGCGTTCTCTTTTTATTTGAAATGGAAATATGAAATTTTGAAACCAAAGGGTGTAGTGACATCACTAAAATGGTCGCCATTTTTAAATAGTGCAAAATATTGAAATCAAAAGTAGCCTATGTGTAACTCGGGTAAATCAGTTACATATATGCAATTCAATGCAATGCAATTCATACATTCAATCGGATCAGTGGTTCTTACGTGATTGAGTAACAGACAGGACGACAAACGCCATCTCATTTTTATATATTAGTATGAATTTTTTGCCTTGATACTGTTCTAGTAGGAAGTTGTAAAATATCCAAATCATTTTGTCAAGATAGATAGGTCATGGAATAAGATATATATCATGTCACTTATAGATTTCTCACAACCTATTTTGTTATATCGGGATGTTTTATGAGTATCGACAGCAGTAACTATGGTTGCTAACGCACTGTGCTAGGCCATGGGGCCTTGGTAGATGTGGGTTTGAATCCCACCGTCGGCCATTTTTGATATGGTTTTCAATTTTCAACTCCAGGCAAATACTGGGACTGTTCTTTCTAATAGGTCACATTGCTTTCTTCCATCTCTTGCCCAGTTCCTTTCATCTTCAATTATTGTAATCTTTTTGACTCTGAGAGTCGCACATTTTTTCGTATTGACATGTATTGACATCGAAACATGTACCATGTGTTATAAGACGAGTGATTGCATCACAAAATTTTAATAAACAGTATTGACGAGGGGGAACCATTTGGAACTTTGTTCTTAATATTATTGTAATCGTCATTAATTCCTCTCATGAGGTTGGCATCAGTAAAGGCTTACGTCCATAAAAACCACCCACCCCCATAGACTTTCATTGCAATGTCAGGAGGGAACAGCTGAGTAGGTGATGAGCCTAGCACAGGCTGAGAGCGAGAGAGAGGCAGTCTAGCATCATCTGTCTCACCGTGCACAGAACGCTCTTTCTTATCGGCCGTCTTATGCGCTTTCCACTCGAGTAAAATGAGAAATAGGAAGTGGTGATATTATGCGTTATACCGCGATTTAAATTACACTTTGAAGGTGCCAATTGTCTGTGTGGACCAATATATTATATTAACTGTAAATAGCGTAAAAGTAATGTGCGAATAAACAAAAACCAAGACCAACTACAAGCAGGGCCAGAGCAGGAGACCACAGTTTTTATCGACGTTGCACATAATTTGCATCGGACCCTCATTATAACAGTTGTAAGATGGCTGCCTGCATGGAAACATGATCATAGGCTACCATTAGCACAAAGCGTGGAGATTTGCGTGCAGTTTATGGGAGCAGTGATATGATATGAAGTAGGAAGGATGAGATGATTTTTTTTTTAAACTTTTAAATACAATTCACTGATTTGGTTTCTTTATTAAAACTATTAGTATATAATGACAATGTATAATCATATCTGGTGTCATAATCTATGATTAACAAGAAACAATAACCAGTCATCCCTTAAAGCTTAACTATACATTTGAAAACATAACTTCTCTAGATCAGTCTCATACCTGACTTTCCTGTCCTGCCCTCTTGTCAGAACGTGCCGATAAAAGGATGATTGTAAGAGCTTGTGTAAACAGTCAAGACTTTTTCTGGACAGGTTTGAGACTACTTGATTATATTGTCTCCTTCTCTCCACATGCTTTCTTCTTCTCACACACAAAATTAAATTATTAAAGACATATTCAGCTTCAGAAGAAATAAGGTACTATTATTACTGTGAGCAATGAGGAGAATAAAACAACAATATCAGTTATCTAAAGTCGTACAAGGTAGATTCAAAACATGAGGTAACAAGAGCACTCCTGGGTGACATATTTCCCCCTCGTGTTCGAATATTCATCAGGGCCAAAGCAGGAGACCACAGTTTTTATCGATGTTGCACATAAATTGCATCGGACCCTCAGTATAACAGTTGAAAGATGGCTGCATGCATGGAAACATGATCAAATATGGATGTGCATGTTGTGATCCATATTTTTTGTGTGTATCGTAACAATTGATGAAATGTGGCTGTATCGTGCGTCATTAAAGACCAAATGATTGATCATTTATGTCATGGAAACACCCCCTTGTGCTCACCCAATAAGTAAGACTTTACAACTCCATCCGCAAAGAAAGTTATGGTGCTCTTTTGGGATCTTAACAGCGTCTTTCTGGTTAATTTCTTCACCAGGGGAGAGACAGTGAATGCTGCTAGTTTCTATGGCACACTTACCATACAGCCTGTCTTCAGGAACTGGACACAGACTTCTTCCATGCTGGCATCAATGCCTTTAAGTATCAATGGAACAAATGTGTGTATAAGGATTACGACTTAATTGAATAGTAAGGTGTATCAGTGCCCTGCAACTATGTATCCTTTAATTTGCATGGAAAATGACGTTTCTCAGTGTGAGGCCTTGTTACCTTAATTTTTGAAGCTATTTTGTAAGTACGTCACTAAAGCTGTACCGGTACTTACAAAAGTATTATGTTTAACGCTGTATTAATGACATGTTTGATCTGTGTGTTCCCTTCAGCAAGTAACATTTCCAGCAAAACAAAGAACTTAGTAGATTTTGTTGTTTTTAACCCTCGAAAATCCAAAATAGCAACTTGAGCATTTCATATTTAGAATCTTGTAATAAATTGATTGAAAGTAAGGATAATGTATCGACTGGGGTTTCTACTCGTGCTAAAGTGAAAAGTCATAGTTAGGACGATGAGTGTTTTCAATCTCCACTGTTAGGCATCCTTTGAAAGAGTTTTCTGTGTTTTCCCATTTTTAACTCCTTGTAATACCTTCTAATAAACCTATGTCACTTCCTTCTAACTCCTTGCTCTTTTTCATTCATTTTCATTAATTTCTCATCAACCCCTCTCATTAGTTACCGTAATTCAAAACCTTTCAGTCGGTCGATGCATATTTGTGCTCAATTAGATTGGGCAGAAAGTGTACACCGTACACTCTACATGTCAGCTTAATAATTAATCACTTGTCATTTTTTTGGGTAGAGCATAATTTCATGCCCAATCTAATTTTGCACAAATATATGTTGAAAGACTGAAAAGTTAGAAGTAATTGTTATTAGGGAATGCTGAAAATTGTTTCTAAACGTTGAATCCTCTCTCTCATAAGGTTGACATTAGGTAGAACATCAGACTATAAAAACCATTGCCAGATAGAGACACTTGTCTTGCCCATCCCCAATTCCATAGAAACAGGGGTAATAAGGGGTAGATAGTAGGCCATAGTAATACAATAATGTGTGATATTACACATAACAATTGGGATTAAAGTAATGTAATACAATCTCATACTATTGTTCAGAAACTTAGAAAAAAGTAACACGCACATTGAAAAATGTTGAAATTACCGACGAACTTATACATAAAAATTTAATTTAGTAAAAATTTAGTATTTTGATTGTTGATCCTGAATAAAATCACAGTCATTAAAAAGTTCCAAGCATAGTTAACTCAAAGACATATGTATTTTACTGAGGAACCATGTAACATACATGGCATAAACCTTGAAGATTAACTGGTGTTAATGTATTTTAAATAATTTGCATGTTTTTAAAAAGTCAATTTTATAATCAATTGGATGTTTGTGAAAATGGTAACACCCAGAAAGAATGACCCACATGATTCCAACCTCAAGTCTCAAATGATTGAAATTTCAGAGAGATGGCCTGCATGTAGGCCCAACAGCGCCTTCTCTTGTACGAACTGGCCGATAACCTAGATGTTAGGCCCCTTGAAACAAAATTATCATCGTCATCTTGTACGACCAGACCAATGTTAAGCCAAGCTCAGTCAATAAAGAGGAAATTTGAAAGAATTTGTGCTGGTGTGCCTCATCGATGTCAATGGGTGCATCGCGAGCATGTGAATTTGTTAGAACGAGGGAGAATTATCGGTCTTTGGGAAACAGGTTGGTCATACCATGACCTGTATTGGGCATGCTGTTACGCCTGTGATGAGCGTGTAGAACCAGTAGATAGTATAGGGTCGTACGCAGCAACATGTAGATACTGGACCGCGTAATGTGACCACATCGTGGGATGACCGCCATCTTGTCCGCATAGTCGTAACAGATCATACTGCTTTGTCTTGATGCTGGAACACTGCAACAAGTGTGGCTCTGTCTACATCGATAGTTCGATGTCTTCTGCTGTGGGCTGGACCGGTGGCACACACGTCATTGCATTGGCTTCCATTGTCCAGAAACCACAAACACAACTGCAATGGCCACGTGATTGCCATCACTGATGTATTGAGTGGCAAAATATAGTGTATATGGACATGTGCCTCTTCAACCTATCTTACAGTGCTGGCTGAGTATGTGGTAGATGGTACTGTACCATCATACCAGCCACCTTCATTGTTGATCAGCACAGTGGATAAACGTCAATTATTATGGTTTGGGGTACCTTTGGATACAATATGTGATTTCTACTATTATGTATTGAGGTACTGGCCCCTCTTTTAGACAACTTTTAGACAATGTCATATTTCAACAGGACAATGCCGATCCATTTGTGGCGAGGAATGTGCAGAATGATGGATACCACTGCTTCTCTGGTCTTCACATTCGTCTGGCATGTCGCCCATCAAACATGTCTGGGATATGGTTTGTCGGCAACTTGTTTCTTTATGGACTGGTATATAATCAGTGCGGATCGAGATTCCCCAGGGATATATCCGTACCACAACATTTAAAAGCTCTGATTACAGCACAAATTGGCTTCACACCAAACTGAATTTTCAAAGTCATTTTGTGTGTTGTGATGTACCTAATCTGTGCTATAGAGTTAATTTTAATCCTGTTTTTTCTTCTTCTTGGTGTTGCAATTTTCATAAAAGTTAATATATATAATTGCATGCATAACCGGGCTTTGTGCCTTAATTGCAATAAATAACTAATTAGCCCAAAACTAGCTTATATTGTTTGTTTTTATCAAGGTATATGTTGCAATTCTTATTTAAAATGTAATTAATTTTAAAGAAACCCAGGAAAAACAATAAGCCTCATTTATTTATCAGAACATTAAAATGGTATTTTGAGTCAATTATTCCATATAATTGTGTAATTCAAAACTGCTCAAACCCACTTGTAGATGTCGTAACTTATGTGACTAATGCAAAATTTGTCCAAATTCCATATGCTAAAAGCCACTGACTCTATGAATCATTTGCACTGAAAGCACTTCCATTTTAAATTTTCAGATTATGGGGATAAATCCAAGTTTACTCATAATGTAATTTTGAAGTACATTATTATCAAACAACAGGAAGATAGGGTTGTCTAACAACATGCCATTAATGGAGGCTTAAGTAAGAAATGCTTCACACTAAATGATCAATTAGCTATCTGTGCAAAAATTCCTGAGAAATGCATTATTGCTTGTCCTCATTTACTCACTATAAAACAAATAATTATATTTTATAGTTTGACTCCTTCTCTCACACTTTCTTAAACTAGATTTAAATCCACCAATAGTTGTGTTAAATAATTCTCTCACATATATTTTACACAGTTGATAATGAGTTGGAATCAGCACTTGTCACTATTGAGAATGTTTCCAAATTGTAACTTTCAGAGTTTCATAAATGATCAGGTTGGGAAAGTTTAAAAGAACAAGAATACGTATACAATTGGGCAGGCCATGCCAACTCAGGTGCTTCGCGAGCACCGGCCGATACCGGCAAAGCACCGGTGCTCTGCTGTAGGAGAGGAACGTGTAGTGGCAGGGCTAAGCGAGGCGAGAGTCGTGTTGTTGCTGTTGTTTGGTGAATGGGGCTGGGCAAATTAGCACGCATCAGGGGGCGTAACAATAATAAAAATAATGCCAATTTTGTGTACAGACAAAAATAATAGTTTTATTGCGCTCCTGATATTGCACAAATTTTTAATATTCTTTGGTTATCTTTGGCATAGCTTTGAAGCCACTAATTTTCCGAAATTTGGAACAATCGTTTTGACAGTTGCAATCTGAAGTAGGCTAGAGCTTCCAAGGAAGCATCAGACAAACTTGACCTTGTTTTTTTTGTTGTTAATATTCATGATTGAAAACATTTGTTCACAAACGAACGTTGTTCTGAACATAGCAACAAATTTCAGGGCAAGGGCATGAATTCTCAGGAATTCTTGTTCCTCAACGCCTTTAAAAATGGAATTAAATCACCATTGTAATGGTAATAGCGGTCTATCAAAATTCAAAATCACAGAACTGTAGTTCTATAACTCTGGGCGCACCGGAAAAGGCGTCATAAAAATTTGAGTGACGGTTTTACTTGTTTTATTTCTTCAAACTTATCTTCAAATTCTTTATGCAATGACTGTAACACTTTTGTATACTCACAGATGTGTTCATAAGTACTTAAATTCGAGGATTTTAAAGAGGGCAAACTGTCCCAATTTCCTTCTTGAAGATGACTTTTAAAGAGCACAAGCTGCAATATGAAACTTTCAATACGGTCACACATAGTACTGATTAATTTATGTTTGCTTTGCAACGAGATATTTAAATCATTTAAATACCCCGTGATGTCTTTCATGAAAGCGAGGTCAGCGATCCTTTGCTCATCATCCAACTGTGCTACCATCACTACACGGGAAGGAAAGAGGGGAGGGAGGGGAAAAGCACCGGTGCGGCACCGGGGTGCGCAAGCACTAAGTGCTCGCGTTGGCGTGGCCTGCAGTTGGGTAATGTACAGATACTTACCATGTAAGAGCACAGTTAAAACACCACATGTTCCAAGTTTTGGCAGATTTGTTGTTAACTTAACACAGGTGGGTGGTGGGTGGTGCAAAGTGAATGTTGTTGGTTGGTTTGCAGAATACACTTGATCTTATAATAGCCAATGATGAGGAAGCTGCTCATCTAGTTATCCGCTTTATAAGTGAGAGTGGGTTAGGGCCAGCAATCTAAGTATTTGAAGTGAAAATTTCTTCAAAGAACTTTTTTTTAAAATCTGAATTTTAGTTTTTCCGTACCGGTAATTTTTGTTTATTATTATTCTTACTTTTATTTTTTGTTTTATTACTTTTAGTTTTTTTTTCAAATCGTATTTAGGAATACGCCTCTAATTTTTTTAATTAATCCAATTTTGCATAATTTTATATTCGTTAAGAGGGGCAGATGACCTCGCTGTTATGCCCCATAAAGCAATAATAACTCACTGTTGTTGATCCATTTATAGGGGCTTTGTGATATTGTGTCCTGTTGGGAGCTCACTTGTTTGTGAGTGAGGGGTGATGCGGAGACCGGAGGGAAACGGTTTCCTTTCACAAAGGGTTCCTTTCGTAGCCATGGCAAACCTGTTTATTACTCTGTAGAATATATCGGCCTGTTGAGTTGCTTTCTTGGTGTATGTGCTTGGGCTGTTACTGTCTTATTAAGTTGTTTTCGTCTCTCACCGTTTTGATTTGTTGTGACTTCTGGAGAAGTTTCTTTATGGAAAACTTATGGCACAATGTTTTTGGGAAGGCAGTTATCGCTCTCAGAGACAACAAGGCACCATGTTCTCGTCGGCTACATTGCTTTGCCTAGCAGTCAAGTGAGCTCCCATCAGTACTTGGGAATCTGTCCAATACCTGTGGCATTATGATGGCTGAAGTAGTGTATGTGTTTCTAACTGAGGAAGGAAGGAAGCAGTGACCTTAGTTAGGAAACATCATAGCATTTGTCTGGAAACCACAGAACACTACTTGTAGGACCACCCATCTTATCTCAGTTTTGCCTCACGAGGCTGAGTGTATCCTGTTTCAACCCTCGGACCAGAATTAAATTTCTTGGCAGAGCTGAGAATCGAATCCAGAACCTTTGAATCTGGGATCTCGATATGTACCCCAAGACCACAGAAGACAGCAAAGTGAAAGTAATAGGGATGAAAGCAATTTATTATAAATATTGTTTTTGTTTCAAGCAGTGGCAGCTCAGATTCAGAATGGGAATGTGTAGTAAAATAAAAGTATTGTTTGTTGCTCCACTGCAGTTGTAGGAAACTTTCAATTTTTTTTTGTATCGGTACTCTGATGATACATTTTTAGTACATTTTACTCTCCTATAGAGATTATTTTGGAGACCATCCGAAATATTTAGGCAGTTCTCAATATTTATTAATCTATGACAGCAATCAAACTGAAATTTTGTATGTTGATAGAGGCTATAAACATAAGTTCGCCTATGGGATTTTCAATAACCTGGTGAGCACAAATCCAACATGGCGGGGACGCGAAATATAAATATTTAAATGGACGTTTCTCGAGATTTAACCATCCGAGCGCAGTGAAACTTGGTATGGTATATGCTTATACAAATTATAATCCACTGGCATCTAATTTATTTCAATTTCATAACCACAAGATGGCGGCTGTGTGAAATTTTAAAATCTCATTTTTATTTCGTGTCTCCTAATCATGCGATTGAAGTTTGAATAATACACTTACACAATAATCTTCAGACAGGCCTGTGTCCAGCCAGTCTGTCACTCACCGAAATACCTGTACACTTAAGGCCTACATACAGTATATAAAAGTCCAACATGGTGACCAGTCCAACAGTCCTCAATATCTGTGAATCTATTACAGCAATCAAACTGAAATTTTGGTTGTTGATAGAGGCAATTAACATAAGTAGGATATATGAAAATAGGCTATATAGTTCTTCACCGAACTATGATTCTGAGAGGAACCTGGCAAAATCAGGGTGCGCGGCTTACATGCCGCCATGGGATAGATACGTAAATATTGATATGTGCCACCCCTAGTGGCACTTTCGTTAACTGGATTACGGTGGTTAGAAGCACAACACAGTGGTCCTTTTAAAGAAAAAGTTGTTTTATTGCAGGTCTTAGCAAGTTACAGTTCACCATACAAACAGATACAAGCAATTAGTATCTCTAGGTCCTCTCTGATTGGGAACACTCCCCTTTCACTCTCTCGAGCAGCTGTCCGTTCACGAATTAGGCAGGCCTGTGTCCAGCCAGTCTGTCACTCACCGAAATACCTGTACACTTCCTTGAGTACACAAACTACCGTTAGGCTACTTACGAGTCTGCTACACACTGCTCCGCAGGCTCGGAAAGAATCTCACTGGGTTTCGCAATTCACACAGCACTTCACTACAATAATCTTTGTCGCACTGGTATACACTCTCGCTCAAAAAAACACTGTTCCCCTCGCTGGCGAGGCCGCTTATATAGCAGGCTGGTGACTCAATGAATGCATCTACACTCGTCCAGGATTCACGGCTTCTCGAGATTTCCATCACTAGCTGGGTCGCGAATATTCTGGTCTATCCCTTTTGTCTTCGCAGCCCCGTTGCGTAAGGCGCTGGTAACACACAGAGGCAGAGCATAGCCCGGGGCGGCTGTGACTCACGCGGCGAGGCGACGAAACAAACTCCCAGCCGTAACAATATGGTATCTCTTCTGAAATAACCAAAATGTAGTTAAATCAGTATATACGGTTGAATCTGTTTTACACAGTATGGATGATACCACCAGATTGCGCCTGTGTGCATTGGTGCTAGTTAACAGCACATTAAAAAGCTAATTTGCTGTAGGCCATGCTCCAATATGGATTTAGGTAAAATTGAACAGAGGTCATGCTACAGATCATTCCTGATATACCATGATGATGATGATGATCAGGTGCCATCAAGTCGGCGTTTGCTCCTAGCGGCTGCATGGATGGGCTGTCTCCATATGATTCGGTGCTCAGCCATATACTTCAGATCCTTCACTGACATATTCATGTTGGATTTGATGGAGTCGATGCATCTCAATGCTGGCCGCCCTCGTCTCCGAGATCCTTCCACCTTTCCAAGCATACTTTTCCATATGTATCGTTTAATTCGGAGGGAATGGCAGATTTCTGGACAATGCTATAATCCTTCATGATAATGGAGTAATCCACATAGCAGGTCCTGTCAGCGTCAGGTACATTTGGCAGTGAAGGGGGTGGGAGATCTTGGAGAATCCTCTGTACTCGCCTGATCTCAGTCCATATAACTTTAATTTACTACCACTAGTGAAGAAGCCACTTTGTGGGATGTGGTTTGCAAACAAGGAGGACTTCATAACAGCATTTCAACAAAGAGATGGTACACAAAGGAATTGCCTCGTGGCGTAGTGACTGGCATTCTCGGCTGTTACCGCGGAGGACAACGTTTGATTCCTGGCTCTGCCAAGAAATTTAATTTATGTCTGAGGGCTTGAACAGAGTACACACGCCCTCTTGAGACCTGAGAAGAGGTTGGTTCGTTTCCCACCTCAGCCATCCTACAAATGGTTTTCTGTGGTTTCCCACCTCTACTCCAGGCAAATGTCAGAACGATACCAAAATTAAGGCCACAGCCATCTCCTACACGAATCCTAGCCCCATTTACAAATATACACACTAGTACAGTCATCATAGTAGCACAGATTATCTGACAGAATACACATACATACACCCAAGTACATGGGGCTACAAGACTACGAGAATGCAAAGCCCCTAATTGAATCAACAACACATAGACGAATTGCATACAGTTGATGGTATTCAATGCCTTCCTCATTATTAGCAAAGATCTGTAGAAGCCTTGGGGGATTATTTTGAAGAGTGCGAGTAATGTTGTTTCTTTCTTGTTGTGCATAATACAACAATGATTTCTATTTATCCCTCTTTCAAATTCCCTTATCCGTTGGCTCTTATACTTGGACCCAATTCAGTATAGCATATTGAAGCACATCCCAGTGATCTTAAATCTCATATAATCCTGCTTTATTGGCGGATATAATATAGTCATGACCTGTAAATTGACTCTCATATTAATCTGCATGATTGGTTTTCAATCACCCTAGTGATTGAGAGACTAGCTTTCTGAGAAGTTTCTGTCCGGGGAATGATTTACTGCAGACCTTGCTTATATGGCTGACTATCAATTCTGTATTGAAATTATGTGGATGTTCATAAATTTCGACTTATTTTCTATAAGCTTTAGAGCTGAAATTTTTGACAAATAAAAGAAGTGAGGAAGAGAATTTTACTGTAATTGCAGAAGGTTTGTTTAGTGAAATTAACAGCCTATTCGTGTCTAAAGTATGTCCATCACAATATTGCTTAAGCGTCATATTAGTCCAGCTCTAACTGGATTAGGGGATCATATGGAAGAAATGATTGGTACTGAAACAATTTGTAACAAGTAATAAATATCATTTAATATACTGTATATATGGTATAAATTAATTTCTATGATATTGACAGTGTGCCAATTACAAGCATAGAGAGAAGTTTTTAAATTTACTGAAGGCATTCTGTCTCTCTCTCTCTTTGTATTTGTTTTTAAGAGTGGGCCGATAACCTAGATGTTAGGCCCCTTAAAACAACAATTATCATCATGTTTTTAAGAGAGGCAAGTGTTTTGTCTACCAATAGTTTTATCCTGCAAGATTGTTTTTCATACCGTACATCTCAATCCCACTGCTGATGCTGTCTTCTACACCATTTATTCCAGATATCCAGAAAATTTTCTTTTACAAAGATAATTATTTCCGTAAGATTATGTGTCTTAACCAAGGTTAAACGAGTATAAACATTGTTTTGTGCTTATCCATCCAAATAAATAAAACAAGAAACGGTATAGGAGGAATGCAGCAAATTTACTTACAAGGAGACTGCGCCTACTCGTCATAACCGATTTCGTCCAAATTTATGGTATATGCTAGGTTGGACCATAAATGATAGTAACAGAAGTGGGAGCTCCAGATAGTCGAGCGTTTAGAAAATATAGCATTTTTGATGCAGGTTGGGCGAGGCATAAGCCAGGCAGCAGTTGGCGCAATGGAATGAGTACATAACGATAATTAAAGGGTCGTGGGGTCGTGTCCCTGGGCGGAAACATTTTTGTCTTGTTTTAATTTTTAATTTGTACGTTGGTTCCTTAGTTTAGGGGCTGCGACAATGTGGTCATGTAGCCCCGTGTACTTTGGGTGTGTGTAGAATCTGTCTGATAACTGGTGTTAATTGTGATGGCTGTATTGGTGTGTGTTATCTGTGATTCAGGTAAGGACTGCAGACGATCAATTTCAAGTTTAGTTCCTACTTTTGCTACCAAATGCTACCGTCCACAACACCTAGCTGTGAACTTGGCTACTAGATGCCATCGCAATCAGCACCTGGCGGCGAACGTTGGAACTATTATACCGGTAATAAAATCTAACCTACTTATTTAGCTTCACAAGTGTAGTTAGTGGAAGGTTCTTTTACATGCCATAAATCTGTGACATGGGCCCGCCAGCTTTATTTCCTCTCCGAAGGAAGGCATACTGAGGAATAATTTGTACGTTACTTACAATGCAAATAAACCGAAACAATGCTCAATATATTGTATCTATTAATATTTGCACAAAAGTCATGAAATGGTAAGGTAAAGGAAAATTTGAATGGCAAATAAATATTCAAGAAGGGATACACGAGAGTGTCATATATAACATTAGATACATTTAATATTTTACAATTATGATTTATATGTGCTGGGGTGATATTCATTGTCAAAACACGGGAAGAAGTAATTTTGTCGGCATCTTGCACATGCCGGAATAAACAGTGCCTATTTAGAATTACACGGTTGTTTCAAAGTTGCTATAGAAAAACTAAATACATACGTGGCTGATGCCTTGCCCAACCCATGCCAAAAATGGTATTTTTTCTAAATTCTTGGCCATCTAGATCTTCCACTTCTGTCACTTTCATTTCTGGCCAAACCCTGCATATACCATAAATTTGGACGAAATCGGTGATGACGAGTAGGAGCGGTCCTCTTGTTGAATAACATGTTCCTCTAAAAAAAGGAAGTATGTGCCATACTTACCTACTGACCTAGGCTTGCTAAAATGCAAGCTATGTGTGGGCTCAGTAAACGAGTGGGTTCAAACCCTTCCATTGACCACCTTTGCAATAGTTTTCTGTTGTTTCCTATTTTCACTCCAGGCAAATACTGGGATGATACCTTGGGAATATTTGGGGCTGATGACCTCCCTGTTCTGCCACTTAAAACAACAATAACATATTTGTAAAATACCTTGGAATAGGGCTTGGTTGCTTCGTTTCAACTCCTCCAGTCTGCCTTGTTGCGTAGTGGCTAGCATTCTTGGCCGTCACCATGAAGGAGGGGGTTGAATTCCTGGCTCTGCCAAGAAATTTAATTCTGGTCTGAGGGCTGGAATGGGGTACACTCAGTCTTGCGAGGCAACACTGAGAAGAGATGGGTTCGATTCCTGCCTCAGCCATCCTGGAAGTGGATTTCGGTGGTTTGCCCTCTTCTACTCCAGGCAAATGTTCTTAATGTAAGACTGGCCCCTACCCAAATCCTACCTGGATTACAAACACACACACTAGTACAGACATCACAGTGACACAGGTTATCAGACAAATTCTACACACTCCCAAGTACACGGGGCTACATGTCGCAAAGCCCCTAAAGAATCAACGACATTCTTTCAACTCCTTGGCAGGTTTCATTTATCTTTAATTTCTCATTAATTCCTCTGATGAGGTTGGCATCAGGATCTGCATCCCAATATAAAAACCACCCACCGAATAGAAATTCATTACATCTCATCCATGACCCCCTTGAAACAGGAAAAATAAGTAGACATGCGTACGTAGAATTGTAGTGTTTTGTAGTTTGTACAGAAATTCTTGTAGTCTGGGTATGGTGCAATTCAGTGAAGTTAAAGAAACTCCTTTGTACAGGATGTTTCAAAATAGTGGTACCTCCTTATATGACATTATAGTTTACATCTAAATCCAAAATCACAATCTCCGACTTCTCCTTATTCTGATGTTAAATCCCCCAGGGGCTCACATCTAGTGAGAAGTGGGTTGGCGACCACGGGGCCCCAGCTGAGTCCGGCATTGCTTCCACTTACTTGTGCCGTGCTCCTCTCTTTCTTCTTTCCTGTCGACCTCACTTGGTCAACTCTTGTTCTCTTCCGACCCCGACGGTATTAGGGTATCCGAGGCCTAGGGAGTCTCTTCCTTTCCCGCCTTAATTGGCCCTTGTCTCATCTTTTCTGATTCCCTCCTTCTGCGAGGGGTCAGCCTTCTTTTTCTTTTCCTGTTAACTCCTGCCTTCTGCTCAAGGCCCTCAAGGAGGCCGGGTGTATGTAGCCCCACCACTTCTGGTGCACCCTAGATAATGCTACACCCTCAGGGGCTCACGGCTGGTGAGTTCGGGAGTTGGTGACCCCGAGGGATTCCTGAGCTGGGTCCGTTTTTCCCTTTTGTCCCTTACCTTCGGGGCGGACCCTCTCCTCTTTCACTTTCCTCTCTGCCTTTCATGGCTCTCCTTCCTTCCAAGTCCCTCAATCCGCATTCTTCGAGGGTTTAGGGCATTTCTTTTCCTCCTGTCCTTTATTTGCCTTATTCTCCTTTAGTTTTCCATTTCTTCTTCTAGTTTGTAGGTTGGTAGTTAGTTTTAGTTTTAAGTTTACATTTCATTTTTCATCTTCACGATCACCCAAACCATCAGGGGCCGATAGCCTAGATGTTAGGCCCCTTAAAACAACAATTATCATCATCATCATCATCATATTCTGATGTTAAAGGATTTCAAACTTTATTTTATGCAGTAACTATATTCTGAGTCTCACAGTGCCAAAGCAATGCAAGTAGCTCATTCCAGTCATACGTAGCAGGTTCTGTGCATCATGTGGAGATGAATCGACACAGTAACGTCGCCGAGATCGACGAATGGGGAGTTATAATTTCAAAATAATGTGTGGTGTGCATCATTATGAGGACACTAATACAAGTAAATGACGTTGATATTCATTTAATGTACAAATTGGGTTGCCATGAAGGTGCATTTAGCGTCGAGCCGAGCGGCGACAACAGTACATTAGTATAGCACAGTAATTTGGTGGTGTAGACACAAATCACAACCATACCAATTTCCCAATTAGCATGAGTTATAGACTCTCCAGCAAGTGGCATTATTTCATATTAGAAATGTCTATTAAAAACAAAAGTCAACTCCTGGCACTATACAGCCCATGACGGGCTAAGACCGACCAAGCGACCCCTGCCCAGCCATTTCGCCTGCAGATATTGGGGTGACGCGTGATCAGCGCGTCGGGTCCCCTCGGCCGTTAATCTTGGTATTCGTGATTGGGGCGCTGTCTCACTGTCAGACAGCTACTCAATTGTCCTCACGAGGCTGAGTGCACCCCGTTCCAACCCTCACGTCAGTTTTAAAATCCCTGACGGAGCCGGGGATCGAACTGGGGCCTCCGGGTGAGAGGCAGGCACGCTACCCCAACACCACGGGGCCGGCAGAAATGTCTATTTAGCTATTGTTTATTATCAGAGTTATTTTGACTCCTTTTGTAAAATTTCCAAGCAGAGAGATTCTAATCCCCAGTAATACCCCCCTGGCTACGCCACTGACTAGAAATCTGAATATAAAAAAAAGTCGACATCTATGCTTGAGAAGCAACAGTGTTACTCTCTTGCTTCACAAGGGAGTAGCTTACGACTGTAGGAACGACAACAAACAACCAAATGTATGATTATAAGGCCTTGACTCTTACATGGTTGTCATAGCAAGTGGGATATGACCTTCTATGATATTGCTACCATATCAAGTGTTCATGCACACAGTGCAACAAAAATAAGCGATTAAATTATGTAAGTTTGAGCGTTAATTTCCCCTGTTGTAATTTTTATTAACCTCTTATTCTCCCAGCTCCGCTTCACCCATCAACTCTGCGAGGGATCATTCCTCTACCGTCAAAAGGCCGGTGTGTGGGGGCTGAACACACTTTGTCAGCAGATACAACTGGGGTTGGTGACAGGCCAATTGCCCAGGTGACTGCTAACTTGAGTCTAATTGAGGAACGGTCAGGGAAAGGATTTTGTAAGGAATTCAGTAAAATTCAGCTGTGGACCTGTTGAAAGGAACCATCCTGGCATTTGCCTGGTGGTGAGAATGGGAAACCATGAAACCCATTTTCAGCACAGCCGAGGTGGGATTCGAACCTACTCTTTCCCGATGCCAGCGAAGCGCGCGCGCTCTTGGCCACTGCAGCCGGTGTGTTGCAAAATACATTATTATTCTAGTTAACATTGCTATTAGGCTCCTGAAAGCCAGGGTCATGTTGACTACCGAAGACAGTCGTACAAAAGATGTAAATTATTTCTGCAACAATGCTACAAGGACCCTTCCAATTTCAGATTTGGACTGATGCTCTCTCCCCCTGAAAAGGAGGTTCCACATTTTTTAAACATTAAGTATATTAACAAACTGTGATCATTGCTGAAATTAAGTCTGTGAGTCAACACTTCCAAAAAAAAAACAACAAAAAACCACTTCTTCTTTTCTTACAAAGTCATGTATTATTGCGAGTTCAATAGGTCTCTTCTCTTTTTAATTTTTTTTAATGCACTTTCTTCAATTGCGATCCTGAAGTTAAGCTCCATAAGCATCTATTCAGTTTTGTTCTCTAATAACCCTGTTTACTCTGCTCAATTCTCTACATAACTTATGTTCACTTTATCAAAACCACTTTATTTGTCCAGTTGCAAGAATCTTACTTGTTATTTATTGTTTTTGTAAGAGCACATCTCCAAATGTAACAGTGAAAAATTAATCCAAACTGTTGATTAAGACTTGAAAATGACACCTTAATAGGGATTAGAACCTGAATCTGCTGCATTCCTGGCAGGTATGTGGCCGACTATACTACCGCAGAATCCATTCGACCACAACTCATTTCCAAGACTTAGATAAAGAGGTCATTGCAAAGAAAATAGATAAGATAACCATGATCTCAAAGGATGGTACCAATTCTCAAATGAATTAATTTATAGACTGTAAAAGTTATAATATTGACACCAAAAACCTTTCAACTGTGGATCCTTAGTGTTTGCCTGGAAACCAGTTATTTTTACTTGAAACCAAGAATAATACTAAATAAAGTTTGGACAAATTTTTCTTTGTACTCTTTGAACCTTGAGAATTGTATCAAATGTAAACTTCTCTGCATATTGATCAGGATTTGTCTTGCTTAGACAGTGGAGGTGCTGTGCTTCTAACTGGAGGGAAGTGGGTTTAATTCCCATCCAGGTAGTGAATTTTAGAAACAGAACTACCACTCCCACTAATGCAATTGGGCTGAGGTTCACTTAGCCTACAACAGCAACGAGTACTAGGATAATTCCTGAGCATTACTCATTAGTAAGATGTTTACTTTTTCATTGTTTTAATTACATTCCGAGGGACTCTCAACCAACAGAACGTGTGTTGGCAACCATGGGTCTCCAATTGAGCATTGCTTCCACTTTCTTTCATCTTTCCTGCTGACTTTCCTTGGTCAAATCTTGTTCTCTCCCCACCCTGTTGAAAGTTTATCTGAGTCTTAAAATGTCTTGCATTTTCCCCACTTTTATTGGCTCTTTCTTTATCTTTCCTGGTATACTAATTTTTCGAGTAGTGAGACCTGTCTTCTTATTTTTTTCTTTTTCAAGGTACCCTGTCTACAAAGTGCTAAAAAGGCAGGTTGTGTGTAATCCCACCACACTTGGTACACCCTGAAAAGTGCTGATAATTTTCTGAGCAGTTGTTTTCAATGCAACAATTTTAGGCCTATATAGCTAATGATTATTTAAGTGAATTTTTATAGTTTTTTATTTGATGTTCTGTTGTATGAAGGTGAAGATGGACTAGTGTTATCCGAAACATGTACTAGGGAAGTTTTACGTTATTATATCCATAGTTTCATGTCGGCATAGAACCAAGACATCAATATCATACTGTATTTATGCTCAAGAATGATGTCCCAGAAGAACACAATTGTGTAAGAAATTTTTTAAGTTTTTCTATTTTCTGCCTGTCTCCCTAGGTCAGAAATTTGAAAAGACACCATCTGTAATTTATATTGATGAGGCTGTTTCTTCATCTATCAAGAAATCTAGTGAATACTATTTGCCTACTTTGCCAGTTTCTTTTTGCACTGGGGTGCATGGTGGTGCAGCGGTCAAGCTGTTGGCCTCTTGCCACGGCAGACTGGGTTCGATTCCTGGTCAATGCATGTGAGATTTTCAAAGTGAAATGTCTTGTCCTGTGGTTCAGATTCCACATGAATGGAGGCCCCGCGGCTCATGATCTCGCGATTAATGGTCACGTAAAACTACAATCTTCCTTTCTTTTTGCACTAACAAGGGAATTTTGTGAACGTTTTCCCCAATATTAGTGAATCTTGGCATGCGTGTTCGACATATGACCTGGAAACCATCTGTGATGATATCTTATTCCCATACTCACTTGTTCCATTCCTAGACATGGCAAAATTCTTTTAAGTTATATTATATGTGCAATTTACAACATGCCTGGCATGACATATGTAATCACTTATATGGTAGTTTATTATACTTTCCTTTATCAGTGTACATTGCATATTGGCGTCTCTAAAAGCCCGAGTGGCTAAAAGGGATGTAAAACCAATAACATTATTATTACATTTTATGTTGCCCTTTCCGTTTATGACTACCGTACAATGAACATCTGTTATACCTTTTAGTGGTACGGAAACTCTCGAGGACTGTGTGTAAACTCGCAGATGGTGTATTGTGCAATGTCTTGAATGTTCAAAGACATTTAACATTGTGTTAATTTTGACATTTAGCCATTAACAACAATTAAATTTGTGCAGGAGGCCATGTTATAAAACATGCGTACTCTCACTGAAGATAGGCTGCAGAGAGAAGTGGGGGGTAGCAGAGCAATTGGTCAGTGAAGATAAGTTTGCTCAGTGGTTTCATCTCATAAAAAGCTGTCTTTTCCAGGCATAAAACTTCAACAATTTTGTCATCACTAGAGATAAATCTAACGTAATCTAACCTAATTCTGCAATAGGGCCCACAGGACTTTGCTAATCCAAGGACAACTGCTGCCCAACTTACAGCCTGCAAATTTTGGAGGATGTGTGGGCAGCCATATTACCATAGTTCTAGGCCATAGGATGTTACATCTCATTTCAAGCACCTACTCAGTTGTCCTCATGGGGCTGAGTGAAATCCTTTACAGCCATCATTGTCAGATCTTAAATCTCTGACAGGGTGGGAAATTTAACGTAGAGCCTCCTAGGTTAGCGGCAAGCATTCTAACTCTATTTCTTCTAGAGATATCCAAAATTAATTTGGGGAACAAATACCATACTGTCACAGATTATCTCTTATATTCATAGTTTCTGCAAAATTGGTAAGTTCACGTATGACATTTCCTTGTAATAAGTTTTCAATGTTTTAAGGAGTGATGCATCTGATTAGCCTGGGAGAGGACATTAATCTAGTTGAGAATATAGCATCTCTAATTTTTTTAACTCGAGTCATTTGTATAACAATATCAGGTTCTAACATTGGTCTCCAGAGAGCCCAAGCATCAGCAACAGAAGTCAGAGATGCTGTGGTCATTGCCCACCTTGCACTCCTTAGTTCACTCATTGAACCATCTAAAGAGTTGACAGTGGCCTTCCTTTGGGAATGAACTGTTCTTGTGCAAACGGAAAGTCACCTTCCAGGAATACAGAAGATTTGTGCTCAAATCGCAGTTTTAACTCAAATGGTTCTGTTGTACAATTTGTTCAGATTATTAAAACTCGGCAATTTTTCCAGGTTTGTGCCGTTTCATGTGTGGGATTTCAAATCAAATCAAAATCACTTTAATTGCAATTTCGCCTAGGACACCAAGTTGGCCCATCAGCAGGCTCTTGGTGTCCCTGCCCGGACTCCCACAGGAGAGTGAACTGTTCGCTACCTCCCATTTTATGAAGCGCACCTGCGCCTCTTTACTGCGGGAACTAATAGCTCAAGCAGCCAGAACCTCCCTATGAATGCTTCCAAAAAGATGGTATATTGGCTTTCATGGCCTCAGCAGATTTTCTAGGTTTGTGCCGTGTCTTGTGTGGGGTTTCCTGCGGGGGTCCGGGCGGGGACACCAAGAGCCCGCTGATGAGCCAGCTTGGTGTCCTAGGCGAAACCCCACACAAGACACGGCACAAACCCAGAAAAATTGCTGAGTTTTAATTCACTGGCCGTGAAAGCCAATATACCATGTTTCTGTTCAGATGATTAATTTATATTGGATGATGTGCCCTTGTTAGAAGTAGCCCTAATTATATACACAGCCTTGTTTTCTAAGGCATTGTTCCAGATAGTAAATGTTGTCTCTAAGATTATCTCGCTGTATGTGTCAGAGCTTGGAACATTGTATTCACTACGAACTGATGAGTGCACTGCAGGCGAGAAGAAGGAACACTTTCAACCAGGAACTTGGCAGGTTTCTGCCTCCAGCCTGAGGTGCGAGTGTGGGGCCCGACACTCTGGTGTTGGCACGGATAATCTGAGATTCCCATCTGATGACATAGTCAGGAGCTGTTCTTGTCATCGCACGTAACCTGGAATTAGAGACAGAATACAGTAGATTATTTTGCCTAGTAAAATTAGGACTATTTAACTCTGCTCCAGCGAAACAGGTTGTAAAATTCACTGTAAACAGATCAATTTTTGTTGTTGTTGTTGTTGTTGTTGTTGTTGTTGTTGTCATGTGACCTCCTGAGAGGCCGAGTGCAGGTCTTTCTAGTCTATGCCCATGGGCAACCTGCACGCCAGGATGAGA
Organism: Meconema thalassinum; assembly: GCA_946902985.2. NCBI lineage: Eukaryota > Metazoa > Arthropoda > Insecta > Orthoptera > Tettigoniidae > Meconema > Meconema thalassinum. The sequence goes on from OX336392.1 coordinate 282,995,353, forward strand.
GATGGAATGGATGAAGGAAGATGAATGAAACTGGGCAAGGATGTGGAAGGAAGCGGCTGTGGCCTGTCAGAAGGTACCGTCCCAGCATTTGTCTGGTGTTGATGATGATGATGATAATTGTTGTTTTAAGGGGCCTAAAATCTAGGTTATCAGCCCCTAATGGTTTGGGTGATCGTGAAGTTGATAATGAAATGTAAACTATAACTAAAACTAACTACTAACTTATATACTAGAAGAAGAAATGGAAAACAAAAGGAGAATAAGGCAAATAAAGGACAGGAGGAAAGGAAATGCCCTCAACCCTCGAAGAAGGTGGAAGGAAGGAGAGCCATGAAAGGCAGATAGGAAAGTGAAAGAGGAGAGGGTCCGCCCCAGAGGTAATGGATAAAACGGAGAAAACCGGACCCAGCTCAGGAATCCCTCGGGGTCGCCAACTCCCGAACTCACCAGCCGTGAGCCCCTGAGGGTGTAGCACTATTCAGGGTGCACCAGAAGTGGTGGGGCTACATACACCCTGCCTCCTTGAGGGCCTTGAGCAGAAGGCAGGAGATAACAGGAAAAGAAAAAGAAGGCTGACCCCTCGCAGAAGGAGGGTATCAGAAAAGATGAGACAAGGGCCAATTAAGGCGGGAAAGGAAGAGACTCCCTAGGCCTCGGATACCCTAATACCGTCGGGGTCGGAAGAGAACAAAAGTTGACCAAGTGAGGTCGACAGGAAATAAGACGGAGAGGAGTCCGGTTCAAGTAAGGGGAAGCAATGCCGGACTTAGCTGGGCCCCATGGTTGCCAACCCACGTCCCAGTAGAAGTGAGCCCTTGGGGGGGGGGGTCTGGTGTTGAAAATGGGAAAGCGCGGAAAACCATTTCAAGAATGGCTGATGATGGGGCTCGAATCCACACATCTACCGAGTCGGCAGAGAGCTTGGCCCCATGACCTAACGCTGTGCTTGAGCGAACGTAGCCACTGCTGTCGGTAGCAGATCAATCAACCTATAAGAATGAAACTGCTGACTGCTGTTAATAAAATGTGGGGGTGTAGTTCAAAACCAATCCAAGGACTATTGAACTGTGTGTTCTATTTGCTGTTGCCATTTAAAGAGTTATAAGAAGAAGGCAACATTATCACACTGATAAAGGAAATACAGAAAGGATGTGTTTTATTAATGGGGCAAGTACGGTGGCGGCTCTAGTGGGAAAAAAATGTAGTGTAGGCTACCACTTCAAGTTGAAGGAAGTTGGAATCATTCTCCCTGTAATAATAATAATAATAATAATAATAATAATAATAATATCGTATGGCCTCGGTGCCGGGTGCAAGCTTTGTTATTTGACACCTAGAGGGTAGCTTGCATGTCGAATTTCATTGTTCCTTGAAGCACTATGAAAGTCGAGGAGTTTAGATATCTAAGCTCCTTGAACACTATACCGCTTTCCAGTAGAGAAATGAGGAACTTTGTGTTGGCGGAAACTCCCGAGATTAATTTTGCCATTATGAACACTGCCTACAGAATTCAAATGGGTTCTTTGACATGCCAACATCGTATGACATGCGTGTCATAAATTTTGCCGCCTTTCAAAAAATCACTTACCATGGCCAGGAGCGAACCTGCAAGCTTGGGGTTAGTAGACCGACACGTTAACCTCTCACCCACTGTGGCAAGCTATATATGTGATCAAACTACCTAACTAAGAAAATCCTCAAATTCCTGCAGAGATATTGAATATTTTGTGGAAAATGTGTGTGCTAGTGTGTGGAACTCCTTAATGCACGCATAAAGGGGTTGACAGAAGAAAGCACACAAGGAAAGATGGCTGAGAGCATGAAATAGAATAAAATATCACTTCAGTATTTGTAGAAAGTCAGGCAAAACTACACCTAGGATGGCTGATCTTAGCTATGCCAGTCAGTGTTTCCCAATCAATATCAGCACCTACCTGAGAAGAAGTGTGTCCATTTTCCATGGAAGTATGATCTCTTTAGTGCGGTCTCTAGGACAAAAGGTATGGAGGAGCTCACCAAAGCCATCACTAGTGTTCTCATCATATCTGTAGGCACTTACATTCCAGGCTGTGCAGGGCCCTGTAATATTGAGAGCATTATTAAAATTTATATAACACTCACTCTAAATAGATTTGTGTAATTATGAAGCTGGAAAACTAGGAAGTAATGATAGGGAGTCTACTGTATACTTAGAAAATTATTTCCTCAAACTAATCTAGCAAGTATTCAGTCAAACGTTTTTTCTCAGCATTTTGCTCGTTCCATTCTCTTATAGGCTACATATTATCAATTTTCCTTGAAAAAAAAAAATGTAACTGAGTTTTCACTGTCCTAGATTTTCTAAATATGATGGTGGTGATTGTTGTTGGAAGGGGAGAAACATCTTGGTTATCTGTCCCTAATGATATGGGTGATAGTGGAAATGAAATTAAAACTACTAGGCCTACTACTGTTACAACTACTGTCTTATATCCAACTTACATACAAGAAGAAGAAGAAGAAGTGGACAATTAAAAATTGGAGCAAGGGATAGTAAAACAGGGAATAGAAATGCCCTCAATTTGAAGAATGAGGACTAAGAGACCTGAAAGGAAGTAGAGCCATGAAAAGCATATCGGAAAGGGAAAGAGAAGAGGGTCAACCCCAAAGTCACTGAAGAAAGAGGGAAAAATGGACCCAGCTCAGGAATCCCTCAGGATAGCCAACTCCTGAGCTCACCGGTGTGAACACTCAATTTTGTAGCACTATCCACGATGTACTGTACTATGGGTGGTGGGGGGTACATACAACCTGCCTTCTTTAAGATCTCTTATCTAAGGCAGGAGATACCATGATAAACAGAAGAGTTATGGCCCCTTGATGAATGAGGGTATCAGGACCACTTATAGGCAGAAAATGAAAATGAAAGACTCCATAGACTTAAAATACCGTAATACCGTGGGTATGTAAAAGATCCTTCCACAGACTAAACTTGTGTGAAGCTAAATTTCTAGGTTAGATTTTGTTGTAACGCTCTATCAAAGTTCCAACGTTCACCACTAGGTATCATTGACATCTGGTAGCGAATGTTGGAACTACTTGAAATTGAATGGAACTTGTAGCTCACCCTATGGGTGTCCGCTTGAAGCAGCTACAGCCTCTGGCGAGCCGAACATGTCCTTGGACACTCCCGGCACCAAAAGCCATACGATAAATAAATAAATAAACCATGGGAGTCAGAAGAAGACGAGTTGACCATCGGAGGTCGATGGGCAAGACGAGGTGAAGGAGCGCGTCACGAGTAATTGGAAGCAATGCCAGACTCAACTGAGGTCTCATGATCACCAACCCACAGCCCACTAGTTGTAAGCCCCAAGGGGGGAAATGTGTTTATTTGTTATTGGAGCTAGAATTTGGGTAGAAGGCAGCCGTGGCTTTAATTTAGGTACCATTCCGGCATTTGCCTGGAGTAGAAATGAAAAAGCACTTCTAGGATTGCTGAGGGAGGAATCAAACCCACCTCTTCTCAGCTCTGTCTCACAAGATTGCTCCATTCCAGCTCTCAGACCAGAATTAAACATCTTGGCAGAGCTGGGGCTCGAACCTGACCTCCGCAGTGTCAGCCAATGTGCTACAAGGTGGGCTGTTGTGGAGAAAGACAACTTTTCTATTAAGTATTCCTTCCTTCGTAGGGGAAGCATAGCCGGCGGGCCCATGTCATAGATTTATGGCATGTAAAAGAACCTTCCACTAACTACACTTGTGTGAAGCCAAATTTGTAGGTTATATTTGATAACGCTCTATAAGTTCCAATATTTGTTGCCAGGTGCTGGTTGCGGTGGCATCTAGTAACCAAGTCCGCAGCAGCCCCTAAATTGAGGAACCAACCAACTTTTCTATTTGGTACAAGAAGTATTACTCACTGTTCTGGTTTGTGTCCAGCTGGATGGTGAGCTGGCGCTCCACTTTGGAATCCAGGAGCCAGATGCAATCCTGGTGATAATAGTAGTTAAGTCTGATTCCCGTCTTGGACACATTGCGTGAATGAATTTCACCTAAAAACATTACAATCAAGCATGTTAGAGAACAAGTATTTGAACATCTCGCTTGAAACTAATACAGTACGGTAGGTTATTTGTTACACACATAAATGGACAGAATATTAGTAAGATATTTTGTAACTTTTTTCAAGCATTTTGTTTTAATAATTTTGTTACCATCATTTTAATACCATTTTCTATTCTATACCATGCCACGTTTGGTGGTTCAAATTCTATGTAAACAGAGGAGGTCCCGTGGCTGACAATCACGTAAAACTACAAATTTTCTTCCTTTCCTTCAATTCCATTTATGTATTTTTAGGATTTGTTTGTATAGTGTTTCATTTCTTTTATCATTTGAAAACTGTATGGTAATATGATGGCTTTATGAGGCTGTCATTAATTGTGGGCTTGGATCCAGTACTTCTTACTAAAAATCAGTTCAAATATCTTGGGATCACACTACAAGTAACTGGGACGACTTTCTTGGTGCATATAAAGGAAAGATTAGCTGCTGCACTTAGTAGTATAAGTGACATTGGGCATATACAAAGAATGTCACCAGAGACAGCCAACAGACTACCAACACTCACATACGGCTTGGAATTAATTTGGCAATTTCTGTCACGTACACAGTTGAAAGAACTGGAAAGCATGAAACTGAGATACCTCAAAAGGGTTCTAGGGGTATCAAAATTTGCTCGATCCCGATACGTGTATGTCTTAGCCTGGGAAACCTTTTTGGTAGAAGAACTAAGACTGCAAATGCATCTGCAGCACATTCCAGCATACGAAGAACGATTACAAGAGCTACCGGTATGAGGAAAAGGGACTCATTCGAAGAAATCTTCTACACAACAGACGCAATGATCAACAAAGATTGGATGAAAGAAGAATTCGAGCTGCGACACTTGATGACACGCTTTGCGATGCATGGTTTCCATCATCGTATTTGTGCCAGGAAATTCTTTCACCAGACTAGCCATGAGTGTACATTTTGTGTGGAGAACAGTGTGATACATATCACCTGATGGAGGGCAAGAAGAGAGCGGTCTCTCTGACTGAAATTTGCTCTGATTCTTGAGCCTGATGCACATTGTGCGTATTAAGTTGTAATTCTGTACCAACACAAAAGAAGTTGCCAAGTTTGTTTCATAGGCTAATAAAATGGTCAGGGAAATGGGACCCCTATATCGACTATAAAGTGTATGTCAAATGCTGAGGGGGCGTGGTGGTGCAGCGGTCAAGCTGTTGGCCTCTCACCACGGCAGACCGGGTTCGATTCCCGGTCAATGCATGTGAGATTTTCAAAGTGAAATGCCATGTCCTGTGGTTCCGATTCCACGTAAAAAGGAGGTCCTGTGGCTTATGATCTCGAGATTAACGGTCACGTAAAACTATAATCTTCCTTTTTCAAATGCTGAGGATTGCCATATCAGCTTTCACATCAGCCACACTCTTTTGGTCATTTTTAAGGGCCCAAAATAGGGGCTGTAATAAAAAGAATGTGAAAAAAAAATCACACTTAACTTTTTTTAAGAGAGGCATAACTTGACTGGGATTCATATATAATCAAATAGTAAGGTGTTCATTACAACCTCGCTTAGTTGTATTTTCTCTGATCTGAAGAGTTTTGTTTTTGTAATGTGGTAAATCTGACATACAATACAGTGAATCAGGCTAACCAGGCTCGTACAGTAGCCAGAAGAAAATTGAAGTATTAGAAGCCATTTCTCAGTGTTCCCTAAGTAGGTAATCTATTAACAGGAGCCAGCTACCCAGGTACACCTGAAGTCAACAGTGGTGCAGAGTAAGAGATTCGTTGCACAATTCATCCAATGTTACGATATTTAAGTTGGATCAAGCTATCATACTTTTCAAGTATCATTAAGTGGCTGGATATTATAACATTAGTATCATTTAAATGCAGATTTCTCAACTTCATAAACTCCTCTTGGTGGTAGAAACTTCACTTTTATGGAAATTTAAGTTAGAAACTTTTAACAGTGCAAAGTGTTTGTGTGCTTAATATAAAACTGGGAGTACAATACGCTACTTGGAGTGATAATGGTTAACCAATGAGTATCTTAACCCTTTATAGGTCCTTGGGATACTATAATAATATATTAATATCGTATGGCATCGGGTGCCGAGTGCAAGCTTTGTTATTTGACACCCAGAGGGTAGCTTGCATGTCGAATTTCGTTGTTCCGAGAAGCACTATGAAAGTCAAGGAGGTTAGATATCTAAGCTCCTTGAACACTATAGCGCTTTCTAGTAGAGAAATGAGGAACTTTGTGTTGGCGGAAACTCCCGAGATTAATTTGGCATTAGGAATACGGCCTACTGAATTCAAATGGGTTCTTTAGCATGCCAACATCGTATGACATGCGTATCGTATTTTTGCCGCCTTTCAAAAATCAGTTACCACGGCCAGGAGTGGACCTGCAAGCTTGGGGTTAGTAGACCGACACGTTAACCACTCATCCACCGTGGCGAGCCCTTGGGATACTATCTTCCCACCATGTATTTATAGAACGGTGTTAGGGAGAGAATATTCCCACCCCTTTCATTTCAAGCAGTTCCACATGCATCCACAAGCTAGATGCAGAGAAATATTGAAAACCCATTAATTTGATGTATACAGTCCACAGTGCACGTGCTCGCCAGTTCGGTTGTGTTGAGTGAAAGAAATGCATTGTTTTACAGAAGAAGGTGTTTTTATTGAAGATAATTTGTAAACATTGGTATATAACTGAAATACAATGTTAATAATGGTTTTGGTCACTTGAGTAAATATATTTCAGCTAGAATGGAAATAATTATCCTGCTCAGGGTGTTCGCCATAGAATAGAAGATTTTAAAAATTAATTTTCTGTGTTTTTAGTAAATACTATTTTGAAATTATTGAATTATATTCGAATATACTAACTTTTAACATTCCAAAATCACTTTTATATTTTTTGTGCAGTTTTCGGCAAAGATGATATAGGTCACTGACCTTGTGTTACGAGGGAGTTAAGTTTTTTTTTTAAATTATAGACCGTGATGGGTGTTTTAATATATACTGTTAAATAAACCTCATAATTGAGTGATAAACACAGTATCATCATAATTTGGAGGTGGAAAATTATTACCCCATTGCTCATTTAAGAAAGCATACTGTCGGGTATGGGCAGTGGGATAATAATTTCCCTCCCCATATTTCATAAAATAGAATCCACACCCATAAAATTGTTGCATATTCCTACTCATCTATCACCCCCAATTACAAATGTGCAAAAAAAAAGTATTTTTATCCCCAGTCTTTTGCCCTATAAAGGGTTAATTCCTATGGAAAAGTTTAGAAACATAATTTGATCCATATCATAGAAAACCTGCAAATTCAACATGCACCTCTTAAGAGTGCTTACACACACTCGTATGACATCGTCATGGGTTTCTTTGCATTATTTAATGGATTATAACTTTTTATACAGTATTTGGAAGCTAAGGAAAGGTTTTTGAATAAGTACTGCAACAGCTATGCAATTTACCTGAAGGCTCCTGGAGTCTCAAATATCCACAAACAGCATCAGTAGTAAAGGCATACCGAGCAGAGAAGGAAAATCCCTTCATCGTCCAGCTGTAGTGCGCTATGGAGTAGATAATTCGTAGTGCCGACCAGCTGCGCAAACTTACAGGTAGCCAGTCTTGCTGCATAAAAGAACAATAGAGCATTATATTTCTGGAATTTAAATACCGTTTTACACTGTCTTGTTTAGGCTTAATTATGCAAGAGTTAAAAAGAAAGGCAATCTTTACTTTGAATACGTTCTACACAGAAATACATTCTTGGAGGAAGATGTAAGAAATACTTATGCATTGAGAGGTTTTGTTTTAAATTTTTAAATCTCTGGAATAGGATTTAGTATTATATTTTCACATCTGTCAATCCTGGTCTAGTCACTTAGAAGCAAATTACTAGTAGTAAGGCCATTGGTGGATATTTATTTAAGTAAGGGTCATGGTTTAATATGTTTCTCTCTGTCTCTCTTTCTCTAATAATGTCCATGGTCTGGCCGAGACCAAAGACTAACTAGTTAGCCAAGGAATGATGGATGCTAATATACCTGGAAGTCCCCACATAGGCAGGATACAGGTTGGCCCTGGTCTGTGATCACCAACAGGTGATCCATCTGGGATAGAGGAAGCAGTTTGGTGACACAGCGGCAACCTCCATCACCGCACTGTGTGTGGCAGTGTGGGTCGGGAGACAGCCTCGCGAGTGATGTCACCTGAAATTTAAAAAATGATATATTGTTATGGCCAGAAACTAATATCCAAACTAGCCACAGTATGCAGCAATAACAGCAGATAGATCAGCTGAGAGTAACTTTAAGCACTGGAAGATCTGTCACAGTCATTGTACAGGGCGCCAGGGAATGTTCTCCGCAGTGCCCACAAGCTGCTGCGAGAGATTACGTCACCAGTTACGTTGGCAGCACGGCTGTTGCTTGTATCATAACCAACAAACAGTAAACTTTATACTCACCACAGTCATTCATAACATACTGTTACACTCTTCCAATAATCTATAAGGTGCGTTCTAAAAGTCATGAGCCGGAGGCATAATTACAGAAACCTGTACCTGTATGTTAGAAGTATTGGCCCTGGCTGTTGAGACACTTGTCCCACTGTGATACGAGGCGGTGAATGGCTGTCTCATAAAATTCCCTGGGCTGCGATGTGAACCAGTTCCGCACGTACAGCTGGACGTCGGCGTCCGAGGTGAATCGTTGGCCCCGTAGAGCCTTTTTCAGGTGACCAAACATGGCCTAATCACAGGGAGAGAGGTCTGGACTGTATGGAGGGTGGCCGAGAACCTCCCATTTGAATTTCTGCAGGAGTGCTGCGACTGTGTTAGCCGTATGAGGTCGTGAATTGTCGTGGAGTGACCACGGCGGCTATGGCGTTCACTGTCACTCGGCGGTCCTGGGTAATGAGTGCATCAACCAGCTGGACGTTGTCATCGGTAATGCAAGGGGGTGCCCCAGATCGGGCATCATCGGCTAACGACACCCGTCCTCCCCTGAAGGGCCACGCCTTGACCCTTGTTAGGGACATGCAGTGTTCGCTGTACACTTGTGACATTCGGCAATGAATGTCCGTTCCCCCTACTCCTAACGCTGTCAGAAACCGAACAACACCTCTTTGCTCTTCCTCCATGTCACTGTTTGCAATGCGACTGGCAGCGTTGGACGATTGTTGCATGCTGCTGCTCGCTTTGGATCGATACGTGACGTGCACGCGTGCCCTCTAGCGACGGCCTGTGACCTTCCACGCTCTGGTCGGAACCACACCTCGTTACACACGCCACGATTAGTCGATGTAGTCACCGGTTTGCGCATTCCAGCCTCCGGCTCGTTACTTTTTGAACGCACCTGATAACTATACGCACTGACGATATCGACAGCCCACAGCCCACATGTGTGGCCTTCACCCTATCAAGGACCGTGCTGCCAACTAAACTGATGACGCAACCTCTCGCAGCTGCACGTAGCCACTGCGGAGAACATTTCCAGGCGCCCTGTACATAGAACCTTGCTGACTGCAGCTACTGGAGGGTCTATGTAGAGTTAATTAAGCCAAATCTTCCTTCCACTATACTGATCTAGAAGTTTGAGGTGTTTTTTTTAGCGTATGGCTTTTAGTGCCGGGAGTGTTCGAGGACATGTTCGGCTCGCCAGTTTGTAGCTGCTTCTAGGCGGACACCCATGGGGTGAGCTACAAGTACCATCACGTGTGGAGTGTTGTCTGGGGAGGAAAGTTTGAATGTGAGGACGAGGAGTTGGAAGGTAGCGGCTGTGGCCTATAGTTAGGGTATAACCCCGGCATTTACCTGGAAGGAAGATGGGAAACCACAGAAAACCATTTTCAAGGTTGCCGGCGGTGGGATTCGAACCTTCTCGCCTCCCGGATGTGAGCGACTGCCAGCAGCCACGCCGTAACGACCTCGGTAACTCACCCGGTAGAAGTTTGAGTGTATTATAGTAACATGTACGACAGGCATGTATCCAAGATTTCAATTTGGAGGGGGCTGAATTCATAAATCAGCAGCAAGCAGATGACACAAGATGAATTTTAATAATGATGATAATTATTTTTTTAAGAGGCCTAACATTCAGGTTATTGGACCCTAATGGTTTGGGCGATAGTGAAGATTATGATGAAATGGAATCTATTGTTACAACTACAAACTTACTCGTATCACTAACTTACAATATGTAAGAAGAATAATAAATAAATAAGGGAAATAAGAGACAGGAGGAAATGCCCTCAATCCTTGAAGAATGAGGATTGAGGAATTGGAAGGATGTAGAGCCATGAAAAGCAGATAGGAAAATGAAAGAGGAGAGAGTCTGCCCCAAAGGCAGTCCATAAGGGGGAAAATGAATCCAGTTCAGGAATCCCTCGGGGTCGCCAACTCATCAGCCATGAGCCCTTGAGCTTGAGGGTGTAACACTATCCAGGATGCACCATATGTTGTGGGGCTACACACACCCTGCCTCCTTTAGTGCATTTTGCAGAAGGCAGGAGATAACAGGAAAAGAGAAGAAGAGTACTGATCCCTTGAAGAATGAGGGTTTCAGGAAAGATAAGACATGAGCCAATGAAGGTGGAAAATTGAAAGATACCCTAGGCCTCAGATGCCCTAATACCGTCGGGGTCCGAAGAGAACAAGAGTTGATAGTAAAGGTGAAAGAGAGGAGCCCGGCACAAGTAAGTGGAAGCAATGCCAGACTTAGGTGGGATCCCATGGTTGCCAGCCCATATTGCAATTGTGAGTTTCTGGGGGGATACGTTTTAAATCTCTCCAAGTAGGGTAGCCCACTAGCCTTTAAGTCTTCAAAAATTGACACCTCTTGAGAGATACTAGCATGTCAACAATACTTTTCCAGTACCTCATACCAGAATAAAATTTCTTGGCAGAGTCGGGAATCAGACCTGGGTGGAAACCAACGTTTCTAACCACTACACTACAGGGAATGCCGCTATCACTAATACTTACAGTGATGGTGACACTCTGGTTCGCAGCAGGAATGAATCTCTGAGAACAACGGAGAGCACCTTCAATATTCCAGAATAGCTGTTGTGTCCCAGGATTCGCAATATGACCTTCTTTTGGACTGCTGAGACCATAGTAATCCACGTCACAGAGAGTGTCCGGCCGAAGAGTGCCATCTATCTGTTCTGTAAGGGAGAATTTTTTATAAGGGGAAAAATGTACCAAGGAAAATATCATAAAACTACTCTGTTTCAAAGATTTTCTTGGTTGTTATTAGTGTTATGAATACACATTTCTGGGATATGGAACAAATGGAAATAAGCAAGGTACAGGAGGTATTGGCTATGCAATAAATATATTCACAGGATGTATAAGCTGTGCAGTACATATTTAAACAGGAAGTATTGGCTGTACAATATGTATTTAATCAGGATGCATTGGCTATGCAGTATGCATTTAGCATTTAAACGGTTGCATTGGCTATGCAGTATGTATTTAAATATGAGGCATTTATTTTATCATTCTGTAATAATTTATATTATTTAATCTGTATTGAGCATTGAAATGGACACAAGTTGATACCTACCATCATGAAACACAAATGCTCCATCCATGAACTCCTTTTCCGTTGACGATACAGGGGGCGAAGGCCTTCTCAAAACTAGGGTCATGATATTGTCTGATGAAACAAACGTTTGTTGCTCAAAGAACCTGTTGACAAACATTCTACATATCAGACAGAGGCACCAAGCATCATGAAGCATTCTTAGAAGGGCGGGGGAGGGGGGGGGGGGGGAGGGGGGACGCAATATAAAGGGAAACACGTTTGGGAGTAAGATGTACTATGTACTACATCTTCAATGAAATCATCACAGCAGTATCAAAGAGCTCAAGACGTTCCCAATAAATTAAAGTGGACTGTTTAGTTTGTGAATGGTGGGAATGGTAAGCATTATTATTGGTAGGCTACTTATCTTAATAAAACATCCATTAATGCTTCTTGATTCCCATTTGAAGATGTACAAAATACTTTAATATATGGTACACTTTGTCAGGACATATGTAGTCCTGGTTAGCACAGAAATACCTTACAAGTGAGATGAACAGAGTCACTTAGGAATGTGAGGTCAAACAATGCAGGGGGTGAGATAACGAGGGGCCAGCCCCACAAGGAAAGTTATCTTTCAGTTTAAATGGGACAGTGAATTGCGACAGAAGTTGAACGAGAACGAACACCACATCGCCCAAATAACCAGCTAAGTATTTTAATCCATATCCAAGTTAGAACACCAACCATTACAGATTACCACTAAAAATAAATAAATAAATTAAAAAAAGCGGCTTTGGTGGCGTAGTTGGTAGCATGCTGAGCTTCTATGCCCAAGATCGCTGGTTCAAACCCGGGCGAAGTCGTCGGATTTTTTAAGAGCGTTAAAAATCCCTCAGTATGGCTTCCTTCGGAGGGGAAATAAAGCCGGCGGTCCCATGTCATAGATTAATGGCATGTCAAAGAACCTTCCAATAATTACACCTGTGTGAAGCTAAATTATATGGGTTAAGTTTAAACAACGCTCTTAGGTTCCTACGATCGTCGCCAGTAGCCGCCTGCGGTGGCGTCTAGTAGCCACGTTCTGAACTAGTAATCGTTGACGGTGGCGTTTGGCGGCAAAAGTAGGAACTACTTGAAAAATTCAATGTCTGCAGTCCTTACTTGAATTAAAAACAGATAACACACTCTAATACAGTCAGCACAATTAACACCTGTTATCAGACAGATACCGACAGTAGTGGCTACGCTGGCTAAAGTGCTGCGTTAGGCCATGGGGCCAAGCTCTCTGCTGACTCGGTAGACGCGTGAGTTCGAGCCCCACCGTCGGCCGTCCTTGAAATGGTTTTCCATGGTTTCCCATTTTCAACACCAGGCAAATGCTGGGACGGTACCTTCTGACAGGCCACGGCCGCTTCCTTCCACATCCTTGCCCAGTTTCATTCATCTTCATCCATTCCATCTCTCATCCCGACGCGCAGGTCGCCCACGGGCGTCGACTAGAAAGACCTGCACTCGGCCTCTCAGGAGGCCACACGAGAAACAAGATGTTCAGTAAAGAACATATAGCCTACTTTCTCCTAAATGTATGAGTATAGTTATAACTCGTTGTTATTATCAAAGAGTATAATAGAACTATTCTTTGTTGAAGACCTTAGAAACGATTTACCTCTACCAAACGCCACGACCTAGATAAAAACTGCTACCATCATTGAAGAAAGAAAGAAAGAAAGAAAGAAAGAAAGAAAGAAAGATAAGAAGTATATCAAGAATGTTATGGATCTGGAGACATAATCGACCGGACTGGCGGCGTGGCTCAGCGGTAACGTTCTCGCTTGCTGGGCCCTAGGTTGCAGGTTCGTATCCTGGCGCAGTCAGCTGGCATTTGAGGGTGCACAAATGCGAGGGAGCCGTGTCAGTACATTTACTGGCACGTTAAAGATCCCCTTCGGGCCAAAATTCCGGCACCCCGGTGTCTCTAAAAGCAGCAGTAGTTAAAAGGGATGTAAAACCAATAACATTATTATTATTACGACCTGCCGTGGGCAACATCCAACTTTGAGTTGAGGCATGTCTTTACACGTCTGGTTGTGCATGGCTTTCACAACCCTAATTGAATTAACAAATCTTTCCATGACCCTACAGAGACGTGTGTATACAAACTATGTGGATATTTTCGATAATATAATCCTAACAGAGCGAGTGCATTCTAGCGGCCAGAATAAGAAACTTTTCAATAAAATCTGGAAGTTACCTTTTTGGCAGCTAGATGTCTCGAGTAAATCTGCTGGCGAATTATGTTTTAATTAAATATATATTTTACACCATAATGTGGACAATATAACGCTTAATAACATTTTCAAGTAACGCAAAATAGGCTGTTACAAACCCTTTAAAATAAAAAGTTAAAATGTATCGTAGTATCAACTTGTCATTCTTCAAATTCGATGCGCATAGAATGATAATGGTATAGTAATCAATGGATCCCCACGTAGACTAGTCGTGACATCTATTGGTGAAATATCGAACAATATAATCCTAACAGAGCGAGTGCATTCTAGCGGCCAGAAGAAGAAACTTTTCAATAAAATCTGGAAGTTACCTTTTTGGCAGCTAGATGTCTCGAGTAAATCTGCTGGCGAATTATGTTTTAATTAAACATATATTTTACACCATAATTTGCACAATATAACGCTTAATTTTAAAACATCTGAGTCATTACAAAACAATAAACATATAACATTTCAAGCAAAAAAACTAGCTCTGATCGGGTTTGAACCATAGGAATCTGAGCGACAGGCTATCGCTCTACCACTGAGCTAATTGTGTCAACGAATATCGTTCTATTTAAAATGACTTACATAGAACTTGTTAGCAAATAATGATTTATACTAAACGATTTCATCACTGGAGTATATTATTTATATATAAAGCATTTCATACAAAGTTTATTTATTTTTTATCAGTACGCTATATTGCATTCAATACTCAAATTAGTGAAATATAAGTCAGGCACAAGATATCCGCTGCCATCTTGTCTTATTAATGAATCAGCTGAGCTTTTCAAAATCACGTCTGCACTATAGTATTACAAAATAAACTTTTAATTTCGTACGTGCCTCTTCCTTTAGAACAGTTAAAACGATTCTCGGCTCGATAATCGGAACTGGTGGGTCCCATGATATGGATTATAAAGTTTGCATAATTCGCACGGCCGCCATCCTGAAATGGTATGGCGGACGACCTTGTAGTTTGGTCACAAGACGCATCCTATACGAAGGTATGTTGTTACCAAATTTGGTAGAGATTGGATGATTTGGTTAGTCGTTATTTGATTTTACGTTTTGAACGTTTGAGTGGCCGCCATTCAGTTTTAGTAAAGATGGCGGCGATATAAAACATGACACTGAGGTGTCCTTTGCTAGTGCTACCTTTGTACCAAATTTCGTTCAATTCGCATTCACCGTGTTCGAATTGATAGGGGGGGACAGACATTCAGAGTACACACACTCACACACACACACACAGACTCACACACACACATACACACACACAGACTCACACACACACATACACACACACAGACAGACACACTTTTTTCGCCCTGTGTTGATCTCATAAGTCTACTTTCATTTTTTGCAAAAATCGAAAGTAGGCTAAAAAAAATCAGACAGATTCTACACACACCCAATGTACACGGGGTTACATGACCGCGTTGTCTGAGGAACCAACCAACCAAACAAACAAGTAAACTTGGAGGTCAATAAACACCAAGTTGATCAAAACAAAAAAATCACATAATATAAATAAACCTGAGAAGTTACACAAGTTTACAATAAACGTATGGAACTAAAATAGTTTATATATCTTTCAGGTTTAGGGAATAACACCCATTGCAATTTGGTTACAATTGTATTGACCGACTGAAAAGCATTAAATTTCACCAGCGAATTTGACTAATAACATGTATTTATGTGATATAACTACACACACATACAAATACAGGTTATCAGACAAATTCAAGATACACGCAACTACGCGGGGCAGATAACCAAGATGTCCCAAGCCCCTCGAATAAATTAACAACAATCACTATTACTAAGAAAAACTGAGAAATATAAAAGAGGAGATGATGGTTGTTGTTTTAAGGGGTGTAACATCGAGGTTATCGGCCCCTAATGGTTTGAGTGAAATGAATGGGATGATGAGATGTAAACTACAGTACTACTACTAACTACTTGCTTACAACTAACTTATATAGGTTACTAGAACAAGAAATGGACAAAACATAAATATAGTAAGTGAAATAAGACAGGGAAGAGACATGCCCTCACCCTTCGAAGGACGAGGATTGAGGGACTTGTAAAAATGTAGAGCCATGAAAAACTGATTAGAAAGGGAAAGAGGTGAGGGTCCGCCTCAGAGGCACTGGAATAAGGGGAAAAACCGGACCCTGCTCAGGAATCCCTCGGGATCGCTCCCTCTCAAAGATCCCTGGTGTCTGTTGTACAAGTAGACAGGCAGCTTGGACCCTAGAAAGCAGGTCTTCATCCGTTTCTATACTCTGTAAGCTGGGAGATTGCGATTGAGAGTTCTTGTCTCGCCATGTGGTCTGAGAACGAAGTTGCCAAAATGTTCAAGCTAGAGATAGAGCTGACCAGACACTGAAGCACGTGGGCTGTATTATTGCAATGCAAAGTATTATGATGTCATCTATGCGAACATGGATTGGTCAAGAGGCTGGGGAGACTGACATGGAATTTCCGGCCAAATGTCAATCCCTTTCTCCAAGCGTACAGTTATACTGGGGTTTCATACACCAACGACTTGATGTAACCTGATAGGAAAAGAAATAAAATCGAGTGGCGTGAGATCCGGCGATCGCGTTGGCCATGGAACAGGACCTCTCTTTTCCAATCCAACGATGAGGGTACGTGTTGTTCAGGTGCTCGCGGACATTATCATCAAAGTGGGCTGGTGTACCGTCGTGTTGAAACCACATCCTTTCCTGGACAACAAGCTGGCAGTCTTCTTGTACAACAGACACGAGGGCGAGGGTTGAGGGACTTGGAAGGCAGATTAGAATGGGCAAGAGTAGAGCGTCCGGCAAACCTTCATGTGCCGTTGCAATACATGCATTGAGACTGGCGGTCGTCACTTTGAACGATGTCTAGGAGCTACGTTGTTGGTATGAGGTGTAAGTAATGTATGTCCATAACACGATTAAGTATGCATTTCCGACCAATGGTTCCCTGTCTCTATATACTCCGTTGAGGACCCTCTAACACCTATATCAATTTGACCCATAAGGTTTGAGACACTCTGTTTATGCAAACTATTTTGCTCTTTCTAGGGATTGTCCAAGTGAATTTGGATATGAAATAGCACCACAGGTAATTTATCTTGTTACCTCACTAACATGTGTGTTGAGGGTTTATAATCAGGAAAGCCACCTGTGATGTCATGGCACGACATGATCTTGATAGAACCAGACCAATTTTTTTTGATACTCTTAAACTGGTTGGTTTCTCAGTTTAGGGGCTGCAACTACGCGGTCATGTAGCCCCGGGTACTTTGGGTGTGTGTAGAATCTGTCTGATAACCAGTGTTAATTGTGATGACTGTAATTAGTGTGTGTTATCTGTTTTTAATTCAAGTAAGGACTGCAGACTGCAGACAGTAATATTATCGGCATCTTGCACACACCATAAACGCTGCATTTTTAGAATTACATGGTTGTTTTAAATTTGCTATAGAAAAACATTCAACTTTTGTTACCAAACTCCACCTCCCCCAGGGGCTCACATCTTGTGGGCGTGGGTTGGCGACCACGGGGCCCCAGCTGAGTCCGGCATTGCTTCCACTTACTTGTGCCGGGCTCCTCTCCGTCTTCTTTCCTGTCGACCTCACTTGGTCAACTCTTGTTCTCTTCCGACCCCGACGGTATTAGGGTATCCGAGGCCTAGGGAGTCTCTTCCTTTCCCGCCTTAATTGGCCCTTGTCTCATCTTTTCTGATACCCTCCTTCTGCGAGGGGTCAGCCTTCTTTTTCTCTTCCTTTTACCTCCTGCCTTGTGCTCTAGGCCCCTAAGGAGGCAGGGTGTATGTAGCCCCACCACTTCTGGTGCACCCTAGATAATGCTACACCCTCAGGGGCTCACGGCTGGTGAGTTCGGGAGTTGGCGACCCCGAGGGATTCCTGAGCTGGGTCCGTTTTTCCCTTTTGTCCCTTACCTTTGGGGCGGACCCTCTCCTCTTTCACTTTCCTATATGCCTTTCATGGCTCTCCTTCCTTCCAAGTCCCTCAATCCGCCTTCTCCGAGGGTTGAGGGCATTTCTTTTCCTTCTGTCCTTTTATTTGCCTTATTCTCCTTTATTTTTCCATTTCTTCTTCTAGTATGTAGGTTTTTAGTTAGTTTTAGTTTTAAGTTCGCTTTTCATTTTCATTTTCATCTTCACGATCACCCAAACCATCAGGGGCCGATAACCTAGATGTTAGGCCCCTTAAAACAACAATTATCATCATCATCATCAAACTCCACCGTCAACTACTACTAGTTCTGAACTTGTTTACTAGATGCCACCGCAGTCAGCTCCTGGCGACGAACGTTAGTACCTAAGAGCGTTAATAAAATCTAACCTATAATTTAGCTTCACACAAGTGTAAATAGTGGCAGGTTCTTTTACATGCCATAAATCTCTGCCATACTCTTAAACTACTGAACATGGAACAGAACAAGGGTCAACCAAGAGAGGAAGAGAGAAAAAATGAAAAAAGTTAAAGCTATTATGTCCACAAGGGGACCACGCCTACTCGTCATCATCGATTTTGTCCAAACTTATGGCAGCCTATGTGCAGGGCTTGACCAGAAGTTCAAGTGACAAGTGGGAGCTCCAGACGGCCGTTTAGAATAACATTTTTGGCGCGGTTGACACAGCGGAAAGAGTATAGAATGGTAATCCGAGGGTCGTGAGGTCGAGTCCCTATGCGGAAACATTTTTGTCTTGTTTCTATTTATAATTTGTACGTTACTTACACTGCAAATAAATCGAAAAATTGCTCAATATATTGCATCGATAGTCGCCTCCGTTGCATAGTGGTTAGCGTGATTAGCTGCCACCCCGGAGGACCGCGGTTCGATTCCCGACTTTGCCACGAAATTTGAAAAGTGGGGTGTACTCAGCCTCGGGTGGTCCAAATGAGTAGAGGGGGTTCGATTCCCACCTCAGCCATCCTCGAAGTGGTTTTCCGTGGTTTCCCCCACTTCATCTTCGGGCAATTGCTGGGATGGTACCTGCCGTAAGGCCACGGCTGCCTCCTTCCCACTTCCTTGCCTAACCCTCCGACTCTTCCCATCCCTTCATCAGGCCCCTGTTCGCTTTGCAGGTGAGGCCGCCTGGGCATAGTGCTGGTCACACACCCCAATTGTATCCCCGACTCAGAGTCTCAAGTTCCAGGATACTGCCCTCAGTGGCGGCAGAGGTGGGATCCCTCGCTTATTCCGTGGGAAAAGCCAACCCTGGAAGATTTCGAAGATTTCTCCACCTCAAGCATGCGAATAGCGGAGTATTGTATGTATTAATATTTGCATAAAAGTCATGAAACGGAAAGGCAAAGGAACATTTGGGATCAAATACATTTCCAGGAAGGGATCGCAATTAAGACTTTTTTTTTAAGTTTTTCGAGGGAAACGTGGGGAAATCTTCAAAAGATTGCAAGCTTCCGGACTTACAACTGTGCAGGATTCTTACCTACTAAAAACCCACAAACCCTATACTTGGCTTAAGGCCACCCCGGAACTGCCTGTTCAGCCTTACTTCAGGGTGGAGCCACTGTTACGACCAGAGGTCTCAGTCAATTTCATTAAATGTGATGATAATGAAATTACTCATCATCATCTTCACTGTCTTCAGCAACCAATCTTCTCGGTTCCTCTTCTTTTTGTTTTGTTTTCAGCAGCTCAGAGATGTAGACTGCAATCTGTGCCCAACTTTTTCTGCTGCTGAGCATTATATCCACCACATTATCGGGTGTAATGACTCCAACTTTTGTCTCCAGAAGCCTTCGAAGATTTCTCCACCTCAAGCATGCGAAGAATGTGTGCTGAACATCGTCCCATTGATCATCACAATAAGGACACCGTGAACTCGGTGAAATTCCCATTCGATGGAGGTATGCTTCATAATAACCATGGCCAGAGAGAAACATGGTAATGTAATAATTAACCTCACCATGTTCCCTCGACAACCATGGCTTCAGTTGCTTGATGAGACGTATATGACATTACATAATAATAATAATAATAATAATAATAATAAAATTAGCCTATAGACATCCCGTAAGGGCAAAGGCCTCCTGTTTGTATAGGGACGTGCTCGTGATTAGGCTCCGAAGGTGAGCATTCTTGGGAGCTTTTGTCTTGTTGCACTCACTGTCATTGTCTTTCTGTCCTGTTTGGTGCATGTTGATTCCTGTTTGACTCCAGCTGTCTCCATGCTTCCCTGTCTCTTGCCACTCTCGACCATTGTTTTCCTGCTTTAGCTCTAAAATAGTCTGCCCATCTGTTTTTTTGGCGTCCGACGTTTCTCCGTCCTTCTCTCGGTTCCCACATTGTGGTGCAATGCGTCCATTTCTGGTGATCCATGCGTGATACGTGTCCTCCCAATTTCCATTTTAGGCTTTCTGCCCTTTCTACCACGTCGCGTATGTTTGTCCTTCTTCTTAGTTCCTCATTCCTGATTCTGTCTCTTAGAGAAATATTTAGGATCTTACGCTCCATTCTTCTTTGACATACCTGTAGCTGCTTTTTCAGTTTTTCTGTCAAGGACCATGTTTGACAACCATAAAGTAGTGTTGGCATAACACATTTGTCCAGGATTTCTGCTTTTGTGCTTACTTTTAGTCTCTTGTCTGTGAGTAAGAACTTAAGAGACCAAAATTTGTTCCACGCCAGTCCTATACGGCGTCTGATTTCACTCTCTGTGTCTTTGCTCAGGGAGATGCTTTGTCCTAGGTACACATACTGTTGCACATACTCTAGTGATGATTGATTATTAGATACATTTATATTTTTATAGTTGATGATTTGCACGTGCTGGGATGATATTCATCGTAAAACAGGGGAAGTAGTAATATTCTTGACATCTTGCACACACCATAAACTCTGCATTTTTAGAATTACATGGTTGTTTTAAAGTTGCTATAGAAAAACATTTAACATGCATGGCTGATGCCTCGCCCGACCCGCGCCAAAAATGCTAAATTTTTTGATGTGTAACATCTTTCCACTCGGTTGCTGGATATTTTTGTGGGAGCGATTTTGGAAAAGGGACGGAAACAATTAGCATGCGCGGTGGCGGAGATTGGTACCACGACGTACTGTCGGCCATGTGGCTATGTGGAATGTATATAGCATACGGTTTACTTCAAGGTTTGGAGGTCCCATTAAAGATATTCCTAAATAAATCATCTTCAAGTTGTCGTTCTTTGGTGTGAAAATATTCATTATATCATATTTGCTGAAAACAATTATGATTTATTAAATCTTCAGACTTTTTCTGTGGAATGTATATCGCATACGGTTTACTTCAAGGTTTGGAGGCCCCATTAAAGATATTCCTACAATAAATCATTGGTACCACGACGTACCTCACGCATGCGCACCGGTCAGGATTTGGCACTGGAGTTTTACAAGTAGTTACTTCAATGACCGACAGAGTTCACTATTAACAAGGGATTTACGATCCCGGCAGACACATGGTAGGGTAACATGCCACATGTTAGCCTACACATGATATGCGACTACTGTAAAGTTCGTAATTTATTTTCTAAACGCTTGGCCATCTAGAGCTCCAACTTCTGTCACTTTCGTTTCTGGCCATACCCTGCATATACCATAAATATGAATGACATCGGTGATGACGAGTAGGAGCGGTACCCTTGTCAGCATAAGACCCTATGGTTGCCTTTCTGCCCACATATTTTGAGCCACTAAGGGGTATAGTGGGTGTATTTGTAAAGTAAAATCCTTCGAATGGCCTATTCTACCTGCCACTAGGATCCTGTGCATGTTTTGTCACTGGGCTGCAGAGTCGTTTCCTAGGCTTGACATTTTCCTCAGCTGGTCCATCGTACATCTCCACAACAGACTGACAAGAGGGTGCTCTGTGAACAAACAAAAAAGAAGTTAACATTAGAAGTGTTGGCGAGAGCTAAGAGTGAACTCGACAGTACAGGCTGGCATCACTGTGGGAGGAGCAGATATAGGACAGCTGGATACATATTTTGTTTACTTGGGAAGTGTGGTAGAGTACGGACGGTATGTGGCGAGGTTTCAAAGTCGCGGTACAGTATGAGTGGTGGGGAGCTGGAGGAGACACCCCTCCCGTAACTGAGCCGAGCTCAAGACTGAGCAAAAAATTGGTCCTATCAGCAGGCTTAGAATCATGTTGGTAGCACTGACGTCATTAGTTACTCCAAATTAATTTAGAATTAATCGATAACCGTGTATTATCGAGTACTGTTTGTAGAAAGTGAAACACCAAGAACAAGCGTTTGAATACGCTGCTGGGGAATACCGTCCCACGCGGTTTGTAGGCGCGTCCACATAGCATCAACAGTGGCGGCAGGTGGACCTGAACGAACAAGTTGCCGACCGACCATATCCCAGACATGTTCGATGGGCGACATGTCAGGCAAACGGGCAGGCCAGGGAAGCAGAGGTATCCGTCGTTCTGCGAAGAAGGCTTGCACTGCTGTCGCTCTTCCCTACCACTGAAACGTGACAGGAAATCTGTCTGTCCAGGGCGGTTAGCTTGACCTTGAAGCGTCACCACATACCCTCCGCACTCTAACGAGAAGTGGAGGGGGCTGAAGAGGTTGTCAAGAGCAGAATATGAAAAGCAAATGTTTTTTTTGTACAACTCTATCCAGTCTGGAGAAACCGTAACATATCTTGGAAGACGAAAATCAGACTTATTAATACCAATGTGAAAGCTGTACTATTGTATGCATATGAAACATGGAAAGTTACCAATCCTATTAGCCACCAACTTCAAGTATTCATTAATAGTTGTCTGCGCCGAATTATGTGTATATGATGGCCAGATGTAGTCCCAAACGAAGAGTTGTGACAAAGGGCTAACCAACAACCTATAGAAGTCCAAATTAAACAGAGGAAATGGGGCTGGATCGGGCATACTCTGCGGAAAAAGAATGATGCAGTAGAAAGGGGAGCTTTAGACTGGAATCCTCAAGGGGTTCGGAGACTAGGAAGACCTGGATATGTACTGAACCCGATGGGGTTATGCTGACTGGAATCGAACATGGTTCTCAGAGACTGTGATCTCAGTAAAAAGGTTCCGCCAGGGAGCGAACCAGAGATCTGTACAGGGAGTTTCTTGGTGAAAACCCCTCGAAAGAGATGTATATTTAATCACTGGTGTGATTTTTGATGAAATGGCATTATTTATTAAAATAATGTAGGAAATAATGAGCGGATTATATCATTATAAGACGATTTGGTGTAAGCTATTGGAGGTTTGAAGCAGAGAGGAGGGCAGAGCTGACATTTACTAATCGGCCCAGAATTGTGGGTTGGTCCCAGTGGAGCCACGTCCATCTCTGTCACCCCATTATGTCGTCTGGAGCAGGGGAGAGGCCTGAAAAATGACACAGTTATTCCCCGACGGAGAATAGATGTAGAGGAGGGGCGGTGAAATGCCCAGAAGAATCATTGATTACTCGTGATTGGAGTAACGAATCGAGATGAGAGTTGCACACAGGTGAATATCTTGGCAAGAAGATAATTTTAGAGTCTTTTACATGCGAAATTGGTGCATATTTAGTGATGTGCGTAAGGACTGTGAAGCGACCATTGTTCGCGGAGGGATGTGAAGATGTTGACGGGGAGTTCCCGACTAGGTAGCGTCCCACGCCATGGAGAAAGGAATTAATATAAATTAATTGAACGAGCGATTCCTTTGCACACAGATAGTTTTGGGACCTGTGAAGAGAGAGGAACACAATGATCATGGTTTGAAGACCGGAATCATGCTGTGAGAGGAGCGAAGATTACGCGGGAAGATGTTGCTCTACTTTCTGTGGAAATCCGATATAAGGGAGTAGACCCCAGGAGGAGCTCTCAGTGTTACGCTGTTACTCAGTTGAAACTCACTTGAAGCTCAGTCGAGACGCAGTCAAGCTCAGTCTACATGCCGCCAAGCGCAGTTACAGTTTTAATCAATTGTCAATTGTAGCACAATGGCAATAAGTTGCAATCAGTATGCAGCAAATATGCAGCAGTACGAGACAGCGTGTAAGCCGCAGACAGAAATCTTCAAATAAGTTACGTGCAGTCTTCGAGTGAAACTTCAGTCAGCTACAGCCAGGTTGAAGCCAGTTCGTCAAGGCATAACGCATGACGGATCTATTCATCGAGACGCCGAACAAGGACTGGTATGTGTAAAAGAAACAGAAAATATGTTTGTATGAATAATAGTCGTGATACAGGCATAATCAGCCGCACGAACTATGACGTGTTCAGTTATGAAGCACCGTATAGACTAACGGTAGCATTATTGTATATAATTATTTGTGAAAGTGTTGAACTTTATTAAGCGCAGTGTGTATTGTAGTAACTAATCGTATGTGTGTAACAACGATAGAATGCGCTAAAGAAACTTTACTAAGTGTTTGGTATTGCCATGAGAGTACCAGATGGTAACGCTTACTGTAGGAGTAATGATCGTCACAAAAACTGTTGGAGAGTTCCGAGAGCAGATAACCAGACTTTCAATCAGGAGTTGATAACGTAAAATGCCGTCGACACCTGCAATTTCGATCTCTGCTAGGGAATCTCAGCATTGAAGTGTGTATAAAGTGACGAGTGTTCAGTGTAATGTATATGTAAAAATATCATTTAAAGTAGTGTTTGATGAAGTGTTTCACATGTTTGGGGAGTGATCACTTCCTGAAAGGTATGCAACGTGTCGTGTTGGTGATAGAAATTATGTATAATCAAATGTGTGTAAACAAGAGAAATATGTCGCGTTAAACCCATTATGGCGGGCGACATGGAAGAATATGATTGGTTGGAGCCACCTTAGATGCCTATAGAGATGTAAGTACCCCACAAATTATGGTTATAATTATGTAGAAGTATGGACCGATGCATGTCTGTGATTCCGTAAAGGTATTGTGAATTCCTTATAGATGCCAATAAAAGTCAGTTAGGAGGCTGATCCTCCGTGTTTAATCAGTATTGAGTTGATTTTTATAGAGTTGAAATGTTGATTTGCATCATTAAGTGGAGTAATTTTTCCCACTATGAATTAAGAATGGCAATCAGTTATGTAAATGTAACGAACGCGATTGTTCGAGTTTAAAACGTCTAGCTATGTCGGAAAATTTGGTAATTTATGTGAGAATAATAATAAATAATGATTTTGGTCATTTATGTCAATGAGATTTATAATAATAATAATAAATAATGATTTTGGTCATTTATGTCAGTGAGAAATGATGATAATAATAATAATGGTTATTAAGAGTATGAATGAACACATCAGGAAACAAATAAATGTTGTAAGCGAGAATTATTAACGCTAAGTGCAAGACTTATCAATCTAAGCAGGAGGATGTTACAGTGAGATTACATTTCAGTAATTATGAAAAGAAGTTTTATATCAGAATATTGCATATATTCGGTAATGATACCAGTAATGAAATAGCTTTTAGTGAATTGAATTTGCAGCTTAATTGAGAAGCTTATAGAGTAAATGTTAGATTTCTCTTAATATTATAGGTCGGTGTGTCGTAGCATGGAGCATTAGGGGCCAGATAGTCTATTCTACGTATGAATTCTCCTATGTCGTGGACATTGTTGGAGACATTATTTATTCCGGAGTTTTAGTGAATGGACCCTAACTCTGAAGAAAAGGATTGAAATGTGTTCCGGGCTGGAATCTTGTAAGAGTCGAGGAAACAAGGACACCTCGCAGCTCTATGATTTCCCGAGAACTTATGATGAGTTATTTACGCTCGTGGGCAGCGAAAACTCATGGCGACAGTGGTTTTGTGCGCCTATATTATACTTGAGACATCGGTCAACCGCCAGGCTCATGCATTACGAACCCCGAACCTTCATATTGAATGGACCCATGTGAGGCCATTAATTAATCGTTATCCTCGACGTAGGAATAATTACAAAAGCTCATTCAATACCTGTTGGCGTAATAGTCAATTAAGATCCTTTGGGAACATGTGTGCCGGTTAGGACACAGTATTTGTCTTGTAAATCTCCACTGCTTAGAGAGGGAAGCTTTCAAACTTTTAGAAAGGTCGAGATAATTGGTGGAACGACCCATCCCACTTTCTATTGTGTAGCGATTTCCTTAGCCGAGGGTCGGTGCCAACCACTCGAACCGCTCAGGCAAGTTATAAAGGGAAGAGATTCTAGACCTTGTTAAAATGACATATAATGCGAGATTGTTATGTTGAGTATTATAGCCATGTGGTTTGTGAACACATGGATAATTATAGTTCATCCTGATGGTTCATTAATTTAGCTATCTGACGAATAGTTACATGATATATTTGTACTGTCACTGGAACCAAGTCATGTAGTTGGTTACTAGATGCCAATCGCCTTGAGCGCGAGGTAGTCTATCGTACAATCCGACATAAGCTATAACGTAACGTTTTATCTAGGAATCACAGACAGCATGCGGTGAAACCATATAATTGAAGGATGTGTCGGGGGTAGCTTACATAATTATGGAGTTGCACGTTGATTTTGGTGCAACGTCCAAATAGGTAAATGCATGCAAAGCATTTCATTGGTGAGAAGAAAAATATTAAAACACGCCCGGCACACATAATTGTTTAACATAAAGAGATTTAAGGAATAATCCTTGTTGTAATATTAAAGAAGTCACATTGTATGACTGTTATGTTAATGTAAAGTTGTTTTGAAGTCGTAGGTGCATCAGCGCACTAGTATATCCTTGTGAAGTTCACAGAAGGGTAAAGCATTATGGCTAGGTATGACTTTGTTGTGATTTCATATTTGTTTATTTGTGGATTGTGGAAGTAAAAATTTTGTTTGCTTTTATTTTATGCTTTTTGGGTATTGTTTTGTGTTTGAAGCCATGATTTATTTTAATGAATTAAAGTTTTAGAATAGAGTTGTGCTTTATCATTGTAGAGTTGATACCTTTTAGCCTCAAATCCAAAATATGCACTGCAAAATTGGGGTTACCGTACACGCCTGAGAGCTGATGCTAGTTGGAGGCGGATGCATATTATCCAACGAGATTACTCACATGGGTACAGTACCAATGAAGAGGAGGCCAGGAAAGCTGGAAAGACTTGGAACGAAGTGAAGAACTTGGCAGCGAACAGAGTCAGATTGAAATCATTCTTGGATGCGCTATGCTCCGCACGGAGCGAAAGGAAGTAAAGTAGGTAAGTAAGTAAGATGTAAGCATCTTCGGATATTCTTCAGCCACGAGTTTCTTCATCTTCCAATATAGACTACTAGAAGAAGAAAAAAACCATAAGAAGAATAAGGGAAATGATGGACAGGAAGAAGAATTGCCCTCGACCCCCGAAGAATGAGAATTGAAGGACTAGGAAAGAATTAGAGCCATAAAAGGTAGATAGGAAAGGGAAAGAAGAGAAGGTCCACCCCTAAGTCAATGGAAGAAGGAAAAAACTTACCAAACTCAGGAATCCCCCGGGGTTGCCAACTCTCGAACTCACCAGCCGTGAGCTCTTGAGGTTGTACAGTAATATAATAATAACAGTGTTATTGGTTTTACGCCCATTTTAACTGCATCGGCTTTTAGAGATGCAGGGATGTCGGAATTTTGCCCCGAAGGGGATCTTTAACGTGCTAGTAAATCTACCGAAATAGCTCCCTCGTATTTGCGGACCCAACTGACTGTGCTAGGATTCGATCCTGCAACCTTGGGAACAGCAAGCGAGGACGTTACCGGTCAGCCACGCAGCACTATCATGGGGGCACCATAAGTGGTGGGGGCTACAAACACCCTGCCTCTATAAAGGCCTTGAGAGACGGCAGGAGATACCATGAAATGAAAAAAAAGAGGGGGTGGTCTGACCACTCGAAGAATGAGGGATAAAGAAAGATAAGACAACGGCCAATTAAGGTGGAAAATTGAAAGACTCCCTAGGCCTCAGATACCCTAATACTGTCGGGGTTGGAAGAGAACAAGAGTTGACTAAGGGAGGTTGACAGGAAAGATGATGATAATAATTCTTGTTTTAAGGGGCCTAGCGTCTAGGTTATCGGCCCCTAATGAAATTATATGAAATGAAAGTATTTCTGGCAGTGGGCCAGAGATGAAACGAAAATGGTTTATATAAAACATGCAGTGAGCCCCAACAATTATGCCTTATTTGAATAAAAATAGTAAAGGGGGGTGGTAAAAAACAATAAAACAAATAAGGCATAGTGAACAATAAAATAGATGAACGCAATAAAAAACATAAAACAGACTAAAACTGAATTAAAAGTCTTAAATTACATTAAAACTTAACACTCCCTCATGAAACGGATGACGAGGTCTACACACTGACAGGAAGATGACAGATAGGAGCCCGGCACAAATAAGTAAGCCGGACTCAGCTGGGGTCATGTGGTCGCCAACCCACATCCCACTACTCGTGAGCCCATGGGGTTAGGGGGCGATTGATGATTAAACCTCTCTTATTTCGAGAATTTGATTTTCTCAGATCTTCTGTGTTAAGTGTATATTATCAGTATTATATCGATTGCATTTTTACACTGGCAAAGGAATTGCCAGGTGCAATTGGCAATTTGCAAATGGCAAATTGAACTGGAATCTTAAATTGGCAAATTAATCCTCCCTTATCTCAGTGAAGATCCTGCTGTTGTCATCCCATGTCTCAAGGTGTGATGATGTGAGGCACAGTTTTCTGTGTAATGCAGTAGGAAGTAGGAGGAGAGGAATTTCTCTTCATTTTATGGCAAAAGCCCAAAAGCCCTATGGAGTCTCCAATGTATAGAATACTGTTATTACACCTGCCTCAATCTGTAGTTGAAGAGGGACACATGTACGATGTCAGTGGGTCGTCCTATGAAGATGATGGTACAAGAAGGACTCCAGGCCCCTCCTCTTGTATCAAAATGGCCTGATCTTGTCTCGGTGCCAGAGAAAGCGACATCACAGCCTGGTCTTGGAGTAAGATGTCGCGGTGCACTGGTTCCATCCACTGAAAGAAACCACATTTAGTAAGTATGGAACAAGTAGATGTGGAAAATATCAAACTGTGAGCATTTAATCAGTTATGTGCAGATTAAAAACATTTATTCAGTGTATCTGTGCAGACGTATCCTACGTATATCATGGATTACTAAAAGTTTCGAATAACGACGTCTTTCATCGGATGGAAAAGCAAAGAGAACTACTGCTTATAATAAAACAACGAAAAACAAGACACTTGGGACATAATATGAGAGGCTCCGTGAAGAACTAAATAGCCAATTGCCTCTATCAACAGAAAACAAGAAGTTCCGTAACGAACTAAAGAGCCTACTTTTCTTAAAATTTAAGATTCATGCCACTGATTACTGTAATCTATATGGATCTATCTAGAATAATGACGAAATTAAGTTGGTAATATCGAAATTTCTAATTAGTTCGAAATACTGTATACTTGGCATAATGTAGCCTAATAGAGAACTACAGTTGGCAGCCCTGGCGACTGAATATATTCTTAGTTCCAACTCTTAAGGTACAGAATACAAAATTTGGTTGAGGTCCAATGGATAGCATGGACATTATATGCAGTTAACCATTGGATCTAACAGCGCACGTAAAATCACGTTGGCAACAATGACATACATGTATTGGTCAGAAATAATCTGAAATAATATGATCTATTGTCGTGTCAATTTTGAATGAAATCCATTAGTTAGTATAGAAGTTACATGCATTTTAAAATTGGACCTATCAGCAGGCTTAGAATCATGTTGGCAGCATTGGCGTAGGCCTATATTAGTTACTCCAAATTAATCTAGAATGCCGGGCACTATACGTGTGCAAAGTTTAGAGCTGTGTGCTTGCATACTTTCTGATATATTGATATTAGGGTAACACAAATAGAGACAGTATTTATTAACAGTTGGCAGCCCTGGTTACTCTTAAGGATCGGCATAGTCATATCTGTTGTGGTACACATAGCACACATGAATTTTGGTTCAAATCCAAATGATAGTATAGAAGTTACATGTATTTAAAGTTGGACCTCTCAGCAGGCTTAGAATCATGTTGGTAGCACTGACGTATATAAGTTACTCCAAATTTATATAGAATGGCAGGTACTATACGTGTGCATAGTTTAAAGCTGTCGGCTTGCATACTTTTTGATATATTGGTAAGTGGATAAAATAAATTGAGAGCATTTATTTACAGTTGGCAGCCCTGGTGTCTCTTAAGAATACGCTCAGTCATATCGTTTTATATACACATAGCACATACGAAATTTGGTTGAAATCCAATTGATAGTGTAGAAGTTATATGCATTTAAAATTTGGACCTATCAGCAGGCTTATAATCATTTTGGCAACACTGCCATGTATGGCCTCCTGGATATTAAACTACAATATTACTATCTATACGTGTGCCAATTTTGAAAAAGCTCCCTTTCATATCTTCCAAGATATCCAACATGGAGCTCAAATTTCAATTGCGATTTTTCAGCCGTTGGTAGCACTGACATCATTTTCAAATATGGCCGTGAGATATTCAGGTATAGATCTTTACTCCTACCAAATTTTGTTTCGATTGCTGCAGCCGTTTAGGAGTTGATAGGGACACACACACACACACACACACACACACAGCCAGACAGACAGACAGACAGACAGACAGACAGAAGGACAGACAGACAGACAGACAGACACACATTTTCCCGATCTCATAAGTCTACTTTTTCCTCATTTTTGCAAAATGTGAAAAGTAGGCTAAAAAATCAGTTTGCTGTAATAGATTCGTAGATATTGAGAATCGGCAAAGTATTTCGGATGGTCGCCATGTTGGATTTTTATATATTTAGGCCATAGAGTTATGTACTATTACATGAAGATATAAGTGGCTTCGGTGGCGTAGTCGGTAGCATGCTGAGCTTCTAAACCCAAGATCGCGGGGTCAAACACGGCTGAAATCGTCGGATTTTTTTAAGAGAGTTAAAATCTTTCAGTGTGCCTTTCTTCGGAGGGGAAGTAAAGCCGGCGGTCTCATATCATAGATTAATGGCTTATGAAAGAACCTTCCACTAATTAAACTTGTGTGAAGCTAAATTTGCAGGTCAGATTTCGTTGAGACACTCTTTCAAAATTCCAACGTACACCACTAGGTGTCAGTGACATCTGGTAGCGAAAGTAGGAACTACTTGTAATTGAACGGATCTTGTAGCTCACCCCATGGGTGTCCGCATTGAAGCAGCTACAGCCTCTGCCAAGCCGAACATGTCCTCGGACACTCCCGGCTCTAAAATCCATACGCTAAATAAATAAATAACATGAAGATTATTGCGTAGGTGTATTATTCAAACTTCAATGACATGATTGGACACAAGAAATAAAACAACGAGATTTTAAAATTTCGCACTACCGCCACCTAGTGGTTATGAAAACAATTCAAATACATTAGAACTCAGTGGATTAAAATTTGTATAAGCATTTCCACTGCGCTCGGATGGATTAATCGCGAGAAATGTCAATTTAAATATTTATATTTTGCGTCACCGCCATGTTGGATTTGTGCTTACCAGGTTATTGAAAGTCCAATAGGTGAACTTTCGTTCATAGCCTTCAACATACAAAATTTCAGTTTGATTGCAGTCATAGATTCGTCGATATTGAGAACCGTCTAAATATTTCGGATGGTGGCCATGTTGGATTTTTATATATGTAGGCCAGATAATTATGTACTATTAGATGACGATTATTGCGTAGGTTTATTATTCAAACGTAACTTCGATCGCATGATTAGGACACAAGAAATAAAAACTTAATTTAAAAAATTCGCACAGCTGCCATTTTGAGGCTAAGCAAACAATTGAACTAAATTAAATGTCAGTGCATTGCAATGTGTATAAAATTTGCTGTACCATGTTTCACTGAACTCGGATGGTCAAATCGCGTGAAAAGTCTATTTAAATGCTTCAACTTCGCTTAGCCGCCATGTTCGTTTTGTACAAAACAGGTTTTAGAAAGTCACATAGGTGAACTTTTAGTAGTGCATGGTGGTGCAGCGGTCAAGCCGTTGGCCTCTCACCATGGTACTGGGTTCGATTCCTGGTCAATGCATGTGAGATTTTCGAAGGGAAATGCCATGCCCTGTGGTTCGGATTCCACGTAAAAAGGAGGTCCGTGGCGCATAATCACAAGATTCACGGACACGTTAAACTACAATCTTCCTTCCTTTATTACCGTACAACGTTTCAGGTTGATATCGGTAATAGTTTCGGAGATATAGAATGCCGATGAAGTATTTCGCACAGCCGCCATTTTGGATTGGTGGGACATGCTAAAATTTGAAGGGCACGATTTGGTTCGGACAATATAGTACTATGACCTTACCGAGTTTCATTGAAATCGCTCCAGCCGTTTAGATTTTTTTACCGGGGCGGGGGAGGGACACCCACACAGACATACGCACACACACACACTCACACTCACGGACAAAATGTGATCCCATAAACCTATTTTTTCATAAATGAAAATAGGCCTAAATGAATTTAAAACAACAACAACGATGGCCCATAAAATCCTTAAATATCAGATGTTCAGTAAAGAAAAATTAACAAAACACAGAATCTTACTTGACTTACTCATGACACCAGGCTCTGTCATTTTTATTGGTAGTCCCACAGATTGTTCGGTACTCCACGACTCCTCTAAAAATTCTAGTGTGGCTACGAATCCATTGTAATCATAAGGCGGGACGGGTGGACCAGAACTGAAAAGAGAGCAGTTCGTTTTTAAATGTTTAAAATTATACGCCAAATCAATACTCAACACAAATATATTTTTTATATATAGGACATGTTTCGACCTTCAATGAGGTCATCTTCAGCTAAAGAATGAAAATCAATTAAGAATTAAACCAAAATAGTATATATGTACTTAAATCTAAATAAGAAATGAAATGTTAATGATAAAATTGTAATAAAATGAAATAAAATACTAAAATGGATATCCTTGAAAATTAATGTAAAAGGACCAGTATAATATTTTATTTTATTTAATTCTGAATTGTAAGGATATCCATTTTAGTATTTTATTTCATTTTATTACAATTTTATCATTAACATTCCATTTCTTATTTAGATTTCAGTACATATATGCTATTTTGGTTTAATTCTTAATTTAATTTCTTTTTTAGCTGAAGATGACCTCACTGAAGGTCGAAACATGTCCTATATATAAAAAATATTTGTGTTGAGTATTGATTTGGCGCATAATTTTAAACATTTAATCTACTATCAATACGGATATTTAAAACATTTGTTTTTCAATGGCAAATGTGTTTGCATTCAGTTCGTTTTTACCAATGAACTTACTTCAAAATTCAAATCAACGAAGAATGGACGATTTAATTGGTTATCGATGATAATAGCTGGTGTTTTAAGAGGCCTAACATCAGGGTTATCGGCCCCTAATGGTTTGGATGACATAAATAATGAAAATGAAATAACTACGGACTTACATACTAGAAGAAGAAGAATAAATGGAAAACAATAGAAGTATAAAGGAAGTAATAATAATAATAATAATAATAATAATAATAATAATGATATCGTATGGCCTCGGGTGCCGGGTGCAACCTTTGTTATTTGACACCCAAAGGGTAGCTTGCATGCCGAATTTCGTTGTTCCTTGAAGCACTATGAAAGTCAAGGAGGTTAGATATCTAAGCTCCTTGAACACTATAGCGCTTTCTAGTAGAGAAATGAGGAACTTTGTGTTGGCGGAAACTCCCGAGATTAATTTTGCCATTATGAACACGGCCAACTGAATTCAAATGGGTTCTATGACATGCCAACATCATATGACATGGTGTCGTAATTTTTGCCGCCTTTCAAAAAAAAATATCACTTGCCACGGCCAGGAGCGAACCTGCAAGCTTGGGGTTAGTAGACCAATACTTTGACCACTCACCCACCTTGGCAAACATAAAGGAAATAAAAGACAGGGAAAGAAATGCCTTCAACCCTCGAATAATAAGAATAATTGAGTGAATTGGAAAGGTAGAGCCATGAAAGGCAGATCAGAAAGGGAAAGAGGAGAGGGTCCATCCCAAAGGCAATAGTAGAAGGGGAATAACCGGACCCAGCTCAGGAATTCCTCGGTGTTACCAATCCCTAACTCACCAGCCGCAAGTTCTTGAGTGTGTAGCACTATCCAGGGTACACCTTAAGTAGTGGAGCTACTTATACCCAGCTTCATTTAGGGCTTCAAACAGAAGGCAGGAGATAGCATCAAAAGAAAAGAAGAGGTCTGACCCCTCGAATAATGAGGGTATAAGGAAAGACGAGACAAGGGACAATTAAGGCCGGAATTGATCTGCTCCCTTGGTCTCGGATACCCTAATTCCGTCGGGGTCGGAAGAGCACAAGAGTTGACCAAGGAAGGTTGACAGGAAAGATGAACGAGAGTAGCCCGGCATGAGTAAGTGGAATCATTGCCTGACTTGGCTGAGGGTTCCGTGGTCGCCAACCCACGCTGTGAGCCCCTGGGGGAAAGCCTTATTCAACATGATGAACTGCTTTCTTTTGAAAGTTTATTGCTGCAAATGCTAATTACAGTACTATGTTGCCGTATTAAAGTGTGAATGTTATGGTTCCTGAAAGAAGTTATCGTCAATAACCTGGCACAGTAAGTACAACCACCTTTCAGAATCATGCTAACAAAATTTCCAAACGCGGCACTTTATAGCACTTGATAGCTCAGCTCTCTATCATTAACTTATTAGTGAGTAGATTACCTGAATTCCAGAAGCAGTTTTGGACCTGAGTAAGTTAGCTTCGTGCGTCGATTGGAACAGAGAGTGGTCAGTAGGGTACTGGACGGCGATGAACCCTGGTAGATGGCGATGTAATCTGTGGCACAGTGGCTACACAACAAACAATGACACATTTATGAGTTAAGACCATTGGGACTTAAGATTATTCTGCTGAGTATGCTTCTATCAACAGAAAGTTAATATTCAACTGTAGAAAATTGTGCATTCTACATTAAAATGCACTCACAGTAGGCTACAAGTTAGAAACTATGCACCTCAACAGAAGTTTGAAATACTGTCATAAAGCGTAGTCAAGATGCTACTGTCGGGCCCTAGAGAATGATATATCACTAACTATAGGGTACGGAATATCTCTAACTACATTAAAGTTTTGTTAACAGGAATGTACAGGATGTCCGGGAAAAAGGTTCCAAATTTTCAGAAGAGTTAGTATGCAACAAAATACTAAGAAACAAAAATCCTATAAACATTGGTCGTAAACTTAATATCTTCAGAGCTATGGTCTTATTTTTTAAGAGAAGCATATATTGTACTCGGAGCAATTTGGCACGAAACACACGAGAAAACATTGTACAATGTACACCCTCTGTCTGAAAAGTTCGGTGAATGGGCTATATTACGTACAGATTGTTGGCTTACCTGAAACAGCCGTTACTGTCCTTTGAAGTAATCCCCGTGGATGGTTATGCACTTCTGAGAACGACTGAACAAGTCCTGGAAACTCCTGGCATAGTCTTCTTTAGGAATAGCCTTCGGTTTGGGTCGTCAAAACTCTAAATTGAAAGCAAGAGAGAAGCGTGAATTTATACAACCTGCCTTGCATACCTGATAGCCGGGCGGCAGTGAGAAGGGTGAATTTATGCAACCTAACGTGGACACCTGTTCGACGGGTGGCAGTGAGAAGGGTGAATGTTCCGTGGAATGGAATGGTCCTGAAAACCATCGTCACGGGTGACGAGACCTCGTGCCTGAGGTACGACCGAGAAGGTAACCGTCAAAGTATGGAGTATCGGGGTCCTGGGTCGCCGAAAAAGCCCTGAAGGACCAGAAGTTTTCGGACATTTGAGACATCCAACGTAATATGACGACCCAACTGAAGGCTATCCCTCAGGAAGACTATGGCTGGACTTTACAGCCGTTCTAAGAAGTGCATAACCAACCACGGGGATTACTTCGAAAGATAGTAACGGCTGTTTCAGGCAAGCCAACAATACGTTCGTAATATAGACCCATTCACCGAACTTTTCAGACAGAGGGTATACATTGTACAATGCTTTCTCATTTATTCAATTCATATATTAAACATTGAACACGAATTCAAAATCTTTACTGAAAACTCTTCGTTTTGTTTTTTCAAAACCCTTCCCAATTTGATGTTTTTCCTTCCACTATCACTGACTCTTATTTAGTTGTTGTTTACATAAACAAGGAAGGACAATTTGTATAGTTAGGAAAAAAGTAACTTTAATAGATTTCTATTCATCAATCCGAAAATAAGCGTAACTCGAATTAAGCGATGACCTCTCATTTAAACCTCTTTATTTTCTCTCGTGTTTACTAATCAATAAATAGATTCTTCGGATGACGATTAATCGATTATTTGGTTAGTCGATTAATTGATTTAACGGACAGTCGATTATCAATTGATTCACCGAACAACGCCCATTACCAGCTCTACTAGATATATGACTACTTACTTGTGAGGTAGCAGCAGGGCGGTGAAGGCTATGTGCACTTGTGTTTGGATGGAGCTGGTGGTGATGTGATACTTGCACTGGCGGTTCGGAGGATACAGGCCGGGATAGCCTGGACTGGCCATCACACAGGAACCAGGGTCTCGACACAGGAAGTCCTGATACAGCCAGTCACATTCTGAACACACATGACCATACAGTCAAATACTGGGGGAAGGGAGCATTTACTCTACAACAGGGGTCTCCAAACTACGGCCCTCAAGCACCACCAATCTGGCCCGCCATATCTTAATTTGATTATTTGAGTCGTCGAGTTGCAAAACTCGTTTAATCCACTTGTGAATAAGAATCATTTTCATGAGAAACGTTTCTCTGGACTTTGCCTCACGTATCTTTTGTGTTTGTTGTTTACTACTTTTTGCTTTGTTGTTTTTGGTTTTGTGTTTACTTTGTGCTTTTCAGTTTTACCTTTTGCTTTTCTTTCTTGGTTTTGGTTTTGTGTTTGTTTTCTGCTTTTTTAAATTTTGCTTTTTGCTTTTTGCTTTGTGTTTCTTGTTTTTTGTTTTCTGCTTTTGCTTTTGTTTTTGTTTTGTGTTTGTTTTCTGGAAAATCAAAATAAAACAAAACAAAACAAAACAAAATCAAAATAAAAGCAAAATAAAAAAATAAAAATAAACAAATCAAAATAAAAACGAAAATAAATTAAAACAAAACAGAAAACAATACAAAAATTAAACAAAACAATTAAAAATAAAACAAAACAAAATCAAAAAACAAAAACCAACAAAAATGTATAATTAAACAAATATAAACAAAATAAAATAAAGTAAAATAAAATAAAATAAAATAAAATAATTAAATTAATAATTTTACGACATGATCATTATTCACAAGTGGATTAAACGAGTTTTGCAACTGGACGAATCATTTACAATGTACGTAAATCATACATATTATAATCGAATGTTTTATTTAACGACCAGTTAAGATGACGATGATGATAATTGTAGTTTTAAGGGCGCCTAACATCTGGGTTATCGGCTCCGAATGGTTGGGTGTTAGTGAAAATGATAATGGAATGTAAACAACAACCACACACTTACAACTAAAACTAACTACTGTATTACACACTAGAAGAAATATAGAAACAAAAGAAGAATAAGGTAAATAAGGGACAGGAAAAAAAGCCCTCAACCCTGGAGGATTGAGGGACTTAACGAGAGCCATGAAATGCAGATAGGGAAGGGAAAGGGCCTGCCCCAAGGTCAGAGGAAAAAGGAGACAACATTGACCCAGCTCAGGAATCCCTCGGGGTCGCCAACTCCCGAACTCACCTGCTGTGAGCACTATCGACGGTGCACCAGAAGTGGTGGGGCTACACACACCCTGCCTCCTTAAGGACCTTGAGCAGTACAGAAGGCAAGAAATATGAAGAGAACAGAAGAGGTCCAGCCCCTAGAAGAATGAGGGATCAGAAAATATGAGACAAGGGCCAATTAAGGCGGGAAAGTGATAGACTCCCTAAGCCTCGGATACTCTAATGCCATCGGGTCGGAAAAGAACAAGAGTTGACCAAGGGAGGTCGACAGGAAAGGTAACAGAGAGGAGCTCGGGACAAGTAAGATGAGATGAGAATGAAAACTATAACTCTAATATTAACTACAGACGTACATACTACAGGAAGACATGGTAACCAAATAAAGGATAAGGCAAATAAAGGACAGGAAGAAAAGAAATGGTCTCAACCCTCAAAGAGTGTGGATTTAGGGACTTGGAAAAAAGGAGAGCCATGAATGGCAGACAGGAAAGGGAAAGAGGAGAGTGCCCGCCCTAAAAGTGAATGTTAAAAGGGGAAGAAACGGACCCAGCTCAGGAATCCCTCGGGATCGCCAACGCCCGAACTCACCAGCCGTGAGCCACTGAGGGTGTAACAATATTCAGGGTGCACCAGAAGCGGTGGGGCTACATACACCCTGCCTCCTTGAGGGCCTTGAGCAGAAGACAACAGATAACATGAAAAGAAAAAGAAGGCTGACCCCTCACAGTAGGAGGGTATCAGGAAAGATGAGACAAGGGCCAATTAAGGCGGGAAAGGTAGAGACTCCCTAGGCCTCGGATACCCTATTACCGTAGGGGTCGGAAAAGAACAGGAGTTTACCAAGAGAGGCCGACAGGAATGAAGACGGAGAGGAGCCCGGTACAAGTAAGTGGAAGCAATGCCGGACTCAGCTGGGGTTCCGTGGTCGCCAACCCACGTCCCACTAGATGTGAGCCGATGGAGGGGGGGGGGGGGTGGGAGGAGCTACACACACTCTACCTCCTTATGGACGTTAGGCAGAAGGCAGGAGATACCATGAATAGAAAAACGAAGAGGTCCTATCTCTCGAAGAATTAGAGTATTAGGAAGGGTCAGAAAAGGGCCAATTTACTCGGGAAAGGGAAATACTCCCTAGGCCTCAGATACCCTAATACCGTCGGGGTCGAAAGAGAACAAGGAAGGTCGACAGGAAAGAAGACAGAGAGGAACCCGGCACAAATAAATGGAAGCAATGCTGGACTCAGCTGGGGTCCAGTGGTCGCCAACCCAAATCTCATTATCAGCGAGCCCAAGGGAGGATGATACTATTTGCAAGGTTGTTCTAACACTCAAAAGTAACAAGGATCTTTCTTCGTATAGTGGTTGTGTGTTCTTACCTGTGTGCTCTATCATCCGTCCTCCACGAGGTCGGAACCCGGCTCCTTGGTTACTGCTGGTGGGAGTGAAGCTGAACAGGGCAAGAAACTGGGATCGCAACGTGCGCTCTCCAACACTGCAACCAGACAACACAACATACTGTATTTATAACTTGAATAGATATTTGGCTGTCACCCCTCAGGTGATCCAGCTCTGTTTGAACTGGGTACTCAGCGTCGTGTGCTGAAAAGGGATAGGCTTGATTCTAACGTTCCTCACGTAGAAGGTTCCTAACTTAAGGAAAGAAGGACGTGCCTAAACTGCCCATGTTAAATTGGAAAATTTCTGGTACTGAACACACAAAATATTTTATTGTTAGTCTCCCTAAACTGCCATGGATTATTAACTAATGTTTTATTTACGATTACACCTGTGCAGTTTGAAATATTTGAAGTGGATTATATTTAATGTGATTTTTAAATATGTAACTATTTAAACCCAATAATTTTTAAAATTAACACGCGTTAAAAATTTCCCATTTAAT
Organism: Meconema thalassinum; assembly: GCA_946902985.2. Lineage (NCBI taxonomy): Eukaryota > Metazoa > Arthropoda > Insecta > Orthoptera > Tettigoniidae > Meconema > Meconema thalassinum. Next base: position 283,034,957 of record OX336392.1, read on the forward strand.
TTATGCCATATTCTACAGCTAGTTCTATTTCTCAATGAGATATTGCAACAACAACAAAAGTTTCATGCCGTTTGATTCACTAGTTTTTGAGAAATGTGTACCCAAAGTAAAAATAAATGCAACCCTGAGAAAAGATTATGATAATTTTTGTTTTAAGGGCTCTAACATCTAGCATATCGGCTTTAATTAAATGAAATGTTATTAAATGAACTAAAAAGATAAAAGAAAAACCACTGCAAGAGATGTAAACTAAAATGGTTTGTATAAAACAGACAGTGAGCCCCAACAATAACGCATCATTTGGATAAAAAGAGTTAAAGCGGGGACGATAAAAACAATAAAACAAATAAGGCACACACTTTCTTTTTTCGTCTTTTCCCAATTAATTGGGGTCGCCGGAGCCAGCCGGGCTGATTTTGGTTTTGGCCGGAGATTTAGCGCCCGATGCCCTTCCCCACGCCACGTGATTTTTCAGGTGAAAATTTCACCCCTCTTCATTGGGATTTGAACCCCGGCCGTCCGGTTGAGATACGAGCAGCTAAGCCACTGCGCCATCACGCTCCTCGAAGCAAATAAGGCATATTGAACAATAACAAGTAGTTCCGTGAAGAACTAAATAGAAATTTCCATATACCCTACTATTATTAATTGCCTCTATCAACATACAAATTGTCAGTTTGATTGCTGTAATATATTCGTAGATATTGAAAACCGTCTAAATATTTTGGATGGTCACTATGTTTTTTTTTTAGTCGTTTACCCTCCAGGTTGGTGGAACCCACGGACTCAACGAGGGAACTCACCACTACCGCCGCTACGGGCAGTGTCCTAGAGCTGGGAACATCGAATCGGAAGGGATACAACTGGTGAGGTGGAGATTACCCAGCTCACCGCATAACCAATCGGAATGGAGAGAGACTTGTGGAACTGTGTAAGGGATTCAACCTTGTTATGAAATCCACAGCCTTCAAACATCTGCCAAGGAAACAGAAAACATGGACATCCCCAAATTCCAACCTTGGTGAGTTCCAGATCGATCACGTCGCTATTTCACGTAAAGCCCATCGAGAGATCCAGAATGTGAGGGTTCTTAGAAGTGCCAACCTAGATTCAGATCATTACCTCTCTAAAATCAAAGTTAAACTCATTCCGAGAAATACTAGAAAGGTCCAGCGACGAAAGATGAATAGGGTTGACTTGCAAAAGCTACAGTCTAATGATGAGTTCACTCAGAAGCTTGAAACACTGGATCCACAAAACTGGGAACAACTACGAGATGCCATAGTATCAGCAGCTAAGGAAACAGTCCCATTAATAAAACGCAGAAAGCATGCCTGGTGGACCAGTGAATGTGAGGCGGCAATAAGGCTCAGACAACTTGCATGGCAGAGATGGAACTCACAGAAGAGTGAAGACAACTGGGAAAGTTTCTTATGTATGAGAAAACAGGCTGCAAAAACTATTCGAGGTGTAAAACGTGCTTTTGACAAGAACAAGCTGGCACAAATTGAGCTAGACTTCAAGAAGAATAACACCCGGGATTTCTATAGAACTTTTAAACAGAATCTCAGTAAATATGCTCCACCTAGCCTACACTTCAGGGACCTAAATGGAAAAGTTGCTTATAATGACAAGGAAAACTGCCAAATATTGGCAAATTACTTCGAGTCTCTCCTCAACTGCGAGGCTCCAGAATCAACATTTCAGTTCGAAGACAATCCGTACGTACACCCAGATTCCACCTCACCCACAAAAGAAGAAATTAATCAGATCATCCAGTCACTCAAAAACAACAAAGCACCAGGTGAGGACTCCATAGTTGCTGAATTATGGAAGCATGCTGGCGACAAGGCTGTCGATAAGTTAACTGAGATTATTCATGAGATTTGGGAAACGGAGGAACTCCCTAGCAACTGGACCTCGGCTCTACTTCACCCTCTTCATAAGAAGGGTGACCGAATGGATGTGAACAACTACCGTGGAATCTCTCTCCTTACAATAACATACAAGATCCTCTCAAAAGTCCTTCAAAATAGGGCAGAACAACAACTAGATTCCCAATTGGGAGAATATCAAGGAGGGTTCAGGAAAGGACGATCATGTGCTGAACAGATCATGAATCTTAAGTCTATTGTTTCATATCTAAAGCTTAGATCTAAAGATTTTGTGGTGACCTTCGTTGATTTCAAGAAGGCATACGACTCCATTGATCGATTCTCCCTATTTCAAATCCTGAAGGAACTGGGATTGGACAATAAAACAAGAAAAATCATTGAGAAGACCTTGACTAACACCACCTCCAGAGTGAAATTTAGGGGAGAAATTTCAGAAGCTTTTGAAATCAGAACCGGGGTAAGGCAGGGAGACGGATTATCACCTCTGCTTTTCAACTGCGCACTTGAGAAGGTCATCCGAGAATGGCGCAAAGAATTGAACAACAATGGGTTCGTAAATGGAGTCAGATTGGGCTACAAAAATCTGAATCTGACGGTTGATTGCCTAGCCTTCGCAGATGACCTTGCAATTTTTTCAGATTCCCTTGGCACGGCAGCAGTGCAGATCAAGCAACTCAGCACTCAAGCTGCAAAAGCAGGCCTTAAGATCTCCTTTGAGAAAACCTTGTTTATTACTAACATTAAACAAGCACCCAAGGAGCTAGACATAGGAGAGGGACGCATTAAGCAAACTCAATCATTCAAATATCTAGGCGAGTGGATAGAACCCAACACATCCGAGAAGGCTGCTTTCGAATCGCGCATCAGAAAAATGGAAATGGCATATCATCTAACAAAGGGTATTTACAACAAGAAATCAATATCCCTAAATGCCAAGCTAAGACACTATCAAACTGTCATCCGCCCAGAGGCTCTATATGCTGCAGAATGCCTTGAAATGCATAGGAAAGGACTTATGGAGAAACTAGAAGCTAAAGAAAGAAAGATTCTCAGGAAAATCTTGGGCCCTGTAAAAGAAAACGATGAATACAGGAGACGGCACAACCACGAGCTCTACACATGTGTAGAAAAAATAACTGATGTGATGAGAAAAAGAAGAATTTCATTTTATGGCCACATTTCACGAATGAGCTCTGTAAGGTTGACAAACAGGATCTTTACATACTTTCTAGAGAAGAAAACAAAGGGGGCATGGTTCACTGAAGTTGACAGAGATTTGAAAGAAATTGGGATTACAAGTGATGATGTACTGGAACGTGTAAAATTTAAGGTGAAACTTACAACTCACCGGAGTTTCCTAGAGAAACCTAAGCTCAAAACAGGCAAGAAGTGGACAGAAGAAAGGAAGCAACAACAAGGAGAATTCAAGCGGCAGTACTGGGCGAATGTTAAAGCTCAAAGCAGAAACCAGTTGAAATAACGTGGTCCTTAGTTGGCCGTAACGCAAGAAGAAGAAGACTTAATAAATTAATGAAAGAATGCACGCCGGTAACCATGGCAACTGAATCTCAGAGGTCAATCTATTTCTGTAAGACGCAATGCAATTCCATTTATTACATTACTGTGAAGGTTTGCAAACGGCTATAAGGTTATAACGGATCCAAATTAAGCTGAAATATTCATCAATACATACAATGCGCTTAAGGGGTCAAGGGGTACTCTAGATTTTTTCACGCGATTTACACGTGCGGGTGTGGTACGGAAAGTCTATTATATCCCTTCTCTATTATATAACAAGTAGTTCCGTGAAGAACTATACAGCCTATTTTCATATATCCTGCTCATGTTAATTGCCTCTATCAACATACAAAATTTAAGTTTAATTGCTTTAACAGATTCGTAGATATTGAGAACCGTCTAAATATTTCAGATGGTCGCCAGGTTGGATTTTTATTTTTGTACTATTACATTAAGATTATTGTGTACGTGTGGTATTCAAACTTCAATCGCATGATTAGAACACAAGAAGTCAAAACGAGATTTTAAAATTACGCACAGCAGCCATCTTGTGATTATGCAAACAATCGAAATAAATTAGATGGCAGTGGATCAACATTTGTATACGCATTTAACGTGCAACGTTTCACGGCACTCGGATAGTTAATTCGCGAGAGACGTCCATTTAAATATTTATACTTCGCGTCGCCGCCATGTTGGATTTGTGCTCACCAGGTTACTGAACGTCCTATAGGTGAACATATGTTCATAGTCTCTATGAACATAAAAAAATTCAGTTTGGTTGCTGTAAAAGATTCATAGATATTGAGAACCGTCTACATAATTCGGAACCTCGCCAATTAGGATTGTTATATGTATAGGCCATAGAGTTATGTACCATTCAAGGACAATTATTGCCGAGGTTCATTATTCAAACTTTCACTTCGATCGCATGATTACGACACAAGAAATAAAAACCTAATTTTAAAATTTCGCACAGCCGCCATCTTGAGGTTATTTAAACAATTGAATTAAATTAGATGGCAGTGCGTTACAATCTGCAAAATCATTTACTGTACCACATTTCACTGCGCTCAGAGAGTTAACTCACGAGAAAAGTCTATTAAAATATTTCAAATTCGCTTGGTCGCCATGTTCGTTTTGTACATGACAGGTTTATAAAATATACATAGGTAAACTTGTATCAGTACCCTTTATCACCGTACAAAATTGCAGGGTGATATCTGTAACAGTTTCGGAGATATAGAATGTCAGTGAAATATTTCGCACAGCCGCCATTTTGAGATTATGTAAACAATTGAACTAAATTAGACTCCAGTGCATTGCAATGTGTATAAATATATGCTGTACCAAGTTTCATTACGTTTGGATATTTAAATCGCGAGAAGAGTCTATTTAAAAGTCTCAACTTCGCTTTGCCGCCATGTTGGTTTTGTAGTCACCAGGTTTTTGAAAGTCTCATATGTGAACTTCTAGTAGTTCCCTTTATCACCGTACACAATTTCAGGGCGATATCGGCAATAGTTTCGGAGATATTGAATGCTAGTGAAATATTTCGCACAGCCGCCATTTTGGATTGGTGAGACGTAACACGATTTGAAGGGCACGGTCGAGGTCGCCGGGAATAGTGCTATGAACTTACTGAGTTTCACTGAAATCGCTCCAGCCGTTTATATTTTATTAGACACACACACACACACACACACACACACACACACACACACACACACACACACACCTCACACACACACACACACGCACGCACGCACACGCACACACACACGGACAAAAGGTGATCTCATAAGCCTATTTTTTCAAAATTGAAAATAGGCTAAAAATGAATGTTTGTCTGTTTTGTCTGCATTTCCACGGAAATTTGACATATTTGTCCGTTTCAGACTGTTTTGTGACGGATGCACGCAAACATATTTTTTGTCCGTCTGTCTGTGGACAATTTTTTGTGTCCTTATAACTCGAGAACGGCTGGGTGGATTAACGAAACATTTGATACAGATATCCATCCGAGGCACGACACTAATCATTGATGTAACTCTTTTCCATACCTCTTATAACAGGGGGCGTACCCCCTTAAAATACATTCTGAAATAATCGTAGAAGGGTGAGACAAAGTTCATTTTCAGCCCCTCAATGTGAGAAACGAAACTCGGGGGCCATAAAAGGACCCCGAAAACCACATTTTAAGGCCCTAAAACCAACAGTTTTTGAGATATTCCAAAAAAAACTAATTTCACTTAATAAATTAATAAAGGAATGCATGCCGGTAACAATGGCAACAGAATCTCAGAGGTCCATCTATTTCTGTAAGACGCAATGCAATTCCATTTATTACATTACTGTGAAGGTTTGCAAACGGCAATAAGGTTATAACGGATCCAAATTAAGCTGAAATATTCATCAATACATATAATGCGCTTAAGGGGTCAAGGGGTACTCTAGAATTTTTTAACGCGATTTACACGTGCGGGTGTGGTACGAAAGGTCCATTATATCCCTATCCCTATATTGTTATATTATTATTACTATTCCTTTAATTATTATCATTATTATGGCGTACAACGACGAGACAAAGCTGATTTTCAAACGCTTGGTGCCAGAAACAAAACTCGGGGCCCCTCAAGAGCCGTAAAGGGTCCCCGAAAACTATATTTTAAGGCTCTAAACCCAACAGTTTCTTCGATATTCCCAGAAAACTAATTTCATTTAATAAACTAAAGAAGGAATGCAAGCCACTAACCATGACAACAGTATCTCAAGAGGTGTCATCCAACTTTCCATCCATTTCTGGAATAAGTAATGCCACTCTATTTATTACATTTCTGTGAAAGATTGCAAATGGCTATAAGGTTATCACGGAACCAATTAAAACTGTAAAATTCATCAATGCGCTTAAGGGGTTCAAGGAGTACCGTAGATTTTTTTCACATGACTTACACGTGCGATATGTCGTACAGAAGGTCTATTATATCTCCAAACAGCAACATTATTTTCAAAAATTCCTGATTTGAAATAGTAGACTAGTTTTTGCTGATTTTAGGAATTTGGGCCATTGGAGGCTAAACAAACTGAATTTTCATGCACCACAAGCCTTTATAATTTATAAAAGGGGTCTTCCTGTAGTTGGGCACTTGGCACAACGGTTAGGGTCAGTTCGTATGTGACGTGTATTGCGATTCGTCTACGAGGTTTTCAATTTTATTTTCACGCCAGGAAGAACACATTAGGTAAATTTAGTTTGAGAGCACATTTCCATTTTTCTTTGCCAACAAACAGGTTCCAAGCCCCTAAACATTGCAACAGTAGCTCAATTGATAACATCTGGTTATTAATACCAAAGACCGTTCAAAGAATGGGTACTTCTGCTAGTAATATTATAAATATAACTACACCATTTAAAGTTATAAATAAATAATTTAGGGAGTGATAGCACAAACATTAGGAATTCAATTAAATTGTTAATTATTAATTGTAATTAAATAGTAATGCATTAATAATCAGAAAGTGAGATGTTATTAATAATCATTTGCAGATAGAATTTAAATATTATTTATTGAGGAAATAGGGCGATAATAATCATTCTGACGTTGATGATGCCTAAATATATTTCAGTAATAATAATAATAATAATAATTTATTGGAAGAATTTAAATAATTTGTGGAAAAATAATAATAATTTTGTAGATGAATTCAATTAATCGGAAAGATTTAAATAAAACAACTTTGTTTATTTTTGGAATAAAAGTTTGGATTTACAAATAAATTTAAATGAGTTTATGGATGAAAAAAGAGAAATAGTAAGATTTTGAGCTCAGAAATATTTTCCAAAAGCACTTAAAAATATTCAGATGAAGAGAAAGGAAGCGGCAGGTATTAAATGTATAAATTAGGGAGAGTTTATGTAGATGGGAGGCAAGGAAAGATTGACCAGATTTAAATACATCTTTTTATTGGTAAAATAAAACTGAAGAATGCAGTATAGTAATTATGACAGAATATCACAGAAAAATTATATAATAAAAATAAATAAATAATAATATGATGTTGTATGGTGAAGTCATCCAAGAGGGCATTTATTCCCATAGTTGTGGGCACACAAGGATGTGCGTGTGTTATTAAAGAGCATGTGGGCTCAATTTGTAAAAGAAGGGTCAGGCAATGGTGACCGCTCCATATTCTTGTCAAATTTCATTTTACTGTCGATTGAAATATTTTTTTTTTCTGGATCAACTCGAATTTCAAATAGTATGCCTAATTAATTGAAGAACATGAGTTTAGATTTGATGAACCTGACCGAGAAAAGATCAAATGAGAAGTGCAAATGCAATAAAATGAAATAAAATAAAATAAAATAAAATAAATTAGAATAAATAATTAGTGAAATTTTTATTTTGTGCTTGGAATAATAATAATAATAATAATAATAATAATAATAATAATAATAATAATAATAACAATGGAAATGAGCAAATTAAATATTCACAATATGAGGGGGTGAGAAACTTGTTATAAATAAAGTGATGAGAAATTATGAAATTAATTAATAATAATAATAAATTTTATGATTAACATTTTTTTGTGTGAGATTATATGTAAATTTTCTGAATGATAGAAAAATTTTGGTGAAAGAGATAATGATTTAATCCACCGATAGTGGATAGTAACAATTTATATTGATAACGACAATTTGTTAACAACAATTTTTGCTAACAAACATGACAGATGAATAAAAGTTAAAATTTTGATGTCATTGAAACAAATGAATGTGAGAAAAGAATAAGATTAATTTTCAAATTATTATGAAAAGTTTATAAACAATTTTTGTTTTGGAAATGTAAATCTTTACAAACAAATATTAACATTCGACTTTCTGTAAGCCGAATATTGATATTGTTATTATGCTACAAGGAAACAGTGATATAATAATTTTTCCAAATAATTTTTGGAACAACATCGAATTAATCAAGTGACTAATTTTTTTGAAATATCTTACAACAAATACTTGAACAATCAAATGCAATTCTTCGAAAAGTGAACTACAAACATGTAAATAAAAGGGATCACTCGGAACTCTTTATTGAACAGTGATTACCCAGTGTAAATATTTAAAAATTATTTTTTTCGTTTGATATCAGAATGGACTAATGAATTTTCTGATTATCAAGTCTGCGACGTTAGAATATAATTTTAGGGATTGTTGATTTCTCATGTGTGATGTGTTGTATTTGTGTTGGAGGTTTTTTGCCAGTCAATTAATATTTTATCTATAAATAAATTGAGATTTTAAGAAATGTGCTACTTTCAAAATAATTTCTTTCCTTACCTTACTTGTGTATTACCGAGATCAAGGATGCCAGATTAGACCCATGTATTCACTTAGACAGACCCTGATATATATTTTCTCGTGCTAATCTGATTTCGGTATTTTACAAAATGTGGTCTTTGGATCTCGGTCCAAACGGGCACAACACACACACATACACGCACGCACACAGACACAGACAGACACACGGACAAAAGGTTATCTCATAGGCCTATTTTATTCATAAATGAAAATAGGCTAAAATAGATACGAACACAATAAAAGCATAAACAGTCTAAAACTAAACTGAAAGTCTTATTATTATTATTATTATTAACTTTATTGGCCACATTGGACCACTTGAGTCTTCCATGTACACTTTTTCTTTGAAGGTTGTTGATGATAATTGTTTTTTTAAGGAGCCTAACATCTAGGTTATCGGCCCCTAATCATTTGGGTGAGGGCCGATAACCTAGATGTTAGGCTCTTTAAAACAATAATTATCATCATCATCATTTGGGTGATAGTGAAAGATGCGATGTAATGAAAACTATAGTCTAACTAATACTAACTACAGACTTACATACTAGAAAACAATGAACAATAAACGACTTACAAAGAAAATCTTTGATGTAGTAAACAGTTCAAAAAGGAAAACAAATTGGTATCATGAAATAGAAGACGACTTAAAGCAATTAGGGATCAACAAGCAAATGATAGAAAACAGAGAAAAATTCAGAAACAAAATTAAGAACGCCAAATTTTTAGTAAGTGAGAGGAGGAAGATAGGAACATTGTGGACGGAACAAAGGAAACAGGATCACAGTCAAAGGATGAAGAGATTTTGGGAAGAGAAGAAGGGAAAGAAGTGAAAATTGTGACATCATGAGATATTTAAGTTCATACACTGTCCATAAGGGCAAAAATGATGTAATAATAATAATAAGGCAAAAAAAGGACACGAAGAAAAGGCATGCCCTGAACCCTCGTAGAATGAGGATTGAGGGACTTGGAAAGGAGAGAGAGCCATGAAATGCAGATAGGGAAGGGAAAGAGGAGAGGGCCCATCCCAGAGGCAATGGAAAAAGGGAAAAAATACTGGACACAGCTCAGAAATCCCTCGGGATCGCCAACTCCCGAACTCACCAGCTATGAGCCCTTGAGGGTGTAGCACTATCCAGGGTGCACCAGAAATGGTGGGTAAACAAACACCCTGCCTCTTTTAAGGGCCTTGAGCAGAAGGCAGGAGATATCATGAAGAGAACAGAAGAGGTCTGACTCCTCGATGAATGAGGATTCATGAAAGATGAGACAGGGGTCGGAAAGTAAAAGACTCCCTAGGCCTCGGATACTCTAATACCGTCTGAGTCGGAAAATAACAAGAGGTGACCAATGGAGGTCGACAAAAGATGACGGATAGGAGCCCGGCACAAGAAAGTGGAAGTCATGCCGAACTCAGCTGGGGTCTCATGGTCGCTAGGCTACATCCCACTAGCCGTGAGCCCCTGGGGGGTTTCATCTTAAGCAAAAATAGGATTATGAGATCACGTTCAGTCCGGGGGAAAACCGGACCCAGTTCAGGAATCCCTCGGCGTCACCAACTCCCGAACTCACCAGCCGTGAGCCCCTGAGAGTGTAGCAATATCCAGCTTGCACCAGAAGTGTTGGGGCTACATACACCCTGCCTCCTCGAGGGCCTTGAGCAGAAGTCAGGAGATTACATGAAAATAAAAAGAAGGCTGACCCCTCGCAGAAGGAGGGTATCAGAAAAGTTGAGACAAGGGCCAATTAAGGCCAATACCGTCGGGGTAGGAAGAGAACAAGAGTAGACCAAGTAGGGTCGACTGGAAAGAAGACGGAGATGAGCCCGGCACAAGAAAGTGGAAGCAATGCCGGACTCAGCTGGGGCCCCGTGGTCGCCAATCCACGTCCCAATAGATGCGAGCCCCTGCCCCTGAAAACAACAACAACAATCATTATCAAACTAATTGGACTCCCGTTAACGTGTTTATTTACTGAAAAGCATTGTGAAATAGTTGTTCAGCCAGAACTTAATGGTAGCTTTTTAAATGATAGACGTGCAATAAATTTCAACGGGAATTGCAAATGGCTTGTATATATGCAGATGACATTTATAAGGAGAATGGGACGAAAGGAGGCAAATAAAGTAATTGAAAGAATTGATCTGGAAGGCAATCAAATTAGTACGAACATTAATAAGGAGAGAATTGGTCTGATTGGAGTGTTGAGAGGGGCAGGAAAACAGAGAAAGAAAGTACAGGAACTTTAAGAAAACTAGAGGCGGCTCCGGCCAATGAGAATAAAAACGTTTCAAAACGTAATTCAATGAACATAACATCATTAATTTAGTCTGAAAAAATATGTTAATATCTAAAGAAACCTTTAATCTAAGCAGTCCATCGCAGGTAGTTAGTGGTTATCCTACGACTGCAATTAAATTAAATTCTCCACTCCTTGGTGTATCGATTAGCATCCCTTGCTGTTGTTCCCGAGGTTCGAGTTTGATTCCCGACTCTGCCAAGAAATTTAATTTTGATTTGAGGGCTGGAACTTAGCCTCGTGAGGCAAAACAGAGAAGAAGAGGTTTCGATTCCCACCTCAGCCGACTTGGGAGAAGTTTGCCGTGGTTTTCCATTTTACTATAGGTAAATGCCAGAAAAATGAAAATGAAAATCCACTGCCTGCTTCCAGTCTCCGACCGGGTCAGGAATGGAATGAATGAAGCCCCTATCTAGCGGCGAGGATATGAACTGTGCCGGCTGCCGAGGCCTGACGCACTCCTCTGGGGCAATGATTAAATGAATGACATATGATAGTGGAGAGTGTTGCTGGAATGAAATTGTGACAGGGAAAACCGGAGTACCCGGAGAAAAACCTGTCTGCCTCCGTTTTGTCCAGCACAGATCTCACATGGAGTGACCGGGATTTGAACCACGGACCCAGCGGTGAGAGGCCAGCGTGCTGCCGCCTAAGCCACGGAGGCTTCAAGGTAAATGCCAGAATGGTTCCTAAATTAAGGTCACAGCCAATTCCTTCCCAATCCTCAATTGGTTTCGATTCCCACCTCAGCCGACTTGGGAGAAGTTTGCCGTGGTTTTCCATTTTACTATAGGTAAATGCCAGAATGGTTCCTAAATTAAGGCCACAGCCAATTCCTTCCCAATCCTCAACTTAATTACAATTACACACACTATTACAGACACAACAATAACACAGGTTATCAGACATATTCTACACACACACACACACACACACACACCCAAGTACACGGATAAATGACCACGATGTCCAAGTCACAGAAATGAAACAACAACAACAAATAATTTAGTTCCATGACGACCCCAATGTTAAGACAAATATTGAAATCCGTTGTTATGTCGTTTATTTAAGAGAAGCTGTCGTTAATTTTCATAGTTTTGGGACATCTTGGTCATCAGTCCTGTGAACTAGTCTGATAACCTGTATTTCTGTGATGACTGTAGTAGTGTGTGTAGCTGAATAAGAGACAATAAGATACAAGGTTAAGGTAGGTGCCCTGAGGCTAAATATAAGGTACTATTGCGGCATTTGCCTGGAAGGAGTGTGGACAATCAGGGCTGTAATAGTGTGTGTATTTGTAACTGTCCACCAGTGGCTCATAGCTTGCGGGCTTGGTGACCACGGGACCCCAGCTGAGTCTGGCATTGTTTCCACTTACTTGTGCCGGGCTCCTTTCTATCATCTTTCCTGTCGATGTCCCTCGGTCAACTCTTGCTCTCTTCCGACCCCAGCGGTATTAGGGTATCCGAGGCCTAGGGAGTCTTTCCCTTTCCCACTTTAATTGGCTCATCTTTCCTGATCCCTCATTCTTTGAGAGGTCATAACTTTTCTTTTCCTTTCTCCTGTCTTCTCCTGGATAGTGCTACATCCTCATGGGCTCACGCCTTGTGAGTTCGGAAGTTGACGATCCCGAGGGATTTCTGAACTGGGTCCGGTTTTTCCCCTTTTTCCGGTGCTTTTGTGGTGGACACTCATCTTTCCCTTTCCTATTTGCATTTCGTGGCCCTACTTCCTTCCAAGTCCCTCAATCCTCATTCTTCGATAGTTGAGGGCATGTTTTCCCCTGTCGTTTGGTTTACTGTATTCCTTTTTTTTTTGTCGTTTTTCTCTTCCAACTTGGTAGTTAGTTGCAAGTTTGTAGTTAGTCAATAGTTAGCTTTAGTAGTAGTTATTCAGGGGCAGATGAACTCGCTGTTCCGACATTTACAACCTCAACAACTAACTAACTAACTAACTAACTAACTAACTAACTAGTAGTAAATATTCATTTCAACATAATTCACGATCACTCCGACAATTAGGGGTCAATAACCTCGATTTCAGGTCCCTTTAAAAATCCACAGCCTGCTTCCAGTCGACTGACCGGGTCAGGGAATGGAATGAATGAAGCCCCCCTAAATTAACAAATATCATCATGATCCTGACCATCATATTGTGCAGATCCTGAAGCACTTCACTTACATGCACCTTCTTCCTCCAAATACCTACCTGACAAAGGTTGCTCATTTCACTATGCAGATGTTTCTTTGTGCTATGGAACGGTCTGGTTTTTACAGCCTGTTAGAATCAATCTGTAACTTATTCTGGCCCAAAAGTGGAGCTATTTTGTTTTCTTTTTACCATTTGAGGAGGTAAATTTCAGTGCAATATGCAATTGTAAATCGCCGCACAATGAATTGTGGTGTGTATTAAATTTCTTACAATACTGATATTAGAGAAAGGCTCTAAAAGAAGGATAATAATGTCAATGCTATTGGTTTTTACGTCCCTCTTAACAACTTGGCTTTTAGAGACGCCAGGGTGCCGGAATTTTGTCTCGAAGGGGATCTTTAACGTGCCAGTAAATCTATTGACACGGCTCCCTCACATTTGCGCACCCTAAAATGCCAGCTGGCTGCGTCAGGATTCGATCCTGCAACCTTGGGACCAGCAAGCAAGAACGTTACCGCTGAGCCACGCAGCGAGCCTAGAAGAAAGAGGAATGAGGATCAGAATGTATGTGTATGACGGAAGATAAGATTTCCATATTAACCTGCAGGAAGAAGTGGTCAGGAAGTTTTAATATCTGAGTTTCTACATGCAAAGTGATGGAGGACTGGAGGCTGATATATAGCACACGGTAAACAATAGTTGGATGAACTGGAGGTAACTAAGTGGAGTACTGCGTGTTAAGAAGGCCAGCTGCAGGCTGAAAGGAAAGATCTACAAATCTGTGGTGAGACGTGCGATGCTCTACAGTGCAGAATGATGCTGATGATAATTGTTGTTTTAAGGGGACTAACATCTAGGTTATCGGCCCCTAATGGTTTGGACGACCGAGAAGATGAAAATGAAATGTTTCCTATAACTAAAACTAACTACTAACGTATATACTAGAAGGAGAAATGGAAAACAAAAGGAGAATAAGGCAAATAAAGGACAGGAGGAAAGAAATGCCCTCAACCCTCGAAGAAGGCGGATTGAGGGACTTGGAAGGAAGGAGAGCCATGAAAGGCAGATAGGAAAGTGAAAGAGGAGGGGGTCACCCCCACAGGTAAGGGACAAAAGGGGGAAACCGGACCCAGCTCAGGAATCCCTCGGGGTCGCCAACTCCCGAACTCACCAGCCGTGAGCCCCTGAGGGTGTAGCAATATCCAGGGTGCACCAGAAGTGGTGGGGCTACATACACCCTGCCTCCTTGAGGGCCTTGAGCAGAAGGCAGGAGATAACATGAAAAGAAAATGAAGGCTGACCCCTCGCAGAAGGAGGGTATCAGAAAAGTTGAGACAAGGGCCAATTAAGGCGGGAAAGGAAGAGACTCCCTAGGCCTCGGATACCCTAATACCGTCGGGGTCGGAAGAGAACAAGAGTTGACCAAGGGAGGTCGACAGGAAAGAAGACGGTGAGGAGCCCGGCACAAGTAAGTGGAAGCAATGCCGGACTCAGCTGGGGCTACAGTGCAGAAACTTGGCTGATAACGAACGCCCAAGATGGCAGAAATTAGAATGTTAAGGTGGATGAGTGGAGTGATAAGAAAGGATAGAATAAGAGATAAATACATCAGAGGAGCAGTGATTGTGGGACCCATAGGAAAGGAGGTTCAAGAGAGTAGGCTCCGATGATGTGGGCATGTGCGGAGAAGAGAGGAGCACTACTTGGGGAAAAGTTGGAAATCTGCAAATTGAGGGGTCAAGAGGCAGACCAAAAATGAGGTGGAAAGATAAGGTTGCAGGGGACCTCAGAGAAAAAGGATGGAAGAGGGAGGAAGCATGGTATAGACATTAAATGGAAGAGAAGAATCCAACTAAGTAACGCTGAATCTACGTGACGAGAGAAGAAGACGAAGACGAACACGATGATGATAATTTTTGTTTTAAGGGGCCTAAAATCTATGTTATCGGTCCCTAATGGTTTGGGTGATAGCGAAAGATGAGATGAGAATGAAAACTATAACTCATACTAACTAAAAACTTACATACCAGAAGAAGAAATGGCAAACAAAGAAAGGATAAGGCAAATAAAGGACAGGGAGAAAAGAAATGCCCTCAACCCTCGAAGAATTAGGATTGAGGGATTGGCTGGAAGGAGAGCCATGATATGCTGATAGGAAAGGGAAAGAGGAGAGGGCCTGCCCCAAGGTCAGAGGAAAAAGGAGACAAAACGGACCCAGCTCAGGAATCCCTCAAGGTCACCAACTCCCAAACTCACCAGCCGTGAGCCCTTCAAGGTGTAGTACCAGAAGTGGTGGGGCTACATGCACCCTGCCTCCTTGAGGGCCTTGTGTAAAAGGCAAGATATAACATGAAAAGAAAAAGAAGGCTGATCCCTCGAAGAATGAGGGTATCAGGAAAGATGAGACAAAGGCCAATTAAGGCGGGAAAGTGAAATACTCCCTAGGCCTCGGATACCCTAATACCGTCGGAATCGGAAGAGAACAAGAGTTGACCAATAGAGGTCGATAGGAAAGATGACGGAGAGGAGCTTGGCACATGTGGAAGCAATGCTGAACTCAGCTGGGGTCCCGTGGTCGCCAACCCACGTCCCACTAGATGTGAAGCCCCTGAGGGGGGGGGGGACGAAGACGAAGAAGAAGAAGAAGAATGATATTATTTGTTCAAGCTTGGGATAATTTATTACAAGATACATTATATAACTCATTAAATAAAATGAGCAAGTTTCTTGTGAAATTGGGTTCTCGTTCAGAACAACTTCTAAAAGCGTAACGATATAATTAGCCTCAATATAAATTCTGTTTCCAGAAACCTTGTATCCATCAGCAATAACAGTGTATATATTCCTTGAAGGACAGCCCTAATTACTGCTTAAGGTGCTGTTTAAGTCTCGTCACATGTTCTCCTCCGGTAACGTAAGCTTGCCCAGGGCACATTCTCTCTTAATGAGGTGGCATTCAGCCTGTGCCGTTCATCTCTGTCAGTCAGGGACAGTGTTAGGGACGGGCGTTGGTGGGTGACTGTGTGCCCAATAATATATGTACCCTAAGGCATAGCGCGTTAATGGGAAGCTGCAGCAAATCAGGAGATACGTAGTTCGAGTACTGGCGCTGCCAGTGTACAGTGGGTAAAAATCGAAATCTAGGAGGACAAAATTATTTATTTTAATAATTTAAAAAATCAAAATGTATTACTTCTACACCATTCTCAAATAATTGCCACTCACTATTCTGGGATATAAACGCATCTTAGTGTAAATCTGTCACCACTGTTCGAGCAGTCTGAATTGGAGGGTGAATGTAAGTGGCTGTGGTTTGGTTGTCTTTGTGGTTAGTGTGATGCTTTAAGATGGAACATGCAGCTGAAGGTATGATCTTTGTAACGCGTTTCAGTTATTAATGGGCGTAACTGTTACGTAATTTTAGGTATATTTGCATTATACAATATTTAACTATTATTTTTAGCCTACTTTTCACATTTTGCAAAAATGAGGAAAAAGTAGACTTATGAGATCGGGCAAATGTGTGTCTGTCTGTCTGTCTGTCCTTCTGTCTGTCTGTCTGTCCTTCTGTCTGTCTGGCTGTGTATGTGTCCCCCCCTATCAACTCCTAAACGGCTGCAGCAATCGAAACAAAATTTGGTAGAAGTAAAGATCTATACCTGAATATCTCACGCCCATATTTGAAAATGATGTCAGTGCTACCAACTGCTGAAAAATCGCAATTGAAATTTGAGCTCCATGTTGGATATCTTGGAAGGTATGAATAGGAGCTATTTCAAAATTGGCACACGTATAGATAATAATATTGCAGTTTAATTTCCAGGAGGCCATACATCGCAGTGTTGCCAAAATGAATATACGCCTTCTGATAGGTCCAAATTTTAAATGCATGTAACTTCCACACTATCAATTGGATTTCAACCAAATTTCGTATGTGCTATGTGTACATAAACAGACATGACTGAACGTATTATTAGGATCCACCAGGGCTGCCAACTGTTAATAAATGCTCTCAATTTATTTTATCCAAATACCAATATATCAGAAAGTATGCTAGCCGACAGCTTTAAACTATGCACACGTATAGTACCTGACATTCTATATTAATTTGGAGAAACTTATATACGTCAGTGCTACCAACATGATTCTAAGCCTGCTGAGAGGTCCAACTTTAAATACATGTAACTTCTATACTATCATTTGGATTTCAACCAAATTTCGTGTGTGCTATGTGTACCATAACAGATATGTATATGCCGATTCTTAAGAGTAACCAGGGCTGCCAACTGTTAGTAAATACTGTCTCTATTTTTGTTACCCTATTATCAATATATCAGAAAGTATGCAAGCCAATAGCTCTAAACTTTGCACACGTATAGTACCTGGCATTCTAGATTAATTTGGAGTAACCAATATACGTCAGTGCTGCCAACATGATTCTAAGCCTGCTGATAGATCCAATTTTAAAATGCATGTAACTTCTATACTAACTAATGGATTTTATTCAAAATTGACACAACAATAGATCATATTATTTCAGATTATTTCTGACCAATACACGTATGTCATTGTTGCCAACATGATTTTATGCGCGCTGTTAGATCCAATGGTTAACTGCATGTAACGGCCATGCTATCCATTGGACTTCAACCAAATTTTGTATTCTGTACCTTAAGAGATGGAACTAAGAATATATTCAGTCACCAGGGCTGCCAACTGTAGTTCTCTATTAGGCTACAGTATGCCAGGTATACAGTATTTCGAACTAATTAGAAATTTCGATATTACCAACTTAATTTCGTCATTATTCTAGATAGATCCATATAGATTAATCATTGGCATAGATCTTAAATTTTAAGAAAAGTAGGCTCTTTAGTTCGTTACGGAACTTCTTGTTTAAATTATATTTTCACTTAGATTTTTAGTATGTCGCGTCACTCTGCGTCACTTTCTACTTAATGTTTAAATGTAGATAAAGTCTTGTAGTTTACGCCTGTTATAAGATTTTTAGCCTATTTTCAATTTTGAAAAAATAGGCTTATGAGATCACCTTTTGTCTGTGTGTGTGTGCGTGTGTGTGTGTGTGTGTGTGATTCGTGTGTGTGTCCCCCCCATAATAAAATCTAAACGGCTGGAGCGATTTCAATGAAACTCGGTATGTTCATAGCACTATTCCCGGCGACCTCGACCGTGCCCTTCACATTTTGTTACGTCTCACCAATGCAAAATGGCGGCTGTGCGAAATATTTTACTAGAATTCAATATCTCCGAAACTATTACCGATATCGCCCTGAAATTGTGTACGGTGATAAAGGGTACTACTAGAAGTTCACCTATGAGACTTTCAAAAACCTGGTGACTACAAAACCAACATGGCGGTCAAGCGAAGTTGAGACTTTTAAATAGACTTTTCTCGCGATTTAACTATCCACACGTAATGAAACTTGGTACAGCAAATGTTTATACACATTGTAATGCACTACAGTCTAATTTAGTTCAATTGTTTACATAACTTCAAAATGGCGGCTGTGCAAAATATTTCACAGACATTCTATATCTCCGAAACTATTACAGATATCACCCTGCAATTTAGTACTGTGATAAAGGGTACTGATACAAGTTTACGTATGTATATTTCATAAACTTGTAAAGTAGAAAACGAACATGGCGACCAAGCGAAGTTGAGACTTTTAAATAGACTTTTCTCACGATTTAACCATCCAAACGTACTGAAACTAGGTACAGCAAGTGTTTATACACATAGTAATGCACTGGAGTCTAATTTAGTTCAATTGTTTACAAAACTTCAAAATGGCGGCTGTGCAAAATATTTCACTGACATTCTATATCTCCGAAACTATTACAGATATCACCCTGCAATTTAGTACGGTGATAAAGGGTACTGATACAAGTTTACCTATGTATATTTCATAAACTTGTAAAGTAGAAAACGAACATGGCGACCAAGCGAAGTTGAGACTTTTAAATAGACTTTTCTCACGATTTAACCATCCAAACGTAATGAAACTAGGTACAGCAAGTGTTTATACACATAGTAATGCACTGGAGTCTAATTTAGTTCAATTGTTTACATAACCTCAATATGGCGGCTGTGCGAAATATTTCACTGACATTCTATATCTCCGAAACTATTACAGATATTACCCTGCAATTTTGTACGGTGATAAAGGGTACTGGTACAAGTTTATCTATGTATATTTCATAAACTTGTAAAGTAAAAAACGAGCATGGCGACCAAGCGAGTTTGAAATATTTTGATAGACTTTTCTCGTGATTTAACTCTCTGAGCGCAGTGAAATGTGGTACAGTAAATGATTTTGCAGATTGTAATGCACTGCCATCTAATTTAAATCAATTGTTTACATAACCTCAATATGGCGGCTGTGCGAAATTTTAAAATTAAGTTTTTATTTCTTGTGTCGTAATCATGCGATCGAAGTGAAAGTTTGAATAATGAACCTAGGCAATAATTGTCCTTGAATGGTACATAATTCTATGGCCTATACATATAACAATCCTAAATGGCGAGCTTCCGAAATATTTAGACGGTTCTCAATATCTATGAATGTTTTACAGCAACCAAACTGATTTTTTAATGTTCATAGAGACTATGAACATATGTTCACCTATAGGACTTTCATTAACCTGGTGAGCACAAATCCAACATGGCAGCGACGCGAAGTATAAATATTTAAATGGACGATTCTCGCGAATTAACTATCCGAGTGCTGTGAAACGTTGCACATTAAATGCTTATACAAATGTTGATCCACTGGCATCTAATTTATTTCAATTGCTTGCATAATCACAAGATGGCTGCTGTGCGTAATTTTAAAATCTCGTTTTTACTTCTTGTGTTCTAATCATGCGATTGAAGTTTGAATACCACACGTACAAAATAATCTTAATGTAATAGTACAAAAATAAAACTCCAACCTGGCGACAATCTGAAATATTTAGACGGTTCTTAATATCTACGAATCTGTTACAGCAATTAAACTGAAGTTTGTATGTTGTTAGAAGAAATTAACATGAGCAGGATATATGAAAATAGGCTGTATAGTTCTTTACGGAACTACTTGTTTGCATCTTTTTGCAACTTACTTAGTTATTTTACGTTTTAGAAGATGCCATGTAACCAGTTCTCACACGTTTACAACTGTTTGAAGCACTGGGTTCGACGATTATGTCAAAAGTGGAACTTTGTGACTTTGTTAAAAGTAAATTAGGGATAGAAAATTGTTCTGGAGAGATAACTGAATGCTCTATCCAACTCCTTGTCATAGACAATTTCTTGCATATGTAGGCGTAGCTTAAAGAACGTCTTACCTGATGATTATTATGAAGTAAACGAATTATATACGTTGCTTTCACTCTAAATTCATGATTAAAACGTAAAAATAATTCCCCCCCTCCCCCTAGATTTCGATTTTGACCCACTGTGCAGTGGTCATCTCAAGTATTTTCCACATCAATAGGCTCACTAACGATGGTGATGATAAATGTAGTTTTAAAGGGCCTAACGTCTAGGTTATCGGCCCCTAATTGTTTTGGCGATAGTGAAAATGTTGATGAACCGTAATGAAATCTACTGCTACAACTACCTAAACTATACCAATACGAACTATAGACTTAGCACTTACTTACATTCTAGAAGAAGAAATAAAGAAAGGAATACGGGAGATAAAGGACAGGAGGAAACAAGATGTTCAGTAAAGAACATATAGCCTACTTTCTCCTAAATGTATGAGTATAGTTATAACTCGTTGTTATTATCAAAGAGTATAATAGAACTATTCTTTGTTGAAGACCTTAGAAACGATTTAGCTCTACCAAACGCCACAACCTAGATAAAAACTGCTACCATCATTGAAGAAAGAAAGATAAGAAGTATCTAAGGAATGTTATGGATCTGCAGACATAATCGACCGGACTGGCAGCGTGGCTCAGCGGTAACGTTCTCGCTTGCTGGACCGTATGTTTCAGGTTCGTATCCTGGCGCAGTCAGCTGGCATTTGAGGGTGCACAAATGCGAGGGAGCCGTGTTAGTAGATTTACTGGCACGTTAAAGATCCCCTTCAGGACAAAATTCTGGCACCCCGGCGTCTCTAAAAGCAACAGTAGTTAAAAGGGACGTAAAACCAATAACATTATTATTATTATTATTATTCTTATTCTTATTATTATTATTATTATTATTATTACATAATCGGCCTGACGCGGGCAACATCCAACTTTGAGTTGAGACATGTCTTTACACGTCTGGCTGCGTATGACTTTCACAACCCTAATTGAATTAACAAATCTTTCCATGACCCTACAGAGACGTGTGTATACCAACTATGTGGATATTTTCGATTGCTATTTGGCTGAAATAAAAGTATTAATTAATATCCTGAACTAGCACCAACGGTAGAGTTCAGATACTATGTGAAATCGTTTTGTTCTTTACTTCAATTAACATTTTCAAATAACGCACAATAGGCTGTTACAAACCCTTTAAAATAAAAAGTAAAAATGTATCGTAATATCATCTTGTCATTCTTCAAATTCGATGCGCATAGAATGCCAATGGTATAGTAATCAATGGAGCCCCACGTAGACTAGTCGTGACATCTAGTGGTGAAATATCGAACAATATAATCCTAACAGAGCGAGAGCATTCTAGCGGCCAGAAGAAGAAACTTTTCAATAAAATCTGGAAGTTAATAAGTAGCGGCGTGCAGTTACCTTTTTGGCAGCTAGATGTCTCGAGTAAATCTGCTGGCGAATTATGTTTTAATTAAATATATATTTTACACCATAATATGCACAATATAACGCTTAATTTTAAAACATCTGAGTCATTACAAAACAATAAACATATAACATTTCAAGCAAAAAAAAATAGCTCTGATCGGGTTTGAACCATAGGCATTTGAGCGATAGGCTAACGCTCTACCACTGAGCTAATTGTGTCAACGAATATCGTTCTATATAAAATGACTTACATAGAACTTGTTAGCAAATAATGATTTATACTAAACGATTTCATCACTGGAGTATATTATTTATATATAAAGCATTTCATACAAAGTTTATTTATTTTGTATCAGTACGCTATATTGCATGCAATACTCAAATTAGTGAAATATAAGTCAGGCACACGATATCCGCTGCCATCTTGTCTTATTACTGAATCGGCTCAGCTTTTTAAAATCACGTCTGCACTATAGTATTACAAAATAAACTTTTAATTTCGAACGTGCCTCTTCCTTTAGAACAGTTAAAACGATTCTCGGCTCGATAATCGGAACTGGTGGGTCCCATGATATGGATTATAAAGTTTGCATAATTCGCACGGCCGCCATCCTGAAATGGTATGGCGGACGACCTTGTAGTTTGGTCACAAGACGCATCCTATACGAAGGTATGTTGTTACCAAATTTGGTAGAGATCGGAAGATTTGGTTAGTCGTTATTTGATTTTACGTTTTGAACGTTTGAGTGGCCGCCATTCAGTTTTAGTAAAGATGGCGGCGATATAAAACATGACACTGAGGTGTCCTTTGCTAGTGCTACCTTTGTACCAAAATTTCGTTCAATTCGCATTCACCGTGTTCGAATTGATAGGGGGGGGGGGTACAGACATTCAGAGTACACACACTCACACACACACATACACACACACACACAGACTCACACACACACACACACACACACATACACACACACACACACACACACACAGACAGACACACTTTTTTCGCCCTGTGTTGATCTCATAAGTCTACTTTCATTTTTTGCAAAAATCGAAAGTAGGCTAAAAATGCCCACAACCCTCGAAGAATGAGGATTGAGCGACTTGTAAGGAAGAAGAGCCATTCATTCATTCATTTGTGTCAGAAACACTTACAGTGTGGAATTGAATATACAATAAATACATCTAATATATAAAAGTGAAAGTCTGTATGTATGTGGGTATGTGGATCTGTTCCGTATACAAATCTACACCGTTCCACCAATCTCAACCAAATTTTGCATACACATAGTTTAGGACCCAGAAGGAACCGCTGGCTACATGAATTTACGATAGTCTTTCTCATTCTTCTGATTTCGACCCTTTTGCACTCCAGCACATGCAAATCAAATCATAAAATATACTCATGAAGGAATGGCAAGGCGGATAGTTTCCATGGCAACATAGCTCAAGTCGAGACACGGCCGACTGGATGCCATTTGCGCTCTGCACTACCGGTATAGAAAATGAGGATCTTTACTTGAAATCACGTTAGTTACTCAACTTCTCACACAGCACTGTCAGCCGAGTTTAGCATAACAAAGACTTGACACTATCTTCTATTATATATTTGTCAAATACCACTCACTCACTCATTCATTCATCACGAAATCTCAGAAACCATCAAACGGATTGGAATGAAATTTGGTATGCAGCTTCCCCAAGGGCCGCAAATACCCACTAAGAGAGGATTTTTGGATATTCTGGTTCTAAAGGGGTGTTAAGGGGGTAGACCTGCATTTCATTGAACAGCAATATCTCCCGATTGGTTTCATTGGGGGATGTGATACTCGGCACATAAACTCATCATTAAAAATAAGAAGACACGAGTCGGAGGGTTTTTCGATGTGGTGTATATTATGAGATGAAAGGGGTGAAAAGTGGGGATTGAAAGATTCCTAACGGAGCGTGTATCTCTTAAACGACATAGGCGAGGAGTTTGAAACTCAGCGGGAAAAAATCAGCATAAAAATAAGTAAATATGTGTTTGACCGTTTCATCATAAATCCAATTTAAGGGGCCCATGGGGTGGGGTGAAATTCTGGAAGGGGGGGGGGGAGAAACAGGAAAGAAAGTGTCCTAACTGATTGACTGACTCACTCACTCATCAAACTCAGGGGGAAAAACTGCTTTAAAGTAAGTAAATAGCTGTTCGACAGTTTTTTTCATAAATCAAATTTAAGGGGTTCATGGGGAGGGGTGAAATTCTGAAAAAAGAATATTGCAAGAAAATGTCCTGACTCAATCACTCACTCACTCACTCATCATCGCCCAGCCAAAATGATTGAAGTTAGAAACATGACAGTTTGGGGATATTTTCATTGTATTTCAAAACAGTCTACTACGGGAGGATTTTCGGATATTCAGGTTCTAAAGGGGTCTTAATGGGGTTAAACCTGCATTTCATTGAATAACAATATCTCCCGATTGGTTTCATTGGGGGATGTGATACACGGCATATAAACTCATCATTAAGAAGTAAGACACGTGTCTGAGGGTTTTTCGATGTGGAGTATATTATGAGGTGAAAGGGGTGAAAAGTAGGGATTGAAAGATTCCTAACGGAGCGTGTATGTCTTAAACGACATAGGCGAGGAGTTTGAAACTCAGCGGAAAAAAATCAGCATAAAAATAAGTAAATATGTGTTTGACCGTTTTTTTTCATAAATCCAATTTAACAGGCCCATGGGGAGGGGTGAAATTCTGGGGGGGGGGGGACAGGAAAGAAAATGTCCTAACTGATTGACTGACTGACTCACTCATCAAACTCAGGGGGAAAAACTGCTTTAAAGTAAGTAAATAGCTGTTCAACAGTTTTTTTATCAATCAAATTGAAGGGGTTCATCGGGAGGGGTGAAATTCTGAAGGGAAAAAAATGAAAGAAAATGTCCTGACTCATTCACTCACTCATCATCGCCCAGCCAAAAATATTGAAGTTGGAAACATGGCATTTTGGGGATATGTTCGTTGTATGTCAAAACCGTACACTAAGGGAGGATTTTTGGATATTCAGGCTCTAAAGGGGTCTTAAGGGGGTTAAACCTGAATTTCATTGAATAACAATATCTCACGAGTCGTTTCATTTGTGGATGTGATACTCGGCATATAAACTAATCATTAAAAATACGCAGACATGTGTCTAAGGGATTTTCGATGTGGTGTATTATTATGAGGTGAAAGGGGTGAAAAGTGGGGGTTGAAGGATTCCTAACGGAGCGTGTAGGCCTATCTCTTAAACGACATAGGCGAGAAATTTGAAACGCAGCGAAAAATCATCAGCTAAAAAGATAAGTAAATCGGTGTTCGACCGTTTTTCCATAAATTAATTTAAGGGGCCAATGGAGTGGGGTGAAATTCTGGGGAAAAAAAGGAGAGAAAGTGTCCTAACTGACTAACTCACTCACCAAACTCAGGGGAAAAAGACAGCTTTAAAAATAATTTAATAGGTGTTCAAGCGTTTTTTCATCAATCCAATTTAAGGGGCCCATGGGGAGGGGTGAAATTCTGGTAAAAATAATTGAAAGAAAATGTCCTGTCTGACTCACTCACTCATCACGCCCAGCGAAAACTATTAAAGTTGGAAAAATGAAATTTTGGGAATATGTTCGCTGTATGTCGAAAACGTCAACTACGGAATGATTTTTGTTTATTCGGGTTTTAAAGAGATGTTAAGGGGGTAAACGTGCATTTCATTGAATAACGATATATCATGAGTTGTTTCTTAGGGGATGTGATATTCGGTATATAAACTAATCATTAAAAATAATCAGACATTTGTCTAAGGGTTTATCGATGTGGTGTATATTATGAGGTGATAGGGGTGAAAATTGGGGGTTGAGGGATTCTTGACGGAGCGTGTATCTCTTAAAGGACATAGGCGAGAAGTTTGAAATTCGGCGGGAAAAGAACAGCTTAAAATACAAGTAAATAGGTGTTCGGACTGTTTTTTTCATAAATCCAATTTAAGGGGCCCTTGGTGAGAGGTGAAATTCTGGGAAAAAAAACAGGAAAGAAAGTGTCCTAACTGATTGACTCACTTACTCACTCATCAAACTCAGGGGGAAAACAGCTTTAAATAAGTAAATAGGTGTTCGACCGTTTGTTTCATAAATCCAATTTAAGGGGTTCATGGGGAGGGGTGAAATTATCAAAAATAAATGAAAGGAAATGTCCTGACTGACTCACTCACTCATCATAGCCCAGCCAAAATTATTAAAGTTAGAAACATGACATTTTGGGGATATGTTCGTTGTATGTCGAAAACGTCCACTAAGGAAAGAGTTTAGAATATTCAGGTTCTAAATAGGTGTTAAGGGGGGTAAACGTGCATTTCATTGAATAACCATATCTCACGAGTGGTTTCATTTGGGGATGTGATACTTGGCATATATACTAATCATTAAAAATAAGCTGACACATGTCTAATGGTTTTTCGATGTAGTGTATATTATGAGGTGAAAGGGATGAAAAGTGGGGGTTGAAAGATTCCTAACGGACCGTGTATCTCTTAAACGACATAAGCGAGGAGTTTGAAACTCGGAGGAAATCAATCAGCTTAAAGATAAATAAATAAATAAATAAATAAATAAATAAATAAATAAATAAATAAATAAATAAATAAATAAATAAATAAATAAATAAATAAATAAATAAATAAATAAATAAATAAATAAATAAATAAATAAATAAATGAATAAATAAATAAATAAAATAAATATGTGTTCGACCGTTTTTTCATAAATCCAATTTAAGGGGCCTATGGGGAGGGGTGAAATTCTGGAAGAAAAACGTCCCCTAATGAAGGATTTTTGGATGTTCACTCTCATCGACCAACCCAAACGATTAAAGTTAGAAGAATGATATTTTGGGGATATGTTTGTTGTGTGTCGAAAACGTCTACTAAGGAGGGATTTTTGGATATTCAGGTTCTAAAGGGGTGTTAATGGGGTTAAACCTGCATTTCATTGAATAACAATATGACACGACTATGACGCGAGCGAAGCGAGGCTAAAAATGAGATGATGTGCGTCTATGTATTACTCAATCACGCAAGTACCACTGGTCCGATTTACATGAATTTTACATGGAAGTAGCTGATTTACCTGGTTAACATATAGGTTACTTTTGATTTCAATACTTTGTACTATTTAAAGATGGCGACCATTTTAGTGACTTCACTACACTCTTTGGTTTAAAACTTTCATATTTCCATTTCAAATACAAAGAGAACGCTAAGAAATAGCAAACTTTTGATGGTATATACGAGGTTAAAAATTACATTTTCTATCCGAAAGGTATCTCCAACCGTTAGCGAGTAAAACCTAAATTTGTGCTATAAAACACGGTCAACGCCGAGCGGTGTAGTTGGACAAAATGTTCCATCCTTAATCTCCCTCTGCGCAGCACCTCGCCTATCCCCTGTTTTAACTGTCACCTTCATATTTTAATTTATTTATGACGCGTAGCGAAGCACGGGTACTTCAGCTAGTAATATTATATACACAATTTTAAAATTCAATTTGTTCAAACTATAGCCGCCCAGAAGTTGGCGACCTGTATGGCATTAGGTGTTGCATGTAACAGGTCTTCTAGTGTACATGTTGTTGGGCACTGACTGCACTGAAGCAGATGGTAGGACGTTTGCGTTGTTCCACATTCACAAAACGGTGACTCCACATGGAAACCCAGGTTCATTAAATTGCTTTTGCATCTTGTGACACCCGGCCGAAGTCTGTTGAGTGATCTCCATGTACTCCATTTCTACGTGAAACCGGCTGGTGGTTTTTCAGAGGGTGGAAACCATTGTCCAGGGCTGTAGAACCTTACACGCCACAAATTGGTTCGGGATTGTTGTGAAGTCCCGACAAGAGCTTCTGTTGTTCTGTGGAAGCTTTACCTGGATTTTAGTCGGGGTTTTGCACGTCGATGTCCAAACAGAGGATGGGCTTCAGGAATTTCTGCCCTTTTATCTCCCATTTTTCGCCGCTACCTCTCGGCGGATGTCAGGGGGTGCGATACCAGCAAGGGTGTACAGCTTGTCCAGCGAAGTGGGCTTGAGGCACCCAGTAATAATACGACACGTATCGTTAAGTACAACATCTACCACTTTGTCATGACTGGATTTGTACCATACTGGGCTCGCGTATTCCCCGGCGGAGTAACATTACGCAAGAGAAGAGGTTATCACAGTACTAGGATGTGCTCTCCATGTTGTGCCTGTTAACTCCCTTGAAAGGCATATAAGAAAGGGAAAGAGGAGAGAGGACACCCCAAAGTCAGTGGAAAAATGGGAAAACGGACCCATCTGAGGAATCCCCCGGGGTCGCCAACTCCCAAACTCTCCAGCCGTGCGCTCTTGAGGGTGCACCATAAGAGGTGGAGCTACACACACCCTGCCTCCTTAAGGGCCGTGTGCAGAAGGCAGGAGAACAGGAAAACAAAGGATGAGGTATGACCCCTCGAAGAATGAGGGAATATGGGAAGATGAGGCAAGGCCCAATTAAGGCGGGAAAGTGAAAGACATCCTAGGCCTCCAAAACCCCAATACAGTCGGGATTGAAAGAGAACAAGAGTTGACCAAGGGAGGTAGAAAGGAAAGATGACAGAAAGGAACCCGGTACAAGTAAATGAAAGCAATACCGGATTCAGCTTGGGTCACGTGGTCGCCAACCCACGTTCCACTAGTAGTGAGCCCCTGGGGGGAGCGTGCTGAAATGGCCGCGATGTCTAAGCCCCTAAATAATACAACAATTCTCATCGGAATTAACACAACGTCATTTTCATATTCACTTTCATTATCAATCTTAACATTAGGGACAGATGCCCTAGAACATTACTGCCCAACCTAAGGCCCGCGGGCCGGATATAGCCCGTGAGACTATTTTATCCGGCCCACGCCGTGTCGCCGAAACTTTGAAACAAGTTCCAGTCGTCGCACTAAACTGAATTATCATGAACTTTATTTCATAATTTGATTATTAATTGTGTAAAATAAGCATAAATACTCAATCTTAGTCATTCATGCTGTATGCGTGTATTGAATGGTCATCGTACTTCTATTTTAAAGGGATTTATTAAAAATATTTAGATTTATTTTTAGTGTTTTATTTTTTATCCGCTACAAATAAATATAGAAAATGGCAACACTACTAAGAAAACTAAGCTCAGACAGCCACAAAACGCACTATATTGCACCAATATATATATATAAAAAATCATACCCCTCAAACCTTCCGGAGTGTCATTGCCCGCAAGGTCCCCCAACTATTTACAATGTGGCCCATAGTTAAAAAAAGATTGGGCACCCCTGCCCTAGAAGTTACGTAGCACTACAAGATGTTTCCACGCACGAGCTGCTGTGAGTTATAATTCCACCCTAATGTTTGTGAAATCACGCCTGGTGAGCCCTCGGGGAATGAAGGTTTGAGTCCAGTCCCAACAAACATGCGAGACAAAGAGAATATATCGTAAGCCCACCAGATTTTTACGCCTCACCCCCTTTTTTTTTGTAAAAAGAATAATCTCGTTCTGTTTTTATCCTCCGTGACCGCAGCTTATAATCCCGTGTCCGGGATCTCCTACTGGATTATATACGGCGACCGGAACTTGGGATGGAATGTTTTGTGCTCTACACCGATATTTCAATCTCGTTCTATTTATTTTAATCTGGATCTGTTTTCTTTCATTATGTTTATTTCAAGAGAGATTATATAAAATGGTCTGATGGAAGCTAATTTATGTGAATTAAGCACAAAGCGAAAAAGTCTCCATCAATACGGATGATGTAATAGTTTGTAAGCATTAATAGCATTAAAAACTGCGGAGAGTTTATCCAACTGGTTCTATACGTTTCTACCGTAAACTTTGTAATAAAAATCATATTTTCTATTTGAAAGTCGCTAAGCCATGTTTTGTGGTCTTGAGACTCCGGTCCCTATGGCTAAAGCCCTGCGCGGATGCGGATATCCGCAAAACTTTTCGCCATGCGGATATAGTTTGCATGGCTGTGCGGATAGCGAATAAGCTGCGGATAATGTTTGGAGAAAATTTGCGGGTAGTTTTTAGAATACAATCCCGAACTTGTTTAATATCATTATTAGGACCGGGATGTTTATGACATATCATATTATTTTTCCGTTATGTTTTTTTTCATAACAAATGAGTCGTTCAGTTGCAAAACTCGTTTAGTACACTGAATAAGTATCATTTTCATGAGAAACGTTTCTCTGGACATTGCCTTGAGTATCTTTTGTGTTTGTTGCATTCTGCTTTTTGCTTTGTGTTTTTGGTTTTTGGTCTTGTGTTTGCTTTGTGGTTTTGCTTTTCAATTTTACTTTTTGCTTTTCTTTCTTGGTTTTGTGTTTGTTTTCTGCTTTTGCTTTTTTACAATTTTGCTTTTTGCTTTGTGTTTCTTGCTTTATGTTTTCTGCTTTTGCATTTGTTTTTGAATTTTACATTTTGCTTCGTGTTTTTTTGGTTTTGTGTATGTTTCCTGGAAAATCAAAATAATACAAAACAAAATAAAACAGAACAAAATAAACAAAACAAAATAAAAAATAAAAGTTAACAAAGAAAAATTAAAAATATAAAATAATACAAAACAAAAACAAAACAAAAGATTAAACAAAACATTTCAAAACAAAATAAAACGAAATGAAATAAAACAAACTTACTAAAGAAAACAAAATAAAAAACCTAAACAAAATATAAAAAAAACAAAACAAAATAAAATAAAGTAAAATAAATTAAATTAAAATAAAATTAAAATAATTAAATAAAGAATTTTACGACATGATCCTTATTCGCAAGTGGATTAAACGAGTTTCGCAACTCGACGACTCAAATGTAAGATGATGATTTAAGCTAATCTCATTCAAATTATGTCATTAAGCATAATTAACACTCCGAACAGGAAAGGATTGCAATTTTGGCTGTATTCATTTTAAACATAGCACGTGACATACAAAGCCTAAGGGAACGTTTTTTCCTGAAATGTCTGAATACGTTGCTTTAGTAATTTATGCTTGATCTAATTACAAATACTATTGTAATGCCAGTGAAGCCTCCGTGGCTTAGGCGGCAGCACGCCGGCCTCTCACCGCTGGGTCCGTGGTTCTAATCCCGGTCACTCCATGTGAGATCTGTGCTGGACAAAACGGAGGCAGACAGGTTTTTCTCCGGGTACTCCGGTTTTTCCTGTCAAAATTTCATTCCAGCAACACTCTCCACTATCATTTCATTTCATCTGTCATTCATTTAATCATTGCCCCAGAGGAGTGCGTCAGGCCTCGGCAGCCGGCACAGTCCATATCCTCGCCGCTAGATGGGGGCTTCATTCATTCCATTCCTGACCCGGTCGGAGACTGGAAGCAGGCTGTGGATTTTCATTTTCATTGTAATGCCAGTAGATTCGGATAACAAACTTGCGAATGGGGAGAAAAGTCGTGCGGATGAGGGGCGGATGCGGATAACAGTCATGCGGATGCGGGGCGGATGCGGATAACAGTCGTGCGGATGCGGATAAGGTTTTGTTTTGAATTGTATCTTGGTGGTGTTTCAGGTTGTTTTCATGGGATAAACACGTAGGTAATCTGCCCCTAAGGATATTGTGTTGATAAAAATGAGAATTTAATGAATACTACTACAGTACTACTTAATTTACATACTACAAGAACATAGGAATACAGGAATTAAGGACAGGAGAAAATATGAATATAATTAGTGTTTTAAGGGGCGGAACATCTAGGTGATCTGCCCCTAATACTAATGATGACGATGATGACGATAATTGTTGTTTTATGCAGCCTAACATCGAGGTTATGGGCCCCTGATGAAATTATATGGAATTAAAATAATGATACTGTGTTGATGGAAAATGAGTAGCCTATATGTATGTCTACCCCTTATTATTCCCGCTTTCCAATGAGGTCGGGGATGAAATGCGATGGAAGACTTTGTGACGCATAGTTTTTACGGCCGGATGCCCTTCCTGACGCCAACCTCATGACAGGAGTTAATGAGAGATGAAATGAATGATGGTGAATGAAACTGGGCAAGGATGTGGAAGGAAGCGACCGTGACCTGTCAGGAGGTACCGTCCCAGCATTTGCCTGGAGTTGAAAATGGGAAACCACGGAAAACCATTTTAAGGACGGCCGACGGTGGGGCTCGAACCCGCGCGTCTACCGAGTCAGCAGAGAGCTTGCCCCCATGACCTAACGCTGCGCTTTAGCGAGCATAGCCACTGCTGTCGGTTGATGAAAAATGAGAATGTACTCATTCTGATGTCCAAAATAAAGAAACAAGCGGAGATGTTGCAAGGTTACATTTATTTTACCATAAACAGTATAAACAGATAATAGTGAAGTAGCAACAAAGAATACAGAAAGTAAACCACTGAAACATAAATAACAGTAGACAAAAGTGTTCTTCGTTATTTCCAACTTCATGGATTTGCACACACATTCCGATAACTGATTAATGTGGGGTGTGACCACCTCTGGTAACAATGCAGGCCTGACAACGGTGGGTCATGCTGCGAATGAAGTCATCAGTCTCATGTTGAGGCAATAACGCCCATCTTCCTGCAGAGCAGCTCGCAAGTCTTGGAGAGTGGTAGGTGGATGCTGACGTGATGCAACTCGTCTCCCTAGTGCGTCCCAGACATGCTCTATGGGATTCAAATCGGGAGAGCAAGCAGGCCACACCATGCGTGCAATATCACCCGCTCCCAAGGAAACATCAACCACCTGTGCTTTTTGAGGTTGGGTATTATCATTCATCAGTACGAAGTCTGGGCTCACAGCACCTCGCAACAACCGAACATGAGGTCCCAAGATCTAGTCGCGATAACGGACAGCAGTTCAACCTTGCTGATTTACCCGTACAATTTCCTGAAGAGGTTTTCGAGTAGTCAAAATAGTCCCTTCCCACACCATTAGGGATCCTCCTTGATATCGGTCTCTTTCCACAATGTTTGGGTCCCGAAATCGTGTTCCAGGTTCTCTCCAGGTGCAAATCGGTCGAGAATCACTCTCCAGACCAAATCGGGACTCAGATGTGAAAATAACATTGACCCACTGTTTGACCGTCCAGTTGGCATGTAGACGACTCCACTGTAGACGTTCTCTGCTGTGCAGACGCGTCAGGTTACACATACAGCAGGTCTCTGACAATAAAGGCCACTCTGCCGAAGCCTTCTGTACAGTGCACTGTTTGCCTCGATACAACTGTTCCTGTTGATGCTGCGAGGTCAGATGCCAGTTGCCATGCAGTCGCGTCGCGTCGTTCCCTTACAGCCAAATAATGGTCCTCTCGTTCTGATGTCACACGTGGTCGGCCCTGCCCTGGTCTTCAGGATATATTTTCGGTCTCCACAAACTGTCACCACATCCTAGAAACAACAGAACGATTCACATTAAGCCATTGGGCCACATCACTTTGCGACTGTCCTGCTTCCATTCTTCCTATGGACCTCCACCGCAGAGGGTCTTCTAGGCGTATTCTCTGTGCCATACTACACCTTCTGTGCATGTGTGCACAGCGAGTGTTGATGTGGAACTACCCAGTAAACACCACCCCGTTTGACAGGTGCGCTGACGTCATCGTTGGTATGGTTATACGATGACTGGAATGTCATCTTCCATACAGAACACGATTCTACCGAAATGTGTTGACAGTTTGTCTGATTTTATCGTGAATTAGCCACAAGATGGAGAAATAGCAGTTAGTTGCTTTAATATTGGACACCAGTGTACTTAATTTACACACATCAAAAAAAGTTTTGCATCACCTCGGTTCCAAGAGTTCCGGAACCGTTAAATACAAAGTGAATAGAGATCAACACAAACAACATTTCAGCTCGTTTTATTGCTCATGAGACCCACACATTGCATGTTGTACCATCATACAGCTAGACTTTCAGCATTTGTGGTCCAGATTGCAGTACACACCACTACCTCTAATACCCAGTAGCACGTCCTCTTGCATTGATGCATGCCTGTATTCGCCGTGGCATACTATCCACAAGTTCATCAAGACACTGTTGGTCCAAATTGTCCCACTCCTCAACGACAATTCGGCGTAAATCTCTCAGAGTGGTTGGTGGGTCAAGACGTCCATAAACAGCCCTTTTCAACATATCCCAGGCATGTTCGATAGGGTTCATGTCTGGCGAACATGCTGGCCACTGTAGTCGAGCGATGTCGTTATCTTGAAGGAACGCATTAACAAGATGTGCACGATGAGGTCGAGAATTGTCGTCCATGAAGACAAATGCCTCTCCAATATTCTGCCGATATGGTTGCACTATGGGTCGGAGGATGTCATTCAGGTATCGTAAAGCCGTTTCGGAGCCTTCCATGACCACCAGTGGCGTACGTCGGCCCCACATAATGCCACCCCAAAACATCAGGGAACCACCACCTTGCTGCACTCGCTGGACAGTGTGTCTAAGACGTTCAGCCTGACCAGGGTGCCTCCAAACACGTCTCCGACGATTGTCTGGTTGAAGGCATATGCGACACTCATCGGTGAAGAGAACGTGATGCCAATTCCGTGGGGTCCATTCAGCATGTTGTTGGGCCCATCTGTACCGCGCTGCATGGTGTCGGGGTTGCAAAGCTGGACCTCGCCATGGACGTCGGGAGTGAAGTTGCGCATCATGCAGCCTATTGCGCACAGTTTGAGTTGAAACACGACGTCCTGTGGCTGAACGAAACGCATTATTCAACATGGTGGCATTGCTGTCAGGGTTCCTCCGAGCGGCAATCCGTAAGTAGCGGTCATCCACTACAGTAGTAGCCCTTGGGCGGCCTGAGCGAGGCCTGTCATCGACAGTTCCTGTATCTCTGTACCTCCTCCATGTCCGAACAACATCGCTTTGGTTCACTCTGAGACGCCTGGAAACTTCCCTTGTTGAGAGCCCTTCTTGACACAAAGTAACAATGCGGACGCGATCGAACTGCGGTATTGACCTTCTAGGCATGGTAGAACTACAGACAACATGAGCAGCGTACCTTCGTCCTGGTGGAATGACTGGAACTGATCGGCTGTCGTACCCCCTCCGTCTAATAGGCCCTGCTCATGCATGGTTGTTTACATCTTTGAGCAGTTTTAGTGACATCTATGAACAGTCAAAGGGACTGTATCTTGGGTACAATATACACAGTCAACGTCTATATGCCGGAGATCTGGGAACCGAGGTGATGCAAAACTTTTTTTTTGAACATACACACATCAAAGAAAGATTTGCATATTGCTATGGAGCACAGTGGGGATGAAAGCGAGGACGGACTTACTTATTAAGCAGTGTCCACGCCTGCTCTACACAATTGAGATCCGGAGTATAGGGAGGCCATTCCATTCTGTGAATACCATTCTCCATTTCGTCCACGAAAGTGAAATTTGGGCCGAAATTGTCAGCATAGCCTTTCACTACAACTGACAAGATGTACACACGAGGGGTTCGGCGACCAATACCTTGCACCACCTCCTCCCTGTTGGTATCTGTCTCGGATGTATTGGTCGTGCATACGTTCACCGGGTTGTCTCCACACTCGCACAGATCTATCCTCATTGACACAGGCGAGTGTACACAGCCGATATAAACGCACGCAAGAACTACTAATGGGTTTGAGACCACTTCGACTCTTTTTGATGTGTGTTGAAATAAGGGAATTAAAGACAGGAGAAAGGATGAAGATAATAATTGTTATTTTAAGGGGACTAACATCTAGGTTATCAGCCCCTAACGGTTTCGGTGATAGTGAAAATGAAAGATAATGGCATGAAACCTACAACTAAAACAAACTACTGACCTACGTACTAGAAGAAGAAAAGGACAAAATAAATTAAGGTAAAACGAAAAGAAAATAGTCAGACAGGGAAAAGAAATGCCCTCAACTCTCGAAGACTAAGAAATGAGGGACTCCGAAATAAGTAGAGATATGAAAGCCAGATGGGAAGGGGAAACAGGAGGGTCACCCCAAAAGGTCATGGAAAAAGGGGAAAACACGGACCCGGCATAGGATTCCTTCGTGGGCGCCAAACTCAGAAGTAACCAGCCGTAAGCCCTTGAGTGTGCAGCACTATCCAAGGATATGGTGGGGGCTACTCACACCCTGCCTTCTTTATGGCGCCGTTGAGGGTGAGTTAGTAGAATGTCAGATAGTACTCACTGGAATAACAAGTTAGCGGGACCACGGTCAGCGAAGAGCACCACTGGGGGCGCGTACCTCTCGTTGGTGCCACAGATCTGGGAGGCTGCGGGTCGAGGTGTTGGCTCCAAGCCATCCACTAGCTGCAGGAAGCCTCCTTCACAACTGGAACACAACGCATTGTTACTATTATTAATATTACCACGTGCTTTTTAATCCCTTCGAGAAACTTTTCCGTTGGCTATTTTACGAGCCTTATCTCATATGACGATGATGCTTATAGTTGTTTTAAGGGACCTGCCATCTAGGATTTCAGCCCCTAATGGTTTGGGATTTTGAAAATAATGATGTAAAGACTACAGCTAAAACTAACTAATGCCTTACAACTAACTTATATACTGGTACTAGATGAAGAAAATGACAAAGAAACAGGGAAAGGGAAAGGGAACGGCAGGGAAAATAAATGCTCTGAACCCTCGAAATAGAGTCATGAAAGGCAGATTGGAAAGGGAAAGAGGAGGCAGTCCACCCCTATAAGTAAATGGAAAAAGAGGAAAAGGGTCCGAGCTGAAAATTCGCTTTGAGTCGCCAACTCCGGAGCACACCAGCCGTGAGCCCTTGAGGGTGTAGAACTATCCAGGGTGCACCAGAAGTGGTGGGGCTGCATACACCCTGCCCCTTTTAGGGCCTTCAGCAGAAGAAAAACAAGATGTCTGACCCTCGAAGAATTAGGGATCGGGAAAGAAGAGAGAAGGGGAAACTAAGGCGGGAAAATTGAAAGACTACCTAGGTCTCGGGTACCCTAATACTGTCAGAGTCGGAAGAGAACAAGATGTGGCCAAGGAATGGCCAGAAGAAAAAGTGACAGTTAAGAACCCGGCAACTGTAGGCTATAGTTCTATAAATACGAGCGGCGAAAACATCTAAGACAGTGGCGCAGGAAAATATTACGCCTGAAGAAAGGCAGTGTGCTAGTCGCTCCGGAGGGGACCCACAATGTTAGGGTATATATTTTGTTGCGACACAAATCAAAAGCTTTGAAACGATGAAAGCGAAAGTGTCTCCTTATCTGGCGCGGCGGTTGTCTTGACTGTCTCTGCGGGACACTAGAGAGATCTGTTGGGGAGTAGTGAAAACATTCTTTTATCAGAGAAGAAAGTTGGACGTATTCGCGCCTTCCTGCCTTTTGTTTATTGTCTCTTGCTAGTTAGCATTGTGTCTGCGGAGAAGGTATATAAACGTAATCTTGTTCAGAGCGAGAGACTTGTCGTAAATAAGAGAATGTATCGAGTCTTTTCTACATGCATTTAATTAGATAGTTCATTTTAAATTGACATGTTTAGCATATAGACTGAATTCAGTGGTGGAGGGACAATTATTCACTTGTGACTCCCTAACCTCCAAACACTTTTATTTGACGTAATAGTGAGAATATCTAGTAACATTATAATTCTCGAAGTATTGAAGTGATAGTAGTCATTTTTCAGTGTTACGTAGTTCTATTAAAGAATGCTTTCCAGTTGGTCAACACAAGTTTTGCCCATTACATTGGGCGGGAAAACAAGCAGCCTATTTATATTCCCTTACATGCAAACATAATACACAAGATATTTAACACAAAATAACACGCTTTTTTGTACATAAAATTTCACGAAGTAGGCTTTGAATTAAGGATCTCTGTGAAATCATCCCTAGCTTCTTACCAAGTCAAAAACCAAACGGGGCAGATGACCTCGCTATTCCGCCCCTAACTTCAATAACTAACTAAAAACCAAACCAAACCCCGTGGCACTGCAGCTCACGAAGGGCCTAGGCATACCAAGCGACCGCTGCCCATTTGACCTGCAGATTATGGGGTGACGCTCCCTTCGGCCGTTAATCTTGGTTTTCGTAACCGGGGCGCTGCCTCATTGTCAGACAGCTACTCAATTGTCCTCACAAGACTGAGTGGACCCTGTTTCAGCCGTGAGCCCTTGAAAGTAGGGACACAATGAATGGTGCATTGTAGGGCCACATATATCGTGCCTCTCTTCTTGCCCTTCGAAGAATGAGTGGTAACAAAAGAGAATAGACTAAGGGCCAATTAAGGCGGGAAAATGAAAGACTAGCTAGGCGTCGGATACATTAATACCGTCGGCGTTGGAAGAAAACACGAGTTGACCAAGGATATTGACTGGAAGGATGAAAGAGAGGAGCCTAGCACAAGTACGTGGGAGCAATACCGGACTCAGCTGAGGTCCCGTGGCTTCCAAATCACGTCCTACTAATTGTGAAGCCCTGGGGAGGGTGATATACACATCCCAAAGCATCGGCTTCCACGCAAAAGTGCAGGTCTAAAAGTTTCAATTATGTGAACAACAAGCTAGATACCTGTTGTTGTTTCGTTTGAGGGATTTGGACATCGTGATCATTTAGCACCGTGTACTTGGGAGTGTGTATATAATTTTGTCTGATAATCTGTGTTATTGTGATGGCTGTCTTAGTGTGTTTATTATTTTGTAATTCAAGTGAGGATTGGAAAGGAAGGAAACCGCAGTGGACTTACATTAGGAACCATCCCGGCATTTGTCTGGAGTAAAAGTGAGAATCCACGGAAAACCACTTCCAGGATAGTGTCCTGGCCCCAGCCCTTTATAAAAGGACTGTGCCTATAAATACATAAAATATAATCAGAAGTAACTACGTAAAAGACGACATGGCAACACGACTACGGAGTAAGCCGTAGGTCATAGACCTAGGCTCCAACAGCAAGCACTTGGACAGGACACAGCGGACATTACACTCCCAACATACCGCTGACTGGACTGACCAGGCACATTTTACCTATAAATAGAGGTACGAACACGCGCCGCGCTCGCTTAAGCGCTAGCTCTAGCTCTCTAGCTTTTGAAACTCTTAAGCACGGGCGCTACATCTTACTTGGACGCAGTTACAGTCTTACACTCTATCGGAGTTGTGCTACGCCGGACCGATATGGGGGCATCGCCCCATATCGAGTCCCAACGCCACCAACATCATAGAAGACCGGTATCAACGGTGGGGTGAGTGATAGCGTGCCTGCTAGATTCCCTTTTCCCCCTAGATTATTATTTCCATCCTCCCCTATTGCAATTGCCACTATTTAATAATAAACCCCCTTTTTGAACAGTCTATTTCGTTTAGGTTAAGAAGCCCTTCCCTTTAGATTAGTACCTAGTTTTAAGATCTCCATTGAACGCTGCCCTGCAGGAGGCGCTGCATAACAAGCGTGTGGCCTACTAAGCCACATTGAGGTAAGCTAGGTGAGTATTCCTCCCGCCAGTTCCCCTGTATGTAAATTGCTCTCTAAACGTGTCCGCAGTTCTTCATAAGACATCCTAGTAAATCCCCGTAGATGCAAGGATGCCCAACAATCAAACATCCTTAACAAAGGCTGAAGGCACGGGGTGAATCCCTCTAAAACGGATCAACTCAGCCCTCAGACCAATCAAACATCCTTAACAAATACTGGGAGGCGCGGGTTAGACAATCAAACACCCTTAACAAATGGTGGTTAAGACACCAATCAAAACATCCTTAACAATAGCTAAGGTGGAAATCGGACCCACCTCTTCACATTTTGGCCTCACGAGGTTGTGTGTGCCCCGTTCCAGCCCTCAAACCAGAATAACATTTCTTGGCAGAGCCGGGAATCCAACCTGGACTACCGAGGCGCCAGGCAAGAATGCTATGTGTTATGCCTCGATGTTCTTTTTAACGCAAGGCCACGGCTGCCTCCTTACCAATCCTTACCTGAATTAACACACTAATACTACAACAACGAAACACGCACTCCAAACGTATCTTAAATAATGACAATATGCCAACTGAACGCCAGCAAATCATATATTATTAAACAACCGTGCTTTCAACTATCTTATCTTCATGAATTAGATATAGAATAATCGCCTTGTTTTGATCATATTTGAATTGTTCAATAAATAATTAATTGTTATTCATGGATTGTGTCTTCTTTTATTAAAATATTAATGATAATGGTACATACAAAGTCGGGAGGTGGAACGTATAATAATATTTGTGGAGGAAATGAAATGCGGGAGAGAAAAAAGGCCAGCAAGAGCGATGCGATATAACGTTCATTATTTATTAATTTCTTGACTGCACTTGCGTCTTGAAGCTCGAACTGTGTGCTGCTCTTACAATAACACAATGGAGCATGTTGGTGTCAAAGCATTGATTATAATAATAAATACTGTTTGAAGGGGTTTACCATTGAGGCTATCGGCCCCTATTGAAATGGCATGTGTTACAGTTAAATGATGTGAATAAAACAGATCCCAACACTAGGCCTTCATTTGGATAAAATAAAATAAATTAAATAAATAAATACAATTTAAAATTTAAAAATAAAAATTTAAAATAAAAAAATAAAAATAAAAAATAAAAATTAAAAATTAACTTAAAAATAAAAATAAAAAATAAAAATTAAAAATTAAAAATTAAAAATTTAAAATTTAAAAATTTAAAAATTAAAAATTTAAAAATTAAAAATTAAAAATATAAAATTTAAAATTTAAAATTTAGAATTAAAAATTAAAAATTTAAAATTAAAAATTTTAAAATTTAAAATTTAAAAATTAAAAATTAAAAATTAACTTAAATATTAAATATTAAAAATTAAAACATAAAAATAAAAAATAAAAAATAAAAAATAAAAAATAAAAATAAAAAATAAAAAATAAAAAATAAAAAATAAAAAATAAAAAATAAAAAATAAAAAATTTAAAATTTAAAAATTAAAAATTAAAAATTAAAAATTTAAAAATGAAAAATTAAATATTAAAAATTAAGTATTAAAATAAAATATATATTAAATATTGAAAATTGAAATTAAAAGTAAAAAATAAAAATTAACTTAAATATTAAATATTAAAAATCAAAACTTAAAAGTTAAAAATAAAAAATAAAAAATAAAAAATTTAAAATTTACAATTTAAAATTTAAAATTTAAAATTTAAAATTTAAAATTTAAAATTAAAAATTAAAATTTTAAAATTTAAAATAAAAAAATAAAAATTAAAAATTAACTTAAATATTAATTATTAAAAATTAAAACTGAAAAAGTAAAAATTAAAAAAATAAAAAATAAAATAAAAAATAAAAATTAAAAATAAACAATAAAAAACAAAAATAAAAAATAAAAAATAAAAATAAAAATAAAAATTAAAAATTAAAAATTAAAAAAAAATAAAGAAAATAATTAAAAATTAACTAAAATATTAAATAATAAAAATTAAAACTTAAAAAATAAAAATTTAAAATAAAAAATAAAAAAAATAAAATAAAAAATAAAAAATAAAAATTAAAATATAACTTAAATATTAAAAATTAAAAATTTGAAATTAAAAATTAAAATTTAAAAATTTAAAAATGAAAAATTAAAAATTAAAAATTAACTTAAATATTAAATATTAAAAATTAAAAATTACAAATTTAAAATTTTAAAATAAAATTAAAAATATAAGGTAATAAAACAAGATGATCAACATATAGCCCACTTTCTGCTAAATCTTATGAGTATGGTTATAACTCTTTTGTCTTTATCAAGGAGTATAATATAATCATTTCTTGGTTGCAGACCTTAGAAACTATGTACCTCTGCCTGACACCAGAACCCCGGAAAAACTACTACCATCATTGAAGAAAGAGAGAGAGAAGACATATCACAAGAAATTTATGGAATTGGAGACATGATCGACCGGACGTGGGCAACATCCAACTTTGAGTTGAGGCATGTGTTTACACGTCTGGCTGTCCATATTTTTCACCACCTTAATTGCATTAACAACACAAATCTTTCCATGACCCTACAGTGACGTGTGTATGTCAACTATATGGACAAGCATGTGAACGCTACTTAGAGCTCTGTAGTAAAAGAAAACAATCAAAGACTGCAATTCAAATTCCCAGAGCGCAATTTTAGTGTCCATGTTCACTCTTTATTTTCGATTGCTATTTGGATGCAATAAAAGTATTAATTAATACTAGCATTACCCATCGCGGCTTCGCCCGTGAATATTCTAGTTGTAAAGAGTACACTTAGCAAAATCTCAATCATGAATGCTATGACTGATGTATCCTTGGTATGAATAATCAAACTTTTTCAATTCAGCTACTGGTACAGTGGTTAGGGGTTTGCCATTCCTTCATACTGAGACCGTCAAGGTTGGAGTTGCCAGGATAGCCAACAACCGCAATGACTTCCCTAACATCTCACCCGTCGAGCACATAAACAAAAAAAAAAACAAAAATACCGTGAAGACCAGGTGAACTTCCAAATAGGCTAAAGCGGCACGAGAGTCCGTAGTCCACAGGGATCGTGGTACATGGTGACAATGGTCATAGACTGCCTAAGGAAAGGTTCACCTTAAAAACTAGACTGAGAAAATAAACATCCAGACTTATGTAAAACACCGTGAAAATTTATTGATAAAATTCACAAGCCCCTAGCCTAGTTCGGAGGGTTACAATCGGCTAGTC
The DNA here is from genome assembly GCA_946902985.2 of Meconema thalassinum. NCBI lineage: Eukaryota > Metazoa > Arthropoda > Insecta > Orthoptera > Tettigoniidae > Meconema > Meconema thalassinum. The sequence goes on from OX336392.1 coordinate 283,077,652, forward strand.
CGCAAGCTAATAAACAAACAAAAATAAAGAGCAGGTCCCTACCTGAGAAGTTACGGAAAACCCTCGCGAAAGATCTAACTCACAATAATAAAGCAACAACAGCAACGCTAGGAAAATGGTACGACGCAAGTCCCTAGTTCAAGTTACAAAATCAAGCTAATATCAGAATTTACATTTAACAGGGTAGCAAAACAAATCTAAGTTAGGATGATACCATTTCAACATTTACATTTAACGTTAATTCATCTAGCTAAGTCCTATCAATTAACAACAAAGTTTACGGCGATGACGTCCGTAATAGAAAACAATTACATTGAAAAGCTAAGTGTACAGCCATGAAAAAAACAACATTTAATTGTTCTTAGAAACTACGTGCTAACAGCACACAATAAGGTAACATGTAGGATTTATACACTTGTACATCATAAATAAGTAATGAAATAGACACAGTAGTTTTATTAAAATGCCTGCCTGTACCTTGGTTTACTCTATGTAAGCCATAGTCATCTAATATGTGTGTAGTTACGGTGACGAATGCGTAGTTAAGACTACGTCTAACATCGCATGACCTGTGCTCCACAAGCTACGAACTCAAGGTTCGTGCATGCTTCAGGTCGCTACAATAGTGTCAGCTGTCCTTGTCATTTCCACAAAAGGAAATTACCTTCATCTGCACGGCTATGTCAACAGTTCCAAAATGCAAAAGAACAAAGTTAGATAGAAAGAATTCGTTAGTTAGCTTTTGTTTTACCAAAATTATGCGTTTTATTATTAAGATGTCGGTTTAGGTTTATCGTTGGTTTATGGCGAATAATATTGACAATAGCCTGGGCACGGAGCGTCTCCACTGAGATCATTCTCCACCAAAAAGCCTCGACTCAACAGTCGGAATATAATCAACGAGCAATAACAAGTCGGACACACAATAACACGAGTTACCAGCGGCGCACAGCTCGCGTTCAATAACTCTGGGACGGGCCTGCACACTACAGTTACCCTCCAATAACATCTAGTCAACGGGAACAATCCCGGACAAGGCATACGCAAAATACCTTCATACAATAACTTCCTGCTATAACAGGGTAGCCTCCAACTTACTATAGAAAACCTGACATAACTGTACACGTCAACGACGGTACACGTAGCAGTGCGTTTAACTAACAAAAAAAATCTATAAAACATGTGATCAGATACAGGAATGGACACTGAGTTCCATAAGCTAAATTGCAATGAAAGGAAATGCGAATACAAATCGTATTCTGTCTCTTGTCAAAGTAGTTTCGTCTCACACTATAACAGGCGTGCTTTCAAGGGCACTGGGTCTCAAACCAGTTTATGTCGCTGGCAGGTTACGACATTCCTACGCTCCACTGACACAACACATTGACTCTCCAAGGCCGGCGATTTAAACAAATAAAACTATACATTTGGCCTCTTCATAAAAAACTTTACCATGGGTTAAAAACCTCGAAGAATACGTGTATTAAAAACACGCTATAAATCTGAATACAATAATGCAATTCCGTCTTCCAAACCAAAGACGTCTAAATGATAGTAATATTACTATTACTGGAGCTCTTTGCTCTCAAAAGATATAATTCAGCAGTTGCTTGTACAACATCAAATAAATCCGTGTCTTCACATGACACTAACAAAATAATAATTGTGACGCAGATTTCACACTCTAGATCTGCTTAATGAGACGTTAGGACCTGGGTTCGATGCTTGACAACGAAACATTCCTTCAAATTATAAGGTTCACCCTTGACCAAGAATAGCTTCTGAGCTTATTCAAAATGAAATATAATGCAGTTACAAAACTGGTAATTACTGTTGACTACCTAACTGATACGACCGTTCTAACGACAGTCAGGGATATAACAAGAATGGCTGCAAAGAATGCAGTTAACTAATCATGGCATCTGATTGCCATAACTAAAGTCAGCAAAGACTTGAAAATTACCCCAAATAGGGTTGAACAAAGTAGCCTCAAATGACTACGGTCACGCTTAGCAAAAGATAGGCATTGACGTTCTACGACGTTCATCAGGCTGCACCAGGGCTGACCAAAATGTCTGACCCAAGGGTGTCTCACTCTAACTGAAATAAATGACATCTAATTAAACTAGTTACATTCTCTACCTAGAAAAATGGCTGACACTAAGTTCGGTTAGTTCACAAACTACATTTAATCTACCATACCACCAGAAACTAGAACAAGAAAGGGGTATCCAAAAACTCACGAAATGGAGAAGCTCTCACTCAGCCCTCTATTCAACAACAAGGGTTGTACAAAATCCTCTCTGGCTCTCTGGAACGGTATTATCCTCATCAGGATTCCCATCTGGACTCCTCCAAAGACCAGGGTTCGATCTGTCCCTGTCGACAACTTCATGGATATGCTGGATATGCCTGGAAATGGCATCCTTGGTTCCTTCCTTCTCGTTCGCTGTCCTGGAAGTTCCACCATCATGCTGGTTCCCGTAGAAACATCACCCTCATACCGTGATGGTATTGGCCCATGATGACTGTCTCAAACATGATGAAGAATAGTCCAATCACGTGGATAGTGAAATAAGTTGCGTAATAATTCATTCTTTCACTTTCAAAAATATAATATTCATCGTAAATGTTATAGGCTTCAATTGTAGTATATGACACAGCCTTTATTTCGTCGATGTGAATTAACATGTGAGCTAACACTGTTTTATAATTCTGCACGTGCTAGTGACGCTACTTTTATATCACGCAGCATCCGTGAATTATGTGTCGTTTATAAAATGATAAATTCACTTTGGCAATTTAAATATGTTATATAATCATAATCACACTTATTCATAATAGTTGTAACACATTTACCTGTATATTTTCCACTAGGCATTTGGCCCTCCACAAACACGTGGGTATAAAATGTGGTGTTACGGCAATGTTATGCAATCCACTATACTTGCCAATTATTATTTCCAAAAATTCTTCTTTGGCTCACTGTGCTTGGATAACAGTGAATAGTAGTATTCGCGTGCTCGATGGCACCTGATAATCACTTTCAACGCTCAACAGCGGATATTCTCTACGTCTTGTAGGACAAATACAATTTCACGCCTACACAGGGCGGATTCTCCAGACGTAGTGCAAGGCACTGAGTGTCTCTAGGAAGTAGGTCGTCAAAACGAAGTCGTTGAGCGACTACTTACGTTCCTGTTTGCGTATCGTAAGTAAAAATAACATTCTCCAAAATGTTTTAATAATGCAGCATGACGAAATGGAATATTCTGAGTCTTGTAGAAAGATAAAATGAATTAATAAGACCTTAGATAAATAATTAGCAGTTTTCACCAAAGTCAAAAGTCCGATTCACCGCTACTTCAAAGAGTATAGCGTGATCTCTCGGCTCCACGTGGCTTTCTGGGTGTGTTCAAAGGTACAACATCGCATCATAAATGTTCTGTTATAAAAATATCACATGAACCATAGCTCAGCGGGTTCATCTGCCTCTCCGTCGTTTCAAATAAAATGTTGGGATGACATTTTTATTTGCCTTAAAATTCATTCAAGAGTGATATTTTTTTTAGATTGGCTGCATTAAAGGTTCCAATGCGCTCTCCTGTCCTAATGTCTTCAATTACATAACTTCCATTGTTCAAAGGCTGTCGGACACGACTAGGGCCATAATATAAAGACAGAAATTTTCCATATATGCGGTCTATAGGACTTGAAATTCCGGGTCTCCTTATAAGGATAAGGTCTCCTTCAACTAGTGGTTCTCTAAATATCTGGCGTCTAGTTCTTCTCAAGCGCTTGGCAGCTTGTCTGTCCATAGTTTCCCTCGCAGCTAAAAGTCTGCTGGCATGTGATGGTTGTAAACAAGGTGGATTTACAATCACACGATCCCATATTCTCAGCGGCATCTGGTTCAAATGTAAGACCATAGGTATTTGACCAGTGCTCTCATGGACTGTTGAATTAATACATTTTGCCATAATAACTAGGACTTCAGTCCATCGCCAGTGTTCTTCTTGACAATATAATCGACAAAATTTTGCGATAATAGACATCACGCATTCTGCTGGGTTGCTCTCTGGATGGCGAATAGATGATAAAACATGACCTATTTCTAGCTCATTCATAACATTGGCAAATTCTGCTGAGGTGTACTGTGATCCGTGGTCAGTCAATAGGAATTGTGGCTTTCCTGCCTCCGGTATCACTTGTCGTCTAATCCTCTGAATAATCTGATGTGCAATGGCTTTCTGAATCGGATGAAGCATCGTATATTTCGTGAACACATCAATAGTTACAACGATGTAGCGGTTCCCACGGCGAGCTTTAGGTATTGGGCCATACAGGTCCTGTGCATATAACTCTCTAGGTTGAGTTGGTAGTATTGGTCTAGGTTGTTCTTTCAATAAATGTGACGTGTACTTGTTCCGCTGGCATGCGTCGCAAGCACGTAAACATTGTCTAACGGTGGCTCCTAATCCTTTCCAAGTAAAAGATTCCTTGATGGTTGCAATGGCCTTGTCTGTTCCACCATGTCCAATGGATAAATGTACCATAAGAATAACAGATTCTTGGTATCTCCTAGGAATAACTGCACGCAGTTGAGTGTGGTCCTCGTCCACAAACTTGTATAAGACACGATGATAAATCAAATAATCATCTGCAACAGCAGCAATTCTCGCATAATGAGCATCCTGTGGATCCATTCTACGTTCTAGGAGACGGATAATATGTCTGAGTTCCTCCTCACGTCGTTGTCCTTCAGGTAGATGACGAAGTCAGCGAAGGTGTTCCTCGCATTCTCCCTCTATGTCTATGGCATTAACAGTAGCTTCAGGATTCCGGCTGAGGATGTCGGCCAACACATTCTCTCTGCCTGGTCGATAAACTATTTCCAAATCAAACTGTTGGAGAAACAGCGTCCAACGTGTGATCCTGTCGCTTGCCAGTCTTGTTCGTAATATGTAGGTTAACGCATGATGATCGGTTCTCACAATAATCCTCTGGCCTAACAAAAGTTTCTGCCAGTACTCAAGTGCGTAAACAATTGCAAGTGCTTCAATCTCAGTAGTGAAGTAGTGAGATTCATGTGCTCTCAAACGTCGACTTAAGAAAGCGATGTAATGACGTTTCTTCTCATCATCCTCCTGCAGTAGTATGGCTCCTATTCCAATTGCAGATGCGTCAGTTTCTGGAATAAAATTCCGGGAATAATCTGGATATTCTAGCTGAATTGAGTCCACAAGCATCTGTTTAGCTCTCCTGAAAGCTATCTCGCATTCATCATTCCAGGCCCATTTGCAGTTCTTCTTCAGTAAACCTTACAGTGGTGCGACAGTCTCGGAGTACTTCTCACAATGAGCAGCAAAGAATTGGAGAATTCCTAAGAATTGTCTGACGTGTTTCACACGTGTTGGCGTTGGAAATGCAGCAACAGTTCTGATCTTTGCCGGGTTTGGTCTGTATCCTTCTCCATTGATTATATGTCCCACAAACTTCACTTCTTTCCGGAAGAATCGACACTTGTCAAATTTGACCTTAAAATTAGCCTGTCGAAGATTCTCAAAAACAAGGCGTAATGTCTTTAAATGCTCTTCCTCTGTTTCCGAAGCTATGATGATGTCATCCACGTAACATATCACCTTCTGCTTCACTTCAGGAGTCAGCTTGGCATCAAGTGCTCTGATTAATGCAGCTCCGGCATTTTTCAATCCAAAAGGTAGTCTTCGAAAAACATAGGTGGTCTGATCAAACAGGAATCCAGTATATTTCTGAGTATGCTCAGATAATCTGATATGGTAATAAGACTGTACCAAGTCCAATGATGAAAATATTCTCTTTCCCTTGAACTTCCTGAGAATGTCCCTAATCTTGGGCGGTCTATCGTGCTCAGGAGCTAGGCGTTCATTTAAAGCTCTGGCATCGAGACAAAGTCTCAAGCTTCCATCTACCTTAACCACAGGTGTTATAGGATTCAAGAAAGGAGTCGGTGACTTCTTGATTGTGCCTGCTGCTTCCATCTCATGGATCTTCTTAGCAGCTTCTTCGCGATGTTTCTCGGCAATCGGATAGATCTTCTTCTGGAATGGGGAATCATCCAGTAGCACAAGTTCGTACTCGTAGTCCAATATCTCACCAGGTGTGCTGTCGAATATATCTCTTAATTCGTTCAATATTGCATCAAGATTCTCTCGTATGGGTGCTGATAATGATTCTGCCTCTTCGTCGGCATCTAGTGTCTCCTCAATTTCCTTTCCATTTAAATCTTCGACTACGTCGACTTCGGATAGGAATTCCGGTTCTTCTTCAATTAGGTTCATCTGAATGGGTTCGTTCGGCTTGAACTCTACCGTATTACGTCCCATGTCAATGATTCCATCATATTTTCTAATGAAGTCTGCACCTAATATGGCATCATGATGCAAGCCCTTCATTACAAGAAATTCGTGCAAGTACACGTGACTCGAAATCTTCAGAGTACATAGAATCTGGATTTTGCACGTTACAACGCGGTCAGGTATGACACCTCTGACTCTTACAGCTGAAACTGGCAGCTCAGTCACCTCAGAGTTTGCTTTCAGTCTGGCATGGCAATTGGCGGAAATTACACTAATCATCGCCCCAGTATCGATGAGTATGACTACGCTGCATCCATTCAAGGTGGCTTCAATCTTGGGGAGACGCGTCAATTCATAATTGTGGTTCGTCGTTCGTCGTTCGTCCAACAAGTCTTCTTGGATTGGCTCCCAGAGTAATATGGTGGCAGTTACTCGGTGCTCAACCGAACAAGAATCTATTGATTTTTTGGCGTTTTTTTCTGTCCTGGCGAGAAGTACTGGGCTGGTTCTGCTCCATCTCCTGCGCCGAATTTCTATTTTCCCTCGAAGTCGGGTTCTGTTCTCCCTCTTCTTGGATTTGCAGTTCTCTGAGTTGTTGGAGGTACTCACGGCTCTCCCATGCTCTTCCTTTCCAATCTCTGTCTGGCTGGTATCTAGGGTCTCGATTTCTGTCATATCCCCTACTATATCGATAGTCTCTACGGATACTTCCGTGCTGTTGATTTCTTCCATTATTCCCTCGGCGGTTGTTTTCATGACGTCGGTTGTCGTCCGTCCCTCGGTCGAATCGCCGGTTCCAATGACTTCGACGGTCATCTTGTTGATTTCGAGCATATGGAGTGTTGTTCCATTCTCCCCTGTTATAATTGTAGTTGTTATCACGTCGCCCAGAGTTCTCTTGTGTTTGCGTCTGTTGTGGCGTCTGGCTCACTTTATCGACAGTCGTCAAATTTATATGTCTCTCCTCGCGCCTATCAGCCTTCTGCTGACGGTGTGTCGGGAACTGTTCTGTGTTCGCATCCAACCTTCGCAGGATCTGGTCACACTGCTGGAAAGTGGATGCCCCTGCAGCGATCAACACACGTTGTACGTCTGCAGGGTACTGCCAAACAATTGTATTCACTAAATCTTGTTCAGACAACGGGGGCTGAAGACAACGAAGCTTCGCAAGCTGTATTGCAAAGTAATTCGCATAACGTGTAGGAGTATTGGAACTGTACCTGCGAGTGTACATCTCAGCTCGGATGCTCTGCTGGATGTCGCTCGACCAATACGTCCTTAATAAAGCCTCTTTAAAGTCCTGGTAGCCTGTAAATGAGTATCTGAATGCTCTAAACCAGGTACTGGCTTGCCCCTCTAGCAATCGCTCTATAACTCTGAGTTCTCTCTCCGGAGTTACCATAGTATCTCTCAAGTAGCTTTCGACGTTGGCTAGGAATTCCACTGGAGTAACACCACTTCCAGTTCCTGAGAAGCGAGCTGGCTGCTCCTCTCTCGAACGAATTATGGTGACATTTCCCTGCGTATGCGTAGGTGTGTTAGTCTCGTGACTAAGTCGATTAGATGCTGGTTGAAACGGATGGGCGTCAAAGTTCAAAGTCTGACTTTGCGCTGAACCAGTGAATTGTGATGGTTGCGGTTCTGTAGGTGCGCTGGGTTGGAAATGGGTAGGCATCATTCCTGCAGATTGAGATGCTGGCGTTTCCTGAGATTCTCCCATCTGTGGGTGTAAGTGTCTCTCTCTAGGAAGTGTCTCGAGTCTGTCCAGACGTCTTTCTATGACTTCAAGTCCTGGAATGGTTCTGGCTGCGACATTATTGCCTAAGTCGTTCAGTTGTAACTCGATCCTATCGACCCTTCCCTCGAGGTTCGTGTCTACTTCACGTATGGCCGTCCTGAGGTTATAACTGAGGTCTAACCTCTCGGTTACCGCGACTTCCTCAAATCGTTTTTGTAAGGAATCGATCTCTCCTTCAACTCTCGACACATTCTCTTGGATCTTTCCCACATCGTCTCTGACCTCGGCTACCTTAGCCTCCACTGTGGTCTTGTGTTCGTTGAGGTCACCTCTCAATAACATGAGATCGATTTTGTGTTCCTTACGATGAACATCGACTGTTTCACGTAGGCTTGCTACGGTTTCCGTCAACTCAGTAATGTTTTCCCTGTTGGTGTTGAGTTCGTCTTTGACTTCCATCATGCCATCAACGATCGTCTTCACGTTGTTATTAACAGCATTGGCAGCACCTCTCATCAAGATTAATCCAATGTTCATGGTTGCCATGTCCTTTTTCACATTGTCCATAAATCCCTCGACGTGATCCAATCGAGTCCCAAATTCTTATGTTCCAGGTCGGCTCTCATATCTATCTGGACTCTATTTATTGTCGTTTGAATTTGAGCTGTGTGCTCCTCAAATCGGTTTTGCACATCCTCCCTAGCTCTATTCATCTGGTCGGTTAAGCAATCTACGCGCTGGTTAGCCTCCTGATAGTGTCGTATGACATCAACCCTAACAGCTGCTAAACCTGCCGTCAGATCATTTTTAGCTTCGACTCTATATGCGTCCATGTCTGCCCTGACTTGAGTTAAATCAGTCCTAACATTGTTAACTTCTAGCCTAATTTGATCTACATGACCACTAACATTGTTGACTTCCTGTCTAACTTGGTCCACATGACCACTGACATTGTTTATAGACTGGGTGTTGACTTCTAAGTCCTGTCTAACATTGTTTATAGATCTGGTGTTAACCTCTAAGTCTAGTCTTACTTGATCTTCATGACCACTTACAGTATTGACAGCTTGAGTATTCTGACCTAAGTCAGCAGTAATCTGTTGAAGATTGGCATTCACACCTGCCAACATCTCTCCAAATACACGACGAATAGTTTCCTCATCCATTGACAAGAAATATATATGAGAAAGTGAGGGATCAATCTCTACTGGAACTTACAGCTATGATTAGTTACTTGGTGGTATAAAGCTTGTTTCATTTATATAAATATCACGAGTACAGCTGGAGTATGCAAACTAAGTGCTTCTACATTTACAAAGACAACGGTGAGCAAAGCAAAGTATTACATTTACTCAGGATGAGGCGTCATCAAAGACCATGCGGTCAATTGATCTGCAGTACGACTTTCTAAGTTCGTCCCAGTCCTGTCAATTTACCATTAATCACATTAAGATCCTCCAAAATATCATGGAACTGAGGGTCACCACGTTAACGTCGGCACATGAGTTGGGCGCCATTTTATGAGCCCAAGTCAGCCCACAACGTTGTGCGCCATTTTATGAGGCCATCAAGGTTGGAGTTGCCAGGATAGCCAACAACCGCAATGACTTCCCTAACATCTCACCCGTCGAGCACATAAACAAAAAAATTACCGTGAGGATCAGGTGAACTACCAAATAGGCTAAAGCGGCACGAGAGTCCGTAGTCCACAGGGATCGTGGTACATGGTGACGATGGTCATAGACTGCCTAAGGAAAGGTTCACCTTAAAAACTAGACTGAGAAAATAAACATCCAGACTTATGTAAAACACCGTGAATATTTATTGATAAAATTCACAAGCCCCTAGCCTAGTTCGGAGGGTTACAATCGGCTAGTCCGCAAGCTAATAAACAAACAAAAATAAATGATGATGATGATAATTGTTGTTTTAAGGGGCCTAACATCTAGGTTATCGGCCCCTGATGGTTTGGGTGATCGTGAAGATGAAAATGAAAAGCGAACTTAAAACTAAAACTAACTACTAACCTACACACTAGAAGAAGAAATGGAAAACTACAGGAGAATAAGGCAAATAAAGGACAGGAGGAAAAGAAATGCCCTCAACCCTCGAAGAAGTCGGATTGAGGGACTTGGAAGGAAGGAGAGCCATGAAAGGCAGATAGGAAAGTGAAAGAGGAGAGGGTCCATCCCAATGGTAAGGGACAAAAAGGGAAAACGGACCCAGCTCAGGAATCCCTCGGGGTCGCCAACTCCCGAACTCACCAGCCGTGAGCCCCTGAGGGTGTAGCATTATCTAGGGTGCACCAAAAGTTGTGGGGCTACATACACCCGGCCTCCTTGAGGGCCTTAAGCAGAAGGCAGGAGATAACATGAAAAGAAAAAGAAGGCTGACCCCTCGCAGAAGGAGGGAATCAGAAAAGATGAGACAAGGGCCAATTAAGGCGGGAAATGAAGTGACTCCCTAGGCCTCGGATACCCTAATACCGTCGGGGTCGGAAGAGAACAAGAGTTGACCAAGGGAGGTCGACAGGAAAGAAGACGGAGAGGTGCCCGGCACAAGTAAGTGGAAGCAATGCCGGACTCAGCTGGGGTCCCGTGGTCGCCAACCCACGTCCCACTAGATGTGAGCCCCTGAGGGGAAAACAAAAATAAAGAGCAGGTCCCTACCTGAGAAGTTACGGAAAACCCTCGCGAAAGATCTAACTCACAATAATAAAGCAACAACAGCAACGCTAGGAAAATGGTACGACGCAAGTCCCTAGTTCAAGTTACAAAATCAAGCTAATATCAGAATTTACATTATTAACAGGGTAGCAAAACAAATCTAAGTTAGGATGATACCATTTCAACATTTACATTTAACGTTAATTCATCTAGCTAAGTCCTATCAATTAACAACAAAGTTTACGGCGATGACGTCCGTAATAGAAAACAATTACATTGAAAAGCTAAGTGTACAGCCAAGAAAAAAAAACACATTTAATTGTTCTTAGAAACTACGTGCTAACAGCACACAATAAGGTAACATGTAGGATTTATACACTTGTACATCATAAATAAGTAATGAAATAGACACAGTAGTTTTATTAAAATGCCTGCCTGTACCTTGGTTTACTCTATGTAAGCCATAGTCATCTAATATGTGTGTAGTTACGGTGACGAATGCGTAGTTAAGACTACGTCTAACATCGCATGGCCTGCGCTCCACAAGCTACGAACTCAAGGTTCGTGCATGCTTCAGGTCGCTACAATAGTGTCAGCTGTCCTTGTCATTTCCACAAAAGGAAATTACCTTCATCTGCACGGCTATGTCAACAGTTCCAATATGCAAAAGAACAAAGTTAGATAGAAAGAATTCGTTAGTTAGCTTTTGTTTTACCAAAATTATGCGTTTTATTATTAAGATGTCGGTTTAGGTTTATCGTTGGTTTATGGCGAATAATATTGACAATAGCCTGGGCACGGAGCGTCTCCACTGAGATCATTCTCCACCCAAAAGCCTCGACTCAACAGTCGGAATATAATCAACGAGCAATAACAACTTGGACACACAATAACACAAGTTACCAGCGGCGCACAGCTCGCGTTCAATAACTCTGGGACGGGCCTGCACACTACAGTTACCCTCCAATAACATCTAGTCAACGGGAACAATCCCGGACAAGACATACTCAAAATACCTTCATACAATAACTTCCTGCTATAACAGGGTAGCCTCCAACTTACTATAGAAAACCTGACATAACTGTACACGTCAACGACGGTACACGTAGCAGTGCGTTTAACTAACAAAAAACAATCTATAAAACATGTGATCAGATACAGGAATGGACACTGAGTTCCATAAGCTAAATTGCAATGAAAGGAAATGCGAATACAAATCGTATTCTGTCTCTTGTCAAAGTAGTTTCGTCTCACAATATAACAGGCGTGCTTTCAAGGGCACTGGGTCTCAAACCAGTTTATGTCGCTGGCAGGTTACAACATTCCTGCGCTCCACTGACACAACACATTGACTCTCCAAGGCCGGCGATTTAAACAAATAAAACTATACATTTGGCCTCTTGATAAAAACTTTACCATGGGTTAAAAACCTCGAAGAATACGTGTATTAAAAACACGCTATAAATCTGAATACAATAATGCAATTCCGTCTTCAAAACCAAAGACGTCTAAATGATAGTAATATTACTATTACTGGAGCTCTTTGCTCTCAAAAGATATAATTCAGCAGTTGCTTGTACAACATCAAATAAATCTGTGTCTTCACATGACACTAACAAAATAATAATTGTGACGCAGATTTCACACTCTAGATCTGCTTAATGATACGTTAGGAACTGGGTTCGATGCTTGACAACGAAACATTCCTTCAAATTATAAGGTTCACCCTTGACCAAGAATAGCTTCTGAGCTTATTCAAAATGAAATATAATGCAGTTACAAAACTGGTAATTACTGTTGACTACCTAACTGATACGACCATTCTAAAGACAGTCAGGGGTATAACAAGAATGGCTGCAAAGAATGCAGTTAACTAATCATGGCATCTGATTGCCATAACTAAAGTCAGCAAAGACTTGAAAATTACCCCAAATAGGGTTGAACAAAGTAGCCTCAAATGACTACGGTCACGTTTAGCAAAAGATAGGCATTGGCGTTCTACGACGTTCATCAGGCTGCACCAGGGCTGACCAAAATGTCTGACCAAAGGGTGTCTCACTCTAACTGAAATAAATAACATCTAATTAAACTAGTTACATTCCCTACCTAGAAAAATGGCTGACACTAAGTTCGGTTGGTTCACAAACTACATTTAATCTACTATACCACCAGAAACTAGAACAAGAAAGGGGTATCCAAAAACTCACGAAATGGAGAAGCTCTCACTCAGCCCTCTATTCAACAACAAGGGTTGTACAAAATCCTCTCTGGCTCTCTGGAACGGTATTATCCTCATCAGGATTCCCATCTGGACTCCTCCAAAGACCAGGGTTCGATCTGTCCCTGTCGACAACTTCATGGATATGCTGGATATGCCTGGAAATGGCATCCTTGGTTCCTTCCTTCTCGTTCGCTGTCCTGGAAGTTCCACCATCATGCTGGTTCCCGTAGAAACATCACCCTCATACCGTGATGGTATTAGCCCATGATGACTGTCTCAAACATGGTGAAGAATAGTCCAATCACGTGGATAGTGAAATAAGTTGCGTAATAATTCATTCTTTCACTTTCAAAAATATAATGTTCGTCGTAAATGTTATAGGCTTCAATTGTAGTATATGACACAGCCTTTATTTCGTCGATGTGAATTAACATGTGAGCTAACACTGTTTTATAATTCTGCACGTGCTAGTGACGCTACTTTTATATCACGCAGCTTCCGTGAATTATGTGTCGTTTTTAAAATGATAAATTCACTTTGGCAATTTAAATATGTTATATAATCATAATCACACTTATTCATAATAGTTGTAACACATTTACCTGTATATTTTTCATTAGGCATTTGGCCCTCCACAAACACGTGGGTATAAAATGTGGTGTTACGGCAATGTTATGCAATCCACTATACTTGCCAATTATTATTTCCAAAAATTCTTCTTTGGCTCACTGTGCTTGGATAACAGTGAATAGTAGTATTCGCGTGCTCGATGGCACCTGATAATCACTTTCAACGCTCAACAGCGGATATTCTCTACGTCTTGTAGGACAAATACAATTTCACGCCTACACAGGGCGGATTCTCCAGACGTAGTGCAAGGCACTGAGTGTCTCTAGGAAGTAGGTCGTCAAAACGAAGTCGTTGAGCGACTACTTACGTTCCTGTTTGCGTATCTGCAAGGGTATTACCTTACCTTAAGTAAAAATAACATTCTCCAAAATGTTTTAATAATGCAGCATGACGAAATGGAATATTCTGAGTCTTGTAGAAAGATAAAATGAATTAATAAGACCTCAGATAAATAATTAGCAGTTTTCACCAAAGTCAAAAGTGCGATTCACCGCTACTTCAAAGAGTATAGCGTGATCTCTCGGCTCCACGTGGCTTTCTGGGTGTGTTCAAAGATACAATATCCCATCATAAATGTTCTGTTATAAAAAATATCACATGAACCATAGCTCAGCGGGTTCAATACGTACAGTATATCAGAGCGAAGTTAGTTTTCTGGGAATATCACAGACACTGTTAATTTAAGGGCCTTTAAATGTGGTTTTCGGAGATCCTTTATAGTCGGGTGAAAATACTTTTCGTACCACACTCACACGTGAAAATTGCGTGAAAATATTCTAGAGTGCCCCTTGACCCCCTTAATCGCATTATACTCTATGTATTGATGAATTCTACAGCTTAATTTGGTTCAGTGATAACCTTATAACCGTCTGGAATCTTTCACAGTAATGTAATAATTGGAATTGCATTGCGTGTTACAGAAGTGAGATTCAGTTACCATGGTTACCTTGTTGTATTCTTTCATTATTTCATTGTAAATATACATGTTTTAAGGTATTTATTTAATTGTGAGGCATTTAAAGAGTAAGTGAGTGTGTTTGGCTTACGCATTGGGTTATGCTGAACCTGTAGGTACCCCATATGTGTAGGTTGGTGTTAATGGGACCTTATTTTCGGTACAAAACTGGAATGGGAACTTAGCAGAATAATATAGGGAGGGATCCTGAACTAGCACCAACAGATAGAGTGCAGGTACTATGTGAGATCGATTTGTAAGAACAAATTACTTTTTCAAATAACACACAAAAGACCTAGGCTGTTACAAACGCATTAAAATAAAAAATCATCGTATTATCAACTTATTATTGTTCAAATTCGATGCGTATAGATTGCCTACAGTAGGCTAAACAATGGAGTCCCACATAGACCATGACATCTGGCGGAAAGGTTTAGCATAAGATACTAATTGGGCGAGTGCGTTCTAGCAGCCATAAAAGGAAACTTTTCAATTAAAGCTGTTTCAAAGTACAGGCTGGTGCGCAGCTCTCTACCAGTTGGCGATGGAAGGAAGGAGAGCCATGAAAGGCAGATAGGAAAGTGAAAGAGGAGAGGGTCCGCCCCAGAGGCAAAGGATAAAAGGGGGAAAACCGGAACCAGCTCAGGAATCCCTCGGGGTCTTCAACTCCCGAACCAACCAGTCGTGAGCCCCTGAGGGTGTAGCAATATCCAGGGTGCACCAGAAGTGGTGGGACTACATACACCCTGCCTCCTTGAGGGCCTTGAGCCTTGAGCAGAAGGCAGGAGATATCATGAAAAGAAAAAGAAGGCTCACCCCTCACAGAAGGAGGCTATCAGAAAAGATGAGACAAGGACCAATTAAGGCGGGAAAGGAAGGACTCCCTAGGCCTTGTATACCCTAATACCGTCGGGGTCGAGAGAACAAGAGTTGACCAAGTGAGGTCGACAGGAAAGAAGACGGAGACAAGTAAGTGGAAGCAATGCCGGACTCAGCTGGGGCCCCGTGGTCGCCAACCAACGTCCCACTAGATGTGATCCCCTGGGGGAGGGGGGGGGGGGGGGGGAATTGGGATAGGTGACGCGGGACTCCAAATAAGGAACAATGCCCTCATTTATCTGGAAGGAGTGTGGAGAACTCCGCTGGACACAACAACTGGAATGGCCACTTGGTATCCCTACTTCTGTCTCTCATTTGCAATCGTGATCCGCGATTCAACACACAATGCTATACTGTGGGGTTCGTATTAATGAATATGAATTTGGTGAATACATGTACAGAACGACAGGAAGCTGGACGATAAATGTGAAACGCCAGCACAGCACTTGTGGTGTTTATTCTGTCAATATTTTGCCCACAATAAAGGTATTTATGTTTAAACTGTTGGCAGCAGATGTGAATATTGCTGTTAACAAATATAATACAATAGTCCAGCAATAGAACAGAACATACATAATAGAAACGAGCTGTCCAGAATTTACAATCCTGTTGCAAAAGTTCGAAGGGTTTGGTGGCGTGAATCATTCGGGATGCTGGTAGGAAGAGCTGCATGCTTCATTCAACATTCAAATAATCTATTCGAATGATGAGGATGATGATGATCGTGTGGCCTCCGGAGAGGCCGAGTGCAGGTCTTTCTAGTTGACGCCCTTGGGCGACCTGCGCGTCATAATGAGGATAAAGACGTCACATACACCCAGTCCCGAGCCACGGGAATTAACCCCAGAAGATTAGAATCCCTGATGGCTCGGTCGGGAATCGAACCCGAGGCACGTCGGGTCAAAGCCTAGCGTGCTAACCATTTAGCCACGGAGCCGGACTATTCGAATGATATCGTGATATGATACTGATAGCCTAGTGGTTATACAGCGCGGTGTAAGGAAGCCTTACTGCTTCGTACTTAGTTGAATGGGTTGCCTGTCTGTTCTACTTCACGGTGCTGTGTAAGGAAGCTCCATAGCATTGCTTCGTGCAGGGGCTGGTTATACAGTTGTGCATTTTTACTTGGTGGAATTGGTTGCCTGTCTGATCTACTTCACAGCGCGATGCAAGGAGGCTCCATAGCATTGCTTCGTGCAGGGGCTGGTTATACAGTTGTGCATTGCTACTTGGTGGAATTGGTTGCCTGTCTGATCTACTTCACAGCGCGATGCAAGGAGGCTCCATAGCGTTGCTTCGTGCAGGGGCTGGTTATACAGTTGTGCATTGCTACTTGGTGGAATTGGTTGCCTGTCTGATCTACTTCACAGCGCGATGCAAGGAGGCTCCATAGCATTGCTTCGTACAGGGGCTGGTTATACAGTTGTGCATTGCTCCTTAGTTGAATTGGTTGCCTACATGTTTTACTTCACGGCGCGGTGTATGAGAGCCTCATAGCATTCCTTCGTGCAGGGGCTGGTTATACAGTTGTGCATTACTAATGGGTAGAATTAGTTGCCTATCTGTTCTAAATCATGGCGTCACGGCGTCACTGCTTCGTGCAGGGACTGGTTATACAGTTGTGCATAACAACTTTCTTGAACTGGTTCCCTACCCGTTCTAATACACGAAGGAAGCTCCATGCTCCATAGCATCGCTTCGTGCGGGGGCTGGTTATACAGATGTGCATTTCTACTAAGTTGAAATGGTTGCCTACTAGTTCCACTTCACGGCGTGGTGTAAGATAGCTCCATAGCTTTCCTCCGTACAGGGGCTGGGTATACAGTTGTGTATTACTACTGGGTGGTGATGATGATGATGATAATTGTTGTTTTAAGGGGCCTAACATCTAGGTTATCGGCCTCTAATGGTTTGGGTGATCGTGAAGAAGATAATGAAATGTAAACTATAACTAAAACTAACTGCTAAAGGAAAGATAAGAGAACGTTCATGGCTTTCGTAGACTTAGAAAAGGCTTTTGATAACGTCGATTGGACTAAATTGTTTGACATTTTGAAATCGATTGGAATAAAGTACAGGGATAGGAGGGTGATATACAATCTATACAGAAACCAGACAGCAGTCATTCGAGTTGAAGGACATGAGAGAGAAGCTGGTATTCTGAAAGGTGTAAGGCAAGGCTGCAACTTATCACCCATACTTTTCAATCCTTACATTGAACAAGCAATGAAGGAAATTAGAGAAAAATTTAAAGTGGGAGTGAAGATTCAAGGAGAAATAATTTCAACTCTGAGATTTGCTGATGACATCGTCATCTTGGCCGACAAGCCTGAGGATTTGAATGAGTTTTTGAATGGTATGGACTCCGACTTGAGGAAAGAATTCATGATGAAAATGAATAAATGTAAAACAAAAATACGGGAAAGCAGCCGAAATAAATCAGAAACCTCTATGGAGATCATATTGGCAGGTGAAAAGCTGAAGGAAGTAGGAGACTTCTGTTACTTAGAAAGCAGAATAACCAGTGATGGACGAAACAAAGAGGATATAAAAAGTGGGTTAGCTCAGGCAAAGAAAGCATTTCTACAAAAAAGGAATCTGCTGACATCGAATATAGATTTAGGTATTAGGAAGTCATTTTTGAAAGCCTTTGTCTGGAGCGTGGCGCTCTATGGAAGTGAAACTTGGACTATTGGTGCAGCAGAAAAGAGGAGAATTGAAGCATTTGAAATGTGGTGTTACAGGAGAATGATGAAGATCAGATGGGTAGATAAGGTTACAAACAAATACGTATTAAGACGAGTCGGAGAGGAGAGATGTTTCTGGCGACTGCTAATGAAGAGAAGAGATAGGTTGGTAGGACACATACTAAGACACCCAGGAATAGCAAGCTTAGTTATGGAAGGAAGGGTCGAGGACAAGAACTGTAGGGGTAGACCAAGGTTAGAATATGTTAAACAGATTGCCTCAGATGTAGGGTGTGGTAGCTATGTAGAGATGAAACGATTAGCTCAGGACAGGGAGGCATGGATAGCTGCATCAAACCAGTCAAAAGACTGAAGACTCAAACAACAACAACTACTAACTTATATACTAGAAGAAGAAATGGAAAACAAAAGGAGAATAAGGCAAATAAAGGAAAGGAGGAAAAGAAATGCCCTCCATCCTCGAAGAATGCGGATTGAGGGACTTGGAAGGACAGAGAGCCATGAAAGGCAGATAGGGAAGGGGAAAGAGGAGAGGGTCCGCCCCACAGGTAAGGGACAAAGGGGGAAACCGGACCCAGCTCAGGAATCCCTCGGGGTCGCCAACTCCCGAACTCACCAGCCGTGAGCCCCTGAGAGTGTAGCATTATCTAGGGTGCACCAAAAGCGGCAGGGCTACATACACCCTGCCACCTTTAGGGCCTTGAGCAGAAGGCAGGAGATAACAGGAAAAGAAAAATAAGGCTGACCCCTCGCAGAAGGAGGGAATCAGAAAAGATGAGACAAGGGCCAGTTAAGGCGGGAAATGAAGAGACTCCCTAGGCCTCGGATACCCTAATACCGTCGGGGTCGGAAGAGAACAAGAGTTGACCAAGTGAGGTCGACAGGAAAGAAGACAGAGAGGAGGCTGGCACAAGTGGAAGCAATGCCGGACTCAGATGGGGCCCCATGGTCGCCAACCCACGTCCCACTATGTGTGCGCCCCGGGGGGGGGGGGGGGGGGGAGAGTAGAGGGCCCGCCCCAAGATCAGAGTAAAAATGGGACAAAACGGACCCAGCTCAGGAATCCCTTGGGGTCGCCAACTCAGAAACTCACCAAACATGAGCCCTTGAGGGTGCACCAAAAGGGGTGGATATACATACACCCTGTCTCCTTGAGGGCCTTGTGCAGAAGGCAGGAGATAACATTAAAAGTAAAAGAAGGCTGACCCCTCGCAGAAGGAGGGTATCAAGAAAGATGAGACAAGGACCAATTAAGGCGGTAAAGGAAGAGACTCCCTAGGCCACGGACACCCTAATACCGTCGGGGTCGGAGGAGAACAAGAGTTGACCAAGAGAGGTCGACAAGAAAGAAGACCGAGAGGAGCCCGGCACAAGTAAGTGGAAGTAATGCCGAACTCAGCTGGGGCCCAGTGGTCACCAACCCACGTCCCACTAGATGTGAACCCCTGGGGGAAAGATGACAGAGAAAAGCCCGGCACATGTAAGTGGAAGCAATGCCGGACTAAGCTGGGGTCCCGTGGTCGCCAACTCACGTCACACTAGGAATGAGGCCCTGAGGTGTCCTAGGATGACGTTACTTGTATCGCCGTACTGGAAAACCCCTGCTTTATCACTGTCTGTAGGGGAATATTGAGGTATCCCATTCAGTGATTGTGAAAAGTGTAAAAAAGAAGTTTTGATTTCCCAGTTCAAAATTAGACTTTACTTTGTCCACCGCAATTGTGTGGCCGCCTACTACAAAATCAATACATGGTAGCGAGCAATGTGTGAAAAATGCATTTGGGATAAAACTGAAGTCTACTCTTCATCAGGTGAAACCACATCGTTCCGCAAACAAATTTAAAGCATCCATTTATGATTGTACGATTTACGTTTGCATTTATTGAATCCAATTGTTTTGTTGTAATCGGTGTTGCATTGAATGACTGAAACACAATGAGTATTTTTTTCAAAGGTGATGATTGATTTAAGGGGTTACACATTTAGGTTACCAGCCCCTAATAATGTGTCCCACTGGGCTTCACAACTAGTAGGACGTGGGTTGGTGTCTATGTGACCCCTGTTACATCTGACATTCCTTCCACTTTTATGTGCCGGGCTTTTTTCTGGTGATGATAATGACGATTATGATAATTGTTGTTTTGAGTGGTCCAACATCTAGGTTATCGGCCCCTTAATGAAATTATAGGAAATGAAATGATCAAGATATGATGAAGATTATGATAAATCTTGTTTTAATGGGCCTAACATTTAGGTTATCGGCCCCTAATGAAATGAAATGTTATGAAATGAAAGCATGAAGATAACAATAGCTCACTGCCAGGGGATGAGAAAAGAAAATGGTTTATATAAAACAGACAGCAAGCCCTAACAATAATGCCTTATTTAGGTAAAAGAAGAAAAAACGTGGATGATAAAAAACAATAAAACACGTAAGCCATATTGAACAATTAAAATTACACGCATCTAAAAGAAATCCATATTTCTATGGAGCACAGTGGGGATGAAAGTGAGGACGCATTTATTTTTTAAGCAGTGTCCACGCCTGCTCTACACAATTAAGATCGGGAGAATTGGCAGGCCATTCCATTCAGTGAATACCGTTCTCCTGAAGAAAAGCATTGACAATGCCAGCTCTGTGCGGGCGATAACGCTCGAAAGTGAAATTTGTGTAGGCTAAGGATCGGTCATACAAGATCCACCCACTCGTACCTAATGAGAAGGGAAGACCCCCCTATTTTGCACTTGTAGAGATGTTTTCACCATGGCCCACATTTTAACCGAGTGTGTGGATCTTGCTTACGTACGAAGAATCCTTGGTTTGCAGATGACACTCGAACTAACGAGTATATTAGCCGATGACGCGGTGGCTGCTGATCGCGTTATCCGCTTTATAAGTGAGAGTAGGTTAGGGCCAGCAATCTAAATTTTTCAGTGTACATTGACTCAACGACTTGTTTTGAATGATATTTTTTCCCCCGTAATTTTTGTTTATTTTTTATTTATTATTTTTATTTAATTTTTGTTATAATAATTTTTGGTCTTTTCAAATGTAGGTGTCCACCTCAAAATTTTAAATTCAATCCCAAATTTGCATTCTTTAAACTGTGTTAAGAGGGGGCAGATGAACTCGTAGTTCCGCCCCTTAAAACAACAATAAATAACTAACTAAAGTGAAATTTGGATCGAAATTGTAAGCATAGCCTTTCACTACAGGTGCCAGGATAGTATCCCTGTAACGTACGCCTGTCATACGCCCTGGGATGTACACACGAGGGGTTCGGTGACCATACATGATACCACCCCTAACATTGCACCACCTCCTCCCTGTTGGTATCGGTCTCGAATGTATTGGTCTTGCATACGTTCACCGGGTCGTCTCCACACTCGCACAGATCCATCCCCATTGTCACAGGCGAGTGTACACAGCCGCGATATACACGCACGCAAGAACGACTAATGGCTTTGAGACCTCTACGACTCTTGGCCAGCAATACGCACAAAATGGAGAACGATAATATTTACAAAAGGGAATTTAGAAGGAAAATACTCACAAGGGAAGAAATTGAAAAACACGTACAAAATGCAATGTAGAGTCGAAATACTTACAAAATGCAAATGAAATTCAAAATACTTACAAAATGCAAATGAGATTGAAAATACGTACAAAATGCAATTGAGGTTCAAAATGCAATTGAATTTGAAAATACACAATGCAATTTAGATTGAAAAACGCCCATTGAAATTGAAAATGCTTACAAAATGTAAGGTAGATTCAAACTACTCATTTGGATTGACAATACTTACAAAATACAACTTAAATTGAAAATACTCACAAAATGTAATTTAGATTGAAAATACCCACAAAATGCAACTGAGAATCAAAATACTTACAAAATGCTCACATACAAAATGCAATTTAGATCGGAAATATGTGCAAAATGCGATTTAGGTTCAAAATACTTACAAAATGCAATTGAAATTCAAAATACTCACTAAAATGTCCTGCTCCTACATTGAAAGTCTTACTAAAAACCAATTTAGAATGTCGATCCCCACAAAATGCAATTGAGGTTGAAAATACTCGCAAAATGCAATTTAGATCGAAAAGACTCACAAAATGCAACTTAGATTGATAATACCCACAAAATGTAGCGTAGAATTTAAATAAAAAATTCGCTTAAGATAATTTGGATACACGGGGAGCCAATTAACAAAAACAGTGTGGGAATCATGAAGAGAAAAGGAAATAAAATGAAAAGAAAAAGACGGCTTATTCATACGAGAAGGAGGAACCAGGAAAGATGAGAGAAAGGCCAATTAAGGCGGGAAAGTGAAAGACTCCCTAGGCCTTGGATATCCTAATGCAGTCGGGGTCGGAAGAGAACAAGAGTTGGCCAAGGGAGGTTGACAGGAAAGAAGGCGGAGAGGAGCCCAGCACAAGTAAGTGGAAGCAATGCCGGACTCAGCTGGGGTCACGTGGTCACCAACCCACGCCCCACTAGATGTGAGCCCCTGGAGGGGGGGGGGGAGGAGGAATGAGGAGAGGGTCCACCCCAGAGGCAATGGAAAAAGGGGTAAAAACTGAACCCAGCTCAGGAATCCCTCGGGGTTGCCAACTCCCGAACTCACCAGCCGTGAGCCCTTGAGGGTGTGTTGATGATGATGATGATGATGACGATTATTGTTGTTTTAAGGGGCCTAACATGTAGGTTATCGGCCTCTAATGGTCTGGTTATAGCGAAATGAAATGAAAACCATAACGAATATTAAGTTAGACTGAAAATACTTACAAAATGGAACACAGATTGAAATGACTCACAAAATGTAGAGTGGACATACTTACAAAAGGGTAATTTAGAAGGAAAATACTCACAAAAGGAATTTAGATTGAATAATATGCACAAACTGTAGTCTAGGTTCAAATTACTTACAAAAGGCAATGCAGATTCGAAATACTCACTGAATGCAATTGAAATTCAAAATACTTACAAAATGCAATTGCAATTGAAAATACTTACACAATGCAATTGAGATTCAAAATATTTACAAAATGTAATTGAAATTGAAAATACACAATGCAATTGCAATTGAAAATACTCACAAAATGCAATTGAAATTCAAAATACTTACAAAATGCAATTGGAATTGAAAATACTTACAAAATGTAATTTAGAATCAAAATACTCACAATATGTCGGCCCGCTATCCAAAATACTTACAAAATGCAATTTAGATTGAAAATACTTACAAAATGGAGTTTAGATAGAAAATACTCACAAAATGTAATTGAGGGACACGGGGAGCCAATTCATAAAAACAGGGCAGGATTCTTAAAGAGAAAAGGAACTATAGTGATCCCTAGAAGAATGGGGGATCAGGAAAGATGAGAGAAGGGCCAATTGAGGTCGAAAAGGAAGAGACTCCCTAGGCCTACCATCAGGGTCGGAAGAGAACAAGAGTTGACAAGGAAGGTCGACAGGAAAGATGACAGAGGGGAGCCCGGCACAAGTAAGTGGAAGTGATGTCAAACTCAGCTGGAGTCCCATGGTCGCTAGCCCACGTCCCACTGGGGGATCCTTGCAAGGGAGAGAGGAATGGTTCATTATATTCACGAAATGGTACGTGGAAATCTATTTGCCTGAATGAATAATCTATGAGAGCATAGTGATGAAGACTTCAGGGACAATATATGGAGAAGTTATTACGTCTAAGAAGAGAATCTGTGTTTGTAGCTTCCAAGGGAACAGTGCTACACAGCTGTAAGTAGCTGTTTCAAGGCATCGCAAAAGACATGGAAAGTAGCTTTGATAAGGTGAAAACGAAAACGTCTCTTCATGTCGTGTGGCAGTTTTCTTGGTTGTCTTGGTGCGTTACTGTAACACTCTGCTAGAGAATGGAGACATTAACTTACATTCTGTCGCTATAAGAAGTTGTACATATTTGGTTCTTTTTGCAGTTATTTTATAATTTCTAAATTCCTAGTATTGTCGCAAGGGGGTGGGGGTCAGATAAACTTTGTTATATTTTGACGGGAGTTATAATTGTATGTGAGATATTATACTTTTAAAAACTCTCTTGACTTTCGATCTAACTGAACATACCTAGGTATTGTCAGATATGGTGGCAATGATGATGCTGGTGATGGTGATGATGATGATGGTGATGGTGGTGATGGTGTTAATGATGGTGCTGTTGATGGTGCTGTTGATGATGGTGCTGTTGATGATGGTGCTGTTGATGGTGCTGTTGATGATGGTGCTGTTGATGATGGTGCTGTTGATGATGGTGCTGTTGATGGTGGTGTTGATGATGGTGCTGTTGATGGTGCTGTTGATGATGGTGCTGTTGATGATGGTGCTGTTGATGGTGCTGTTGATGGTGCTGTTGATGATGGTGCTGTTGATGATGCTGTTGATGGTGCTGTTGATGGTGCTGTTGGTGGTGCTGTTGATGATGGTGCTGTTGATGATGGTGCTGTTGATGGTGCTGTTGATGGTGCTGTTGATGATGGTGCTGTTGATGGTGCTGTTGATGATGGTGCTGTTGATGGTGGTGCTGTTGATGATGGTGCTGTTGATGATGGTGCTGCTGATGGTGGTGTTGATGATGGTGCTGTTGATGGTGCTGTTGATGGTGCTGTTGATGATGGTGCTGTTGATGATGGTGCTGTTGATGATGGTGCTGTTGATGGTGCTGTTGATGATGGTGCTGTTGATGGTGGTGCTGTTGTTGATGGTGCTGTTGATGGTGCTGTTGATGATGGTGCTGTTGATGATGGTGCTGTTGATGGTGCTGTTGATGATGGTGATGTTGATGGTGCTGTTGATGATGGTGCTGTTGATGGTGATGCTGTTGATGATGGTGCTGTTGATGGTGGTGCTGTTGATGATGGTGCTGTTGATGATGGTGCTGTTGATGGTGCTGTTGATGGTGCTGTTGATGGTGCTGTTGATGATGGTGCTGTTGATGATGGTGCTGTTGATGGTGCTGTTGATGATGGTGCTGTTGATGATGGTGCTGTTGATGGTGCTGTTGATGATGGTGCTGTTGATGATGGTGCTGTTGATGGTGGTGCTGTTGATGATGGTGCTTTTGATGATGGTGCTGTTGATGGTGATGCTGTTGATGGTGGTGCTGTTGGTGATGGTGTTGTTGATGGTGGTGCTGTTGATGGTGGTGCTGTTGATGGTGGTGCTGTTGATGGTGGTGCTGTTGATGATGGTGCTGTTGATGATGGTGCTGTTGATGGTAATGCTGTTGATGATGGTGCTGATGATGGTGCTGCTGATGATGGTGCTGTTGATGGTGGTGCTGTTGATGGTGGTGCTGTTGATGGTGGTGCTGTTGATGGTGCTGTTGATGGTGATGCTGTTGATGGTGATGCTGTTGATGATGGTGCTGTTGATGATGGTGCTGATGATGGTGCTGCTGATGATGGTGCTGTTGATGATGGTGCTGTTGATGGTGGTGCTGTTGATGGTGGTGCTGTTTATGGTGGTGCTGTTGATGGTGGTGCTGTTGATGATGGTGCTGTTGATGATGCTGTTGATGATGGTGCTGCTGATGGTGATGCTGTTGATGATGGTGCTGTTGATGGTGCTGTTGATGATGCTGTTGATGGTGATGCTGTTGATGATGGTGCTGTTGATGGTGCTGTTGATGGTGCTGTTGATGGTGATGCTGTTGATGATGGTGCTGTTGATGGTGCTGTTGATGATGGTGCTGTTGATGGTGCTGTTGATGGTGATGCTGTTGATGATGGTGCTGTTGATGGTACTGTTGATGATGGTGCTGTTGATGATGGTGCTGTTGATGGTGCTGTTGATGGTGATGCTGTTGATGATGGTGCTGTTGATGGTGCTGTTGATGGTGGTGCTGTTGATGGTGCTGTTGTTGATGGTGCTGTTGATGGTGCTGTTGATGATGGTGCTGATGATGATGGTGCTGTTGATGGTGCTGTTGATGGTGGTGCTGTTGATGGTGCTGTTGATGATGGTGCTGTTGATGATGGTGCTGTTGATGGTGCTGTTGTTGATGGTGCTGTTGATGGTGCTGTTGATGATGGTGCTGTTGATGATGGTGCTGTTGATGGTGCTGTTGATAATGGTGCTGTTGATGGTGCTGTTGATGATGGTGCTGTTGATGGTGCTGTTGTTGGTGATGCTGTTGATGATGGTGCTGTTGATGGTGCTGTTGATGGTGATGCTGTTGATGATGGTGCTGTTGATGGTGCTGTTGATGGTGATGCTGTTGATGATGGTGCTGTTGATGGTGGTGCTGTTGATGGTGCTGTTGATGGTGATGCTGTTGATGATGGTGCTGTTGATGGTGGTGCTGTTGATGGTGCTGTTGATGGTGATGCTGTTGATGATGGTGCTGTTGATGGTGATGCTGTTGATGATGGTGCTGTTGATGGTGGTGCTGTTGATGATGGTGCTGTTGATGGTGCTGTTGATGGTGCTGTTGATGGTGCTGATGATGGTGCTGCTGATGATGGTGCTGTTGATGATGGTGCTGTTGATGGTGCTGTTGATGATGGTGCTGTTGATGGTGCTGTTGATGGTGCTGTTGATGTTGCTGTTGATGGTGCTGTTGATGGTGATGCTGTTGATGATGGTGCTGTTGATGGTGCTGTTGATGGTGCTGTTGATGGTGGTGCTGTTGATGGTGCTGTTGATGGTGCTGTTGATGGTGCTGATGATGGTGCTGCTGTTGATGGTGCTGTTGATGATGGTGCTGTTGATGATGGTGCTGTTGATGGTGATGCTGTTGATGATGGTGCTGTTGATGGTACTGTTGATGATGGTGCTGTTGATGGTGCTGTTGATGGTGATGCTGTTGATGATGGTGCTGTTGATGGTGCTGTTGATGGTGGTGCTGTTGATGGTGCTGTTGTTGATGGTGCTGTTGATGGTGCTGTTGATGATGGTGCTGTTGATGATGGTGCTGTTGATGGTGCTGTTGATGGTGGTGCTGTTGATGGTGCTGTTGATGATGGTGCTGTTGATGGTGCTGTTGTTGATGGTGCTGTTGATGGTGCTGTTGATGATGGTGCTGTTGATGGTGCTGTTGATAATGGTGCTGTTGATGGTGCTGTTGATGATGGTGCTGTTGATGGTGCTGTTGTTGGTGATGCTGTTGATGATGGTGCTGTTGATGGTGCTGTTGATGGTGATGCTGTTGATGATGGTGCTGTTGATGGTGCTGTTGATGGTGATGCTGTTGATGATGGTGCTGTTGATGGTGGTGCTGTTGATGGTGCTGTTGATGGTGATGCTGTTGATGATGGTGCTGTTGATGGTGGTGCTGTTGATGGTGCTGTTGATGGTGATGCTGTTGATGATGGTGCTGTTGATGGTGATGCTGTTGATGATGGTGCTGTTGATGGTGGTGCTGTTGATGATGGTGCTGTTGATGGTGCTGTTGATGGTGCTGTTGATGGTGCTGATGATGGTGCTGCTGATGATGGTGCTGTTGATGATGGTGCTGTTGATGGTGCTGTTGATGATGGTGCTGTTGATGGTGCTGTTGATGGTGCTGTTGATGTTGCTGTTGATGGTGCTGTTGATGGTGATGCTGTTGATGATGGTGCTGTTGATGGTGCTGTTGATGGTGCTGTTGATGGTGGTGCTGTTGATGGTGCTGTTGATGGTGCTGTTGATGGTGCTGATGATGGTGCTGCTGTTGATGGTGCTGTTGATGATGGTGCTGTTGATGATGGTGCTGTTGATGGTGGTGCTGTTGATGATGGTGCTGTTGATGATGGTGCTGTTGATGGTGGTGTTGATGATGGTGTTGATGATGCTGGTGATGATGGTGGTGTTGATGGTGCTGGTGATGATGATGTTGATGATGGTAATGATGGTGTTGATGATGCTGGTAATGATGATTATTGTGTGGATGATGATGGTGTTGATGAAGTTGGTCATGATGGTGTTGATGATTTTGTGGATGATGGTGTTGAGTTAGTTAGTTATTGTTGTTTAAAGGGGCGGAACTACGAGGTCATCTGCCCCAATGATGGCGTTGATGCTGGTGATGATGTTGATGATGGTGTTGATGATGCAGGTGATGATGAAGGTATTGATGTTGATGTGATGTTAATGATGGGGGTGATGGTGTTGATGTTGGTATGATGTTGATGGCGGTGATGATGTTGATGTTGATGGCTTTGATGTTGATGATGATGGTGTTGAGGATGCTCATGACGATGGTGATGGTGTTGGTGTTGATGAAGCTGGTGATGGCGTTTGTTGTTTTACGAGGCCTAAAACAAGGTTATCGGCTCAGGATGGTTTGGGTGATAGTGAAAAATGATAATGCAATGAAAACTACATCTAAAATTATCTACAGACTTACAACCTACGTACGTACTAGAAGAAGGGAAAGACAAAAGACAAAATGTAGGAATAAGGAAAATGAACGACAGGGAAAAGAATTGTCCTCAACCCTCGAAGAATAAGGACATAGGGCCGGTTCCATCAACCTTCGTTAAAATTTTAACGATACGTGAAAGTAATTTAACGGAAATGTTAGCAAAATGGTGTTCCATCAACCAACAGTACTGCTAACAAATCGTTAACCTATCCGTTATTTTAACATCCCATTCTTGCTCAGTTAAGGAGTTTAACATAGTGTTAAAATTGGTTACAAGCAAATACAGTATATGCCTTTCGTGCTCAGTTATTGTATTATTTATTTATTTATTTTTGATTACCGTATTTGAATAATGCTACAAAATAAAAATTCTTGCCAAAGTCTCATGACATGTTGCAACTGCTGAAAAGAAGTTTCTGGAGATGTGTTGTACATACATACAGTAAAGGACTTTACCTTACAACCGGCCATTTAAATGATATTGCTAGGCCTAACCTACAAATTAGCCTACATGTAATGAAATTGGTAACTATAGCCTATTCAGACAGCAACATCAATACGTAATGGTCAATAATGTAGTTTTATAGTGCACAAAAGGTTATTGTACAGAATGTATTATCAAATGATGAATAAAACTAGTGGAAACGACAGCCATTTGATTTGCATCCAAATCAGTTGATCAGCATGAGTGTTGATTTGTAGTTTTCATTTTCACATAGTTTAGATAAACAGTGTCACGATGCAATTTAAATATAAACGCACACACAATGTTTGATCTATAAATAGCCTACAAGTTGACATTACAGATTTTTAAAATTTTTAATAGGCACCTGATTATTAGAGAACGTGAGCTTCACAGATTTGAAGCAGCAATGGGGCAAGTTTAAAAAAATGACAACCACATGCAGGCCTACGATAAAGCGACCCCTAAAAAGCAATTTTTGTCACATGGGAAGAACAGCTGTCAAATCGACCCTGCTAAAATTCGCCTAGTTTGTAATGCAGGGTAGAATGTAGGGTACTGGTTATTTTAAGAAATTCATTACCGGTAGTATTTATTAATAAATAATTCTCCTTTGTAAAATGGCAGCCGCATACGATCATATACAGTACTTCGAAATCGGCCTAATTTACTCCATTCCTTCTGAAAAGCTTTTCTTTTGTGGAAGTAAAGCATTGATTTGGCAATTGTTGAATTTGAAGAGCTCAGTGGAACTGAGCAATTAAATTACTCATCTCATGGCCTCAATTATTATAAAAATAACTGAAAATACGAGAAAAGAGCACACCCATCTACTCAAATCACATGTTATAGCATTTGCTTGTTTATATTTCCATCGCCCTTACGCTTGTTCCAGATAACGGCAGCACCGTCGCTTGAGCTCGCGAATTGCAAACAAATGAATACAAGTTGACTAGACACAGTTCAGAAGTCTGAAAAACCATCCATGCCGTTCACTGCTTCCTCGATCCTTACAGCAAGTGGCATTTAACGCATCGTTTGTTAACCGACTTGTTAAAAAGTTTTGTGGAACACGTAATCTATAACAGAATGTTAAAATTATAACGATTTGTTAACTAACGTTTTGTTAACCAAATTTAACGCAAGGTTGATGGAACCGGCCCTGAGGGAATAGGCAAAAGTAGTACCACATTGGCAGACAGGAAAGGGAAAGAAAGATTATATACGCTGCGTTCAAAAAGTAACGAGCCGGAGGCTGGAATGCGCAAACCGGTGACGACATCGGCTAATCGTGGCGTGTGTAACGAGGTGTGGTTCCGACCAGAGCGTGGATGGTCACAACCCGTCGCTAGAGGGCACGCGTGCACATCACGTGACGATACAAAGCGAGCAGCAGCATGCATCAATCGTGCAACGCTGCCCGTCGCATTGCAAACAGTGACATGGAGGCGCCAAAAGAAGAGCAAAAAGGTGTTGTTCGGTTTCTGACAGCGGAAGGAGTGAGGGGAACGGTCATTCATCGCCGAATGCCACAAGTGTACGGCGAACACTGCATGTCCCTTGCAAGGGTCAAGGCGTGGCACAAGCGCTTCAGGGAAGGACGGGTGTCGTTAGCCGATGATGCCCGGTCTGGGGCACCCCCCTGCATTACCGATGGCAACGTCCAGTTGGTTGATGTACTCATTACCCAGGACCGCCGAGTGACAGTGAACGCCATAGCCGCCGTGGTCAGATTGAGCGTCGGAAGTGTGCACACCATCGTGAAGGAACGACTGCACTTGCGCTAAGTGTGTGCCCAATGGGTGCCCCACAGTCTTCAACCACACCAGGAAGCATGTCAAATGGCCCACTGTCTTGGTCATCTGCAGCGCTATGCGAGGGAAGGGATTGGGTTCCGGGCACGAGTGGTGGCTGGAGATGAGTCATGGTGTCATCACTTCAAACCAGAATCCAAACGACAAAGCCTCCAGTGGAAGCATCCAGGGTCACCACCACCCAAAAAAGGCAAGGCCATCCACACGAGTGCAGGAAAGGTAATGCTGACGTTCTTCTGTGACCAAGATGGCCCCCTTCTGATACACTTCATGCCGCACGGGACAACAGTGAATGCACAGCGTTATTCACAAACCTTGACCACCTTTCGCTAAGCGATCAAAACAAATCGACCAGGCAATCTCACCCATGGAGTCAATCTGCTCCACGACAATGCACGACCTCATACGGCCAACACAGTCGCGGCACTCCTGCAGAAATTCAAATGGGAGGTTCTCGGCCACCCTCCATACAGTTCAAACCTCTCTCCCTGTGATTACGCCATGTTTGGTCCCCTGAAAAGGGCTCTTCGGGGCCAACGATTCACCTCAGACGTCGACGTCCAGCTGAACGTGCGTAACTGGTTCACATCGCAGCCCAGGGAGTTTTATGAGACAGCCATTCACCGCCTCGTGTCACAGTGGGACAAGTGCCTTCTAACATACAGGTACTGGTTTCTGTAATTATGCCTCTGGCTAGTTACTTTTTGAACGCACCTTATAATTCTTGTTTTAAGAGGCCCAACATCTCAGTTATCGGCCCTTACTGGTCTGGGTATTCGTGAAAATAAAATGCTATGGGAACCTTAACTAAGACCAACCACTGACTTACATAGGCTACAAGAAGAGCAAATAAATATAAGAAGAAGGTCAATAAATGACAGGAGGAAAAGAAATGCCCTCAACCCTCAAAGAATGAGAATTGAGGGACTTTGAAGGAAGGAGAGCCATGTAAGGCAGAGAGGAAAGAGGAGAAATTTCGCCCCAAAGGTAATGAAAAAAGGGGGAGACCCAGACCCAACTCAGGAATCCCTCGGGGTCACTGACTCCTGAACTCATCAGCCCTGAGCTGCAGAGGGCAGGAAATATCATGAAAAGAAAAAATGGCTGACCCCTCGACGAATGAGGGTATCAGGAAAGACAAAAGACAAGGGCCAATTAAGACGGGAAACTGAAAGACTCCCTATGCCTCGGATACCCTTATACCGTCGGGATCGGAAGAGATCAAGTGTTAACCAAGAGAGGAAAGATACTAGAAAGAAGGCCGGCACAAGTAAGTGGAAGAATTGTCGGACTCAACTGTGATCCCATGGTCGTTAACCCACAAGTTGTGAGCCCCTGGAGGAGGGTTTGAAAGAAAACAAGGGTTGAACAAGGAATGCCAACAGGAAGGATGATAGAGAGGAGCCCGATACAAGTAAGTGGAGGCATTGCCGGACTCAGCTGTGGTCCCATGGTCGTTAAACCACTTCCCACTAGTTGTGAGCCCCTGAAGTGAATTTTAATTATCTATACATCCTATTAACCTTCAGTTGTGAATAATAACCCAATTAGGCTTAGGAGCTCAATCTAGAAGGCGTATTCATCGTTGCTCTCATGAGAGGCTGCATTCAATTTAGGACACAGTGAGAAAAACACACAGAAGTAACGAACTGTGCAGCCCATCAGGTGAGTGCTGATTGGAGCTTGGATTGAGCCAATCAGCAACTAAACATTCCAACTCAGCTGGTCTCTCTTGCCTCCCACTTAGCCTCGTGGAGCGGAACTCATTCTCAAGCGGTATTTGAAGAAGACGCTGTAAAGCTAACTCCTAATATTTCTCTTCACTTGAATGTACCAATCAGTCACGTTAGTAGCTCTTTTATTCAGCCAAGAGAGATTTTATTTTAGATTTGCGTCTTTGTGGAATTCTCTCTGAATGATTTTGTATAGGAATCATGGATGTGGTGCTGAATGTATTTTTTTAGGGGTGAAGCATGTAGATCAGGGGTGCCCTACCTTTTTTAACTAAGGTCCACATTGTACATAGTTGGGGGACCTTGCGGGCCAGTAACACTCGGGGCAGTTTGGGGGTATTGGAAATTATCTATAAGTGTGCCAATTTTGGAATAGCTCCCATGTATACCTTCTGAGATATCCAACATGGAGCTGAAATCTCAATTGCGATTTTTCAAGTGCACTGATGTCATTTTCAAATATGGCCGTGAGATTTTGAGGTATAGATCGTTACTAATACCAAATTTGGTTTTGATAGCTGCAGACGTTTAGGAGTTGATAGGACACACACACACACACACACACACACACACACACACACACACACACACACACACACACACACACACACACACACACACACACACACACAGACACACACATTTGCCTGGATCGATCTCATAAGTGTACTATTTCCTCATTTTTAGCCTGTTTTCATTTTATGAAAAAAAAAAGGCTTATGAGATCACCTTTTGTCCATGTGTGTGTGTGTGTGTGTGTGTGTGTGTGTGCGTATGTGTGATGTGTGAGTGCCTGTGTGATGTGTGTGCGTGTCCCCCCTAATAACGTCTAAACGGCTGGAGCGATTTCAATGAAACTCGGTATGGTCATAGCACCATTTTGGCCGACCCCGACCGTGTCCTTCAAATTTCACTACGTCTCACCAATCCATCATGGCGGCTGTGCGAAATATTTAACCAGCATTCAATATCTCCGAAACTACGGTATTACCGATATTACCCTGAAATGTTGCACGGTGATAAAGGAAGGAAGGAAAAAAGGAAGGAAGGAAGGAAGGAAGGAAGCACGGAAGGAAGGAAGGAAGGAAGGAAGGAAGGAAGGAAGGAAGGAAGGAAGGAAGAAAGGAAGATTGTCGTTTTACGTGACCGTGAATCTTGTGATTATGAGCCACGGGACCTCTTTTTTACGTGGAATCCGAACCACAGGACATGGCAATTCACTTCGAAACGGTGATAAAGAGCACTATGAGAAGTTCACCTATGGAACTTTCATAAAACCTGGTAACTACTAAACCAACATGGCGGCCAAGCGAAGTTGCGACTTTTAAAATAGTTTTTTTCTCGTGATGTAACCATCCAAACGCAATGCAACTTGGTACAGCGAATGCTTATACACATTGTAATGAACTAGCATTTAATTTAGTTCAATTGTTTACATAACCTCAAGATGGCGGCTGTGCGAAATATTTCACTGGCATATTATATATTTCCGAAACTATTGCTGATATCACCCAGACATTTTGTACGATGATAAAGGGTACTACTGAACGTTTATCTATGTAACTTTCAAAAACCTGTAGAGTACAAAACGAACATGGCAGCCAAGCAAATTTGAAACGTTTTAATAGATTATTCTCGCAATTTAATCTTATGAGCGCTGTGAAATATGTTACAGTATATGATTATTCATATTGTAATGCACTGGAATCTAATTTAGTTGAATTGTTTACATAAACTCAAGATGGCGGGTGTGCGAAATTTTAAAATTAAGTTTTTATTTCTTGTGTCGTAATCATGCGATCAAAGTGAAAGTTTGCATAATGAAGCTACGCAATAATTTAACTTTAATGGTACATAACTCTATGGCCTATACATATAAAAATCCTAAATGGCGACCGTCCGAAATATTTAGACGGTTCTCAATATCTACAAATCTTTTACAGCAATCAAACTGTTTTTTTTAAATGTTCGTAGAGGCTATGAACATACGTTCAACTATAGGACTTCCAATAACCTGGTGAGCACAAATCCAACATGGCGGTGACGCTAAGTATATACATATTTAAATGGACGTTTCTAGCGATTTAACCATCCGAGTACAGTGGAACTTGGTACGGTAAATGCTTATACAAATATTAATCCACTGCCATCTAATTTATTTCAATTGTTTTCATAACCACAACATGGCGGGTGTGCGAAATTTTAAAATCCGTTTTTACGTCTTGTGTCCTAATCATGCGATTAAAGTTTGAATACTACACGTACCTAATAATCTTCATGTAATAACACATAACTCTAAGACCTACATATATAAAAATCCAACATGGCAACCATCCGTAATATTAGACAGTTCTCAATATCTACGAATCTATTACAGCAATCAAACTTAAATTTTGTATGTTCATAAAGGCAATTAACATAAGTAGGATATATGAAAATAGGCTTTAGTTCTTCACGGAACTTCTTATTGCATAATGGGAAAAGTAGGCTAACATGAGGCATGATCCCTCCAAGAATGAGGTTGTCAGAAGAATGAGACGAGGGCCAGTTAAGACTAGAATGTGAAAGATACCGTTGGGGTCGGAAGAAACGAGAGTTGGTCAAGGGAGAGCGACAGGAAGGACGACAGAGAGGGGCCTGGCACTAGTAAGTGAAATATTGCTGGACTTTTGGAGTCCGTTGATCGCTAACCTCCATGTCACTAATCTTGAGCCTAATGACAACTAATGTAGGCCTACATACCAGGAGTAAAAACAAAAAAGAATCTTCTTCTTGTTTGCAAAACGAGAAAGACACCTGTTTTTAACAATTTTTTGAATGGTTCGAGATAATTCCATGACCAGAAATTCAACAGTTAATCATGGATAGCAAAGGTGGGTGTTGAGTTTCAATTGCATTTTTGGTTTGCTCTAAT
Organism: Meconema thalassinum; assembly: GCA_946902985.2. Taxonomy (NCBI): domain Eukaryota; kingdom Metazoa; phylum Arthropoda; class Insecta; order Orthoptera; family Tettigoniidae; genus Meconema; species Meconema thalassinum. The sequence goes on from OX336392.1 coordinate 283,113,091, forward strand.
CAATCGCTGAGCAGTCAGAGTTGAAGCCACTACCAAACCCAAAGCGTAGTAACTCTATTACCCATGCAATTACTTTGCCCTGGAAGTAATTTCTGAACCTGTTCCCCCTCCATACTTAAAATTGATTGCACGTTTTAATCAGCTGCAATCAATTATTACAGAGTATCGGCTGCGGCTGATATTACCTGAGGCTAGACTCAGCGCCAGTCTCATTACCTGCGGGAAAATTTACATTGCGATCAGCAGCGACAAAACTTAAAACTTTAAACAGAAACTCTTCCATGTTCAAAATGAGTCCACATGAGGCATAGTGACTAGCATTATTGGTGATGGTGATTGTTTCAACTTCTTCGTCATCTGCACGGAATGGTCTGGATGATGAATGACAACTAATGCACCTACTAGAAGTAAAAACAAAAAATAATCTTTTTCTTCTTAGCATTTATACCGCTGAATTGCAGGGCCTGCTGTTCTGCACCCTTCTTTCTACTTGATGCGGTCTCGTGCATCTTCAGGATGATGATGATGATAATTGTTGTTTTAAGGGGCCTAATATCTAGGTTATCGGCCCCTAATGGTTTGGGTGACCGTGAAGATGATAATGAAATGTAAACTATAACTACAACTAACTACTAACTTATATACTAGAAGAAGGAATTAAAAAACAAAAGGAGAATAAGGCAAATAGAGGACAGGAGGAAAAAAAATGTCCTCAACCCTCGAAGAATGCGGATTGAGGGACTTGGAAGGAAGGAGAGCCATTGAAGGCAGATAGGAAAGTGAAAGAGGAGAGGCTCCGCCCCACAGGTAATGGATAAAAGGGGGAAAACCAGACCCAGCTCAGGAATCCCTCGGGGTGATCAACTCCCGAACTCACCAACCGTGAGCCCCTGAGGGTGTGGCAATATCCAGGGTGCACCAGAAGTGGTGGGGCTACATATACCCTGCCTCCTTGAGGGCCTTGAGCCGAAGGCAGGAGATAACATGAAAATAAAAAGTCCTCTCGGCACGCCGGAAGGCGGAGGTAGATTTCACCGGACAAACTTGGGGATAGTCGAAAATAGGCAGAATATGCAGGTTTTCGTAGAAGGATCAGACCACATTTATTGCGTGAAAGTATTTTATAATTGGAGATTAATTAACTTTGTTTTTCGTCATTTTATGCATATTTTAAACATTCTATTGTCTTATGATGACGGTAACCTTCTTGTCATTTGGAGTCCATTTTTATACTTGTGGTCACACTGTCCTTATGCAAAGTTTCGACACTGATGTGTAACTATGTAACGGTGTGTTACTTCTTCACGCAAAATTATATCTCCCGCAGAGATGTTGGTTGGTTCCTCAGTTTAGGGGCTGCGACAACGTGGTCATGTAACCCCGTGTACTTTGGGTGAGTGTAGAATCTGTCTGATAAACGGTGTGAATTGTGATAGCTGTATTAGTCTGTAATTAAGGTAAGGAATGCAGACGCTCAATTTCAAGCAGTAGTTCCTAATGTTGCTACCAGATACTACCGTCAACGACACCTAGCTGTGAACTTGGCTACTAGATGCCACCGCAATCAGCAACTCGCGACGAACGTTGGAACTTCCCCTCCAAAGGAAAGCATACTGAGGGATTTTTAGCGCTCTTAGAAAATCTGACGACTTTGGCCGGCTTTGAACCCGCGACCTTGGGCATAGGAGTTCAGCATGCTACCAGTTAAGTCACCGAAGCCGCATCACACTTAGTCAGATGGAAATCTGAATCTGATCTCGCGCAAGTGCGTTGTCATGGCAACGTCTGATGGCTCATCCCTCATCAATTTAGTAGTGTTGCCATGTCAACCACTGATAGCTCTTGGCATTTTCTTACAATTCCGAAATCATTTTTCTCATCCCTTGGCGTAATGGTGGCTCATATCAAAAATTCTTTCAGACAAAAGTTTTAGGTAATTATTAGGGGAATATTGTCCATTTTGTACGGTTTTGATATTGTGCCTATTAACAGAGATATGATTTATGTTTCCCGAAAAAAAAAACACTTTTTCCCACCCCTTTGGTCAATGGTTGGTGCTATCAAAAAAACGTTTCAAACATAAATTTCTGAGCTTTATCCAACACATAGTATGAACTTTGAACGGATTCGATATTTCACATATTAAGAGAGTTATAGCAATATTTCATTTTTTCGAAAAAAAAGTCCCCCATTTTCATCCCCTTCGACCGATTTAGCCCAGTAACGAACTCGTCCGAGATTTTATGGGTATACATATTCGGTAAAAAATTCAAAGTGGTTGGTGCAAAATTACGGCAGTTATCGTGTCCACAAGAAACTGATATACATATATATATATACATATATTACATAAATTATATATAAACTTTTGAACTGACGGTGGATTTGGGGTCTGGGGGATGTGAAACGCGAAGATATGTCGAAATTTTCCGGAAATCGAAACATGGTACCCATTGCAATAGTTAGCTTTCTAATGAAATCTACCTAAAATACTGCCGTCAACGACACCTAGCTGTGAACTTGGCTACTAGATGCCACCTCAATCAGCAACTCGCAACGAACGTTGGAACTTCCCCTCCGAAGGAAAGCAAACTCAGGTTTTTTAGCGCTCTTAGTAAATCCGACGACTTCAGCCGGGTCTGAACCCGCGACCTTGGGCATAGAAGTTCAGCATGCTACCAGTTCCGATACCGAAGTCGCTTCCCACTGACATATGAAAACTGAATGTGATCTCGTGCAGTGGCGTTGTCATAGCAACTGCTGATGGTCATCCCTTATCAATTAAAAGTAAAGTTGTCATGGCAACCTCTCTTGGCACTTGGCATTTTCTTATAATTTAAATCATTTTGTTCACCCCGTGGCGTAATGGTGGGTTATATCAAAAATTCTTTCAGACAAAAGTTTTAGGTAATTATTGGAGGAATATTGTCCATTTTGTGCGGTTTTGATATTGTGCCTATTAACAGAGATATGATTAATGTTTCCCGAAAAACCCACTTTTTCCCACCCCTTTGGTCAATGGTTGGTGATATCAAAAAACTTATTTGACATACATTTTTGGCACTTATCCAACACATATTATGAACTTTGAAGGGATTCGATATTTCATGTATTAAGAGAGTTATAGCGATATTTCACTTTTTCGAAAAAAGCCCCCCATCTTTACCCCCTTTGACCGATTTTGCCCATTAACGAACTCGACCGAGATTTTATAGGGATACATATTATGTAAAAAATTCAAAGTGATTGGTGCAAAATTACGGCAGTTATCGTGTCCACAAGAAACTGATATATATATATATAAATTATATATAAACTTTTGAACTGACGGTGGTTTTGGGGTCTGGGGGATGTGAAACGCGAAGATATGTCGAAATTTTCCGGAAGTCGAAACATGGGACCCATTGCAATAGTTAGCTTTCTAAAGAAATCTACCTAAAAGAAGGCTGACCCCTCGCAGAAGGAGGGTATCAGAAAAGATGAGACAAGGGCCAATTAAGGCGGGAAAGGAAGAGGCTCCCTAGGCCTCGGATACCCTAATACCGTCGGGGTCGGAAGAGAACAAGATTTGACCAAGTGAGTTCGACAGGAAAGAAGACGGAGAGGAGCCCGGCACAAGTAAGTGGAAGCAATGCACGACACAGCTGGGGCCCCGTGGTCGCCAACCCAAGTCCCACTAGATGTGAGTCCCTGGTGGGGCGAGGGCGGGCGGGCATCTTCAGGAGAGACTTCAACCACATGCATATAAAGCCAGCGCTTCTTTGGTCACCCTCGTGATGTTTAAGGCTCTTCTCGCAATGGAAGAACCGTTTCTGCGTAGTACGTGGCCATTCCATCGCAAACGGTTCTCCCATCTTCTCAGGGATTGGGGTCACACCAAATACCATTCGACCATCTTCATTTCTGATGTGGTTCAGTCTTGTGAGTCCTATTGACCAGCAAAACATCTTCATTTCCATGACATGCAGCTGTTGTTCATGTCTCCTTGTGGCTGGCCAATATTCGGCTCCATACAGTGCCACTAGTTTAATGATGGTTTTATGTTCGACTAGGTCGAAATGTAAATATTATATGTCAGAAAACTGTATCATAATGAGGGCCATTAAAGTAATACTTTTCACTATGATACAGTTTCTCCAACCAATCAGAGCTCAAGATTTTCATTCATTGACCAGTTAGGTAAGGATATCTTCGCACATGCGCTCAATATGCAACATGTCGGTCACGATTACATGATTTGAAAGTTGACAATGTAAAACATATTGGATTATAATCCCAAACACAGAGACAAAATCAGCACGAACCTTTTCGGTAACAAGAAAATACTATGAAATATGCAAGAAAATTTGGAATCTACGTCCAGAAGTTTGCAACACACCATCCTACTACTCTAGCCTATATACATTACCGACATGGAAATTGTGCACCGTCCGTAATGTTTGCATAAACAAACTGCGGAATATTGCACAATAAATAGACTGTACCTTAATATCCGCAACTCTAATTTCTACACAGGGCATTGCATTTGTACAATTTCGCCGACAATTTTAGTGAATGCTGCTCTTAATATAAACACACTGGAACGTGATGGACGCAACAAGCGTATGACATTTGATCCATGGAAATTATAACCCAGCTCTCTGTTCAGGGATTTCTTATGTGAACCTCTTCCGCCAGATGTCATGACTGTTCTATTTGGGACTCCATTGATTTCCCTTCCGTTGGCATTCCATACGAATCGAATTTGAAGAATAACTAGTTGGATAATACGTTACATTTAAATTTTAAAGCGTTTGTAACAACCTATTTTGTGTTATTTAACCAAAATAACAAAATGATCCCACATAGTACCTGTGCACTATCTGTTGGTGCTACTTCAGGATAAACAATGTTTCAAAGCTTTGGAATTCATTATTGGTTAGAGAGTAAATGCTGAGCCCACACAATTCCCAAGAAGAAGAAGAAGAAGAAGAAGAAGAAGAAGAAGTCAACCGACAGAATCTCGACAGATATTTATGAATGCTTATGTTATAACTTATAGTAAAGTTATAATTATCGTCGAACATAAACAGTCGTATGCAACTCGCCTATAATGGTAATTAAGACACTCGTGTCTTAATTATTGCCATTATAAACTCGTTGCATAATGTTCTATTATTAAACAAAAAAGAATGAAGGAAATTTTATTATAGTTGAATTGCAGCCAATGATCATGGCAGGGCATTCAGGGGAGTCCACTGTCCTTGGGGGGTAAGTCTGAGACTTTTTCTCGTACAAAACGGTTGCTTTCAGTGACATCGGCCAAAAGCGAGAGCTTTCATAGATAATCGCTACTTAAGTGGAAAAAGCAGCGCATCAATGTGGTTCTCATCAGGAGGAAATAAGGGAAAAGATGATGATAATTGTTGTTTTAAGGGGCCTAACATCTAGGTTATCGGCCCCTAATGGTCTGGGTGATAGTGAAAATGTCAATGAAGTGGAAACCAGAACGAACATTAAGTGAGAAGGAAAAATACTTACAAAAGGGAACTCAGATTGAAACTACTCACAAAATGGAGAGCGCTAATACAAAAAGGAATTTAGAACGAAAATACTCACAAAAGGAATAGATTGAAAAATACGCAAAAAATGTAGGTTAAGTTCAAAATACGTACAAAATGCAATGTACAGTCGAAACACTTACAAAAATGCAAGTGAAATTCAAAATACTTACAAAATGCAAAATGAGATTGAAAATACGTACAAAATGCAATTGAGGTTCAAAATACTTACAAAATGCAATTGAAATTGAAAATACACAATGCAATTTAGATTGAAAAATGCCCGTTTCAGATTCAAAATAATCAAAAAGTGCAATTGATATTCAAAATACTTACAAAATGCAATTGAAATTGAAAATGCTTACAAAATGTATGGTGGATGCAATTTAGATTGAAAATACTTACAAAATGTAATTTAGATTCAAAATAACCACAAAATGCAATTGAGAATCAAAATACTTGCAAAATGCGCACCCTACAAAATGCAATTTAGATTGGAAGTACTTGCAAAAAGTGGTTTAGGTTGAAAATACTAAATGCAATTGAAATTCAAAATACTCACAAAAGTCCCAGAACCTATATTGAAAGACTTACTAAAAAGCAATTTAGATTGTCAATCCTTATAAAATGCAATTGAGGTTGAAAACACTTACAAAATGCAATTTAGATCGAAAAGACTTACAAAATGCAACGGACATTGAAAACACCTACAAAATGGAGGGTAGATAAAAAAAACAACGCACACTACTTGGAATTTAGATACACGGGGAGCCAATTAACAAAAACAGTGCGGGAATCTTAAAGATAAAAGGAAATACAATGAAAAGAAAACAATAGTGAAAGACTCCCTAGGCCTCGGATACCCCAATACCGTCGGGGTCGGAAAAGAACAAGAGTTGACCTAGGGAGGTCGACAGGAAAGAAGACGGAGAGGAGCCTGGCACAAGCAAGTGGAAGCAATGCCGGACTCAGCTGGGGTCTCGTGGTCGCCAACCCACGTCCCACAAGATGTGAGCCCCTGGGGGAAAGGGAAATAAAGAATAGAAAAAAGAATTGCCCTCAATTCTTACAGAATAAGGACTGAGGGACTTGGAAAGAAATAGTCATGAATGGCAGAGAAGAATGGGAGATGATGATAATAATTTTGTCTTAAGGGGCCCAACATCTAGGCTGCGGCTCCTAATGATATTATATCAAATGAAATGATTTGATCAAGATAAAAACAGCCCACTGCCAGGCATGAAAAGGAAAATGGTCTTATTAAACCGACAGTGAGCCCCAACAATTATGCCTTATTTCGATAAAAGGAGTTAAAACGGAGGTGATAATAACATTAAAACAAATAAGGTCTATTGTACTTTAAAATAGATATAAAACACAATAAAAACATAAAACAGACGGTAAGATGGGCGCCGCAAGTACACACAGGGGGGCTTCTCTCTTTAACAACTGGGAGTGTGTAGCAATCCCACGACCGATCCGGAGTAGATAGAGTACCACAGCTTCCTTCCGGCTAGATCGGAAGGAAGATTTCCACACCTCCGTTGTCTGCTTGATGACTCTCAAGTTGTGGGGCAGAGGCGTGGCGCGCCACGCTTCCTCCCAATGCGACATTAGGCTGAGAAGCTATTTATTATGTTGGTGGGTATCAAACAGCTTCACAATGTCGTGTTTCTTGAGAATACGGCTAGATATAAAATATGAACTGCTCCAGTTGGAATCCCGTGTGTGTGTGGAACACACTTGGGGTACTCAAGGAGATATCGTACAAATCCGTTTCCGGATATAATATCTGTTATATCGCAGTACAAGCTATCCCTGGTGCGTGACCAGTCGCTAACGACCTGCGGTGTGATAGATGGAGCAGGGTTACAGATAACCACTCCCCAAGGAGCTAGCCGCAAGCTTTGATAAACACGTTCTCCTCTCATCCGTCTTCCAGCGAACGTGACTGTACTTGCTATGCTCTGGATCCAGCATTTCCACTTACTGTATACGGTTTACAAGAACTCCCTTAACGAAAAGTGGGAAGATGATAAAAGAACTGAATATTGGGACACTCAGGAATATTCTGGTCACTTCAAGCTTGTTGGTGGCAAGTGTTGTTTTAAGGGGAGAAACATCTAGGTTATCAGCTCCGAACGATGTGTTGTGTTTGAGTCTTCAGCCTTTTTACTGGTAATATAATAATAATATCGTATGGACTCAGGTGCCTGATGCAAGCTTTGTAATTTGACTCCCAAAGGATAGCTTGCATGTCGAATTTCGTTGTTCCTTGAAGCAAGTCAAGGAGGTTAGATATCTAAGCTCCTTGAATACTATAGCGCTTTCTAGTAGAGAAATGAGGAACTTTGTGTAGGTGGAAAATCCCGAGATTAATTTTGCCATTGTGAACACAGCCTACTGAATTCAAATGGGTTCTTTGACAAGCCAACATCGTATGACATACGTGTCGTAATTTTTTCTGCCTTTCAAAAATCACTTACCACGACCAGGAGCGAACCTGCAAGCTTGGGGTTAGTAGACCGACACGTTAACCACTCACCCACCGTGGTAAGCTTTTTACTGGTTAGATGCAACCATCCATGCCTCCCCATCTTGATATGATAATAATGATGATGATGGTATTTATAGTTTTGAGGGGCCTTACATCTAGGTTATCGGCCTCAAATGAAATGAAATGGTATGACATGAAAGGATGATAATTTAAAAGAAAGCCCACTCTCAGAGATGAAAACGAAAATAGTTTGTATAAAACTGATCGTAAGACCCATAAATTACGCCTTATTTGGATAGAAGCCGTTAAAACAGGGAATATAAACAAACTATAGCTTGGAATACTCAATTTCATCGCTTATATTTGACAGTAACATCACAATTATGTGATGACATCAATCACAACCTATAAATTTGTACGCGTATATAATATCTACATCACTGTTTCTACTTCAAGCTGTTATTTTTAGCCTACTTTTCACATTTTGCAAAAATGAGGAAAAAGTAGACTTATGAGATCGGACAAATGTGTGTCTGTCTGTCTGTCTGTGTGTGTGTCCCCCCCCTATCAACTCCTAAACGGCTGCAGCAATCGAAACAAAATTTGGTGGGAGTAAAGATCTATACCTGAATATCTCACGGCCATATTTGAAAATGATGTCAGTCCTACCAACTGCTGAAAAATCCCAATTGAAATTTGAGCTCCATGTTGGATATCTTGGAAGGTATAAATGGGAGCTATTTCAAAATTGGCACACGTATATATAATAATATTGCAGTTAAATTTCCAGGAGGCCATACATGGCAGTGTTGCCAACATGATTATAAGCCTGCTCATAGGTCCAATTTTTAAATTCATATAACTTCTACACTATCAATTGGAATTCAACCAAATTTCGTATGTGCTATGTGTACATAATCATATATAACTGAGCGTATTCTTAAAAGCCACCAGGGCTGCCAACTGTTAATAAATGCTCTCAATTTTTTTTTTAAATCCAAATACCCATATATCAGAGAGTATGCAAGCAGACAGCATTAAACTATGCACACGTATAGTACCTGACATTCTATAATAATTTGGAGTAACTTATATACGTCAGTGCTACCAACATGATTCTAAGCCTGCTGAGAGGTCCAACTTTAAATACATGTAACTTCTGTACTATCATTTGCATTTCAACCAAATTTCGTGGGTGCTATGTGTACCATAACATATATGACTATGCCGATTCTTAGGAGTAACCAGGGCTGCCAACTTTTAATAAATGCTGTCTCTTTTTTGTTACCCTAATATCAATATATCAGAAAGTATGCAAGGCAATAGCTCTAAACTTTGCACACGTATAGTACCTGGCATTCTAGACTAATTTGGAGTAACTAATATAGGCCTACGCCAATGCTGCCAACATGATTCTAAGCCTGCTGATAGGTCCAATTTTAAAATGCATGTAACTTCTATACTAACTAGTGGATTTCATTCAAAATTGACACAACATTAGATCATATTATTTCAGATTATTTCTCACCAATACATGTATGTCATTGTTGCCAACATGATTTTACCCGCGCTGTTAAATCCAATGTTTAACTGCATGTAACGTCCATGCGATCCATTGGACTTCAACCAAATTTTGTATTCTGTACCTTAATGGATGGAATTAAGAATATTTTCAGTCACCAGGGCTGCCAACTTTAGTTCTCTATTAGGCTACGTTATGCCAGGTATACAGTATTTTGAACTAATTAGAAATTTCGATATTACCAACTTAATTTCGTCATTATTCTAGATAAATCCATATAGATTAATTATTGGCATGAATCTTAAATTTTAAGAAAAGTAGGCTCTTTAGTTCGTCACGGAACTTCTTGTTAATCAAGATTTATATCTTTCGTCTTTAACCCATATTGTAACAGAATTGATTTGTTTAAATTTTAGTGTTTCTTTTAGCCTTTAGACGATTAGTATTTTAGCCTACTTTTCACATTTTGCAAAAATGAGGAAAAAGTAGACTTATGAGATCGATCCGGGAAAATGTGTGTCTGTCTGTCTGTCCTTCTGTCTGTCTGTCTGTCTGTCTGGCTGGCTGGCTGGCTGGCTGTGTGTGTCCCCCCCTATCAACTCCTAAACGGCTGCAGCAATCGAAACCAAATTTAGTATGATTAAATATGTATACAGGAATATCTCACGTTCATATTTAAAATTATGTCAGTGCTACCAACTGCTGAAAAAACGCACTAGAAATTTGAGCTCCATTTTGGATATCTTGGAAGGTATGCATGGGAGCTATTCCAAAATTGGCACACATGTAGATAATACTATTTCAGTTTAATTTCCAGGAGCCCATATATGACAGTGTTACCAAAATAATTTTAAGCCTTCTGATAGGTCCAATGTTTAAATGCATATAACTTCTACACTATCAATTGGATTTCAACCAAATTTTGTATGTAATATGTGTACATAAACAGATATGAATGAGCGTATTCTTAAGAGCCACCAGGGCAGCCAACTGTTAATAATTGCTCTCTCTAGTCTTTTTATCCAAATATCAGAAAGTATGCAAGCCGACAGCTTTAAACTATGCACACGTATAGTACCTGACATTTTAGATTAATTTGGAGTAACTTATATACGTCAGTTCTACCATTATGATTATAAGCCTGCTGATAGTACCAATTTTTAAATACATATAACTTCTAATCTATCAGTTGGATTTCAACCAAATTTCGTATGTGCTATGTGTAACATAACTGATATGACTATAAGTATTGTTAAGAGCAATCAGGGCTGCCAACTGTTAATAAATGCTGTCTATATTTTTTCCCCCAATATCAATATGTCAGAAAGTATGCAAGCCAACATCTCTATAATTTGCACACGTATAGTACCTGACATTCTAGATTAATTTGGAGTAATTAATATAAGTCAGTGCTGCCAACATGATTCTATGCCTGTTGATAGGTCCAATTATACAATACATGTCACTTCTATACTAACAAATGGAATTCATCCAAAATTGGCACAACAAGATATCATAATATTTCAGATTATTTCTGACCAGCACACGCATGCCATTGTTGCCAACATGCTTTTACGCGTGCTGATAGATCCAGTATCTAACTGCATGTAACGTCTATTGGACTTCCACCAAATTTTGTATTCTGTACCTTAAGAGATGGAACTAAGAATATATTCAGTCACCAGGGCTGCCAACTGTAGTGCTCTATTAGGCTACATTATACCAGGTATATTTCAAACTAATTAGACATTTCGATATTACCAACTTAATTTCGTCATTATTCTAGATAGGTTCATATACTGTAGATTACTCATTGGCATGAAACTTAATTTTAAGAAAAGTAGGCTCTTTAGTTCGTCACGGAACTTCTTGTTTAGAAATAATTTTGATAACAACCTTTGATATGGAATATGGAGGCAATCTGTTAAACAAATTTTAACCTTGTTCTACCCCTACAGTTCTCGTCCTCAACCCTTCCTTCTATAACTAAGTCTGCTATTCCTGGGTGTCTTAGTGTGTGTCCTACCATCTCTACGTGTATTATAATTTGCCGCTGAGGACGGTCACAATGTGGTCGAAACCGGTACTATAATTAAAATTACTTATAATTGATTTAAGTTATTAATTTTCTGAATATTTTAAACTTCGTCAATAAGCAATAGGGTTATATTCTTGGCTTTTTACAAATGAGGCATATAGAACAATAAAGATAGATAAGATCACAATAAAACATAAAAATACTAATTCTAAACTAACAGTCTTAAACTACATTAAAACTTTAAGAAATAGCCACTCTTCCTCATGTACCAGATGACGTGGTCTGCTGACGTTCCGTCATCACGTAGAACATGGGAGAAGGTGTTAGGCAGTTTGAGAGTCCTTCGCAGATCGTTCAGGTCCAAACACTCTGTGCCACGGTAAGGTGGGCACCGCAAGTACACACAGCGGGGGGCTTCTCTCTTTAGCAAGTGGGAGTGCGTAGCAATTGCATGGCCGATCCGGAGTTGACAGAGTACCACAGCTTCCTTCCAGTTAGATCGGAAGAAAGATTTCCACACCTTCGTTGTCTCCTTGATGGCTCTCAGTTTGCTGGGCAGAGGCACTTCCTCCCAATGCAACAGGATAGAATGACGCAACTGAGAGCGTACATCACTATAATAATAAAATCGTATTGCCTCGGGTGCCGGGTGCAAGCTTTGGGATTTGACACCCAGAGGATAGCTTGCATGTCGAATTTCGTTGTTCCTTGAAGCAATATGAAAGTCAAGGAGGTTAGATATCTGAGCTCCTTGAACACAATAGTGCTTTCTAGTAGAGAAATGAGGAACTTTGTGTTGGCGGAAACTCCCGAGATTAATTTTGCCATTAAGAACACGGCCAACTGAATTCAAATGGGTTCTTTGACATGCCAACATCGTATGACATGGTGTCGTAATTTTTGTCGCCTTTCAAAAAAAATATCACTTACCACGGCCAGGAGCGAACCTGCAAGCTTGGGGTTAGTAGACCGACACGTTGACCACTCACCCACCGTGGCAAGCAAAACTAAACTAAAAGTCTTAAAGTAGGTACATTAAAACTTTAAGAAATAGTCACTCTCCCTCTAGAACCAGATGACGATGTCTGCTGACGTTCCGTCATCACGTAGAACATGGGAGAGGGTGTTAGGCAGTTTGAGAGTCCTTGCTCTAAGAGAGTGTGTGCCACGCGGTAAGGTGGGCGCCGCAAGCACACACAAGGGGGGTGGGGATGCTTCTCTCTTGAGCAACACCTTCGTTGTCTCCTTGATGGGTCTCAGTTTGTTGGGCGCGCCACGTCTCCTCCCAATGCCACAGGATAGAATGACGCAACTGAGAGCGTACGGCACTAGCAGGCACCTTATACTATAACGAGTGCAGTGTGACTGCGACCTGTCCTGAGATAGTTTTCTCATTTCAATATAGCTAGCACACCTTACACCCGAGGCAATCGGTTTACCATAATTATTCTATCCTTGGTCTACCCCTGCAGTTCTTGTTCTCAACCCTCCCTTCTATAACTAAGTCTGCTATTCCTGGGTGTCTTAGTGTGTGTCCTACCAACCTATCTCTTCTCTTCATTAGCTGTCACCATAAACATCTCTCCTCGTCCACTAGTCTTAATATCTCTTCATTTGTTAGTCTATCTACCGAACGAGGGGATGATAAATGTGCTTTTTATTCATTTGAGGAGCTTGGGCATCGTGATCATTTAGATCCGTGTGCTTGGGTGAGTGTAGAAGTAGTTTGATAACTTGTGTTATTGTGGCGTATGTATACGTATTATAATAATTCAGGTGAGGATTGGGGAGGAGATGGCCGTGGCTTTTAGTTAGAAACCATCCCGGCTTTTGTCTGGAGTAGAAGTGGGAGACCACGGACACCCACTCCTAAGATGGTTGAGGGTTTTCCTCACGGGCCTGAGTGTACCCTGTTCAAGCCTTCAAATCAGACGCAGAGCCGAAAATCGAACCCGGACCTCCGAGGCGACAGCCAATAATGCTAGCCCCTACACGACGAGGTGGTTAAGATGATAAATGCATTCTACTACAGTTACTAAGTTCTGACTTACATACTAATTGAAGAAATGGACAAGGATTTAGAGAAAGAGGCAATGAGAAAATTCCTCTAAAACCTGGAAATAAGTAGAGCCATGAAATGCACATAGGAAAGGGAAATATAAGCTAGTCGACCCCAGAGACACTGTAAAAAGGGAGAAAATGAACCTAGCTCACGAATTCCTCCAACTCCTGAGCTCACCAGCCATCAAGGGTGACCCGTGCGTGGTGGGCCTACACCCAACTGCCCCTTTAGAGTCTTATAGAAACTTACTAATCCACAAACTTGAGACAATCCCAGGCGTAATGGAACATGAAGTGGAGATATTGAAGCTAATCCTGAAACTTAACTTTGTGAAGATATTTGATGGAATCACTTATACATCCCCCATAATTCAATCAAAAGGAGTATTGCAGGGGATCCTATGAGGCCTTTACTTTTTAATGTGATGACAGCAAACATTGTACAAATACTTCATGAAACCAATGTAAAGCTTATAACGTATGCAGATGATATGGTGTTATTAGCCAAGGATCCTGTCATCCTGCAGAATTGCATAGATAGACTCCGGTACTGGGCGAAGGATAACTCATTGAGCATTAACAGTGTGAAAACAAAAGTTATGAAATTTAGAAGGGGTGGGAAACTGTGCGCATCGGACAAGTTCACCTGTGGCGAATATCAGCTTGAAATCATTACCTCGAACAAATACATCGGAATCACTCTGCAAACAACAGGAACAGCCTTTTATTTATTTATTTACATATTTTACGCCCACATTGGAACACTTAAATAAATACATTTGAGTAAATTTCTTCTTTTTCTCCTCCCAGAACGTTCTCAACCTCTCCGACCTGGAAACCCTTTGTGTGTCCGATATAGTACTGTATATTGTTTCCGTTCAACTGTTATTAGTTTGAGACTTATGCTTTTGTTCTTCAAAATCCTCTTCTCTTCTCTGTCTTTGATTTGTTGCCGAGTTATATCCAATTCTTCCGAATCATCCTGAACTTCTTTGAACCAATTATTATTGATTTTATTTTTCAAAAAGTAATCAAATAGTTGTTTCAATATCCTTGTTTCTGGCAGTCTTGATATGTGACAGAAAAAGGAAATTCTTCTTTTACGCATTGTAGTTATTATTGATTCACATTCACGATATACGATGTTGTTAGGCAACAATCTCCACTGCCCAACAAATTGGTGATTTTTTGTGTTAATAATTGTTCTAATAATTCTTCTGTCAGTTTTCTGTAATTTGCCTGTTGTAGATTTTACATTCAATTTGAATAAAGTTTCACTAGCATAACTTGCCTCTGGTTTAACTATGGAATTATAGTGTTTCAGCTTAGCGTTTATCGAAAGAGATTTCTTTTTATAGGTTGTCCCGGTAAGTCTTTGTGCTTGTTTAAATTTAGTTGTTCTGTATTCTATTGCTTCTTTTTCATTTGTGTTCCATGTTATTATTTCCCCAAGATATTTGAATATCTGAACAATTTTAATCTCTTTATTATTGTTCAGTTGAACGACTGGAAGATCAACTTTAAAAGTTGATATCATTCCCGTTTTTAGCCTACTTTCGATTTTTGCAAAAAATGAAAGTAGACTTATGAGATCAACACAAGGCGAAAAAAGTGTGTCTGTCTATGTGTATGTGTGTGTCTGTGTTTGTCTGTGTGTGTGTGTGTGAGTGTGAGTACTCTGAATGTCTGTCCCCCCCTATCAATTCGAACACGGTGAACGTGAATTGAACGAAATTTGGTACAAAGGTAGCACTAGCAAAGGACAACTCAGTGTCATGTTTTATATCGCCGCCATCTTGACGGAAACGTAATAGCGGCCACACAAATGTTCAAAGCTTAAATCAAATTACGACTAACCTAATCATCCGATCTCTACCAAATTTTGCAACAACATACCTTTATGGGGGAGCATCCTTTCACCAAACTAATAGGTCATCAGCCTACTAGTTTGCGGATGGCGGCCATCTTTGTGTGAAAATCGATTCCCCCTATTAATTCGAACACGGTAAAACCGAATGGAACGAAATTTGGTACAAAGGTAGTACTAGCAAAGGGCACCCAAGTGTCATGTTTTATATCGCCGCCATCTTGACGTAAACGTAATGGCGGCCACACAAATGTTCAGAGCTTAAATCAAATTATGACTAACCTAATCATCCGATCTCTACCAACTTTTGCAACAACATACCTTTATGGAGGAAACATCCTTTGACCAAACTAATAGGTCATTAGCCTAATAGTTTGCGGATGACGGCCATCTTTGTGTCAAAATCGATTCCCCCTATTAATTCAAACACGGTGAAACCGAATGGAACGAAATTTGGTACAGAGGTAGCACTAGCAAAGAAAACCTCAGTGTCATGTTTTATATCACCGCCATCTTGACGGAAACGTAATCGCGGCCACCCAAATATTAAAAGCTAAAATGTAATTACGACCAAGCTAATGATCTAGTCTCTACCAAATTTTGCAACAACATATTTTTATGTGGGAAGCATATTCTGACCAAACTGCAAGATCATCAGCCCAATAGTTTGCAGATGGTGGCCAAGTATGTGTGCAAATCGATTCCCCCTATCAATTCAAACACGGTGAAACCAAATTGAACGAAATTTGATACAGAGGTAGCACTAGCAAAGGGCACCTCAGTGTCATGTTTTATATCGCCACCATCTTGACGGAAACGGAATGACGGCCACCCAAATGTTAAAAGCTTAAATCAAATTACGACCATCCTAATAATTTGATCTCTACCAGATTTTTCAACAACATGCCTTTTTGTGGAAAGCATCTTATGACTGACTTCAAGGTCATCAGCCCAATAGTTTGCAAATAGCGGCCATGTATGTGTGCAAATCCATTCCCCATATCAATTCAAACACGGTGAAATCGAATTGAATGAAATATTTTACAGAGGTAGCACTAGCAAAGGACACCTCATATTCATGTTTAATATCTGTATAGCACGTTGTATTTCAACAAACTACTACAACCGACATTGAATTATACTCCTCGAAAAGGATAAAGAGATATAACAATACCCATGCATTTAGGAGAAAGTAGGCTATATGTTCATTACTGAACATCTTGTTTCAAATGATATTTGTAATCCCATTTTTTGCTATAATTTCTAGTTGTTCAATTTGAAATTTAGCCTCTTCTATTGTATTTGCAAGTAATGCTAAATCGTCCGCAAAAGCAAGACAGTTGAGTTAAATATTTCTACCGATCTTGATAGTTGGTTGACATTTCTTGTTCCATTCACGCATAACCTTCTCCAATGCACAATTAAACAACAATGGTGAAAGTTCGTCTGCTTGTCGGAGTCCAGTTCTTATAGTGAATGATTCTGATAATTCACATCTAAATTTAACCTTCGTATTTTTGAAAGTCACTCTAATGAGGTTAACGAGTTTTTGGTGTAAGCCAAATTCTTTAAGGCTTTACTACACACATTAAAGAGAAAACAGCAGCTGCCATCAAAGCAATGTATGAAATTCCTAAAGCATACAATCCATCACTAGCTACACCAATGGCACTATTTAAAATTAAAGTGCCCCCAGTAGCAACATATTGTTACGTGCCACCCCCTTAGTGGCACTTACGTTAACTGGGCGAAAAGCACAAACACAATTGTTCCTTTAAAGAAATATAATTTTATTGCAGCCCACAAACATACACAGTGCACACACATACACACACACTGAGTCTAATTCAGAAAACACTACTGGTCACTATTAGTTTCCACATTTATGTTCTCTCTGTCCGTGAGGCGTTACAGTGTTCCAGCTTACACTCACACGCACAGTCTACACAGGTTCTCTACAGCCTTGTCCCTGCCACTACACTTACTTCCAGAGTCCTCTTGCTGCTCCTTGTGCGCTGTTGCTCGTCCCGTGTCGATCCCACGACCACGACTTCCACGAAGCACCGCGACACCTCCAAGCACTAACAGTCCTGACTCAAAGTTGCACCCTGGCAGACAGGCTTACACTCTGTTACCGTAGACGTCCAGTAATAATCACTGTACTGCTGCGCACTCACTCACTGGCCACACTTCAATACACCCTAGCACTGACCAATACTGTCCAATACACACTGCCTCCTCGCCGCGGCTCGCTGGTTTATATGGGATCAGTCCCTGGCCTGGAAAGTTCGAATGTCACAACCCATTGCCGCATTGAGTCTGTTCTGGTTAGTTCCACATCCAGAATCTTCGCGTATTCTCTGGCAGGCTCGCACCGACTCACAGGTGCTTTGTTAATGTATGGCCGTGGGAGGAACCGAGAGGGTGTGGGCACTCTCTCCCTCCCCCTGCGGGGTTTGGCCAAGGCCACTAGACTGTCATTCTGCCCCTCCCCCCGGGAGCCTCCTTCTGGCCCGCGGCAACACGCAACAATATGGTATTCATCTCATGGAATAATCTTTCGGTAACAAACTTAAAACGACTTGAAAATATAAAAGCCAGGTACTTAAAACGCATTCTACAGATATCCAAGTTTTCGGAAAATCGAATCGCGTATTTGATTGGAAATGAAAAAATCATTCTGGAAGATATCAAATCGCTCTTCAAGCTACCCAACACGTCTGCCTTGGACGTGGTCTTGGAAGAAAGGAAAACTAAAGCACGTCAAATTCCTAGGGAACTTTTGGATACTAAAGCAATGAAAAATCACGAATGGAAAGGACCAAATTTCAAGTTACGCCACGTCTTCACGCATTACGCTGCACATGGTTTTCATAGTAAAATATGTACAAATCCAAAATTTCACAGACCAACAGAAAAGTGCATATGTCGCCTATGTGGGGAGCTATGCTCTCTGTATCATCTTAGAGACTGTGCTGAAGGATCACAACCAAACAGCCCTTTTGATAAAGACTGATACAATTCAGTATTATCTTATTCATATGTTCTTTCTTTGTACACATTGTGTTTAATTAATAATAATAATAGAGAAAGCAGGGCATTCCGTAAAAAGAAAGAAGACGTCCGATCACTTTAAAATGAGGGTATCAGGAAAGAAAACACAAGGACCAATTACGGCGGAAATACCCTAGGCCTCGGGCACCCTGATACTGTCGGGGTCGGAAGAGAACAAGAGTTGACCAAGGGCGGTTGACAGGAGAGGTGATGACGATAATTGCTGTTTTAAGGGGCCTAACATCTAGGTTATCGTCCCCTAATGGTTTGGAAGATAGTGAAAATGAAAATGATTAAATGAAACCTACAATTAACTTCTAGTGACAAACTAGAAGAGGAAGTGGGAAACAAAAAGGAGAATAAAAGACAGGAGGAAAGGAAAGGCGCTCAACCCTCGAAGAAGGCAGGACAGGTGAAAGAGAGGAGCCTGGCACAAATAAGTGGAAACAATGTTTGACTCAGTGAGATCCCGTGGTCACCAACTCACGTTCCACCAGTAGTGATCCCACGGCGGAGTGCGAATTTTCCCGTTTGACGGGATTATATCTTACATCTTGTGGTGTGATCCAATATAAACGCAGTGGTATTTATTTCAGCCTTGAACAATTATAACAATTTTCCGGGTGCTTCCACCGTCAGTAATACTTGTTACCTCGTCAAGGACCTTATAAACCTTCTGAAAATAGTCAAGTGGTATTCTATAAGGGGCAGTCAAATGAAAACGAGACAGACTATATAACAAGCGTGGCGTGGACGGTGGTAACGCAGGTAGATGTGTGTAAAGTAGTGCTCTCTATTGGGAATCAGGTTGGAACCGCGCCATTTTTTTATGTTAGATGTGCTCGATCTGAGGTCAGTGAGTCGTGTGTGCGTCCGACGCGTCATTATGGAGGCCGGAAAAGAGGAACAGTGGGGTGTAGTGCCGTTTTTGACTGTGGAAAGAGTGTCAGGATGTAAAATGCATGCCGGAATGTCTGCTGTACCCTGAAGAAAAACATTCGTTGCCGTCGATTTGCTTCGGATGCAGAGGTGCACGCTTGGGTACAATCATGATTTCGGAAGTAACCACAAACATTTTTCCAAGATGGCATTTACCGTCTTGTCCCCCCATTGGGATAAACGTATTAACAGTTATGGCGAGGACTTTTGAAATAACACATAGAGTACTTACTTTTTGTCCATCTGTCTCGTTTTCATTTGACTGCATCTATCGTTTTCATTTGACTGCCCCTTATATATATTATTCTGTGGTATAACATTCCAAAACAGATCTCCCAGTGGAATGTGCTCCTGAAGGCACAGGACTTCAGAATAACAGTGTCATGGAAATAATTTGTTTTACTCACTTGGTACCGTTGAAGCGCCCCACGCTGACAAGTCGGTACACCTGTATCTCCACGCGCTGCCCCGTGTCTGGTTGCAGCAGGTACCAACAGAACCCAGGACCCTCTATGGAGGGAGACTTGATCTGACCAAAACTCTTCCCCGATCTTGCTGATAGGTACCGGGAGTCAATTGTGATGTTGCACACTGTAAAAAAACAACACATTATTCTATTGTGAAGTTTTAGGTTTGTAAAAGAAAGTAAGCGTTATGTACAAAGATTTTGAATCATTTGGCTAAAACTTCCCATTTATCCCGGATGATGATCCTTGTTGTTTAAAGAGCCCAACAACTAGGTAGTAATAATAATAATATCGTGAGGCCTCGGATGCCGGGTGCAAGCTTTGTTATTTGACGCCCAAGGGCAATTTGCATGTCGAATTTTTGTTGTTCCTTGGAGCGCTATGAAAGTCAAGGTTAGATATCTAAGCTTCTTGACAATATAGCGCTTTCTAGTAGAGAAAGGAGGAACTTTGGGTTGGCGGAAAATCCCGAGATTAATTTTGCCATTATGAACACGGCCTACTGAATTCAAATGGGTTCTTTAACATGCCTAAAACGTCTGACATGCGTACCGAGATTTTTGACGCCTTTCGAAAATCACTTTCCATGGCTAGGAGCGAACCTGCAAGCTTGGGGATGGTAGTCTGCCAGGATAACCACTCACCCACTTTGGAAACAACAACTAGGTCAAAGGCCCCTAATGATTTTGAAACAGTAAACTGAATAATTAAAACGAAATGGAAACTATAAGTTAGTAAAACTACCTACTAACTTACTAGAGAAAGAAATGGAAAACAAAATGATGATAATTGCTGTTTTAAGTGGCCTCACATCTGGGTCATCGGCCCCTAATGGTTTGGCTGATCGTGAAATATGAAAATGAAACTATAAATAACTACTACCTTACATACTATAAGAGGAAATGGAGTACAAAGAGAAGAATACGAGAAATAAAGGATAATAGGGAATGAAATGCCCTCAACCCTCTACGAATGAGCATTGAGGGATTAGGAAGGAAGAAAAGCCACGAAAGGCTGATAGGAAAGGGAAAGAGGACAGGATCCACCCCAAAGGCAATGGAAATAGGGGATAAACACGGACCAAGCTCAGGAATCCCTCAGGGTCTGGCCTTCCGAACTCACAAGCCGGAAACCCTTGAGGTTTTAGCAATATCCAAGGTGCACCATAAGTGGTGGGGCACACACCCCCTACCTCCTTAAGGACCATGAGCAGAGGGCAGGAGATATCACGAAAAGAACAGAAGAGGTCTGACACCTTGAATGACAGATCGGGAAAAATGAGACAAGGGCCAATTAAGGCGGGAAAATGAAAGACACCCTAGGCCTCGGAGACCCTAATACCGTAGGGGTCTGAAAAGAACAAGTGTTGATGAAATGAGGCCGACAGGAAAGATAACTGAACGGAGCCTGGCATAAGTAAGGGGAATCAATGCCGGACTCAGCTGAGGTCCCGTGGTAGCCAACGCACGTCCCACAAGTTGTGAGCCCCTGAGGGACACATCAAATTGAAACCCAAATTTGTTACAGATCTGGTATTACTATTTTATCATAGAAAACTGAAGGAAAATATTATTAACCAAGCTTTGCTCGTAATTACATTAGTTTCTTTTCTTTTTAACAACATCGCTGAAGAAGACCATAATATGGCAGAAACTGGCACATTTCATTAACTAATATATATATATAAGGTGCGTTCAAAAAGTAACGAGCCGGAGGCTCTAATGCGCAAACCGGTGACGATATTGGCTAATCGTGACGTGTGTAACGAGGTGTGGTTCCAACAAGAGCGTGGAAGATCACAGCCCGCCGCTAGAAGGCACGCCTGCACGTCACGTGACGATACAAAGCAAGCAGCAGCATGCATCAATCGTGCAACGCTGCCAGTCACATTGCAAACAGTGACATGGAGGCGTCAAACGAAGAGCAAAGAAGTGTTGTTCGGTTTCTGACAGCGAAAGGAGTGGGGGGAACGGACATTCATCGCCGAATGTCACCCTTGCAAGGGTCAAGCCGTGGCACAAGCGCTTCAGGGAAGGACGGGTGTCGTTAGCCGATGATGCCCGGTCTGGGGCACCCCCTGCATTACCGATGACAACGTCCAGCTGGTTGATGCACTCATTACCCAGGACCGCCGAGTGACAGTGAACGCCATAGCCGCCGTGGTCGGATTGAGCGTCGCAAGTGTGCACACCATCATGAAGGAACGACTGCACTTGCGGAAAGTGTGTGCCCTATGGGTGCCCCACAAGTCTTCAACCACATCAGGAAGCATGTCGAATGGCCTACTGTCTTGGTCTTGGTTGGATGATTGATGCATGCTGCTGCTCGCTTTGTATCGTCACGTGACGTGCACGCATGCCCTCTAGCGACGGGCTGTGACCTTCCAGGCTCTGGTCAGAACCACACCTCGTTACACACGCCACGATTAGCCGATGCCGTCACCGGTTTGCGCATTACAGTCTCCGGCTCGTTACTTTTTGAACGCACCTTATTTTTTTGTTGACTAAGGAGTAATACATTTATTAAATACCCATTGGTGTTTCATTTAGTTTCTGGATTCTTTGAGTGTCTTTTAGCCTTCACCAATAGGGGATTAGTTACAACTTTTCTCCCAAACTGTAGTTCTCAAAGCTTAGCGAGCCCTAATTTATTGTTTTCAATTTGAGCTCTGGTTCGATCACAGCAGATGGAAGAGACGGTTATCCTGTAACAGAATTCTCGTTTAGAGCAGACGGACGACAACAAAGAGAGCTCACAGACAAAATATGGCTTTCAATAGTAAAGTTAATTTCCTGCAGTGCTTATGCAAGCAAGTGCATTACCGTTCAGTACTCATGCATTTAAATTGATATTATAATGTCAGACTGCAGTAAACAAGAGCATAGGAATTGATACTTGAAGGGAACTGCTTGTTCTATCTCGTAAATGCAATGTTTGGTGAGGATTTATTTTCTTGACATTTTGAGTTCAGGTTCAATCACTAGTAGATGGAAAACATGTTCTGACTACTAACGTGTTGTGTGTGCGTTAATTATTTTGCTTTAAGGAGTGGAACACCGAGGTCATTATCCCCTCTTAATAAAGATTATACAATGAGAAGAAATTAAAAATATTGAGGTGGCTGCCTAAATATATTTAAAAATGCCTAAATTAATAGAACAAATTTAAAATAAAACTTTAATTATAATAAAATCGTACGAATGTGGAACTCAGAGCTTATAAATCAAGGAATAAGCCCGATCTGCTTAGGGAGGAAATCAGGAGGGATTAAAGTCAACTGTTTGGCCTTTGCAGATGACTTAGCGATACTCTCGGAAAGCCCAAGGGAAGCGATCACTCAGATTAACCTCTTAGGAAAGATCGCCAGTAAGACGGGACTCAGGATCTCGACAGAGAAAATAAAATCATACTAATATATAACAAGTAGTTCCGTGAAGAACTATACAGCCTATTTTCATATATCCCACTTATGTTAATTGCCACTATCAACATACACAATTTCTGTTTGATTGCTGTAATAGATTCGTAGATATTAAGAACCGACTAAATATTTCGGATGGTCGCCTTGTTGGATTTTATATATGTAGGTCCTAGAGTTATGTACTGTTACATGCAGATTATTGTGAACGTGTAGTATTCAAACTTCAATCGCATAATTAGGACACAAGAAAAAACAAGGAGATTTAAAAATTTTTCACAGCTGCCATCTTGAGGTTATGGAAACAACTGAAATAAATTAGATGCCAGTGGATTAACATTCGTATAAGGATTTACTGTACCAAGTTTCACTGCACTCGGATGGTTAAATTGCGAGAAACGTCCATGTGAATATTTATAATTCGCGTTACCGCCATGTTGGATTTGTGATCACCAGGTTATTGAAAGTCCTATAGGTGAACTTAAGTTCATAGCCCTTATGAACATTAAAAAATGCAGTTTGATTGCTAAAATAGATTCGTAGATATTCAGTATCGTCTAAATACTTCGGATGGTCGCCATGTTGGATTGTTAAATGTATAGGCCATAGAGTCATGTACCATTAATGGAAAATTATTGCGTAGGTTCATTATTCAAACTTTCACTTCGATCCCATGACTACATCACAAGAAATAAAAACTTAATTTTAAAATTCGCACTGCCGCCATCTTGAGGTTATGTAAACAATTGAACTAAATTAGATACCAGTGGATTACAATGTATATAAATATTTCCTGTACCAGGTTTCAGTGCGCTTGGAACATTAAATCGCGAGAAAGGTCTATTTAAAATTTTCAAATTCGCTTGGCCGCCATGTTCGTTTTGTAATTAACCGGTTTTTGAAAGTCTTATAGATGGACTTCCAGTAGTACCCTTTATCTCCGTACAAAATTTTAGGGAGATACCGCTAATAGTTTCAGAGATATAGAATACCGGTGAAATATTTCGCACATCCGCCATCTTGTGATTATGTAAACAATTGAACGAAGTTAGATGTCGGTGCATTACAATGTATGTAAACATATACTGTACCAAGTTTCATTGCGTTTGGTTGGTCAAATCACGAGAAACGTCTATTTAAAAGTCGCAAATTCGCTTGGCCTCCATGTTGGTTTTGTAGTTACCAGGTTTTCAAAAGTCACATAAGTGAACTTATAGTAGTTTCCTCTATCACCATAGAAAATGTCAGGGTAATATCGGTAATAGTTTCGGAGATATTGAATGCTGGTGAAATATTTCGCACAGCCGCCATGTTTGATTGGTGAGACGTAACAAAATTTGAAGGGCACGGTCGAGATCGCCGGGAATAGTGCTATGAACTTTCCGAGTTTCATTGAAATCGCTCCTGTCGTTTAGATTTTATTAGGGGGACACACACACACGAATCACACACACACACACACACACGCACACGCACACACGCACACACACACACGGACAAAAGGTGATCTCATAAGCCTATTTTTTCAAAATTGAAAATAGGCTAAAAATGAGATGGTGTGTGTCTGTCTTTCTGTCTGTCTGTCTGTCTGTTACTCAATAACTCAAGAACCACTGGTCCGATTTAAATGAAATTTTGCATGGATGTAGCTGATTTACCAGGTTTACATATAGGATACTTTTGATTTCGAAATTTTGCACTATTAATAAATGACGACTATTTTAGTGACGTCATTAGACCCTTTGATTTCAAAATTTCATATTTCCATATCAAATAAAAACAGAACGGTAGGAAATAGCAAACTTTCGATGGCACATATGAGCTTTGAAATTTAATTTCCTATCCAAGAGGTCCTTATCACTTTTCCTGTATCTCCAACAGTTAGCGAGTAAAACCGACATTTGTGACGTCACTACACCCTTTGGTTTCAAAATTTCATATTTCCTTTTCAAATAAAAAGAGAACGCTAAGAAATAGCAAACTTTTGATGGTATACATGAGCTTTAACATTTAATTTTCTATCCGAAAGGTCCTTATCACTTTTCGTATATCTCCAACGGTTAGCGAGTAAAACCAGAATCTGTGCAATAAAACACGGCCAACACCGAGCGGTGCAGTATATCTCTCTCTATATAAAAATGCAAATTTGTGTGTTTATCTCTGAATTTCTACGGAAATTTGAGATGTTTACACGTTTCAGACTGTTTTATGATGGATGCGCGCGAAAATATTTTTTTTGGTTTGTCTGTTTGTCTGTGGACAAATTTGTTCCCTTATAACTCGAGAACGGCTGGGTGTATCAACGTAAAATTTGGTACAGATATCCATCAGAGGCACGACACCAATCATTGATGTAAATCTTCTCCGTACCTCTCATAAAAGGGGGCCTACCCCCTTAAAATACATGCTGAAATAGGCGTAGAAGGACGAGACAAAACTCATTTTCAGCCCCTCAATGTGAGAGACAAAACTCGGGTCCCCGAAAACCACATTTTAAGGACCGAAGACCAACCGTTTTTTAGATATTCCCAGAAAACTAATTTAATTTAATAAACTAATGAACGAATGCAAGCCAGTAACCATGCCAACGGATTCTCAGAGGTCCCATCTATTGCTGTAAGACGCGATGCAATTCCATTAATTACATTAGTGTGAAAGTTTGCAAACGGCTAGAAGGTTATCACGGAACCAAAGCCGTAAAATTCATCAATAAGTTTAACGCGCTTAAGGGGATCAAGGGGTACTCTAGAATTTTTTCACGCGATTTACACCTGCGGGTGTGGTACGGCAGGTCTATTATATTCCTATCCCCATATTATTCATTCATTCATTCATTCATTTCGTATAGGCCATCTATGGACCGCGTCATTCCAACCGTCTCCTACTGGCTTTGATGTTTACCCTGTACGCCCGCATTCGTTCTCGGTGGACTTCCTTCCGTTCCTGGGTCCAAATCTTTCCCGTTTTCAGCTTCGGTTTTTCTTGGAAACACAAGCTTGAAGTTTCCCATTGAGTGGGACGCACTCCTGAATGTCTGTTGGTGTAATCCCCACTTCTTTCAGATCTTTATCCAGTTCAATGAACCAGGCCCATTTTGTTTTCCTCTCCTGAAAGTAAGTTATTTTGCGGTTGGTCAGTCTCGCAGGGCTCATTCGTTTCACATGCCCAACAAATGGTAACCTTCTCTTCCGGATGACGTTGCTCATCTTCTCCACATGAGTATATAGGTCACGGTTATGCCGTTTTCTGTATTCCCCATTATCTTTGATGGAACCCAATATCTTTCTCAACATTTTTCTTTCTTTGGCCTCCAGTTTCTCGACCAAGCCTTTTTTCTTCATCGTGAGGCATTCAGAAGCATGCAAGACTTCCGGACGGATGACACTGCAGTAATGTTTTAGTTTTGCGTTGAAGGATATTGACCTTTTCATATAGATGTCCTTAGTTAAATGGTAGGCCATTTCCATTTTGCTCAAGCGCGATGTGAATGCTTCTTTCTCTGATAATATCCCTTCCCTGACCCGTCCTGAAAAGAAAAGTACATGGCCATTGGCTGAATAAAAAATAATAACAAGTAGTTCCGTGAAGAACTATACAGCCTATTTTCATATATCCCACTTATGTTAATTGCCACTATCAACATACACAATTTCAGTTTGATTGCTGTAATAGATTCGTAGATATTGAGAACCGACTAAATATTTCGGATGGTCGCCTTGTTGGATTTTATATATGTAGGTCCTAGAGTTATGTACTGTTACATGCAGATTATTGTGAACGTGTAGTATTCAAACTTCAATCGCATAATTAGGATACAAGAAAAAACAAGGAGATTTAAAATTTTTTCACAGCTGCCATCTTGAGGTTATGGAAACAATTGAAATAAATTAGATGCCAGTGGATTAACATTCGGATAAAGATTTACTGTACCAAGTTTCACTGCACGCGGATGGTTAAATTGCGAGAAATGTCCGTGTGAATATTTATAATTCGCGTCACCGCCATGTTGGATTTGTGATCACCAGGTTATTTAAAGTCCTATAGGTGAACTTAAGTTCATAGCCCCTATTAACATTAAAAATGCAGTTTGATTGCTAAAATAGATTCGTAGATATTCAGTATCGTCTAAATATTTCGGATGGTCGCCATGTTGGATTGTTAAATGTATAGGCCATAGAGTCATGTACCATTAAAGGAAAATTATTGCGTAGGTTCATTATTCAAGCTTTCACTTCGATCGCATGACTACATCACAAGAAATAAAAACTTAATTTTAAAATTCGCACTGCCGCCATCTTGAGGTTATGTAAACAATTGAACTAAATTAGATACCAGTGGATTACAATGTGTATAAATATTTCCTGTACCAGGTTTCAGTGCGCTTGGAACATTAAATCGCGAGAAAGGTCTATTTAAAATGTTCAAATTCGCTTGGCCGCCATGTTCGTTTTGTAGTTAACCGGTTTTTGAAAATCTTATAGATGGACTTCCAGTAGTGCCCTTTATCTCCGTACACAATTTTAGGGGGATACCGCTAATAGTTTCAGAGATATAGAATGCCGGTGAAATATTTCGCACATCCGCCATCTTGTGATTATGTAAACAATTGAACGAAGTTAGATGTCGGTGCATTACAATGTATATAAACATATACTGTACCAAGTTTCATTGCGTTTGGTTGGTCAAATCGCGAGAAACGTCTATTTAAAAGTCGCAAATTCGCTTGGCCACCATGTTGGTTTTGTAGTTACCAGGTTTTCAAAAGTCGCATAAGTGAACTTATAGTAGTTCCCTCTATCACCATAGAAAATGTCAGGGTAATATCGGTAATAGTTTCGGAGATATTGAATGCTGGTGAAATATTTCGCACAGCCGCCATGTTGGATTGGTGAGTCGTAACAAAATTTGAAGGGCACGGTCGAGGTCGCCGGGAATAGTGCTATGAACTTTCTGAGTTTCATTGAAATCGCTCCTGCCGTTTAGATTTTATTAGGGGGGGGACACACACACGAATCACACACACACACACACACACAAACACACACACACACACACGCACACGCACACACACACGGACAAAAGGTGATCTCATAAGCCTATTTTTTCAAAATTGAAAATAGGCTAAAAAATAGGTGTTATAATTTCTCCCTATATTATATTATTATAGGTTTATATTATGGCGTACGACGACGAGACAAAGCCCCTAGGTGCCAGCAACAAAACTCGGGGGCCCTAAAGGGTCCTCGAAAACTACATTATAAGGCTCTAAATCCAACAGTTTGTGAAATATTCCCAGAAAACTAATTTAATTTAATTTAACAAACTAATGAAGGAATGCAAATCGGTAACCATGAGAACAGTATCTCATGGGGTGGCATACAACTTTCCATCTATTTCTGTAAGAAGCAATGACACTCCATTTATTACATTTCTGTGAAAGTTTGCAAGTGGCTATAAGGTTATCACGGAACTAACGTAGACCGTATAATTCATCAATGCAATTAAGTGGGTGAAGGGGTAACCTAGAATTTGTTCATGCAATTTTCACGTTCGACATATAGTACAGAAGGTCTATTATATCTCCAAACAGCAACATTATTTTCAAAAATTCCTGAATTGAACTAGCATTTTTTGCGGCTTTTAGGAATTTGGGCAATTTGAGTCTAGAGAATCTGAATTTTCATGCACCACAAGCCTTTATAATTTATGAAAGGGATCTTCCTGTGTATGGGCACCTAGCACAACGTAGAGGGTCAGTTTTTATGTGACGTGTATTGCGTTTCGTCTACAAGACTTTCAATTGTATTTCACGTCAGGAAGTACACGTTAGGTGAATTTAGTCTGAGAGCACATTTTAACTAATTATTTTTGTCGACATACGGGTTCATCATAAGGATGATTTTATTTGATACTGTGTGGTAGATATACCCATATTTGGATATCTGGGTAATATGTTGTAGACAATAGAATTGTCTGCCTGTCTTTCTGTGTATCTTTATGTACGCCTATACCTCGTGTTCGGATGCTTGGTGCATCTTAAAATTAGGTATGGTAACCATGAGAGTCAATACACCAATCATTTATAAAACTATTCACCGTACTTTTCATACAGTAGAAGGGTGGATATAGAGAAAAACTTCTCATTATATGCTAAAATATGCGAAATATAAAAAGTATCCTACAAGGACGACCAAAGCATATGTTGCGCTTCTCAATGTGAGACAGATAATTCGGGAATCTATAAAGGGTCTCCGAAAACTACATTTTAAGGACCTTAAATTAACAGTGTGTGTGATATTCCCAATAAACTAACTTCGTTCTGATAAACTTGATGGAATGACAAACCGCTAACCATTGCACAGTAGCTCAATTGATAATGTCTGGTGTTAACTACGAACACCGTTCGAAGAACGGGTACTTTTGGTAGTACATGATAAATGACGCCTAAGAACCAACATTCCTTGAAACGGAGATAGGGCGGATTCAGAGAGTAAAGAAATTTAAATATCTCGGTGAAACTATACAGGACAATTGTCTAGAGAAAGCTGAGGCAGGCGATAGGATCTCAAAAATGGAGAGAGCGTATGGGTATACAAAAAAACCCATCTATAACAAGAAATGCATTTCATAAAACGCCAAAATAAAGCACTGCGACACTGTAGTCAAAACAGAATACCTGTACGCCTGTGAATGCTTTTCAATGAACTAAAGGCTAGAGAAGTTGGAGGTCCTCGAAAGGAGAATCCTCCGGAAAAACATGGCCTAATCCAGACGGAAACCGGATGGAAACTTCGGAGCAACCCCGAAGTCTACCAGAATGTAGAAAAGATATCTTTGACCATGGGGAAACGGAGACTAATATTTCTTGGGCACATGTACAGATTGGACAAATCTAGATTAACCAAGCAGTTATTTGACTACTTCTGGAACAAAAAGAAAGAAAAAAACAACAACTACATCATGGATTAAAGAAACTCGGAAAGACTTTGAAAAATCTAACATCCCAGAGGCCCAAATGTTGGAAAGGGATACGTTTCCAAACAGAATACACAATTTGGAAGGGTATCACAACGAGAAACGAGCTACAAAGACCGGAAAAGCTTGGACGACCGAACAACGGCAGCAGCACAGCGATCGTATGAAGGAGTACTGGAGGCAGAGGAAATTACAACTAAAATAGCGTGATCCTATGTGGTCAATTCGCAAGTTAAAAAAGAAACAAAACGAAGTCTTTGAGTAAATGTACGCTTCACAATTTAGATTGCTGGCCCTAACCCACTCGCAGTCATAAAGCGGACGACGAGATCAGCAGCCACCGCGTCGTCGGCTAATACACACATCAAAAAATAATAATTCATATTCCGATTTAGTGGCTTGTTCATATTTCTATGTGTATGTAATCACATTTTACACAATATAGGGTACATACAAAGAAAAACAACACACAATCTGCTCTACAAAAGAGACAGAATCACACAACGAATAACAAAATTGATAATGTGGGTTTGAGCACAAAAACGTCCTATTCATTTTGGGGCATATCAATACCGTGTATGGCCACCAAGAACTCTAAGGCATGCTTGTAGACGACGAGGCATACTGAGCCCCAACAAATCCAACGTGGTTTGAGGCAGATTATCCCACCCTTGGACAGCAGCTTCAATCAGTTGCTGTTTGTTTGTTGGAGGATTGGGACGGTGCGAAATTGCCTCTTGAGCTCTTTCCATGTATGTTCAATGCAGTTCATGTCCGCAGAATAAGACAGGCCACACCATTCTCTGTATGACATGCATCTGAAGGAACTGATTGACTACCCTAGCTCGATGGGCACGAGCATTATCGTCCACTTGTGTGAAGCCCTCACTCATTGTGGCAGCAAATCCTGTACCGACAGGTACAAGGATGTTGTCTCTGTAGACCAGACCAGTCATGTTACCGTGGATAGGAATTAGAGGCGTACAGTACTTCGGCCAAACATGATTCCACCCCAAAACATGACTGAACCTCCTTGCTGTTGGTGGCGTTCCTGGATGAAGGGCTCGTGAAATCTATCACCCACTCGTCGCCACACTGAAATGCTCTATTGTATGGGTGCCAACCAATGGAGACCTCATAAGATATTCCAACCCCGTTAAAATAGCAACTATCATCATCATTATCATCATCAAGCACAGTATAATTTATTCTGTTATCGTTTCCCCCCAGGGGCTCACATCAAGTGGGACGCGGGTTGGCGACCACGGGACCCCAGCCGAGTCCGACATTGCTTCCACTTACTAGTGCCGGACTCCTCCCTGTCTTCTTTCTTGTCGACCTTACTTGGTCAACTCTTGTTCTCTTCCGACCCCGACGGCATTAGGGTATCCGAGGCCTAGGGAGTCTCTTTCTTTCCCGCCTTAATTGGCCCTTGTCTCATCTTTTCTGATACCCTCCTTCTGTGAGGGGTCAGCCTTCTTTTTCTTTTCTTTTTACCTCCTGCCTTCTGCTCAAGGCCCTCAAGGAGGTAGGGTGTATGTAGCCCCACCACTTCTGGTGCACCCTGGATATTGCTACACCCTCAGGGGCTCACGGCTGGTGAGTTCGGGAGTTGGCGACTCCGAGGGATTTCTGAGCTGGGTCCGGTTTACCCCTTTCGTCCCTTACCTGTGGGCAGGACCCTCTCCTCTTTCACTTTCCTATCTGCCTTTCATGGCTCCCTTTCCTTCCAAGTCCCTCAATCCGCATTCTTTGAGGGTTGAGGGCATTTCTTTTCCTCCTTCTTCATTTGCCTTATTCTCCTTTTGTTTTCCATTTCTTCTTCTAGTATATAAGTTAGTAGTTAGTTTTTAGTTATAGTTTGCATTTCATTTTCATCTTCACGATCACCCAAACCATTAGGGGACGATAACCTAGATGTTAGGCCCGTTAAAACAACAATTATCATCAATCATCTTTCTCGTTTGTCCGCCTCGTTTCGTAACGGCAGGTATTCCTGGTTATCACCCCGGAGGCCCGGGCTGAGGGCTGGAACTGGGTGCACTCAGCCTCGTGAGGCAAAACTGATAAAAGAGGGATGGTGATGATGACAATTGTTGTTTTAAGGAGCCTATCATCTAGGTTATTGGCCCCTAATGGTTTGGATGAAGTGAAAATGTAAATGAAATGAAACTAAAACTAAGACTACTGTAACTACATACTTACATACTAGAAGAGGAAAAGGAAAGCAACAATAATAATAAGGGAAGCAAAAGACAAGAGGAAAGGAAATACCCTCAACCATCAAAGAATGAGAATTAAGGGACTTGGAAGAAAGGAGAGCCAGGGAAGGCAGATAGGAATGGTAAAGCGGAGAGGGTCCACACCAAAGGCAATGGAAGTACGAGAAAAACCGGACCCAGCTCAGGAAGCCCTTTGGGTCGTCAACTCCCGAATTCACCAGACGTGAGTCCTTGAGGGTGTAGCACTACCCAGGGTGCACAATAAGTCGTGGGGCTACACACACCCTGCCTCCTTGAGGGCTTTGTACAGAAGGCAGGAGATATTATGAAAAGAAAATTAAGTCTGACACCTCGAAGAATGAGGGATTAGGAAAGGTGATACAAGGGCCAATTAAGGCAGGAAAGAGAAAGACTCTCTTGGCCTCAGATACCCTAATACCGTCGGGGTCGGAAAAGAGCAAGAGTTGACCAAGGGAGGTCGAGAGGAAAGCTAAGAGAGAGGAGCCCGTCACAAGTAAGTGGAAGCATTGCCTGACTCAGCTGGGTCCCCGTGGTTGCCAACCCACGTTCCACTAGTCGTGAACCCCTGGGGGAGATACAAGAGGGGGTTCGACTTCTACCTGGTACATCCCCACTTCTACACTACCTAACTTAAGGCCACGGGCGCTTCCTACCCAAATCCTTCCTGAATTACGAATACTCACTTTAGTAAAGATATCACAGGGACACAGGTTATCAGACTATTTCCACACACACCCACGATGTAGCAAAGCTTCTAAAGGAATTGACAACAACATTTCCTCGTATAGAAACAAAACCCTGTTCTTTCAGGAGCGGTATCTAAACTGCATTATACTCCTCTTTTCCTTTTTGGATAGCGTACAAAATGTATTCATTGTGAATTATCTCCCTGGAGGCAATATGCAATATGCAGCAGTTGGCAGCAGTGCTGAGTGCTGTGCATGGTGCCAGGTCGGACGCGAGCCA
Source organism: Meconema thalassinum (assembly GCA_946902985.2). Taxonomy (NCBI): domain Eukaryota; kingdom Metazoa; phylum Arthropoda; class Insecta; order Orthoptera; family Tettigoniidae; genus Meconema; species Meconema thalassinum. Next base: position 283,146,678 of record OX336392.1, read on the forward strand.
ACAGAGATGATGAATGTCTGCGCGTGTCAACACAGAGTTCACAGTTACTGCATGGTCCTCGGCCACTAGCTGCTTCAGAGGAGAGCGGCATTATGGTTATCAGGACCTTATACTTCCTGTGTGTACGTGGAGTAGGTTGCTTTTCATTTAATAATAATAATAACAATAAAATAATATTAATAATAATGTTATTGGTTTTACGTCCTTAGAGGCGCCAAGGTGACAAAAATTTGCCCCAAACGGAATCCTTAACGTGCCAGTAAATCTACTGACACGGCTCCCTCTCTAAATCACCCCCAAAATGCCAACCGACTGCGCGGACTTCAATCCCACAACTTTGGGAACAACAGGTGAAAACGTTATCGCTGTCAGTCTGCTTCTTCATTTATATCTTACTAGCTGAAGTACCCGTGCTTCGCTACGCGTCATAAATAAATTAAAATGTGAAGGTGACAGATAAAACAGGGGATAGGCGAGGTGCTGCGCAGAGGGAGATTAAGGATGGAACATTTTGTCCAACTACACCGCTTAGCACTAAGGAAGGATTTTTGGATATTCAGGTTCTAAAGGGGTGTTAAGGGGGTAGACCTGCATTTCATTGAATAACAATATCTCCCGATTGGTTTCATTGGGGCATGTGATACTGGGCATATAAACTCATCATTAAAAATAAGAAGACACGTGTCTGAGGTTTTTTCGATGTGGTGTATATTAGGAGGTGATAGGGGTGAAAAGTGGGGGTTGAAGGATTCCTAACGGAGGGTGTATCTAATAAATGACATAGGCAAGTAGTTTGAAACTCAGTGGAAAAAAATCAGATTAAAAGTAAATAGGTGTTTGACCGTTTTTTCCAAAATCCAATTTAAGGGGCCCATGGGGAGGGGTGAAATTCTGGGAGGAATAAACAGGAAAGAAAGTTTCCTTACTGCTTGACTGACTGACTCACTCATCAAACTCATGGGGAAAAAACTGCTTAAAAATAAGTAAATAGGTGTTCGACAGTTTTTTTCATAGCCCCAATTTAAGGGGTTCATGGGGAGGGGTGAAATTCTGAAAAAAGAAATTTGAAAGAATAAGTCCTGAATCACTCACCATCCCCAGCCAAAATTATTGAAATTAGAAACATGACATTTGGAGGATATGATCATTGTATGTCAATACCGTCCACTAAGGGAGGATTTTCAGATATTCAGGTTCTAAAAGGGTCTTAAGGGGGTTAAACCTGCATTTCATAGAATAACAATAACTCCCGATTGGTTTCATTGGGGGATGTGATACTCGGCATATAAACTCATCATTAAAAATAAGAACACACATGTCTGAGGGTTTTTAGATGTGGTGTATATTATGAGGTGATAGGGGTGAAAAGTGGGGGTTGAAGGATTCTTAACGGAGCGTGTATCTCTTAAACGACATAGGCGGGGAGTTTGAATCTCAGCGAAAAAAATCAGCTTAAGAGATAAGTAAATAGGTGTTTGACCGTTCTTTTTTTCATAAATCCAATTTAAGGGGCCCATGGGGAGGGGTGAAATTCTGAAAAAAAAAATAAAAATGTATGAATATGTCCTGACTTACTCATTCATCATCGCCCAGCCAAACTTATTGAAGTTAGAAACACGAAATTTTGGGGTTGTGTTCGTTGTATGTCGAAAACGTCCACCAAGGAAGGATTTTTGAATATTCAGGTTCTAAAGGAGTGTTAAGGGGGTAGACCTGCATTTAATTGAATAACAATATCTCCCGATTGGTTTCCTTGGGGGATGCGATACTCGGCATATAAACTCACCATTAAGAATAAGAAGACACATGTCTGAGGGTTTTTCGATGTGGTGTATTTCCCCCAGGGGCTCACATCTAGTGGGTTGTGGGTTGGCGACCACGGGGCCCCAGCTGAGTCCGGCATTGCTTCCACTTACTTGTGCCGGGCTCCTCTCTTTCTTCTTTCCTGTCGACCTCCCTTGGTCAACTCTTGTTCTCTTCCGACCCCGACGGTATTAGGTTATCCGAGGCCTAGGGATTCTTTCACTTTCCCGCCTTAATTGGCCCTTGTCTCATCTTTCCTGATACCCTCCTTCTGTGAGGGGTCAGCCTTCTTTTTGTTTTCCTTTTACCTCCTGCCTTGTGCTCAAGGCCCTTAAGGTGGCAGGGTGTATGTAGCCCCACCACTTCTGGTGTACCGTAGATAATGCTACACCCTCAGAGGCTCACGGCTGGTGAGTTCGGGAGTTGGCGACCCCGAGGGATTCCCGAGCTGGGTCCGTTTTCCCCTTATGTCCCTTACCTTTGGGGCGGACCCTCTCCTCTTTCACTTTCCTATCTGCCTTTCATGGCTCTGCTTCCTTCCAAGTCCCTCAATCCGCCTTCTTCGAGGGTTGAGGGCATTTCTTTTCCTCCTGTCCTTTATTTGCCTTATTCTCCTTTAGTTTACCATTTCTTCTTCTAGTATGTAGGTTAGTAGTTAGGTTTAGTTTTAAGTTCGCTTTTCATTTTCATCTTCACGGTCACCCAAACCATCAGGGGCCGATAGCCTAGATGTTAGGCCCCTTAAAACAACAATTATCATCATCATCATCATCACGATGTGGTGTATATTATGAGGTGTATGTGTGAAAAGTGGGGGTTGAAGGATTCCTAACGGAGCAAGTATCTCTTAAAAGACAGAGGCATAAAGTATGAAACTCACGGGGGAAAATCTGCTTGAAAAATATGTAAATAAGTGGTCGACCGTTTTTTTTCATATTGTCTTTATTGTCTGATTGTTTACGGTCTTCGACAGAACTTTTAGAATCTTCATCAATATAACCTATACTTATGTGAGTGTTGAAATGATTTTTAATTTTGGTGAATTTTGGAAGATATCATAGTTGAGTGAGAAAGATCTGTCATTCTGTGGGAGCATTGGCCACTTTTTAGTTCACTACAGTTAGTTCCTACATTGGTAGGAAAGAAAGAATAGGTAAAAACCGTGGATCACTCAGAATATACTATAATTGATGGATGAAAGGCGGAAACACAGGAATGTAAGAGATGAAAAGGGAAAAGCAAAATACATGAGTCTGATAAATGAGGTTAACAAGAAGTGCAAGGAAGCTAAAGAAGAATGGTTGAAAGAGAAATGTGCAGGTATAGAAAATTGTCTGAAATTAGGGAAAGTAGAAACAGCTTATCGAATGTTTAAGAATACATTTGGGGAAAAGAAGACTAAGTGCTGTAATATTAAGGACACAAATGGAAAGCCTCTAACAGATAGGGAAGAAAAGATTGAGAGATGGAAAGCTTACATAGAGTGTATAAGGGAAGGGAGATTGAGAATCATGTAATGGAAATGGAGGAGGAAATTCATGAGGATGCAAAAGGAGATTTAATATTGAGATCAGAATTTGACAGAGCATTGGAGGACTTTAGCAGGAACAAAGCACCAGGCATAGATGATATACCGATTGAGTTGGTATGCTGCATATGAGAGGAAGGTCTGATCAGGTTATTTCACTTGGTGTGTAGGATTTATGAGACAGGTGAGGTACCCCCTGATTTCAAGAAGAATGTTATTATCCCTATACCAAAGAAAGTGGGAGCTGACAGATGTGAAGGTTACCGTACAATCAGCTTGATTACTCATGCTTCAAAGATACTGTCTAGAATAATTTACAAGAGGATGGAAAGCCAGATAGAAACGGAGTTGGGTGAAGACCAGTTTGGTTTCAGATGAAATGTAGGAACAAGGGAAGCTGTACTAAGTCTTAGGCTGATTTTGGAAGGTAGAATAAGGAAAAATAAGAGAACGTTCATGGCATCTGTAGACTTAGAAAAGGCTTTTGATATCTTTGAATGGACTAAATTGTTTGACATTTTGAAATCTATTGAGATACAGTACAATCTATACAGAAACCAGACAGCAGTCATTCGAGATGAAGGACATGAGAGAGAAGCTGGTATTCAGAAAGGTGTAAGGCAAAGCTGCAACTTATCACCCATACTTTTCAATCTTTTCATTGAACAAGCAATGAAGGAAATAGGAGAAAATTTTAAAGTGGGAATGAAGATTCAAGGGGAAATAATTTCAACTCTGAGATTTGCTGATGACATCGTCATCTTGGCCGACACGCCTGAGTATTTGAATGAGTTTTTGAATGGTATGGACTCCGTCTTACGGAAAGAATACATGATGAAAATTAATAAATGTAAAACAAAAATACTGGAATGCAGTCGAAATAAATCAGAAACCTCTATGGACATCAAATTGGCAGGTGAAAACCTGAAGGAAGTAGGAGACTTCTGTTACTTAGGAAGCTAAATAACCAGTGATGGACGAAGCAAAGTTGATATAAAAAGTAGGTTGGCTCAGGCAAGCAAAGCATTTCTACAAAAAAGGAATGTGTTGACATCGAATATAGATTTAAGTATTAGGAAGTCATTTTTGAAAGCCTTTGTCTATGGAAGTGAAACGTGGACTATTGGTGCAGCAGAAAAGAGGAGAATTGAAGCGTTTTTAAATGTGGTGTTACAGGAGAACTATGAAGATCAGATGGGTAGATAGGGTTACAAACGAAGAGGTATTAAGACGAGTGGGAGACGAGAGATGTTTCTGGCGACTGCTAATGAAGAGAAGAGATAGGTTAGTAGGACACATTCTAAGACACCCAGGAATAGCAAGCTTAGTTATGGAAGGAAGGGTTGAGGAAAAGAACTGTAGGGGTAGACCAAGATTAGAATATGTTTAACAGATTGCCTCGGATGTAGGGTGTGGTAGCTATGTAGAGATGAAACGATTAGCTCAGGACAGGCAGGCATGGAGAAATGCATCAAACCAGTCTAAAGACTGAAGACTCCAACAACAAACAACAGTTATCTACGTAATACTTAACAATTCATTATCATAATTGTGTTGAAGTCAATATAAAGAATTAATTCGCTCAAAAGAAGCATATAACGAGGCACTAAATCAGCATTGCTTTTTCCAAACTTTATAAAATACCGGTATATAGCAGCTCACACATTGTACAGCCATCCGCACTGCCACCTCGTGGGTTATTTTTGAAGCTTGCCAAATTCTAAGCTAAATTCAAAATTCAGCCGCCAGGGTGGGCTATACTTATGTGTACCAAGGAAAATCCGCGACAATTTACATGGAATTCTCGCAGTGAAAAAAGAAGCATATTACGAGGCACTAAATCAGCATTCCTTTTTTCAAACTTTATAAAATACCAGTATATAGCAGCTCACACATATACAGCCATCCTCACTCTCACCTCGTGGATTATTTTTGAAGCTTGCCAAAATCTAAGCTTAATTCGAAATTCAGCCACCAGGATGGGCTCTAATTACGTGTACCAAAGAAAATCCGCGACAATTTACATGGAATTCTCGCAGTGAGGCTTGGGGTCCATGGTTATATAACAGTATATATGTTTTCTCATTGCCCAAAAACAACAGATCAACATTGTCATATACTGATAGCAGACTGTAGTGTAGTATTATAATCAAAAGCCGCTTGGTACCAACCTTACGGATAAACATATGATAAGCAGATCAATGTTATGCATCTATTTCATTTCATTCTCACATTTTACTGGTTAAATTGTGACACTGTTTTAATTATTGCAACATGTTGCGTAGTTTTAATAATTACACACTATTTTCTCACAATGTACACAAAATCGTCGAGCTGCTCTCTCGCAGATTCAAGGGCAACTAACGCCTATGCGTACGTCCTTTCATCAATGGTAGTGAGCTGAAGGGTCCATACTGGTTGATTACTATTGTGCTCATATGATTTTGTTTTTCCACACTGATACTGACATTGTTGGCGGTTTATGAATATTTATTCGTGTAGCGTAGATTAGCGGAAATATTGTGCTAATTGCCATAAGAAAAGTGATAGTGTGTGTCTTGATAAGAGTCATTAGGCCTAGTGGTAGTATTTTATACATACTCATGGAGAAAGAAGACCTTGAAATTAGTGGTGATATGGTACCACATAATGTTGTTAGTATTGTAGGAGATGGAGCTTGCCTCTTTCGATCGCTGTCTTGCTTGATGTACGACACCGAGGCTCAAAGTACAGAAGTGCGTGTTACAATCGTACATTATGTTGCAGATCATTGGAATGATTTCTGTTATTTATCTCATAATGCAAACGGCGATAACTATGAGACTTCATTACAATATGTCACGGAAATGTCCATCCATACAACCTACGGCGGGACGTGCGAATTAGTTCCTGCTGGGAAAATTTATCCATTCTTATTCGAAGTGTACCGAAATAAAAAGTTGTACTGGAAGTTTGGTAACGTTATTCACCCTGTGAGAAGACTTCGTTTTACCGGAGATATTTCTGAAGGTAATTTTGATGTTTACTTGCTTATACGTGAACAAGACGTTGCATATGATTCACATGGACCAGACTCTAAACTAACACGTAAAAAACGACGTGTTAGGTTCACAGAGCGTGCGCGTAAAATACAAATCAGGACAGCTGCGAAAAGATACCAGGAAAGACATCCTGAAGTGCATCGAGCAGCAGCCTCCACATATCAACAAAGTAACCCTGAAGTGCATCGAGCAGCAGCAGCCACATATCAACAATGTAACCCTGAAGTGCATCGAGCAGCAGCAGCCACATATCAACAAAGTAACCCTGAAGTTCACCGTGCAGCAGCTGCCACATATCAACAAAGTAACCCCGAAGTTCACCGTGCAGCAGCAGCCACATATCAACAAAGTAACCCTGAAGTGCATCGAGCAGCAGCAGCCACATATCAACAATGTAACCCTGAAGTGCATCGAGCAGCAGCAGCCACATATGAACAAAGTAACCCTGAAGTTCACCGTGCAGCAGCAGCCACTTATCAACAAAGTAACCCCGAAGTTCACCGTGCAGCAGCAGCCACATATCAACAAACTAACCCTGAAGTTCATCGAGCAGCAGCAGCCACATATCAGCAAACTAACCCCGAAGTTCACCGTGCAGCACAGAGTCAGTACCAAGATAACAATCCCGAATTACGGATTGAGCATCGCTTACGACCATGGAAAATAAAAGCTCTATCCGGTTTAGCATATGATTCCGATTTAGCATATGAAAACTGTATCGGAACTATGAACAAAAAATGTCAGTACTGTAATGCCCTAAAATGGAAGGGCGAGCCGCCTGGTATGTGCTGCAGTTCAGGTAAAGTACAACTTCCTACAATGGTACCTCCACCCGAACCTTTGTCTAATTTGTTGATTAGGGATCATCCAGAGCATCGCCACTTCATTGATCGTATTCGACAATACAATGGCTGTTTCCTAATGACATCCTTCGGTGCCAAACAGATTGTTGAAGATGGTTTCATGCCGACTTTCAAAGTACAGGGTCAAGTTTATCATTTGCATGGAAGCTTGCTGCCCGAATCCAAAGTAAAGCCTCGGTTTCTTCAAATTTATTTCGTCGGCGAAGACGAAAAAGAAGCGAATCTAAGGTGTTCTAATTTTCCTGGCGTGAAGCAGAGCTTAGTAGAGCAGCTACAGCGAATGCTTCACAATGTAAATAAGTATGTCAAGAACTTGAAGACCACAATAGACAAGGTTCCGCCAAATTGTGAGAACTTTCAAATTGTAATCCATGCAGATCGAAAGCCCGCCAATGCGCATAAAGGGCGATACAACGCACCGACAGCTAGCGAGGTAGCTCTGGTAATCGTCGGACAACAATTTGAAAAGAGAGATATCGTCCTTCAGAGCCACAACAATCAATTACAGCGAATTAGTGAGCTTCATCGATCTTACGACGCACTACAATATCCTCTCATATTCTGCCACGTTGATGATGGATATTCGATAGATACACTGCAGTGCGACCCAGTAATGAAACATCCTTTAAACAAAACTGTTTCTTCCGCGAGCTTTTACGCGTATCGTATTATGATAAGAGAAGGAGAAGATAACCATTTACATCGTTATGCTGCACTATTTAATCAGTACTTGGTTGATATGTATGCCAAAATAGAGACAGAAAAATTGAATTATATTAGGTACCATCAGAAAGAGCTAAGAGCTGATAACTACATTCATCTCAAGGACGCCATAGGACGACATGATGTACAAGCTGATCAACTGGGTAGAATCGTTGTTCTGCCATCTTCCATTGGAGGCCCACGGTATATGCATGAGCGAGCCCAAGATGGAATGACATATGTCCGCCACTATGGCAGTTCAGATCTATTCATTACTTTCACATGTAACCCTAAATGGAAGGAAATTCAGGAGGCGTTACTGCCAGGGCAAAAGCACTATCACCGTCCAGATATCATTGCAAGGGTCTTTCAACGCAAAGTAAAGGAGCTAATGAATCTTTTGGTTAAAGGGCAGTTGTTTAGAAGAGTGAAATGTTACATGTTATCAGTGGAATGGCAAAAACGAGGCTTACCTCATGTTCATATCTTGCTGTGGTTGTTAAATCGTGTCCCTCCCAATATGATTGATCGATTAGTGTGCGCAGAAATTCCCGATCGTGCTCGGGATCCAATCCTGTATGACATTGTCAAGGTCAGCATGATACATGGACCATGTGGGAGCTTGAACAAAAACTCTCCATGTATGAAAGATGGAAACTGTACTAAACATTATCCTGCTAAACTTATTAATGAGACACAAAGAGGTGAAGATTCCTACCCAATGTACAGAAGAAGACCTACAAATGACGGTGGTTTTACGGTGACCATAAATGGAATGAAATTAGACAACAGATGGGTTGTGCCATACAATCCAGTGTTATTGCGTACTTTTAGTGCTCACATAAATGTAGAAATTACCAGTTCTGTGAAGTCTATAAAGTATATTTGTAAGTACATAACCAAGGGAGAAGATCAGCCAGCCTTTGCTCTGGAAAACGAAGACCAGATTAATGAGATAAACATGTATGAAAGTGGTCGATACATTAGCAGTTCTGAAGCAGTATGGAAAATATTGGGCTTTCAAATTCACGAAAGATATCCCACTGTTACTCATCTAGACGTTCATCTAGAAAATGGCCAACGTGTTTACTTCACTGGAAATGACCTGGCAGAGAAACTTATCACTCCACCAAAGACAACTCTTTTGGCATTTTTTGAATTATGCCAGAAGGATGATTTTGCAAAAACACTTCTTTACACAGAAGTTCCTTCTTACTTTATTTGGAAAAATAAAACGTTCGTTCGCCGAAAGCAAGGAGAGAATGTACAAAATTGGCCAGGAGTTAAAGGGGATTCGGCACTAGGCAGAGTATATACTATCCATCCCAACAATGTCGAGTGTTACCACCTCCGCCTTCTACTTCATCACTTAAGAGGACCAACGTCTTATTCTTTTTTGAAAACTGTGGACAAGACTTTGCATACTACATTTCAGTCTGCTTGCAAAGCTCTTGGTCTACTCGAGGATGATAAGCAGTGGGATTCAACTCTAGAAGAAGCTTCTTTAAGTCGATCTCCCTTCAAAATGCGAGAACTGTTTAGTGTCATGTTGGTGTTTTGTCAACTCACCGATGCATTTACTCTTTGTGAAAAATACAAAAACACACTATCAGAGGACATCACACATCATATTAAGAAACATCTAGAACGTGGTGTTCAACCTGTAATGAACGAAGTATATAATAGATGCCTGATTTTAATTGAAATTGCTGTACTAGCTCTAGGTGGACTAAACTTGCCAGAATATGGTATGCCACAGCCTGAAAGTGTTGATGAAGTTATGGGGAATCACGAGTACTTGACAGAAACTAATTATAATGTTCATGCCTTAAGAGACTCCGTTGTCCACAGGAGAGGCTTCATTGACAGACGAACAACGTATTGTGTACCAAAAGGTCTTAGCATCCAGTCAAATTCTGGACAAGTGTTTTTCTTAGATGCTCCAGGTGGCACCGGAAAAACGTTTCTTATCAACTTACTTTTGGCAAAAATAAGAAGCACTCATGGGATTGCTCTGGCGGCTGCATCCTCAGGCATTGCTGCTACACTTTTGGAAGGAGGAAAAACGGCGCACTCAGCTTTCAAGTTACCTCTCAATCTTAGTCACGTTGAGTTTCCGATGTGTTACATCTCAAAACAAAGTAATATGGCGAAACTTCTACGAGATTGCAAATTCATTGTTTGGGATGAGAGCCCAATGGCGCATAAAAGTGGCTTCGAGGCGCTTAATAACTCTCTCAAAGATCTTAGAAACTCCAACGATATCATGGGAGGAGTTACTGTACTTTTGGCAGGAGATTTTCGTCAGATTCTTCCAGTAGTACCGAGAGGAACACGAGCGAATGAGGTCAAAGCTTGCATCAAGGCATCTTATCTTTGGCCCCAAACACGCAAAGTGTCTCTAACAAAAAACATGAGAGTTCACCTACAAGGCGATGATTCTGCAGAAAAGTTTTCAAAACTACTTTTACAAGTCGGAGATGGAAACTACCCAAATTCTGAAGGAAAGATTAGTATACCTACATGTTTAGGCATGGTAGTTACATCATTATATGATCTAATAGATAAAATATATCCAGACATCACCAGTCTCAAGGATAAACATATGGATTGGCTGTGTGAGAGAGCCATTTTAACTCCAAAAATGACACAGTGACTGAGATAAATGATATTTTATTGAATTCATTTCAAGGAGAAAGCAAGGAGTACCGATCTATTGATACAGTATTAAAAGACGATAATGCAGTGCAATATCCGTCAGAGTTTCTAAATACACTCAATCCTCCAGGTTTTCCAGCTCATAGACTAATTCTAAATGTGGGAACACCAATAATGATGCTTCGTAATCTTTGCCCTCCTAAGTTGTGCAATGGCACAAGACTACGTGTGACCGCTCTTCAGAAAAACGCAATCGAGGCTACAATTATAACTGGATGTGCCAAAGGGGAATCTGTCTTTATACCTAGAATTCCACTTACACCATCCAACTACCCTTTCGAATTCAAAAGGATGCAATTTCCTATAAAAGTCTGCTTCGCAATGACAATCAATAAATCACAAGGGCAGTCATTAAAAGTGGCAGGAATTGATTTAAGGGAAGACTGTTTTACCCATGGTCAATTTAATGTGGCCTGTTCCCGAGTAAGTTCTCCATCAAGTTTAGTGATTTTGGCACCAGATGGAAGAACTAATAACGTTGTGTATGAAGAGATTTTGATATGATTGATTCATTTAGTTGCAAAACCATATACATCATTAAATACTTTTTTCAGGAATTAGAAAAAGAAAGGTTCATTCCAATTCATGAAAAGGAACAAGTTTAATACGTCGGTCAAAATTACTTAATGGGATGCAGTTGTACTTCTGTAATAGTCAACCCTTGGCACTATCCAGCCCATGACGGGCTAAGGCCGACCCAGCGACCGCTGCCCAGCCATTTGGCCTGCAGATATTGGGGTGACGTGTGATCAGCGCGTCGGGTCCCCTCGGCCGTTAATCTTGGTATTCGTGATCGGGGCGCTGTCTCACTGTCAGACTGCTACTCAATTGTCCTCACGAGGCTGAGTGCACCCCATTCCAACCCTCACGTCAGTTTTAAAATTACTTCTGTAATGATTGAACAAATGTGATTAATATATTGTAAATTTATATTATATATTAAGATTTTAATTGCAATTGAAACTTGACTGGTGATGTAACTGGTTTTGAAAATGTCTGTTAGAACTTACCTGGTTTTGAAAACAAACACACCTTAATTTGTTAGTTCTACAAAAAAGATTGGTACTGACCCCGGAAATTGAATTATATTGAGACCACGATGGCTGTATTGGAAAATATCAGTAAAGTTATGGATGTCATAGTTATGACGTGGATATTCATGACGTAGGCACGGATGACGTAGAATTCATGCCAGTAGGCTGATTGAGCTGAGATTCTTGGTGACGTCATGATTTGTTCTAGAAAGCTCAGAGATTTACGACGCAGTCGCAGGAAACAAGGTATAGTGCTAAGGAAGAAGCTACGCTATTGGAGGAGAGACGCGAACCAATGAACGATAGTTTGGAAGGAAGACGGAGATTGCTGAAACTACGATATTCGATTACTTTTGGCATGCAGATTTGTGGAAATCTATTTTCAGTTATGGCATTGATTTGGAATTTTGAAGAAATTAATTTTGAGTTTTTGAATTTTGAAAATCCGGCAAGTATAGCCATAGTTAAAACTTCCAGCAATGACGCAGCAACAGGCTATGGTAGGGATGGATACGCCCCTTAAGAAGTTGATAAAAGGTCGTGCACAGGAGAGAGGAGCTCTCATACTCAGATCTCATACACTCAGATCTCATACTTGTCAGATCGCATATATATTTCTGGTGATATAGAGTTATTTTCAAGTGATTCAGTGAAGTAAGGTGTCTTTAGCGTGAGGTGAAAGCCTGCCGCATCGAACGATCTCGGAGCAGTTCCATTTCACGCTGCTCAAAACTAGGTGAAGTTGAAACGCGCACATTAACGTTTCCACCAGTCAAGATATCAAGCGCTAACTTCAGCCTTTACGATAATTCTATTAGGCAGTATAACATTGAGGTGTATACAAGATTTGAACGATTTCACAGTGATACTTCGAAAGATATTGGAACTTTAAGGCTGCCAACAAAAGTGATTTTCTCGCCACAGGAGAAACACTTTTATATTCCATATTATACACTACGGCTGACACGTGGAGTGCAACAGTTTGGTATTACAACGATACATTCGACTATGGAACATTATAATATTACAGTGCTTTTGATGATTATAATCGTAGTTGAGATGGAAGGCTTTGATGCAATTGGGACATATATTATTGGAGTAAAGTAACAGCATGGAACTTCGTTAATCGTCTTTCTACAAAAGCGAGCATGTAGTGAACAGCCAACTACACTCATGCATCGTTAATCCATCGCTGAATTATACCAGATAACAGTGGAAATATTTTCATACTCCACAACTATGAATATTTCTGCGGAAATAACTACATTAAACTTCATGACGAATTCCTGCAAGAACTTCAGAGAACTTTCAAGAGAGGCCAGGGTTATCCCGGCGCACAATGAAGAATTTTGCCGGAAGGATGTTTCTCGTGTCCACGGAGCAGTGCAATTTCGGAGGAGGAAGCAGTTCGATTCTCCGAGGACGCTGATTCCTGTTTCGAGGATGGAGCTCATCTTTAAGTTGGTGAAATGGATCCATCAGCAGTCTTCTTTGGGGAATTTTCCTCTGGAACTTCAATCGGCAGATAAGGTAGTCGTGAACGTTTCTTGTATTATTTGAGTCTTGTAGCGATATTTGAGCAACCATTCTTCCCATATTTTCTGTCCTACCTTTTGCCCCATTTTCTTGATTGATATTTTTGTACTCAGTACACTTCGATGATGTATGCCTTTTTCTTCGATTTTTGAGACATTGCTATGTCATTGGCATACTTAAATAATTTTGGATCAGTTGAGACTGATGATTTAGATTCTTTCAGTAATTTGCATATTTTTGTAGTCACGATTTGACTGTAAAGTTAACGATTTGCTATGGCAGATTTGAATTCAGACAGCGTGTCATTTTATTCAAGTAATTCTATTCAGTAAATTACTTTGACCAATTTTCTGTCATCCTCAAGAAAGAAGAATGATTAAAAGATTTTAGAGCGTTAAAATCTTTTTCGATATCGACGATCTTTGAAATACTAGTCGTCTTATGAACATGATTGCAACATAGACATTTATCATTGCATTATAGACAATTTTATGAAATACGAACGTTAATTACAATTTATTGAATACACTATAGTAATGAACATTTGATAGGAGTTTTTCTCAATTCTAGATTGGAACAATAATGTTTGCATTCCACAATCTAATTGTATTCTATTCGACTATTTTGCAGTTTAGATGAACTTTGTTTGAAGATAGTATTTTTATACTGCGTTACTTTGAAGATGTTAATCTCAATTTTGATAGACCAGGCAGGAGTGTCTAATCGTATTTGCTATTAAATTTATTTGTGATTGGCAAATTTTTACTTCATATCGATTCATGAATGAAACCCACGAAGGTTAAATGATAACAGTCATTATTACAATTGATGAATATAAGAATTTTTAAAGAGGAACAATGGATGTATAATCGATAGTTCAGTGGACGTGTAAAAGTCGCTGTTGAATAATGCCCTTGAATAATGAAGGAGGTTCCCACAATAATTAATGAAGTTGATGAATTAATAGTGGAGGTTTTTTGTGTGTAGTTTGGATGATTTTTATGCCATATATATAAAGATATATGATGAATTTTGGGCCAATTGTTGTGCCATTTTTGTGCGTTATGAGCGAAGTATTTTCCCGCTGAATGTTGTTCTTGTTCTTTGAAAGATTATTCATATGAAGATACTGTTAAAATTAACAAGAGTGTTAAATAATTTGAGAGAAAGATTTTGAATGGAGGTTACAGTCACAAATATTAATAATTATTATTAAACATTATTAAACCTGAATTTGACAATTAAATATAACTAACCTTCATTGGTCGATTATATCAACACGATTTGAGTAATTATCAACCGGATAAACGTGTGGTTCAATGTATTCCTTGTATAAATAATATAAACAATTTAATATTGTAAAAATAATTTTGTAAATATCTTTGTTAAATAATTTGGAATGATAGTGATTAATAGAAGCGTGTATTAAATTTTCAATCGTCATTTGACATTGTTATAAACAATTTATTATTGTTATAAATAATTAATGAACTTTTGTTATTAACATTTAGAGTTTTTTTATACTCTAAACAATGCGAGTTAAGCAAGTGGTTTGAACAAATAATCATGATTTGGGATTGTTGGAGGAATCCACTGGTGATTGAATGAAGCATGTAAGACATTTGCGTGATAATATTTCAGTTGAGATGTGAACATTTACGTATTTGAAAAGAGAGAGCCGAGCTCTGAGGTAGCACGCTTATGCTAGGGTTGAACGAACGGGTGTCCGCTTTGACCATACAGGTGCTTTGCAGCTGGTCCGGACAACTGTGTTACCGAGGCCAAGGGCGTTCCATAATAGCCTTGTGGCTATAAATAAAATGTGCAGTATATAAACACGCAAAGCAATTGATATATGTGTCTCATCCCAAATCCCGTTTCCATTCCAAGTGCATTGTTATATTTTTGTTGCTATGAGCTTGAGAAAGCTAAAACATTATATGTAGAGAATACAGGTCCTACAGGAGGACATGGTTATGTGGTCGATGGCTTCTGATTGCCACGTATATTTTGTTGTTTCATTTTTGTTAAAAATCATTCTTTATGTGAAATAAATTATTGTGCAGTTTAAAGTTTCTCGTCTTGGTTTTTGGTTCATTTTAAATATCATCGTGGAGGTTATTGTGAGGACATACTTTTAAGTGATCCAATTGACAACCCAGTCCCCGAGATATATTTAAGAGGTAAGTAAAGGTAAGTATGAACCCCCGTATATTTTGGTGTGTTCCACAATAATTTTCTTGTTAACTATTGTGCTCTAATCTCGATAGTATCTGTCAGTGCCATTTTCATTGATGTAGCTATGCCGGCGCGTTTGATTATTGGCAATCCGATTGAGGGGGCGGATATCTGACAGCCTACTATCTGGGTTATCGGGTACAGTAGGATTGGCAACCCTGAAACGTGGGGCACGATCAGCAAAACATTGGATTACCAAGTCATTGCAGTAGAATTGACACCGCAATTTTTGTGGAGTGTTCGAATAACATTGGATTACCAAGTTATCGATGTCAAAGGGATTGTGAAGACTCAAATAAAGAGGTTGATTCTTTGTTAGATATCTTAGCCAATTGTAGAATTTGAGAGTGTGATTATATAGGAATAAATGTTGTATTGTATTAGGAAAATTACACTCAGAAAAGATCAGATCTTATACGACTTGAGAGAGGTTAAATAGGCTGGAAACTTAGAAAAATCGCCTATGATCTGGAATCTTATTTTATTTGACCGGCTTATGACATGTATAGTCATATTAAAGATAAAATTAAACTATTTGGATTATAAATGTAAATTATTTGTGTTAGGATATTTTAAAATGAACCAAAGAAACTTGAACATGTGCTTGAGTTTGTTTCAACATAAAATGTCTACGAAGGTTAATTATAAGGTAATTATAGGTTAGATTTAAGACAGAAAATTGCTCAAATTTATATATGGTGAAGAATGTTGCTCAGATGTTGTTATTTTACTCTGTTTGATGTATGTCCCTAAAGCAGTTTATTATTGAAAAAGTATTGAAATGGCAGATGAAAGTCTGAGAATGATGTTAGAGGAGATGTCTGCTAACTTGAAAGCTAGCATGAATGAAAGTGTAAAGCAGATGCTGGATGAGAATATGAAAGTTCTCCAGACCAGTTCTGCAAACCTAGAAAATGATATGTCGCGTTTACAGATCAGTACCCAGGGAATAGAGAATGCCGTGAGTGACATTCATAAAGATGTGTCTGTTGTTAAAATTGATGTGTCTAAGGTACAAAAAGATCTTACCATGTTGAATCTTGATGTTGCTAATGTCCGGAGTGATATTTCTTGTGCTAGGGCTGAAGTAGTTGTTGTTAAAAATTATGTTGCGACTGTCCAAGACAAGGTTGAGGAAGTCCAAAGAGAAGTCCAAAATGTTAGAACTGATGTGTCCAATGTTCAGGTTGATATTAATAACATTCATTCGGATGTAAATGAGATGCAAAGTGATATAAATAAGATTCAAGTAGAAGTCAACACAGTTTTCGTAGATATTGCTAAAGTCCAAACTGATGTAAATAAAGTCAGGGAAGAAATAGAAAATTAGAAAACACTATGTACGCGTAATATGAGTGCATTAACGACTAGGCTAGTTGATGAGTCAGTTAGAACGACAGCGTCTTTAGCAGGTTTAAAGTATGATGTAGAGGTCATGAGAACCCAGGTATTAGACCATAATAGATTACTTAAAGAAGATATCGAAGTAGACATAGCAGAAATGTTAACGGCAAATGTAGCAGTATGGAAAGACGAGTGGAATAGGTCAAGTGGGGAACATGTAACCCAAATTCAGGAACGTATTGAAAGAAAACTTGCCAGTACTCAAATAGATATTAACAATGAGGTAGTACAGATTAGGAAAGATTTAAGCGTAATGATGGATTCGCTATCCGAGAGACAAGTAGAAGATAGAACACAGATAGGTCAGGATGTGCAAGCATTAAAATCTGCGTTAGAGGATCAGATTCATAAAGTTGTCTCTGATGTAAATGAAACGACGAGCAAACTGCAGAATTTGAAGCTAGGAGAAGCTAGTTTGATGGAGACCTACAAAGAAGAGTTAATCAGGAAAGTCTTAACGGAAATCACTGACAAGGATACAGAAGGCTTGGCTTGCGAAACCAATAGGAATTATGCCAGAAGATATAACCTAGATCCAGAAGAGAGAGACGTGACTCCTGAAGAACGTATATCCAGATTCAGGGAGGAAGATGACGAGAGGAATAGGGAACCTGAGTGGAACTATCGAGATAGTGGAAAAAACTACCCGGATTCATATCCGAGGAATGTAACGGTCATCAGGAATTTTGAAGACAAACCGCAAAAATTCAGCAACACTGATAGTTTAACGCCTATAGAATATGTCAGGAACCTCAAAGATTATTTCATCGAAGCTCACATTCCCAGAGAGAGAGAGATGAAGATAGTGGAAAGATTTTTGATTGGAGGACCCCTTGAATGGTTTCTCGCATTTAGATACACTTTCAGTAACTTTGACGAGTTTGCAGAGGCATTAATCAAACGATTTTGGTCCATAGAAGCGCAGAATTCGTTAAGAGCGGAGGTTTATTCAAGAAAATACTCAGGTACACTTCCAACACGGTACGCTGATTTCTTTACGAGTCAATTGTCCCGCT
The DNA here is from genome assembly GCA_946902985.2 of Meconema thalassinum. NCBI lineage: Eukaryota > Metazoa > Arthropoda > Insecta > Orthoptera > Tettigoniidae > Meconema > Meconema thalassinum. Next base: position 283,164,561 of record OX336392.1, read on the forward strand.
TGAGATTTTTGCAACCCCCATTGTCAACGGAGCAATTAATTGATGCGATTTCTCGTATGCTGCCTGTGGAGGTGAGGAGACTAATCATTTCGTCAAACATCAGGGATTTGACCAGCATGGACGAATTACTGAGGAGGTTAGACTACACAAGTCCAATGCATAACGTGGTACAGAAAGGTCAAAGGCATGACTTCAAAGAAATAAATACTGTATATATGGACCAAGTTCAGCAAACTGACAAGCCAGATGAAGAGAAAACTGACAATGTAGGTCCTCACAGGAATAATCAGTTTCGGAATAACAGATCGCAAGGTTACCGTCCGTATCAACAGAGAAGAGGCTGGAACTATAATCGAGGCAATTACAACAATGGAAGAGGCAGATACTACAACAATAATGGTTATAACAGAAATTATAATAGAAATAACCAGAACCAAAATAGAAATCAGGATTCTCAAGGTCAGGTTATGACACCCGATCAGTATCAGGAAAGAGAGAGGGAAAGCCAGCAATACCTGAAGGAGTTACGGGAAAAAGAAGCCGAAAATCAAAAGAAAAGGCAGGATGTTGTGATTGATCCTGGGCCTTCTACGAGCCAGCATAATTCGGAAAACAGAAATTCAGGACAGAAGAGACAGTAGAGAGGAGAATACATTAGCCACACACAAACCCAGAGAAGAAGAGACTTATGATTAAGGAACATAGTAGAAATATCATGTAAGAATAAGCCAATAATAATTCAATTTCGTGTTCAAGTGAATTGAGATATTTATAACACAGAGTTGAAAAACAATTTGCAACTGTTTTTAAAACGTGGTGAAGGGAGAATGCCCCCGGAAATTGAATTATATTGAGACCACGATGGCTGTATTGGAAAATATCAGTAAAGTTATGGATGTCATAGTTATGACGTGGATATTCATGACGTAGGCACGGATGACGTAGAATTCATGCCAGTAGGCTGATTGAGCTGAGATTCTTGGTGACGTCATGATTTGTTCGAGAAAGCTCAGAGATTTACGACGCAGTCGCAGGAAACAAGGTATTGTGCTAAGGAAGAAGCTACGCTATTGGAGGAGAGACGCGAACCAATGAACGATAGTTTGGAAGGAAGACGGAGATTGCTGAAACTACGATATTCGATTACTTTTGGCATGCAGATTTGTGGAAATCTATTTTCAGTTATGGCATTGATTTGGAATTTTGAAGAAATTAATTTTGAGTTTTTGAATTTTGAAAATCCGTCAAGTATAGCCATAGTTAAAACTTCCAGCAATGACGCAGCAACAGGCTATGGTAGGGATGGATACGCCCCTTAAGAAGTTGATAAAAGGTCGTGCACAGGAGAGAGGAGCTCTCATACTCAGATCTCATACACTCAGATCTCATACTTGTCAGATCGCATATATATTTCTGGTGATATAGAGTTATTTTCAAGTGATTCAGTGAAGTAAGGTGTCTTTAGCGTGAGGTGAAAGCCTGCCGCATCGAACGAACTCGGAGCAGTTCCATTTCACGCTGCTCAAAACTAGGTGAAGTTGAAACGCGCACATTAACGTTTCCACCAGTCAAGATATCAAGCGCTAACTTCAGCCTTTACGATAATTCTATTAGGCAGTATAACATTGAGGTGTATACAAGATTTGAACGATTTCACAGTGATACTTCGAAAGATATTGGAACTTTAAGGCTGCCAACAAAAGTGATTTTCTCGCCACAGGAGAAACACTTTTATATTCCATATTATACACTACGGCTGACACGTGGAGTGCAACAGTTTGGTATTACAACGATACATTCGACTATGGAACATTATAATATTACAGTGCTTTTGATGATTATAATCGTAGTTGAGATGGAAGGCTTTGATGCAATTGGGACATATATTATTGGAGTAAAGTAACAGCATGGAACTTCGTTAATCGTCTTTCTACAAAAGCGAGCATGTAGTGAACAGCCAACTACACTCATGCATCGTTAATCCATCGCTGAATTATACCAGATAACAGTGGAAATATTTTCATACTCCACAACTATGAATATTTCTGCGGAAATAACTACATTAAACTTCATGACGAATTCCTGCAAGAACTTCAGAGAACTTTCAAGAGAGGCCAGGGTTATCCCGGCGCACAATGAAGAATTTTGCCGGAAGGATGTTTCTCGTGTCCACGGAGCAGTGCAATTTCGGAGGAGGAAGCAGTTCGATTCTCCGAGGACGCTGATTCCTGTTTCGAGGATGGAGCTCATCTTTAAGTTGGTGAAATGGATCCATCAGCAGTCTTCTTTGGGGAATTTTCCTCTGGAACTTCAATCGGCAGATAAGGTAGTCGTGAACGTTTCTTGTATTATTTGAGTCTTGTAGCGATATTTGAGCAACCATTCTTCCCATATTTTCTGTCCTACCTTTTGCCCCATTTTCTTGATTGATATTTTTGTACTCAGTACACTTCGATGATGTATGCCTTTTTCTTCGATTTTTGAGACATTGCTATGTCATTGGCATACTTAAATAATTTTGGATCAGTTGAGACTGATGATTTAGATTCTTTCAGTAATTTGCATATTTTTGTAGTCACGATTTGACTGTAAAGTTAACGATTTGCTATGGCAGATTTGAATTCAGACAGCGTGTCATTTTATTCAAGTAATTCTATTCAGTAAATTACTTTGACAAATTTTCTGTCATCCTCAAGAGAGAAGAATGATTAAAAGATTTTAGAGCATTAAAATCTTTTTCGATATCGACGATCTTTGAAATACTAGTCGTCTTATGAACATGATTGCAACATAGACATTTATCATTGCATTATAGACAATTTTATGAAATACGAACGTTAATTACAATTTATTGAATACACTATAGTAATGAACATTTGATAGGAGTTTTTCTCAATTCTAGATTGGAACAATAATGTTTGCATTCCACAATCTAATTGTATTCTATTCGACTATTTTGCAGTTTAGATGAACTTTGTTTGAAGATAGTATTTTTATACTGCGTTACTTTGAAGATGTTAATCTCAATTTTGATAGACCAGGCAGGAGTGTCTAATCGTATTTGCTATTAAATTTATTTGTGATTGGCAAATTTTTACTTCATATCGATTCATGAATGAAACCCACGAAGGTTAAATGATAACAGTCATTATTACAATTGATGAATATAAGAATTTTTAAAGAGGAACAATGGATGTATAATCGATAGTTCAGTGGACGTGTAAAAGTCGCTGTTGAATAATGCCCTTGAATAATGAAGGAGGTTCCCACAATAATTAATGAAGTTGATGAATTAATAGTGGAGGTTTTTTGTGTGTAGTTTGGATGATTTTTATGCCATATATATAAAGATATATGATGAATTTTGGGCCAATTGTTGTGCCATTTTTGTGCGTTATGAGCGAAGTATTTTCCTGCTGAATGTTGTTCTTGTTCTTTGAAAGATTATTTATATGAAGATACTGTTAAAATTAACAAGAGTGTTAAATAATTTGAGAGAAAGATTTTGAATGGAGGTTACAGTCACAAATATTAATAATTATTATTAAACATTATTAAACCTGAATTTGACAATTAAATATAACTAACCTTCATTGGTCGATTATATCAACACGATTTGAGTAATTATCAACCGGATAAACGTGTGGTTCAATGTATTCCTTGTATAAATAATATAAACAATTTAATATTGTAAAAATAATTTTGTAAATATCTTTGTTAAATAATTTGGAATGATAGTGATTAATAGAAGCGTGTATTAAATTTTCAATCGTCATTTGACATTGTTATAAACAATTTATTATTGTTATAAATAATTAATGAACTTTTGTTATTAACATTTAGAGTTTTTTTTAATACTCTAAACAATGCGAGTTAAGCAAGTGGTTTGAACAAATAATCATGATTTGGGATTGTTGGAGGAATCCACTGGTGATTGAATGAAGCATGTAAGACATTTGCGTGATAATATTTCAGTTGAGATGTGAACATTTACGTATTTGAAAAGAGAGAGCCGAGCTCTGAGGTAGCACGCTTATGCTAGGGTTAAACGAACGGGTGTCCGCTTTGACTATACAGGTGCTTTGCAGCTGGTCCGGACAACTGTGTTACCGAGGCCAAGGGCGTTCCATAATAGCCTTGTGGCTATAAATAAAATGTGCAGTATATAAACACGCAAAGCAATTGATATATGTGTCTCATCCCAAATCCCGTTTCCATTCCAAGTGCATTGTTATATTTTTGTTGCTATGAGCTTGAGAAAGCTAAAACATTATATGTAGAGAATACAGGTCCTACAGGAGGACATGGTTATGTGGTCGATGGCTTCTGATTGCCACGTATATTTTGTTGTTTCATTTTTGTTAAAAATCATTCTTTATGTGAAATAAATTATTGTGCAGTTTAAAGTTTCTCGTCTTCGTTTTTGGTTCATTTTAAATATCATGGTGGAGGTTATTGTGAGGACATACTTTTAAGTGATCCAGTTGACAACCCAGTCCCCGAGATATATTTAAGAGGTAAGTAAAGGTAAGTATGAACCCCCGTATATTTTGGTGTGTTCCACAATAATTTTCTTGTTAACTATTGTGCTCTAATCTCGATAGTATCTGTCAGTGCCATTTTCATTGATGTAGCTATGCCGGCGCGTTTGATTATTGGCAATCCGATTGAGGGGGCGGATATCTGACAGCCTACTATCTGGGTTATCGGGTACAGTACCACAGCACAATTTTACTAAAGTTATTTGCCTCAAGATTCTGAAAATACTCTTAAAGAAAATATTACCATTGCAAATTTGAATGTTGCAACATTGAAAATGTCAATAAATCAATATTTCAAATTTAAACAACCGAGTCCTCCATTTCAGAAGCTTTTTCATACAATGAAACTTCTTCATTGGTAGAAAGATATTCAATATCATGCAAGTTCTCGGACTGGGCTACCATGTTTACATACCATGACAATGTGTTAAAAGAATTCCAGTCATTGGCAAAATGTTCAACGAGCAAAGCTTTCACATTCCTTACTTCCATAGGTAACACTTGGAGTCCGTGGTGTATGTATAACAGCTGTGTTATTCTTCTTACAAACACTTCTGTACTGAAGGTCCCCCTTCATTGCAATTTACTTGCAATTTAAAGAAGAACCATTCACAGGGATTCAAGACAAATTGCCATTGTACCGGTGATCGCAGTAAATCTGAAATACATTTCTCCCAATCTTGAGTTTTGTCCACTGTTCCAAAGTCAGGGAACATCTCTGTATAGCCTATTCATTTGAACTTACGATTACATCTAACCTTTCAATATCTTTTCAATTTGGTGAGAAATTCTATGGAAAGCACATATGGTTCTCTACAGGTTCAAGGGTTGTAGATGCAGTTCTTGGATAACGCGCCAACTCCATCTGACGCCAGTCTAATTACTGCCACATTTTCAGGAATGGTAATATTTGAAGACCAATGACACACAACAAAGTAATCAAAAATTTCTTCGATATATTATTATTATTTCTAATTCAAAATTAAATGATTAATAAATCATAACATTCATAATTGAAACGTTGCTAATTGTACTCTTTACAACTACAATATTTGCGGGTGAAGCCGCGACGGGTAATTCTTTAAGGTCACAAAATGAACGGTTTCCGAGATATATCTAAAAAAATGTGTTCCCTCTGAGAAACAGATCGACGTTACCATGACAACCGCTAGACCAAAAACAGTTTTCTGGCAATATCTCGAAAACAGTTCGATTTAGGACCTTAAAACGCGGGATTCGTGGTTCCCATTTGCAGCCTCAGGCAGGCATCATTATTTCACAGTATGAGCAGAAAATATATGACTTTCTCTTGGCTTATTGCATACTATAATTGTTTTTTTTGGTTTGTTTTATACTAAGAGTGTTGCTTTACGTGTACGAGTGTGCCAATATGATTTTAACTGAAGAAAGAGAGCTTTGGTAAATATAGTAGTTAGTATTAGTTACAGTTTTCATTACATTCTCATCTTTCACTAGCACCGAAACCTTGAGGGGCCGATAGCCCAGATGTTAGACCCCTTAAAAAACAATTATCATCATCATCATCATCATCATCATCATCATCATCATCATAATCATCTTCGATAGCTTGAATAGGATACGGGATACAAAAAAAAGTTTTCTTTAAATTTTGAACCTACGCCATCTAGCAATTTTGAAAATAATTGATCAAGCTTTAATGTCCCTATTCTAAACTCTAAATACATATGGTTAGATCGCTAGAAATATCATTTTAAACATTTGAAAATCGAGTGGCGGTCATGCTGTTTTGTTTGTTTCTCAGGTTTATAAAGGCACATACTGTATATGTACTTAAGTAATAGCCCTCTGTCTCCAAACAAAATTTCAGTTTGATTGCTGGAGAGTATCGGTAAGGTTGAGAAAAGTTAAACATTTCACTTGGCCACCATATTGGATTGCTTTGTATACCGGTCACATAATTATGTCTGCAGATGGTTCACTTTACAAACGTTCATTTCGATCACTTGATAAAGTCACAAGAAATAATAGAAACGTGATTTAGAAATTACGCACAGCCGTCATTTTTAAGTTTTAATAAAATTAGAATTAAATTAGATGCAAGCATACCAAGCTTTGTATAAATAATTACCGTGCCAAGTTTCACTGCGCTCAGATGATAAAATCGCTGGAAAGCAACTGGCTTCCCACTTCTACATCAGGAAAATTTCCGGAATGGTTCCTAACTTAAAGTCACTGCCACCTACTCCGTGGATTACAATTACAAATGCTACTACAGAAACTGCAATAACTCAGGTTATAAAACAAACTCTACACACACCCAAGAGCACAGGGCTAAATTACCTCGATGTACAAGCCCCTCAAATGAAGAAACGAGAACATCAAAATTGAATTAAGTAAGAAAGCCCAATGCTGTTAGGATTCAAAGGGACCAACATTTGGCCCAAACAATCCCTCCCTATATTATTCTGCTAAGGTTCCATTCCAGTTTTGTACCGAAAATAAGGTCCTATTAACACCAACCTACACATATGGGGTACCTACAGGTTCCGCATAACCCAATGTGTGCACGAAACACACTCACTTACTCCTTAAATGCCTCACAATTAAATAAATACCATTTTGCACTCGAGAAAAGGCTTATAAAGTCATAAAATAAACTCATGAAGGAATGGCAAGTCATGTCGCTTCCAGGCAACAGTAGCTCTTGACGAGACACTGCCGACTGGATGCGAGTAGCGCTCTCCACTACCGGTATAGAAAATGAGGCTCTTAACATGAAATCCCGTTAGTTACTCTACTGCTCATACATCACTGTCAACCCAGTATAGCTTAACAAAGACTTGAAACTATTTGTACCTCGGCGTACTGCTAGGCGAACCAGCCGCTAGAGCGCACGGCAGCGGGGCGGCATTGGCAAGATACCTAACCTATAGTATTTCTGTATTTCCAGACTGTAACTTATTTATGCTTTGCATTTCTTGCATTGCATTGGCACGTTTACTTTTGCCTGAACGTATGTGAACATTTCCAGAATGAATTTATGCTTTGCATTTCTTGCATTGCATTGGCATGTTTACTTCATGTGCCTGATTGTCTTTAATATTTCATTATTTCATTCTATTCATAAGCTTTGCATTTCTTGCATTGCATTGGCATGTTTACTTCTCATGTGCCTGAATGTCTTTAATATTTCATTATTTCATTCTATTCATAAAGCAGGTAAAGAAATTGTTACAAAAGAAGTAATGTAAAACATTATTATATTTGCATTTTGATATCACGAGGAAATATAAATTTCATTTAACAGCGAACTTGGAATGATAATCGGTTTAAATAGAATATCTCTTTATCATACACGTGTTACATAACACGTGAAACTTTTCAATTTCGCGGCCGAAGTCGGACGGGAAAACACATAATTTACGTCCACGTCTTACATTTCTGACGAAAGTCGAAGAACATCTAACGCTTGGTTCGGTGGCATTCAAAAGAAAATGGGAAATAACAAAATATATAATGGGACATAACTCAACTATGACGCGAGCGAAGCCGCGGGTACCTGCTAGTCAAATTATAAAATATACTCATGAAGGAATGGCAAGGCAGATAGTTTCCATGGCAACATAGCTCAAGTCGAGACACGACCGTCTGGATGCCAGTTGCGCTCTGCACTACCGGTATAGAAATGAGGATCTTTACTTGAAATCCCGTTAGTTACTCACCTACTCACACAGCACTGTCAACCGAGTTTAGCATAACACAGACTTGACACTATCTTCTACTATATATTTGTCAAATACCACTCACTCACTCACTCACTCATTCATTCATCACGAAATCTCAGAAACCACCGAACGGATTGGAATGAAATTTGGTATGCTGCTTCCCCAAGGGCCGCAAATGCCCACTAAGAGAGGATTTTGGTATATTCAGGTTCTAAAGGGGTGTTAAGGGGGTAGACCTGCATTTCATTGAATAGCAATATCTCCCGATTTGTTTAATTGGGGGATGTGATACTCGGCACATAAACTCATCATTATAAATAAAGCGGCTTCGGTGGCGTAGTTGGTAGCATGCTGAGCTTCTATGCCCAAGATAGCGGGTTCAAAACCCGGCCGAAGCCGTCGGATTTTTTAAGAGCGTTAAAAATCCCTCAGTATGCCTTCCTTCGGAGGGGAAGTAAAGCCGGCGGTCCCATGTCATAGATTTATGGCATGCTAAAGATCTTTCCACTAATTACACCTGTGTGAAACTAAATTGGATAGGTTAAGAATGTAAACAACGCTCTTAGGTTGCTACGTTCGTTGCCAAGAGCCGACTGCGGTGGCGTCTAGTAGCTAGTTCTGAACTAGGCCTAGTAGTCGTTGACGGTGGCGTTTGGCGGCAAAAGTAGGAACTATTTGAAAATTTAAAGTTGCAGTCCCTACTTGAATTAAAAAAACAGATACACACACTAATACAGTCATCACAATTAACACCGGTTATCAGACAAATTCTACACACACCCAAAGTACACGGGGCTACATGACCGCGTTGTCGCAGCCCCTAAACTAAGGAACCAACCAACCAACCATTATAAATAAGAAGACACGAGTCTGAGGGTTTTTCGATGTGGCGTATATTATGAGGTGAAGGGGGTGAAAAGTGGGGATTGAAAGATTCCTAACGGAGCGTGTATCTCTTAAACGAAATAGGCGAGGAGTTTGAAACTCAGCGGGAAAAAATCAGCATAAAAATAAGTAAATATGTGTTTGACCGTTTATTCATAAATCCAATTTAAGGGGCCCATGGGGAGGGGTGACATTCTGGGGGGAGGGGGGGGGGGGGAACAGGAAAGAAAGTGTCCTAACTGATTGACTGACTGACTCACTCATCAAACTCAGGGGGAAAAACTGCTTTAAAGTAAGTAAATAGCTATTCGACAGTTTTTTTCATAAATCAAATTTAAGGGGTTCATGGGGAGGGGTGAAATTCTGAAAAAAGAAAATTGAAAGAAAATGTCCTGACTAACTCACTCACTCACTCACTCACTCACTCACTCATCATCGCCCAGCCAAAATTATTGAAGTTAGAAACATGACATTTTGGGGATATGTTCATTGTATGTCAAAACCGTCTACTAAGGGAGGATTTTCGGATATTCAGGTTCTAAAGGGGTCTTAAGGGGGTTAAACCTGCATTTCATTGAATAACAATATCTCCCGATTGGTTTCATTGGGGGCTGTGATACACGGCATATAAATTCATCATTAAAAAGTAAGAAGACACGTTTCTGAGGGGTTTTCGATGTGGTGTATATTATGAGGTGAAAAGGGTGAAAAGTAGGGATTGAAAGATTCCTAACGGAGCGTGTATCTCTTAAACGACATAGGCGAGGAGTTTGAAACTCAGCGGAAACAAATCAGCATAAAAATAAGTAAATATGTGTTTGACCGTTTTTTCATAAATCCAATTTAAGGAGCCAATGGGGAGGGGTGAAATTCTGGGGGGGGGGGGGGGAACAGGAAAGAAAGTGTCCTAACTGATTGACTGACTGACTCACTCATCAAACTCAGGGGGAAAAACTGCTTTAAAGTAAGTAAATAGCTATTCGACAGTTTTTTTGTCAATCAAATTGAAGGGGTTCATCGGGAGGGGTGAAATTCAGAAGAAAAACAAATGAAAGAAAATGTCCTGACTCATTCACTCACTCATCATCGCCCAGCCAAAAATATTGAAGTTGGAAACATGGCATTTCGGGGATATGTTCGTGTTTTGTCAAAACCGTACACTAAGGGAGGATTTTTGGATATTCAGGCTCTAACGGGGTCTTAAGGGGGTTAAACCTGAATTTCATTGAATAACAATATCTCACGAGTGGTTTCATTTGTGGATGTGATACTCGGCATATAAACTAATCATTAAAAATAAGCAGACATGTGTCTAAGGGTTTTTCGATGTGGTGTATTATTATGAGGTGAAAGGGGTGAATAGTGGGGGTTGAAGGATTCCTAACGGAGCGTGTAGGCCTATCTCTTAAACGACATAGGCGATAAATTTGAAACTCAGCGAAAAAAAATCAGCTAAATAAATAAGTAAATCGGTGTGCGACCGTTTTTTCATAAATTAATTTAAGGGGCCAAAGGGGAGGAGTGAAATTCTGGTAAAAATAATTGAAAGAAAATGTCCTGTCTGACTCGCTCACTCATCACGCCCAACGAAAACTATAAAAGTTGGAAAAATGAAATTTTGGGAATATGTTCGCTGTACGTCGAAAACGTCAACTAAGGAATGTTTTTTGTTTATTCGGGTTTTAAAGAGATGTTAAGGGGGTAAACGTGCATTTCATTGAATAACGATATCTCATGAGTTGTTTCTTTGGGGATGTGATATTCAGTATATAAACTAATCATAAAAAATAATCAGACATATATCTAAGGGTTTATCGATGTGGTGTATATTATGATGTGAAAGGGATGAAAATTGGGGGTTGAGGGATTCTTAACGGAGCGTGTATCTCTTAAACGACATAGGCGAGAAGTTTGAAATTCGGCGGGGAAAACAGCTTAAAATACAAGTAAATAGGTATTCGACCGATTTTTCATAAATCCAATTTAAGGGACCCTTGGAGAGGGGTGAAATTCTGAAAAAAAAAACCGGGAAAGAAAGTGTCCTAATTGATTGACTCACTTACTCACTCATCAAACTCAGGGCGAAAACAGCTTTAAATAAGTAAATAGGTGTTCGACCGTTTGTTTCATAAATCCAATTTAAAGGGTTCATGGGGAGGGGTGAAATTATCAAAAATAAATGAAAGAAAATGTCCTGACTCACTCACTCACTCATCATCGCAAAGCCAAAATTATTGAAGTTAGAAACATGAAATTTTGGGGATATGTTCGTTGTATGTCGAAAACGTCCACTAAGGAAAGAGTTTTGAATATTCAGGTTCTAAAAAGGTGTTAAGGAGGTAAACGTGCATTTCATTGAATAACAATATCTCACGAGGGGTTTCATTTGGGGATGTGATACTTGGCATATATACTAATCAATTAAAATAAGCTGACACATGTCTAATGGTTTTTCGATGTAGTGTATATTATGAGGTGAAAGGGATGAAAAGAGGGGGTTGATAGATTCTTAACGGAGCGTGTATCTCTTAAACGATATAGGCGAGGAGTTTGAAACTCAGAGGAAATCAATCAGCTTAAAAATAAATAAATAAATAAAATAAATAGGTGTTCGACCGTTCTTTCATAAATGCAATTTAAGGGGCCTATGGGGAGGGGTGAAATTCTGGAAGAAAAGCGTCCACTAAGGAAGGATTTTTGTATGTTTACTCTCATCGACCAACCCAAACTATTAATGTTAGCAGAATGATACTTTGGGGATATGTTTGTTGTGTGTCGAAAACGTCTACTAAGGAGGGATTTTTCGATATTCAAGTTATAAAGGGGTGTTAACGGGGTTAAACCTGCATTTCATTGAATAACAATATGACACGACTATGATGCGAGCGAAGTGAGGCTAAAAATGAGATGGTGTGTGTCTGTGTATTACTCAATCACGCAAATACCACTGGTCCGATTTACATGAATTTTACATGGAAGTAGCTGATTTACCTGGTTAACATATAGGTTACTTTTGATTTCAATACTCTGCACTATTTAAATATGGCGACCATTTTAGTGACGTCACTTCACCCTTTGGTTTCAAACTTTCATATTTCCATTTCAAATAAAAAGAGAACGCTAAGAAATAGCAAACTTTTGATGGCATATACGAGGTTTAAAATTACATTTTCTATCCGAAAGGTATCTCCAACGGTTAGCGAGTAAAACCTAAATTTGTGCTATAAAACACGGTCCACGCCGAGCAGTGTAGTTGGACAAAATGTTCCATTCTTAATCTCCCTCTGCGCAGCACCTCGCCTATCCCCTGTTTTAACTGTCACCTTCACATTTTATTTTATTTATGATGCGTGGCGAAGCACGGGTACTTCAGCTAGTAGTCTATGTACCAGCAACACGCCCAGGCAATCTGGAAGCACTCTCGTAAGAGATGGAAATAGGTTACTTGCTTTTTAGAGGTACCGACATTTCAAATTTAATAGAGTTTAAACAGGATTTCTTTCATATTCTTGGATGGGAGCTTAGAGGAACTCCAAAATATTCAATCATATATTATTTGTCAAAATGATGAGGTCCAGGTACCTGGTCATGATGATTATGATAATAGTTGTTTTAAGGTACCTAACATCTAGTTTATCGGCACATAATGAAATGATATGGAATTAAATGATCAATATAAAAACAGCCTACTGCCAGGAATGAAAATGAAAATGGTTAATATAAAACAGACAATGAGCCCCAATAGTTTATTTATTTATTTATTTATTTATTTATTTGTGTTGTGAACATTACAGGAAGCCCCAATTACATTTCTCACTACTATAATTAGATAATATACAGCAATATATAAATAGAAATACAAAAGATACATAAAAAGAAGATGCCTTATTTGGATAAAACATGTAAAAAACTATGATAAAAACAATAAAGCGAACACCGAATATTCAACAATAAAAATAGAAAATAATGTGCACAATAAAAACATAAAACATACTAAACCTAAACTAAAAGTCTGAACGACATTAAAACTAAAATAATATCCGTTCTCCCTGATGAACCAGACGAGGAGGTCTGCTGACGGTCCGTCATCACTTAGAAGAAGGGAGAGGGTGTTAGGTAGTTTGAGTGTTCTTCGCAGATCTGCCAGGTCCACACAGTCCAAGATAGTATGTGCCACGGTAAGGTGGGTGCCGCAAGTACACACAAGGGGGGATTCTCTCTTTAACAAGTGGGAGTACGTATCAATCCCCTGACTGACCGGAGTCAGCGTTCTTCCAGCTAGACCGGAAGGAAGATGTCCATACCTTCGTTGTCTCCTTGATGGCTCTCAGTTTTTTGGGCAGAGGCGCTTCCTCCCAATGTGATATGCCCAGGCCTTAATATCCCACGCGCTTTCTTCATAACTTTCCTAAGAACACTATTAAAACTTTCTTTTTTTACACCACCAAGCTTGAATGTGGAATTGCATTCTATCCCAAGCTTTTCTTAATTAAAAATTTACAATTTCAGTCTCGGCGTGAGCGAGCAGGTATTGTACCTTCTTATTACTCGCCCGCGAGTGGCGCGGGAAGAGAAACATTATCATTCGACTAAAATCAATAGCACGCCACGAGGTGTCTGATTGAGGAGTCAGGTCATGTATTGGGACCGTATTGGTGGCTTTAAATTGTATGAATTGGCAATATATCCCTCGAATCTCTTACGTTTGTTCTTCTGTTCATTGCCAGTTCAGCTTGCTAATTCGTGACCTATATTAGGTGGCGGTGGAAATTGTTATTTCAAAGGGCGAGACATCCAGACCATCTATCTCTAATTGTATGGATGATAGTGAAAAAGAAATGAAATGAAGTTGCAACTATTACTACTACCACTATAAATGATACTAACTACTGACATATCTAACATCGTCCGTTTCGTTGCGAAGTGACTAGCATTATTGGCTGATACCGACGAGGCCTGGGTTCGATTCCTGGCTCTACCAGGAAATTTAATTCTGGTCTGAGGATTGGAACGGGGTACACTCAACCTCGTGAAGCAAAATGAGAAGAGGCGGATTCGATTCCTACCTCAGCCACCCTGGAAGTGTTTTCCCGTGGTTTCCCACTTCTACTCCAGGAAAATGCCTGGATGGTACCTAACTTAAGGCCACGGCCGCTTCCTACCTCAATTACAAATACAATCAATCACAAATACACACACTAGTACAGACATGACAGCGACAGAGGTTGTCAGACAAATTCTACACACACCCAAGCACACGGAGCTACATGACAACGATGTCACAACGCCCCTAGAAGAATCAAAAACAACAAAATCTAACAAATACTAAAAGAAAAAATAGAAAAAGGCAGAAATAAGAGGAATTAAAAATAGGGAAACGAAATGCCCTCAACCCTTGAAGAATGGGAATTAAAGGACTTGGAAGGAAGTGGAGTCGTGTTTGGTACATGGGAAAGGAAAAAAGGAAAAGTTTCACCCAAAGTCAATGCAGAAAGGGGAGAGAAAAACAAATCCATCTTAGAAATCCTCGGTGTCCCCCAATTTCGAGCAAACCACTCAGGAGCCCTTACACAAGCAGCGTTATACAGGATACACCATGCGTGGTGAGGCTACACGCACCCTGCCTCCTTAAGGGACTTGTAAAGAAATCAGGAGAGACCCTGAAGAGAAAAGAAGTCTCACCTCTCAAAAAATAGTGTACCAGGAGATACGAGACACGGACCAAATAAGGTTGGGAAATTGAACGACATCCTAGGCATCGGATACCCTAATACCGTTGGGGCCAGAAGAGAACAAGAATGGATCAAGGGAGTCGACAGGAAAAATAACGGAAGGAGTTCGGCACAAGTAAGTGGACGCAATGCCAGACTCAGATGGGCCCCGTGGTTGCCAACCCACTTCCCCCAAATTGTGAGCCCTGAGGGGATAATGAAGCCCGAAACAATTGAGTAGAAGAAGCAATGAGGCATGTCACATTTGTTGTGAGACTTTGGGGGCGGTATTCATTCTTATACCATACGTATTTATCTACTGCACGTATATAAAATGCATAGTTTAAATCCTCCTTCCCCTTCGAAGTACACGGGGCTTGTTACGAAGATATCCCAAACTCCTAAATGAAGTAACAACAGGTTTAGAATCTCATCACGACAAACATGTTGACCCAGACTCCAGGCTGACATGGGTGATTTGTACCAATTAAACTGTCTACCGCCTGGCCAGCATTGGGCACGGCAGAGTGTGGAGTGTGGTGGCAGGAGATAGAACTCAATTTACCGTGCTTGTTTATTCATTACGCAAGTAGCGTGCTCCTGACTAAAACTGTAGGACGGTGGTGGGGGTTGTTGTTAGACTACTTTCTTCATATAAAACAGGTACTTCCGTGAAGAAGTAAACAGCATGTTTTCATATATCCTACTTAAGTTAATTGCCTTTATCAACATACAGAATTTCAATTTGATTGCTGTCATTGATTAGTAGATATTGAGAAACGTCTAAATATTTCGGATGTTCGTCATGTTGGATTAGGCCATAGAGTTATGTACTATTTCATGAAGATTATTGCGTAGGTTCATTATTCAAACTTTCACTTCGATCGCATGGTTAGGATACAAGAAATAAAAACTTAATTTTAAAATTGCGCACAGAGGCCATCTTGAGGTTATGAAAACAATTGAACTAAATGTCAGTGCATTAGAATGTGTATAGACATTTGCCGTACCAAGTTTCACTGCGCTCGGATGTTTAAATCGCGAGGAAAGTCTATTTAAATGTTTCAACTTATCTTGGACGCCATTTACGGTTTGTACTTAAGAGGTCAGATAGATGAATTTCTAGTAGTACCCTTCACCGAACAAAATTTGAGAGTGATATCTGCTACTGTTGCGGAGATATAGAATGTCAGTAAAATATTTTGCGCGGTCTCCATGTTGGATTGGTGAAAAGTATTAACATTTGAAAGCCACGGTCGAGGTCGCACGAGGTAGTGGTATGCACTTACATTGAAATCACTTCAGTTGTTCAGATTTTATTAGGGGACACACACACATACGCGTACACACGAACACACACACGGACAATAGGTGATCTCATACGCCTATTATTTTTTCATAAATGAATATAGGCCAAATATAGGCTTTTGAGATCACCTTTTGTCCGTGTGTGTATGATCGGTGTCACCTCTCCCCCGTCCCCCCTCTACCCCTTAATAAAATCTAAATTGATGTGGCGATCTCAATGAATCTCTGTAAGAACATCGCACTGTTGTGCTCGATCCCAACGGTGGCTTTCAAATTTTAATACGATTCACCATTCCAACATGGCGGCCTTGCGAATTATTTCATCAGCAATCTATATCTCCTAAACTATTACCGATATCACCCAAACATGTTGCATGGTAGTAGAGAATAAATACTACGTATATGATGGTCAGCAATGTGACGATTGATGATGATGATAATTGTTGTTTTAAGGGGCCTAACATCTACAACTGTCGACCAAAATATTATGTGCACTCGAGTTTGAAGGTTGTTTGTGAAGTAACAAATAGACCTATGTAAAATCCAGTAACATCATCATTTTTGTCGTTCTATTTTACGTTAGTTCATGTAGGTTTGGAATTTTTAATTTATATTTTAATATTTTTTATCGCAGTTGGAACACAAAAAGTGCCCGTTTTAAGCGTGTTTCAACCATGCGTCACATTTAAGAATTATTATCTAACAAACCCGTCATCAGATCGAATCCAAATTTTAACACAATATACATTGGATGTTGTATAACTGGTTTATTAATTTCAAAATTTTGTGTGTTCAAGAACGAAAGTTGTTATCATTTTTGTAAGGTAACTTTTTCTCGGCTCGGGGTCGTTAAAAATGTAGTTCTTGGTCGCGTTGTAATCCTTATACATCAAAACGTATGCTGTACGACTGTGGGATACGTAAATTAATTCACTATTTTATATTTGTTTGTATTTGTACGGGGAAATAAGACATGGTTCACCAGCTAGCCGCTCCGGAGAATGCTGTACACATCGTTGCTGAGATGGAGCCCATCACTTCCGAGCGAGGCGCGCCATGACGCGTGTTGGTCTCCATCTTGGCAACGATGTAACCCCGAGTTTTCTCTGGAGCAGCTAGCTGGTGAACCATGTTTTATTTCCCCGTACAAATACTAACCGTTAAAAATAATTGAATTAATTTACGTATTTCACAGTCATACAGCATAACATTTTGATGTATAAGGATTGCAACGCGACCAAGAACTATATTTTCCAACGACCCCGTGCCGAGAAAAAGTTACCTTACAAAAAATCATAACAACTTTCTTTCTTGGGAGCACAAAATTTTGAAATTAATAAACCAGTTATACAACATTCCAATGTATATTGTGTTAAAATTTGAATTCAATCTGATGACGGGTTTGTGAGATAATAATTATTAAATGTGACGCATGGTTGAAACAAGCTTACAAACGGGCACTTTTTGTGTTCCAACTGCGATAAAAATATTAATATATAAATTAAAAATTCCAGACCTACATGAACTAACGTAAAATAGAACGATGAAAATGATGATGTTATTGGATTTTATGTAGGACTATTGGTTACTTCACAAACAACCTACAAACTCGAGTGCACATAATATTTTGGTCGACAGTAGGTTATCGGCCCCTAATGATCTGGGTGATAGCGAAAATCACAATGAAATGGAAACCATAACGAAAACTTAGCTGGACTGAAAACACTTACAAAATGGAACTCAGATTGAAATGACTCACAAAATGGCGAGTGGAAATACTTACAAAATGTAATTTAGAATGAAAATACTCACAAATGGAATTTAGAATGAAAAATTCGCAGTTTAGGTTCAAAATACTTACAAAATGCAATGTAGAATCGAAATACTCACAAAATACAATTGAAATTCAAAATACATACAAAATGCAATTGATATTGGAAATACACAATGCAAGTTAGATTGAAAAACGCCAGTTCAGATTCAAAATACTCACAGAGTGCAATTGGAATTCAAAATACTTACAAAATGCAATTGTAATTGAAAATGCTTACAAAATGTATGGTGGATTCAAAATACTCACAATATGTGGAAGCCCACGATTCAAAATACTGTACTGACAAAATACAATTGAGATTGAAAATATTTACAAAATGGAGTTTAGATCGAAAATATTTACAAAATGCAATGTAGATTGAAACTACTTACAAAATGTGGTTGAGATTCTAAATAATCACAAAATGTAATTTAGTGACACGGAGGGCCAATTCAGAAAAACAGGGCGGGGATCTTAAATAGAAAAGGAACTATAATGAAAGGAAAAAGGAAGACTGATCCCTAGAAGAATGAGGAATCAGGAAAGATGAGAGAAGGGCCAATTAAGGCGGGAAAGGAGAGACTCCCTAGGCCTCGGATACCCTAATACTGTCGGGGTCGGAAGAGAACAAGTGTTGACCAAGAGAGGTCGACAGGAAAGAAGACGGAGAGGAGCCCGGCACAAGTAAGTGGAAGCAATGCCAGAATCAGCTGTGATCCCGTGGTCGCCAACCCACGTTCCAGTTGATGTGAGCCCCTGGGGGGAATGTGACGATTAAAGACCTGTAAAGTACAAAACCAACATGGTGGCCAAGCGAAATTAAAATAACTTTTTCTCGAGATACAACCAACGGAACACAATGAAACCGAAGACCCTACATGTCTAAACAGAGTATAATCTACTGCCATCTAATTTAATTCAATTGTTCTCATAAACACAACATGGTGGCTGGGCGAAATTTTAAAATTAAGTTTCTGTTTCTAGTGTCCTAATATTGCTTCAAAGTGAACGTTTGAATAATGAACCTACGCAATAATCTTCAGCTAATCTAAAACTTTTCCATTGTCTACGTATAGAACATCTAGATAATGGCAATTATTCGAAATTATTCATCGGTTCTCAATGTCTACGAATATATTACAGCAATCAAAGTGACATTTTGTATGTTGATATACATAGACTATTAACATAATATTACTGTCGATCAAAGTATTATGTGTACTCGAGTTTGAAGGTTGTTTGTGAAGTAACCAATAGTCCTACATAAAATCCAATACCATCAAAATTTTCGTCGTTCTATTTTACGTTAGTTCATGTAGGTTTGGATTTTTAAATTTATATTTTAATATTTGTTATCGCAGTTGGAACACAAAAAGTGCCCGTTTTTAAGCGTGTTTCAACCATGCGTCACATTTAAGAATTATTATCTGAAAAGCCCGTCATCAGATCGAATCCAAATTTTAACACAATATACATTGGAATGTTGTATAACTGGTTTATTAATTTCACAATTTTGTGTGTCCAAGAAACAAAGTTGTTATCATTGTTGTAAGGTAACTTTTTCTCGGCTCAGGGTGGTTGGAAAATGTAGTTCTTGGTTGCGTTGTAATCATTATACATCAAAAAGTTATGCTGTATGACTGTGAAATACGTAAATTAATTCACTTATTTTATATCGGTTTGTATTTGTACGAGGTAGCCGCTTAAGGAAAAGCTGTACAGCGTTGCTGAGATGGAGCCCATCACTTCCGAGCGAGACGCACCATGATGCGCGTGGGCACCATTTCGGCAACGCTGTACAGCTGTTCGCGGAGCGGCTAGCTGGCGAAACATGTGTTATTTCCCTGTAGAAATACAAACCGATATAAAATAAGTGAATTAATTTACGTATTTCACAGTCATACAGCATAACGTTTCGATGTATAAGGATTACAATGCAACCAAGAACTACATTTTCTAACCACCCCGAGCCGAGAAAAAGTTACCTTACAAAAATGATAACAACTTTGTTTCTTGGACACACACAATTTTGAAATTAATCAACCATTTATACAACATTCCAATGTATATTGTGTTAAAATTTGGATTCGATCTGATGACGGGATTTTGAGATAATAATTCTTAAATGTGACGCATGGTTGAAACACGCTTAAAAACGTGCACTGTTTGTGTTCCAACTGCGATAAAAAATATTAAAATATATATTAAAAATTCCAAACCTACATGACCTAACGTAAAATAGAACGACAAAAATGATGATGTTATTGGATGTTATGTAGGTCTATTGGTTACTTCACAAACAACCTTCAAACTCGAGTGCACATAATACTTTGGTCGACAGTAGATATGGGACTATCGACAACCTGATGAGCACAAAATCAACATGGCAGTGATGCAAAATGTATATACATACTATGTGTATTTTTGTCGCACACATGTTTTGCTTCCTTGTCATAAATCTTGTAAAGCCGTTTAGGGTCATTGAGACTTGGCTATAAACAGGGAACCGTCGACCATGCTGCCATCATACGTTGGAAGTGTGGCTGAAAACTAGAAAAATAAGGGCCAAAAGATTCACCCGGCATAAAACATTGCATTTGTGTTTCTGTAATGCGAACCATCTAAGACCATAGCTTGTTCTCCTAAAAATACACCCCCAAACTTATTTAAATAATTAGCACAATATTAAATGCCAAACAAAAACTAATATAATTGTATAAGTTGACAGATAATCCTGTCATACGAATCTACAAATAGCAAGAATCATGAAGTGATTGATTCAACAGCAGTTGATATAACTCAAAGAATTACTTCAATAGCTAAAGCATCAGACACCACGCATTAAACGAATTAACAGGAAACCCAAATGCCAATATTTTTTTATCACCATATCTAATATTGGCAAAAAATACTAAAAAAAATTAAAAGCAAATGCCTACAATAAACAGAGAAGTTGATAAAGTCATAACCGAATCAGTAGCAAAGTATCAATCAACAGGAAAGTTGACAAAGTCATTATAACCGAATCAATAGCAAGTATCAATCAACAGGAAAGTTGAAAAAGCATTATAACCGAAAAAAATAGCAAGTATCAATCAACAGGAAAGTTGACAAAGGCATTATAACCGAATCAATAGCAAATATCAATCAACAGGAAAGTTGACAAAGCATTATAACCGAATAAATAGCAAGTATCAATCAATATGAAAGTTGACAAATACATTATAACTGAATCAATAGCAAGTATCAATCAACAGGAAATCGACAAAGGCATTATAACCGAATCAATAGCAAGTATCAATCAACAGGAATATTGAAAAAGGCATTATAACCGAATCAATAGCAAATATCAATCAACAGGAAAGTTGACAAAGGCATTGTAACAATGCTCTTCCCGAGGATATGCACCTCTCTATGCTTAATTACGTGTGATGATGGCCTCCTCCCTTGTAAAATTCCAATCCGGAGGTAAACTAGTCCCCGTTCGGATCTCCGGGTGGGGACTACTCGAGAGGGGGTTAACATCACAGAAGAGACAAAGAGGAAATCTGATATTCTACGGATCGGAGCGTGGAATGTTAGAAGTCTGCTAGGAAGTGGAGGGTTAGAAAACTTGGAAAGGGAAATGGATAGGCTGAGGTTGGATTTGGTTGGGATTAGTGAAATGCGCTGGCAGGAAGAACAGGACTTTTGGTCAGGAGACTATAGGGTCATTAGCACTAAATCAAACAATGGCCAAACAGGGTTGGTCTCATATTGAGTAGGAAACTTGGACAGCGGGTGGAATATTATGAGCAATATAGTGAACGGATTATTGTTGCAAAAATCAATACAAAACCTACGTGCACCACAGTGGTTCAAGTCTATATGCCTACCAGTCAAGCTGATGATGAAGATGTTGAAAAGGTCTACGAAGAAATAGATGAAATTCTGAGGTATATCAAGGGTGATGTAAATGTTATAGTAATGGGAGATTGAAATGCTGTGGTAGGAAAAGGAAGAGAAGGGAAGATAGTAGGAGATTTTGGATTAGGTGAAAGGAATGATCGAGGAAGCAGACTGATAGAATTCTGTACCGAGCATGAGTTGGTCATAGCTAACACCTTATTCAATAACCACAATAGAAGAATATCCACATGGATGAGACCAGGAGATACAGGGCATTACCAAATCGACTTCATTATGGTCAAGCAGAGGTTTCGAAACCAGATTTTGGATTGTAAAACATATCCCGGTGCTGACATAAACTCTGACCATAATTTGGTTGTTATGAAATGCAGATTAAAGTTGAAGAAACTGAAGAAAAGTCAAAATCCAAAAAGATGGGCAATAGACAGACTGAAAAAGAAGGATGTAAACGAAAGATTCAAGAATAGTATAAAGGAAGGACTAATGACAAACCCTAAACAAACTTCAATTCCAGATGAATGGGCACTTTTGAAGAATGAAATAACAAAATCCGCAGAAAGAAACATTGGTAGGAAAGAAAGAATAGGCAGAAAACCGTGGATCACTCAGGATTTACTAGAATTGATGGACGAAAGGCGGAAACACAAGAATGTAAGAGATGAAAAGGGGAAAGCAGAATACAGACGTCTGAGAAATGAGGTTAACAAGAAGTGCAAGGAAGCGAAAGAAGAATGGTTGAAAGAGAAATGTGCAGGTATAGAAAATTGTCTGAAATTAGGGAAAGTATACACAGCTTATCGAAGGATTAAGAATACTTTTGGGGAAAGGAAGACTAAATGTTGTAATATTAAGGACATCAATGGAAAGCCTCTAACAGATAGGAAAGAAAAGGTTGAGAGATGGAAAGCTTACATAGAGTGTTTGTATAAGGGAAAGGAAATTGAGAAACATGTAATGGAAAGGGAGGAGGAAATTGATGAGGATGCGAAAGGAGGTTTAATATTGAGATCAGAATTTGACAGAGCATTGGAAGAATTAGGCAGGAACAAAGCACCAGGCATAGATGATATACCGATTGAGTTGCTACGCTGCATAGGAGATGAAGGTCTGATCAGGTTATATCACTTGGTGTGTAGGATTTATGAGACAGGTGAGATACCCTCTGATTTCAAGAAGAATGTTATCATCCCTAAACCGAAGAAAGTAGGAGCTGACAGATGTGAAGATTACCGAACAATCAGCTTGATTACTCATGCTTCAAAGATCCTATCTAGAATAATTTACAAGAGGATAGAAAGCCAGATAGAAACGGAGTTGGGTGAAGACCAGTTTGGTTTCAGGAGAAATGTAGGAACAAGGGAAGCTGTACTGAGTGTTAGGCTGATTTTGGAAGGTAGAATAAGGAAAGATAAGATAACGTTCAAGGCATTTGTAGACTTAGAAAAGGCTTTTGATAACGTTGATTGGACTAAATTGTTTGACATTTTGAAAACGATTGGAATAAAGTACAGGGATAGGAGGGTGATCTACAATCTATACAGAAACCAGACAGCAGTCATTCGAGCTGAAGGACATGAGAGAGAAGCTGGTATTCAGAAAGGTCTAAGGCAAGGCTGCAACTTTTCACCCATACTTTTCAATTTTTACATTGAACAAGCAATGAAGGAAATTGGAGAAAAATGTAAAGTGGGAGTGAAGATTCAAGGAGAAATAATTTCAACTCTGAAATTTTCCGATGACATAGTCATTTTGACCGACACGCCTGAGGATTTGAATGAGTTTTTGAATGGTATGGACTCCGTATTGAGGAAACAATTCATGATGAAAATTAATAAATGTAAAACAAAAATATTGGAATGCAGCCGAAATAAATCAGAAACCTCTATGGACATCAAATTGGCAGGTAAAAAGCTAAAGGAAGTAGGAGAATTCTGTTACTTAGGAAGCAAAATAACCAGTGATGGACGAAGCAAAGAGGATATAAAAAGTAGGTTAGCTCAGGCAAGGAAAGCATTTCTACAGAAAAGGAATCTGTTGACATCGAATATAGATTTAGGTATTAGGAAGTCATTTTTGAAGGCCTTTGTCTGTAGCGTGGCACTCTATGGAAGTGAAACTTGAACTATTGGTGCAGCAGGAAAGAGGAGAATTGAAGCGTTTGAAATGTGGTGTTACAGGAGAATGATGAAGATCAGATGGGTAGATAGAGTTACAAACGAAGAGGTATTGAGACTAGTGGGAGAGGAGAGATGTTTCTGGCGACTGCTAATGAAGAGAAGAGATAGGTTGGTAGGACACATACTAAGACACCCAGGAATAGCAAGCTTAGTTGTGGAAGGACGGGTTGAGGACAAGAACTGTAGGGGTAGACCAAGGTTAGAATATGTTAAAGAGATTGCCTCGGATGTAGGGTGTGGTAGCTATGTAGAGATGAAACGATCAGCTCAGGACAGGGAGGCATGGAGAGCTGCATCAAACCAGTCAAAAGACTGAAGACTCTAACAACAACAATAGCAATTATCAATCAACAGGAAAGTTGACAAAGGCATTATAACCGAATCAATAGCAAGTTATAAATCAACAAGAGGTATCAATCAACAGAGAAGTTGATAGTTCCTGTTGATTTGGTTATAATACCATCTTCGACAACGTTATGATAACCGAATCAATAGGAAATATCAACAATAAACAGAAAAATTGGCGAAGTCATTATAAACGAATCATAATATGATGTTGACTATTGTCCATTTAAGAAGCCTAACATCCGGGTTATTGGCCCTATAAACGAGTCAATAGCAGGTATCAACGATGAACAGTAATGTGGTTATGTTAATTACGTAAGCCACGCTAAGTTACTGGGTTGTCTTTTGTGGCTGCAGCCGACCGCATAGTCTAATGGCAGTAGAATGGCATTGCATAGCAAATAGTTTGCATCGATCGGGATACTGGGGAAACTAAGTCACATCCTCTATAGAGAACACTCGTCCCTTGATAGGTCTCAAACAATGTTTAAATCAGTTGCCCTGGAGAATCCTCGGCTAGGTAAAATAAACGAAAAAAGAGTTCGAAAACAGCTTTCTCAGAGTGCAGTACTCCACCGTAAGGAAGAAGGGATTTATTTGAAGTATGATTATATACTTCTTTCCTATCCCTTTTTATTTTCGTTTCTACGGGGTAGGGGAATAGACAAGTTTCATTATTATGATGCTACCGGGTGTGTTACCCGTGGTCGTTACGGCATGACTGCTGGCAGTCGCTCACATCGGGGAGGCGAGGAGGTTCGAACCCTCCCTCCCCCCCCCCCCCACCGGCAATCTTGAAGATGGTCTTCTGTGGTTTCCCATCTTCCTTCCAGGCAAATGCCGGGGTTGGTCCCTAACTAAAGGCCACAGCCGCTACCTTCCAACTCCTCGTCCTTACATTCCAACTTCCCTCCCCAACGGTACTTGTAGCTCACCCAGCTACAAAGCAGCTGGTCTCGAAGCAGCTACAAAACTGGCGAGCCGAACATGTCCTCGGACACTCCCGGCACTAAAAGCCATACGCTAAAAAGATAAAAATTATGATGATGGTGATTTTTGTTTTAAGGGGTCTAACATTAGATTATCAACCACTAATGAAATGGATTGAGAAGGTAGAAACACCTCACTTCTGCAAAGGGGATGAATATGGTATGTATAAAACCATGCGCCTCAACAATTCATGTCTTACTTGGTGGCGGTGGTGATGATTATTGTTGTTTTAGGGGGACTAACATCCAGGTTATCAGCCCCTAATGATGTGAATAAGAATACGGCTCACTACAAACGCTAACTACAGACTAGAAGAGAAACGGGCTAAAACAGAAACATGGAAAGAAGTAGAGATAGGAAAGGGAAGAAGGAGATGATTCGCCCCAAATCAGTGGAAGGAGGAAAAAGAGGACCCAGCTCAGGAATCCCTCGAACTCATCCACCGTGAGCCCTTGAGAGTGTAGCACTATCCAGGGTGCACAGTACGTGGTGGGCCTTCACACTCCCTGCCTAACTTTAGGACCTTGAGTAGAAGGCAGGTGAAAACAAGAGGTCTGAGCCCTCGAAGAATGAGGAAACTGGGACAGGTGACACACGGGCCACCATTTAAGGCGGAAAATTAAAAGACTCCCTAGGCGTCAGATACCCTAATACCATCGGGGTCGGAAGAGAACTAGAGTTGACCAAGGGAGGACGACATGAAAGACGACAAAGCGGAGCCTGGCACAAGTAAGAGGAAGCAATGCCGGACACAGCTTGGGTCCCATGGTCACCAACCCAAGTCCCACTAGTCGTGAATCCATGGGGGGAATTAAAACAAGAAATGAAAAACGTAGGAATACGGGAAATAAATGGCAGGGAAGAGAAATGCCCTCAACCCTTGAAGAATTAAGGCAGAAGGACTTGGATGGAAATAGATTATGATGATGATCAAGGGGCCACATATCTAGGTTATCGGCTCTTAGTAATATGGGTAAAAGCGGTAGAATGGGAATGAAATGAACCTACTACTACTACTGTTAAAACGTTTCCAAAATATAATTAACTTACAAACTAGATGAAGGAAGCGAAAATTAAAGTACGAGTAGATGGGGATATAAAAGACAGAACGAAAATGCCCTCAACCTTCGAATAATGAGGAAAGGAAGAAGAACCATTAAAAACAGGTGGGAAAGGGAAATAGGAAAGGGTCCGCCTCAGAACCACTGGAGAAAGGGGAGAAACCACACCATCTCAGGAATCTCTCCGGGTTGGCAACTTCCGAACTCACCAACCGTGAGCCAATGATGGTGTAGCACTATCCATGGAGCAGCTTAAGTGGTGGGTATACATACTGTACCCGTTCATCAGATTATCAAGTCGCTGTAAT
Source organism: Meconema thalassinum (assembly GCA_946902985.2). Taxonomy (NCBI): domain Eukaryota; kingdom Metazoa; phylum Arthropoda; class Insecta; order Orthoptera; family Tettigoniidae; genus Meconema; species Meconema thalassinum. Next base: position 283,191,316 of record OX336392.1, read on the forward strand.
ATCGATTGTGGCTGCGGAACAACTGAGAATCTTCAATCGCACACAGAGATAACAGAGACATAACATTATGGAGCAATTGCATGAAGAAACCATATTATGAGCCATGGAGAAGAATTAGGAAGCAGTGGATTCCAGCGAAGAAAGCCACGTGAATAGACCCAACATTTACCATAATATTAATAAAAGTCTACAGACATTATAGGGAATATTTTCTAGCACTTCTACATTTTATCACCATTAAGCCCAGAAAATTCTGGGAGATAATAACATAAGTTACCATGACTAGCTTAGTTATGAACATGACGGAAGTAGAAACCGAACATGGACAACTCATCGATTGCAGCTAGAGGTGAGCGCAGGCGGAAAATCTAGTATGAGATCCATTGAAATCAGGTAAGTAAGTGCTTACGGAGATTGTAAACTGATGCTATAACGTCCAGTAACACAGTGAAAGTGATTTGCGAAAGCAATATTTGCGGCGAAACAAAATAAGTGGATTATGTTAATTTTGTCAAAATACATATATCAAAAAATGTTTTGCATATTGCTGGCCAAGAGTCGTAGTGGTCTCAAAGCCATTAGTAGTTCTTGTGTGCGTGTATATCGGCTGTGTACACTCGCCTGTGGCAATGAGTGTGCGAGTGTGGAGACGACCCGGTGAACGTATGCACGACCAATACATCCGAGACAGATACCAACAGGGAGGAGGTGATGCAATGTTTTGGGGTGGCATCATGTATGGTCACCGAACCCAGGGCGCATGGCACGCATACGTCACAGAGATACTATCCTGGCACCTGTAGTGAAAGGCTATGCTGGCAATTTCGACCCAAATTTCACTTTCGTGAACGATAACGCTCGCCCGCACAGAGACATAACATTATGGAGCAATTGCATGAAGAAACCATATTATGAGTCATGGAGAAGAATTAGGAAGCAGTGGATTCCAGCGAAGAAAGCCACGTGAATAGACCCAACATTTACCATAATATTAATAATTAATGCATTTCTTCAGGAGAATGGAATGGCCTGCCAATTCTCCCGATCTCAATTGTTTAGAGCAGACGTGGACACTGCTTAATAAATACGTGCGTCCTCATTTTCATCCCCACTGTGCTCAATGGCAATATGGATTTCTTTTAGACGTGTGTAATTTTAATTGTTCAATATGGCTTACTTGTTTTATTGTTTTATTTATCATCCACGTTTCTTCTTCGTTTACCCAAATAAGGCATTATTGTTAGGGCTTGCTGTCTGTTTTATACAAACCATTTTCTTTTCTCATCCCCTGGCAGTGAGCTATTTTTATCTTCATGCTTTCATTTCATAACATTTCATTTCATAGGGGCCGATAACCTAGATTTTAGGCCCCTTAAAACAAGAATTATCATAATCATCATCATATCTTGATCATTTCATTTCCTATAATTTCATTAAGGGGCCGATAACCTAGATGTTGGACCACTCAATACAACAATTATCATAATCGTCATTATCATCACCAGAAAAAAGCCCGGTACAGGAAAGAGAAAGGAATGTCAGATTAACTGGGGTCACATGGGCACCAACCCACGTCCTATAAGTTGTGAAGCCCAGTGGGACATATTATTAGGGGCTGATAACCTAAATGTTTTACCCCTTAAATCAATCATCACCTTTGTAAAAATCATTCAATGCAACACCGATTATTACAAAACAATTGAATTCAATAGGCCTAAATGCAAACGTAAATCGTACAATCATAAGTGGATGCTTTAAATTTGTTTGTGGAACGATGTGGTTTCACCTGATGAAGAGTAGACTTTAGTTGTATTCCAAATGCATTTTTCACACATGGCTCGCTACCATGTATTGATTTTGTAGTAGGCGGCCACACAATTGCGGTGGACAAAGTAGAGTCCAATTTTGAACTGGGAAATCAAAACTTCTTTTTCACACTTTTCAAAATTATTGAAAGGGATACCTCAATATTCCCCTACAGAGAGTGATAAAGGAGGGGTTTCCCAGTACGGCGATACAAGTAACGTCATCCTAGGACACCTCAGGGCCTCACTGCTAGTGAGACGTGAGTTGGCGACCACGGGACCCCAGCTGAGTCCGGCATTGCTTCCACTTACATGTGCCTGGCTTCTCTCTGTCATCTCTCCCGTCGTCCTCCCTTGGTCAACTCTAGTTTCCTTCCAACGCAGACGGTATTAGGGTATCAGAAGCCTCGGGAGTCTTTCATTTTACCGCCTTAATTGATCCTTGTCTGATCTTTCTCGATCCCTCATTTTCCAAAGCGTCAGACTTCTTTTTTACTTTTCATGGTATCTTCTACCTTCTGCTCAAGGCCCTAAAGGAGGCATTATGTGTGTAGCCCTACCACTTGTGGTGCACACTGGATAGTGCTGCACCCTTAAGGGCTCACGGGAGTCGGCGACCTCAAGGGGTTTCTGAGGTGGGTCCAGTTTTCCACCTTTTTCTATTGCCTTTGAGATGGACTCTTTCCTATTTCGCTCTCCTATCTGCCTTTCATGGCTCTCCTTTCTTTCCATTTCATTGCCCTGTGATTAAATCCCATTTCCTCCTTTGGTTTTCAATTTCTCTTTCTGGTATGCAAGCCTGTAATTAGTTTTACTTATAGTTTCCAATTAATTTTCATTTTACTACCATCCAAAACATTAGGGGCCGATACCCTAGATGTTAGGCCCCTTAAAACAACAAGCATCATCACCATCATCATCATCATCATTCTAAGAGGATTGAGGTCAATTCCTTTACCTAGTTCATTTTGTAGTAAGTTAGTTTAGGTCCAGTGAGGTTAGTGGGATCTATCGTAGATCAATATTTATAGAGATAAGCTTTATGCCTGATGACCTAGCTGTTCCGTCCTTAAAGCAAAACTAACTGTCTGACCATTTTGAATGTTAGGCTAAAACATCGTATTTATTCCGGATAAAGTGCAGAACGACCGACTGCCACGGTGGGTGAGTGGTCAACGTGTCGGTCTACTAGCCCCCAAGCTTGCAGGTTCGCTCCTTGCCGTGGCAAGTGTTTTTTGAAAGGCAGCAAAAATTGCGACACCATGTCATACGATGTTGGCACGTCAAAGAACCCATTTGAATTCAGAAGGCCGTGTTCATAATAGCACGATTAATCTCGGGAGTTTCCGCCAACACAAAGTTCGTCATTTCTCTACTAGAAAGCGCTATAGTCTTCAAGGAGCTTAGATATGTAACCTTCTTGACTTTCATAGTGCTTCAAGGAACAACAAAATTCAACATGCAAGCTACCCTTTGGGTGTCAAATAACAAAGCATGCACCTGGCACCCGAGGCCATACGATATTATTATTATTACTTAACAAGAAGCCTGGATCACACTCACTCGTATGTCATGAGAAGGGAAGACCCCCCACCCCCTTTTGTACCTGTGGATACGTTTTAACCGTGGCCCACATTTTAACTTAGTGTGTGGATATTGTTGATTTCCGAGAAACCTTGGTGCAGATGACACTCAAACTTATATTAGCCGATGCTGATCTCATCATCCGCTTTATAAGTGAAAGGGTTAGGGCCAAACATTTTAATTTCCCAGTGTATGTTCACTTGTTCTTTTTAAAATTTGCTTTTCGTATATTTTTGTTTATTATTTGTTTAATTTAATTTTTTGTTTTATTATTTTTAGGTTTTCTTTGATGTTCTGGCTTCCACCTCAAACTTTAAATGTTTATTCAACATCTGTATGATTTAATTTGTGTTAATAGGGGCAGATGACCTCGCTGTTATGCCCCTTAAAACCTCAATAATTAACCAACTCAGCGTCGAGAAGCAAAACAGAGGGGTGATGGATTTGAGTATCATCTCAACCATTCATCAGTGGTTGTCTGTTGTTTTCCAATTCTCCTTCAAGCAAATGCTTGAAGTTTACCTAAGGTAAGGCCACGGTCTCCATCATCTCATTAAAGAACACACACCATTATATTAACCACAATATTACATGGTGATGATGATGTTAAACAACGCCTTCCCTAGGCAATACTGTGAGGTTCTGACATGCGGTGCCATGACATAAATCGCAAAGGCAAGCCATAGCCCATACAGGGTACTATGCAGTTTAATGTCGTCTCACCATTCAGTGACGTAAGTTTTTAAGCGAACAAAATAAACTTTTATGCACGGCATTATAATCAGCCGTTTCCTAAGAAAGCTAAGCAACCAAACTAGCCTAACTAAGTCAAGCGTGACAGCATTGGGTAGGTTTTTGCTAGGAATTAACCCTATCCCAAAGGGACGATGAAGAGAAAAGGAAAGGGAAGTGGGTTTCGGAATGAAGAATAAGTGTGGGTAAATAGGACGAGAGTCCAACACTAAGCAAACAAAAGGAATTTGAATGAGTTAGTGACGAGTGTCACTGCAAAGCCCGTGATACACCTAAACTGGGTATGGACCTGGCAGTAGCTAACGGGAAATGCGGCTGGAGCTTGAGATATTTTCAAGCAAGTGAAGTTTGTGCTTTCCCTTCCCAGCCTATATTTGACTGCTATGGGGAAGGGTGGAAGTCTGGCAAGACAAAGCATGACAGGTTTGTCGTATATCCTTTCAAAGGAATGAGGTTTAATCAACGGTTTTGAAAGGCGCAAATAATTTAAATTCGCCGTGATGATTTTAGTACTTGGAAATGTATAATTTCCAAGGAGCGACCGATTGCTTCTAGGAAGGATAGCGATGAAGCAGTTATCATGCTTTTAAAAACAATTTGATTGTTTTTGAAAATTTTTGGTTTTAACCCTAGAACTGCTGCAGGTTTATCTGTCAAATGCTGCAGTAAATTCCCATAAAGTACACACTAAAGGAATTTGGTATCTGTAAGCATACTGTGTTCATGAATATGACTTATCATACATCAATAGAAAGCTGAAAGACTGTTCTATATTATATTGATATAGGTGAATCATTCAGAGTCGTCAGTTTGAATTAATCATAAAAAGTATTTTATAAAAAAAAAATGAATTTTCTGCTCTAGAAAACCATATTGAGGAGTTAAATGTTCGTCAGAGACATCATAAATGAAAAGTTCATAGTTTTTTGTTACTAATTCAAGAACCAGTTTCAAATAATTCCTGTTATTTACTAAAAAGAAAATTATTTTTACAAAAATATGACATTTCTCGATTTTGAAGTACATAATCGGCGCGCGATTACGGGGAGGCAAGTTCACAGGCCCAGGATGATGAACGATAAACGGTACATATTTACCTGGAAAGTCACTTTCTTCGGGTTGAATATCAGTCTAGTACACACTTACCCCTTCACGGCTAACATTAGGCATGTGTACAGGGTCTGTCGGAACATGATAAACATAGCTTGCATTGGTGGGGATTTCCATAACTTGCGTGACATCCTGTTCGCCGGTATCACTGCCACTACTTTCACCATCTTCATTTTCATACGAATCCACATAATAATCACTGTCATCGTCCATACTATCACACGAATCGACAAAAATCAAGTGCTCAATTTCTGAATCGTCTACTTAGTTGGCGGCCATTTTGCTCAATGCAACTTCAATATCAACATGGAAGTACTTCCACTTCTGCAGACAAATAATAGCTTGCATACTGTCATTTGTTTGCCAAGGACTTACACTACGAAAGAAAAAAGCATCGGGAACCAGCATGACTTGAAATTAGTGCCATCTGAAGGCTAACAGTAGTACTATATTTGAATTCCAAGACCGTCTTTCAGAGAGACGGTCGCACTTGATTAAACAACACACCGTCTTCCTGGAAGACGGTCCGCAGTTCTAGGGTTAAATTTTGGTAAGAACACCAACTGTTGCATTCAAGAAAGGCTAAGCTTCTATCCAGCAAAATGCTGACTAAAAGTTTAGACAAGAAGAAGAACTTAAATTTGGAAAACCAACCATAAGTTATAGAGAAAGTCTCAACAAGCCGGAAGCTGGCGGAGCTAGCTATACTTGCCTTACTGGCTAGTTAGAATTAGCTATAAAAGCTAAGAGCGACTTTGAAAAAGTTTTTGCGGAGAGTTTTTGTTCAAATGCAACAAATAGAGGAACATTTTTTACTTTGATGCTCGAGTTTCTTAAAACGAGAATGAGCTTTCGGGTAGAGTTAGGGGAGGTAGGATCCTGCCTAATCGTTATTTTATAGAAAATGATGAAGCAAAAGTATCTAGTTTGATATATTTAACAATGCGTAAAAATATGATAAATTTAACAACTGTAAAATGTAAAATTTAAATTTTAAACCTACGAGGTCTCAGACCTCTAAAATTGTTGAAGTCTGCACTAGGCCATTAACAAAATGTTGTTTGGAACCTCTTGAAAGCACCGATCTATATAAGATTAAAATAGTACTGAGATTAGCAAATTTAAAGTTTAACAATAAATCAGGTGCGATATATATACTTTGAGAATTCCTAATGGAAGTTCTGAAAGTATGAACAAATGTTAAATTTGAAATTATAACAAGGAAAGAGAGAATTAAGAAGAAGTTTCTATAACTTCTTGTATTGAAGTAGGGATCACGAGAAAAATGGGGCCAGTTACCCTTTCGTGAAATCTGGAAAAAGGAAAGTTAGAAAACTCACTTGTGAGTAGAAATAATTGAATTCCCTAATGAAAAGAGAAAAAAACAATATGATTTGAGGTGTGTACTAGACACCAATGATGCAGAAATTACTTATGAAAAACAGTACAAAGATGGGAGGGCACTTCTATAGAGTGTCACCTTATTGAAAAGAACCTAAATTTTACAATTATTATAATGTGTTAGTGAGGAGTATGAAAGGAGGAAATAGGAGAATCAGGAAAACGTTTATGGCCGTATTTATAGCTTTCGTTCAAACGCGACACGGATGGTTGTTGAATGGGCACGGTTATGCACTGTAGTCCGTTGAAAAATTCACTGTTGCAACAAGGAAAGTTTATCAGAAGAAAAGTTATTGTAATTGTAGGGATCACTATTTGAATTTTAGTTTGAGAAAGTTTATTGCGTTGTGACGTTTATAGATGGTAGTTGAATGCAGCGGACAATTTCCAACGAAGGAAGACAAATTATATGCTGATCAGAAGTATTTTCAACATAAATTCCTCAGTGAGGAACAAGCATTCCCATATTTATGTGAAAGGCACTTGACGGCATTACTTGCAAAATATAACTTGCTGTAGAAAATTCTAGAGTTGAGAACAGTAGAATTGAGCAGAATATCCCGTGGAGGTGAAAGCTAAGTTTTTATAGACAGTGGGTTTAATAAGACTCCCACGGTGTGAGAACTCATTCCCAGATACTCAGTACAAGAAGTAACTTTTCATTTTAGAAAGCTAGCTGAAGTAGCTACAAATAAATCAAGAAGATCTTTTGAAGGCAGATTTTCCATCACATAGCAATTTCGCACTGTTTATAAAATCAGGTTAAAAACATTTAAAACTTAGTGAAAACCATTGAAGTAGTACTTAGCTCATTTTGAAGAACGATGATGATCTGGATGATGACGGTTGACGTTAAGATTAGAACATGGCGTCCTGATTTAAAAGTGTCTCAAGTAGACAGGAGACAAGCCTGAAGTAAGCTCCAACTGTATGGTTTGACGACTGACCCAGAAGTGAGAGCAGCTCGACGAAGCACGGAGGTACCAAGGGGGGAGGAGGGTGGGGGAAAGAGACAAAGGAAGATACATAAAAATTACCAACCTAACAATAATACATTGCTTTCTTAGATATTAATTTTCTTGATGGAGTGATCTTCAAGGTGAAGCTAGCAGGCGATGATGACGACGTCTGGAGGATTGGAATGATGAAGAAGTCCTCTTGAGCATGGAGATGTTAGCTGGAGATAGCGACGACATCTTGTGGCTGGATTAGGAAGGAAGTCTCCTTGAGAGTTGAGATATTGATGAACTTCAGCAGTTAGCTGCTAGATGCCGCTAGGTTGATCATGGAAGTTATATCTACAACAAACTTACAAAGAAAGTAAGCAAGGTGCTTAAATACAAGAAAAAGTAAGAAATCACTGTTGGTGTTTGCGATAAAGGAAGGAATGATTTAAAGCAAAGAGCAGCAAAAGCTACCTCTATCTTACCGTGTATTCCAAAGAATACACCAAGCATAACCAACCCCTTCACGAAGTAGTGTTTTGCGGGGTACAAACACCACTCCGTGACGTACAACAGCTAAGCAACCAATGCAAAAAAATAAAATAAAATAATAAAAAAAAAAAACGAGCCTTACAGTAGTCGCATATGATGTGTAACATCTGACATAGATGAAACCTCACGTGAAATTGTTGATACAGCGGTATTTTATAGTATTATTGGCACAAATATTAATCTATTGTAAAAGGGAGTGTTTTACAGATATTGTAGTTTATAATACGGAACTCATTTTATTAGATGATTTGTAGCTTCCACCAGCACTAGCCTAAATAAAGAATACGATATGGATCAACTAGATTAATAGACGCGACACCGCTCATAACCTTAAATTCCTTATAAACAGGTCCTCTTGATTCACAGACCAAGACGTAATTTCATATGGATTCTGTTAAAATGAGTCATATTGATATGATAAATATCGTTTAAAATTATAATCTGGTAGCAAAAATATTTACCCCGTCCGGGATTCAAACCCGAGATCTCTAGATTCACAGTCATAGGCAATAACCCCACGGCTATTTCGACTACGCAAATTTTGTGCACAAGATGGTGGCTTATTTCCACGTTCCAATAATACTGCATTACGGAATTAAGTTTCATTTATATTTTGCTTGTTTCGATAATGTTCCTGAGTGACACTGAGTTTAAAATGCCTTATGCCAATGCAATGCCGACTACTTACAATGCTTGATATCAAGGCATTTTACCATTTAAACACTGATATGAAGAATTCGAAGATGTACCATCTCATTTGTTTAAATCACTTGATACCAGATTTCACATGACCGTTTTCCGTTCAGTATGTCATATACATTCCACATGGCCAAGAGCGCGTTATGGTATTAATTTTCGACACCGCGCGCTGATTGTGTCTCTTACCAGTGCCAGCTGGATCGATCGATCGAGTTGGCAGTGCGTCTTACACTTCCGTTCGATCCACCACTGCCAGCTAGGGCACACTTCCATTCGATCGATTGAGCGGGCAGTGCATACTTCCGTTGTCCACCACTGCCAGCTAGTACACTTCCGTTTGATCGATCGAGCGGGCAGTTCATACTTCCTTTGTCCACCACTGCCAGTTAGTACACTTCCGTTTGATCGATCGAGCGGGCAGTGCACACTTCCGTTTGATCCACCACTGCCAGCTCGATCGTTCCGATCCACTTCCGTCCCAAATTTTCAAAATCACTCCCACAAAACTATCCAGCAACCGAGCGGAAGGATGTTACACATCAATAATACCGATGCACGACTGTATAACCAGCCCCTGCACGAAGCGATGCTTACACAGCGCCGCGCCGTAGAGTAGAACAGATAAGCAACCAATTCTAGTAGGTAGTCATGCACAACTGTATAACCAGCCCCTACACGATGCAGTGAGGCTTCCTTACACCGGGAAGTAGAACAGATAGGCAACCAATTCAACTAAATAAAAATGCACAACTGTATAAACAGCCCTTGCACGGAGGAAAGCTACGAAGCTTTCTTACACCACGCCGTGATGTAGAACAAATAGGCAACCATTTCAACTTAGTAGAAATGCACATCTGTATAACCAGCCCCTGCACGAAACAATGCTATGGAGCTTCCTTCGTGTATTTGAACGGGTAGGCAACCAGTTCATGTAACTTGTAATACACAACTGTATAACCAGCCACTGCACGAAGCAGTGACGCCGTGATGTAGAACAGGCAGGCAACCAATTCTACACACTAGTAATGCACAACTGTATAACCATCCCCTGCACGAAGCAATGCTATGAGGCTCCCGTACACCGCGCCGTGAAGTAGAAGAGGAAGGCAACCAATTCAACTAAGGAGCAATGCACAACTGTGTAACCAGCCCCTGCACGAGGCAATGCTATGGAGCCTCCTTACATCGCGCCGTGAAGTAGATCAGACAGGCAACCAATTCCACCAAGTAACAACGCACAACTGTATAACCAGCCCCTGCACGAAGCAATGCTATGGAGCTTCCTTACACAGCACCGTGAACGCCCGAGAATGTTCTCCGCAGTGGGTACGTCCAGCTGTGAGTGGTTGAGTCATGAGTTTTAGTTGGCTGCACTGCACTGTGTCCTTCAAAGCGGGACTTCCCCGCGTGAGCTGTCGATATGCATCGCGATAAGTGCGCGAGTCTGCAGGTCTTCAGCGTGTATTACAGTCAGCGAGTGTTCGGATAGATTATTATTGGAAGAGTGCAACAGTATACAAGGGGTAATGTTTACTACTGAAGAGAGAGTTTTATTTTTGGTGGAATACGTTTCTCGCGAAGGCGATCGGTTTACAGAAAATGTAAAATTAAGATTTCAGGCGCGGTTTCCTAATTCAAAGTGTCCAAACCGTGGTACCATTCGGGATTTGGTAAGTAAATTTCGTGTGACTGGCTCAGTTCACGATGTACCGGGAACAGGCGAGCCTACGCTTTTAACAGACGAAAAACTTGATGAAATCTCCGATATAATGCTGCGAAGCCCAAGTAAATCAAGACGAAAATTAGCTCAACAAACAGGAATCTCCAAGTCGACAGCACATAAAGCTGTAAGAGACAAGCTTCAGTTGTTTCCTTATAGTGGGCGATGTATGGAAGATAGACATATGCTCTCGCGGACTTTTTTTTTGTAGAACTTTTCATGCTGAACAATTCTTACACTCATAGTATTTAGATATTTTTAACGGTTTGCCCAGCGTAAGCTTACAAAGCGCTCCGACGCCAGGTTTTTTTTATCCGCTATTCCACAAAAATCGTTACTGCTCGGCGTCCTTTGATCATAAATAAATTCCCCCCAGGGGCTCACATCTAGTGGGTTGTGGGTTGGCGACCACGGGGCCCCAGCTGAGTCCGGCATTGCTTCCACTTACTTGTGCCGGCTCCTCTCTTTCTTCTTTCCTGTCGACCTCCCTTGGTCAACTCTTGTTCTCTTCCGACCCCGACGGTATTAGGGTATCCGAGGCCTAGGGAGTCTCTTCCTTTCCCGCCTTAATTGGCCCTTGTCTCATCTTTTCTGATTCCCTCCTTCTGCGAGGGGTCAGCCTTCTTTTTCTTTTCATGTTATCTCCTGCCTTCTGCTTAAGGCCCTCAAGGAGGCCGGGTGTATGTAGCCCCACCACTTTTGGTGCACCCTAGGTAATGCTACACCCTCAGGGGCTCACGGCTGGTGAGTTCGGGAGTTGGCGACCCCGAGGGATTCCTGAGCTGGGTCCGTTTTCCCTTTTTGTCCCTTACCTTTGGGGCGGACCCTCTCCTCTTTCACTTTCCTATCTGCCTTTCATGGCTCTCCTTCCTTCCAAGCCCCTCAATCCGCCTTCTTCGAGGATTGAGGGCATTTCTTTTCCTCCTGTCCTTTATTTGCCTTATTCTCCTTTAGTTTTCCATTTCTTCTTCTAGTATGTAGGTTAGTAGTTAGTTTTAGTTTTAAGTTCGCATTTCATTTTCATCTTCACGATCACCCAAACCATCAGGGGCCGATAACCTAGATGTTAGGCCCCTTAAAACAACAATTATCATCATCATCATCATAAATAAATTATTTTCTACAGAAATCATACTCGATATATCCTATACAGAATGGTGAAAACCGCATCAAAATCTATCCAGTGGTTCTTGAGTTTACCAGTAACATCCAAGAAACGGGGACTTAGTTTTATACTAAGTAGAGATGATGCAAGTGGCAGCCGTGCTACCAACGTAACAGCTGTAGCTAGCTCTCGCAGACGCATGTAGGCGTTGCGGAGAACATTCCCGGACTCACTGTAGAACAGACAGGCAACCAATTCAACTAAGTACGAAGCAGTGAGGCTTCCTTACACCACGCTGTATAACCAGTAGGCTATCAGTATCATATCACGATATCATTCGAATAGTCCGGCTCCGTGGCTAAATGGTTAGCGTGCTAGGCTTTGGCCCAAAGTGCCTCGGGTTCGATTCCCGGCCGAGCCACAGGCATTCTAATCTCCTGGGGTTAATTCCCGTGGCTCGGGGACTGGGTGTATGTGCCGTCTTCATCCTCATTACGACGCGCAGGTCGCCCACGGGCGTCAACTACAAAGACCTGCACTGGGCCTCTCCGGAGGCCACACGATCTTCATCATCATCATCATCATCATTCGAATAGATTATTTGAATGTTGAATGAAGCACACACCGCTCCCTACCAGCACCCCAAATGATTCACGCCACCAAACCCTTCGAACTTTTGCAACAGGATTGTAAAATCTGGACAGCTCGTTTCTATTATGTATGTTCTGTTCTATTGCTGGACTAATGTATTATATTTGTTAACAGCAATATTCACATCTGCTACCAACAGTTTAAACATAAATACCTTAATAGTGGGCAAAATATTGACAGAATAAACACCACAAGTGCTGTGCTGGCGTTGCACATTTATCGTCCAGCTTCCTGTCATTCTGTACATGTATTCACCAAATTCATATTCATTAATACGAACCCCACAGTATAGCACTGTGTGTTGAATCGCGGATCACGATTGCAAAGGAGAGACAGAAGTAGGGATACCAAAGGTTCGAATACAGTGGCCATTCGAGTTGTTGTGTCCAGCGGAGTTCTCCACACTCCTTCCAGGTAAATGACGGCATTGTTCCTTATTTGGAGTCCCGCGTCACCTATCCCAATCCCTCCCCAGGGGCTCACATCTAGTGGGACGTGGGTTGGCGACCACGGGGTCCCAGATGAGTCCAGTATTGCTTCCACTTGCTAGTGCCAGGCTCCTCTCTATCATATTTCCTGCTGACCTTCCTTGGTAAACTCTAGTTCCATTCCGACGCCGACGGCATTAGGGTATTTGAGGCCAAGGGACTCCTTCACTTTTCCGCCCTAATTAGCCCGTGTCTCATCATTCCTGATACCCTCATTCTTCGAGGGTCAGACCATTTATTTTTAATTTCATGATATCTCCTCCCTTCTCCTCAAGGCTCCAAAGGAGGCAGAGTGTGTGTAGCCCTACCACTTATGGTGCACCATGGGTAGTGCCACACCCTCAAGGGCTCACTACCACTGGGGCGGATCCTCTCCTCTTTCACTTTCCTATCTGCCTTTCATGGCTCTCCTTCTTTCCTTAGACAACTGGTTGAGGGCTGAGGACCGGCCTGTACTTTGAAACAGCTTTAATTGAAAAGTTCCCTTTTATGTCTGCTAGAATGCACTCGCCCAATTAGGATTATCTTATGCTAAACCTTTTCGCCAGATGTCATGGTCTGTGTGGGACTCCATTGTTTAGCCTACTGTAGGCAATCAATACGCATCGAATTTGAACAATAATAAGTTGATAATACGATATTTTTATTTTATTTTAATGCGTTTGTAACAGCCTAGGCCTACTGTATTGTGTGTTAAAAGTCATTTGTTCTTACAAATCGATCTCACATGGTGCCTGTACTCTATCTGTTGGAGCTAGTTCAGGATATTAAATTAATACTTTTATTGCATCCAGATAGCAATGGAAAATAAAGAATGAACATGTAGCCTACACTAAAATTGCGCTCTGGGGATTTGAATTGCATAGTCTTTGATTGTTTATTTTACTACAGAGCTCTAAGTAGCGTTCACATGCTTGTCCATATAGTTGGCATACACACGTCACTGTAGGGTCATGGAAAGATTTTTGTTAATGTAATTAAGGAGGTGAAAATCATGGACAGCCAGACATGTAAACACATGCCTCAACTCAAAGTTGGATGTTGCCCACGTCCGATCGATCATGTCTCCAATTCCATAAATTTCTTGTGATATGTGTTCTCTCTCTTCCTTCAATGATGGTAGTAGTTTTTCCGAGGTTCTGGTGTTTGGTAGAGGTAAATAGTTTCTAAAGTCTTCAACCAAGAAATTATTATATTATACTCGTTGATAAAGACAAAAGAGTTATAGGGTAACTATACTCATATATTTAGGAGAAAGTAGGCTATATATTCTTTACTGAACATCTTGTTTTTATTTCTTTTTATTTTTAATGTAAATTTTATTTTTTTATTTTTATTTAATTTTAAATTTTAAATTTAACATTTTTATTTTTTATTTTTAATTTTTAATTTAATTTTATCCAAATGAGGCCTAGTGTTGGGATCACTGTTTTATTCACATCATTTAACTGTAACATATCCCATTTCATTAGGGGCCGATAGCCTCAATGTTATACCCCTTCAAACAATATTTATTATTATAATCAATGCTTGGACACCAACATGCTCCATCGTGTAATTGTAAGAGCAGCACACAGCTCGAGCTTCAAGACACAAGTGCACTCAAGAAATTAATAAATAATGAACGCTATATCGCATCCCTCTTGTTGGCCTTTTTCTGTCCCGCATTTCATTTCCTCCACGAATATTATTATACGTTCCACCTCCCGACTTTGTATTGTGCCCATTTCAACAATGAAATATGCAAATCACAGTTAGCCAGCAATGCTCAATCGGGAGTATCGGGGTTCATGTTATGTTCTCCCACTCTGTGACTTACACACTCTGGATTAATCATAGGATACACTTCAAAAAAATTATCCTACTATCAAAGCATTTAATTATTCAAGAATTTGGCGCTACAAAAATAAACATAAAACAACTGAAATTGCACTTCACACTTGTTCCAAAGACGAACAGGGAATTCAAAATATGATTCAAAGATATTAATTAATGGTTCTCCAAGAACCAAACAAAAACATCATCTGAGTTTCACTCCCATATAGCACAAATCCATACTTCTTACAAACGAGCTCCAAATGGCTCGGTGAATCTTACATGCATCGTGTTAACAAAAAAAACACACACACACCATTTAGTCTTAAAATGAGTCAATCTAGATTTGGTTACATTATTATAGTATGGCTACTTATTAATGCCGTTGGGCTCCCACAATGTTCAGTTTGTTACCATCTCTCTTCTCAAACTACCAACTCACTACCGCGCTTGGAAAAATTTGCGTATCTCCGAGTTATAGAAAACTACTGACAAAGTCAACTTAAGATAACTCCCAAATATCTCAAAATTCTCATCATAACTCGTGAACAAATTAAATCATTTAATAATAAAGTTAGGGATTTTATTATATTGTCTTCAAAGACAATTATATCATAAGGAAGCAACGATCTGAACTCTGAAAGCGATAATGATGAACGTAAAAGGACCTCAGTTCAAATACTGGGTCGTTAAAACAATCTTAAACACATCCGTGTAACATGAACCATTACAGCTCGTTCCTGACCTTTCTCTACAGGAGAGTTTCTAAGAGTGTGTCACAACGCTCGGCTAATTTATGGCTTTGAAAGGAGGGGACCACAGTCTCACCCTCTCGAGACGGACTACAAAGCGCCTGCTACCGTCCGCTCCAGTACGTTTCTTTTGAAAGACAAGGCATGTTAATTCAAATCAACAACAATACATTATTAGGTTCTACAGACCTATTCTCCAAGCTTCGGTAAAGTATAATTATGAAGTGTCATCATTAGTGGGTAAGATGATCGATGAAACAACAAATATATAAGGGCTTCGACGTAAAGGAATCTGAGTTCGTTCCTTTTAAATGCCTCGGGAACTACATCCAACGTTGAGGACTTACAACCAAGAGTTACAAGACCTGTGGTATCGGACCAACTGTCCATCATCTTTGCGACTTAGGGAAGGTATTCGCACTCATCCAGCGCTCACAATCAACATAATTTGCACCCTTTTCCAGTACAACCACATCATATTCGCGACTTAGGGAAGGTATTCGCACTCATCCCGCGCTCACAATCCACCATAATTCATTACCGCGACTAATTGTCCCTCAAAATTATCTTACTGAGCATTTCAACACGTTCCTAGCGTGACAAATTACAGAAAATGCACGACATGGCGCTCATTACATCAAATAGCCAAGTTGCCTTTCAAAAAAAGAAATAATAAAATTAAAATGAAAATTTGATCCTCGTCTCAAAAAGAATATAATCAGCATTAGCCTCTATCAACAATAATGAGATTTAACATTAAGAACAATATATCAACAATTCATATAAGGAGCTTCTGCAGCTACATCCTAACCCAATATAAAATTCATCACATAATTAATTTCTTTAATTATTATTATTATTATCATCGTGCTTGCGTTAAATAATTATATTATTTGCCATTATACTGATATTCCACTTTATATTTACCACAAGTGATTACTTAATACTTCAAATTACTTTTATTTCAATCATTAATCGTTCAGATCGCGCAACCTATATTTTCACATGTTTTCATACATCCCAATTTCAATTTCTGAGGATTTTACGCAAATCTTCCCAAAACACATAATACTGAAATTAGTACTCACATGATCCTTCCAGTCAGAGACCGGGTTTTCCAACGATGAAAACATTTCACCCACTCACTGATTCTTACGCCATACTTATGATCATAATTACACTTGGTAACACTCTTTTAAAATCACATGAAAAAAATACACTGATCATATTTAATCTAGAGAATACCCTTCTGGGATTAATTTTCACTTAAAACACAAATTCACTAAAAAGATCTAAATTACACTAAAAAAACCACTAAAATCAAATTACGTATAAATTTATCAATTCTGGCATTTATTACATTTGCCTTAACACACGTGATTTTCTTCTCCTTTCCCGTCTCCAAGGGGTGTACTTTGTTTGCTTCGGGTTCCTAATCCTATCGGGATGATTGAAAGTCTCGATCGAACTACCCTCACTGGAACGGTTGCTCCTCCTATTCCGTTGGTTTCGACTATCGGCTTAATGGACTTAATGCACGATATCGTATCTCGCTTGTTGCTAAATTGTTCGTTTAACACAAGTCTGTCACTGATGTTTTACTTCTAGGTTCGCTCGAACTATTATAACGGCGACCTAGTGATTTATTTCTCTGGTAATCCACACGTGGATTTTACTTTCTGATGCTGCGGTATTTTAACTATTGGAATAATTCCAATGTCTTACTGTTCGTTTGTCTTAACATAGACAATGCCTGGAATATCGATTCCTAAATTCTATCGCAATCCGCTCTAGCCTCCTCAGTTCAGGAACACTAGGCGTTACTATCACGTTTTACCCTGATCTGATTATTTAACGTAGATATAGAATTTTATAGTTCACTGTTCTCGGGTACTTCGAACTCCTATGATGCTGATACTTTAGCTGAAACTATTTAGGTTCGAGTACCTATCGCCGGTAATTGCTTAAGTCTACAGTCTAAAACTTTGACTGTATTTGTAAAAATTATAAAGTCCGAAGCTTGATGATACGTTTCCTATAACAAGGATTCTGATGCTTCTTCTCACGGCAATACTATTGACGATACTTAGACGGCGACTGCCATAATGGGTGCTCGTCTGCGACACAGAGTAACACGACCCATCACAGTCTAATGAATACTGCATTTAACGTTGGTGAAACAGTGCAAGACCCTCCCCGGGCCTGCCAGACTGAACACTTCTTCTTTGGCCCTTGGTCGGGTCCAAATTAGCGTATCTTGACGTGATGACGACTAACACTTGGGAATCAGCACGGCCTCCCACCGAGGTCCGTTGTAGACTGAATGAACGTCCTGGTTCGTCCAAAAAGATGAGATTCGTTCCTTCTCCAACCCTAACTTCTAAAATAATCGTCGTATAATTTTGAAAAATATATCTATAAAAAGCTCTCATTCTAAAAGTAAAAAGGGTTCCTTTAATTACAGAAATCGATCATACAATCACATGATATTAAATAAATGAGCTCCCGAAATGTGTGGGTAGTGGAGTTTTGTTTTCTCTTTCTTCCAGCTGCTGGCTCGGCGAATAACCAACTACGTAATGCTGCATGGGCACTTCTTTCCTGTGCAATTATTATTAACTTTTTCCACACACAAAAATCTCCTTCCCAGGATTATCAACAGTGACGGAGTCATTTCATTAGTTTAATGCCTGCAAATGGCTTCATTTTAATTATTTCTCTTCTTGCGCCATTGCGACGTTGTCAATTTACTGTTGAGTAAGGGCTTTATCCGAAACTTCTTCTCTGTCTTTCAGGACGGAAAAATACAAGTTCCATTTATAATCATGCGCCAGCCCTTTACTGCTGCGTCAATAGTGATCTCATGCTTCGGTACTCGCTGTATCTAGCTCTTGCGTCACCTCACAAAAGTCCAACGTCTTATTAACCCTTCAGAAACTTTTAGAAATCCATTCTAAAGTCTGCATTATTTCTCCTTTTTCTTGCATACAAGGGTATGGATTCGATACTTGAACCAGTCCACATGGGTTCAGTATGTACCATTATCATTAATATTTTAATAAATGAAGACACAATCCATGAATAACAATTAATTATTTATTGAACAATTCAAATATGATCAAAACAAGGCGATTATTGTATATCTAATTCATGAAGATTAGATAGTTGAAAGCACGGTTTAATGATATATGATTTGCTGGCGTTCAGTTGGCTTATAATGCCATTATTTAAGATACGTTTGGGGTGCGTGTTTCGTTGTTGTAGTATTAGTGTGTATTTGTAATTCAGTAAGGATTGGTAAGAAGGCAGCCGTGACCTTGCATTAAAACGAACATCCAGGCATAACACATAGCATTGTTGGCTGTCGCCCCGGAAGTCCAGGTTGGATTCCCGGTTCTGCCAAGAAATGTTATTCTGGTTTGAGGGCTGGAACGGGGCACACACAGCCTCGTGAGGCCAAAATGTGAAGAGGAGGGTCCGATTTCCACCTTAGCTGTCCTGGAAGTGGTTTTCCGTGGTTTCTCACTTTTACTCCAGACAAATGCCGGGATGGTTCCTAACGTGAGGCCACGACCGTCTCCTTCCTTCTCAATCCACACTTGAATTACAAAATAATAAACACACTAATACAGCCATCACAATAAGACAGGTTATCAGACAAAATACACACACCCAAGTACACGATGCTAAATGATCACAATGCCCTATCCCCTCAAACGAAACAACAACAGGGATCTAGCTTGTTGTTCACATAATTGAAACTTTTAGACATGAACTTTTGCGTCGACGCCGATGCTTTGGGATGTGTATATCTCCCTCCCCAGAGGTTCACAATTATGTGATTTGGAGACCACGGGACCTCAGCTGAGTCTGGTATTGCTTCCTCTTAGCCTACTTGTGCTAGGCTCCTCTCATTCATCCTTCCAGTCAATATCCTTGGTCAACTCTTGTTCTCTTCCAACCCCGACGGTATTAATGTATCCGACGCCTAGGGAGTCTTTCTTTTTCCCGCCTTAATTGGCCCTTAGTCTATTCTTTTTTCGAAGGTTATCTCCTTGGCATTCTTGGTATCTCCTGCCTACTGTAAGAGATAAAAGGAAAGCACGGTATGTGTAGCCCTACAATGCACCATGCATGGTGTACGTTGGATAGCGCCCTACTTTCAAGGGCTCACGGCTTAAACGGGGTGCACTCAGTCTTGTGAGGACAATTGAGTAGCTGTAGGACAGTGAGGCAGCGCACCGATCAGGAAAACGAAGATTAACGGTCGAAGGCACACGACGCGCTGACCACGCATCACCCCATAATCTGCAGGTCAAATGGGCAGCAGTCGCTTGGTAGGCCTAGGCCCTTCATGAGCTGCAGTGCCACGGGGTTTGGTTTGGTTTTTAGTTAGTTATTGGAGTTTTAATGGGCGGAACAGTGAGGTTATCTGCCCCGTTTGGTTTTTGACTTGGTAAGAAGCTAGGGATAATTTCACTGAGATCTTTAATTCAACCATTGACATGGCCTACTTCGAGAAATTTTATGTAAAACAAAAAGCGTGTTATGTTGTGTTAAATATCTTATGTAATATGTTTGCATGTTATGGCACCATAAATAGTCAGCTTGTTTTCCCGCCCAATGTAATTGGGCACAATTTGTGTTGACCAACTGGAAAGCATTCTTTAATAGAACTAGGCAACACTGAAAAATGGCTACTATCACTTCAATACTTCGAGAAATATAATGTTACTAGATATTGTCACTCGAACGTCAAATAAAGGGATTTGAAGGTTAGGGAGGCACAAATGAATAATTGTCCCACCACCTCTGAAATCAGTCTATATGCTAAACATGTGAATTTAAAATGAACTATCTAATTAAATGCATGTAGAAAACACTCGATATATTCTCTAATTTACGACAAGTCTCTCGCTCTGAACAAGATTACGTTTGTATTACCTTCTCCGCAGACACAATGCTAACTAGCAAGAGACAATAAACAAAAGGCAGGAAGGCGCGAATACGTCCAACTTTCTTCTCTGATAAAAGAATGTTTTCACTACTCCCCAACAGATCTCTCTAGTGTCCCACAGAGACAGTCAAGACAACCGCCGCGACAGATAAGGAGACACTTTCGCTTTCATCGTTTCAAAGCTTTTGAATTGTGTCGCAACAAAATATATACCCTAACATTGTGGGTCCCCTCCGGAGCGACTAGCACACTGCCTTTCTTCAGGCGTAATACTTTCCTGCGCCACTGTCTTAGATGTTTCTGCCGCTCGTATTTATAGAACTATAGCCTTCAAGTAGGGTACAGAAAATTATGGGAGTTATAACAAATGCCACAGTATTTTATTTCCCCCAGGGGCTCACAAGTAGTGGAACGTGTTTTGCCCAACACTGGACCCCCAGCTGAGTCCGGCATTGCTTTCACTTACTTGTGACGAGCTCCTAACTGTCACCTTTTCTTTCGGCCTCCCTTGGCCACCTTTTGTTCTCTTCCGACTCCGATAGTATTAAGGTACCGGAGACCTAGGTAGTCGTTCATTTCCCCTTCTCTCTTCTTTCCTGATCCCTCATTCTTCGTGGGTCAGACATCTTGTTTTTCTTTTAATGATATCTCCTGCCTTCTGCTGAAGGCCCTAAAAGAGGCAGGGTGTATGCTTTAGCTGTATGTATGGTCGCCGAACCCAGGGCGTATGACAGGGATATTATCCTGGCACCTGTAGTGAAAGGCTATGCTGACAATTTCAGCCCAAATTTTACTTTCGTGGACGATAACGATCGTCTTTCTTTAGGAGAATGTTACCACATAATGGAATGGCCTGCCTATGCTCCTGATCTCAATTGTGTAGAGCAGACGTGGACACTGCTTAATAAATAAGTCCGTACTCACTTTCATCCCCACTGTGCTCCATGGCAATATGCTAAACTATTTTTGGTGTGTGTTTATTTTGGTGTGATTTAAACACGTGTGGAGGAAAGCTATATCGTGTTTAAATATTGCGCAGGATTATAAAATAATAACGCTAGAGCATGTGAGTAAATTGATAACAATTTGTATTAAAAATCTGTAACGTGATTACCCAGATTTCACCTGATAACGTTCTACCACATGACAGAGTGATTCCAGCGCTGCTGATAAGTAAATTCAGTGAATTAGTGAAAGCAGATATGTATTGGCAATTTCATAACGATCTGCACAGTGTATTGATGATGATAATTGTTGTTTTAAGGGACCTAACACCTAGGTTGTCGGCCCCTAATGGTTTGGGTGATAGTGATAATGAATTATAATTATAATGGTATGACACCTACAACTAGAACTGACTACGGACTTAACAACTAACTTACAGGCTAAAAAGAGATGCGTAAATAAAAAGGAAAAGAAAAGAAATAATGGACAGGAGGAAAAGAAATACCCTCAATTCACGAAGAATGAGGATTGAAGGACTTGGAAGGAAGGAGAGCCATGAAAGGGAAAAAAGGAGCGGGCCCACCCCAAAGTCAGTGGAAAAGGGGGGAAAAACGGACCCAACTCAGGAATCCCACGGGATCACTAACTCCCAAACTCACCAGCCGTGAGGGAGCAGCACTGTCCAGGGTGCACCAAAAGTGGTGGGGCTACACACACCCTGTCTCCTTGCGGGCCTTGTGCAGAAGGCAGGAGATAACATGGAAATAGAAAAAGGCTGACCCCTCTAAGAATGAAGGTAGCAGGCAAGATGAGTCAAGGACCAATTAAGGCGGGAAAGTGAAAGATGATGATGGTGATAGTTGTTTTAAGGGGCCTAATATCTAGGTTATCAGCTCCTAAGGGTTTGGGTGATAGCGAAAATGACAATGAAATGTAATCTAAAACAAAAACTAACCTCACACTTACATACTAGAAGAAGAAATGGAAAACAAATGAAGAATAAGGCAAATTAACTTCAGGAGAAATAGAAATGCCCTCAATCCTTGAGGAACGTCGAAGGAAGGAGGGTCCGCCCCAGAGGCAATGGAAAAAGGGGAAAAACCGGACCCAGCTCAGGAATCCCTCGGTGTCACCAACTTCCGAAATCACCAGCCGTGAGCCCTTGAGGGTGTAGCACTATCGAGGGTGCACCAGAAGTGGTGGGGCTACATACACCGTGCCTCCTTTAGGACCTTGTGCAGAAGGCAGGTGATATCATGAAAGGAAAAAGAAGGCTGACCCCTCGAAGAATGAGGTTATCAGGAAAGATGAGACAAGGGCCAATTAGGGCGGGGAAGTGAAAGACTCCCTAGGCCTCGGATACCATCGGGGTAGGAAGAGAACAAGTGTTGACCAAGGGAGGCCGACAGGAAAGTTAAATAAAAGGAGCCCGGCACAAGTAGGTGGAAGCAATGCCAGACTCAGCTGGTGTCCCATGGTCGCCAACCCACGTCCCAAAAGTTGTGAGCCCCTGGGGGTGTATATTCAGTGTTTTTAAAAGCAAAATTGGATTAATAAATTTAGTGTTTTCCAAATATGAATCGATTCGACACCATAAGTGCAGCTTGTAGGATTTCCTACTGTACCCGATACCTAGTTGAGGCTATCGGCTACGCCAGCAGACATTAAGCCGTAGTTGAGATTTTAGGAAGAGTTAAGAAAAGATAGCGCTCAAATCGATTCAAGAGGAATGTCAAGATGACGTAGAAGGTCTAGGATTAAGAAGGCACTGACCGCAGTCAAGCAGATGGAATTATGGATGGAATTATGAAGCTTTATTAAGATCTATATGGAACATGGTATTTAAACATCTCAGAAGAGGAGATATAACAAGCATTATATGTGGTAATAATTTGAAGGAAGTCAGATATCCCTTCAGTTATTTTATAACTTAATGGCCGAGATGATCGGGGTTCGAGATTATATTTGTGACGCAAGACCACAGAGGTGGGGAGAACGTCACGTGACTGCGCCAGGGAGGTTCAGGTCAATGCAGTCTAGAGACAGTCAGTTGAGCTCAGTGAACCACGCAGTCGAGCTCTGTAAGCAGAGGAGTCAAGTACAGTTAGCACGGCAGTTGAATTCAGACAGCGAGCTGAGTGGGACATGCGCCGAGCGTATGGTTAAGGTCGCGCAGCGAACAGCTTTTGTGACGGAAAGTGAAAGCGACAGTTTTAACTTCACCAAGCAGCGAACGAACAGTAGGTCAATGAGCCGGGCGGACAACCGCAGTAGGCAGCGTGAAGACCGGTTACAGAACCAGCTGTACGGGCCCAAGCAAGCATAGAAGGCCGGGGTTTAGAACAGTACTGTAAAACGAGTTGGAGAACTCATTTCAAGCTGCATTTTGGTAACGCAGAACAGCATAGTAGAGCGACATGGCGAGGCCAGCTTTAGGCGGAGATTGTTCTAGAGCATTGCAGTATGGACGAGCGGGTTATTTCCAATTTTATACGCAAGCATTATGACAGAAGCTGAACTTCATTACAACATTGAGTTGGAACGTTCATTCAGCATTTGAATTGTACAGGCAGATAGTTACGAGATACTGCAACTGTGAACTTCGAATGAACATAGTTTTTCAATGACATTACGACTATGCATTTCATAACGCATTCCAAGCAACATTAACGAGTTTATGCAAATGAAATGTTTCAAGCAAATGCACTTATAAACTTTGGCTCGTGCATTAATGCAACTTTTTCTTATGAAGTGTTATAAATTACCGAGTACGAACACAGCTACAGGGTGTTTCGTAAACTTAGACACTCTCATATAAAGTTTTATTTTATGAAAGTGAGCAGTTATTGGAAATTGAAATTTCAACACTCAAACCGAACATTGTATGGAACAGTGGCGTAACGTAGAAGAGGAATAGGGGGTCCGCTGTTTCTATGAACTTTTTCGTGAGGATTTGGACAGTATCCGCTATGGATAACCAGCAGTTCATCATGTCGGAGTAAACGCAGACAGAGACGCGATGGCACCACAGAGCGATGGATTCGATTCCTGACGAGAAGGAGGTCCACCAGCTGATTCACTTGGGATTCGAAGGCAATCGTCATTTCGTGGGTGAAATGATATTCACGCCGATCTTTCGAGAAATTCATTACATAAGGAAAATCGACGATCTTTGAAATTTAATAACAGCTGATTATGAAAAGGTACTGTAAGAGTTATAACTTCCTGATACGATTATTTTCATGAATACTGGGCACACATGTATACTTTTCTAATAGGAGTGATACGATTATTTAGACATGGTTTGACTTTATATGCTTCAGAATTTTGCTAGAATATGGCGTGACCATATGATATGGCAGGCATCATTATACGAAATTCTCACCATTGGTTGGCTTTATTAAGCAGATGTTTGGTCTTTTAGACATTTTCCAGCAAGGATAGTTTTCATGAATAGTTTTTTTTTGTGTGACGAGTATTTCGAACTCGTGATCTGCAATTGATTATCTACAATTACTTCGTCAGTTCATTGCATACTAGCGAGTGTGTATTATTCATCAGTAGGGATTTTTCCATTGGATTGTTTGGAGATATTAAGATGTTATTCACTTTAGTGAATGAATATCGCTTTTATATGACAACTAGAGACTTGTTGATTCCTATCTGGTACATTCACTCATTTAGTCTTCGAGATGGGGTCTTTCGTATTTATACGATTGTATGGTGGTTACTCATCTTACCCATCGTTCAGGGCACTATCATGATTAGTCGACGGGGCGAGGTCTTTCGTATTTATACGATTGTACGGTGGTTACTCATCTTACTTGCCATTGAGGAACTCATTTTTATCATCCGAGTGTACATGAGATTGTAAGAGAATCAAACAAGGAACTACTAGTCACATATCAGTCGAAATTTTGTTAAATAAAGTACAGATAAATGTCAGCAGGGTTACATTTAGTAATTCTTGTTTGCTAATCCAATATTTTGTTGCTATACTCTTTTGAGAGTACTTTCAGTTTAACAGCTGGTACAGCTGATGCTTTTGATGATTTTTATAATTGTGTTTGATACCTTTGAGAAGGATTTAAAGTAATTGAATCTTGTAAGATGAATCATTAATGGTCAGATTTATTTTAAGGCAGATCAGTATTGCAGATTTTGATATGAGAGATTATAGCACATTGGTGTTTTTCTGTGATGTGAATTATGAGAATTGTAAGAGAATTTATGCTATTTGAAAGCAGATCTTGAATTACTAAGGTAATATTTTTTCCAATTGTTTAAGAAGTTGTCTAGATGTGATCAGAGTGATTACAGTTATTGGAGATTGTGTGCGTTGATAATTTGAAGCCAGTTATATATTTTTTGTAGATCATGCAACATGGTTAAGTGAAGTTTGTGATAGGCATTTTGTGGAAGTTGCCAAGTGATAGTTGCAATGTTGCTAATGTATTTTGAGGCAGACATGAGGTTGTCGAACCCAGTCTAGCGTAATTGTTGAGATTCATGCTGTATGTGCTGAATATTTATGGAGTTTTGTGGAATATTTGTGGTATTCAAATGTGATATTTGAAGAAGTGAGGATATATAATATCGTTGTGGATAGTCAGATCCAACGTGATGTCGTGAAGGCAATAATATTTTTTGGCATGATAATTAAATACGAGATATAACTTGGAAGTGATAAAACTGTAAGACAACGTTCTATAACCCATATTAAACAATTTGTTAGGAAATTAAACAAATAAATAAAGTTGATAATACAAGATTTTCTGAGAATAATAATTAATGAAATAATAATCTGAAATTTAAGCATATTAATGATCTGACCTAATGAAATAAAAATCAGAATGACTAGATGAAATAATAAAAATCTAAATAACCAGAAGAATAAAATTTAAATAAATTGATAAAATTAAATTTTGGAATAAATCAATGAATTAAATAAATGGATGGATTAAAGATTGGATAAATAAACTGATTTAAATAAATTTATAGATGATTGGATAGATGATGAATAACTGAATTAGAAGGTGATAATTAATTAAAGAGGTTGATGATTAATGAATTTATATGGATTAAAATAAATTTAATTGAGATATAATTTGAGGAATTGCAACTTGAGTTGAGGAATTAAACAATTTGTATTGATGATTTAAGATGATTTAATCTGAAGAAGATGATAAAATAAGATTGTGTGAATAATTAGAAAGTATAATGAAGTGATGATAATAATTTTCATTTAAATGATTTAATGGTGATGAGTTAATGATTCTGACAAGAATATGTTGAATTTTGAGATGAGAATTAATGTGAGAAATATTTAACTTTGATGATGATGATAATGATGGCCAATGAGCAGGGGATTTTCTGTAATTCACGAACAAGCAATTATTAATGACAATGTAAATAGTGTAAATTAATTATTCGATGTTTAGGAGCATTTTACTAACATATTTAACATTTGAATTATGCCATGCAAGCCATAAGTTACGTGATATTTAAAATATGTGATTATAATATGTGTATGTTTAGACAGATTAATAATTTTTTTCAAATCCACATTTTTGATGTTAAATTAAAGAGAAATTAGGTCTCAGGTATCACAAATGTCAGTGACGAAAGACATAGTGCTACAGTGATCCTGAGAACCCAAGAGAACTTTAGAGATTTTTCTTGTTCTATGTGGATGAAATATTTTTGATTAGAAAAGAGATGGTTCGATTTTTGGACAATGACAGTTTAACGTTGGCATTCGACCATACTCTCAGGTAGGATGAATATTTAAAATGTCTGTCTGACTATCAAAGTGAAATAAATTTGTTTTTATCTTAGTTGTGATCTGATGATGGTGTGATTTTCCTTTTTCTTTCCTTGTCTTGATTAAGGCTTAACCGGAAAGGATGTGGTTTGCTAGGAATTCAGTTGATGGCGCCCATTTATATTTGCATTTTTTATTAAACTTAAGCCCGTAACGACCCTAGAGATACTTTGTCTCGTGTTACCCACTGCTTTTTCGATATCTCAGCTGAATTTCCGACACATTCCTTATTTGGCTAGAGGTTCATTTAACTCCGCTCTGTCCTGGAACTCCAGGAATGCGATGTAATAGCAGATGGGTCATCGCATCCCCAGGACGAACGGGTACAGAGAGAGAGGGAGAATTGGCTTTACCCACCTGTGGGGCTTCGATTTTGTTTATTCTATGGAATTACATCAGATTTAGATTACTGAGAGATTGATCTCAATTTCATTTAATTGTGTTACAAAATTTATTAAACTTAGTCAGACAATATACTTGTGTGCCCATTCCAGTGTTCATGTTAATCGTATTAGTATTATATCATGTTAGTTATAAGACATTTTTCCTATACCCAAGTGAATGCAGGAATTGAGACATTGTCATGTGTTGTCTAACGTCTCTGAATAAAACGTATATTGAAAATATAATTATGTTGCCGGAAGATTTAGCTAAGGTGTTAGGAGAGTTAGAGAGTGGTATGTCTGGTATTGCAGAAACTATTTCTAAAATGGAAACGGAAGTTAAAGAACAGATAAATAGTTCAGAAGCTAGGTTAGAAGCTAGATGTAAAGAAAATGTGCAAGCATTACAGACTAGTAATGAAGAAAATTTAAAATCATTACAGATTAGTAACGAAGCTAATGTAAAATTATTACAGTCAACTAGTGAAGAAAGTTTAAAGTCATTAGAGACTAGGTTACAGTCAAATAGTGAAGACAATTTAAAGTCATTGGAGACTAGATTACAGACTAGTAGTAAAGATGAGTTGATGTTATTGGAGACAAGACTACAGTCAAATAGTGAAGCTAACTTGAAGGATAATTTTAAATCATTGGAAGAGAAATTACAAGCTCGTAGTGAAGAAACTGACACAGAGTTAGAAAACAAGTTAACTAGGTTAGAGAATAGATTAACATTAAAGAATAATGAAATGCTTAAGACTTTACAATTAGATATAATTGCAGTAAATATGAAAGGAGAGGAAAATGTTCAAATATTAAGAAAGAATATTATTGAATTAGAAAGTAGAGGAGAAGAAAACATTCTTACTTTAAGAACAGACGTTATGTCTATACAGAAAGACATTAAATCGGATGTATCGAAGTTGAGATTCGACATCGTTGGTTTAGTGGCAGATGTAGGCAAAATTCAAGAGTGGTCTACCGAAGTATCTTTCGAAACTAAAATCAAAGGTCTAGAGATGAATCTAGGTAATGAGATCAAAGATTTAAAGTCAGTAATTGGAACCATTAAAGAGGAAGTCTTAGGAGAGGTTAATTCTAATTTAAAATCATTAGAGAATCAATTGCAGAAAGATATTAGGAAAATGGATGATGGTATAGAGCAAAAGGTTAATGAAAACTTAGCTTTATTCAAAAATAGAGTCGGTGCAATCGTGGAAGAACGGTATAGTGAGGTCGATGCCGAAGCAAAAGAAAAACGTGCAGGATTAGATGAGAAATTAATCGCAGGTATGGCGAACTTAGAAGCGAGATTTACGGAGAACAAGGAAGCGATGAAGATAGATTCAACTCTATTTAGGACAGATGTTGATCTGTTAAAGGAACAAGTCGCGTCAGTAAAGAATACATGCGAAGACAAGAGTGACAAGTTGAAAAACGATTTAGACGAGAGTAACAAAACGCAGAATGTTACGTCGTTAGATGAGTTGAAGACTCAGGTCAAGACCGTAGAGAAATTGGCAGAAGATAGGATGACTAAACTAGAATCTATGATTAATAGTTTCTCAAGTCAAAATATTACATCAGGGGAAATATCCATAAATCAGACAGCGATAGACCGCAGTATGAGTAATCAAGAAGTTAGCATGGAAGAAGACCGTCAAATGCAACCGAATGTGACATTCGAAAGGGCAAGTTCAACCCCTCAGGATAATCCGAGTTCGAATAGGAGTACGTTGGGTACAAGTGAACGATACTCAGGTCCAGTTACTATTATCAGAAATCTGGATGACAAGCCGAGGAAGTTTTCTGGAAATACAGGGAGTCACACCAGTCGAATTTCTGCGAGATATTCGAGACTACATGGCAGAACATAGAGTAGCCAAGGAGAGAGAACTAAGGATAGTCGAACGCGCCTTAGATGGGTCTGCGTTAACTTGGTTTAGAGCATTCAGAAGCAATTTTGCGAATATGGAGCAATTTGCAATAGCATTCTTAAGGAGATTTTGGAGTGCAGAGGATCAGCTGAACGTAAGAGCAGAAATGTACTCGAAGCGTTATTCTACGTCACATCCGACGCATTATGCCAATTATTTTACTTCACAATTGGCTAAATTACAGTTTCTGATTCCTCCATTGCCAGAAGAAGAGCTTTTGCAAGCTATAGCGAGACAGTTACCGATTGAGGTACAGCGATCACTCATAGCGTCGGAAGCAAACACACTTGAGCACTATGACGACATTTTACGGCGATTAACAAGCGCTCAAGTTACACCTAGAAATGCAAGAAACGACAATCGAAACACGAAAGAGGTGAATGCAGTAGTCGTTGATAACGCAGCTCAGACGGACAGAAGAGATTCCTGGGAAAACAGAAGGAACGAAGGAAATCGAGGAAACATCCGTAACGTTCGTGGAAATGATCGATATAGAGGACCATATGAGAGGCCATACGATCAGGAAGCAAGAGACAGCCGATACAGAAATTATAATCAGAATTCCAGATATCAAGATAGGAATCGATACAACAATAGATATCGTGGTAGAAACAACTGGAGCCAAGGTCAACAATATAATCGGAACGACATGCAGGATGGCCGAAGAAACGATCCAAATGAAGGACGAGATAATCGTGAATATGAGAGATCGAGTCAAGAGAGTAGACAGCCTAATACACCACCCGAGGAGACAGTCAGAGATGTCAATCGAGCAAGCACGAGTAGTGAAGGAAGAAATAGACGTCAAAGTAATACAGAATCAAGATGCTAATCATTGGAAGTCAATCATCATTGTTGAGAGTCAGAAAGTACCATCATGCTGAATGAGAGGATTGTAGAGCTATCGTGTACATGTGTTATATATAGAATGCCTGAGAGTGTATTTATTTCTCAATCCTGATAAAAAAGGAGATGTACGGGAGAGATGTTCCCGATACCTAGTTGAGGCTATCGGCTACGCCAGCAGACATTAAGCCGTAGTTGAGATTTTAGGAAGAGTTAAGAAAAGATAGCGCTCAAATCGATTCAAGAGGAATGTCAAGATGACGTAGAAGGTCTAGGATTAAGAAGGCACTGACCGCAGTCAAGCAGATGGAATTATGGATGGAATTATGAAGCTTTATTAAGATCTATATGGAACATGGTATTTAAACATCTCAGAAGAGGAGATATAACAAGCATTATATGTGGTAATAATTTGAAGGAAGTCAGATATCCCTTAAGTTATTTTATAACTTAATGGCCGAGATGATCGGGGTTCGAGATTATATTTGTGACGCAAGACCACAGAGGTGGGGAGAACGTCACGTGACTGCGCCAGGGAGGTTCAGGTCAATGCAGTCTAGAGACAGTCAGTTGAGCTCAGTGAACCACGCAGTCGAGCTCTGTAAGCAGAGGAGTCAAGTACAGTTAGCACGGCAGTTGAATTCAGACAGCGAGCTGAGTGGGACATGCGCCGAGCGTATGGTTAAGGTCGCGCAGCGAACAGCTTTTGTGACGGAAAGTGAAAGCGACAGTTTTAACTTCACCAAGCAGCGAACGAACAGTAGGTCAATGAGCCGGGCGGACAACCGCAGTAGGCAGCGTGAAGACCGGTTACAGAACCAGCTGTACGGGCCCAAGCAAGCATAGAAGGCCGGGGTTTAGAACAGTACTGTAAAACGAGTTGGAGAACTCATTTCAAGCTGCATTTTGGTAACGCAGAACAGCATAGTAGAGCGACATGGCGAGGCCAGCTTTAGGCGGAGATTGTTCTAGAGCATTGCAGTATGGACGAGCGGGTTATTTCCAATTTTATACGCAAGCATTATGACAGAAGCTGAACTTCATTACAACATTGAGTTGGAACGTTCATTCAGCATTTGAATTGTACAGGCAGATAGTTACGAGATACTGCAACTGTGAACTTCGAATGAACATAGTTTTTCAATGACATTACGACTATGCATTTCATAACGCATTCCAAGCAACATTAACGAGTTTATGCAAATGAAATGTTTCAAGCAAATGCACTTATAAACTTTGGCTCGTGCATTAATGCAACTTTTTCTTATGAAGTGTTATAAATTACCGAGTACGAACACAGCTACAGGGTGTTTCGTAAACTTAGACACTCTCATATAAAGTTTTATTTTATGAAAGTGAGCAGTTATTGGAAATTGAAATTTCAACACTCAAACCGAACATTGTATGGAACAGTGGCGTAACGTAGAAGAGGAATAGGGGGTCCGCTGTTTCTATGAACTTTTTCGTGAGGATTTGGACAGTATCCGCTATGGATAACCAGCAGTTCATCATGTCGGAGTAAACGCAGACAGAGACGCGATGGCACCACAGAGCGATGGATTCGATTCCTGACGAGAAGGAGGTCCACCAGCTGATTCACTTGGGATTCGAAGGCAATCGTCATTTCGTGGGTGAAATGATATTCACGCCGATCTTTCGAGAAATTCATTACATAAGGAAAATCGACGATCTTTGAAATTTAATAACAGCTGATTATGAAAAGGTACTGTAAGAGTTATAACTTCCTGATACGATTATTTTCATGAATACTGGGCACACATGTATACTTTTCTAATAGGAGTGATACGATTATTTAGACATGGTTTGACTTTATATGCTTCAGAATTTTGCTAGAATATGGCGTGACCATATGATATGGCAGGCATCATTATACGAAATTCTCACCATTGGTTGGCTTTATTAAGCAGATGTTTGGTCTTTTAGACATTTTTCCAGCAAGGATAGTTTTCATGAATAGTTTTTTTTTGTGTGACGAGTATTTCGAACTCGTGATCTGCAATTGATTATCTACAATTACTTCGTCAGTTCATTGCATACTAGCGAGTGTGTATTATTCATCAGTAGGGATTTTTCCATTGGATTGTTTGGAGATATTAAGATGTTATTCACTTTAGTGAATGAATATCGCTTTTATATGACAACTAGAGACTTGTTGATTCCTATCTGGTACATTCACTCATTTAGTCTTCGAGATGGGGTCTTTCGTATTTATACGATTGTATGGTGGTTACTCATCTTACCCATCGTTCAGGGCACTATCATGATTAGTCGACGGGGCGAGGTCTTTCGTATTTATACGATTGTACGGTGGTTACTCATCTTACTTGCCATTGAGGAACTCATTTTTATCATCCGAGTGTACATGAGATTGTAAGAGAATCAAACAAGGAACTACTAGTCACATATCAGTCGAAATTTTGTTAAATAAAGTACAGATAAATGTCAGCAGGGTTACATTTAGTAATTCTTGTTTGCCAATCCAATATTTTGTTGCTATACTCTTTTGAGAGTACTTTCAGTTTAACAGCTGGTACAGCTGATGCTTTTGATGATTTTTATAATTGTGTTTGATACCTTTGAGAAGGATTTAAAGTAATTGAATCTTGTAAGATGAATCATTAATGGTCAGATTTATTTTAAGGCAGATCAGTATTGCAGATTTTGATATGAGAGATTATAGCACATTGGTGTTTTTCTGTGATGTGAATTATGAGAATTGTAAGAGAATTTATGCTATTTGAAAGCAGATCTTGAATTACTAAGGTAATATTTTTCCAATTGTTTAAGAAGTTGTCTAGATGTGATCAGAGTGATTACAATTATTGGAGATTGTGTGCGTTGATAATTTGAAGCCAGTTATATATTTTTTGTAGAT
The DNA here is from genome assembly GCA_946902985.2 of Meconema thalassinum. NCBI lineage: Eukaryota > Metazoa > Arthropoda > Insecta > Orthoptera > Tettigoniidae > Meconema > Meconema thalassinum. Next base: position 283,224,483 of record OX336392.1, read on the forward strand.
CATGCAACATGGTTAAGTGAAGTTTGTGATAGGCATTTTGTGGAAGTTGCCAAGTGATAGTTGCAATGTTGCTAATGTATTTTGAGGCAGACATGAGGTTGTCGAACCCAGTCTAGCGTAATTGTTGAGATTCATGCTGTATGTGCTGAATATTTATGGAGTTTTGTGGAATATTTGTGGTATTCAAATGTGATATTTGAAGAAGTGAGGATATATAATATCGTTGTGGATAGTCAGATCCAACGTGATGTCGTGAAGGCAATAATATTTTTTGGCATGATAATTAAATACGAGATATAACTTGGAAGTGATAAAACTGTAAGACAACGTTCTATAACCCATATTAAACAATTTGTTAGGAAATTAAACAAATAAATAAAGTTGATAATACAAGATTTTCTGAGAATAATAATTAATGAAATAATAATCTGAAATTTAAGCATATTAATGATCTGACCTAATGAAATAAAAATCAGAATGACTAGATGAAATAATAAAAATCTAAATAACCAGAAGAATAAAATTTAAATAAATTGATAAAATTAAATTTTGGAATAAATCAATGAATTAAATAAATGGATGGATTAAAGATTGGATAAATAAACTGATTTAAATAAATTTATAGATGATTGAATAGATGATGAATAACTGAATTAGAAGGTGATAATTAATTAAAGAAGTTGATGATTAATGAATTTATATGGATTAAAATAAATTTAATTGAGATATAATTTGAGGAATTGCAACTTGAGTTGAGGAATTAAACAATTTGTATTGATGATTTAAGATGATTTAATCTGAAGAAGATGATAAAATAAGATTGTGTGAATAATTAGAAAGTATAATGAAGTGATGATAATAATTTTCATTTAAATGATTTAATGGTGATGAGTTAATGATTCTGACAAGAATATGTTGAATTTTGAGATGAGAATTAATGTGAGAAATATTTAACTTTGATGATGATGATAATGATGGCCAATGAGCAGGGGATTTTCTGTAATTCACGAACAAGCAATTATTAATGACAATGTAAATAGTGTAAATTAATTATTCGATGTTTAGGAGCATTTTACTAACATATTTAACATTTGAATTATGCCATGCAAGCCATAAATTACGTGATATTTAAAATATGTGATTATAATATGTGTATGTTTAGACAGATTAATAATTGTTTTCAAATCCACATTTTTGATGTTAAATTAAAGAGAAATTAGGTTTCAGGTATCACAAATGTCAGTGACGAAAGACATAGTGCTACAGTGATCCTGAGAACCCAAGAGAACTTTAGAGATTTTTCTTGTTCTATGTGGATGAAATATTTTTGATTAGAAAAGAGATGGTTCGATTTTTGGACAATGGCAGTTTAACGTTGGCATTCGACCATACTCTCAGGTAGGATGAATATTTAAAATGTCTGTCTGACTATCAAAGTGAAATAAATTTGTTTTTATCTTAGTTGTGATCTGATGATGGTGTGATTTTCCTTTTTCTTTCCTTGTCTTGATTAAGGCTTAACCGGAAAGGATGTGGTTTGCTAGGAATTCAGTTGATGGCGCCCATTTATATTTGCATTTTTTTATTAAACTTAAGCCCGTAACGACCCTAGAGATACTTTGTCTCGTGTTACTCACTGCTTTTTCGATATCTCAGCTGAATTTCCGACACATTCCTTATTTGGCTAGAGGTTCATTTAACTCCGCTCTGTCCTGGAACTCCAGGAATGCGATGTAATAGCAGATGGGTCATCGCATCCCCAGGACGAACGGGTACAGAGAGAGAGAGGGAGAATTGGCTTTACCCACCTGTGGGGCTTCGATTTTGTTTATTCTATGGAATCACATCAGATTTAGATTACTGAGAGATTGATCTCAATTTCATTTAATTGTGTTACAAAATTTATTAAACTTAGTCAGACAATATACTTGTGTGCCCATTCCAGTGTTCATGTTAATCGTATTAGTATTATATCATGTTAGTTATAAGACATTTTTCCTATACCCAAGTGAATGCAGGAATTGAGACATTGTCATGTGTTGTCTAACGTCTCTGAATAAAACGTATATTGAAAATATAATTATGTTGCCGGAAGATTTAGCTAAGGTGTTAGGAGAGTTAGAGAGTGGTATGTCTGGTATTGCAGAAACTATTTCTAAAATGGAAACGGAAGTTAAAGAACAGATAAATAGTTCAGAAGCTAGGTTAGAAGCTAGATGTAAAGAAAATGTGCAAGCATTACAGACTAGTAATGAAGAAAATTTAAAATCATTACAGATTAGTAACGAAGCTAATGTAAAATTATTACAGTCAACTAGTGAAGAAAGTTTAAAGTCATTAGAGACTAGGTTACAGTCAAATAGTGAAGACAATTTAAAGTCATTGGAGACTAGATTACAGACTAGTAGTAAAGATGAGTTGATGTTATTGGAGACAAGACTACAGTCAAATAGTGAAGCTAACTTGAAGGATAATTTTAAATCATTGGAAGAGAAATTACAAGCTCGTAGTGAAGAAACTAACACAGAGTTAGAAAACAAGTTAACTAGGTTAGAGAATAGGTTAACATTAAAGAATAATGAAATGCTTAAGACTTTACAATTAGATATAATTGCAGTAAATATGAAAGGAGAGGAAAATGTTCAAATATTAAGAAAGAATATTATTGAATTAGAAAGTAGAGGAGAAGAAAACATTCTTACTTTAAGAACAGACGTTATGTCTATACAGAAAGACATTAAATCGGATGTATCGAAGTTGAGATTCGACATCGTTGGTTTAGTGGCAGATGTAGGCAAAATTCAAGAGTGGTCTACCGAAGTATCTTTCGAAACTAAAATCAAAGGTCTAGAGATGAATCTAGGTAATGAGATCAAAGATTTAAAGTCAGTAATTGGAACCATTAAAGAGGAAGTCTTAGGAGAGGTTAATTCTAATTTAAAATCATTAGAGAATCAATTGCAGAAAGATATTAGGAAAATGGATGATGGTATAGAGCAAAAGGTTAATGAAAACTTAGCTTTATTCAAAAATAGAGTCGGTGCAATCGTGGAAGAACGGTATAGTGAGGTCGATGCCGAAGCAAAAGAAAAACGTGCAGGATTAGATGAGAAATTAATCGCAGGTATGGCGAACTTAGAAGCGAGATTTACGGAGAACAAGGAAGCGATGAAGATAGATTCAACTCTATTTAGGACAGATGTTGATCTGTTAAAGGAACAAGTCGCGTCAGTAAAGAATACATGCGAAGACAAGAGTGACAAGTTGAAAAACGATTTAGACGAGAGTAACAAAACGCAGAATGTTACGTCGTTAGATGAGTTGAAGACTCAGGTCAAGACCGTAGAGAAATTGGCAGAAGATAGGATGACTAAACTAGAATCTATGATTAATAGTTTCTCAAGTCAAAATATTACATCAGGGGAAATATCCATAAATCAGACAGCGATAGACCGCAGTATGAGTAATCAAGAAGTTAGCATGGAAGAAGACCGTCAAATGCAACCGAATGTGACATTCGAAAGGGCAAGTTCAACCCCTCAGGATAATCCGAGTTCGAATAGGAGTACGTTGGGTACAAGTGAACGATACTCAGGTCCAGTTACTATTATCAGAAATCTGGATGACAAGCCGAGGAAGTTTTCTGGAAATACAGGGAGTCACACCAGTCGAATTTCTGCGAGATATTCGAGACTACATGGCAGAACATAGAGTAGCCAAGGAGAGAGAACTAAGGATAGTCGAACGCGCCTTAGATGGGTCTGCGTTAACTTGGTTTAGAGCATTCAGAAGCAATTTTGCGAATATGGAGCAATTTGCAATAGCATTCTTAAGGAGATTTTGGAGTGCAGAGGATCAGCTGAACGTAAGAGCAGAAATGTACTCGAAGCGTTATTCTACGTCACATCCGACGCATTATGCCAATTATTTTACTTCACAATTGGCTAAATTACAGTTTCTGATTCCTCCATTGCCAGAAGAAGAGCTTTTGCAAGCTATAGCGAGACAGTTACCGATTGAGGTACAGCGATCACTCATAGCGTCGGGAGCAAACACACTTGAGCACTATGACGACATTTTACGGCGATTAACAAGCGCTCAAGTTACACCTAGAAATGCAAGAAACGACAATCGAAACACGAAAGAGGTGAATGCAGTAGTCGTTGATAACGCAGCTCAGACGGACAGAAGAGATTCCTGGGAAAACAGAAGGAACGAAGGAAATCGAGGAAACATCCGTAACGTTCGTGGAAATGATCGATATAGAGGACCATATGAGAGGCCATACGATCAGGAAGCAAGAGACAGCCGATACAGAAATTATAATCAGAATTCCAGATATCAAGATAGGAATCGATACAACAATAGATATCGTGGTAGAAACAACTGGAGCCAAGGTCAACAATATAATCGGAACGACATGCAGGATGGCCGAAGAAACGATCCAAATGAAGGACGAGATAATCGTGAATATGAGAGATCGAGTCAAGAGAGTAGACAGCCTAATACACCACCCGAGGAGACAGTCAGAGATGTCAATCGAGCAAGCACGAGTAGTGAAGGAAGAAATAGACGTCAAAGTAATACAGAATCAAGATGCTAATCATTGGAAGTCAATCATCATTGTTGAGAGTCAGAAAGTACCATCATGCTGAATGAGAGGATTGTAGAGCTATCGTGTACATGTGTTATATATAGAATGCCTGAGAGTGTATTTATTTCTCAATCCTGATAAAAAAGGAGATGTACGGGAGAGATGTTCCCGATACCTAGTTGAGGCTATCGGCTACGCCAGCAGACATTAAGCCGTAGTTGAGATTTTAGGAAGAGTTAAGAAAAGATAGCGCTCAAATCGATTCAAGAGGAATGTCAAGATGACGTAGAAGGTCTAGGATTAAGAAGGCACTGACCGCAGTCAAGCAGATGGAATTATGGATGGAATTATGAAGCTTTATTAAGATCTATATGGAACATGGTATTTAAACATCTCAGAAGAGGAGATATAACAAGCATTATATGTGGTAATAATTTGAAGGAAGTCAGATATCCCTTAAGTTATTTTATAACTTAACTAGATGAAACCCGTCAAAACATGACGGACAATGGAAAACAAAATTACTGAAGAAGCTTCTTATATAAGTTACATTCTTTGTACGATTACTTTTTAGCACTATTGCAACTTTAAGGGCGTCAAAAGATAGCACTCTCAGCATTGCAATATATTGCTGGTCATGACTGAAAACGTGATTAGGTCATCATCATCTTGCACAGTTTCCAGCCACTGGCCGGGTCTGTTTGGAACACAAGTCTCTCCAACGTCTTCTGTCTTCCCACCATCTCTCAGCCTCCACCCTTGTCCAGTCTTCTCCTCTCTTCTTCACGATTTCTTCCTCCCCCTTCACCCACCTGTCTCTCGGTCTCCCTCTTGGTCTCTTTCCTTCCCACTTCGTCTCGTGTATCCTGCTGGGTATCCTCTTCTCCTCCATTCGTTTTACATGTCCATACCATCTAAGTCTAGATTTCTCTATACCAGTCTGTAAAGGTTCATCCTTCATTAATTCTCCGGTCCTCTCATTTCTTATTCTGTCCATCTTTGTAGCTCCAATACTGCTTCTCAAGAACCTCATCTCACTGGCCTGTATTTTGCTCTTCTCCCTTCCTTTCATAACCCAGGTCTCCGAGGCATACGTCAGGATAGGGACATTGTACGTCCGATATATGATCTTTTTGCTGTTCTGAGGGACATTCTTGCTCCATAACATGCTTCTCACACTCCTCCGGAATGCTTCTGCCTGTCTCCCCCGCTCATTTATTTCTCTATCGTTTCTTCCATTCTCTTGTATCAGGCTTCCCAGATACTTGAAACTCTCCAATTCCTTCGGCTGTTCCCCACCAATTGTTATTTCCGTTGTGGTTCTTTCCTTCTTCCTTGTGTGATCACCATCTCACTCTTATTTATGCTAAATTTCATCCCATAACCTTGTATTATTCCTTCCCACACGTCCAACTGTTCCTGTACCTCCTCCTCCTTGTTTCCCCAAATCATCAAATCATCTGCAAGCACCATTGCTTTCATCTTTCCTTCCCCAATTACTTGTGCCACTCGGGTCATTATGTCATCCATCACCACAATGAAAAGTAACGGTGACAGTGCACTTCCTTGTTTCAGGCCGTTTCTCTGTTCCAACCAGTCCGATCTCTCTCCTCCCACTTTCACACAGCTCACGCTTCCCTTGTACATCTCCTTTATCTTCCTTATAGTCCATTTTTATATTCCTCTATCCTCCAGGGACTTCCATACTTTGTTTCTGCATACACTGTCATATGCTTTCTCAATGTCCAGAAAGGCCATCAGTAGATCTGTTCCATACTCATAGTGCTGTTCTTGTAACTGCCTTACAGCAAAAATCAAATCCACTGTGGACCTTCCTGATCTGAAGCCATGTTGTTCTTCCCTCATCCCTCCTTCTATCCTTGTCCTAATTCTCCTTTCCAAAACTTTCTCAAACAACTTTGCACAATGACTCATCAGTGTTATTCCCCGATAGTTTCTGCATTCTGTTCTACTACCTTTCTTGAAGATCGGGACAATTATTCCCTTTTTCCAGTCCTCTGGGGTCTTCCTTTCCTTCCATGCTGTCTTCATCACTCGGTACAACCATTGTATCCCCACCTCTCCTGCTGCTCTCACCATCTCCACACTCAACTCATCCACACCCGGTGCCTTCCCTCCTTTCATCTTCCTCACTGCATCTTCCACTTCTTTCCATGTTAAGTCCTTTTCTATTTGCAGTTCATCTACTGTACCTCTTCCCCGATTTCTTCCTCCTCGCCGTGGTTTCCATTTGGGTTCAGGAGTTCTTCAAAATATTATTTCCACATTTTCTTCAGTTCTTCCCTATTTTCTATCTCTTGTCCCCTTTTGTTCACAATTCTAACATAATCCGTAGGATCCTTCCGCCTCTTATTCTTTACCATCCCAAACAGGACCTTTTTTGCACCTTCACTATCCTGCTGGTCATGACTGAAAACGTGATGAGGTAAATAGCCCAATACGTTCAAGAGTTTCTCCTTGAGCTTGATTGATTTTGATAAAGTAGGCCGAGCGAATAGGAAATTGTTGCCTATTAAAAGAAAATGTACTGTAGGCTACCTGTAAGTGTTTTATCGTAAGGTGTTAAATCAAGTCGTAGGATTTGAGCTCTCTGCCTATTATTACTGCACCTATTATATCCGAATCCAAGCGATTTCTTACAATTAATATATTACCATATATGAGTCCATGGGAAACGTTCAGATTTCTAAGAAGCATATCTACGGCTTAAACGTTCGAAGTATGTGGAGGTGAATCTCTTAATTCCAAGGAATTGAAAAATTCAATAATAGGGAAATGAAGTAGCTGGCTTTCATCTTCAGTATCCAATCTGTTAACGCTGATGTATGTGTTTGAACTGCTGGATATAAGTTCAATGACTTTTAAATTAATATCATTACATTGTTGCAGCTTGGCAAATATTTTATATTCCAGTAGATCAATTTTACCCTCACAACAGTAAAGACCAAAGTAACCACGCATAGATTTTACGCAAGAGAAATACAATGTAGAAAAATGTTTACATTTGATCGTCAAGGACCTTACAGTACACTGTATTGCATAATATCTGGAATTGTTTCTGAAATGGCCTATTTATATTGGATTTTAAATGTGGCTTCGTATTATTCGATAACACTATAGTGTCCTGCAATAACGGAGCCGCTAAATATTAAATGGCAAATAATACTTCCATTGCCGAAATCAACTCCGTAGTTAGACTCCGTGCTCTAAACAAATAATCATTAAACAATTGTCTTATACAATGAAGTTCAACATGACCGTCCAGAGACTTTCATACTCAAGTTGGTTGGTGAGGAGAATGCGATGAGACTGATCGCTTAAAATAAATTCCTTATAATTGTTCCTGCCAGCGAAATTTTTTGCGATAGCTTGAAAACCCAGCTCAGAATGACGTTCTTCATTTTGTTATAAACAGTACGAAACTGCTCTAAATAAGCAATTTCCATCACCTGTTATAGGTTATGGCAGTACATTTTGCAGGGGAACATAGAATCACTTCACCAACTACTGGAATGACCATAGGCCTATACTCAATACTCACTTCGATAGTCACCCTAATGGAGGCAGTTTTTGAATTCTATGTCCCGTGCATGTCAAAAATCGTATTAACACATGGAGGCCCACCTATTCTTGTCTATCGCCCCGGAGACCCGGGTTACATTTCCTGCTCTGCCAAGAAATTTAATTCTGGTCTCAGGGCAAAATCGGGGTACATTCAGTCTCTTGAGGTATAACTAAGAAGAGGAAGGTTTAATTCCCACCTCGACAATCTTGGATGTGGTTTTCCGTGGTTTCCCACTTCCACTTAAGGCAAATACCGGGATGGTTCCTAACTTAAGGCCTTGGCCGTCTCCTTGCCATTTACCACCTTAATTACAAATACACACAGTAATGCAGCCATCACAATAACACAGGTTATCAGAAGAAAATTTCACACATACACACCCAAGTACACGGGGCTGAGTGACCAAGATGTCGGAGTCCTTCAAACGAATTATATTTGCCAAGTGTCTCTCATGGCGAAAGCAATTGTGGAGACGCGCGTGTGCCTGGAAAACTACTTTTTTCTTTGATATCGACGATGCATAATTATAACTTTTAGTCTAGGACGCTAATAACTTGACCACCGAAGCATTGGGAAGAAATTGCAATATTAAGGTACATAAACAACCTAGCCTACACATTCAACTGTCAGTTAATGTTCCTCAACATTTCCCTTCTTAAATATTCCCCTCCTTTATAATTTTCCATCACGTGAAAACATGCCATGTCTTGTGTTATAAATATATCGATGCAATGGTGTTGCCATCTGCTGTCAGTTAATGGAACTATATGGGCGAATTACTGCCATCTGTTGTCAGTTATAGGAACTGATTGCAGATATTTAAACGGCGTACTGCGGACAACAGTTTGCTCTTTTGATTACATGCTGCAATGCAATGGTAAAACGAAAATAAAACGTATTTAGAGGGAATGTAGAAATAAGTATCTTTAACAGACATAAAACCTTACTGTTACTCCTTGATTAAGCAATATTTCAGTGGTAAAAAAAAAAAACTGGCGAGGGCTAGGATCGAACCGGCGCTTCATGGAACCACAGTCAGTCGCCTTAACCACATGGCTACTCACGCACTCATGTATAGTAGCAGACGCAGCCATTCATTATATTCAAAAGCCGCTGTTTGAAGGAAATAATCAATTTCATTATCCAAATAAATCAATGTTGCACATTCGTATACGTTCATACTGTTATTATACTTTATTGTCAGAACTTGGTTAATGTATGTTTTCAATTACATGGAAGCTTATTAAATAACTTACATTTTAATGGAATTCTCACCGCCATTTTGTCATGACCTCAGGCGGATTGTGCGCATGCGTGAGGGCCAAGAATTCTGCTATTTTCTATATTAATTCAAAAATATACCGAGAGGGAATGTAGAAATATGTATCTTTAACAGACATAAAACCTTACTAATACTCCTTGATTAAACAATATTTCAGTGGTAAAAAAAAAAATATATATCGGCGAGGGCTGGGATCGAACCGGAGAACCTTGGAACCACAGTCTGTCGCCTTAACCACATAGCTACACGCGCACTCTTGGTCGACAGCAGACGCAGCAGTTCTTTATCATTAAAAGCCGCTGTCTGAAGAAAATAATCCATTTCATTATCCAAATAAATCAATGTTGCACATTCGTATACGTTCATACTGTTATTATATTTTACTGTCAGAACTTGGTTAATGTATGTTTTCAATTACATGCAAGCTTATTAAATAACATACATTTTAATGGACTTCTCACCGCCATTTTGTCATGACCCCCAGGCGGATTGTGCGCATGCGCGAGGGCCTAGAATTCTGCTATTTTCTATATTAATTTAAAAATATACCGTAATATATTTGTTTATTTTAGAGACACTCTGCAAATCTGCATGCCAAGAGCTTTCGTTAGAATGTCTTACGAAGCCAATCGGTTAAGTCGTTTTCACAATCTCGTGTGTACAAAAAACAGCTTAGTGTTTTAAATATATAGATGGCCGAGATGATCGGGGTTCGAGATTATATTTGTGACGCAAGACCACAGAGGTGGGGAGAACGTCACGTGACTGCGCCAGGGAGGTTCAGGTCAATGCAGTCTAGAGACAGTCAGTTGAGCTCAGTGAACCACGCAGTCGAGCTCTGTAAGCAGAGGAGTCAAGTACAGTTAGCACGGCAGTTGAATTCAGACAGCGAGCTGAGTGGGACATGCGCCGAGCGTATGGTTAAGGTCGCGCAGCGAACAGCTTTTGTGACGGAAAGTGAAAGCGACAGTTTTAACTTCACCAAGCAGCGAACGAACAGTAGGTCAATGAGCCGGGCGGACAACCGCAGTAGGCAGCGTGAAGACCGGTTACAGAACCAGCTGTACGGGCCCAAGCAAGCATAGAAGGCCGGGGTTTAGAACAGTACTGTAAAACGAGTTGGAGAACTCATTTCAAGCTGCATTTTGGTAACGCAGAACAGCATAGTAGAGCGACATGGCGAGGCCAGCTTTAGGCGGAGATTGTTCTAGAGCATTGCAGTATGGACGAGCGGGTTATTTCCAATTTTATACGCAAGCATTATGACAGAAGCTGAACTTCATTACAACATTGAGTTGGAACGTTCATTCAGCATTTGAATTGTACAGGCAGATAGTTACGAGATACTGCAACTGTGAACTTCGAATGAACATAGTTTTTCAATGACATTACGACTATGCATTTCATAACGCATTCCAAGCAACATTAACGAGTTTATGCAAATGAAATGTTTCAAGCAAATGCACTTATAAACTTTGGCTCGTGCATTAATGCAACTTTTTCTTATGAAGTGTTATAAATTACCGAGTACGAACACAGCTACAGGGTGTTTCGTAAACTTAGACACTCTCATATAAAGTTTTATTTTATGAAAGTGAGCAGTTATTGGAAATTGAAATTTCAACACTCAAACCGAACATTGTATGGAACAGTGGCGTAACGTAGAAGAGGAATAGGGGGTCCGCTGTTTCTATGAACTTTTTCGTGAGGATTTGGACAGTATCCGCTATGGATAACCAGCAGTTCATCATGTCGGAGTAAACGCAGACAGAGACGCGATGGCACCACAGAGCGATGGATTCGATTCCTGACGAGAAGGAGGTCCACCAGCTGATTCACTTGGGATTCGAAGGCAATCGTCATTTCGTGGGTGAAATGATATTCACGCCGATCTTTCGAGAAATTCATTACATAAGGAAAATCGACGATCTTTGAAATTTAATAACAGCTGATTATGAAAAGGTACTGTAAGAGTTATAACTTCCTGATACGATTATTTTCATGAATACTGGGCACACATGTATACTTTTCTAATAGGAGTGATACGATTATTTAGACATGGTTTGACTTTATATGCTTCAGAATTTTGCTAGAATATGGCGTGACCATATGATATGGCAGGCATCATTATACGAAATTCTCACCATTGGTTGGCTTTATTAAGCAGATGTTTGGTCTTTTAGACATTTTTCCAGCAAGGATAGTTTTCATGAATAGTTTTTTTTTGTGTGACGAGTATTTCGAACTCGTGATCTGCAATTGATTATCTACAATTACTTCGTCAGTTCATTGCATACTAGCGAGTGTGTATTATTCATCAGTAGGGATTTTTCCATTGGATTGTTTGGAGATATTAAGATGTTATTCACTTTAGTGAATGAATATCGCTTTTATATGACAACTAGAGACTTGTTGATTCCTATCTGGTACATTCACTCATTTAGTCTTCGAGATGGGGTCTTTCGTATTTATACGATTGTATGGTGGTTACTCATCTTACCCATCGTTCAGGGCACTATCATGATTAGTCGACGGGGCGAGGTCTTTCGTATTTATACGATTGTACGGTGGTTACTCATCTTACTTGCCATTGAGGAACTCATTTTTATCATCCGAGTGTACATGAGATTGTAAGAGAATCAAACAAGGAACTACTAGTCACATATCAGTCGAAATTTTGTTAAATAAAGTACAGATAAATGTCAGCAGGGTTACATTTAGTAATTCTTGTTTGCCAATCCAATATTTTGTTGCTATACTCTTTTGAGAGTACTTTCAGTTTAACAGCTGGTACAGCTGATGCTTTTGATGATTTTTATAATTGTGTTTGATACCTTTGAGAAGGATTTAAAGTAATTGAATCTTGTAAGATGAATCATTAATGGTCAGATTTATTTTAAGGCAGATCAGTATTGCAGATTTTGATATGAGAGATTATAGCACATTGGTGTTTTTCTGTGATGTGAATTATGAGAATTGTAAGAGAATTTATGCTATTTGAAAGCAGATCTTGAATTACTAAGGTAATATTTTTCCAATTGTTTAAGAAGTTGTCTAGATGTGATCAGAGTGATTACAATTATTGGAGATTGTGTGCGTTGATAATTTGAAGCCAGTTATATATTTTTTGTAGATCATGCAACATGGTTAAGTGAAGTTTGTGATAGGCATTTTGTGGAAGTTGCCAAGTGATAGTTGCAATGTTGCTAATGTATTTTGAGGCAGACATGAGGTTGTCGAACCCAGTCTAGCGTAATTGTTGAGATTCATGCTGTATGTGCTGAATATTTATGGAGTTTTGTGGAATATTTGTGGTATTCAAATGTGATATTTGAAGAAGTGAGGATATATAATATCGTTGTGGATAGTCAGATCCAACGTGATGTCGTGAAGGCAATAATATTTTTTGGCATGATAATTAAATACGAGATATAACTTGGAAGTGATAAAACTGTAAGACAACGTTCTATAACCCATATTAAACAATTTGTTAGTAAATTAAACAAATAAATAAAGTTGATAATACAAGATTTTCTGAGAATAATAATTAATGAAATAATAATCTGAAATTTAAGCATATTAATGATCTGACCTAATGAAATAAAAATCAGAATGACTAGATGAAATAATAAAAATCTAAATAACCAGAAGAATAAAATTTAAATAAATTGATAAAATTAAATTTTGGAATAAATCAATGAATTAAATAAATGGATGGATTAAAGATTGGATAAATAAACTGATTTAAATAAATTTATAGATGATTGAATAGATGATGAATAACTGAATTAGAAGGTGATAATTAATTAAAGAAGTTGATGATTAATGAATTTATATGGATTAAAATAAATTTAATTGAGATATAATTTGAGGAATTGCAACTTGAGTTGAGGAATTAAACAATTTGTATTGATGATTTAAGATGATTTAATCTGAAGAAGATGATAAAATAAGATTGTGTGAATAATTAGAAAGTATAATGAAGTGATGATAATAATTTTCATTTAAATGATTTAATGGTGATGAGTTAATGATTCTGACAAGAATATGTTGAATTTTGAGATGAGAATTAATGTGAGAAATATTTAACTTTGATGATGATGATAATGATGGCCAATGAGCAGGGGATTTTCTGTAATTCACGAACAAGCAATTATTAATGACAATGTAAATAGTGTAAATTAATTATTCGATGTTTAGGAGCATTTTACTAACATATTTAACATTTGAATTATGCCATGCAAGCCATAAATTACGTGATATTTAAAATATGTGATTATAATATGTGTATGTTTAGACAGATTAATAATTTTTTTCAAATCCACATTTTTGATGTTAAATTAAAGAGAAATTAGGTTTCAGGTATCACAAATGTCAGTGACGAAAGACATAGTGCTACAGTGATCCTGAGAACCCAAGAGAACTTTAGAGATTTTTCTTGTTCTATGTGGATGAAATATTTTTGATTAGAAAAGAGATGGTTCGATTTTTGGACAATGGCAGTTTAACGTTGGCATTCGACCATACTCTCAGGTAGGATGAATATTTAAAATGTCTGTCTGACTATCAAAGTGAAATAAATTTGTTTTTATCTTAGTTGTGATCTGATGATGGTGTGATTTTCCTTTTTCTTTCCTTGTCTTGATTAAGGCTTAACCGGAAAGGATGTGGTTTGCTAGGAATTCAGTTGATGGCGCCCATTTATATTTGCATTTTTTTATTAAACTTAAGCCCGTAACGACCCTAGAGATACTTTGTCTCGTGTTACTCACTGCTTTTTCGATATCTCAGCTGAATTTCCGACACATTCCTTATTTGGCTAGAGGTTCATTTAACTCCGCTCTGTCCTGGAACTCCAGGAATGCGATGTAATAGCAGATGGGTCATCGCATCCCCAGGACGAACGGGTACAGAGAGAGAGAGGGAGAATTGGCTTTACCCACCTGTGGGGCTTCGATTTTGTTTATTCTATGGAATCACATCAGATTTAGATTACTGAGAGATTGATCTCAATTTCATTTAATTGTGTTACAAAATTTATTAAACTTAGTCAGACAATATACTTGTGTGCCCATTCCAGTGTTCATGTTAATCGTATTAGTATTATATCATGTTAGTTATAAGACATTTTTCCTATACCCAAGTGAATGCAGGAATTGAGACATTGTCATGTGTTGTCTAACGTCTCTGAATAAAACGTATATTGAAAATATAATTATGTTGCCGGAAGATTTAGCTAAGGTGTTAGGAGAGTTAGAGAGTGGTATGTCTGGTATTGCAGAAACTATTTCTAAAATGGAAACGGAAGTTAAAGAACAGATAAATAGTTCAGAAGCTAGGTTAGAAGCTAGATGTAAAGAAAATGTGCAAGCATTACAGACTAGTAATGAAGAAAATTTAAAATCATTACAGATTAGTAACGAAGCTAATGTAAAATTATTACAGTCAACTAGTGAAGAAAGTTTAAAGTCATTAGAGACTAGGTTACAGTCAAATAGTGAAGACAATTTAAAGTCATTGGAGACTAGATTACAGACTAGTAGTAAAGATGAGTTGATGTTATTGGAGACAAGACTACAGTCAAATAGTGAAGCTAACTTGAAGGATAATTTTAAATCATTGGAAGAGAAATTACAAGCTCGTAGTGAAGAAACTAACACAGAGTTAGAAAACAAGTTAACTAGGTTAGAGAATAGGTTAACATTAAAGAATAATGAAATGCTTAAGACTTTACAATTAGATATAATTGCAGTAAATATGAAAGGAGAGGAAAATGTTCAAATATTAAGAAAGAATATTATTGAATTAGAAAGTAGAGGAGAAGAAAACATTCTTACTTTAAGAACAGACGTTATGTCTATACAGAAAGACATTAAATCGGATGTATCGAAGTTGAGATTCGACATCGTTGGTTTAGTGGCAGATGTAGGCAAAATTCAAGAGTGGTCTACCGAAGTATCTTTCGAAACTAAAATCAAAGGTCTAGAGATGAATCTAGGTAATGAGATCAAAGATTTAAAGTCAGTAATTGGAACCATTAAAGAGGAAGTCTTAGGAGAGGTTAATTCTAATTTAAAATCATTAGAGAATCAATTGCAGAAAGATATTAGGAAAATGGATGATGGTATAGAGCAAAAGGTTAATGAAAACTTAGCTTTATTCAAAAATAGAGTCGGTGCAATCGTGGAAGAACGGTATAGTGAGGTCGATGCCGAAGCAAAAGAAAAACGTGCAGGATTAGATGAGAAATTAATCGCAGGTATGGCGAACTTAGAAGCGAGATTTACGGAGAACAAGGAAGCGATGAAGATAGATTCAACTCTATTTAGGACAGATGTTGATCTGTTAAAGGAACAAGTCGCGTCAGTAAAGAATACATGCGAAGACAAGAGTGACAAGTTGAAAAACGATTTAGACGAGAGTAACAAAACGCAGAATGTTACGTCGTTAGATGAGTTGAAGACTCAGGTCAAGACCGTAGAGAAATTGGCAGAAGATAGGATGACTAAACTAGAATCTATGATTAATAGTTTCTCAAGTCAAAATATTACATCAGGGGAAATATCCATAAATCAGACAGCGATAGACCGCAGTATGAGTAATCAAGAAGTTAGCATGGAAGAAGACCGTCAAATGCAACCGAATGTGACATTCGAAAGGGCAAGTTCAACCCCTCAGGATAATCCGAGTTCGAATAGGAGTACGTTGGGTACAAGTGAACGATACTCAGGTCCAGTTACTATTATCAGAAATCTGGATGACAAGCCGAGGAAGTTTTCTGGAAATACAGGGAGTCACACCAGTCGAATTTCTGCGAGATATTCGAGACTACATGGCAGAACATAGAGTAGCCAAGGAGAGAGAACTAAGGATAGTCGAACGCGCCTTAGATGGGTCTGCGTTAACTTGGTTTAGAGCATTCAGAAGCAATTTTGCGAATATGGAGCAATTTGCAATAGCATTCTTAAGGAGATTTTGGAGTGCAGAGGATCAGCTGAACGTAAGAGCAGAAATGTACTCGAAGCGTTATTCTACGTCACATCCGACGCATTATGCCAATTATTTTACTTCACAATTGGCTAAATTACAGTTTCTGATTCCTCCATTGCCAGAAGAAGAGCTTTTGCAAGCTATAGCGAGACAGTTACCGATTGAGGTACAGCGATCACTCATAGCGTCGGGAGCAAACACACTTGAGCACTATGACGACATTTTACGGCGATTAACAAGCGCTCAAGTTACACCTAGAAATGCAAGAAACGACAATCGAAACACGAAAGAGGTGAATGCAGTAGTCGTTGATAACGCAGCTCAGACGGACAGAAGAGATTCCTGGGAAAACAGAAGGAACGAAGGAAATCGAGGAAACATCCGTAACGTTCGTGGAAATGATCGATATAGAGGACCATATGAGAGGCCATACGATCAGGAAGCAAGAGACAGCCGATACAGAAATTATAATCAGAATTCCAGATATCAAGATAGGAATCGATACAACAATAGATATCGTGGTAGAAACAACTGGAGCCAAGGTCAACAATATAATCGGAACGACATGCAGGATGGCCGAAGAAACGATCCAAATGAAGGACGAGATAATCGTGAATATGAGAGATCGAGTCAAGAGAGTAGACAGCCTAATACACCACCCGAGGAGACAGTCAGAGATGTCAATCGAGCAAGCACGAGTAGTGAAGGAAGAAATAGACGTCAAAGTAATACAGAATCAAGATGCTAATCATTGGAAGTCAATCATCATTGTTGAGAGTCAGAAAGTACCATCATGCTGAATGAGAGGATTGTAGAGCTATCGTGTACATGTGTTATATATAGAATGCCTGAGAGTGTATTTATTTCTCAATCCTGATAAAAAAGGAGATGTACGGGAGAGATGTTCCCGATACCTAGTTGAGGCTATCGGCTACGCCAGCAGACATTAAGCCGTAGTTGAGATTTTAGGAAGAGTTAAGAAAAGATAGCGCTCAAATCGATTCAAGAGGAATGTCAAGATGACGTAGAAGGTCTAGGATTAAGAAGGCACTGACCGCAGTCAAGCAGATGGAATTATGGATGGAATTATGAAGCTTTATTAAGATCTATATGGAACATGGTATTTA
The DNA here is from genome assembly GCA_946902985.2 of Meconema thalassinum. NCBI lineage: Eukaryota > Metazoa > Arthropoda > Insecta > Orthoptera > Tettigoniidae > Meconema > Meconema thalassinum. Next base: position 283,242,062 of record OX336392.1, read on the forward strand.
AACATCTCAGAAGAGGAGATATAACAAGCATTATATGTGGTAATAATTTGAAGGAAGTCAGATATCCCTTAAGTTATTTTATAACTTAATGGCCGAGATGATCGGGGTTCGAGATTATATTTGTGACGCAAGACCACAGAGGTGGGGAGAACGTCACGTGACTGCGCCAGGGAGGTTCAGGTCAATGCAGTCTAGAGACAGTCAGTTGAGCTCAGTGAACCACGCAGTCGAGCTCTGTAAGCAGAGGAGTCAAGTACAGTTAGCACGGCAGTTGAATTCAGACAGCGAGCTGAGTGGGACATGCGCCGAGCGTATGGTTAAGGTCGCGCAGCGAACAGCTTTTGTGACGGAAAGTGAAAGCGACAGTTTTAACTTCACCAAGCAGCGAACGAACAGTAGGTCAATGAGCCGGGCGGACAACCGCAGTAGGCAGCGTGAAGACCGGTTACAGAACCAGCTGTACGGGCCCAAGCAAGCATAGAAGGCCGGGGTTTAGAACAGTACTGTAAAACGAGTTGGAGAACTCATTTCAAGCTGCATTTTGGTAACGCAGAACAGCATAGTAGAGCGACATGGCGAGGCCAGCTTTAGGCGGAGATTGTTCTAGAGCATTGCAGTATGGACGAGCGGGTTATTTCCAATTTTATACGCAAGCATTATGACAGAAGCTGAACTTCATTACAACATTGAGTTGGAACGTTCATTCAGCATTTGAATTGTACAGGCAGATAGTTACGAGATACTGCAACTGTGAACTTCGAATGAACATAGTTTTTCAATGACATTACGACTATGCATTTCATAACGCATTCCAAACAACATTAACGAGTTTATGCAAATGAAATGTTTCAAGCAAATGCACTTATAAACTTTTGCTCGTGCATTAATGCAACTTTTTCTTATGAAGTGTTATAAATTACCGAGTACGAACACAGCTACAGGGTGTTTCGTAAACTTAGACACTCTCATATAAAATTTTATTTTATGAAAGTGAGACTTAGCAGTTATTGGAAATTGAACTTTCAACACTCAAACCGAACATTGTATGGAACAGTGGCGTAACGTAGAAGAGGAATAGGGGGTCCGCTGTTTCTATGAACTTTTTCGTGAGGATTTGGACAGTATCCGCTATGGATAACCAGCAGTTCATCATGTCGGAGTAAACGCAGACAGAGACGCGATGGCACCACAGAGCGATGGATTCGATTCCTGACGAGAAGGAGGTCCACTAGCTGATTCACTTGGGATTCGAAGGCAATCGTCATTTCGTGGGTGAAATGATATTCACGCCGATCTTTCGAGAAATTCATTACATAAGGAAAATCGACGATCTTTGAAATTTAATAACAGCTGATTATGAAAAGGTACTGTAAGAGTTATAACTTCCTGATACGATTATTTTCATGAATACTGGGCACACATGTATACTTTTCTAATAGGAGTGATACGATTATTTAGATATGGTTTGACTTTATATGCTTCAGAATTTTGCTAGAATATGGCGTGACCATATGATATGGCAGGCATCATTATACGAAATTCTCACCATTGGTTGGCTTTATTAAGCAGATGTTTGGTCTTTTAGACATTTTTCCAGCAAGGATAGTTTTCATGAATAGTTTTTTTTTGTGTGACGAGTATTTCGAACTCGTGATCTGCAATTGATTATCTACAATTACTTCGTCAGTTCATTGCATACTAGCGAGTGTGTATTATTCATCAGTAGGGATTTTTCCATTGGATTGTTTGGAGATATTAAGATGTTATTCACTTTAGTGAATGAATATCGCTTTTATATGACAACTAGAGACTTGTTGATTCCTATCTGGTACATTCACTCATTTAGTCTTCGAGATGGGGTCTTTCGTATTTATACGATTGTATGGTGGTTACTCATCTTACCCATCGTTCAGGGCATTATCATGTTAGTCGACGGGGCAAGGTCTTTCGTATTTATACGATTGTACGGTGGTTACTCATCTTACTTGCCATTGAGGAACTCATTTTTATCATCCGAGTGTACATGAGATTGTAAGTGAATCAAACAAGGAACTACTAGTCACATATCAGTCGAAATTTTGTTAAATAAAGTACAGATAAATGTCAGCAGGGTTACATTTAGTAATTCTTGTTTGCCAATCCAATATTTTGTTGCTATACTCTTTTGAGAGTACTTTCAGTTTAACAGCTGGTACAGCTGATGCTTTTGATGATTTTTATAATTGTGTTTGATACCTTTGAGAAGGATTTAAAGTAATTGAATCTTGTAAGATGAATCATTAATGGTCAGATTTATTTTAAGGCAGATCAGTATTGCAGATTTTGATATGAGAGATTATAGCACATTGGTGTTTTTCTGTGATGTGAATTATGAGAATTGTAAGAGAATTTATGTTATTTGAAAGCAGATCTTGAATTACTAAGGTAATATTTTTTCCAATTGTTTAAGAAGTTGTCTAGATGTGATCAGAGTGATTACAGTTATTGGAGATTGTGTGCGTTGATAATTTGAAGCCAGTTATATATTTTTTGTAGATCATGCAACATGGTTAAGTGAAGTTTGTGATAGGCATTTTGTGGAAGTTGCCAAGTGATAGTTGCAATGTTGCTAATGTATTTTGAGGCAGACATGAGGTTGTCGAACCCAGTCTAGCGTAATTGTTGAGATTCATGCTGTATGTGCTGAATATTTATGGAGTTTTGTGGAATATTTGTGGTATTCAAATGTGATATTTGAAGAAGTGAGGATATATAATATCGTTGTGGATAGTCAGATCCAACGTGATGTCGTGAAGGCAATAATATTTTTTGGCATGATAATTAAATACGAGATATAACTTGGAAGTGATAAAACTGTAAGACAACGTTCTATAACCCATATTAAACAATTTGTTAGGAAATTAAACAAATAAATAAAGTTGATAATACAAGATTTTCTGAGAATAATAATTAATGAAATAATAATCTGAAATTTAAGCATATTAATGATCTGACGTAATGAAATAAAAATCAGAATGACTAGATGAAACAATAAAAATCTAAATAACCAGAAGAATAAAATTTAAATAAATTGATAAAATTAAATTTTGGAATAAATCAATGAATTAAATAAATGGGTGGATTAAAGATTGGATAAATAAACTGATTTAAATAAATTTATAGATGATTGGATAGATGATGAATAACTGAATTAGAAGGTGATAATTAATTAAAGAAGTTGATGATTAATGAATTTATATGGATTAAAATAAATTTAATTGAGATATAATTTGAGGAATTGCAACTTGAGTTGAGGAATTAAACAATTTGTATTGATGATTTAAGATGATTTAATCTGAAGAAGATGATAAAATAAGATTGTGTGAATAATTAGAAAGTATAATGAAGTGATGATAATAATTTTCATTTAAATGATTTAATGGTGATGAGTTAATGATTCTGACAAGAATATGTTGAATTTTGAGATGAGAATTAATGTGAGAAATATTTAACTTTGATGATGATGATAATGATGACCAATGAGCAGGGGATTTTCTGTAATTCACGAACAAGCAATTATTAATGACAATGTAAATAGTGTAAATTAATTATTCGATGTTTAGGAGCATTTTACTAACATATTTAACATTTGAATTATGCCATGCAAGCCATAAATTACGTGATATTTAAAATATGTGATTATAATATGTGTATGTTTAGACAGATTAATAATTTTTTTCAAATCCACATTTTTGATGTTAAATTAAAGAGAAATTAGGTCTCAGGTATCACAAATGTCAGTGACGAAAGACATAGTGCTACAGTGATCCTGAGAACCCAAGAGAACTTTAGAGATTTTTCTTGTTCTATGTGGATGAAATATTTTTGATTAGAAAAGAGATGGTTCGATTTTTGGACAATGACAGTTTAACGTTGGCATTCGACCATACTCTCAGGTAGGATGAATATTTAAAATGTCTGTCTGACTATCAAAGTGAAATAAATTTGTTTTTATCTTAGTTGTGATCTGATGATGGTGTGATTTTCCTTTTTCTTTCCTTGTCTTGATTAAGGCTTAACCGGAAAGGATGTGGTTTGCTAGGAATTCAGTTGATGGCGCCCATTTATATTTGCATTTTTTTAATTAAACTTAAGCCCGTAACGACCCTAGAGATACTTTGTCTCGTGTTACCCACTGCTTTTTCGATATCTCAGCTGAATTTCCGACACATTCCTTATTTGACTAGAGGTTCATTTAACTCCGCTCTGTCCTGGAACTCCAGGAATGCGATGTAATAGCAGATGGGTCATCGCATCCCCAGAACGAACGGGTACACTACTAAAGGTCGATATGGCAGTTAAAGCACCTTGGCAGGAGAATAAATTAGCTGAGAGACTATGGCAGTCATAATTAAAATTCAGATCCATGATCCAGGAGGTGCTCTAGGTTATGATACCGAACCATGAACCCTCAGGAAAGTGAAATACCAGCAGCAGGTACAGCCATAATGTGCCACATTGTATCTTAATTATTAGTGAACTGTGAATTTAAATTCTCACTAGGAAGCCAAACGCATTGCACAGTATCGGATTTTGATAGGTTATTTTTTTTATCATGATAACGTGTGTATTTGATGTTAGGAAGATGATTTGGAGAGCGAGGATGCTATCGAGTGACATACAGCAGGCAGTGGATTTTGTTTAGAAGGCACAGGTTTAACAAACCCAGTGGCAGGTGTTTGACCGACTTCCAAGTGTTTTTATGAAGGCGATACTGTTGTTTTTTTTATCGTATGATTTTTTAGTGCCGGGAGTGTCCGAGGACATATTCGGCTCGCCAGAGTTTGTAGCTGCTTCTATGTGGACACCCATGGGGTGAGCTACAAGTACCGCCACGTGTGGGGTGTTGTCTGGGGAGGAAAGTGTGAATGTAAGGACGAGAAATTGGAAGGTAGCGGCTGTGGCCTATAATTAGGTACCAACCCTGGCATTTGCCTGGAAGGAAGATGGGAAACCACAGAAGACCATCTTCAAGTTGCCGGCGGGGGGATGCGAACCTCCTCGCCTCCCGGATGTGAGAGACTGCCTGCAGCCACGCCGTAACGACCACGGCTAACTCTTGTGTGATTCCCGTGCGAAATGAGTTTATTTATTTAATTATTTATTTATTTATTTGTTGATGGTACACAACAGGGCTCAGTGTGCGCCCCAATAATAGTGCACCTACACAGTAAGATACATTTCCTGATATGTCTGCATTAAGTATTAATATCTTAATGTAATTCTTAAAACTAGGAACTTCACACAGATCAAAATGCATAGTAGTAAAAATATAATATAAAAACTAAATCTAAATTTGATCTAATGCCAAATATAAAAACAGGTTTTGAAATTATTACATAATAAACTAAAAGATAACATTAATAACTAGGGAACAGGCCTATCCACATATATACATTGTTGATTCTGTTAGGTGTGATAATTTTATTTCAAGTATGAATTAGAGTGACGGGATTATCATTTCCAAGAACGGTCTGATTGAGAGACAGAAATCGAGTTTCCAGTTTACACGAACCGCATCGTTGTAAATACTGCAAAGCCTCCATACAGGTGAATTGTTATGTGAAGTGGTATTGGTTATATCATTTTTGAATGTTATGGTTGATCTTGTAGTTAAGCGAGGGATGTTGAAATTTAGGACCGATAGGAAAAATGAGTTATCAATTTGACCGTTAATGACTTTATAAAGGAATTTCATATCATTCACTTGCCTTCGAGACTCCAAACTAGTCATGCCGAAATTCAACAAAAGTTCACCGTAGGGTACCATGTGTGGGTAATTGCCCGTTATTTTGAGATGTAAATATCTGAGGAATTTCTTTTGAACTTGCTCAATGAACTTAATGCATGTTTTCTGCCAGGGACTCCATACTTGGCTGGCGTACTCGAGCTTGGATCTCACCATGGCAGTATAAAGGTTTATGCATGTACTGGTCCTAATGAATGGCTTAGTGTTTCTTATTATAAACCCTAACATGTGGTAAGCATCCCCGAACGTCTTTTGTACATGATAAGTGAAAGCAATCTCTCGGTCAAACAGAATCCCTAGATCTTTCTTCTCGCTTACTGTTTTCAATGCCTTAGTTCCAATTCCATAAACAAATGTGATTGGGTTCTTCTTGCGTGTAAAGGTCATAACAACACACTTCGGTACGTTTAAGTATAATTTGTTTTCTATACTCCATTTGTGTATATTATTTAGGTCATTTTGTAATAGAGTGCAGTCATTAGTGGAAGAAATTGATTTGAAAAATTTGAAGTCATCTGCATATAAAAGACTATTTGAGTGCAGTATACATCATGGCAAATCATTGATCATTGCTAGATAAATCAAAGGTCCAACGTTCGAGCCTTGGGGTATTCCGGAATGAACTATGTATTCCTTTGAGACAATTTTCTGGAACAAAACAAATTGTTTCCTGTCTCTGAGGTAGGAGATGAATAATTTGAGTAATGGGTGGGAGAATCCCAAAATACATATTTTATTAAGAAGGATATCGTGATTTATTGTGTCGAAAGCTTTCTCGAAATCTGTAAATATGACATCCATTGGCCCTCCTTTATCTAACTCTTTAGATATAATTTGAGTAAAATTAATTGCATTCGTCACTGTAGATTTCCTGGATAGGAAACCATGTTGGTTATCTGTTACGAGTGGCCTGAGAAATACTGATATTCTTCCGTGCAATATGAATTCAAATACCTTGGCTACTGCAGATAAAATAAATATAGGACGTAGTTGGAGACAATGAGGTGTAACATGGAAACAAAGCGTTTCCGGACCCATGTTCATATAACATAATTTCTTCGTCTACGTGTGAGGAATGTGTCCTGCGAATTTTGCCGTACCTTTTTGTTACACCCTGTATATAACAGTCAGTGAACCCTCGGCTACTCCTGAATATGCTTGCGTCACGAGACTTGAAAATATTAGAACTCCTACCAACACATCACACGCGTAGACCTACTTTACACACGACAATTGACTTGATATCAGTAAAGAACACTGACAAGGTGTTTCAGTTCGGTCAGACATCTGTACCCGGAATATCAGCCCACGATTTAATCTAAAAATTGATATGAACTCCTTGATAGAAGATGCTCTATGTATCCCATGGCACGATATACTGACTATTCACAACATAGATGTTAAAGTACACAAATTGAACGAATACTTGACAGAACTTTATGACAGACATGCTCCAGTAAAATCTTTTCGAGCGACACAACCTCCCGCACCTTGGCTCTGCCCGGAACTTAAAGTACTGATGGCTAACCGTGATGCGGCCCACATAAATTTTAAGAGATAACCGCCCAACAGAATTATGATGATAACAAAAAACTTCGGAACAAAACTTCCCAAACGGTACGTGACGCTCGAATCAGACATGCTCATAACCTGCTAGGAGGTAATATCAAACCCTCTGCGGCGTGGAAGGAACTAAGAAACATGGGAATAGGTAGAGAGAAAATTGACAACCCCATTAATCTACCTCTTGACATACTCAACAATCATATTACAACTACCGGACACTCAATTGACCCTGACATGAAACACAGATCTTTGGTCAATAACCACAACACCCCCACCCCTGACAGAGAAACATTCCATTTCTCGCACGTTACCCCCTCATAAGCCAGACGTGCTATTCTTCGAATAAAATCAAAATCAAAAGGGATTGACAATACAGAAATCGAATTATTTAAACGAATCATTGATATTATACTTCCCACTATAACACACGTATTCAATCACTCGTTAATGACAGGTATGTTCCCATCGCTTTGGAAAGCGGCCATCGTCATCCCAATCCCAAACAAGTAGTTCCGTGAAGAACTATACAGCCTATTTTCATATATCCTACTTATGTTAATTGCCTCTATCAACATACAAAATTTCAGTTTGATTGCTTTAATAGATTCGTAGATATTGAGAACCGACTAAATACTCGGATGGTCGCCATGTTGGATTTTATATATGTAGGTCCTAGAGTTATGTACTGTTACATGAAGATTATTGTGTACGTGTAGCATTCAAACTTCAATCGCATCATTAGGACACAAGAAGTAACAAGGAGATTTAAAAATTTTGCACAGCTGCCATCTTGTGGTTATTGAAACAATTGAAATAAATTAGACGCCAATGGATTAACATTCGTATAAGGATTTACTGTACCAAGTTTAACTGCAATCGGATGGTTAAATTGCGAGAAACGTCCATGTGAATATTTATACTTCGCGTCGCCGCCATGTTGGATTTGTGATCACCAGGTTATTTAAAGTCCTACAGGTGAACTTAAGTTCATAGCCCCTATGAACATAAAAAAATTCAGTTTGATTGCTATAATAGATTCGGGGATATTCAGAGCCGTCTAAATATTACTTATTGTCGCCATGTTGGATTGCTAACTGTATAGACCATAGAGTCATGTACCATTAAAGGAAAATTGTTGCTTAGGTTCTTCATTCAAACTTTCACATCGATCGCATGATTACGACACAAGAAATAAAAACTTAATTTTAAAATTCGCAAAGCCATCTTGAGGTTATGTAAACAATTGAACTAAATTAGATACCAGCGTATTACAATGTATATAAACATTCCCTGTACCAGATTTCATTGCGGTTGGAACATTAAATCGCAAGAAAGGTCTATTTAAAATGTTCAAATTCGCTTGGCCGCCATGTTCGTTTTGTAGTTAACCGGTTTTTGAAAGTCTTATAGATGAACTTCCAGTAGTGCCCTTTATCTCTGTACAAAATTTCAGGGCGATACCGGTAATAGTTTCAGAGATATAGAATGCCGGTGAAATATTTCGCACATCCGCCATCTTGTGGTTATGTATACAATTGAACCAAGTTAGATGTCGGTGCATTAAAAAGTGTATAAACATATACTGTTCCAAGTTTTATTGCGTTTAGTTGGTTAAATCGCGAGAAACGTCTATTTAAAAGTCGCAAATTCGCGTGGCCACCATGTTGGTTTTGTAGTTACCAGTTTTTCAAAAGTCACATAGGTGAACTTCTAGTAGTTTCCTTTATCACCGTACAAAATTCCAGGGTGATATCGGGAATAGTTTCGGAGATATTGAATACTGTTGAAATATTTCGCACAGCCGCCATGTTGGATTGGTGAGACGTAACAAAATTGGAAGGACACGGTCGGGGTCGTCCGGAATAGTGCTATGAACTAACCGAGTTTCATTGAAATCGCTCCAGCCGTATACAAGTTATTATACACACACACACACACACACACACACACACACACACATACACACACACAGACACGGACAAAAGCTGATCTCATAAGCCTATTTTTTCAAAATTGAAAATAGGCTAAAAATACACAGGCTAAACATGTAAGCGATTATCGCCCATTCAGTATACTATCATCCTTCTCCAAATCACTGGAATTTATCGTCCACGATCAACTCTCCACCTATTTGCTAGAGCACAATATCCTTGATGAACACCAATCCGGCTTCCGCAAAAATCATAGCACTACTACTGTACTACTCAAGGTCACGGATGACATAAGAAAGGCTATGGATAGTGGGTTAGTAACAATCTTAACACTCCTTGATTTCAGTAAAGCATTCGATTCTGTCGACCATGACAAATTACTCTCTTGTCTATTTAAAATTCATCTCTCCATGAATAGTATCCAATGGATGGACTCTTATCTACGTGGACGTCAACAACTTACTAAAATGAAATGTCTTCATGGCGTCCATTTGAGAAAGGAGTCCCTCAGGGGTCAGTCCATGGACCGCTCCTGTTTTCGATCTATATAAACGACATTACTCAATCAATCAATAAATGCAAACACCACCTATATGATGTACAACTCTACCTGCATTCAGCACCAGATAAAAATATTGGAAGCAATCGGTACCTTTAATGAAGACTTAACTGAAATCTGTAACTGGACTCACTTACACGGACTACGACTCAATGAGGCTAAAACTCAAGCAATAATAATCTCCCATCCGAAAATCCTCCTAAAATTAAAAAATGAACCCACTCTACCAAAATTACGCTTGTGCGATTCCCCAATAGAATTCCGAGAATCAGTTAAAGATCTAGGCGTTATTATAGATCAACATCTTTCCTGGACGCAGCACGTCTGCAATGTTTCCAGAAAAGTATTTTCCACATTGAATTCACTTAGAAGATTCTGGAATATTTTCTCTCGTGCATTAAAGGAACGACTTGTTTCCTCCCTAATATTGCCTCACTTTGATTACTGTGATGTGGTATACAAAGATCTGACTGTTGCTCCAAAAAACAAACTCCAACATGCACAAAATGCCTTTGTACGCTATATAGTCTATGCAATTTATGTCACCCCCGCGTATGAGCAACTTAACTGGTTACGTCTAAATCAGCACCGCGACCTCCATTCCTGATGTCTTATTCAACAAATACTCTCAACTTCAACTCCAGCTTACCTGCATTCTCAGTTTCACCGCCTCTCGTACGAGCATAGAAAAAAAAAAAAAAAAAAAAAAAAACAACACTCTCTTGCTGATACCCATACACCGCACAGTACGCTATATCAACTCCTTCGTTGTTGCAACTGCACAACTGTGGAACAATCTGCCTCGCTCTGTCAGAGGAGCAACCCCGTCCAGCTTCAAGCAGCGTTGCCAGCAGTACATAATCACTAAGTAAATGAAAGTTGAACTCAACATTTATGCTTATATTCTTATGCCGTATTACATATATTCAAACTTTCCCATCCTCACTTTCTTATTTACTCTCCATGTAGACTTATAAATAACTTGGAGGGGAAGTATCGCCGGCGGTCCCATGTCATAGATTTATGGAATGTTAAAGAACCTTCCACTAATTACACCTGTGTGAAGGTAAATTAGGTTAGGTTAAACATTTGACTAACGTTCTTAGGTTCATACGTTCGTCGTCAAGAGCCGACTGCGGTGGCATCTGGTTACTAATTTCTAAACTAGTTGGTCATTAACGGTGGCGTTTGGCGGCAAAATTAGGAACTACTTGAAAATTGATCGTCTGCAGTCCTTACTTGAATAATTAAAAGAGATACACACACTAATACAGTCATCACAATTAAGACCGGTTATCAGACAGATTTTACACACACCCAAAGTACACGGGGCTACACGACCGCGTTGTCGCAGCCCCTAAACTGAGGAATAAACCAACCAACCAACCTTCTTCAGTAATGAATAATCATCAACATCATCATCATCATCACCATCATTAGTCTATATTTTATCAGTATTTCCTCACCTTACCATAATTTTAACTTACTTCTAGGTAACTTGTTTATTCATCCTAGCAATACAACAATTTACTGCCTATACCAACCTACTCTGTTTTTAGCCTACTTTTCACATTTTACAACAAGTAGTTCCGTGAAGAACTATACAGCCTATTTTCATATATCCTACTTATGTTAATTGCCACTGTCAACATACAAAATTTCTGTTTGATTGCTGTAATAGATTCGTAGATATTGAGAACCGACTAAATATTTCGGATGGTCGCCATGTTGGATTTTATATATGTAGGTCATAGAGTTATGTACTGTTACATGCATATGATTGTGAACGTGTAGTATTCAAACTTCAATCGCATAATTAGGACACAAGAAAAAAACAAGGAGATTTTAAAATTTTTCACAGCTGCCATCTTGAGGTTATGGAAACAATTGAAATAAATTAGATGCCAGTGGATTAACATTCTTATAAGGATTTACTGTACCAAGTTTCACTGCATGCGGATGGTTAAATTGCGAGAAAAGTCCATGTGAATATTTATAATTCGCGTCACCGCCATGTTGGATTTGTGATCACCAGGTTATTTAAGGTCCTATAGGTGAACTTAAGTTCATAGCCCTTATGAACATTAAAAAATGCAGTTTGATTGCTAAAATAGATTCGTAGATATTCAGTATCGTCTAAATACTTCGGATGGTCGCCATGTTGGATTGTTAAATGTATAGGCCATAGAGTCATGTACCATTAATGGAAAATTATTGCGTAGGTTCATTATTCAAACTTTCACTTCGATCCCATGACTACATCACAAGAAATAAAAACTTAATTTTAAAATTCGCACTGCCGCCATCTTGAGGTTATGTAAACAATTGAACTAAATTAGATACCAGTGGATTACAATGTGTATAAATATTTCCTGTACCAGGTTTCAGTGCGCTTGGAACATTAAATCGCGAGAAAGGTCTATTTAAAATTTTCAAATTCGCTTGGCCGCCATGTTCATTTTGTAGTTAACCGGTTTTTGAAAGTCTTATAGATGGACTTCCAGTAGTGCCCTTTATCTCCGTACAAAAATTTAGGGAGATACCGCTAATAGTTTCAGAGATATAGAATGCCGGTGAAATATTTCGCACATCCGCCATCTTGTGATTATGTGAACAATTGAACGAAGTTAGATGTCGGTGCATTACAATGTATATAAACATATACTGTACCAAGTTTCATTGCGTTTGGTTGGTCAAATCGCGAGAAACGTCTATTTAAAAGTCGCAAATTCGCTTGGCCTCCATGTTGGTTTTGTAGTTACCAGGTTTTCAAAAGTCACATAAGTGAACTTATAGTAGATCTCTCTATCACATTAGAAAATGTCAGGGTAATATCGGTAATAGTTTCGGAGATATTGAATGCTGGTGAAATATTTCGCACAGCCGCCATGTTGGATTGGTGAGTCGTAACAAAATTTGAAAGGCACGGTCGAGGTCGCCGGGAATAGTGCTATGAACTCTCCGAGTTTCATTGAAATCGCTCCTGCCGTTTAGATTTTATTAGGGGGGGACACACACACGAATCACACACACACACACACACACACACGCACACACACACGGACAAAAGGTGATCTCATAAGTCTATTTTTTCAAAATTGAAAATAGGCTAAAAATGAGGAAAAAGTAGACTTATGAGATCGATCCGGGAAAATGTGTGTCTGTCTGTCTGTCAGGCTGTGTGTGTGTCCCCCCGTATCAACTCCTAAACGGCTCCAGCAATCAAAACCAAATTTAGTATGAGCAAAGATGTGCACCGGAATATCACACGTCCATATTTGAAAATGATGTCAGTGCTACCAACTGCTTAAAAAACGCACTAGAAATTTGAGCTCCATGTTGGATATCTTGCAAGGTATGCATGGGAGCTATTACAAAATTAGCACACATGTAGATAATACTATTTCAGTTTAATTTCCAGGAGGCCAACCATGACAGTGTTGCCAAACTAATTTTAAGCCTTCTGATAGGTCCAATGTTTAAATGCATATAACTTCTACACTATCAATTGGATTTCAACCAAATTTTGTATGTAATATCTGTACATAAACAGATATGCCTGAGCGTATTCTGAAGAGCCACCAGGGCTGCCAACTGTTAATAATTGCTCTCTCTATTTTTTAATCCAAATACCAATATATCAGAAAGTATGCAAGCCAACAGCTTTAAACTATGCACACGTATATTCTGACATTTTAGATTAATTTGGAGTAACTTATATACGTCAGTTCTACCAACATGATTATAAGCCTGCTGATAGTATAGAAGTTACATGTATTTAAAAATTGGTACTATCAGTTGGATTTCAACCAAATTTCGTATGTGCTATGTGTACCATAACAGATATGACTATAAGTATTGTTAAAAGCAATCAGGGCTGCCAACTGTTAATAAATGCTGTCTATATTCTTTTTACCCTAATATCAATATATCAGAAAGTATGCAAGCCAACAGCTCTATACTTTGCACACGTATAGCACCTGGCATTCTAGATTAATTTGGAGTAATTAATACAAGGCAGTGCTGCCAACATGATTCTATGCCAGCTGATATGTCCAATTTTAAAATACATGTAACTTCTATACTAACAAATGGATTTCATCCAAAATTGGCACAACAAGATATCATAATAATTCAGATTATTTCTGACCAGCACACGCATGGTATTGTTGGCAACATGCTTTTACGCGTGCTAATAGATCCAGTGCCTAACTGCATTTAACGTCCATTGGATTTCAACCAAATTTTGTATTCTGTACCTTAAGAGGTGGAACTAAGAATATATTCAGTCACCAGGGCTGCCAACTGCAGTGCTCTATTAGGCTACATTTTACCAGGTATATTTTGAACTAATTAGATATGTCGATATTACCAACTTAATTTCTTCATTATTCTAGATAGGTTCTTATACTGTAGAATAATCATTGGCATGAAAAGTAGGCTGTATAGTTCTTCACGGAACTACTTGTATAATATGTATTTTATATTGTATGTATCAACATTGTATTATTGTTAGATTTAAGTAGTAACTGTATTGTTCATTATGTATCAATTGTATAATCAGGTTAGATGGAAGAGCGGGCCCAATAGCCCTAATCTAGCCAGACAAAATAAATCTAACTATCTAACCCTAACAATTATGCCTTATTTCGATAAAAGAAGAATAAACGATGATAAAAGAACAATAAAACCAATAAGGCATTTTGAACGTTAAAAATAGATATGTACACAATAAAAAGCATAAAACAGATTATTCATGACCTAGAATTCTTAAACTACACCCATCCCAGGGGCTCACGACTAGTGGGACATGGGTAGATTACCACGGGACCTCAGCTGAGTCCGGCATTGCTTCCACTTACTTGTGCCGGACTACTCACTGTCACCTTTTCTTTCGGCCTTCGTTGGTCAACTCTTGTTCTCTTACGACTCCGACGGTATTAGGATATCTGAGGCCTAGGGAGTCTTTCACTTTCCCGCATTAATTGGCCTTTCATCTTTCTTGATCCCTCATTCTTCGAGGAGTCAGACCTCTTGCTTTCCTTTTCCTGATATCTCACGACTGGGCCCTAAAGGAGACAGGTTGTGTGTAGCCCCACAACGTCTGGTGCACCTGGATAGTGCTACACGTTTAAGGACTCACGGCTGGTGAGCTCGGGATTTGGTGACCCTGAGGGATTCCTGAGCTGGGTCAAGCTTTCTCCCCTTTTTCCATTGCCTTTGGGCTGGACCCTCTCCTCTTTCCTTTTCCTCTCTCCCTTTCATGGCTCTCTTTCCTTCCAAGTCCCTCAATTCTCATTCTTCGAGGGTTGAGGGCATTTACTTTCCTCTTGTCTTCTATTTACATTCTTCTCCTCTTTGTTTCCCATTTTCTCTTCTAGTTTGTAAGTCAGTAGTTAGTTTTAGTTGTAGGTTTTATTTGATTATCTGTCCTCTTCACGATCACCCAAACCATTAGGGGCCGATAATTTAGAAGTTTGGCCCCTTAAAACAACAATTATCTTCATCATCATCATCACTAAACTACACCTAACCCACAATGTAGCCACTCTCCCTCATTAATGGGATGACGAGGTCTACTGATGGTCCGTCATCAAGTAAAACAAGGGAGACGTAATTAGCCAGTTTGAGCGTTCTTTTCACATCGGCAGGTGCAAGCACTGTGCAGACTTTATTTCACCCCGTCTATTCATTGATTCAAAATGCGAGTAGTAAGCGGATACGGGGCTGTAATTACTGAATAGTTTAAAGTTATCCCTGGAGACAGTAGCTTAGCGATTGCTAAGAGCTCAGAGATATGAGATACGCTTCTTGCTGTGAATATTTAATAAGCCAAGCACAGGCTTTCTACATAGAAATAAGCAAAGAGTACAGCAGGTCGGTCAGTTCATCTGTTTGAGGATGATGTGCTATCTCACTTTGTTAAGCAATGATTATTATGATGAACGTCATCATTTAATGTTTTCATCCGTGGTCATTCTCACATGTTGATGATATTGATATTGATATTGTTTTAAGGTGTCTAAACTCTAGGTTATTTGTCCCTATTGATTTGGATGACAGTGAATATAACATGACGAAATGAAGAACTAAAACTACAGACTTACAAGAAACTTAGTAATAGATGAAGAGAAGTACAAACAAGTAGTTCCGTGAAGAACTATACAGCCTATTTTCATATATCCTACTTATGTTAATTGCCACTATCAACATACACAATTTCTGTTTGATTGCTGTAATAGATTCGTAGATATTAAGAACCGACTAAATATTTCGGATGGTCGCCATGTTGGATTTTATATATGTAGGTCCTAGAGTTATGTACTGTTACATGCCGATTATTGTGAATGTGTAGTATTCAAACTTCAATTGCATAATTAGGACACAAGAAAAAACAAGGAGATTTTAAAATTTTTCACAGCTGCCATCTTGAAGTTATGGAAACAATTGAAATAAATTAGATGCCAGTGGATTAACATTCGTATAAGGATTTACTGTACCAAGTTTCACTGCACGAGGATGGTTAAATTGCGAGAAACGTCCATGTGAATATTTATAATTCGCGTCACCGTCATGTTGGATTTGTGATCACCAGGTTATTTAAAGTCCTATAGGTGTACATAAGTTCACAGCCCCTATGATCATTAAAAAATGCAGTTTGATTGCTAAAATAGATTCGTAGATATTCAGTATCGTCTAAATATTTCGGATGGTCGCCATGTTGGATTGTTAAATGTATAGGCCATAGAGTCATGTACCATTAAAGGAAAATTATTGCGTAGGTTCATTATTCAAACTTTCACTTCGATCGCATGACTACATCACAAGAAATAAAAACTTAATTTTAAAATTCGCACTGCCGCCATCTTGAGGTTATGTAAACAATTGAACTAAATTAGATACCAGTGGATTACAATGTGTATAAATATTTCCTGTACCAGGTTTCAGTGCGCTTGGAACATTAAATCGCGAGAAAGGTCTATTTAAAATTTTCAAATTCGCTTGGCCGCCATGTTCATTTTGTAGTTAACCGGTTTTTGAAAGTCTTATAGATGGACTTCCAGTAGTGCCCTTTATCTCCGTACAAAAATTTAGGGAGATACCGCTAATAGTTTCAGAGATATAGAATGCCGGTGAAATATTTCGCACATCCGCCATCTTGTGATTATGTGAACAATTGAACGAAGTTAGATGTCGGTGCATTACAATGTATATAAACATATACTGTACCAAGTTTCATTGCGTTTGGTTGGTCAAATCGCGAGAAACGTCTATTTAAAAGTCGCAAATTCGCTTGGCCTCCATGTTGGTTTTGTAGTTACCAGGTTTTCAAAAGTCACATAAGTGAACTTATAGTAGATCTCTCTATCACATTAGAAAATGTCAGGGTAATATCGGTAATAGTTTCGGAGATATTGAATGCTGGTGAAATATTTCGCACAGCCGCCATGTTGGATTGGTGAGTCGTAACAAAATTTGAAGGGCACGGTCGAGGTCGCCGGGAATAGTGCTATGAACTTTCCGAGTTTCATTGAAATCGCTCCTGCCGTTTAGATTTTATTAGGGGGACACACACACACGAATCACACACACACACACACACACACACACACACACACACACACACACGCACACACACACGGACAAAAGGTGATCTCATAAGCCTATTTTTTTCAAAATTGAAAATAGGCTAAAAATTAATAAGGGAAATAAAAGGCAGGGAATAGAAATGACCTCAAACCTCGAAGAATGATGACTGATAGAGCCACGAAAGCCAGATAAGAAAGGGAAAGGCGAGAAGGTCCGCCCCCAAGTTAATGGAAAATGGGGGAAACCGGATTTAGATCATGGATCCCCCGGAGTCACCTGGTCGCGAACTAAGGTGGGAAAGCGAAAGACAACTTGGGTCTCAGATACCCTAAAACCAACAGGGTCTTAAGAGATCAAGATCTGTCTAAGGGAGGTCGACAGGAAAGGTGAAAGGGACGATCTTGGCTCAAGTGAGCCTCTGGGTGGATTTAATGAATGAATTAAAGTAAAATAAAAATTAGGGATATTCACTTTTGATGGTTCAATGAGTTTATAATTGATTCAAAGACAATTGTTGTTTATGGAGGTCTAATATCCAGGTTAACGCCCCTAAGAAGTGATGGAGTGAAATGATCAGCCCACTGCCAGGGATGAAGACGAAAATGGTTTGTATAAAATACACAATAAGCCCGAACTTTATGTTTTATTTGAATAACAGAAGTAAAACACGAGGATGATAAAAACAATAAAACAAATAAGGCGTTTTGTACGATACAAATAGACATGTACACAATAAAATAATAAATCAGAGTAAACCTAAACTAAAATTCTAAACTATATTAAAAGTAACCACTCTCTCTCATGAACCGGATGACGAGGTCTACTGACAGTGGGTCAGTGGTTATCGTGTCGGGCTGCCAACCCCAAGCTTGCGGGTTCGCTCATGGCCGTGGTAAGTGATTTTTGATGGGCGACAAAAATCACGATTCACATGTCATGCGATGTTGGCATGTTAAGGAACCCATTTGAATTCAGTAGGCCGTATTCATAAAGGCAAAATTAATCTAGGTATTTTCCTCCAACACAAAGTTCCTCATTTTTCAACTAGAAAGCGCTACAGTCTCAAGGAGCTTAGATATATAAGCTCCTTGACATTCATAGCTCTTCAAGGAGCGATAAAATTCGACATGCAAGTTGCCCTATGGGCGTTAATTAACAAAGCTCGCATCCGACACCCGAGGCCATACGATATTATTATTATCACGTAGTTGATGATAATAATTCCTTTTGAAGGGGCGTAACATCTACGATATCGGCCCCCAATGACATGAATGAAATGAAATGATGAAGATAAAAAAAGCACACTACCAGGAGGATAAAAACGAAAATAGGTTATATAAAACAGACAATGAGCCCTAACAGTAAGTCCTCATTAAAAAGCTAAAAAACAAAACAAATAAGGCATTTTGAACAATAACAAGTAGTTCCGTGAAGAACTAAATAGCCCATTTTCATATATCCTACTATTATTAATTGCCTCTATCAACATACACATTTTCAGTTTGATTGCTGTAATATATTCGTAGATATTGAGAACCGTCTAAATATTTCGGATGGTCACCATGTTGGAATTTTATATATAGGCCTTAGAGTTATGTACTTTTACATGAAAATTATTGTGAAGGTGTTCTATTCAAACTTCAAAGGCATGATTAGCACACAAGAAATGAAAACGAGATTTAAATATTTCGCTCAGCCGCCATCTTGTGGTTATGAAAATAATTTAAATGAATTAGATGCCAGTGGATTCAAATGTATACAAGCATATACCGTACCAAGTTTCACTGCGCTCGGATGGTTAAATCGCGAGAAACGTCCATTTGAATACTTAAATTTCGCGTCGCCGCCATGTTGGATTTGTGCTCACCAGGTTATTGAACGTCCAATAGGTGAACTTATGTTTTAGCCTCTATAGACATACATTCAGTTTGATTGCTGTCATAGGTTAATATATACTGAGAACCGTCTAAATATTTCGGATGGTCGCCATGTTGGATTTTAATATATGTAGACCAAAAAGTTATGTACTATTAGATGAGGATTATTGTGTACCTTCATTATTCAAACGTTGATTTCGATCGCATGATTAGAACATAAGAAATAGAAACTTAATTTTAAAATTTCGCACAGCCGCCGTCTTGAGGTTATGTAAACAATTGAACTAAATTAGATGACAGTGCATTGTAATTTGTATATGCATTTGCTGTACCAAGTTTCACTGCGTTCGGATGGTTAAATCGTGAGAAGAATCTAATTAAATGTTTCAATTTCGCTTGGTTGCCATATTCGTTGTGTAGTCAACAGGTTTTTGAAAGTTACATAGGTGAACTTGTAGTAGTGCCCTTTATCACTGTACAAAAGTTTAGGGTGATATGAGCAATAGTTTCAGAGATATAGAATGCCGGTGAAATATTTCCTACAGCCGCCATGTTGGATTTGTGAGAGGTAGTAAAATTTGAAGGGCACGTTCGGGGTCGGCCAAAATAGTACTATGACCTTACCAAGTTTCATTGAAATCTCTCGAGCCGTTTAGAAGTTATTAGGGGGGAGCGGGTGCGCGCACACAAATAAACACACACACACACACACACGGACAAAAGGTGATCTCATAAGCCTATTTTTAGCCTATTTTAAATTTTGAAAAAATAGGCTTATGAGATCACCTTTTGTCCGTGTGTGTGTGCGTGTGTGTGTGTGTGTGAGGAGTGTGTGTGAGTGTGTCCCCCTAATAAATTCTAAACGGCTGGAGCGATTTCAATGAAACTCGGTAAGTTGATAGCACTATTCCGGATGACCCCGACCGTGCCCTTCCAATTTTGTTACGTCTTACCAATCCAACATGGCGGCTGTGCGAAATATATCACCAGCATTCAATATCTCCTAAACTATTCCCGATATCACCCTGGAATTTTTTACGGCGATAAAGAGGACTACTATAAGTTTACCTATGTGACTATTAAAAAACTGGTAACTACAAAACCAAAATGGCAGCCACGCGAATTTGCTACTTTTAAATAGACGTTTCTCGCGATTTAACCAACCAAACGCAATAAAACTTGGTACAGTATATGTTTATACACATTGTAATGCACCGACATCTAACTTGGTTCAATTGTTTACATAACCACAAGATGGCGGATGTGCGAAATATTTCACCAGCATTATATATCTCTGAAACTATTATCGGTATCACCCTGAAATTTTGTACTGAGATAAAGGGCACTACTGGAAGTTCATTTATAAGACTTAAAAAAATCGGTTAACTACAAAACGAACATGGCGGCCAAGTGAATTTGAAAATTTTAAATAGTCCTTTCTCGCGATTTAATGATCCAACCGCAATGAAATCTGGTACAGGAAATGTTTATACACATTGTAATACACTGGTATCTAATTTAGTTCAATTGTTTACATAACCTCAAGATGGCGGCTTTGCGAATTTTAAAATTAAGTTTTTATATCTTGTGTCGCAATCATGCGATCGATGTGAAAGTTTGAATAATGAACCTATGCAATAATGTTCCTTTAATGGTACATGACTCTATGGCCTATACATTTAACAATCCAACATGGCAACCATCCGAAATATTTAGACGACTCTGAATATCTACGAATCTATTATAGCAATCAAACTGAATTTTTTAAGTTCATAGGGGCTCTGAATTTAAGTTCACCTATAGGACTTTAAATAACCTGGTGATCACAAATCCAACATGGCGGCGACGCGAATTATAAATATTCACATAGACGTTTCTCGCAATTTAACCAACCGAGTGCAGTGAAACTTGGTGCATTAAATCCTTATACGAGTGTTAATCCACTGGCACCTAATTTATTTCAATTGTTTCCATAACCACAAGATGGCAGCTGTGCGAAAGTTTAAAATCTCCTTGTTTCTTCTTGTATCCTAATCATGCGATTGAAGTTTGAATGCTACACGTACACAATAATTTTCATGTAATAACCCTAAGACCTACATATATAAAATCCAACATGGCGACCATCCGAAATATTTAGTTGGTTCTCCATATCTACGAATCTATTACAGCAATCAAACTGAAATTTTGTATTTAGATAGAGGCAATTAACATAAGTAGGATATATGAAAATAGGCTGTATAGTTCTTCACGGAACTACTTGTTTCATAAATGAAAATAGGCTACAAATATATACAGTATGTAGGCCACTCAGTAAAAGCATAAATAATTACATGATTTTGCAACTTAAAAAATAGCCAATCTCCCTCAAGAAATGGATGACGAGGTCAACTGACGGCCCGTCATCACGAAGAACAAGGGAGAGGATGTTAGGCAGTTTGAGAGTCCTTCGCCTATCGGCCAAGTCTAGAAACTCCAAGAGAGTGAACCACACTGAGGTCGAACCCTTTCTATTTACAGTAATTTTACCTCACGACCTTTCCTCTTTCCGCACTCACACCAGAATTAATTTTCTTTGGTAGAGCCGGGAATCAATTCCAAACCACAAGGTTCCTAGATACCCAGCACACCATTTGGTAGTAAATTTAAACAAGATGTTCAGTAAAGAACATATAGCCTACTTTCTCCTAAATGCAAGGGTATTGTAATAACTCTTTGTCCTTTTCAAGGAGTATGATTGAATGTTGGTTGTAGTAGCTTGCTATAGGGATATTAAACATGAATATGAAGTGCCCTTAGCTAGTGCTACCTCTGTACCAAATTTCGTTCAATTCGGTTTCACCGTGTTTGAATTGATAGGGGGAATCGATTTGCACACATACATGGCCACCATCTGCAAACTATTGGGCTGATGTTCTTGCAGTTTGGTCTGAATATGTTTCCCACATAAAGATACGGTGTTGCAAAATTTGGTAGGGACTAGATTATTAGGTTGGTCGTAATTACATTTTAGCTTTTAACATTTGGGTGGCCGCGATTACGTTTCCTTCAAGATAGCGGTGATATAAAACATGACACTGAGGTGCCCTTTGCTAGTGCTACCTCTGTACCAAATTTCGTTCCATTCGGTTCCACCGTGTTCGAATTAATAGGGGGAATCAATTTTGACATAAAGATGGCCTCCACCCGCAAACTATTAGACTAATAACCTATTAGATTGGTCAAAGGATGCTCCCTCCATAAAGGAATGTTGTTGCAAAGTTTGGTAGAGATCGGATGGTTATGTTAGTCGTAATTTAACTTAAGCTTTGAACATTTGTGTGGCCGCCATTACGTTTCTGTCAAGATGGCGGCGATATAAAACATGACACTGAGGTGCCCTTTGCTAGTGCTACCTCTGTACCAAATTTCGTTCATTCGGTTCCACCGTGTTCGAATTAATAGGGGGAATCAATTTTGACATAAAGATGGCCGCCATCCGCAAACTATTACCCTTATAACCTATTAGATTGGTCAAAGGATGCTCCCTCCATAAAGGAATGTTGTTACAAAGTTTGGTAGAGATCGGATGGTTATGTTAGTCGTAATTTAACTTAAGCTTTGAACATTTGTGTGGCCGCCATTACGTTTCTGTCAATATGGTGGCGATATAAATCATGACACTGAGATGCCCTTTGCTAGTGCTACCTCTGTACCAAATTTCGTTCCATTCGGTTTCACCGTGTTTGAATTAATAGGGGGAATTGATTTTCACACAAAGATGGCCGCCATCCGCAAACTATTAGGCTAATGACCTAGTCATTTGGTCAAAGGATGCTTCCTCTATAAAGGTATGTTGTTGCAAAATTTGGTAGAAATCGGATGATTAGGTTAATCGTAATTTGATTTAAGCTTTGAACATTTGTGTGGCCGCCATTACGTTTCCGTCAAGATGGCGGCGATATAAAACATGACACGGAGGTGCCTTTTGTTAGTACTACCCCTGTACCAAATTTCGTTCCATTCAGTTGCACCGTGTTCGAATTAATAGGGGGAATCGATTTTCACACAAAGATGGCCGCCATCCGCAAAGTATTACGCTGATGACCTATTAGTTTGGTCAAGAGATGCTCCCCCCATAAAGGTATGTTGTTGCAAAATTTGTTAGAGATCGGATGATTAGGTTAGTCGTAATTTGATTTAAGCTTTGAACATTTGTGTGGCCGCCATTACGTTTCCGTCAAGATGGCGGAGATATAAAACATGACACTGAGGTGCCTTTTGTTAGTACTACCTCTGTACCAAATTTTGTTCCATTCGGTTGCACCGTGTTCGAATTAATAGGGGGAATCCATTTTCACACAAAGATGGCCGCCATCCGCAAACTATTACGCTGATGGCCTATTGGTTTGGTCAAAGGATTCTCCCCCCATAAAGGTATGTTTTTGCAAAATTTGGTAGAGATCGGATGGTTATGTTAGTCGTAATTTGATTTAAGCTTTGAACATTTGTGTGGCCGCCATTACGTTTCCGTCAAGATGGCGGCGATATAAAACATGACACTGAGGTGTCCTTTGCTAGTGCTACCTTTGTACCAAATTTCGTTCAATTCGCATTCACCGTGTTCGAATTGATAGGGGGGGGGACAGACATTCAGAGTACACACACTCACACACACACACACACACACACACACACACACACACACACAGACTCACACACACACATACAGACACACACAGACTCACACACACACATACACACACACAGACAGACACACTTTTTTCGCCCTGTGTTGATCTCATAAGTCTACTTTCATTTTTTGCAAAAATCGAAAGTAGGCTAAAAATGAAGTTGATAATGAAATCTGAACAATGCAATGTTAGTCTACAATCCTGTAAAGAGTGAACAGTACGGCATGGAATGTTCTGTTAATGTTATTAAAACTCATTTAATTACTATTTACACAAATTTCAGATTCAATCAGGAAGCTGCACTACATTCGCTCACAACTGCAACAACTAATAGCAATTATTCTAATTACATTGAACCTCAGTGGGAGCGTATGGAAAATGTAACCTGTGTTGCATCACCTGCATTGCTCACTGAATGGGTTCATTAGCGAGTCGAAGGCGTCAGGTACACATTCTATACACTATGATGAATGCAGTTTCCTTTGCCGTGTCTCAAAATCTAAATACTAAACACTCAGAAGTGAAGTAGGAAACATGATGCGTAGACAAGTTGTCTGATCAAACTCGAAGAGTTCCAAATACACTATTGTCGACGCCACTATCATACAGATCGTCATACAGGTCATCATACATAGGAAGGAAGAAAGGAAGGAAGGAAGGATGGAAGAAAGGAAGGAAGGATGGAAAGAGGAATGGAAGGAAGGAAGGAAGGATGGAAGGAAGGAAGGTGGTAGGGATGGAAGGAAGGAAGGATGGAAAGAAGGAAGGATGGAAGGATGAAAGGAAGGATAGAAGGAAGGGAAGAAAGATGGAAGGAAGGAAAGAAGGAAGGATGGAAGGAAGAAAGGATGAAAGGAAGGAAGGAAGGAAGGAAGGAAGGAAAGAAAGATGGAAGGAAGGAAGGATGGAAGTAAAGAAAGATGGAAGGATGGAATGAAGGAAGGAAGGAAGGAAGGAAAGAAGAATGGAAGGAAGGAAGGATGGAAGAAAGGAAGGAAGGAGGGATGGAAGGAAGGAAGGAAGGACGGAAGGAAGGAGGATGGAATAAAGGAAGGAAGGATGGATGGAAGGAAGGAAAGATGGAAGGAAGGAAGGATGGAAGGAAGGAAGGAAGGAAGGAAGGAAGGAAGGAAGGAAGGAAGGACGGAAAGATGGAAGGAAGGTAGGAAGGATGGAAGGAAGGAAGGAAGGAAGGAAGGAAAGAAAGATGGAAGGAAGGAAGGAAGGATGGAAGGAAGCAAGGAAGGAAGGAAGGATGGAAGGAAGGAAGGATGGAGGGATGAAGGGAAGGAAGGATGGAAGGAAGCAAGCAAGGAAGGAAGGATGGAAGGATGGAAGGAAGAAAGGATGGAAGGAAGGAAGGAGGGAAAGAGGAATGGAAGGAAGGAAGGATGGAAGGATGGAAAGATTGAAGGAAGGAAGGAAGGAAGGAAGGACGGATGAAAGAAAGGAAGGAAGGATGGAAGGAAGGACGGATGAAAGAAAGGAAGGAAGGAAGGATGGAAGGAAGGAAGGATGGAAGGAAGAAAGGAGGGAAAGAAGGAAGGAGGGAAGGAATGATCGAAGGAAGGTTGATGATGATAATTGTTGTTTTATGGGGCCTAACATCTAGGTTATCGGCCCCTGATGGTTTGGGTGATCGTGAAGATGAAAATGAAATATAAACTATAACTAAAACTACCGGTACTAACTTATATACTAGAAGAAGAAATCGAAAAAAGAAAGAGGATAAGGCTAATAAAGGACAGGAGGAAAAGAAATGCTCTCAACCCTCGAAGTATGTGGATTGAGGGACTTGGATGTAAGAAGGGCCATAAAAGGCAGATAGGAAAGTGAAAGAGGAGAGGGTCCACCCCACAGGTAAGGGGCAAAAGGGGGAAAACCGGACCCAGCTCAGGAATCCCTCAGGGTCGCCAACTCCCGAACTCACCAGCCGTGAGCCCCTGAGGGTGTAGCATTATCTACGGTGCACCAAAAGCGGTGGGGCTACATGCACCCTGCCTCCTTGAGGGCCTTGAGCAGAAGGCAGGAGATAACATGAAAAGAAAAGAAGGCTGACCCCTCGCAGAAGGAGGGAATCAGAAAAGCTGAGACAAGGGCCAATTAAGGCGGGAAAGGAAGAGACTCCCTAGACCTTGGCTACCCAAATACCGTCGGGGTCGGAAGAGAAACAGAGGTGACCAAGTGAGGTCGACGGGAACGAAGACGGAGAGGAGTCGGCACAAGTAAGTGGAAGCAATGCCGGACTCAGCTGGGGCCCCGTGGTCGCCAACCCACGTCCCACTATGGAAGGAAGGAAGGATGAAAGGAAGGAAGGAAGGAGGGATGGAACGAAGGAAGGATGAAAGGAAGGAAGGATGGAAGGAAGGAAGGAGGGAGGGATGGAAGGAAGGAAGGAAGGAAGGAAGGAAGGATGGAAGGAAGGAAGGAGGGATGGAAGGAAGGAAGGAAGGAAGGAAGGAAGGAAGGATGGCAAGAAGGAAGGAAGGATGGAAGGAAGGAAGGAAAGAGGGTTGGAAGAAAGGAAGGAAGGAGGGATGGAAGGAAGGAAGGATGGAGGGATGGAAGGAAGGAAGGATGGAAGGAAGGAAGGATGGAAGGAAGGAAGGAGGGATGGAAGGAAGGAAGGAAGGAAGGAAGGATGGAAAGAAGGAAGGAAGGATGGAAGGAAGGAAGGAAGGAAGGAAGGAGGGATGGAAGAAAGGAAGGAAGGAGGGATGGAAGGAAGGAAGGAAGGAAGGAAGGAAGGAAGGAAGGAAGGAAGGAAGGAAGGAAGGATGATGATGATGATGATGATTGTTGTTTTAAGGGACCTAACACCTGGGTTATCGGCCTCTAATGGTTTGAGTGATTGTGAGAAAAAATGATGTAGTTAACCTACGTACTACTAAAACTACAACTAACTATAGACTTTTAACCAACTTACAAACTAGAAGAAGAAATGGAAACAAACAAGAAGTTCCGTGACGAACTAAAGAGCCTACTTTTATTAAAATTTAAGATCCATGCCAATGATTAATCTTTATGGACCTATCTAGAATAATGACGAAATGAATTTGGTAATATCGAAATTTCTAATTAGTTCGAAATATACCTGGCATGATGTAACCTGATAGAGCACTACAGTTGGCAGCCCTGGTGACTGAATATATTCTTAGTTCCATCTCTTAAGATACAGAATACAAACTTTGGTTGAAGTCCAATGGATAGCATGGACTTTACATGCAGTTAGACATTGGACCTATCAGCGCATGTAAAATCATGTTGGCAACAATGTCATGCATATGTTGATCAGAAATAATTTGAAATATTATGATGTATTGTTGTGCCAATTTTGGATGTAATCCATTTGTTTGTATAGAAGTTACTGGAATTTTAAAATTGGACTTATCAGCAGGCCTAGAATCATGTTGGTAGCACTGACATACATTATTTGCTCCAAATTAATCTAGAATATCAGGAACTATACGTGCGCAAAGTTTAGAGCTGTTGGCTTGCATAGTTTCTGATATATTGATATTAGGGTAAAATATATAAACACCATTTATTAACAGTTGGCAGCCCTGATTGCTCTAAAGAATATGCACAGTTATATCTGTTATGGTACACACAGCACATACGACATTTGGTTGAAATCCAATTGATAGTATAGAAGATACATTAATTAAAAATTGTTCCTTTCAGCAGGCTTAGAATCATGTTGGTAGTACTGACATACATTAGTTGCTCCAAATTAATCTTGAATGTCGGGCACTATACGTGTGCAATGTTTAAAGCTGTGGGCTCGCATACTTTCTGATATATTGGTATTTGGATAAAAATAGAGAGAGCATTTATTGACAGTTGGAAGCCCTGGTGGCTCTATAGAATACGCTCAGTCATATCTGTTTATGTACATATAGTACATACAAAATTTGGTTGAAATCCAATTGATAGTGTAGGGGTTATAATTGTTACGTGCAAAAGCCCGTCCCAACGTTTTTATAATGTATCTCCCCTACATATACATGTGTTCCCTGCCATTTAAAGCGCCCGCCTGATGGTTTGGTTCCGCTAATGACCTCGAGATGGCAGTATCTATCGAACTTCGGCGCCTCTAGCCGTGGTTGTATCTTCGACCGCTAGAGTGAGTGAGTGGTGTCTTCTGATCTCATCCTAATCGAGTCATGTTTGAAGGATATTGTATTCTACGTCATTGAACAAAAGATTATATATACATCATGCCGCCAAAATAATTATACAATATGCACATTGTTACTTGATGTGTCAATCTGTGATTGGACAAATCCTATTAACATAAATGCAGTGCGGCTTTTGACTTTGGATTCTCCGCCATCTTGCCATCTTTATAGTCTGGCGTCAAGGAAGCAACAAGCTGGCTGGTTGGTGAAAGAGTGTCTCTCTGTGTGCTGGGGGCTTTGGCCCCTAGCCCCTACGAAATATGCATATATGCTAAAAAGGAATTGCCTGTGCTCTTAAGGCTGTATTTTCGCCATTTCGACGTGAAGAAGAAGTATGAATAGTAATCGCAACTAGATGCAAACAGGAGTGCTTGTTAACAAAACGGCGCATGTGCGGGTTAGCCATTTTGAGGCCATATAGTGCCGTATAATATTTTTAAATTTGTGTGTTAATTATTTTATTATTATTGTGTCTCCACAGAGAAGTTTTTAAGGTACGTGATTATTTAATATATTTATACATATTGTTATGGAGCTCCGATATTGGCCTTATATTAATGTTTTAAAACTGTATTTTGTTTCGCCTGGTAGGCGTAATTTTTCTGTTTTGCTAATGTTACCAGATATGTAAATTTTATTGTTTTCCTTCGTACCTTCTGGAGACACGCTTCTAGTTTATTTGACGTAAATTTTTATTTATTTAGTTTTTTGTAATCTTTGGGATTGCCCAATTATTAATTTGTTTACGATCCGTTGCAGCCTAAAATGCCTCGTGTCAATAGTGTTAAGGCGTAATTCTTTCCTCCCTTTCTGTTCTCTCTGGCGATTTTAAATTTAATTTTAAGCTAATTGTTTGCCGTGATTCGATTGGACATGCGGTCATCTATTTGGTGGCCATGTTTGTTTTTTGTTTTGCCCGAGTGCATTCTGGTCTTTTGAGTACATTCCCTAGACGTCGAGCGGGAGACTCAAACGTGTTGTGGTGTTAGCTTAGTATGTTTTTGTTAATCTTGTTGGTTTAACTTTGTGTTTTTGCGAGTGTTCCCGAGTTTTTCTCCGTCATGAAAATTGTGGATTTGTTAATTGATCCAATTTTTAATTTATTAATTTAATTTTAAATTTTTCGTTTCATCGTGGCCTTGATGTCTGCATGTCGGGTCGGTATTGTGTACCTTAGTAAATTATCAAGCCCTTTCTCATTTGGTAATACCTGTATTCTGGTTTTTAGCCTACTTTCGATTTTTGCAAAAAATGAAAGTAGACTTATGAGATCAACACAGGGCGAAAAAGTGTGTCTGTCTGTGTGTGTGTATGTGTGTGTGTGTGAGTCTGTGTGTGTGTGTGTGTGTGTGTATGTGTGTGTGTGAGTCTGTGTGTGTGTGTCTGTGTGTGTGAGTGTGTGTACTCTGAATGTCTGTCCCCCCCCTATCAATTCGAACACGGTGAATGCGAATTGAACGAAATTTGATACAAAGGTAGCACTAGCAAAGGACACCTCAGTGTCATGTTTTATATCGCCGCCATCTTTACTAAAACTGAATGGCGGTCACTCAAACGTTCAAAACGTAAAATCAAATAACGACTAACCAAATCATCCGAACTCTACCAAATTTGGTAACAACATACCTTCATATAGGATGCGTCTTGTGACCAAACTACAAGGTCGTCCGCCATACCATTTCAGGATGGCGGCCGTGCGAATTATGCAAACTTTATAATCCATATCATGGGACCCACCAGTTCCGATTATCGAGCCGAGAATCGTTTTAACTGTTCTAAAGGAAGAGGCACGTTCGAAATTAAAAGTTTATTTTGTAATACTATAGTGCAGACGTGATTTTAAAAAGCTGAGCTGATTCAGTAATAAGACAAGATGGCAGCGGATATCTTGTGCCTGACTTATATTTCACTAATTTGAGTATTGCATGCAATATAGCGTACTGATACAAAATAAATAAACTTTGTATGAAATGCTTTATGTATAAATAATGTACTCCAGTGATGAAATCGTTTAGTATAAATCATTATTTGCTAACAAGTTCTATGTAAGTCATTTTATATAGAACGATATTCGATGACACAATTAGCTCAGTGGTAGAGCGTTAGCCTATCGCTCAAATGCCTATGGTTCAAACCCGATCAGAGCTAGGTTTTTTGCTTGAAATGTTATATGTTTATTGTTTTGTAATGACTCAGATGTTTTAAAATTAAGCGTTATATTGTGCATATTATGGTGTAAAATATATATATAATTAAAACACAATTCGCCAGCAGATTTACTCGAGACATCTAGCTGCCAAAAAGGTAACTGCACGTCGACCTACTTATTAACTTCCAGATTTTATTGAAAAGTTTCTTCTTCTGGCCGCTAGAATGCACTCGCTCTGTTAGGATTATATTGTTCGATATTTCACCACTAGATGTCACGACTAGTCTACGTGGGGCTCCATTGATTACTATACCATTGGCATTCTATGCGCATCGAATTTGAAGAATGACAAGATGATACTACGATACATTTTTACTTTTTATTTTAAAGGGTTTGTAACAGCCTATTTTGCGTTACTTGAAAATGTTATTTGAAGTAAAGAACAAAACGATTTCACATAGTAGTTTGTATACACACGTCTCTGTAGGGTCATGGAAAGATTTGTTAATTCAATTAGGGTTTTCGATTCCTGGTCAAAGCATGTGAGATTTTCGAAATGAAATGCCATGTCCTGTGGTTCAGATTCCACGTAAAAAGGAGGTCCCGTGGCTCATAATCACAAGATTCACGGTCACGTAAAACTACAATCTTCCTACCTTTTTTTTCAATTAGGGTTGTGAAAGCCATGCACAACCAGACGTGTAAAGACATGCCTCAACTCAAAGTTGGATGTTGCCTACGGCAGGTCGTATATGTAATAATAATAATAATAATAATAATAATAATAATAATAATAATAATAATAATAATGTTATTGGTTTTTACATCTCTTTTAACTACTGCTGCTTTTAGAGACACCGGGGTGCCGGAATTTTGGCCCGAAGGGGATCTTTAACGTGCCAGTAAATGTACTGACACGGCTCCCTCTCATTTGTGCACCCTCAAATGCCAGCTGACTGCGCCAGGACACGAACCTGCAACCTAGGGCCCAGCAAGCGAGAACGTTACCGCTGAGCCACGCAGCCAGTCCGGTCGATTATGTCTCCAGATCCATAACATTCTTGATATACTTCTTATCATTCTTTCTTTCTTTCTTTCTTTCTTTCTTTCTTTCTTTCTTTCTTCAATGATGGTAGCAGTTTTTATCTAGGTTGTGGCGTTTGGTAGAGGTAAATCGTTTCTAAGGTCTTCAACAAAGAATAGTTCTATTATACTCTTTGATAATAACGAGTTATAACTATACTCATACATTTAGGAGAAAGTAGGCTATATGTTCTTTACTGAACATCTTGTTTATCTCTGGGGCGTTTTTATTTTAATTTTAAATTAAATGTTTTCATTTCGCTCAGCAAGCATGTTAAACCGTCTCTTGCCAACTTATGTAAATAACTTATGTTGGCCTTAAGCCATATGCTTCACCAGAGAGAGGTTGTTGTGGCCATAGAGTTTCTTCTTTTTTTATGATTTTGTTAATTTTTTTGACCCCTTTTGGTAATTAAATTTTCTTTAAATATTAAGCAACTGTTGTGGCATTATTTCGTCGGTGACAGTTCTATTAGTTATCGGATGTGTCTGTAGACGAGCCTGTGCGTTTCCCTCTTCTCCACCTTCCTTCCTCCCTTTAGGTGTTCTTCTGTTGGGGCATGTCATCTGGCGATGATTTTGCAGAATGCGTCGCGGACCTCTTGAAAACAGGTAAGTAGGCCTCCAGTACTATCCCTAGGGGTCGCAGTGGTAGCAGACCGAGCTCGTGTAGCGCTTCTGCAGCCATCCCCTCCTCCATACCCGCAGGCTCGTTTTATGGACCCTTCTGATGCTGGTTGAGCGGTTGCTGATGGGATGTGTCACGTCAGTGCACTTGATGTTATTTAATGCTAATCCTTGTCATTTGTTTGGTTTCATGTTTGCCTCTGAGTATCCATGTGGTGATATGTAAGTGACCTGTTCCAAGCGAGGTTTGTGTGCTGAATTTTATCCTGTTTGTGATGCAACATTCCCGGTTAAAAAAAGAAGCTTGGTGAGTGACTGGCATGTGTTCTTGGCATGGGAAATGTGGGTTTGTTAATATTCTGATAGCCTACATCTGCGAGGAGCCCTCTCTGAAGCTGTTCGCCATGTGGTTTGTAGCAATTTATTGTAATTTAGCTTCCTGTTATCGAGCCAAGCAAGCGATGATGTCTGCAGTTCTGGGCAGCATTGTGCATGATTTTGTATAGTATTGTGGCAGTGTTCGAGTGTCAACCTAATCTATGGTGTTGGTAATTGGTAGTTATGGTATTGTTGTGAAATTGTAAACTGTCCTCGTAATTCCTAAAATTTGTTTCTTTCTGTGTTGTCTGCCTGCATTCTGTGTTTTTCAAAATGGCCGACAATAATAGTGCTTTTGATTTAATTGACTTAAGAGATAACCTTGTGAATTTGGAGAGTTCTTCTGGGGTTGTACGTGAATCACCTCTGTTTTCTAGGTCTGAGGTTTTGGGATCGATTACTAGTAGTGGTTTGCCTGTCCCTCTATTGCCTGGTTCTGGCTCGTCCAGACCACTTAACCCTGGATACGGTCATTCTTCTCATGTTAGGTCACCTAATGATTTCCTGGGTCCGGCTGACCCATTGCATCCCAGTTTTTTCTCTGGCAATGTAAATGTTTTGTCTCCTGTAGAGGGTGTGCGAGCGAGCTGCCCTGGTAATAATGTCTCTTTTCCAAATGCTACGTACTCGCCTACCGTTAATTATGGGTCGATTCCTCACCCTATTTCTAGTTTCTTAACTAAGTTGAAGAATTTCAACCTAGATGACGTTACCCAGGTGGTCCTATTTTTAAAGCAAGTGGTCGAATTGGGTAACCATGCCTCGATTTTTGGGATGTCGGAAAATCAGATTATCCAACTGTTGTATCCTGTTGCATCCGGTATGCTGCGCGATAAGCTGATTGAAGCTATCCACCTCCGCATGTCCTTAGCCATGTTCATTAGGGAAGTGTTGTGGTTTTTTGTCCCTGCGAGTGCCCTTAGTACTCTCGAGCAAAAGTTCTTATATCGTGTCCAAAGGTTGGACGAGTCACTTAGCGACTATGTCAGTGACATTAAGGTATATGCCCAGGTATTTGCGTCCCCTTTAACGGAACGACAGTTGGTGTCATCTGTTGTAAATGGGTTTTCGCCTCAATATAGGTCATACATGACTGTGTGTACCAGGCCTTCGTCATTTGTCGAGCTGAAACAGGTCGTTATAAAGGCTATGGCTGTGAAACATGCAGATTCCCTTCGTGTAGCTAATGTTCCTCGTCCTTCCTTGATGTCTCGTCCCCCTCCTTCCTTGATGTCTCGTCCCCCTCCTAAGATTATGTTTCATCCAAGACCCAATGTTAAGTGCCACACGTGCGGTGGCGTGGGACATGTTAAGAAGGTGTGTCCGAATAACCAGGTTGTGTATCGCCAATGACCGGATATTTTGGAGACCAATTCGGATGTTACTTCTAAGGATATTTCTGTGCATGAGAATTTGGGAAAACCGTGTGAAGTTTCTGGTCGCCCTACTAATGAAAATCTTGATAACTCTTTGAAAACTAATTCATCACGTGTTAATTCTGCTTATGTCGCTGACCTACCTAACCTGTCGGTGAGCAATGACGTGGCAAGTCAGCCTAATTCTAAACATAATGTGAAACCTGTGGTGCGGGTGTCCTCCTCATCTAATTGTAATCGTTTTAGAGTGAATAATGATTTTGGAATTTTTTCCTGTGGCTAAAGGAATATCACCGTTTATTGGAATTTGTGTTAATGACGAGCCCGTTTCTGCATTGCTTGATTCTGGTAGTGTCGCGTCCTTTATAAGCGAGGTCTGGTTTTTATCTATGAAGAGTGTTTGCAATCTACCTGAGTTAGAGCCTAACAATGAATCTTTTATTTCGGAAAATTGTTCAAACTTAAATATTTTGGGTAGTATGACAGTCAAAATCCATATTCTAAATTTTTCTTGGAAGTTTAAATTTTTTGTTGCCAGAAATCTTTCTTGTTCTGTGGTCATTGGAGCTAATTTCATGTCCCACGTTGGTATGCTTCTTGATTTTGGTGCTCACAACTTATGGTTTAAGTTTAATCCGCAAATTAAATTATCATTTAACCATGTTTTATCTTATCCTGCTGTCAATTCAGTTAGTGAACCTGTGACTATTGAGGATCTCGACCTGGAAAATTTAACGAGTCTTCAAAAGGATGCCATTAAGAGGTTATGTCAAGAGTATAGTGATGTATTTACTGACAAGTTGGGTGTAACCCATTTGATGGAATACAAGATTGAGCTAACCGATTCTGTGCCGGTGCGTTCCAGCCCGTATCGCCTTGCCCCGCCCAAGATGGCTGAACTTCGGAAGATTATCGACAAGATGTTGGAAGAAGGTGTAATCCAACCTTCTATATCTGCCTACTCATCCCCTGTATTCCTTGTGCCAAAACCTAACGGTGGTTTTCGGCCGGTGGTCGACTATAGGGCTCTTAATCAAAAAGTTGTTTTACAATCCATCCCTTTGCCGGACCTTCATACATGCTTTAGTTGGTTTCGCAACGCGAAGGTGTTCACGATCCTCGATTTAAATTCTTCTTACTTCCAAATTCCCCTCTCTCCGGAATCCAGGCATGTTACTGCTTTTTCCACTGACTGGAATCTGTTTGAGTATGCCCGTATCCCGTTTGGCCTATCCACCGGAGCCGCTGTGTTAAGCAGACTTTTGGACAAGGTGTTTTCAGAAATTAAATTCAGATTTGTGTACCACTATCTTGACGATGTGGTGATCTATTCCGAGTCCTTCGAGGAACACGTTGATCATCTTAAGGTTGTACTTGATCGGTTGCGTGACGCTGGGCTTACCGTCAAATTCTCCAAGGTTTCCTTTGCCAAGCCCAAAATTTCCTTCTTGGGACATATTGTTTCCGAATCTGGTATCTCCGTGGACCAGTCTCGTACGCAGGCCATCATAGATTTTAAACTGCCCAAGAACGCCAAGGGTGTTGCTCGTTATATTGGTATGGTGAACTTCTTTCATAAGTTCATCAGTAACTTTGCCGACCGTGCTGCTCCTCTAAATCAATTACGCAAAAAGGCTGTGAAGTTTGAGTGGGGTCCCTCTCAGCAGGCAGCCTTCGAAGATCTTAAGCTTGCACTCTCTAACGTCCCTGTATTAGCTATTCCGGATTTTGGGAAGCAGTTCATTGTGCAGACTGATGCGTCTGGTCGTGGTGTTGGTTGTGTCCTACTGCAAGAGTCTGATCTGGGTAGGCAACCCATTGCATACGCTTCTCGTACCTTAACGTACGCAGAGAGGAAGTATTCCATATACGAACTTGAGGGTTTAGCTGAGATGTTCGCCCTGGAAAAATTCCGTATGTATCTTGAGCACACTAATTTTCTCCTTGAGACCTATAACCAGGCCTTGAGCTGGGTGTTAGGGAAACCCCGTAAAACTGGTAGGATTGCCAGATGGGCAACTAGGATTCTGTCATTCCAGTTCACGGTCCACCATATTCGTGGGTCCGAAAATACGGTAGCTGATTCATTAAGCCGTATGTATGAGGAAACATCCGAAGAGGAAATTCAAAATTGTGAACCCGTAAACCTTGTATCACCTGTAAATTATGTCAATGTCGTTCTTAGCAATTCCCCTGTGCTTTTTGAAGATGTGAGGCGATTCCAGAAAGAAGATCCCTCCTTATCTAGCCTAATTGACCGAATCAATTCTGGTGAAGTGATGAAGCCCTACTCTCTAAAGGATGGTCTATTGTGTTGTTCGTCTCGTCATGACCTTCAACCTAAAATTGTGCTCCCGTCGGTCCTCATTCCGGAAATCTTTCGTTACTATCACGAATCTCCTATTGGTGGCCACCTAGGAGTATTCAAGACCCGAGCTAAAATCAGACAGTTTTTCATTTGGCGAAGTATGGATGGCGACATCAGGAGGCTCATTAGAAATTGTGCTTCATGTAGTATTAGCAAACCTCCGGTTTCTACTAAGGTTGGCCTGTTGTCATCTGAACCGGCATCTAGACCCATGGAGAGGCTTTTTATCGACCATGTTGGCCCGTTCCCTCGTTCTGGTCGGGGAAACCAATTTGCGCTTGTTTGCACTGACGGTTTCACCCGGTTTAGTTGGATATTCCCCACCAGACAGGCTACGACCAGTTCCGTCATAAAGTGTCTTAATTCCATCTTTTCAACTTTTGGGCCATGTCAGTTCCTGGTATCAGATAATGCCAAGTGCTTTGTATCACATCAGTTCCGTCAATTCTTATTTGATTATGCTATTTCGCATGTAACCACCACTCCCTATTTTCCTAGCCCGTCTCTCGCTGAGCGAGTCAATCGTAATCTCCGTTCTGCTCTGATTGCTTTCCACCACGACGACCATTCCAAGTGGGATTCTAATTTGCATTGGCTCAATTTTGCTTTCAACACCGCCGTGCATGACAGCACGCAAGCCACCCCTTTTTCGTTAATGTTTTCGTTTATGGCTAATTCTCCGTTGTCTAATCTGTGGAACCTGCACGATCTACTTCCTGACAGTTTCACGCCCGAGGATATGAGGGCGAAATTCAACAAGGCAAGAGAGAGTATTAAGGTATCACATGACCAACTTGCCAAGCGACACAATGCCTGTCGCAAGCCAACTGATTTGGAAATTGGGGATGTTGTGTACGTCCGCAATTTCGAGCAAAAGGGCGTCAGTAATCTATTTTCTAGCAAGTTGACCCCTCGTTTCAAAGGCCCCTGTTATGTAGAGGCATTCTTGACTCCCGTTACTCTTCTTATTCGAAACCCTAAGGCCAACAAAATATCCAGAGTGCATCTGTCGCACATAAAACGAGGTGGAGAGATTTGTAATGAGGAAATGCTACCATAGAATTTGTAAACTGATTTTTGTATAATGTAGAGTGTCCCTAACCTTCATCTGTTCCTTCTGGAATTTTGAATTGGGTTTGCAAACTCTTCTGGGATACAACTTGTAACTGTTGGGTAATTCCCATTTAA
Organism: Meconema thalassinum; assembly: GCA_946902985.2. Lineage (NCBI taxonomy): Eukaryota > Metazoa > Arthropoda > Insecta > Orthoptera > Tettigoniidae > Meconema > Meconema thalassinum. The sequence continues at coordinate 283,279,396 of OX336392.1, forward strand.
TGATAAAATGTTAGCATCGTGTTATAGCCTAACATTGTAAAATTGGAACTAAATTTGATGTTCTCGTAGAAGATGCTAGCATGTAAGTAGGACTCGGTGGGAGACCTAACTCATGGTGATATTATATACCAGTTTCCTTGGGAATTTGAGTGGTCATTCCTCTACCGTAGTTCCTTCTAAATGTATAGTCATTCAACTCGTGAATTATTGAAAAGTACTACTAGTCTGTAAGAAGGTAACTTGTTAATGAAATATTGTAAGCACGGATCTAGGTCATGGTCAGGATTTTCTTCATTTAAATTCAACCTTGTTTCTCATTTGTAAAATGTATTACGAATTAGTAATTTCTGTAAACTTTTGTTTTTGAAATAAGATTAACTTCTGTTTTGTAAATGGCTACCCAATCGTCGCATGATATCTGGCACATTGCATCCATCTACTTCGTCTAAAACTAACTACATTGGTCTTTTTGAAAATTTACCTAACGTGTATCGAACTCTGAAAGCACTGCAGGTGCTGGTGTTCTGCGTTTCTGAAGACTTATGGACACAGTGATGCTGTTGACTAAGTGGATTGCGAGGTGATCAATTATCCCATCACTGATAATCTGACCCTGCACTCTTCCTAACCAAAACGATGCGGTTTTATCCATCAATTGAAGTTAACAGGTGAACATTATCTTCCGGAAACATGCTTGGTGAATTGACTAGTTATGGAGTACTGCTTATGCCTTGGCATATTCGTGAACGGTATCCACGCTTAAGGGAGGGAGACTGTTACGTGCAAAAGCCCGTCCCAACGTTTTTATAATGTATCTCCCCTACATATACATGTGTTCCCTGCCATTTAAAGCGCCTGCCTGATGGTTTGGTTCCGCTAATGACCTCGAGATGGCAGTATCTATCGGACATCGGCGCCTCTAGCCGTGGTTGTATCTTCGACCGCTAGAGTGAGTGAGTGGTGTCTTCTGATCTCATCCTAATCGAGTCATGTTTGAAGGATATTGTATTCTACGTCATTGAACAAAAGACTATATATACATCATGTCGCCAAAATAATTATACAATATGCACATTGTTACTTGATGTGTCAATTTGTGATTGGACAAATCCTATTGACATAAATGCGGTGCGGCTTTTGACTTGGATTCTCTGCCATCTTGTCATCTTTATGGTCTGGCGTCAAGGAAGCAACAAGCCGGCTGGTTGGTGAAAGAGTGTCTCTCTGTGTGCTGGGGGCTTCGGCCCCTAGCCCCTACGAAATAAGGATATATGCTAAAAAGGAATTGCCTGTGCTCTTAAGGCTGTATTTTCGCCATTTCGACGTGAAGAAGAAGTATGAATGGTAATCGCAACTAGATGCAAACAGGAGTGCTTGTTAACAAAACGGCGCATGTGCGGGTTAGCCATTTTGAGGCCATATAGTGCCGTATAATATTTTTAAATTTGTGTGTTAATTATTTTATTATTATTGTGTCTCCACAGAGAAGTTTTTAAGGTACGTGATTATTTAATATATTTATATATATTGTTATGGAGCACCGATATTGGCCTTATATTAATGTTTTAAAACTGTATTTTGTTTCGCCTGGTAGGCGTAATTTTTCTGTTTTGCTAATGTTACCAGATATGTAAATTTTATTGTTTTCCTTCGTACCTTCTGGAGACACGCTTCTAGTTTATTTGACGTTGTAAATTTTTATTTATTTAGTTTTTTGTAATCTTTGGGATTGCCCAATTATTAATTTGTTTTACGATCCGTTGCAGCCTAAAATGCCTCGTGTCAATAGTGTTAAGGCGTAATTCTTTCCTCCCTTTCTGTTCTCTCTGGTGATTTTAAATTTAATTTTAAGCTAATTGTTTGCCGTGATTCGATTGGACATGCGGTCATCTATTTGGTGGCCATGTTTGTTTTTTGTTTTGCCCGAGTGCATTCTGGTCTTGTGAGTACATTCTCTAGGCGTCGAGCGGGAGACTCAAACGTGTTGTGGTGTTAGCTTAGTATGTTTTTGTTAATCTTGTTGGTTTAACTTTGTGTTTTTGTGAGTGTTCCCGAGTTTTTCTCCGTCATGAAAATTGTGGATTTGTTAATTGATCCAATTTTTATTTTATTAATTTAATTTTAAATTTTTCGTCTCATCGTGGCCTTGATGTCTGCATGTCGGGTCGGTATTGCGTACCTTAGTAAATTATCAAGCCCTTTCTCATTTGGTAATACCTGTATTCTGTTTTTTTTTCTTTTGGGCGTTTTTATTTTAATTTTAAATTAAATGTTTTCATTTCGCTCAGCAAGCATGTTAAACCGTCTCTTGCCTACTTATGTAAATAACTTATGTTGGCCTTAAGCCATATGCTTCACCAGAGAGAGGTTGTTGTAGCCATAGAGTTTCTTATTTTTTTATGATTTTGTTAATTTTTTTGACCCCTTTTGGTAATTAAATTTTCTTTAAATATTAAGCAACTGTTGTGGCATTATTTCGTCGGTGACAGTCCTATTAGTTATCGGATGTGTCTGTAGACGAGCCTGTGCGTTTCCCTCTTCTCCACCTTCCTTCCTCCCTTTAGGTGTTCTTCTGTTGGGACATGTCATCTGGCGATGATTTTGCAGAAAGCGCCGCGGACCTCTTGAAAACAGGTAAGTAGGCCTCCAGTACCATCCCTAGGGGACGCAATAATCATTTAAAATTTGGACCTATCAGTAGGCTTATAATCATTTTGACAGAACTGTCATGTATGGCCTCCTGAAAACTAAACTGAAGTATTATTATCTATATGTGTACCAATTTTGGAATAGTTCCCATGTATACATTCCAAGATATCTAACATGGAGCTTAAATTTCAATTGCGATTTTTTAGCAGTTGGTAGCACTGACTCATTTTCAAGTATGACATTGAGATGTCCCGGTATAGATCTTTACTTATACCAAATTTGGTTTCGATAGCTGCAGCCGTTTAGGAGTTGATAGGGGGGACACACACACACAGACAGACAGACAGACAGACAGACAGACAGACAGACAGATAGACAGACAGACAGACAGACATTTTCCCGGATCGATCTTGTTACGTGCAAAAGCCCGTCCCAACGTTTTTATAATGTATCTCCCCTACATATACATGTGTTCCCTGCCATTTAAAACGCCCGCCTGATGGCTTGGTTCCGCTAATGACCTCGAGATGGCAGTATCTATCGGACTGCGGCTCCTCTAGCCGAGGTTGTATCTACGACCGCTAGAGTGTGTGAGTGGTGTCTTCTGATCTCATCCTAATCGAATCATGTTTGAAGGATATTGTATTCTACGCCGTTGAACAAAATACTATATATACATCATGCCGCCAAAATAATTATATAATATGCACATTGTTTCTTGATGTGTCAAGCTGTGATTGGACAATTACAATTAACATAAATGCAGTGCGGCTTTTGACTTTGGTTTCTCCGCCATCTTGGCATTTTTAATAGTCTGTCGTCATGAAAACAACAAGCCGGCTGGTGGACATAGAGTGCTTCTCCCTGTGCTGGGGGCTTTGGCCCCTAGCCTCTACAAAATATGGATATATGCTAAAAAGGAAATGCCTATGCTCTTAAGGCTGTATTTTCGCCATTTCACCGTGAAGAAGAAGTATGCAATTGTAATCGCAACTAGATGCAAACTGGAGTGGTTGTTACCAAAACAGCGCATGTGCGGGCTAGCCATTTTGAGGCAATCTAGTGCCTTATATTATTTTTTAATTTGTGTGTTAATTATTTTTTTATTATTGTGTCTCCACAGAGAAGTTTTAAGGTACGTTATTATTTAATATATATATATATATATATATATATATATATATATATATCTAACATATATATATATATATATATATATATATATATTTATGGGAGCTCCGATATTGGCCTTATATTAATGTTTTAATACTGTATTTTGTTTCGCCTGGTAGGCCTAATTTTTCTGTTTTGCTAATGTTACCAGATATGTAAATTTTGTTGTTTTCCTTCGTACCTTCTGGAGTCACGTTTCTAGTTTATTTTACGTTGCAATTCCTTTTATTTGTTTAGTTTATTTATTGTTGGTAATCTTTGGAATTGCCCTATTATTAATTTGACTTACGATCCGTTGCAGCCTAATTTGCCTCGTGTCAACAGTGTTAAGGCGTAATTATTTCCTCCGGTTCTGTTCTCTCTGGTGACCTTAAATTTAATTTTATGCTAATTGTTTGCCGTGATTCGACTGAACATGCAAACATCTTTTTGGTGGCCATGTTTGTTTTTTTTGTTTTGCCGGAGTGCATTCTGGTCTTGGGAGTGTGTTTCTCTACGCGTCGAGCGGGAGACTCAAACGTGTTGTGCTAGTAGATTAGTGTTTTTTTTTTGTTAATCTTGTTGGTTTAACTTTGTGTTTTTGTGAGTGTTCCTAAGTTTTCTCCGTCATGAAAACTGTGGATTTGTTAATTGATCCTATTTTATTTTATTAATTTAATTTTCAATTTTTGGTTTTTCATCGTGGCCTTGATGTCTGCATGTCGGGTCGGTATTGCGTACCTTAGTATATTTTCAAGCCCGTTCTCATTTGGTAATTCCTGTATTCTGATTTTCTATCTTTTTTTTGGGCTTTATTATTTTAATTTTAATTAAATCTTTTCTTTTCGCTCAGCAAGCATGTTAAGCCGTCTCTTGCATACTTCTGTAATTAACTTATTTTGGCCTTAAGCCAATGTCTATCACCAGAGAGGTTGTTTTTGTGGCAGTAGTAGTTTTTTTTAAATTTTTTGTGTGGCTGAAGGATTTTGTTAATTCTTATTTTCTTGGCCCCTTTCGGTAATTAAATTTTCTTTTAAATATTAAGAAACTGTTGTGGCATCATTTCGTTGGTGGCAGTCCTGTCGGTTATCAGACCGTGTCCGTAGACGAGCCTGTGCGTTTCCCCTTCTCCACCTTCCTTCGCCCTTGAGGTGTTCTTCTGTTGGGTCATGTCATCTGGCGGTGATTTTGGCAGTAAGCGATGCGGGCCTCTGGAAAACAAGGTAAGTTGGCCCAACCAACCACTCCGGCCGGCGTAGCAGATCTCATAAGTCTACTTTTTCCTCATTTTTGCAAAATGTGAAAAGTAGGCTAAAAAGGAAAAAAAATGTAAATAAAAGATAGTAAGAAAAGAAAAGCCATCAACCCTCGAAGAATGAGTGAAGAAGAGCCTAGAAAGGCAAACAGGAAATGGGAAGGAGGAGTAGGTCCGAACCAAAAGAAAGCACCGTGTACTTGGGTGTGTTTGTAGGATTTCTCTGATATCTTGTGGTATCGTGATGATCATCATCATCATTCTTGTTTTAAGGGGTCTAACATCTAGGTTATCGGCCTCTAGTGAAATTAAATGTTACGAAATTAAGATAAAAACAGCCCACTGCCAGGGATAAAAACGACAACAGTGAGCCCCAACAATTATGCCTTGTTTGGATAAAAGGAGTTAAAACGAGGATGATAAAGAAAACAATAAAACAAATAAGGCATACTTAAAAAATAAAAATAGTTGTGATCACAATTATCCTATAACATAAAACAGACTAAAACTAAACTAAACGTCTTACAGGCCGGGCGTTTGTTTTAGTTGAGTGAAATATCCTAATGGAAGCCTGCAGGCGAGTTACTACAGTACCTGTGTTGCTATCACCTGCCTCATGTGGTCAGATGATGGACAAAACTATCGCACGCTACTGTTGAACTACATTCATTGTCAAATATAATGGTGTTCTGTTCGTAACTATGTAACGTGTACTTCCGCGTCACACAATAATACTTCTACGTGGACTGTACTTTTCAGCACGGTGGTGTCGTCACGTGCTCAAGTCTGGAATTTCATTACACCTGACCGGTGGTGACAACTGTGATGCGCGAGAGCTAGAGAGTGACTGTGTACAGCAGGCTGTTCCAAATCCAGGAGTTTGAGTATGCGTACACGTGAGTACTCAACAGTGATGCTCGGAGCACGGTTGGATAGGGACTTGGGGTGAGAGCCAATACGTCACTGGTCGAGGTCATAACACAAGTCAACGGGCTCCCTGCCAGTCTTGATGTATCCACCACGCAGTGACGGCAGCCCCCCACAGCAGAGATGTATTGCATGTTGCAGGTTTACTCACGCAAGGCGGCGAGTACCTATCTGCTCCCTGGCGAGCAGCTCGGCTAGAACAGCCTGGTGTACAGGCTCATCCGCAAGCTTCAAGGTCAAGGGCAATCGTCTAAAACAAACGTCCGGCTTGTAAACAACATTTAAACTTTAAAAAGTAACCACTCTCCCTCGAACTGGATGAAGAGTTCTGCTGACTGTCCGTCTTCACGAAGAAGAGAGAGGGTGTTAGGCAGTTGGAGAGTTCTTCGCGGATCGGCCAGGTCCACACACTCCAAGAGAATGTGTGCCACGGTAAGGTGGGCAGCGCAAGTACACACAAGGGGGGGGGGGGGCTTATGACCGATCCAGAGTCAACAGAGTACCACATGTGGTATTGTGATATCTGTACTATGGTGTAGTTGTAATTGGGGCTAGGATTGGGAAGTAGGTGGCCGTGGCCTTAAGGTAGGAACCATCCTAGCATTTGCCTGGATCAGAAGTGGGAAAACCATGGAAAACCACTTCTAGGATGGCTGAAGTGAGAATCAAACCGAACTCTTCTCTGTTCTGCCTCACGAAGCTGAATGGACTCCTTCCCAGCCCACAGACCAGATTAATATTTTTTGGCATTGTCGGGATTTGAACCGGGACATCGGAAGGTGACAGCCAAGAATACGGGCCACTTCACTATGAGGTGGTCTAATGAAGATTTGTGAAGGTGTCTTCGGTATCTTATTTAAATAACCTTCCCAATTTCTCTGTCAATGTGTGGCATTTTGAAATTCTACCAGTGAGAATGTTGGTTGATTCTTAAGTTTAGGGGCTGCGACAACGCGGTCATGTAGCCCCGTGTACTTTGGGTGTGTGTAGAATCTGTCTGATAACCGGTGTTAATTGTGATGACTGTATTAGTGTGTATTATCTGTTTTTTTTTTAAATTTAAGTACAGACTGCAACTTAGAATTTTTCAAATTTTTCCTACTTTTGCCACCAAGCGCCACCGACAACGACTACTAGGCCAAGTTCTGAATGTAGCTACTAGACGACACCGCAGTTGGCTCTTGGCAACGAACGTAGAAACCTAAGAACGTTGTTTACATTCTAAACCTATCCAATTTAGCTTCACACAGGTGTAATTAGTGGAAGGTTCTTTAACATGCCATAAATCTATGGCATAGGACCGCCGGCTTTACTTCCTCTCCGAAGGAAGGCATACTGAGGGATTTTTAACGCTCTTAAAAAACCTGACTGCTTCGGCCGGGTTTAAACCCGCTATCTCAGTGAGAATGGAATTTGGGAATTTTACGATTGACGCCCTAGATATAGGCTGCCTGCTGTACCTGATCGGGTGACTTTATATGAGACGATTGTAAAGCCGTTGAGCTGATGGGAACGAGGTAACTCTATTGAAATACGATAACTACATAGCCTTATCGCGGCCGTAATATTAAACGAGCGAACTAGCGCAACAGAGACGCTATCTGCAGCTGACAACTGACATCAACATGCTTATCAGATAACGTCCATGAAGTGTGAAGGCTTGATGGCAAGTGCACCTGGATATTATCCAATAGTGCAGCACGCCAAGTGCGATAATGTTGAACGTGTTTCATTAGCAAAAACTACCTGGTTGCTGTTTGAAAAATAGTTCTAGACAGGGAATAGAAAGAAGAAAAGTGTATTTAACTCGAAAATATTTTTAGGAAAAATTGCTTTCATACTCTTCACTTTTCGAAGATTGACGTCATTGTCTCTTCTCCCAGTTTCTTCTTAGTAATAATCATAGTTGTATTAGAAGGTGGTAATTTTTGTTTCAAGGAATGAAAAGTCTAACCCCAGGCGCTCATGACTAGTGGGACGTGGGGTGTCGACCATGGGACTCCAGCTGAGTCCAGTATTGCTTCCACTTACTCGTGCCGGGCTCCTCTCTGTCATCTTTCCTGTCGACCTCTCTTGGTCAACTCTTGTTCTCTTCCAACCTCGACGGTGTTAGGCTATCCGAGGCTTAAGGAGTCTTTCCCTTACCCGCCATAATTTGCCCTTGACTCATCTTTTCTGATCCCACATTCTTCGAGGCGTCAAACCTCTACTTTTTCTTCTCATAGTATCTCCTACCTTCTGTTCAAGGCCTTCAAGGAGGTAGGGTGTGTGTAGCCCCACCACTTATGGTGCAATCTGGATAGCGCTACGCCCTCAAGGGGTCATGGCTGGTGAGTTCGGGAGTCGGTGACCTCGAGGGATTCCTGAGCTGGGACCGTTTTTCCCTTCTTCCAGTAACTTTGGGGTGCTCACTCCCCTCCTTCCCCCTTTAGTACCGGCCTTTCAGGGCTCTAATTCTTTTCAAGTCCTGCAATCCTCATTCTTCGAAGGTTGATGGCATTTCTTTTTCTCCCTATCTTTATTTCCTTTCTTCTTCTAGTGTCGTCTTCTGAACTGACTAGTGACGAGCCCTTGAGGGTGTAGCACCATTTAGCGTGCACCATTAAGTGGTGGGGATGCCGGCCCCATGGTGTTGGGGTAGCGCGCCTGCCTCTCACCCGGAGGCCCCAGGTTCGATTCCCAGCTCCGTTTGGAGTTAGAAGTAGTTGTAGCTGCTGTAGCAAGTTCATTTCATTAAAATTTTTCCCTTTCACATATAGAATTAGGGGATTAGGTCCGATAACCTAAATGATATGTCCTTAAAACAACAATCATCATCCTAAAAAATCTAGGTCATCCGGCTAATGGTTTGAGTGATAGTCAAATATTAAAATGGCAACCAACTAGCGTACGAACTAGAAGATGAGAAAGACAGATAAAAAGAATGAGGGAAGTAAAGGAAAAAATACCCCCAGCCCTCAAAGAATTAGAAAGATTAGAGCCATAAATGGTCGAAAGCAAAGGTGAGGAGGAGATGGTCCACATGAAAGGTACTGAAAGGGAGGAGAAACACCTAATAGAGCTCAGATTTGCTCGGGGTTGTCGTCTTCTGAACTGACTAGTGACGAGCCCTTGAGGGTGTAGCACCATTTAGGGTGCACCATTAAGTGGTGGGGATGCCGGCCCCATGGTGTTGGGGTAGCGCGCCTGCATCTCACCTGGAGGCCCCGGCTCCATCAGGGATTTTAGAAACTGACATGAGGGCTGGAACGGGGTGCACTCAGCCTCGTGAGGACAATTGAGTAGCTGTCTGACAGTGAGGCAGCGCCCCCATCACGAAAACCAAGATTAACGGCCAAGAAGACACAATGCGCTGATCACGCGTCACCCCCTTATCTGCAGCTGGGCAGCGGTCACTTGGTAGGCCTAGGCCCTTCACGGGATGTAGTGCCAGGGGTTATTAAGTGGTGGAGATACAGACACCCTGCCTCCCTTAGGGCCTTTAGCAGATAGCAGAAAATAACAGGGAATAGAAACAGAGCATCCTGGCACAAGTATATATAGGTAGTGCTGGACTCAGCTGTGGTTTCCCCCAGGGCTCACAACTTGTGGGACGTGGTTTGGCGACCACGAGACTCCAGCTGAGTCTGGCATTAATTCCAATTACTTGTTCCGAGCTCCATTCAGTTATCCTCCCTTGGTCAACACTTGTTCTCTTCCGACCACCCCAACGGTATTGGGATATCCGAGGTCTAGGGAGGCTTTCAATTTCCTGCCATAATTGGCCCTAGTCTCATCTTTCCTCGTTCCTCATTCTTCGAGGAGTCAGACCTATTCTTTTCTATTCATGATATCTCCTGCCTTCTGCACAAGGCCCTAAAGGATGCAGGGTGTGTGTAGCCCCACCACTTATGGTGCAACCTGGATAGTGCTACATCCTCAAGGGCTCACGACTGGTGAGGTCGGGATTTAGCGATCCCAAGGGATTCATGAGCTGGATACGGTTGTTCCCCATTTGCCATTGCCTTCGGGGCGGGTCCCCTCCTTTTCCCTTTCCTATCTACCTTTTATGGCTCTCCTTCCTTCCAAGTCCCTCAATCCTCATTCTTCGAGGGTTGAGGGCATTTCTTTCTTTCTTTCTTTCTTTCTTTCTTTCTTTCTTTCCTTCTTTCTTTCATTGCCTTGTTCTTTATTTGTTTACCATTTCTTATTCTAGTTTGTAAATCTCTAGTTAGTATTAGTTATAGTTTTCATTACTTTCTCATCTTTCACTATCACCCAAACTATTAGGGGCCGATAACATAGATGTTATGCCACTTAAAACAACAATTATCATCGTCATCATCTTCACCAGCTGTGGTTCCTTGATCGCCAACACACCTCCCTCTATTTGTTAGCCCCTGAGGCATCATGAAGTTGAAGGTGATTGCTGAACAAGTCAAAAACACCCAAGACCCAAATCAGGATAATTAACATTCTGAAGTCAAGATGACACTACTCGGTAGATAATCTACCATGTTGTGTCCTTCACCACGAAGCCGACATCATCACCACCACCACCATCAGAGTAACTTTGAATTGAGAAGAGCCTACAAGATCCTGAAGTGCTGTGTATTAATTCGTGTTACTCAGATGTTAGGAGAACTGTGCTATCGCAGCCTGCCAGCACAGCGACACATCAACTCGAGTGACGTTATCAAGTGACGTTGTCTCTTTACAGCCTACTCCGGTAATATAGCTGTCGACCTGGATGATGGTGCATCTCACACTGATATTGACTCCGTACTATCTTTCCATGCGTCATAAGATACTGTATTGTTGCGACCATCATCATGATTCTTGTTCAGCATATTTGGTTATTAATTTTATTTGCACACAAAACAGCCAGGAGGGATGCGATCCAGCTGGCAGTGGTATCATGTATCACATACGGATTACTTCAAGGTTTGGAGGCGCCATTACAGATATTTCTACAATACATAATCTTCAAGTTGTCGTTCTTTGGTGTGAAAATATTTTAAGAGACCTAACATCTAGGTTATCGGACCTTATTGGTTTGGACCCGGCCGAAGTCGTCGGATTTTTTAAAGACCGTTAAAAATCCCTGAGTATGCCTTCCTTCGGAGGGTAAGTAAAGCCGGCGGTACCATGTCATAGATTTATGACATGTTAAAGAACCTTCCTCTAATTACACCTGTGTGAAACTGAGCCAACTGCGGTGGCATCTGGTAATCAAGTTCTGAACTAGTAGTCGTTGACGGTGGGGTTTGGCGGCAAAAGTAGGAACTGCTTGAAAAAATCCAATGTCTGCAGTCCTCACTTGAATTGAAAACAGATAACACACACTAATACAGTCATCACAACTAACACCAGTTAACGGACAGATTCTACACACACCCAAAGTACACGGGGCTACATGACTGCGTTGTCGCAGCCCCTAAACTGATGAACCAATTCGTTCGGGTGATAGTGAAAAATGAAAATGAACCAATGAGTAAATCTAACAACAAACTTACAACTAAATCCGTCTATTCGGAAACCTTTCCAGATAAATTCGTGCAGCAAGTCGCATATTCTATCGTGATTCACCCAACAAACGCTAACAGCATATGTAGATACTCGTGGTTTTCATAAACAGGCATCATTTTAAGTCCTTCCACAACGAGCACACGGTGCACATGGACTGACAGATGATGATGATGATAATTGTTGTTTTAAGGGGCCTAACATCTAGGTTATGGGCCCCTAATGGTTTGGGTGATCATGAAGATTATAATGAAATGTAAACTGTACCCCACAGGTAAGGGACAAAAGGGAAAACCGGACCCAGCTCAGGAATCCCTCGGGGTCGCCAACTCCCGAACTCACCAGCCGTGAGCCCCTGAGGGTGTAGCAATATCCAGGGTGCACCAGAAGTGGTGAGGCTACAAACACCCTGCCTCCTTGAGGGCCTTGAGCAGAAGGCAGGAGATACCAGGAAAAGAAAAGAAGGCTTACCCCTCACAGAAGGAGGGTATCAGAAAACAAGATGTTCAGTAAAGAACATATAGCCTACTTTCTCCTAAATGCATGGGTATTGTTATAACTCTTTGTCCTTTTCAAGGAGTATGATCGAATGTTGGTTGTAGTAGCTTGTTGAAATACAACGTGCTATAGGGATATTAAACATGAATATGAGGTGCCCCTTGCTAGTGCTACCTCTGTACCAAATTTCGTTCAATTCGGTTTCACCGTGTTTGAATTGATAGGGGGAATCGATTTGCACACATACTTGGCCACCATCTGCAAACTATTGGGCTGATGTTCTTGCAGTTTGGTCTGAATATGTTTCCCACATAAAGATATGGTGTTGCAAAATATGGTAGAGACTAGATTATTAGGTTGGTCGTAATTACATTTTAGCTTTTAACATTTGGGTGGCCACGATTACGTTTCCGTCAAGATAGCGGTGACATAAAACATGACACTGAGGTGCCCATTGCTAGTGCTACCTCTGTACCAAATGTCGTTCCATTCGGTTTCACCGTGTTCGAATTGATAAGGGGAATCGATTTTCACACAAAGATGGCCGCCATCCGCAAAATATCAGGCTGATGACCTATTAGTTTGGTCAAAGGATGCTCCCTCCATAAAGGTATGTTGTTGCTAAATTTGCTAGAGATCGGATGATTAGGCGAATCATAATTTGATTTAAGCTTTGAACATTTGTGTGGCCGCCATTACGTTTCCGTCAAGATGGCGGCGATATAAAACATGACACTGAGGAGCCCTTTGCTAGTGCTACCTCTGTACCAAATTTCGATCATTCGGTTCCACCGTGTTCGAATTAATAGGGGGAATCAATTTTGACATAAAGATGGCCGCCATCCGCAAACTATTAGGCTAATGGCCTATTAGATTGGTCAAAGGATGCTCCCTCCATAAAGGTATAATGTTGCAAAGTTTGGTAGAGATCGGATGGTTATGTTAGTCGTAATTTGATTTAAGCTTTAAACATTTTTGTGGCCGCCATTACGTTTGTGTCAATATGGCGGCGATATAAATCATGACACTGAGATGCCCTTTGCTAGTGCTATCTCTGTACCAAATTTCGTTCCATTCTGTTTCACCGTGTTTGAATTAATAGGGGGAATCGATTTTTACACAAAGATGGCCGCCATCCGCAAACTATTAGGCGAATGACCTATTAGATTGGTCAAAGGATGCTCCCTCCATAAAGGTATGTAGTTGCAAAATTTGGTAGAGATCGGATGATTAGGTTAATCGTAATTTGATTTAAGCTTTGAACATTCGTGTGGCCGCCATTACGTTTCAGTCAAGATGGCGGCGATATAAAACATGACACTGAGGTGCCCTTTGCTAGTGCTACCTCTGTACCAAATTTCGTTCCATTCTGTTCCACCGTGTTCGAATTAATAGGGGGAATCAATTTTGACATAAAGATGGCCGCCTGCCGCAAACTATTAGGCTAATAACCTATTAGATTGGTCAAAGCATGCTCCCTCCATAAAGGAATGTTGTTGCAAAGTTTGGTAGAGATCGGATGGTTATGTTAGTCGTAATTTAACTTAAACTTTGAACATTTGTGTGGCCGCCATTACGTTTCTGTCAATATGGCGGTGATATGAAACATGACACTGGGATGCCCTTTGCTAGTGCTACCTCTGTACCAAATTGCGTTCCATTCAGTTTCACCGTGTTTGAATTAATATGGGGAATTGATTTTCACACAAAGATGGCCGCCATCTGCAAACTATTAGGCTAATGACCTAGTCATTTGGTCAAAGGATGCTTCCTCTAAAAAGGTATGTTGTTGCAAAATTTGGTAGAGATCGGATGATTAGGTTAATCGTAATTTGATTTAAGCTTTGAACATTTATGTGGCCGCCATTACGTTTCCGTCAAGATGGTGGCGATATAAAACATGACACTGAGGTGCCTTTTGTTAGTACTACCTCTGTACCCAATTTCGTTCCATTCGGTTGCACCGTGTTTGAATTAATAGGGGGAATCGATTTTCACACAAAGATGGCCGCCATCCGCAAACTATTACGCTGATGACCTATTAGTTTGGTCAAAGGATGCTCCCCCTATAAAGGTATGTTGTTGCAAAATTTGGTAGAGATCGGATGATTAGGTTAGTCGTAATTTGATTTAAGCTTTGTACATTTGTGTGGCCGCCATTACGTTTCCGTCAAGATGGCGGCGATATAAAACATGACACTGAGGTGCCTTTTGCTAGTACTACCTCTGTACCAAATTTCGTTCCATTCGGTTGCACCGTGTTCGAATTAATAGTGGGAATCGATTTTCACACAAAGATGGCCGCCATCCGCAAACTATTACGCTTATGGCCTATTGGTTTGGTCAAAGGATGCTCCCCCCATAAAGGTATGTTGTTGCAAAATTTGGTAGAGATCAGATGATTAGGTTAGTCGTAATTTGATTTAAGCTTTGAACATTTGTGTGGCCGCCATTACGTTTCCGTCAAGATGGCGGCGATATAAAATATGACACTGAGGTGTCCTTTGCTAGTGCTACCTTTGTACCAAATTTCGTTCAATTCGCATTCACCGTGTTTGAATTGATAGGGGGGGACAGACATTCAGAGTACACACACTCACACACACACAGACACACACACACACACAGACACACACACAGACTCACACACACACATACACACACACAGACAGACACACTTTTTTCGCCCTGTGTTGATCTCATAAGTCTACTTTCATTTTTTGCAAAAATCGAAAGTAGGCTAAAAATATGAGACAAGGGCCAATTAAGGAGGGAAAGGAAGAGACTCCCTAGGCCTCGGATACCCTAATTCCGTCGGGGTCGGAAGAGAACAAGAGTTGACCAAGTGAGGTCGACAGGAAAGAAGACGGAGAGGAGCCCGGCACAAGTAAGTGGAAGCAATGCCGGACTCAGCTGGGGCCCCGTGGTTGGCAACCCACGGACTGACAGAACAGCCGGGGTAAGTCTCGCAGAGAACTGATAAGTGAAAGTTAGTTACCAGTTCCCACAGACTAGGAACAACAGAGTTACAAATATGCTTCCCTCCCCCTCCAACATGCGAAGTATCAGGTAAGACAAGTTGAAACCTTTCTTGAAACTTTGTGGACGCAATCGTTGTACTATAAGTGGACAACGTGTGGAAAACCAGCCGCCAGATTGAACTGTAAGGCTCCGAAATCGTACCTGATATCCTGGTACACAGGTATGACGGCTGGAGGAGCTGGACATTCCTACGGAACTCGGAGCCGCTTGGCGGGACGTATATGCAGACTGGAGCGTGCGGCAGCTTCCCACCAGCATTGAGTGCTTGGGCTGTCCAACATGTACGGTACTCGCTACTTCTCATTGATTTATATGAGGGAATCACCACATGATTTCGGAGCCTTGCAGTTCAATCTGGCGGCTGATTGTCCGCACGTTATTCTCTTATAGTACAACGATTGCGTCCACAAAGTTTCAGGATGGGTTTCGACTCTGATCTACTGACTATCTAACGGTCAGTTACTTCTTCACGGAAAATTTTATCTTCCGCAGAGATTTTGGTTGGTTCCTCAGTTTAGGGGTTGCGACAACGCGGTCATGTAACACCGTGTACTTTGGGTGAGTGTAGAATCTGTCTGATAAACGGTGTGAATTGTGATGGCTGTATTGGTCTGTAATTCAGGTTAGGTCTGCATACGGTCAATTTCAAGCAGTAGTTCCTAATGTTGCTACCAAATACTACCGTCAACGGCACCTAGCTGTGACCTTGGCTACTAGATGCCACCGCAACCAACAACTCGCAACGAAGGTTGGAACTTCCCCTCCAAAGGAAAACATACTGAGGGATTTTAGCACTCTTAGAAAATCCGACAACTTCGGCCGGCTTTGAACCCGCGACCTTGGGCATAGAAGTTCAGCATGCTACCAGTTATGTCACCGAAGCCGCTTCACACTTAGTCAGATGGAAAACTGAATGTGATCTCGTGCAAGTGCGTTGTCATGGCAACGTCTGATGGCTCATCCCTCATCAATTTAGTAGTGTTGTCATGGCAACCTCTGATGGCTCTTCGCATTTTCTTATAATTCCGAAATAATTTTTCTCATCCCTTGGCGTAATGGTGGATCATATCAAAAATTCTTTCAGACAAAAGTTTTTGGTAATTATTAGGGGAATAATGTCCATTTTGTACTGTTTTGATATTGTGCCTATTAAGAGGGATATGATTAATGTTTCCCGAAAAACCCACGTTTTCCCTCCCCTCTGGTCAATGGTTGGTGCTATCAAAAAAATTGTCAGACATAAATTTGTGGGCCTTATCCGACACATAGTATGAACTTTGAATTGATTCGATATTTCAAATATTAAGAGAGTTAGAGCGATATTTTATTTCTTCGAAAAAAGCCCCCCATTTTCACCCCCTTCGACCTATTGTGCTCGTTAACGAACTCGACCGAGATTTTATAGGGATACATAATAATATGTAAAAATTTCAAAGTGATTGGTGCAAAATTGCGGTATTTATCGTGTCCACAAAAAGTGATATATACTGTATATATATACATAAATTATATATATACATAAATTATATATAAACTTTTGAACTGACGGTGGTTTTGGGATGTAGGGGATGGGAAACGCGTAGATATGTCAACATTTTCCGGAAGTCGAAACATGGTACCCATTGCAATAGTTAGCTTTCTAATGAAATCTACCTAAATGTGTCGCAAATGTTATGATCTGCAATTTTTATAATAATTGTTAACATAATTGGAGCTATAGAAACCGAGATAATGGTCAAAAACTGATTTTTGTGAATTTTGACCTTGGATAACTTACGGCATAGACACGAGATTTTATGAGACTTTTGAGACAACTTTTAGAACACCAAAATGAAGGTGTATAAGAATTTACAGCTTGTTATCTCTCATTCCGAGGTTGACCCCCTCCCCCCATCCTTTTTTTTTTGCTTAAGTGGCTAGACTAATGGTGCAATCCCAAAGTCATAGGACCAACGATTCACCTGCTAGGCATGTTTAAAAAATGTCACTAAATCATTTCCCCCCCGCTTAACCATGAACCTTTCATTATACCTAACATTTTCACGTCTTTCAGCGCGTCCTTACATAGGGAATAATATGTTCTCAGCTGTCCAGTTTAACTCCACCCACTCTGTATTCAAATCGCTAAGGTGTAAGTTATCTCTATATAAAAATGAAAGTTCGTCTGTTTTTTTTCTGATTTTCTACGGAAATTTGCGTTATTTACGCGTTTCAGACTGTTTTACGACGGATGGTCTGGGTGGATCAACGTAAAATTTGGTACAAATATCCTTCCGAGGCACGACACTAATCATTGATGTAACGCTTCTCTGTATCACTCATAAAAGGGGGCCTACCCACTTCAAACACTTGCTGAAATAGGCGTAGAAGGGCGAGAAAAAGCTCTTTTTCAGCCCCTCAATGTGAGGAACGAAACTCGGGGGGGCCTAAACAGCCGTAAAGGGTCCCCGAAAATTACATTTTAAGGCTCTATAACCAACAGTTTCTGAGATATTCCCAGAAAACTCATTTCATTTAATAAACTAATGAAGGAATGCACGCCAGTAGCCATGACAACAGTATCTCAAAAGGTGACATCCAACTTTCCATCTATTTCTGCATGTTGTAATGCCACTCCATTTATTGAATTTCTGTGAACGTTTGCAAATGGCTATAAGGTTATCACGGAAGCAACTAAAACTGTAAAATTGATCAATGTGCTTAAGGGGGTCAGGGGTTACCATATATTTTTTTCACACGACTTAAACGTGCGATATGTCGTACAGAAGGTCTATTATATCTCCAAACAGCAACATTATTTTCAAAAATTACTGAATTGAAATAGTATATTTTTTTCTTGCTTTTGGGAATTTGGGCCATTGGAGGCTAAAAAACCTGAATTTTCATGCACCACAAGCCTTTATAATTTATTAAAGGGGTCTTCCTCTGGATGGTGACTTGACACAACAGTGAGGGTCAGTTTATATGTGACGTGTATTGCGTTTCGTCTACGAGGTTTTCAATTTTATTTTCACGTCAGGAAGTACACGTTAGGTAAATTTAGTTTCGGAGCATATTTTAACTAATCATTTTTCTTTGTCGTCGACAAACAGGTTCCAATCCCCTAACCATTGCAACAGTAGCTCAATTGATTACGTCTGGCTATTAATACCGAAGACCGTTCGAAGAATGGGTACTTCTGCTAGTGTTTCATAAAATTCAAGCTCTTATACCAGATCAGCGGTAACGTTGTCGCTTGCTGGGCCGAAGGTTGCAGGTTCGTATCCTGGCGCAGTCAGGGTGCGCAAATGCAAGGGAGCCATGTCAATAGATTTACTGGCACGTTAAAGATCCCCATTCAGGGAAAAATTCCGGCACCCCGGCGTCTCTAAAAGCCAGAGTAGTTAAAAGGAACGTAAAACCAATAACATTGTTATTATTATTATTATTATTATTATTATTATTATTACACACGCTACAGGCCTATTCGACCACGCGAAGCAATCATGACTTTTTGTTCTTCCTGTCCTTCCAGAACTCTTTCATTCGTGCACTAAAGGCCCTCTTCCATTCTTCGGTCCACTTTGGTTTTTGGGCTGTAGGTGCTGCTCTCTCTGACAACACTTCCCTCTTGTATACGTTGTGTCGAAAGACGCTTTTGTCTATGACGTCTTCTGGGTCAACCTGTGCTTTTACTAGATCAATTTTTACTTGCATCATCCAGGGTGTAGAAATCTTGAACCGCTGTATATATTTAAGAATTTTGTTGGTGAGTCTGCTTTGTGGGAGTCTGCTGATGTGGCCGTAACATTTTAGTCGCCCCTTTCTGATGTCTGCTGCGAGGTTGGACAATTTCTCTGTGGTGTCTCTGGAGTGAAGCCTGTATCCTTCATCTGTGTGCTTTGGTCCAATTATTTTCCTTATTATTTTTCTTTCCTCTGTGAGGATTTTTTTCAAGTCGCCCTTAGTGTGTAACTTCAATGTCTCACTAGCATAAATCACCTCAGGTTTAATAACCGTGTTGTAATGACGAAGTTTAGTGAATGTGGACAGTAATTTTTTGACATTATTATTACTATTATTATTACTATTATCTTATACCAGAGGGAGTTAGAAAGTGCGGTTTGTACAACAATCATCTCAATAGTACAGGAAAAATCTTGCATGTCTTGAAAAGTAAATGGAAATATATTCATTTGTTTATAAAGTGTGTTTAAACAAAATAAACAAGACGGTAGCCCCTGGCAGAACTGTGCCGCGTCCGGCCCACAAAACAGTAAAGTTGGGCGGGTGGTTTAACACATGGGAATCTCTTGCACAGGCCTTCTACAGTAGTTTAGTTGTATTGGCATGAAAGGCCTCATTCTCAGTCATTACAATTTTTCTTTCTTCAGAAGAGAACCAATAAAAGAGTTTTACTCACTGTTGCCGCAGTGCTGCTCCAAGCCACACTGACTACAACGGTTTGGAGCGTTCCTGCCGCAGGGACAACCACCGTCTAGCACACAGCACGCACAATCGTCACGTGAGGCGTCAAACGGACAGCGACACCCTTGAGCTCCCTGCGTCCACAAGTCCACCTGACCTGGAATAGAAAACAAACGAGCGTGCGTGAAAACCTGTTCCTTATACTGTAACAATGTGATGAATATGATCATTGTTATGATGATGATGATGTTGATGATAATTGTTGTTTTAAGGGGCCTAACATCTAGGTTATCGGCCCCTAATGGTTTGGGTGATTGTGTAGATGAAAATGACATGTTAACTATAACTAAAACTAACTACTAACTTATATACTAGAAGAAGAAATGGAAAACAAAAGGAGAATAAGGCAAATGAAGGACAGGAGAAAAAGAAATGCCCTCAACCCTCGAAGAATGCGGATTGACGGACTTGGAAGGAAGAAGAGCCATGAAAGGCAGATGGGAAAGTGAAAGAGGAGAGGGTCCGCCTCATAGGTAATGGATAAAAGGTGGAAAACCGGATCCAGCTCAGGAATCCCCCGTGGTCGCCAACTCCCGAAAACACCCGCCGTGAGCCCCTGAGGGTGTAGCAATATCCAGGCTGCACCAGAAGTGATGGGGCTACAGACACCATACCTCCTTCAGGGCTTTTGGCAGAAGGCAGGAGATAACAAGAAAATAAAAAGAAGACTGACCCCTCGCAGAAGGAGGGTATCAGACAAGATGAGACTAGGGCGAATTAAGGCGCGAAAGGAAGAGACTCCCTAGGCCTCGGATACCTTAATACCGTCGGGGTCGGAAGAGAACAAGAGTTGACCAAGTGAGGTCGACAGGAAAGAAGACGGAAAGGAGCCCGGCACAAGTAAGTGGAAGCAATGCTGGACTCAGCTGGGGCCCCGTGGTTACCAACCAACGTCCTACTAGATGTCAGCCCCTGGGGGGACTTTGGTGAGAGGCCAACAGCTTGACCGGTGTGCCACCACGCCCCCTGAAGTGAAAAAAAGAAAGAAAAAAGAAGGAAGATATCACAGTTCTAGCCCCTCAGGTTGGGGAATTAGTGTTGAAAACATGACTTGGGAATTAAGATTTTAAGATAACAGAAAATAAAATAAATAATAAACTTTACATCAATTTAGTGAAACTATGGACGATAAAGGATGTGGTCTAACTGTTGGTGTTCATGATTTGTCAGTCAAAACGGAAGTAGATATTTCGATTTTGATTTGTCCATGTAAGGGGCAACACTAGCTTTAGTTAAGCAAGCGTTAAACCACATCCTTTGTGGTCTAAATTTATCATTACGAGCGCTAGTGTCGACCCATACAGGATGATGATGATGATGATGATGATGATGATGATAATTGTTGTTTTAAGGGGCCTAACATCTAGGTTATCGGCCCCTAATGGTTTGGGAGATCGTTAAGATAATAATGAAAAGTAATCTATAAAACTGACTACTAACTTACATACTAGAAGAAGAAATGGAAAACAAAAGGAGAATAAGGCAAATAAAGGACAGGAGGAAAAGAAATGCCCTCAACCCTCGAAGAATGAGGATTGAGGGACTTGAAAGGAAGAAGAGTCATGAAAGGCAAATAGGAAAGGGAAAGAGAAGAGGCCCGCACCAAAGTCAGTGGGAAAAGGGGACAAAACGGACTCAGCTCAGGAATCCCTAGAGATCGCCAACTCCCGAACTCACCAGCCCTGAGCCCCTGAGGGTGTAGCAATATCCAGGGTCAAAATTGCTTAACTTGCTTAACTTTACGATTTTGCTCAAGTGGTCCCGGGGACCCGTATAGTCTAGCCTAAGTGCTCTTAGTGTCACTTCAAAAAAGCTATTAACTAAACACGAAAAGAATAAAAAAGAAACGGAAATTTAACTTAAACTACAGTAATAGTACATTATGCAACTCGCCTACAATGGCAATAATTAAGACAAGAGTATGTTTATAAAACGAGCGAAGCTGGTTTTATTATTTCCATACGAGTGTCTTAATTACCATTATAGGCGAGTTGCATACGACTCTTTTGGTTCGACGATAATCTATTTTATGTTCGAACATAAATATTCATAAATATCTGTCGAGATTTCGCCAGTTTTATTTACTGAATAGAGCGCATGGGACGCAGAGAATTCCTTGTACAGGCCGGACGTTTGTTTTAGACGATTGCCCTTGACCTTGAAGCCTGCGGGTGAGCCTACACACACTCACTCTCTCACCCTATCGCTTCACACTTGTCACCACCAATCTGATATAATGGAGTTCCAGACTTGAGCAGACAGTACAGTCCACGTCGAAGTATTATGTGACGTGGAAGTACACGTTACATAGTTACGAACATAACGTCATTATATTTGCCAATGACTGTACTTCAGCAGTAGTGTGAAACAGCTTTGTTATTCTTCGGACTGCTTGGGACAGTTGATAACAACACAGGTACTGTAGTAACTCGCCTCCAGGCTTCCATTAAGATTTTTCACTCGTCTAAAACAAACGTCCGACCTGTATTTGAGCATGGCCTCCTCAAATACCCCACGATGACGCTAGCCACGCAGTGAAATTTCAAATTGGAGGCCGTGGAAGTCAGCGCAGATGCGATGCCATCCTTGCCTAATCGGTCACACACTTGTTTTTTGAGCTCTGATTGGTGGGAGAAACTGTTTCATAATGAAAAATAGTGTTATAATTACCCTCATTATGATACAGTTTTCTGACATATAATATTTACATTTCGACATCGTCGAATATAAATATAGTTCTAAAACTAACATTAAATACAGACTTACATGCTAGAACAGGAAATGAAAGAAATAAAGAAAAGAAGTACGGTAAATAAAAGAGAGGAGAAAAAGAAATGCCCTCAAACCTCGAAGAATGAGAATTGGGGGACTTGGAAGGAAGGAGAGCATTGACAGGCAGATAAGAAAGGGAAAGAGGAGAGAGTTCGCCCCAGAGGCACTAGAAAAGGACAACACCAAACCCAGCTGAGGAATCCCTCGGGTCACCAACTCCCAAGCTCACCAGCCGTGAGCCCTTGAGGGTGTAGCACTATCCCGGGTGCACCATAAGAGGTGGGGCTACAAACACCCTGTATCCTTTAGGAGCTTGAGCAGAAGGCTGGAGATATCATGAAAAGAAAAAGAAGAGGTCTGACCCCTCGAAGAATGAGGAAAGATGAGACAAGGGCCAATTAAGGTGGGATATTGAAAGACTCCCTAGGTCTCGGATATCCAAAAACCGTCGGGATCGGAAGAGAACAAGTGTTGTTAGTTAGTTATTGTTGCTTTAACGAACGGAACAGCGAGGTCATATTTCCCCTCTTAACAAAGATACAATTATTCAATTTTAGAAGAACTTAAAAATTAAAAATTTCTTCCTATCAATAAAATAGAATAAAAACAAGATGTTCAGCAAAGAACATATAGCCTACTTTCTCCTAAATGTATGGGTATCTTTATGACTCTTTGTCCTCATCCCTAAAACAATCACCCCAACCACAATGTATTGTTTGTTTTCTTTTATATTGATAATAAGCCAGTAAGTGTCAAGATCAATATTATATACTTTATGATGATTCAATAACAAAACTACTAACTTATTGTTGTTTTCTTTTATATTGATAATAAGCCAGTAAGTGTCAAGATCAATATTATATACTTTATGATGATTCAATAACAAAACTACTAACTTATTGTAATGCATTCACGTCCGTTAATCTCTATATTAAGCCAGCCTGCAAAATTAAGAATCTTCCGCCCCAATCATCTTCCGTCCCAATCACAGTAGGTGGTGCTGCGACCTATCAGTGAATTAATCTTTATCTTGTACGCCTATGCACTGCCATCGTAATGTACTACGATGGCAGTGTTCTATGGGTGTTGAATGAGTAGGCAGTTTAAAGTAGCCAAGAGGGAGGCGATCCAGCTGGCAGTGTTTAAAGGTATTCGGAGCGCGATCGTGGCTAATAGTTGAACTACCAGTATTACAAAATTGCCATACTTCAGGAGGCCAGCTCAGGCATTTACACAGCGTTATGTTTGGAACAATATTACCCACATAACCCACAAGAGGACAGCACCGTACAGAGGCATTAAGAAGGCTGTGGTTAATGACAACGTGTATCTAGTTCTTCTATTCTCCTTTTTCTAATGTCTTCTGTTTATGTGCGATGCTGGGACTGTGATTTTATTAATATACGAGTGTATACTTTATCCTCTCCTTTGAGCTAAATGACATTTTATTCAGTATCTGTGGGAAAAGCTCGTGCACATCATTTGTAAAAGAATTCAAGAAAAAAAAACCTAACTGTAGCAGTATTCGATCCCCAGTCAACTGCGTGTCAGACTAACATGCTAGCCCAGAGCTAACCGTATCCATGACGTCAGGTGTTCTTAACTGACATATTAGATACAAACTGTTGGCAAATAATGACTTTAAATAAACGATTTCTTCACTGCAGTACATCTTCATTAAAGATCATTTCATACAAAGTTTATATTATTGTATCAGTACGGTATATCACATACAACATACTAAAACTACTGAAATATAAGACAGGCACATGAGGATAGCTGCCATCTTGTCGTGTGACACAAACGGCTCAGCTCTTTTAAGCCACTCATACTGTATAATATTATAATATTAAATTATAATAAATAACGGATCACGACCTTCAGGATAGCTTAAACCCCCCTAGGCTCGATAATCGGAATTGGTGGGTCTTAATCTATTTATTAAAATGGTTGCATAATTCACACGGCTGCCATCCTGAAATGGCATGGCCGATGACCTTGAATTTTGGGTGAAAGACGCGTCCTATATAAAGGTATGTTGTCACCAAATTTGGTAGAGATCGGATGATTAGTTTAGCCGTAATTTGATTTTACGTTTTGAACATTTGAGTGGCCGCCATTCTGTTTTGGTAAAGATGGCGGCGATATAAAGTATGACACTGAGGTGTCCTTTACTAGTGCTACCTCTGTACCAAATTTCGTTCAATTCGGTTTCACCGTGTTCGAATTGATAGGAGGGGACAGACATTCAGAGTACACACACTCACACACACACAGACACACACACACAGAGACTCACACACACACATACACACACACACACACACAGACTCACACACACATACACACACACAGACAGACACACTTTTTTCGCCCTGTGTTGATCTCATAAGTCTACTTTCATTTTTTGCAAAAATCGAAAGTAAGCTAACAAGTAGTTCCGTGACGAACTAAAGAGATTACTTGTCTTAAAATTTGAGATTCATGCCAATGAATAATCTACTGTATATATCGGAAATAACATGTTTTATTGGATCTATCAGTACGCGTAAAATAATTTTGCCAAATGTTATGATCTATTATTGTCCCATTTTGGATAAAATCCATTTGTTAATATAGAAGTTACAAGTATTTAAAATTGGTATTATCAGCAGACTTAGAATCATATTGGCAGCACTGACATGTATCAGTTATTCCAAATTAATCTAGAATGTCAGGTACTATACGAGTGCAAAATTAAGAGCTGTTGACTTGCATACTTTCTGATATATTAGTATTAGAATAGACACATAGGGAGAGCATTTATTAACAGTTGGTAGCCCTGGTATCTGTTAAGAATCCGCATAGTCATATCTGTTATGGTACACGAAGCACATACAAAATTTGGCTGAAATCCAATTGATAGTATAGAAGTTACAAGCATTTAAATGTTGGACCTATCAGAAGGCTTAGAATCATGTTGGCAACACTGCCATTTATGAGCTCCTGAAAATTAATCTGGTATGATATTATCACTGTGGTGCCAATTTTGGAACAGCTGGTATGCATACCTGCCAAGATATCCAACATAGAGCTCAAATTTCAATTGTGATTGATCAGCAGTTCGTAGTACTGATGCCATTTAAAATATGGCCGTGATATATTCAGGTATAGATCTTTACTCATTCCAAATTTGGTTTTGATAGCTGCAGCCGTTTAGGAGTTTAGGAGTTGATAGGAGGGGGGGGGGGACACATATTCAGGCAGACAGAAGGACAGACAGAAAGACAGACAGACATTTGCCAGGATTGATCTCCTCTTTTACAAAATGTGAAAAGTCGGCTAAAAATATAATAATAAACAAAAATTACGGAAACAAAGATTTAGAAAAAAAAAGAATATCTTTGAGTTTAATATACTCTTGAAAATGTCTATTACTGAACCTAACCCGCTCTCACTTATAAAGCGAATAACGAGTAAAAGGAAGATATATCAGCTCTCTCACAAATTTTCAGAAGATCATTTTGATATAATATGTATATGTCTGTTTATTTTCCAGGAACGGAGTTTAAATCAAAGTTTATAATTGCCGGTATGGCCTGATGAAATTAGTGTCATAAAAATATGTATGGTGATGATGATGATGATAATTGTTGTTTTAAGGGGCCTAACATCTAGGTTATCGGCTCCTAATGGTTTGGGTGACAGTGAAAGATGAGATGAGAAAACTATAATTAATACTAACTACAGACTTACATATTAGAAGAAGAAATGGTAAACAAAGGGTAAGGCAAATGCAGGACTGGAGGAAAAGAAACGCCCTCAACCCTCGATGAATGAGGATTGAGGGATTTGGAAGGAAGGAGGGCCATGAAAGGCAGATAAAAAAGGGAAAGAGGTGAAGGCCCGCCCCAAAGTCCGATGAGAAAGGGTACAAAACGGACCCAGCTCAGGAATCCCTCGGGGTCGCCAACTTCCAAACTCACCAGCCGTGAGTCCTCGAGGGTGTAGCACTATCCAGGGTACACCAGAAGTGGTGGGGCTACATACACCCTGCCTCCTTGAGGGCCTTGTGCAGAAGGCAGGAGAGAACATGAAAAGAAAAAGAAGGCTGACCCCTCGAAGAATGAGGGTATCAGGAAAGATGAGACAAGGGCCAATTAAGGCTGGAAAGTGATATACTCCTTAGGCCTCAGATACCCTAATACCATAGTGGTCGGAAAAGAACAAGAGTTGACCAAGGGACATATGACAGAAAGGAGCCCGGCACAAGTAAGTGGAAGTAATGCCGAACTCAGCTGGGGCCCCGTGGTCACCAACACACGTCCCACTAGTCGTGAGTTCCTGGGGGGAATATGTATGGGGAATAGCTTGGAGCACTGCAAGTTTTGATTATCTACTCTTGTAAGACCATTGATCTCAATCGTGGTCCCCTTGGTGCCGACTCCCCAGGGAAACACACCTAGTGGGACGTAGGTTGGTGATCACGGGATCCCAGTTTAAACAGTCATTCCTTCCATTTAATAGTGCCAGGGCCCTGTCTGTCGTGCTCCCTGTCCCTTACTTGGTCATCTCTTGTTCTCTTCCGACCCCGACGGTATTAGGGTATCCGAGGTCTAGGGAGTCTCTTCCCTTCCCGCCTTAATTGCCCTCGTCTCATCTCTTCTTCTTCCCTCCATCTGCGAGGGGTCAGCCTTCTTTTCCTTTTCATGTTATCTCCTGCCTTCTGCTCAAGGCCCTCAAGGAGGCAGGGTGTATGTAGCCCCACCACTTCTGGTGCACCCTGGGTATTGTTACACCCTCAGGGGCTCATGGCTGGTTGGTGACTCCGAGGGATTCCTGAGATGGGTCCAGTTTTTCCCCTTTTATCCATTACCTCTGGGGTGGACCCTTTCCTCTTTCACTTTTCTATCTGCCTTTCATGACTCTCCTTCCTTCTAAGTCCCTCAATCCGCATTCTTCAAGGGTTGAGGGCATTTCTTTTCCTCCAGTCGTTTATTTGCCTTATTCTCCTATTGTTTTCCCTTTTATCTTCTAGTATATAAGTTAGTAGTTAGTTTTAGTTATAGTTGACATTTCATTATCCTCTTCACGATCACCCAAACCATTAGGGGCCGATACCCTAGATGTTAGTCCCCTTAAAACAACAATTATCATCATCATCTTCTTTCCTGGTGTCTTCTGATTTCTGCCCTAAATGAGGCAGCGTGTGTGATGCCCCCTCCAATACCTGATGTAGAGCAGTACCCACAAGGGCTCACGGATGGTGAGTTAGGGAGTTGATGATCCCGAGGGATTCTTGAGCTGTATTCGGTTTATTTCCCATTTTCCTGCTGACTTTAGGAGTGTTCACGGTCACGCTCTTCATTCCCCCTTCCTGTCTGCCTTGAATTGCTCTATTTCCCTCCACGTTCGAGGTTCGAGGGCATTTCTGTTAACTATATTTTATTTTCCTTATTCCTGATTTGTCCATTCCTTCTTCTACTGTAGTATATAAATTAGATGTATTGTAAGTCATTAGTTAGTTGCTAATATAGCCATCACAATAACACTGTTTATCAGACAACTTTCACACACACCCAAGTACACAGGGCTACAAGGCCACGATGTCGCAATACCCCTAAAGAATCAACAACAAAAACAAGAACAAGTTAGTTGTAGCAGGTAGTTTTCATTAACATCATTCCTTCACGGTATCACTCTATCAATAGGGGCCGATAACCTAGATGTTAGCTTCATGATGATGATAATTTTGTTTTGTGTTCGACGATTTCGAAATGTAAATATTATATGTCAGAAAATTGTATCATAATGGGGGTCATTATAACACTATTTTTCATTATGAAACAGTTTCTCCCACCAATCAGAGCTCAAGAAACAGTTGTGTGACCAATTAGTAAGGATAGCATCACACCTGAACTGAGTTCCACGGCCTCCTAATTTAAATTTCACTGCGTGAGTAGTGTTATAGTGGAGTAATCGGGGAGGCCATGGTCAAATACAAGGAATTCTCTGCGTCCCATGCGCTCTGTTCAGTACATAAAACGGCGAAATCTCGACAGATATTTATGAATAATTATGTTCTAACATAAAATAGTTATAATTGTCGTCGAACATAAACAGTCGTATGCAACTCGCCTATAATGGTATTGTAATTAAGACACTCGTAAGCCAATTATAAAACTCGTTTCGCTCGTTTTAGAAATAGTTTCGTGTCTTAATTATTACCATTATAGGCTCGTTGCATAATGTACTATTAATAGTCTGAAGTTGAACATCTTGCCTTACTTTATAAAGCAATCCTCCTGGGAATTTCTTAAATAACTAGAAAGAGATTTCAAGACGATATGTAATAATGTAGAACCCACAGTGCGAGACTACAGACTGGAATACATTATTTCCTCTCGAATGAATTAATCTCAACTCCCTTGTGGGCAATGTGTTATCTTGGCTGAGCATCGCTTGATATAGTATCACTTCAGTAAGCATGTTCAGACTACACAAGAGTGCACAACACCATATTTGTACTCGCTACGTGTCCCCTGGACGATCATCTGTTTACAGACCGACATGACGTGACGGGGCAGGGGTGAGATGGGATTTCCCTTCGAGGTTTGGTGGGGATGGACCGGCAAAAACATTTATATTATCTGCCCCTAATGGTGTGGATCATAATAAATATGAATTCTACTATTAGTCTGTTAAAACCAACTCTGATTTACTTCTTACATACAAGAAAAACATGATGTTCAGTAAAGAACATATAAATGCATGGGTTTAGTTATAACTCTTTGTCCTCTTCAAGGAGTATAATTGAATGTTGGTTGTAGTAGCTTGTTGAAATACAACGTGCTATACGGATATTATACGTTGATTGATTGAATCCTCACCTGAATGATATATACACACACTAATACAGCCATCACAATAACACGGGTTATGAGACAAAATTCAACACTCACCCAAGTACACGGGACTAAATGATCATGATGTCCATGCATCTCAAATGAATCAACAGCAACAACAGCTTCTTACCCAAATCCTTCCTCGTATAAAGTACACACACTAGTAAGCCTACAAACCTCACAGTGACACAGGTTATCAGACAACTTCTACACACACCCAAGTACACGAGGCTACAAGACCATGATGCCGCAAAACCCCTAAAGAATCATCAACAAAAATAACAACAATAGACTCTACTGCGGATCAAGGACAAGGAATTTAAATAGCTCTAGTCGAGTGTTGAAATTTGTGGTGTTATGAGTACCGTACAGCATATTATATAATCTTTTCGATTGCAAATACACACAATATGTGCTTAACATTATAACGTGTGAGTAGTTATGAATCAATAAATACAAAAAAAAACGAAGTAAAAATAAACGAAACCACGGGGATCCGGACCACAGAACCCTTAACTGTGAAGCTAGCTCGCTACCACTACGCCACGAATGCAGTACAAGATAGGTATGTAAATAACTTCTTTAGTAATGTATCATATTTTGTGTTGTAATCAACGATTTCATTAGCGTTTTTTTGGCGCTTCTCTAAACCATTTGATACTAAATATGTATGATTTTGTTCAGTACATTCCTAAAAGGATATAACCTTACGCAGTTACGGATATATATGAATTTACGAGCACAAATAGCGGCCATTTTGTCTACGACTCACAACCATATGGCATGGTCAATCAGACCTTTAAGTCACTTCTACGGTTACATATTCTATTATAATAGACTAATATCCTACCGGTCACCTCCTTGAAGACAGTTTAAACCTCCATATGTACGATAAGCTGAATTGTTGAGATCAGGCCTTGTTGAATCGTAAGTTATGGTTGGGCTATAATACTTGCATGATTCATACATCCACCATCCTGAAACTATTAGGCGGATGACCTTGTAGTTTGGACAAAAGACGTTTCCCACATTAAGGTATATTGTTTCAAAATTTAGTAGAGATCGGATGATTAGGTTAGTCGTAATTTGATTTAAGCTTTGAACATTTGTGTGGCCGCCATTACGTTTCCGGCAAGATGGCGGCGATATAAAACATGACACTGAGGTGCCCTTTGCTTGTGCTACCTCTGTACCAAATTTCGTTCTATTCGGTTTCACCGTGTTCGAATTCATAGGGGGGGGGAGGGGCAGACATTCAGAGTACACACACTCACACACACACACACACACACACACACACACACACACACACACACAGACTCTCACACAGACAGGAGGCTTTTTCTTCCAAAGTTCAGTTCAGAGCTCTACTGTATACGTCACACATTTTTTGGCCCTGTGTAGATCTCATAAGTCTACTTTCATTTTTTGCAAAAATCGAAAGTAGGCTAATAAGGGGGGTTTACACGATAGTTGTGAGCCCCTGAGAGAGGAATTAGGAGGAGATAACGATGATGATGATGATAATAATTCTTGTTTTAAGGGATCAAACATCTAGGTTGATGATGATGATGATGATGATAATTGTTGTTTTAAGGGGCCTGACATCTTGGTTATCGGCCCCTAATGGTTTGGGTGATGGTGAAGATGATAATGAAATGTAAACTATAACTAAAACTAACTACTAACCTATATACTAGAAGAAGAAATGGAAAACAAAATGAGAATAAGACAAATGAAGGACAGGGGGAAAGGAAATGCCCTCAACCCTCGAAGAATGCAGATTGTGGGACATGAAAGGAAGGAGAGCTATGAAAGGTAGATAGGAAAGTGAAAGAGGAGAGGGTTGGTCCCAGAGGTAATGGAAATAAGGGAGAAAACCGGTCCCAGCTCAGGAATCCCTCGGGGTCGCCAACTCCCGAATTCACCAGCCGTGAGCCCCTGAGGGTGTAGCATTATCCAGGGTGCACTAGAAGTGGTGGGGCTACATACACCCTGCCTCCTTTAGGGCCTTCAGCAGAAGGCAGGAGATAACATGAAAAGGAAAAGAAGGCTGACCCCTCGGTAAGGAGGGTATCAGAAAAAATGAGACAAGGGCCAATTAAGGCGGGAAAGGAAGAAACTCCCTAGGCCTCGGATACCCTAATACCGTCGGGGTCGGAAGAGAACAAGAGTTGACCAAGTGAGGTCGACAGGAAAGAAGACGGAGAGGAGCCCGGCACAAGTAAGTTGAAGCAATGCCAGACTCAGCTGGGGCCCCGTGGTCGCTAACCCATGTTCCACTAAATGTGAACCCTTGGGGGGAACAGACAGTGAAACCCAACAATTATGCCTTATTTTGATAAAAGGAATTAAAACGGGGATGATAGAAAAACAATAGAACAAATAAGACTTATCTATATATATAACAAGAAGTTCCGTTAAGAACTATACAGCCTACTTTTCATGCCAATGATTATTCTACAGAATATGAACCTATCTAGAATAATGACGAAATTAAGTTGCTAATATCGAAATTTCCAATTAGTTCGAAATACTGTATACCTGGCATAATGTATCCTAATAGAGCACTACAGTTGGCAGCCCTGATGACTGAATATATTCTTAGTTCCGTCTCTTACGGTACTAAATACAAAATTTGGTTGAAGTCTACTGGATAGCTTGGACGTTACATGCAGTTAAACATTGGATCTAACAGCGCGCGTAAAATCATGTTGGCAACAATGTCATGCATGTATTGGTCAGAAATAATCTGAAATAATATGATCTATTGTTGCGCCAATTTTGAATGAAATCCATTAGTTAGTATAGAAGTTACATGCATTTTAAAATTGGACTTATCAGCAGGCTTCATGTTGGCAGCACTGACGTATATTAGTTACTCCAAATTCGTCTAGAATGCCAGGTACTATACGTGTGCAAAGTTTAGAGCTATTGGCTTGCATACTTTCTGATATATTGATATTAGGGTAACAAAAATAGGGACAGCACATATTAACAGTTGGCAGCCCTGGTTGCTCCTTAGAATAAGCATAGTCATATCTGTTATGGTACACATAGCACATACGAAATTTGGTTGAAATCCAAATGATAGTATGGAAGTTACATGTATTTAAAGTTGGACCTGTCAGCAGGCTTAGAATCATGTTGGTAGCACTGACGTATATAAGTTACTCCAAATTAATATAGAATGTCAGGTACTATACGTGTGCATAGTTTAAAGCTGTCGGCTTGCATACTTTCTGATATATTGGTATTTGGATAAAATAAATTAGGAGCATTTATTAACAGTTGGCAGCCCTGGTAGGTCTTAAGAATACGCTCAGTCATATCTGGTTATGTACACATACAACATACGAAATTTGGTTGAATTCCGCTTGATAGTGTAGAAGTTATATGCATTTAAAAATTGGACCTATCAGGAGGCTTATAATCATTTTGGCAACACTGCCATGTTTGGCCTCTTGGAAATTAAACTGAAATATTATGGTCTGTACGTGTGCCAATTTTGAAATAGCTCCCATTCATACTTTACAAGATATCCAACATGGAGCTCAAATTTCAATTGCGATTTTTTAGCAGTTGGTAGCACTGACATCATTTTCAAATATGGCCGTGAGATATTCAGGTATAGATCTTTACTCCTACCAAATTTTGTTTCGATTGCTGCAGCCGTTTAGGAGTTGATAGGGGGGGGACACACACACAGCCAGACAGACAGACAGACAGAAGGACAGACAGACAGACAGACAGACAGACAGACAGACAGACACACATTTGCCCGATCTCATAAGTCTACTTTTCCTCATTTTTGCAAAATGTGAAAAGTAGGCTAAAAATCAATGTAACGTGATAGTTTGTGGGTATGTATGTCTCCTATGCATTCATGTACCATTCGTCCGATTGCGATGAAACTTGGGTGAGATGTTGAGTACACTCCAAGGAAGGTTTCTGACTTAGTAAATCCATTTTACAATAGGTAGCGCACGCGTAGATTCAACAAATGAGCGACGATGCGCGAAGCATTTCAACAAAGTCCCGTATGTGTTCATATACCATTCGTCCGATAGCGATGAAACTTGGGTGAGATGTTGTGTACACTTACGTGAAGGTTTCAAAATAAGTGAATACATTTCACAGTATATAGCGCACAAGTAGATTCAACAAATGAGCGACGACACGCAATGCGTTTCAACAAAGTCCCGCATGCATTCATATACCATTCGTCCGATAGCTATGAAACTTGCGTAAAATGTTGTGTACACTGCAGGGAAATTTTCTGGCTTAGTACATCCACTTTACAATAGGCAGCGCACGAGTAGATTCAACAAATGAGCTACGACGCGCGAAGCATTTCAACAAAGTCACGTTTGCGTTCATATACCATTCGTCCGATAACGATGAAACTAGGCTGAGATTTTGTGTGCACTCCATGGAAGGTTTCTAGCTTAGTAAATCCCTTTAAAAATAGGTAGAGCACGAGTAGAATCAACAAATGAGCGACGACGCGCGAAGCGTTTCAACAAAGTCCCATATAATTTCATATACCATTCATCCGATAGCGATGAAACTTGGGTGAGATGTTGTGTACACTCCATGGAAGGTTTCTGGCTTAGCACATACATTTTACAATAGGTAGCGCACCAGTAGATTCAACAAATGAGCGATGACACGCGAAGCGTTTCAACAAAGTCCCGTATAAAGTCATATAACATTCGTCTGACAGTGATAAATGTTTGGTGAATTGTTGTGTACACTCCAGGAAAGGTTTCTGGCTAAGTAAATCCATTTTACAATACGAAGCGCACGTTTATGTTCAACAAATGAGTGACTACGCGCGAAGCGTTTCGACAACGTCCCGTATACGTTCACATACCATTCATCCGATTGCGATGAAACTTGGGTGAGATGTTTTGTACACTCCAGGGAAGGTTTCTGGCTGAGTACATCCATATTACAATATGTAGCGCAGGAGTAGAATCAACAAATGAGCGACGACACGCGAAGCGTTTCAACCAAGTCCCGTATGCATACATGTACCATTCGTCCGTAGCTATGAAACTTGGGTGAGATGTTGTGTACACGTCATGGAAAATTTCTGGCTTGGTAAATCCCCTATACAATATGCAGCGCACAAGTTGATTCAACAAATGAGGGACGACGCACAAAGCGTTTCAACAAAGTCCCGTATGAGGTCATATACCATTCTGCCGATAGCGGTGAAACTTGGGTGAAATATGGTGGACACTCCAAGGAAGGTTTCTGGCTCAGTAAATACATTTCACAGTAGGTAGCACACGAGTAGATTCGACAAATGAACGACGACACGCGGAGCGTTTCAATACAGTCCCCTATGTCTTCATATCCCATTAGTCCGATAGCGATGAAACTTGGGTGAGATGTTGTGGACACTTACGTGACGGTTTCTAACTTAGTAAATACATTTTACAGTAGGTAGCGCACGAGTAGATTCAACAAATGAGTGACGGAGCGCGAATCGTTTAAACAAAATCAGGTATGCGTTCATATACTATTCATCCGATTGCGATGAAACATTGATCAGTTATTGTGTACCCGCCAGGGAAGGGGACTTAGTAAATCCATTTCACAATAAGTAGCGCAAGAGTAGATGCAACAAATGGGTGACGACGCGCGAAGCGTTTCAACAAAATCCCCTATTGCGTTCATATAACATTCTTCGATTACGATGAAACCTTGATGAGTTATTGTGTACACGCCAGGGAAGGGCTTCGACTTAGTAATACATTTCTCAATAGGTAGCGCACGAGTAGATTCAACAAATGAGTGACAGCGCACGAATCGTTTAAACAAAAACCCCTATACGTGCATATACCATTCATCCGATTGCGATGAATCATTGATGAGTTAGAATTAGTAATACATTTCTCAATAGGTAGCGCACGAGTAGATTCAACAAATGAGTGACAGCGCACGAATCGTTTAAACAGAAACCCCTATACGTGCATATACCATTCATCCGATTGCGATGAATCATTGATGAGTTATTGTGTACACGCCAGGGAAGGGTTTCGACTTAGTAAATCCATTTCACAATAGGTAGCGTACGAGTAGATTCAACAAATGAGTGAATGCGATGAAACTTTTGAAAGTTGTTGTGCACGCTCCCACGAATGGTTCTAAATTAGAAAATCCATTTTGCGATAGCTTAGAGGCAGTTAACATGTTGTGTATCCAAAAGCACTTCAAGAAACAGAATTTCAACGCCAACACTATCTTTGATTGGCATTGCAACGCATGCCGGATACAGCTTGTTATATATAAACTTTTGAACTGACGGTGGTTTTGGGGTCTGGGGGATGTGAAACGCGAAGATATGTCGAAATTTTCCGGAAGTCGAAGCATGGTACCCATTGCAATAGTTAGCTTTCTAATGAAATCTACCTAAAATGTAAGTTAGCCTGTTTTTTTTCTCAATTTCTACGGAAATTTGAGTTATTTACGCGCTTCAGACGGTTTTATGATGGATGCGCGCGAATTTTTTTGTCTGTCTGTCTGTTTGATTGTTTGTCTGTGGACAACTTTGTTCCCTTATAACTCGAGAACGGCTGGGTATATCAACGTAAAATTTGGTACAGATATCCATCTGAGGCACGACACTAATCATTGATGTAACTCTTCTCCGTACCTCTCATAAAAGGGGGCCTACTCCCTTAAAATGCATGCTAAAAT
Organism: Meconema thalassinum; assembly: GCA_946902985.2. Classification (NCBI taxonomy): domain Eukaryota; kingdom Metazoa; phylum Arthropoda; class Insecta; order Orthoptera; family Tettigoniidae; genus Meconema; species Meconema thalassinum. Next base: position 283,315,258 of record OX336392.1, read on the forward strand.
AGGCGTAGATGGACGTGACAAAGCTCATTTTGAGCCCCTCAATGTGAAAGACAAAACTCGGGGGCCCAAAAGGGTCCACGAAAACCGCATTTAAGGCCCTAAAACCAACAGTTTTTGAGATATTCCCAGAAAACTAATTTCATTTAATAAACTAATGAACGAATTCAAGCCGGTAACCATGGCAACAGATTCTCAGAGGTCCATCTATTGCAATTCCATTAATTACATTAGTGTGAAAGTTTGCAAACGGCTAGAAGGTTATCACGGGACCAAATTAAGCTGTAAAATTCATCAATACGTATAATGCGCTTAAGGGGGTCAAGGGGTACTCTAGATTTTTTTCGCGCGATTTACACCTGCGGGTGTGTTCTGGCAGGTCTATTATATTCCTATCCCTACATTATATTATTATACTCTAGAAGGTTATCACGGGACCAAATTAAGCTGTAAAATTCATCGATACGTATAATGCGCTTAAGGGGGTCAAGGGGTACTCTAGAATTTTTTCGCGCGATTTACACCTGCGTTTGTGGTTTGGCAGGTATGTTATATTCCTATCCCTATATTATCTCTTATATAAAATCAAGTGTACTGACTGACTGACTGACTGACTGACTGACTCATCATCGCCCAGCCAAAACTATTAAAGTTAGAAATCTGAAATTTTGTGGATATGTTCGTTGTAAGTCGAAAACGCCCACTAAGGAAGGATTTTTGGATATTCAGGTTCTAAAGGGATGTTAAGGGGGTACACCTGCATTTCATTGAATAACAATATCTCCTGCTTGGTTTCATTGAGGGATGTGTTACTTGGCTTATAAACTAATCATCAAAAATAAGAAGACACGTGTCTGAGGGTTTTTCGATGTGGTGTATATTATGAGGTGAAAGGGGTGAAAAGTGGGGGTTGAAGGATTCTTATCGGAGCGTGTATCTCTTAAACGACATAGACGAGGAGTTTGAAACTCAGCGGAAAAAAATCAGAATAAAAAATTAGTTAATAGGTGTTTGACCGTTTTTTCATCAATCCAATTTAAGGGGCCCATGAGGAGGGGTGACATTCTGGGGGTCAAAAAAAACAGGACAAAAGTGTCCTAACTGATTGACTGACTGACTCACTCATCAAACTCAGGGGGAAAAACTGCTTGGAAATAAGTAAATAGCTGTTCGACAGTTTTTTTTCATAAACCCAATTTAAGGGGTTCATGGGGAGGGGTGAAATTCTGGGGGAAAAAATTGGAGAATAAGTCCTGACTCACTCACTCACACACTCACTCACTCTTTCACTCATCATCGCCAAGCCAAAATATTTGAAGTTGGAAACATGCCATTTTGGGGATATGTTCGTTGTATGTCATAACCGTTCATTAAGGGAGGATTTTCGGATATTCAGGTTATAAAGGCGTCTTAAGGGGGTTAAACCAGCATTTTATTGAATAACAATATCTCACGAGTGGTTTCATTTGTGGATGTGATACTCGGCATATAAACCAATCATAAAAATAACCAGACATGTGTTCTAGGGGTTTTTCGATGTGGTGTATATTATAAGGTGAAAGGGGTGAAAAGGGGGGGGGGTGAAGGATTCCTAACGGAGCGTGTATCCCTTAAACGACATAGACGAGAAGTTTGAAACTCAGCGAAAAAAAATCAGCTTAAAAATAAGTAAATCGGTGTTCGACCGTTTCTTCATAAATTAAATTTAAGGGGCCCATGGGGAGGGCGTAAAATTCTGGTAAAAATAATTGAAAGAAAATGACCTGACACACTCACTCACTCATCATCGCCCAGCGAAAACTATTGAAGTTGGAAACATTAAATTTTGGTAATATTTTCGCTGAATGCCAGAAACGTCAACTAAGGAAGGATTTTTGTTTATTCGCGTTCTTAAGAGGTGTTAAGGGGGTAAACATGCATTTCATTGAATAACGATATCTCATGAGTTGTTTCTTTGGGAATGTGATATTCGTCAAATAAACTAAATATTAAAAATAAGCAGACATATGTCTAAGGGTTTATCGATATGGTGTATATTATGAGGTGAAAGGGGTGAAAATTGGGGGTTGAAGGATTCTTAACGGAGCGTGCATCTCTTGAATGATATAGGCGAGAAGTTTGAAATTCAGAGAAAAAAAAAACAGCTTAAAATATGAGTAAATAGGTGTTCGACCGTTTTTTCATAAATCCAATTTAAGAGCCCCTTGGAGAGGGGTGAAATTCTGGGAGAAAAAAACAGGAAAGAAAGTGTTCTAACTGATTAACTCACTCACTCATCAAACTCAGGGGGGAAGAACAGCTTAAAAATAAGCAAATAGGTGTTCGAGCGTTTTATTTTCATAAATCCAATTTAAGAGGTTCATGAGAGTGGTGAAATTCTGAAAAATAAATGAAAGAAAATGTTCTGACTTACTCACTTATCATCGCCCACCCAAAATTATTGAAGTTAGAAACATGAAATTTTGGTGTTATATTCGTTGTATGTCGAAAACGTCCACTAAGGAAGGATTTTTGGATATTCAGGTTCTAACGGGGTGTTTAGGGGGTAGACCTGCATTTAATTGAATAACAATATCTCCCGATTGGTTTCCTTGGGGGATGCAATACTCGGCATATAAACTCATCATTAAGAATAAGAAGACACATGTCTGAGGGGTTTTCGATGTAGTGTATATTATGAGGTGTATGTGTGAAAGTGGTGTATGAATAATTCCTAACGGAGCAAGTATCTCTTAAAAGACAGAGGCATAAAGTATGAAACTCAGGGGGGAAAAAATATCTTGAAAAAATAAGTAAATAGGTGGTCGACCGATTTTTCGTAAATCCATTTTAGGGGGCCCATGGGGAGGGGTGAAATTCTGGGAAAAGAGGTCCACTAAGGAAGGATTTTTGAATATTCACTCATCATTCACCAGCCAAACCTATTGCAGTTAGAAACTTGAAATTTTGGGGATATGTTCGTTGTATGTCGAAAACGTCCACTAAGGATGGATTTTTGGATATTCATGTTCTGAAGGGGTGTTAAGGGGGTTAAACTTGCATTTCATTCATTAACAATATCTCACGAGTTGTTTCATTTGGGGATGTGATATTCGGCATATAAATTAATCAATAAAGATACGCAGACATATGTCTTAAGGGTTTATCGACATGGTGTATATTATCAGGTGAAAGGGGTGAAAATTGGGGGTTGAAGAATTCTTAATGGAGCGTGTATCATTTAAACGACATTAGCGAGAAGTTTGAAATTCAGCGGAAAAAATCAGCTTAAAAAATAAGTAAATAAGTGTTCGACCGTTTTTTTAATAAATATCATTAAACGGGTTCATGGGGAGGGGTGAAATTCTCAAAAATAAATGAAAGACAATGTCCTGACTGACTCACTCACTCACCATCGCCCAGCCAAAATTATTGAAGTTAGAAACATGAAATGTTGGGGTCATGTTCGTTGTATGTCGAAAACGTCCTCTAAGGAAATATTTTTGGATATTCAGGTTCTTAAGGGATGTGAAGGGGTTAAACGTGCATTTCAGTGAATAACAATATTTCATGAGTGGTTTCATTTGGGGGTGTGATACTTGGCATATAAACTAGGCTAATCATTAAAAATAAGCTGACACATGTCTAATGGTTTTTCGATGTGGTGTATATTATGAGTAAAGTGGGTGAAAAGTGGGCGTTGAAGGATTCCTAACGGAGCGTGCATTTCTTAAACGACATAGGTGAGGAGTTTGAAACTCAGAGGAAAACAATCAGCTTAATAAAACATAAATGAATAATTATATAAATAGGTGTCCGACCGTTTTCTTCATGAATCCAATTTAAGGGGCCCATCGCGAGGGGTGAAATTCTGGAAGAAAACGTCCACTACGGAAGGTTTTTTTGGATATTCATTCTCATCGACCAACAAAAACTATTAAAGTTAGAATAATGATATTTTGGGGATATGTTTGTTGTGTGTCGGAAACGTCTACTAAGGAGGGATTTTTGAATATTCAGGTTCTAAAGGGGTGTTAACGGGGTTAAATCTGCATTTCATTGAATAACAATATGACACGACTATGACGCGAGCGAAGCCGCGGGTACCTGCTAGTTGAACAATAAAAATAGATATGAACACAATAAAAACATGAAGCACATTAAAGCTAAACTATAGGTCATAAACTGCATTAAAACTAAAAAAGCAACCACTCCCCCTTATGAACCGGATGACGAGGTCTGCGGACAGCCCGTCATCACGTAGAACAAGGGAGAGGGCGTTAGGCAGTTTGAGTGTTCTTCGCAGATCGGCCAGGTCCACTCTCTCTAAGGAAGTGTGTGCCACGGTAAGGTAGGTGCTATAAGTACACACAGAGTTTTTTTCTCTCTTGAGTAAGAGGGAGGGCGTAGGAATCCCATGGCCGATCGGGTGTTGACAGAGTACCTCACCGTCCTTCCGACTAGATCGGAAGGTAGATTTCCACGCCTTCGTTGTCTCATTGATGGCTCACAGTTTGTTGGGCAGGGGCGTGGCGTGCCGCTCTTCATAGAGCCACGAAAGGTAATAGTAATGGGAAAGAGGAGAGGGTCCGCCCCAAAAGGAACGGAACAATGGACCCAGCTTAGGAATCCCTACGGATCGTTAACTCCCAAACTCACCAGCCGTGGGCCCTTCAAGTTGTAGGACTATCCAGGGTGCACCATAAGTGGTGGAGCTACACACACTCTGCCTCTTTTAAAACCTTGAGCAGAAGGCAGGAGTTATCATAAAAATAACAAAAACAAAAGGTGCGACCTCTCAAAGAATGAGGGAATCAGGAAACACATGATAATGACTAATTAGGAGGGGAAAGGGAAATATACCTTAGGCCTCAGGTACCCTAATACCGTCGTGGTCGGAAGAGGGCAAATGTTGAACAAGGAAGGTCGACACGAAAAATGATAAGAGAGGAGCCCGGCATAAGTAAGTGGAAGATATGCCGGACTCAGCCGGTGTACCGTGGTCGCGAACCCACGTCCCACTAGACGTAAGCCCCTCGGGAGTAGGGAGGGGATAGGTGAGGGTCTAAGCCATTTAATTTTCACTATCACACAAACGATTAGGAGCAGGTGAACTGGATGTTTCTCCTTCTAAAACAACAATGACCACGACCACTTTTACAAGGATTACAGTACTTGAAAGGGGGCAGGTGTTCTCGTAGTTCCGCCCCTTAAAACCTCAATAATGAACTAACTAACTAACCTACTTGAAGTAAATATTTTACCTGTTAAAATAAATGTTCGCCAACTTTCTGCTATGAACCCTTTGTATTGCAAGGCTTCTAGGCAGAATATAAGCCAGTTTATAAGTGCATCTTCACAGAATAAATCGTTCCTCTGAACTTCTTTAGTATCATTTACATAGCATTAGTTGAAGCCCGCAATTCCAGTACATAAATATATCATATGCTACATTTACTATATATTATAATTTATGGAGTAGCAGTGTACCAAACTTTTACACGGAAACTAAAATACAAATATAACTCGTGTATTCCACCCTTGGGTATTTAATACTAATATTAATGCAATCCCATTAGCTCCGATGAAGATACGTTCCTCCACGAACGTTCTATTTAATGGACACAGTTTGCACAAAGTTGGAGCCGGCCAGTGTTGTTTGGCTAGCAGCTTCTCTGTTGACTCAGAAAATGACGATAGTTGTTATAGGTTATAGGCCTCTATTGATGTTGACGAGATTGAATGTAAACTACTTACTAGATGATGGTAATCCTCGTTTAGAGCGGCCCCTAATGAAATTATATGAAATGATGAAGATAGCAAGTAGTTCCGTGACGAAAAAAGAGCTTACTTTTCTTAAAATTTAAGATTCATGCCAATGATTTCATCTGGAATAATGACGAAATTAAGTTGGTAATATCGAAATTTCAAATAAGTTCGAAATATACCTGACATAATGTGGCCTAATAGGGCACTACAGTTGGCAGCCCTGGTGACTGAATATATTCTTAGTTCCACCTCTTAACTTAAGGTACAGAATACAAAATGTACGTTACATGCAGTTAGACATTGGATCTAACAGCGCACGTAAAATCATGTTGGCAACAATGACATCCATGTGTTGGTCAGAAATAATCTGAAATATTATGATCTATTGTTGTGCCAATTTTGGATGAAATCCATTTGATAGTAGCCTATAGAAGTTACATGTATTTTAAAATTGGGCAGCACTGACGTATATAAATTACTCCAAATTCATTTAGAATGTTACTACACGTATGCAAAGTTTAGAGCTGTTGGCTAGCATATTTTCTGAATTATAGTATATTAGGGTAAAAAAAAGTAGAGAGAGCATTTATTGACAGTTGGGAGCTCTGCTGGCTCTTAATAATACGCAGGGCTGGATTTACCAATAGGCCCCATAGGCCCCGGCCTAGGGGCGCACCATCCTGAGGGGCGCAAAATTAATCCGCAATTCTTTTTGTCAGAACATTTCCATAAAATGTTATAGACTACAATACACGTATTTCGTATAATTTTATGATTTAAATTAAACTTTCCAAAATTTTGACACTTTTCCAATTTATTTTGTGGCCCTCATTTTCCAGGAAATGTTTTGCAACAGCAGATTTTTCGACTTCAGCTTTAGAACAGGAATGTTTCATGATTTATTAGAAGAAAATTTTAGTCTTGAATATTAATATCAGTTTAATTTGAGTAATTCATTATGCTTAGTTGTAGGTTGTATGATGTAGTGTATATCTGAATATCTGTAAGTGTGTAATGAGTCTTAAATGGTTTAAACTTATTTCAATATCTCGTTGGCCTATTTATTTATAGTTTATATATGCAAATTAAGAAACAGTTGATCCTCGCATTATTTTAATTTATTTAATTGATTTTACTTCCCGATACATTAGAATAAAATAACAAGAAGTTCCGTGACGAACTAAAGAGCCTACTTTTCTTGAAATTTAAGATGCATGCCAATTATTAATCTATATGGATCTATCTAGAATAATGACGAAATTAAGTTGGTAATATCGAAATTTCTAATAAGTTCGAAATACTGTATACCTGGCGTAAAGTAGCCTAATAGAGAACTACAGTTGGCAGCCCTGGTGACTGAATATATTCTTAGTTCCATCTCTTAAGGTACAGAATTCAAAATTTGGTTGAAGTCCAATGGATAGCATGGACGTTACATGCAGTTAAACATTGGATCTAACAGCGCGCGTAAAATCATTTTGGCAACAATGACATACATGAATTGGTCAGAAATAATCTGAAATAATATAATGTATTGTTGTGTCAATTTGGAATGAAATCCATTAGTTAGTATAGAAGTTATATGCATTTTAAAATTGGACCTATCAGCAGCTTAGAATCATGTTGGTAGCTCTGACGTATGTAAGTTACTCCAAATTAATATAGAATGTCAGGTACTATTCGTGTGCATAGTTTAAAGCTGTCGGCTTGTATACTTTCTGATATATGGGTATTTGGATTAATACAAATTCAGAGCATTTAACAACAGTTGGCAGCCCTGGTGGGTCTTAAGAATACGCTCAGTCATATATGTTTATGTACACATACCACACACGAAATTTAGTTGAAATCCAATTGATAGTGTAGAAGTTATATGCATTTAAAATTTGGACCTATTAGCAGGCTTATAATCATTTTGGCAACACTGCCATGTATGGCCTCCTGGAAATTAAACTGCAATATTATTATCTATACGTGTGCCAATTTTGAAATAGGTCCCATTCATACCTTCCAAGATATCCAACATGGAGCTCAAATTTCAATTGCTATTTTTCAGCAGTTGGTAGCATTGACAGCATTTTCAAATATGGCCGTGAGATATTCAGGTATATATCTTTACTCCTACCAAATTTTGTTTCGATTGCTGCAGCCGTTTAGGAGTTGATAGGGGGGGGGGGGCACACACACAGTCAGACAGACAGACAGACAGACAGACAGAAGGACAGACAGACAGACATTTGCCCGATCTCATAAGTCTACTTTTTCCTCATTTTTGCAAAATGTGAAAAGTAGGCTTAAAATTACCTTCACAGAGACCTTTCTGAGGTCTATATTCTCCCTCTTTCACGATGGCATGAAGAGGGGACGGCAAAATCCCACGGGCCTAGGAGCGCATGACATATAAATCCGGCCCTGATAATACGCATAGTTATATCAGTTATGGAGCCTCCGTGGCTTAGGCGGCAGCACGCCGGCCTCTCACCGCTGGGTCCGTGGTTCAAATCCCGGTCACTCCATGTGAGATCTGTGCTGGGCAAAACGGAGGCAGACAGGTTTTTCTCCGGGTACTCCGGTTTTCCCTGTCAAAATTTCATTCCAGCAACACTCTCCACTATCATTTCATTTCATCTGTCATTCATTTAATCATTGCCCCAGAGGAGTGCGTCAGGCCTCGGCAGCCGGCACAGTTCATATCCTCGCCGCTAGATGGGGGCTTCATTCATTCCATTCCTGACCCGGTCGGAGACTGGAAGCAGGCTGTGGATTTTTAGCCTACTTTTCACATTTTGCAAAAATGAGGAAAAAGTAGACTTATGAGATCGGGCAAATGTGTGTCTGTCTGTCTGTCTGTCTGTCTGTCAGTCTGTCTGTCTGTCTGTCCTTCTGTCTGTCTGTCTGGCTGTGTGTGTGTCCCCCCCTATCAACTCCTAAACGGCTGCAGCAATCGAAACAAAATTTGGTAGGAGTAAAGATCTATACCTGAATATCTCACGGCCATATTTGAAAATGATGTCAGTGCTACCAACTGCTAAAAAATCGCAATTGAAATTTGAGCTCCATGTTGGATATCTTGGAAAGTATGAATGGGAGCTATTTCAAAATTGGCACACGTACAGATCATAATATTTCAGTTAAATTTCCTGGAGGCTAAACATGGCAGTGTTGCCAAAATGATTATAAGCCTCCTGATAGGTCAAATTTTTAAATGCATATAACTTCTATACTATCAATTGGAATTCAACCAAATTTCGTATGTTGTATGTGTACATAACCAGATATGACTGAGCGTATTCTTCAGACCTACGAGGGCTGCCAACTGTTAATAAATGCTCCTAATTTATTTTATCCAAATACCAATATATCAGAAAGTATGCAAGCCGACAGCTTTAAACTATGCACACGTATAGTCCCTGACATTCTATATTAATTTGGAGTAACTTATATACGTCAGTGCTACCAACATGATTCTAAGCCTGCTGACAGGTCCAACTTTAAATACATGTAACTTCCATACTATCATTTGGATTTCAACCAAATTTCGTATGTGCTATGTGTACCATAACAGATATGACTATGCGTATTCTAAGGAGCAACCAGTGCTGCCAACTGTTAATATGTGCTGTCCCTATTTTTGTTACCCTAATATCAATATATCAGAAAGTATGCAAGCCAATAGCTCTAAACTTTGCACACGTATAGTACCTGGCATTCTAGACGAATTTGGAGTAACAAATATACGTCAGTGCTGCCAACATGATTCTAAGCCTGCTGATAGGTCCAATTTTAAAATGCATGTAACTTCTATACTACTAATGGATTTCATTCAAAATTGGCACAACAATAGATCATATTATTTCAGATTATTTCTGACCAATACATGCATGACATTGTTGCCAACATGATTTTACGCGCGCTGTTAGATCCAATGTTTAACTGCATGTAACGTCCATGCTATTCATTGGACTTCAACCAAATTTTGTATTTTGTACCTTAAGAGACGGAACTAAGAATATATTCAGTCATCAGGGCTGCCAACTGTAGTGCTCTATTAGGATACATTATGCCAGGTATACAGTATTTCGAACTAATTGGAAATTTCGATATTAGCAACTTAATTTCGTCATTATTCTAGATAGGTTCATATTCTGTAGAATAATCATTGGCATGAAAAGTAGGCTGTATAGTTCTTAACGGAACTTCTCGTCATATATCAGTTATGGTACACAAAGAACATGCGATTTTTTAGTATAGAAGTTACATGCATTTGAAAATTGGACATATCAGCAGGCGTAAAACCATGTTGGCAGCACTGACGTGTACTAGTTACTACAAATTAATGTAACTATACCTGTGCAAAGTTTCGATCTGTTAGCTTACTTACTTTCTGTTATACACACATCAAAAAAAGTTTTGCATCACCTCGGTTCCAAGAGTTCCGGAACCTTTAAATACAAAGGGAATAGAGATCAACACAAACAACATTTCAGCTCGTTTTATTGCTCATGAGACCCACACATTGCATGTTGTACCATCATACAGCTAGACTTTCAGCATTTGTGGTCCAGATTGCAGTACACACCACTACCTCTAATACCCAGTAGCACGTCCTCTTGCATTGATGCATGCCTGTATTCGTCGTGGCATACTATCCACAAGTTCATCAAGACACTGTTGGTCCAAATTGTCCCACTCCTCAACGACAATTCGGCGTAAATCTCTCAGAGTGGTTGGTGGGTCAAGACGTCCATAAACAGCCCTTTTCAACATATCCCAGGCATGTTCGATAGGGTTCATGTCTGGCGAACATGCTGGCCACTGTAGTCGAGCGATGTCGTTATCTTGAAGGAACGCATTCACAAGATGTGCACGATGAGGTCGAGAATTGTCGTCCATGAAGACAAATGCCTCTCCAATATTCTGCCGATATGGGTGCACTATGGGTCGGAGGATGTCATTCAGGTATCGTAAAGCCGTTTCGGAGCCTTCCATGACCACCAGTGGCGTACGTCGGCCCCACATAATGCCACCCCAAAACATCAGGGAACCACCACCTTGCTGCACTCGCTGGACAGTGTGTCTAAGACGTTCAGCCTGACCAGGGTGCCTCCAAACACGTCTCCGACGATTGTCTGGTTGAAGGCATATGCGACACTCATCGGTGAAGAGAACGTGATGCCAATTCTGTGGGGTCCATTCAGCATGTTGTTGGGCCCATCTGTACCGCGCTGCATGGTGTCGGGGTTGCAAAGCTGGACCTCGCCATGGACGTCGGGAGTGAAGTTGCGCATAATGCAGCCTATTGCGCACAGTTTGAGTTGAAACACGACGTCCTGTGGCTGAACGAAACGCATTATTCAACATGGTGGCATTGCTGTCAGGGTTCCTCCGAGCGGCAATCCGTAAGTAGCGGTCATCCACTACAGTAGTAGCCCTTGGGCGGCCTGAGCGAGGCCTGCCATCGACAGTTCCTGTATCTCTGTACCTCCTCCATGTCCGAACAACATCGCTTTGGTTCACTCTGAGACGCCTGGAAACTTCCCTTGTTGAGAGCCCTTCTTGACACAAAGTAACAATGCGGACGCGATCGAACTGCGGTATTGACCTTCTAGGCATGGTAGAACTACAGACAACATGAGCAGCGTACCTTCGTCCTGGTGGAATGACTGGAACTGATCGGCTGTCGTACCCCCTCCGTCTAATAGGCCCTGCTCATGCATGGTTGTTTACATCTTTGAGCAGTTTTAGTGACATCTATGAACAGTCAAAGGGACTGTATCTTTGATACAATATACACAGTCAACGTCTATATGCCGGAGATCTGGGAACCGAGGTGATGCAAAACTTTTTTTGATGTGTGTATTAGTATTAGGATAAAAAATGAAGAGAACATTTATTAACAGTTGGCAGCCCTGGTTTCTCTTAAGAACACATCATAGTCATATATGTTGTAGAACACATAGTACATACACATTTTGGTTGAAATCGAATTGATAGTATGGAAGTTACATTCGATCTGTTAGCTTGCTTACTTTCTGTTATATTAGTATTGGATAAAAATGAAGAGAACATTTATTAACAGTTGGCAGCCCTGGTTTCTCTTAAGAACACATCATAGTCATATATGTTGTAGTACACATAGTGCATACACATTTTGGTTGAAATCGAATTAATAGTATGGAGGTTACATGCATATAACTATATGACCTATTAGCAGCCTATACGGCTGTTGTTGACAACACTGTCATTGATGGTCTTCTGGAATTTAAAATGCAATATTATTATCTATAAGAGTTCAAATTTTGGAATAGCTCCCATCCATACCTTTCGAGATATCTAACATGGACCTGAAATTTCAATTGCGATTTTTCAGCAGTTGGTAGCACTGACTTCATTTTCAAACATGGACGTGAAATACTCTTTACTCATACCAAATTTGGTTACGATAGCTGCAGCCATTTAGGAGTTGATAAGGGGACAGACACAGACAGAAAGACACACATTTGTTCGGATCGATCTCATATAGTCACCCCAAACAGACAAATATCCGGAGTTCTATCGCCATTTTAGCATTTCACCAAACGTCATATAGATCACAACTAACATATACCGACAAGTTACAATACCAATACTGCAACTAAATAAGTGTGCATATTGTAAATACTGTATTTTCACCCGTAGTTTCAAACATAGATTTTAGAGCCTAAGTGTAATGAATCTGATGATGATCGCTTGACGATCGAAACTGGTCATCCTATTGTATTTATTAAACTCATGTAATTCTTTTCAGGAATGACCGACTGAAAAGTACCAAACTTCTGTAGTTATTTACCATTAGGTGAAGATTATTGCGTAGGTTCACTTCGATCACATGATTGGGACACAAGCACTAAAAACTTAATTTTAAATTTCCGCACAGCCACCATCTTGTGGTTATGAGAACAATTCATATAAATTAGATATCAGTGGATTGAAATTTGCATAAGCATGTACAGTACAAAGTTACACTGCAGTCGGATGGTTAAATCGAGAGAGACATGCAATTAAATAATTAAATTTTGCGTCACCGCCATGTTTGATTTGGGCTCACCAGCTTATTGAAAGTCCCATAGGTGAACTTATGTTCATAGCCTTTATCAACATACAAAATTTCAGTTTGATTGCTGTCATAGATTAGTAGATGTTGAGAACCGTTTAAATATTTCGAATAGTCTCCATGTTGGATTTTCATATATTTATGCAAGCCACACACAGTAGTTATGTACTATTAGATGACTATTATTGCGTAGGTTCATTATTCAAACGTTGACTTCGATTCCATGATTAGGACACAAGAAATGAAACCTTAATTTTAAAATTTCGCTCAGCCACCATATTGAGGTTATGTAAATACTTGAACTAAATTAAATGTCAGTGCATTACAATGTATATGAAAATTTGCTGTACCATGTTTCACTGCGCTCGGATAGTAAGATTGCGAGAAAAGTCTATTTAAATATTTCAACTTCGCTTGTCCGCCATTTTCGTTTTGTACTTACAAGCCGGACGTTTGTATTAGACGATTACCCTTGACCTTGAAGCTTGCCGGTGAGACTTTGCTGCTCGGGTCCAAGCTCTGTGAACTTGCGGGGTGAGGGGAAAGAGCAGGGAAGGGTCAGACGAGAAGAGAAGGGTCCGTCAACAGCCCGCCGTGATATCTGGTATTCCTTTCTATTCCAATACTGCTAACATAGTGCCGTTGCTCAAACCACTGTGGTGTTACGAATGAGTGAGTGAATCACCGACCAATGTATTTGGTTCTGTACTACGCACGGACCGAGAAATCTCATCATTCGTCAACATCACTTCTCATAGTCCACGATTCACATTCCTCTCAGGTTCACGCAGCTTAGACCCGAGCTGTACACAGTCACTCTGGGTCCCTGTCGCTTCACAGTTGTCACCACCGGTCTGATGTAATGGAATTCCAGACTTGAGCACGTGAGATCACCACCGTCAAGAACAGTACAGTCTACATCGAAGTATTGTGTGACGCAGAAGTACACGTTACATAGTTACGAACAGAATGCCTTTGTATTTACTAATGACTGTACTTCATCAGTAGCGAAAGATAGTTTTGTCCATTATCGAACCGCATGGGGCAGCTGACAACAACACAGGTACTGTAGTACTCGCCTCCAGGCTTCCATTATGATTTTTCACTCGTCTAGAACAAACGTCCGGCCTGTAACCGGTATTTGAACGTCACATAGGTAAGCTGTTCGTAGTGCCCTTTATCGCCATAGAAAATTTCAGGGTGATATCAGTAACAGTAACAAAATGTCGGTGAAAAATTCCGCCCAGCCGCCATGTTGGATTGGTGAGTCATAATGAAATTTAAAGGGCACGGTCGGGGTCGAACATAATGGTACTATGACCTGACCGAGTTTCATTTGAATCGCTCCAGCCGTTTATTTTATTAGGGACACACACACATACACACACACACACATGCACGGACAAAAGCTAAACCCATAAGCCTAGGCTAGAAACGAGGATGATAATAAACAATAAAACAACTAAGTCATATTGAACATTAAAAATAGATATGAACACATTAGAAAACATAAAACAGACTAAATCTTAACTAAAACTTTTAGACTACGGTACATTAAAACTTTAAAGAATATTCACTCACCCTCTTGAACGTGATGACGAGGTCTGCTGAAGGCCCGTCAACATGTAGAAGAAGGGATAGGATGTTAGGCAGTTTGAGTGTTCTTCGCAGATCGGCCAGGTCGACACACTCTAAGAGAGTGTGTGCCACGGTAAGGTGGGCGCCGCAAGTACACACAGTGGGGGGGGGCTTCTCTCTTTAATAAGTGGGAGTTCGCATCAATCTCATGGCTGATCTGGAGTCGACAGATTACCACACCTTCCTTCCGACTAGATTGAAAGGAAGATTTGCATACCTTTGTTGTCTCCTTGATGGCTTTCAGTTTGTTGGGCAGACGCGTAATGCACCACACTCCCTCCCAATGGGATATCTCCTTACTAGTTCTAACTACTGTCTCACATGTAACTTATAAGCTAGAAGAAGGAAGACCATAAAGGAAATAAGGTCAACAAAAGGCAGGGAAAGGAAATGTCCTGAACCCTCGGAGAATGAAGACTGAGGGATTTGAAGAGAAGTAGGGCCATACAAGGCAGAGAGGAAAGGGAAAGAAGAGAGGGTCCACCCCAAAGGCAATGTAAAATGGGGAGAAACCGGACCCAGCTCAGGAATCCCTCGGGATTGCAACTCCTGTACTCACCAGCCGTGAGTACTTGAGGGTGTATCACTATCAAGGGTGCACCATATATGGCGGGGCTACATACACCATGCATCCTTTAGGGCCTTGAGCAGAAGTCAAGAGATAGCATGAAAAGGAAAACAAAATGTTCAGCAAAGCAAATATCGCCTACTTTCTCCTAAATGTATGGGCATAGTTATAACTCTTTGTCCTTATCAATGTGAATAAGTAAAGTACAGAGTTTCACTTTCACAGAATAGAAATATCCTGAACTAGCACCAACAGTTGGCGTACAGGTACTACGTGGGATCGTTTTGCTCTTTAGTTCAAATAACATTTGCAAATAACACACAATAGGCTATTACAAACGCTCTAAAGTAAAAATGTAATAATAAAATAATGTTATTGGTTTTACGTCCCTTTTAACTACCCTGGCTTTTAGAGACGCCGGGGTGCCGGATTTTGCCCCGAAGGGGATCTTTAACGTGCCAGTAAATGTACTGACACGGCTCCCTCGCATTTGCGCACCCTCAAATGCCAGCTGACTGCGCCAGGTTTCGAACCTGCAACCTTGGGCTCAGCAAGCGAGAACGTTACCCCTGAGCCACGCAGCCAGACTAAAGTAAAAATGTATCGTATTATGAACTAGATTGTCATTCTTCAAGTTCGATGCTTTTATAGGTTGCCAACGGAAGACAAACCAATGGAGTTTGGACTACACCTTCGGCATGGGTTCCAACAGTCATGACGTCTGGTGGAAACGTTTCACGTAAGATCACCCTATTACGTCAGATATATTTCTATGCATTTACATGCCTTTACATGGTATCGCATGGCCCAACTGGATGTGAGCTGCGCTCTCCTCTACCGGCCTAGATAATGAGCCTTTCTACTTGAAACCTACTAGCCTACACTGCTGATATTTTCTCACGCCCGTCTTTGACGGTGAGTGCATTCTATCGGCCACAAGAGAAAACGTTTGGACTACACCTTTGGCATGGGTTCCAACAGGCCGGTGTAGAGCGCAGCTCACATCTAGTTGGCCGTGGTTGGCAACGCATAGTTCATCTGATTGCTGGTCAACTTCTCTCGAGCAGTTCCTGTGCAAAATGTTGTTTTAATTAAATACAAATTTTCCATTGTAATATATACAATAAAACGCTAAATTTTATAACGTCTGAGTAATTACGAAACAATACGCATAAAAATTCAAACAATAAATACCTGCCAAACGGGTAATATACTAACGCTTTACCACAGAGCCAAACATATCCACCGAAACGATTTCTTCAGGGGAGTATATTTTTATTATCAAGCAATTCATACAAAGTTTATATTATTTTTATCAGTAGGCTATATTGCATGTAATACTCAAACTGGTGAAGTATAGGTCAGGCACAAGATATCAGCTGCCATCTTGTCTTGTAACCGAGAGAGCTCAGCGTTTCAAAGTCACTGCTACCGTGCAATATTATAAAATGAACTTAAAATATCGAGCGGGCCACGTCCTTTAGGACAGTTTAAACTATTCTCGGTTTGATAATCGGATCTGGTGTTTTCTAAGTTATTGATTATAATGCTTACATAATTCACACGGCCGCCATCCTGAAATGGTACGGCTGATGACCTTGTAGTTTGGGCGTAAGATGCGTTCCTTATGAAGGTATGTTTCTACCAAATTTGGTAGAGGTCCGGTTATTAGTTTAGTCATAATTTTATTTTAAATTTTGAATATTTGGGTGGCCACCATTACGTTTTGGTAAATAATATGGCGGTGATATAAAACATGTCACTGTGGTGCCCTTTGCTACTGCTACCTCTGTACCAAATTTCGTTCAATTAGGTTTCGTCGTGTTTGAACTAATAGGGGGTGGGGGCAGATATACACACTCACACACACACACAGACAGACTGACAACTATTGCCCGTGTAGATCTCATGTCTACTTTCATTATTTTGCAAAAAACGAAGTAGGCTAAAATCAAGAGGTCTGAACCCTCCATGAATGACGGATGAGGAAAGGTGTGGCAAGAGCCAATTCAGGCGGGAAATGAAAATACACCCTAGGCCTCAAATATCCTAATACCGTCGGGGTCGGAAGAGAACAAGAGTTGACCAAGGGAGATTGATAGGCAAAAATGACAGAGAGGAGCCCGGCACAAATAAGTGGAAGCAATGCCAGACTCGGATGGGGTCCCGTGGTCCCCAACGTACGTCCCATTAGTTGTGAACAACTACATGTGCAGTATTGGTTGGTTGGTTGTGAGAATGTTTCTTCTGTGAAGCTCAGTGATGGTTTGGATACAAAATGTCATGTTGTCGTGCTAGACCAGTGCTCCAACCACTGTCGCTTGTTCTCCTTTAGCTCCGAGATACTGAACGCGTCTGAGCAAGCCAGATGAAAAGCGTAAACAAATCGGAAGACTCTCACAGTGTGCCGACGTGTCTCAGATAGCTTGGCGGACCAACCCAGAGTTCGCTGCAGATTAGCCTAACTAAAGCAGCATGGAGTGGAATATCCCGTTCCCTCTCTTCGTGTTACCACTATTCTACGTCCAGATCAATGACACCAGAATATAACCTAACTTAATGAGTAACCTACCTCATCTGTGAACAGCCTTGTCTCTACCTAGGTATTCATTCATTCATTCATTCATTCATTCATTCATTCATTCATTTATTATATTTGCGAATGGGGGTCGTTCCCCGGTGTCAAATCGTTCATTTACAGATTATCGCCAACAATAAAATCCAACACACTTAATGTAAACAAGTCGCGATTTCGGAACTACAGAAATTACATTCTCTAGTGGTCAATCAGTGGATTGGTTTGCAGAAAATCTCCACTCTTCCCGTCTTGACGCTACATATCTCCGCAATTGTGTTGTCTCCTCAAATTGCTGGGATATCCAAAGGAAAATTCTTTTGGTCCAGCAGCCAATGTTGTTGCTTATTTAGCACCACCCGAGGGACACGTGTAGGGCACTACGGACGTAAAGCAACGATGGCGAGAAGAATGGACAACATCAAACCCTGATGAGCTAGGATTGATTACCGATCCCTGCAGGAAACCTCCTTGTTTCAATCTTCCAAGAAGGATATGGACGTCACTGAACAGAGTACGGACCGGTCACGGAAGATGTAACGTTTGGTTCCACAAATGGGGGAAAATTTCTAGGTCTCAGTGCGATTGTGGCGATGCAGTGCAGACAATCCATCATATTGTGTCGGAATGCCCTTCAGGGTTCTTCTAGGGAGGATATGACGACCTGCTGAATACAAGTGATGATGCAGTGGATTGGATTACTTCCCTGAACATTCAACTGTGACTATTAGTTACATTAGTGGATGTTACTAGATATTTATTTGTTGTATACAGGGTGTTTTGAAAAAAGTGTCCGATATTGTAACAGGGGTTGGGATTGGTCAAAGCGAGAAGAAATGTTCCTATAAACATATGTCCGGAAACAAATACCTGTTGAGATGTGCATCATTTTACCCGCGTGGACGAGGCGTTGTGTTCGGTGGTGCAGGCGTCTTTCCGTTGAAGGTCTTTGGATGAGTTGGATGTTCAGTCATAGATGTAGCTGTGCGGTTTGCCGGACCTTAATCCATTGGATTTCTGGCTATGGGGACATTTAAAGGCATTGGTGTATGCCACACCTATCGATAATGTACAGATGTTCCAAGAGCGTGTGACCAATGAGAGTGCCCACATCCGCGAGCAGCCAGTCGTGATTGGACGAGTTGGGGATTCCTCGCGAAGAAGAGCCGAAGCATATGGTAACCATGTGGAGCATCTCTTGTAACGTGCAGATTGTATCCGCGGACAGACCGGCTGAACTCATCACAGCTCCTGGTTGGTGGTGTTCATGGATGTTTGCCCAACGCGTGTTCTGTTAAACTTGTGTGACAGTCAAGTGTTCATTAGAAATAGCTGGTAAGATGACGTCCATCGGCTGAAGTGTAAATATACAACACAAGTAAAATGGCTCATATCTCAACAGGTATTTGTTTCTGGACATATGATTATAGGAACATTTCCTCTTGTTTTGACCTATCCCAAACTCTGTTGCAATATCGGACACTTTTTTCAAAACACCCTGTATATTGTATATAGTATTACTGTATCCTCTGTATGTCATACGAAATATATATATATATATATATTTCTCCGCAAGTCTTGGATCCCTCATCATCCTTAATTATTTGATCCATACACCTCAGGCGTGGTCTTTCTCTAGGTATTTTTCCATCAGCATACCCCTCCATGATTGTCTTCAGGATTTCTTCACGTCTCAATAGATGGCCTGTAAGTTGTATTCTTCTTTTAACAATTGATTTCCAGAAACTTCTCTTCTCTCCCACTCTTTTCAAGGCCTCTACATTTGTAACCTTGTCAATCAATTTTATTTTCAGCATGCTCCTATAGCACCACATCTAGCTTCTTCTCTTCCACCGTCCCCAGAGTCTAGGTTTCACAGTCGTAGCATGCCACACTCCGGACATATATTTTCAGAAACCTTTTCCTCATTTCAAGGCTGATGTTCTTAGAAGGTAAGAACTTTATCTTTTTGTTAGACAGCTTTTGCTTGAGCAAATCTACTTCGTACTTGTGTTTTGCTCCGTCCTTCCTTACTGAACCTACTGCCTAGATACATAAACGATTCAACTTGTACTAGTAGACCATTTCCTATGTTAATTCGAACCTTGGCTTGCTCTTGCTTGTCACGTACCATCACTTTCGTTTTGGATTTATTTTCATAATACAAGATGATGATGATGATAATTGTTCTAAGGGGCCTAACCTCTAGGTTATCGGGCCCTCATGGCCTGGGTGACAGTGAAAATAATAATGAAATGGAAATCATAACAAGAACTAATTGAGATTGCAAATACTTACAAAACGTAATTTAGTTTGACAATACGCAAAAAATGTAATTTAGTTTGAAAATGCTTACAAAACGTAATTTAGTTTGACAATACGCACAACATGTAATTTAGAGTGGAAAGACGTACAAAATGTAATTAAGGTTGAAAATACTTACTAAATGTAATTTAGGTTCGAAATACTTACAAAATGTAATTTAGGTTCAAAATACTTACAAAGTGCAATTTAGGTTGAAAATACTTACAAAGTGCAATTTAGGTTGAAAATACTTACAAAATGTAATTTAGGTTAAAAATACTTACAAAATGTAACGTAGGTTCAAAACATTTACAAAATGTAGCCTAATTTACGTTGAAAATACTTACAAAATGCAATTTAGTTTGAAAATGCTTACAAAACGTAATTTAGTTTGACAATACGCACAAAATGTAATTTGGAGTGGAAAGACGTACAAAATGTAATGAAGGTTGAAAATACTTACTAAATGTAATTTAGGTTCAAAATACTTACAAAATGTAATTTAGTTTGAAAATACTTACAAAATGCAATTAAGTTGAAAATACTTACAAAATGTAACTTAGGTTCAAAATACATACAAAATGTAGCCTAATTTAGGTTGAAAAAACTTACAAAATGCAATTTAGTTTGAAAATACTTACAAAATGAAATTTAGGTTCAAAATACTTAAAAAATGCAATTGGGGTTGAAAATAATTAGCCTACAAAGTGTAATTTATGTCAAAATACTTATAAATTGCAATTTAGTTTGATGAAAATGAAAATCCACAGCCTGCTTCCAGTCTCCGACCGGGTCAGGAATGGAATGAATGAAGTCCCCATCTAACGGCGAGGATATGAACTGTGCCGGCTGCCGAGGCCTGACGCACTCCTCTGGGACAATGATTAAATGAATGACATATGAAATGAAATGATAGTGGAGAGTGCTGCTGGAATGAAATGTTGACAGGGAAAACCGGAGTACCCGGAGAAAAACCTGTCTGCCTCCGCTTTGTCCAGCACAGATGGAGTGACCGGGATTTGAACCACGGACCCAGCGGTGAGAGGTCGGCGTGCCGCCGCCTAAGCCACGGAGGCTAATTTAGTTTGATAATACTTTCAAAATATAATTAAGTTTGAAAATACTTTAAAAATGTAATTTAGGTTCAAAATACTTACAATATGCAATTTTGGTTGAAATGTACTTACAAAATGTAATTTAAGTTCAAAATACTTACAAAATGTAATTTAGGTTCAAAATACTTACAAAATGTAATTTAGGTTCAAAATACTTGCAAAATGTAATTCAGATTGATAATACTTACAAAATGTAGTTGAGATTCAAAATACTCACAAAATGTAATTTTGAGACACGGGGGAACCAATTCAAACCAGTGCGGGAACCTTAAAGGATAGCCAATGTCGCCCCCTTTTAGTCACTTCTTACGACAGGCAGGGGAGACCGTGGATGCATTCTGAACCCCCCACCCAAAAGGGGATATTTTCATATTACGTTCTTCCCCTTATCCATTCTAATTAACATCGTAGTATTGTGCCCAACTCTAGGAATGGGTATTCCAAGATTCAGACACCTAGATATCAAGGGAAAGGCTACAGCCGCTTTTGAAAGTCGAGATATTTAAATATCGCGCTACATTGCTTCTAGAAGCAATTGGAAAGAATATACCGATACTAGCATGTCAAGTGACGTAGCGAGTAATAGCAGAGGTCGAGGCTATTTATTGATTAAATAGTTAACCACGGAGTAGAGACTTGAGACTTGGATCAGATTACTGGCACGGCCAAATGAAAGAGAATGCAATTAGTATCAAGTAAATCGGACCAGGGATACAAGAGATATGAGGATTTCCAGATATCAGCTGATGACGCGTGACCCTGGCAGTTTTGAATAAAAGCCGGCCGGCCGAGGCATCGATAGCTCACTTCAACACAAGCACTTGCCTAGCAAGGTGCAGCTACGCTGAGCCAAGGCACATGGTTGCCGGATCTACGCAGAAGTTATTTTCAAAGTTGTGATAGTCACAAAAGTGCTGCGCTACGAGGTGGAACTTAGTAAGTTTCCGGCGAGGAGAATCACTAGGTGATTGATTATTTTCTACAGACACTGGTGAAATATTTTTATTTTCACATGGACATATGCTAGACTTTGTCTAGAATTAGTACTTTGTCACAGTCCAGTAATAACCTAATACTTGGATATTTAAATCCATTTCAGTCAGTTTTCATATTTGTAACTTAATAACCACTTCGATCTATCAGTACATTGAAGACCAGTCTATCACGGTGGTGTTCATTAGTCTACGCAAGGGAAACTACAGGTTGGTTAGCGCATGGTAGATGGTGATAAACCATGCCCAGGGAACGATCTTCAGAACAGCCGTTGATTGGTTAGACTGTCAGTGTCTTCTTGTATTGATAAGATTACCGTGAGTTATGTTACAACTGACATATCTAAGAATAGATCACTTAGATATGACCCCATTTAAACAAACTGTTATGGCTTTGATAGAAGCCCATATTAAAATGAATCAACAGTTACTTCAAACGTCAAGAGATACTACCACTATGTCTGACTAGACGGATTGTGGGTATATAATGGCGGCCGATACAAGGATTATACATGCTTGTCCGATAGGGCATGTTTCTGGATAAATCTGGTACAAATCAGCTTCGCTACGCTTCAAGACCATCAAGAAATGTAAGCCACATTTTGACTTTATATTATGCCTAGCTAATTGGAACAAACTATTTTTCTGCAGATGACCAACACATTTATTTTTCTTCGTATTTAAATCTTGCAATGATTTACGCAAGACATATTAGAGTTATTCTGAGTATTTTCAGCACTCAGAACAGTTTAGGATCGATGACCGAGCATATCGAGCATTTATTTGAATATTTCATATTTTAGGGATATCACGGAAAACCGTCGATGTAATGGCTGAGTTAAATTATTTTTGTTGAGGAATGGATATTTTTCCATATTCGAAGGTTCTAACATGTGGATTCTCACATAATGAGATGATAATTAAACATATTTAAAATAATATAACTAATAATAATAATAATAATAATCCACTAATAATAATAATAATATTAATTTTTATAATTTTTCTAAATAATTCTTGGATATTATATTTTCTAATAATCATATGTATTGAGAGAGAGCCTATGAAGTAGTTTAATCATTTCTAGTTTGGAACAGGAGATTTTCCGAAGGAGAGTGGTTAGCGCAAGCCCGCATTCAACCAGCATTTCAGTTCTGGTTGAACAGTTAATATTTGCATTGAGCAAAGTATATTTTTCAGATAACACGGAGAGGCATGAAACGGGAAGCAAATGATAATTGTATCAAATAGGATATTTTTGTATTTATATAAAATCATGACGTAAATACACTCGAAAGTGAAATAAAGATTTTCATAAGTATGGTAAATTCACGGGTTGAACTGAATGGTAAAATAAAATAAACTTGTAAGTTTATTAATCTTCCAGTGTTGATAACAAGCAGAGGCTTGATTTATTGTATAAATTTTGGGAAGAAAATTTATATGTGTGGAGTAGTTGAAATGCCATTCCCAGGTGCGCATGTTTAAGTCGCAGGAATGAAGAGGTTTTTTCGAGCATCAATCAAATAGCAGGTTCGATGGCTCAGGTTTATAGAAGGAGTATTGGAACTACACATTTCGTCGTATGAATGACCCGAAGGTTATTTCTTAGAAACCATCAGTTCTTATTTCAACCTTGTTTACGGATTCCATTTAGACTTTGATTTTGCTAGAACCCGGATTTGTCATGATAGTAGTTTATTCTTCTTCAGAGGAAGACCTTTGCCGTTGTTGTTGTAATATTGTGTTCTTACACAAATAATCGAATGGGCCACTGCCAGTTAAAAATAATTCTTTAACCACGAATAATTTGAAGGATATTTTCAATCCTAGTGCCATGAACTAAATGAATTTATTTTGAAGCTACAATTCTTATTTCCGCATTCTGTCGAAGAATTGCAAGTTGTGAAAGTTACTAAAATGGCCATGAATATAAATATTTTTTATAATAATGATTCCAAGTGGAAAATCAAATAGTTGAATGGTTCAACAATTTTATTGATCAAGTTGATGATTCAGAAATCATATATTTTGTTAGGAACTTGGAAGTTCATAATCGAGTCACTTCTCGAAACATTTAATGTCGGAAGAACAATTAATTTTTGTTGTGTTTCGCACAGTTCTTCGATGCTATGCTCAAGGTCAAATACTTTTCAGTTGTTATTAATATGTGTAAATAATTTGTGTTGATTCAATGATGATAATATTTTTCGACAATATATATTTTTGAAACTGGAAAAATAAGTGAAAGTTAAAATTCTATGAACATTTATTCTACGAGTGTTAATATTATGTAAAAATTCAAACAGTGAACTACGATATTTCCAGTAGAGACAATTACATTTGAACTGGATTTAATCATTAATTATAAATAATTTTGGAACACAGTCTACAGGACTAACAATCAGACTTGTGTTTCCAAAAAAATAATTGTCAAATGTGTTTGGGAAATTTCTGTAAATTGTGTAAATAGGAGTGTGGGTCGCCACACGTGAGTGATGCTGTTTTGAGCTTTTTTGCAGTCAATTTTAAATTCAAAACAAAATGAGATAATTTTACTTGATGTGTTACGCCCAATTGAATCTCCTTCTATCCTTATTGTTGCATTGAGCCAAAAATCAGTAAAGCATTTTTTTCATTTGATGTCGTTTTTGCGATTTGCTTTAACCCATCTGGCACTCCGGGATATTTTGACTCTCGTGCTGACTGATTATTGGTAAAATGCATATGTGGTCGTGCGGACTCCGGTCTAAACGGGCACATAAAATAAGATAGAGAGAGAATTGGCTTCGAACGTGGGGCTCGATTTAGACATGGTCAATCGCATGCCGATTTAAATTGTGATAATTTTTATAGAAATATTTTGGGAGTTGAGAGATGTCTGGTTTGGATGAATAAATTAGTAGGAAACCCAATTAATGGGGAAAATTAAAAATTTAACTGGATTAATAATTAGAATGGGTTTGATTATTTTTGATAATGGCTTAACCATTAGGGCGTCAAGTAAATTCAGTAGTAAACGTTCGATGACTGGACATACGCATTATTAGGAATCCAGGTGGAGGATATTTGAGAACTTGCATATTTTTCTTTTGATATTGTGGTAAATGTAATTCGTAAAAGTAGAGAATTTTGTTTTTCCATCACGTCGACATTAGGACAAATCTCATTTTATTAGAGTGTTCCAATTAGCTATTCATATTTCTTGTTCTAGTTATAAGCTTGTGTTTGCCAATATTGTATACCCCTAAGTTTTGAATAATAATTGAAAATTATGGAAGAAATGATGAGGATGATGAGGAGTTTGGAGGAGAGTTCAAAAGAGGCTGGACGGCGTGTAGCAGCCATTATGAAAGAAAATACAGAGGCTTTAGAAAAGAAACTTAAAGAAAATTCTGATTCTTTAGAAAGTAAACTTAAAGAAAATTCTGATTCTTTAGAAAATAAACTTAAAGAAAGTTTAAATGAGAAACTTAAAGAAAATTCTGATTCTTTAGAAAATAAACTTAAAGAAAATTCTGATTCTTTAGAAAATAAACTTAAAGAAAATTCTGATTCTTTAGAAAATAAACTTAAAGAAAGTTTAAACGATAAACTTAAAGAAAGTTCTGATTCTTTGAAAGAAAATTTAAATGGTAAATTTAATTCTATGGAGAATAAATTTAAAGAGAATTCCGAAATTTTGAAAATGTCACTTGAGAGTAAAATGACTAAATTATGCGAAAAAACACATGAGCTCGAAACTTCATTAGCTACTAACGCAAGTTTAATGGACGATAAATTTCGCGATGCCGATCTTCGACCCCAAAGCTTAGCTGATAGGATAGAACATGGTCTTAGGAAAGTTGGTGAAGACATGATCAACCTAGAAGTCAGAGTGAAGAAGGAGATTAATGAGATGGGAATTCTAGTTGTTCAACGGTTGACAGAACAATTCAAAGAACTTGTAATGGGAGAAATAAGAGAAGGTGTGATTAATGAATTGCAAACTGAAATTAAAACCACAGTTGTCAATGAAATTAAAGACACACTCAAGCTGGAGAACCAAGAGGGAATCAAGGAGATTAGGGAATCTTTGTCATCCCACATTCAAGTAATTTCCAAAGATATCCAAGCAACTCAGAAGGATATATCAGATATGACAGGGTCATTGAAAAGTCATGAGGCTGTTATGAACCAGATATCCACTGATGTTAAGGAGAATTGTAAAGAAACTGAAGCAATTAAGAAAATGGCAGAAGAAAACCAAAAGGAACTTGAGGCTATGAAAACCCAAATCAAGGATGAGAAACAGTCTGACCATCTGTTGAAAATGCCAAGTGTAAGGGGAAAGGAACAGATACATATAAATCTAGGAGCAGCTAGAGAAACGGACAGTCAAAGACAGGACGAGGTCAGGACAGTATTTCAATCCAACCCCATAACTGTATTCAAGAATGTAGAGGATAAGCCTTCTAAATTTTCAGGGCGAGATTCTGTGACACCTGTGGAATTTTTGAGAGAAGCAGGGGATTACCTGAAAGATTCCAAGATCCCTAAAGAAAGACAGATCCGAGTGATAGGGAAATTTTTGGAAGGTCCTGCACTTCTTTGGTTTAGAGCTTTTAGATCCACTCTTACCACTTTTGAGGAGTTTTCTCGTGGGTTATTGAAAAAGTTTTGGTCCCCGGAAACCCAACAGCAAGTCAGAGCAGAATTATATTCTAAGAGATTCTCGACGTCACAACCTACTCGATACTCTACGTACTTTTCTGGACAGCTTTCTAAACTTCAACATTTAGATCCGCCGATGCCAGATAACGAATTAATTACTGCATTGATACGTCAGTTTCCAGCAGACGTCCAGAGGACTTTGATCGCTGCTGACATCTATAATATGGAGCAATTTGACGAGGTATTACAGAAGCTGGATCATACGAACGCTCAATTCTTCCATCAGAAGGGAGGAAAGAATAACAACGCTGTGTACGCTGTTATGGCCGACAGTTATTCTCAAACACCTCGAGAGATTCGAGAGGGGCGAGAAGAGAAAACGCCGAGGGAAGATCCCAATAAGAGAGGATGGAATCAGTACAGTAACAGATACAGTTACAAGCCTTATGCGAGACCGGATGGTGGAAATCGATATAATACTCGATGGAGAAGGCCCAGGGAAAATCAAGGAAGGTACCAGGAAAGAAGATACTATGGTCGAAACAACTACAATAACAGAGGGAATGTGGATACTCGTCAGTCCAATGAAGAGTTCAATAAGGAGACGAGGAAGAACTTAGAAGCAAGACACCAAGATAACTTGCAGTTTTTGGAGCAGAGGCCCAATGAACCAGGTCCATCGGGAACACAACAATCCCGGGGGATTGGAAATGAAAAAAAAAAAAAAACTTCGAATTCACAGTAGAAGATAGAATTTTGAACACTTTCACTTCCAGAATTATTAAATGGCAAGCAGAGGATGATGACTTAATTCAACAGAATGACGAACGGAAAGAAATGGGTACAAGAATTAGAATGCCAATCATATCATGCGAAGTATTCGGTATGCCTGTCGATACTTTGATTGATACTGGGGCTATGCTTTGTCTGGTGAGTGAGAAGCTTTATATTCTGTGGAAGCTCAAAGAGAATTTAGAGGAGATTCCAGTATCAGGAATTAAGATCCAAGGAATAATACCCAATAAAATATCTCTGTGCAAAACACAATTATACTTATGTATTACGATTGGAGGACATGATTTCCGACATGTGTTTGTAGTAATGAAGGACATGGCTTTTGACATGATATTGGGAGCGGATTTCATTCAGAAATATCAAGCAGTGGTAGACATGAAGACAGAGACGATCAGATTCAAGAATACCGAAGAGATTAACTTCGAGGGAAAAGAAGAGGAATACATCGAGGGAGATGCTCAATGGTCTCTGATTTTTCATGAAGCTGAAGGAAGAGAAGTCTACACTGAGGAGGAGTCCCCAGAGCTAGGGAAGATTTTGGAAGAGTATCACGATATTTCTGAAATTAAGCCTGGTGAAATTCAAGATTTTGAATATTGTGGAAGTAAACAATAATGGAAGCTATGAAGTCGCCAATACACGAACTGGTAACATCGTGGGAACTTATAATGCATCGAATTTGAAGATGTATTATTCAAGAACCAGATGATTTAATGTGTAGATAGGAAAAATAAAAATTTTTCAATTTTTATTTTTTGCTAGGTGTGGGGTGGATGTGCCCAGCTCTAGGAATGGGTATTCCAAGATTCAGACACCTAGATATCAAGGGAAAGGCTACAGCCGCTTTTGAAAGTCGAGATATTAGAATATCGCGCTACATTACTTCCAGAAGCAATTGGAAAGAATATACCGATACTAGCATGTCAAGTGACGTAGCGAGTAATAGCAGAGGTCGAGGCTATTTATTGATTAAATAGTTAGCCATGGAGTAGAGACTTGAGACTTGGATCAGATTACTGGCACGGCCAAATGAAAGAGAATGCAATTAGTATCAAGTAAATCGGACCAGGGATACAAGAGATATGAGGATTTCCAGATATCAGCTGATGACGCGTGACCCTGGCAGTTTTGAATAAAAGCCGGCCGGCCGAGGCATCGATAGCTCACTTCAACACAAGCACTTGCCTAGCAAGGTGCAGCTACGCTGAGCCAAGGCACATGGTTGCCGGATCTACGCAGAAGTTATTTTCAAAGTTGTGATAGTCACAAAAGTGCTGCGCTACGAGGTGGAACTTAGTAAGTTTCCGGCGAGGAGAATCACTAGGTGATTGATTATTTTCTACAGACACTGGTGAAATATTTTTATTTTCACATGGACATATGCTAGACTTTGTCTAGAATTAGTACTTTGTCACAGTCCAGTAATAACCTAATACTTGGATATTTAAATCCATTTCAGTCAGTTTTCATATTTGTAACTTAATAACCACTTCGATCTATCAGTACATTGAAGACCAGTCTATCACGGTGGTGTTCATTAGTCTACGCAAGGGAAACTACAGGTTGCTTAGCGCATGGTAGATTGTGATAAACCATGCCCAGGGAACGATCTTCAGAACAGCCGTTGATTGGTTAGACTGTCAGTGTCTTCTTGTATTGATAAGATTACCGTGAGTTATGTTACAACTGACGTATCTAAGAATAGATCACTCAGATCTGACCCCATTTAAACAAACTGTTATGGCTTTGATAGAAGCCCATATTAAAATGAATCAACAGTTACTTCAAACGTCAAGAGATACTACCACTATGTCTGACTAGACGGATTGTGGGTATATAATGGCGGCCGATACAAGGATTATACATGCTTGTCCGATAGGGCATGTTTCTGGATAAATCTGGTACAAACCAGGTTCGCTACGCTTCAAGACCATCAAGAAATGAAAGCCACATTTTGACTTTATATTATGCCTAGCTAATTGGAACAAACTATTTTTCTGCAGATGACCAACACATTTATTTTTCTTCGTATTTAAATCTTGCAATGATTTACGCAAGACATATTAGAGTTATTCTGAGTATTTTCAGCACTCAGAACAGTTTAGGATCGATGACCGAGCATATCGAGCATTTATTTGAATATTTCATATTTTAGGGATATCACGGAAAACCGTCGATGTAATGGCTGAGTTAAATTATTTTTGTTGAGGAATGGATATTTTTTCCATATTCGAAGGTTCTAACATGTGGATTCTCACATAATGAGATGATAATTAAACATATTTAAAATAATATAACTAATAATAATAATAATAATAATCCACTAATAATAATAATAATAATAATTTTTATAATTTTTCTAAATAATTCTTGGATATTATATTTTCTAATAATCATATGTATTAAGAGAGAGCCTATGAAGTAGTTTAATCATTTCTAGTTTGGAACAGGAGATTTTCCGAAGGAGAGTGGTTAGCGCAAGCCCGCATTCAACCAGCATTTCAGTTCTGGTTGAACAGTTAATATTTGCATTGAGCAAAGTATATTTTTCAGATAACACGGAGAGGCATGAAACGGGAAGCAAATGATAATTGTATCAAATAGGATATTTTTGTATTTATATAAAATCATGACGTAAATACACTCGAAAGTGAAATAAAGATTTTCATAAGTATGGTAAATTCACGGGTTGAACTGAATGGTAAAATAAAATAAACTTGTAAGTTTATTAATCTTCCAGTGTTGATAACAAGCAGAGGCTTGATTTATTGTATAAATTTTGGGAAGAAAATTTATATGTGTGGAGTAGTTGAAATGCCATTCCCAGGTGCGCATGTTTAAGTCGCAGGAATGAAGAGGTTTTTTCGAGCATCAATCAAATAGCAGGTTCGATGGCTCAGGTTTATAGAAGGAGTATTGGAACTACACATTTCGTCGTATGAATGACCCGAAGGTTATTTCTTAGAAACCATCAGTTCTTATTTCAACCTTGTTTACGGATTCCATTTAGACTTTGATTTTGCTAGAACCCGGATTTGTCATGATAGTAGTTTATTCTTCTTCAGAGGAAGACCTTTGCCGTTGTTGTTGTAATATTGTGTTCTTACACAAATAATCGAATGGGCCACTGCCAGTTAAAAATAATTCTTTAACCACGAATAATTTGAAGGATATTTTCAATCCTAGTGCCATGAACTAAATGAATTTATTTTGAAGCTACAATTCTTATTTCCGCATTCTGTCGAAGAATTGCAAGTTGTGAAAGTTACTAAAATGGCCATGAATATAAATATTTTTTATAATAATGATTCCAAGTGGAAAATCAAATAGTTGAATGGTTCAACAATTTTATTGATCAAGTTGATGATTCAGAAATCATATATTTTGTTAGGAACTTGGAAGTTCATAATCGAGTCACTTCTCGAAACATTTAATGTCGGAAGAACAATTAATTTTTGTTGTGTTTCGCACAGTTCTTCGATGCCATGCTCAAGGTCAAATACTTTTCAGTTGTTATTAATATGTGTAAATAATTTGTGTTGATTCAATGATGATAATATTTTTCGACAATATATATTTTTGAAACTGGAAAAATAAGTGAAAGTTAAAATTCTATGAACATTTATTCTACGAGTGTTAATATTATGTAAAAATTCAAACAGTGAACTACGATATTTCCAGTAGAGACAATTAAATTTGAACTGGATTTAATCATTAATTATAAATAATTTTGGAACACAGTCTACAGGACTAACAATCAGACTTGTGTTTCCAAAAAAATAATTGTCAAATGTGTTTGGGAAATTTCTGTAAATTGTGTAAATAGGAGTGTGGGTCGCCACACGTGAGTGATGCTGTTTTGAGCTTTTTTGCAGTCAATTTTAAATTCAAAATAAAATGAGATAATTTTACTTGATGTGTTACGCCCAATTGAATCTCCTTCTATCCTTATTGTTGCATTGAGCCAAAAATCAGTAAAGCATTTTTTTCATTTGATGTCGTTTTTGCGATTTGCTTTAACCCATCTGGCACTCCGGGATATTTTGACTCTCGTGCTGACTGATTATTGGTAAAATGCATATGTGGTCGTGCGGACTCCGGTCTAAACGGGCACAGTATTTACACAAAATTTCAGTCTTCTCTTGAAACATCAATAAGTTTGGGGAAAGGCTCTCAGACTGTGGCAGGTAATGCGTTCCAATTTCAACCACGCTTAATGCGGAGGAAAAGAGAAGGATAAAGGGATATTAAAGTAAGGGAGAAGAAATGCCCTCATCCCCCGTAGAATGAGAATTGAGTGACTTGGAAAAAGGCAGAACCATCAAATATGGATAGGAAAGGAAAAGATGAGAGGGTCCGCCTCAGACATTTTAAAAGGAAATATGTAATCATGAAATCCACCTTGTCAATGCTCTGAAAATGATGTTTTATAAATATTTAAACGTACATGTTTCGGTATGTCATTGATACCTTCTTCAGCATAATTGAATGATATATTCTTAAACTATTTCCTCTCTCTTCTCCTCAATCGCTAGGTTGGTGGGTAACATGCATGTCTTCCAAAACGTCTTCTTTCTCTGGCCTGGAGTTTCAAATGGCAATAAGTGTGCTTGCTTTTAATGCTGTCTATAAATTGAATCCTTGGTCTTCTTCGACTCCTCTTTCCTCCTAGCTTCCCTTCGAAGAGTGTAGTGCACCAGTCAGAACGACGAATGGAATGGCCAACAAAACTATTCCTTCTTCTGTTTAAGGATTCAACCAAGGTACGTATCTCCCTTGCTCTTTGAGAACATTCTCATTGGTGACTTTATCAGTCCAAGGTATCTTTAGTAGTCGTCACCAGCCCCACATCTGGAATGCCCTAAGTTTTGATACATCTGCTTGTTGCAGAGTCCATGTTTCAGAGCCATAACTTGCAATACTCCATACAAAACTTTTCACAGAGTGTTTTCGCATTTCTAATACTAGGTTAACAATGCTAAATAGAAATGGATGAGAATGAAAACTATAACTAATAACTTCTAAAACTTACATACTAAAAGAAGAAATGGTAAACAAATAAAGGATAAAGCAAGTAAAATACAGGAAGAAAAGAAATTCCCTCAACCCTCGAAGAATGCGGATTGAGGGACATGGAAAGAAGGAGAGCCATGAAAGGCAGATAGGAAAGGGAAAGAGGAGATGGCCCGCCCCAAAGTCAGAGGAAAAAGGGGAAAAATGGACCCAGCTCAGGAATCATTCGGGGTCGCCAACTCCCAAACTCACCAGCCGTGAGCCCTTGAGGGTGTAACACTATCCAGGGTTCACCAGAAATGGTGGGACTACATACACCCTGCCTCCTTGAGGACCTTGTGCAAAAGGCAGGAGATAAGATGAAAAGAAAAAGAAGCCTGACCGCTCGAAGAATGAGGGTGTCTGTAAAGATAAGACAAGGGCCAATTAAGGGGGGAAAGTGAAAGACACCCTAGGCCCCGGATACCCTTACACCGTTGGGGAGGAAGAGAACAGGAGTTGACCAAGAAAGGTCGACAGGAAAGAAGACAGAGAGGAGCCCGGCACAAGTAAGTGGAATCAATACTGGACGCAGCTAGGATCCCGTGGTCACCAACCCACGTCCCTCTAGATGTGAGCCCCAGGGGTTCTATTTAGCAGTGTTACCCTAGTTTAAGAATTAAATATCATTCAATTACAGTGAAGAAGGTATCAATGACATACCGACACACGTACGTTTATATATTTATTGAACATCATTTTCACAGTATTGATAGGCGGATTACACAATTACATATGTCCGTCAGTCAATACGGATAATACTGTTACCAGTTTATAAAATGGTTAACTTTTACGTATTTTAAAAAGAAGACAAACGGAACCAGCTCAGGAATCCCTTCGAGCTGTTAACTCCTGTGCTCACTAGCA
This sequence comes from Meconema thalassinum, assembly GCA_946902985.2. Lineage (NCBI taxonomy): Eukaryota > Metazoa > Arthropoda > Insecta > Orthoptera > Tettigoniidae > Meconema > Meconema thalassinum. The sequence continues at coordinate 283,348,655 of OX336392.1, forward strand.
GGGCCGTATTTCTATATAGGCTAAGTAGGCTGCTGCCTAGAGCGGCAAATTTTCAGGGGCGGCAGTTGGGCAATTCATTCAAAAGTTGAAATGAAGTATTTCAGACGTTAATAATATTTTCCGTACGAATTTAAGAATATGTTACTTAAATTTATGATTTAGTCCTTCTGCATAGCCTACTTTCTAAAACTATAACATAACACAAATTCATAAATACAACAAAAACACTTTCATATGAAGACATTATTAACGTGTTTGCCATTACGAAATCTCGTACGAAAGCTATGTAAATTTGAAAATCAAGATTACGTGGGTTGAGTTGTTTCAGAGAAGTTTGTATATTTTTCAACAAATAAACCAGTAATTAAGTTAGTACATTTTGTGTAATTTCATTTCACCGTGTAGGACAACTTAATTCAAATTCTACAATTACGCACAAGATAGTCTTTAGCATTAAAATATAAGAATTTCTGTAAAATAGTGATCACTGATCTCCAAGAAAAAATTAATTAATGAATTTGGGAACCTATTTAATTTTTAACGAATCTTAAAAGAAGCAAATAAAAAAAACAAGTAGATAACTAATTTCATTATATAATTTACTATGTAAAGCATTAAAATAATTGTAGTTTTATCTAAACTAAATGAACTTTAGGTTTGAAAAAGGTGAAAACGCCAATGAAGTCTATCCCTTTGTTGTATACAACATTAATGTATTAAGCAAATATGAACTATAGAGGGGGTGGCAAATGGACTTGAGCCTATATGCGGCATATTCTTAAATTCAGCCCTGCTCACTAGCCCTGAGGGTGTAGCACTATCCAGGGTGACCCTTAAGTGGTGAGGCTACACACAATCTGCCTCCTCAAATTTCAACCTACTGTGCCCAACTCTAGGAATGGATATTCCAAGATGCAGACACCTAGATATCAAGGGAAAGGCTACAGCCGCTTTTGAAAGTTGAGATATTTGAATATCGCGCTACATTGCTTCCAGAAGCAATGGAAAGAATATACCGCTAAGAGCATGTCAAGTGACGTAGCGAGCAATAGCAGAGGTCGAGACTATTTATTGATTAAATAGTTAACCACGGAGTAGAGACTTGAGACTTGGATCAGATTACTGGCACGGCCAAATGAAAGAGAATGCACTTAGTATCAAGTAAATCGGACCAGGGATACCAGAGATATGAGGATTTCCAGATTTCAGCTGATTCAGCGTGACCCTGACCGTTTTGAATAAAAGCCGGCCGGCACAGGCAACTTCAGCTCACTTCGAAACAAGCACTTGCCTAGCAAGGTGCCGCTACGCTGAGCCAAGGCACACGGTTGCCGGATCTACGCAGAAGTTATTTTCAAAATTGTGATAGTCACAAAAGTGCTGCGATGCATGTGGAACTTAGTAAGTTTCCGGCAGGGAGAATCACTAAGGTGATAGTTATTTTTCGACAGACACTGGAGAAATATTTTTATTTCTACATGGACATATGCTAGACTTTATCTAGAATAGTACTTTGTCACAGACCAGTAATAATCTAATACTTGGATATTTTAGTCCAATTCAGTCAGTTTTCATATTTGTAACCTGATAACCACTTCGATCTTTCAGTATATTGAAGGCCAGTCTATCACGGTGTTGTTCATTAGCCAACGCAGGGAAACTACATGTTGCTTCGCGCATGGTAGATGGTGTGAAGCCATGCCCAGGGAACGATCTTCAGAACAGCCGTTGATTGGTTTAGACTGTCAGTGTTTTCTTGTACTGAAACGATTACCGTGAGTTATGTTACAACTGACATATTTAAGAATAGATCACTTAGATCTGACCCCATTTAAACGAACGGTTATGGCTTTAACAGAAGCCAATATTAAAATGGATCAACAGTTACTTCAAACGTCAAGAGATATTACCACTATGTCTTGTTAGACGGATTGTGGGTATATAATGACGGCCGATACAAGGATTATACGTGCTTGTCCGATAGGGCATGTTTATGGATAAATCTGGTACAGACCAGGTTCGCTACGCTTCAAGACCATCAAGAAATGTAAGCCACATTTTGGCTTTATATTATGCCTAGCTAATTGGAACAAACTATTTTTCTGCAGATGACCAACACATTTATTTTTCTTCGTATTTAAATCTTGCAATGATTTATGCAAGACTTGTTAGAGTTATTCTGAGTATTTTCAGCACTCAGAACAGTTTAGGATCGATGACCGAGCATATCGAGCATTTATTTGAATATTTCATATTTTTGGGAAGTCACGGAAAACCGTCGATGTAACTGTAAAAGTTAATAATTATTTTTGTTGAGAGATGGATATTTTATCCATATTCGAAGGTTCGAACATGTGGATTCTCACATAATGAGATGATAATTAAATATATTTAAAATAATATAACTAATAACAATAATAATCCACTAATAATAATAATAATGATTTTTATAACTTTTCTAAATAATTCTTGGATATTATATTTTCTAATAATCATATGTATTGAGAGATAGCCTATGAAGTAGTTTAATCATTTCTAGTTTGGAACAGGAGATTTTCCGAAGGAGAGTGGTTAGCGAGAGCCCGCATTTAACCAACATTTCAGTTCAGGTTGAACAGTTGATATTTGCAATGAGCAAAGTATATTTTTCAGATAACACGGAGAGGCATGAAATGGGAAGCAATTGATAATTGTATCAAATAGGATATTTTTGTATTTATATAAAATCATGACGTAAATACACACGAAAGTGAAATAAGATTTTCATAAGTATGGTAAATTCACGGGTTGAACTGAATGGTAAAATAAAATAAACTTATAAGTTTATTAATCTTCCAGTGTTGACAACAAGCAGAGGCTTGATTTATTGTATACATTTTGGGAAGAAAATTTATGTGTGTGGAGTAGTTGAAATGCCATTCCCAGGTGCGCATGTTTAAGTCGCAGGAATGAGGAGGTTGTTTCGAGCATCAATCAAATAGCAGGTTCGATGGCTCAGGTTTATAGAAGGAGTATTGGAACTACACATTTCGTCGTATGAATGACCCGAAGGTTATTTCTTAAAAACCATCAGTTCTTATTTCAACCTTGTTTACGGATTCCATTTAGACTTTGATTTTGCTAGAACGCGGATTTGTCATGATAGTATTTTATTCTTCTTCAGAGGAAGACCTTTGCCGTTGTTGTTGGAATATTGTGTTCTTACACAAATAATAGAATGGGCCACTGCCAATTAAAAATAATTCTATAACCACGAATAATTTGAAGGATGTTTTCAATCCTAGTGCCATGAACTAAATGAATTTATTATGAAGCTACAATTCTTATTTCCGCATTCTGTCGAAGAATTGCAAGTTGTGAAAGTTACTAAAATGGCCATGAATATAAATATTTTTTATAATAATGATTCCAAGTGGAAAATCGAATAGTTGAATGGTCCAACAATTTATTGATCAAGTTGATGATTCAGAAATCATGTATTTTGTTAGGAACTTGAAGTTCATAATCGAGTCACGTCTCGAAATGTTTAATGTCAGAAGAACAATTAATTTGGTTGTGCTTCGCACAGTTCTTCGATGCTATGCTCAATGGTCAAATACTTTTCAGATGATGTTATTAATATGTGTAAATAATTTGTGTTGATTCAGAAATAATAATATTTTTTGACAATATTTTTTGAAACTGGAAAAATAAGTGAAAGTTAAAAATTCTATGAACATTTATTCTACGAGTGTTAATATTATGTAAAAATTTAAACAGTGAACTACAGTATTTCCAGTAAAGACAATTAAATTTGAACTGGATTTAATCATAAATAATGAAGATAATTTTGGAACACAGTCTACAGGACTAATAATCAGACTTGTGTCTCCAAAGATAATTGTCAAATGTGTTTGGAAAATTTCTGTACATTTGTGTAAATAGAGGTGTGGGTCGCCACACGTGAATGATGCTGCTTTGAGCATTTTTGCAGTCAATTTTAAATTCAAAATAAAATGAGATTATTTTACATGATGTGTTATGCCCAGTTGAATCTCCTTCTATCCTTATTGTTGCATTGAGCCAAAAATCAGTAAAGCATTTTTTTAATTTAATGTCGTTTTTTGCGATTTGCTTTAACCCATCTGGCGCCCCGGGATATTTTGACTCTCGTGCTGACTGATTATTGGTAAAATGCATATGTGGTCGTGCGGACTCCGGTCTAAACGGGCACACTACTAGAGGTCTTCTATTTTTCACATTAAATTAGAAGCTGCTGCATAAATTAAAACCAATACCCACACTGCAAAATCACACACACAGCTAATCCATGGCGAGCGTAGCGATAATAATAATAACATCTACAGCATCGGCAGGAGTGTGACTGGTCACAATGGCCAACTTTCACATCCTGACCCGAACTTAAGCTGAGACGAGCTGCTTCTCTCATTTTTACTTTGCACTTCCCCTTTAAATAATTAGTTACTGACTAATTAATTGAACAATTTCTATTATTACCTTCCTTGCATGAATTAATTATCGCTCAACAAATACGCTGGCAATGGTTATTTGATTTACCATTGCCAGAAGTAATATTTCAATCATTCAATTATTATTATTATCAAGTTTTCCCTTCACAACAGAGTACAAGGAGCCCGGTTTACGGGCACCAGACTCTGACTCTTCCCGCATTCACCTTTTCTAAGGTGCTATGCTGTCACTGCATGAGAGTAGTAAGTAGTACGGCCTAGAGCAGAAGGCAGGAGGTACTGTACCATAAAAAAGTGGTCCTACCCCTCGAAGAATGAGGGTATCAGGGAAGAATTGGAAAGGCATACTTTATTAAAGTAGGAAAATTGAAGCCACCGAATGCATTAGATAGCTTTATAGCATCGGGGTGCGAAATGAACAAGATTTGACCGAGGGAGGTCGATAAGCATGTGAAAGAGAGGAGCTCGGCATAAGTATATGAAAGCAACGCTCGTCTCAGTTGGATTCTGAGATCGCTAATCCACGTCCCAATAGTAGTGATACCCTGGGCGTGGTCATTTGTAGATAAGTCATCTTTACTTCCGACTTGACGTTCAAGTGCCACGCTAGAGCTATCTAGTGTTCAGAAGTGCAATCACTTTAACCAGCCAATCACAGGCAGCCATCCGAATCAATATATCACGATAAATCGATTATCTTTCGCGACGTCGCTTTTTAGGAACGAAACTCGATTTGTCTTGATAGATTTGAATATCTGCCTGTGATTAGCCAGTTAATGTGATTTTACTTCTGACCGCTATATAGTTCTAGCATAGCACTAAAACGTCTAGTCGGGAGTAACAATGAGTTTATTTATAATTATTTTAGCGTATGGCTTTTAGTGCCGGGAGTGTCCGAGGACATGTTCGGCTCGCCAGAGGCTGTAGTTGCTTCAAGCGGACACCCATGGGGTAAGCTACAAGTTCCGTTCAATTTCAAGTATTTCCAACTTTCGTTACCAGATGTCACTGACACCTAGTGGTGATCGTTGGAACTTTGATAGAGCCTTACAACGGAATCTAACCTAGAAATTTAGCTTCACACAAGTTTAGTTAGTGGAAGGATCTTTTACATGCCATAAAGCTATGACATGGGACCGCCGGCTTTACTTCCCCTCCGAAGGAAGGCATGCTGAAGGATTTTAACGCTCTTAAACAACCCGACGACTTCAGCTGGGTTTGAACCGGCGATCTTGGGCACAGCAGTTCAGCATGCTACCAACTACGCCACCGAAGCCGCTACTTTATTATAGTAAAGGCCGAATAGAATTATCAGATTATTTGAGGCTCATCTGCCGGTATTGTTACTCAAGAAATCTTTTTAAGAGGTAAGCCAGTATCTTTATCATGATACAATATCATTAATTATTTCGTGCTAATAAAAGAAGGTACCATTATTCTCTTCCACTCTGATTCATACCATACTGAAAATTAAGAAAGAGACGGTGACTTCTTCCCTGCCCCATTGTCTGACCGAGTCTTCAAATATACAAACTAAAGTATAATTAAATTAAATTATCCGAATATCAAGTCGCAGTCGTTAAATTTCATTCTCGCTGAATTCTTAGACATCGCCCCATTACTCCAAAATAATAGGAAGTAGGATAGTACAGTAAAATATTCTCCAAGGAAATAATCTCCCTTAATGAACGCCACATAAGCCACTACCATCGCAATTCGCTCATCATCTTTAGGGCTCTTAATGAGGAAACATTTTTTCTGATGTGGTGTTGATTGTTTCTTGAAGGGGAGAAACAGGAGTTATATTAATGTTACTAGCTTTACGTCCCATTTAACTACTCTGTTTTATAGAGACTCCGGGGTCTTTATCGTGCCAGTAAATCTACTGACACGGCTCCCTCGCATTTGCACACCCTCAAATGCCAGCTGACTGCGCCAGGGTACGAACCTACAACCTTGGGTCCAACAAGCGAGAACATTATCGCTGAGCCACACAGCCAGTCAGAAACATGAAGGTCGTCTGCCTCAAATGATGATGATAATTGTTGTTTTAAGGGGCCTACCATCTAGGTTTTTTATTTATTTATTTATTTATTTATTTTATTTACAGCATGCCCCATTACAATGTAGTAATACTACATGCTTAATTATTACTTATTAATCATTTCAGACTAAAACTATACATTTTATATTATATTATATTTATATTATATCTATGGCCTGTTAAATGAAATTTGTGTCACTAAAATGATTAACAGTTAAGAAAATATAAATAAAAATTATCTATTTAGTGTTTCAAATGAGATAGAGTTTGCAAAGGTAAAGAACTCCCTAAGGTAGCTTCTAACAAGTTCATCTTTCTTTATAGGCCAGTTGCTTGATCTTAAAACCATCTATGTTATCGGCCCCTAATGGTTTGGGTGATAGTGAAATGAAAGATGATCAAATGAAACCTACAACTAAAACTAACTACTGACTTACAAACTAGAAGAGGAAATGGGAAACAAAAACGAGAATGTAAATAGAATACAGGATGAAAGGAAATGACCTCAACGCTTGAAGAATGAGAATTGAGGGACTTTGAAGGAAGAAGAGCCAAGAAAGACAGAGAGGAAAGGTAAAGAGGAGACGGCCCGCCCCAATGGCAATGGAAAAAGCGGAAAAACTGGACCCAGCTCAGGAATCCCTCGGGGTCGCCAACTCCCGAACTCAGCAGACCTAAGCCATTGGTCCCCTCGAAGAATGAGGGATCAGGAAAGATAAGAGAAGGCCCAATTAAGGCGGGAAAGGAAGAGAATCCATAGGCCTCAGATACCCTAATACCGTCGGGGTCAGAAAAGAACAAGAGGTGACCAAGAGAGTTCGACAGGAAAAAAGACGGAGAGAAGCCCGGCAAATGTAAGTGGAAGCAATGCCGAACTCAGGTGGGGTCACCAACCCACGTCCCACTAGATGTGAGCCCTTAGGGGGCTCAAATGATGAGCCTACCGAGCCACCGCTGCGCAGCCATTTAGCCAGCAGTTATTGGGGTGACGCGTGGTCGGCGCATTGTATCTCCTTGGCCGTTAATCTCGGTTTTCGTGACCTGGCGCTGCCTCGCTGTCAGACAGCTACTCAATATTGTTCTTACGAGGCTGAGTGCACCCTGTTCCAGCCCTCACGCCAGTTTCTAAAATCCCTGACAGAGCCGGGAATCGAACCTGAGACCTCCGGGTGAGAGGCAGGCAGGCTACCCCAACACCACTATTACTAATTATATTGACTAAGTCATTGTTGTATTTATGCAAAATGAAGAAAGGGGAAAAACTTATAGAAACACGGGAAATAAAAGGGGAAAATAGATGCTCTCAATTCTAAAAGAATGGGGACTGAAGGACTCGGAAGGAAGTGGAGCCAAGAAAGGGAGATAGGAAAGGGTAAGAGGAATGATTCCGCCCCAAAGTTAGAAGGGAAAATAACCAGTTCCAACACAGGAACTCCTTGGGGTCGACAACTCCGAACTCACCAGCCGTGAGCACTTGAGGGTAGACTATAGCACCATCCAGCGCGCACCATACCTGGTGGGGCCATGTGCAGAAAGTAGGAGATATCCATTAAAAGAAAAAGAAGAGGTCTGACCCTTCGGAGAATGAAGGTATAAGGAAGGATGAGACAAGGACCAATTAAGACGGGAAAGTGTTAGTTAGATAGTTATTGTTGTTTTAAGGGGAGGAACTACGAGGTCATCTGTCCCTGACGGGAAAGTGAAAGACACCGTAGATATCGGATACCCTAATAACGTCAGGGGTGGAAGAGAACAAAAGTTGACCAACGGAGGTCGAAGGGAAAGAAGAGGAGCCTGCCACAAGTAAGTGGAAGCAATGCTAAATTCAGCTAGGGTCCCGTGGTTGCCAACCCACGTACCACAAGTTGTGAATGAGAAAAAGGAAAAATCGGACCTAAGTCAGTAATCCCTTGGGGTCACCACCTCTCGAGCACACCAGCATTTTATCCTTTGAGTGAGTGCAGTTGTTGTGTACACATAGACTAGTATTAAGAGACTCGCAACAAGAACTCGAATGAAGAACGGTGAAAAAGGATAGAGATGGTGGCCGTGGCGAGCCATTTGTCTTGGTACATAACTGAATGGTTATAACCCCGCTACACAATGCATTCACGATGTGCTATCGATAACATGAAACAGCATCCAATAACTTTCCAAGGCTTTCTCAGTTCTCATATTTCTTTCCCGTGTTTTTTTACGACTCTATGAGGGTAGGTGATGGGGTAAAATTATGATAATTGTTGTTTTAAGGGACCTAACATCTTGGTTATCGGTCCCCAATTATATGGTGGCAGTGAGACAAGTATCCGTGAAGAATTAAATAACCTATTTTCATATTTCGTACTGGTCTTTTCCATTAAAACTCTCCTTCCAATTACAAGGATTCTCGGCTTGTGATGTACTAAATAGCTTTCGGTTCACGAATTGTGCGTCGCCACTATGTAGGAATTGTGTTCATAAGGTTATTGAATGACCCATAGGTTAACTTATGTTAAAAGCCTCAATCAAGCGGCTTCGGTGGCGTAGTTGGTAGCATGCTGAGCTTCTATGCCCAAGATCGCGGGTTCAAACCCGGCCGAAGTCGTCGAATTTCTTAAGAACGTTAAAAATCCCTCAGTATGCCTTCCTTCGGAGGCGAAGTAAAGTCGGCGGTTCCATGTCATACATTTATGGCATGATAAAGAACCTTCCACTAATTACACTTGTGTGAACCTAAATTATAGGTTAAATTTGACTAACGCTTTTAGGTTTCAACGTTCGTCGCCAGGAGCCAACTGCGGTGACATCTTGCAACAAAATTCTGAACTAGTAGTCGTAGACGGTGGCGCTTGGCGGCAAAAGTAGGAACTATTTGAAAATTCAATGTCTACAGTCCTTACTTGAATTAAAAACAGATAACACACACTAATAGAGCCATCACAATTAACACCGGTTATCAGACAGATTCTACAAACACCCAAAGTACACGGGGCTACATGACCGCATTGTCGCAGCCCCTAAACTGAGGAACCAACCAACTAGCCTCTATCACATATAAAATTTCAGTTTGATTGCTATAACAGATTCTCAGATATTGAGAACCGTCTAAATATTTCGGATGATCGCCATGTTGGATTGTTCTTTATGTACCGTAGGTCATAGAGTAACGTATCATCAGGTGAAGATAGTTCATTTTAAAAATGCTCATTTCGATTGCATGCTAGTGGATTAAATCGTGTATATATTGTACATGTAGGGTGTTAGGTTTCACTGCACTCAGTCGATAACATCTTGAGAAAATGCTATTTAAATATTGTTACGGCTGCGAGGTTGTTTCGTCGCCTCGCCGCGTGAGTCACAAGGCCCCCCCCCCCCCCCGGGCTATCCCCTGCCTCTGTGTGTTACCAGCGCCTTACGCAACGGGGCTGTGAGGACAAAGGGATGGACCAGAATGTTCGTGACCCAGCTAGTGATGGAACTCTCGAGAAGCTGTGAATCCTGGACTATCCTAGAAGCATTCATTGAGTCACCAGCCCGCTATATAAAGCGGCCTCTCCAGCGAGGGACGGACTGTGTTTTTGAACGAGTGGGTGTGCTTTTACTGAGCGACAGTATTGTGGTGTATTGCGAAACGTAGTGGACTGTTTCCAAGTAGCAGACGGTGGGTAGATTATTGGCTGAGGAATAACCTAACCACAAAGGGAAGATGATAAAGAAAAGGAAGTGGGTTTCGGACTGGAGAAAAAGGATGGAGAATTAGGAAGAGAGTCCCACAAAAGTTATAAGTTTAACTTTAAATGTACTCAAAGGCAGTTGCCATTGCAAATCCGCTCTCTGATACCTAAAGTGGGTAGGGACCTGGGCAAAGCTAACGGGAAACGCAGCTACAACTTGGGCGGTTTGCAAGAGAGTGGCTTTAGAGTACTCCCTCTCAAGCATACATATGCCTACTATGGGGAAGGGTGATGGTCTGGCAAGACAAAGAGTAACAGATTTATTGTATATCTGTTCAAAGGAATTTGTTTTTGAACAAGTAATTTGAAGAATGCCAATAATTTGAATCGGTTTCGATATTTTTTGTTTTCGAAATTGTAGAATTCCTAAAGAGCGACCAAATGCTTCCAAGAAGGATAGGGATAAAACAATTATAACTTTGGGAGTAATTTTGGTAATTAAACCAATGTTTGCATTTGGAAATTGCTAAGCTTTTACCCAGCAAGGAGCCGACTAAAAGTTTAGGCATGGAGAAACACTTATATTTTGAAAAACCAACCATAAGTTTTGGAGAGAATCTCCACAAGCAAGAATATGGCGCAGCTAGCTATGCTTGCCCTACTGGCCAGTTAGAATTAGCTATTAAAGCTAAGAGAGGCTTTACCAAGTTACCAACTAAGAGTTCTTGCTCAAATGCAACAAGTGGGGAAAACCCTATTAAGAGATTTATTTGCATTAAGTGGGAAGAGTCAAGGAAGACAGGATCTTGCCTAACCGTTATGTTAGAGAAATGATAAAGCAAGGAGAACTCTTAAATTTATTTAACAATGCAAAGAGTGTGAGGAATTTAACAAATATATATAATTTCAATTTAGTTAACAATTTGGGGTCACAGACCTCCGAAAAACATCTAAAGTTTGCGCTAGGCAATTAACAATTCTTTTGGTTTCAAACCTTTGGATGTTTTAAAATCCTCGCAAGATTTTGAAATGGCGAAGGTAAAATAAAAAATTTAAAGACAATTAAAGTGACTGAAGTTAGACAATAAATCAAGTACAAGGTGGGTACTTTAAGGAATTATAGATAAATATCTTAGAAAGAGTAACAACTTCGAAAGTAGCAACAACAAAAAGTAGCAAGAATAAAAGAGAAGTTCCTATAACTTCTTATATTAAAGCTGAATTACTTGGTTGTATTATGCAAATAGGGCAGGTCACCTATTGTGAAACCTGAAGAGAAAAATCGAAAGGAAGTTTCTAGACCTCCTATGTTTAAGTAGGAATCACCAGACAAATAGGGAAAGTTTCCCTTTCGTGAAACCTAGAAATAACTCACTTATGAGTTGAAAGAATTGTATTCCCTGATTAGAAGGGAGAAACAACATAATTTGAGACGTGTACCAGACACGTAGTTTTACAGACATTAATTTATGATAAATAAGCAAACGAGGGAGGGCACGTCTTTAAAGTGACACCTAATTGAAAAAGACCTAAAGTAACAATTTTATTATTATGGTTTGTTAGTAAGAGGTTTGGGACAGATCAAATGGGATTGAGGACAAATATTCATGGCCGTATTTATAATAATCGGACGAGCGCGACGCGGAAGAAATATTGAACAAACACTATTTTTCACTATAGTCTGTTGGAATAGATGAAAAGTTCACTGTAGTAGCACAAAAGTTTATGGCAAAGAAAGTTATTGCAATTATGAACAAGATGTTCAGTAAAGAACATATAGCCTACATTCTCCTAAATGCATGGGTATTGTTATAACTCTTTGTCCTTTTCAAGGAGTATGATTGAATGTTGGTTGTAGGAGCTTGTTGAAATACAACGTGCTATAGGGATATTAAACATGAATATGAGGTGCCCTTTGCTAGTGCTACCTCTGTTCATTCGGTTCCACCGTGTTCGAAATAATAGGGGGAATCAATTTTGACATAAAGATGGCCGCCATCCGCAAACTATTTGGCTAATGACCTATTAGATTGGTCGAAGGATGCTCCCTCCATAAAGGTATGTTGTTGCAAAGTTTGGTAGAGTTCGGATGGTTATGTTAGTCGTAATTTGATTTAAGCTTTAAACATTCGTGTGGCCGCCATTACGTTTCTGTCAATATGGTGGCGATATTAATCATGACACTGAGATGCTCTTCGCTAGTGCTATCTCTGTACCTAATTTCGTTCCATTCGGTTTCAGCGTGTTTGAATTAATAGAGGGAATCAATTCTGACACAAAGATGGCCGCCATCCGCAAACTATAAGCGAATGACCTATTAGATTGGTCAAAGGATGCTTCCTCCATAAAGGTATGTAGTTGCAAAATTTGGTAGAGATCGGATGATTAGGTTAATCGTAATTTGATTTAAGCTTTGAACATTCGTGTGGCCGCCATTACGTTTCAGTCAAGATGGCGGCGATATAAAACATGACACTGAGGTGCCCTTTGCTAGTACTACCTCAGTACCAAATTTCGTTCCATTCGGTTCCACCGTGTTCGAATTAATAGGGGGAATCAATTTTGACATAAAGATGGCCTCCATCCGCAAACTATTAGGTGAATGACCTATTAGATTGGTCAAAGGATGCTCCCTCCATAAAGGTATGTAGTTGCAAAATTTGGTAGAGATCGGATGATTAGGTTAACAGTAATTTGATTTAAGCTTTGAACATTCGTGTGGCCGCCATTACGTTTCAGTCAAGATGGCGGCGATATAAAACATGACACTGAGGTGCCCTTTGCTAGTGCTACCTCTGTACCAAATTTCGTTCCATTCGGTTCCACCGTGTTCGAATTAATAGGGGGAATCAATTTTGACATAAAGATGGCCGCCATCCGCAAACTATCAGGTGAATGACCTATTAGATTGGTCAAAGGATGCTCCCTCCATAAAGGTATGTAGTTGCAAAATTTGGTAGAGATCAGATGATTAGGTTAATCGTAATTTGATTTAAGCTTTGAACATTCGTGTGGCCGCCATTACGTTTCAGTCACGATGGCGGCGATATAAAACATGACACTGAGGTGCCCTTTGCTAGTGCTACCTCTGTACCAAATTTCGTTCCATTCGGTTCCACCGTGTTCGAATTGATAGGGGGAATCAATTTTGACATAAAGATGGCCGCCATCCGCAAACTATCAGGTGAATGACCTATTAGATTGGTCAAAGGATGCTCCCTCCATAAAGGTATGTAGTTGCAAAATTTGGTAGAGATCGGATGATTAGGTTAATCGTAATTTGATTTAAGCTTTGAACATTTGTGTGGCCGCCATTACGTTTCCGTCAAGATGGCGGCGATATAAAACATGACACTGAGGTGCCTTTTGTTAGTACTACCTCTGTACCAAATTTCGTTCCATTCGGTTGCACCGTGTTCGAATTAATAGGGGGAATCGATTTTCACACAAAGATGGCCGCCATCCGCAACCTATTACGCTGATGACCTATTGGTTTGGTCGAAGGATGCTCCCCCCATAAAGGTGTGTTGTTGCAAAATTTGGTAGAGATCGGATGATTAGGTTGGTCGTAATTTGATTTAAGCTTTGAACATTTGTGTGGCCGCCATTACGTTTCCGTCAAGATGGCGGCGATATAAAACATGACACTGAGGTGCCTTTTGTTAGTACTACCTCTGTACCAAATTTCGTTCCATTCGGTTGCACCGTGTTCGAATTAATAGGGGGAATCGATTTTCACACAAAGATGGCCGCCATCCGCAAACTATTACACTGATGACCTATTGGTTTGGTCAAAGGATGCTCCCCCCATAAAGGTATGTCGTTGCAAAATTTGGTAGAGATCGGATGATTAGGTTAGTCGTAATTTGATTTAAGCTTTGAACATTTGTGTGGCCGCCATTACGTTTCCGTCAAGATGGCGGCGATATAAAACATGACACTGAGGTGTCCTTTGCTAGTGCTACCTTTGTACCAAATTTCGTTCAATTCGCATTCACCGTGTTCGAATTGATAGGGGGGACAGACATTCAGAGTACACACACTCACACACACACACACACACACACAGACACACACACACAGACTCACACACACACATACACACACAGACAGACACACTTTTTTTCGCCCTGTGTTGATCTCATAAGTCTACTTTCATTTTTTGCAAAAATCGAAAGTAGGCTAAAAATAACTAGTTACACTAGATAGGCGAGAGTCTATTGCTTGAGAAAGTTGTAGATTACAGAGAAAATCCCAACGGAGGAAGAAAAATTAGCTATTGAGGAATAATTCATAAGGAAGATTCCTTAGCTTGAAAAAGTATTCACACATGTGAGTGGAAAATACATGACGATATGACTGGTAGATAGAGTGCAGATTCTGGATGGTTCCAGAGCAATCCTGACTGAAGAATAGGGCAAAAGTTATTCCAGCGGTTGAACGAACTAAGTATTTTATAGACAGTGGGTAATTTAATGGTATCCCACGTTGTGAGAAGATCTCTCATTTAATGAGCATAAGAAATGCTGCTTTCTATTAAGATTGGCTTAGACAGACAAAAGCCCAACATAGAAAATCCCGCGAAGGATGATTATTGCCCCAAATATAGTAATCTCACACTGCCTATAAAATGATCATTAAAAGCATGTGCTTATTAAAAGACGATGAGAATGAGGTTGAAACCTGAAGTCGGTACTTATCTTTGCTTCATGGCGAAGGTGAAGTTCCCTTTGACGGTTGAGATTTAAGTTCCAACATGGCGTGGAATTAAAAGATTGCCTCTTTAGTTGAGGAGGCGAGCTCTAGCTGAGCTCTGACTGAATCGACTGCCGGCGTACGAGTGAGACACGCTCAACGAAGCACAGAGGGACCAGGGAAGGGAAAAGAGTGGGGGTAGGAGACAAAAGGAAAACATATAAGCATAACCAACATTGAAAAGTTAATTTCTCTTGATGAGATGGTCTTCAAAGAGTTGATGGTAGGCGACACTATCGCAGCCTGATGGGTGAAAAAGTAGACGAAGTTCTCTTGATCACGGAGATGATAGCTGGCGATGGCGACGAGATCTGGTGGCCAGATTGATAAGGAAGTCCTCTTGTACAGGGAAGAATTGGGGAACTTCAAATATTCGCTGCTAGATGACGCTAGGTGGGTCAAGGAAGATATATATCTAGAACAGACTCACAAGTAACATAAGAGACATGACCAACAAGGAGAAATTAGAAGATCACTGTTGGTGTTTGAGAAAAAGGATGGAATGAACTATCAAAGAGAAGTAACATTTATTCTATCTTACCGTGTATTACAAAGAATACACCAGACGGCGAGACAGTGTGAATTCGAGAACAAGTGAGTATCGGACTGTGGCTTGTTTACAAGAGGAATTGTTGCATTTTTTTTTACCAAGGCCACCGGTCTCATTAGCGTGGATTAACTGCATGACCAAGTGAAAGAGTGATACTCCATAAAGAAGCGAACTTGACTAAGACCGCTAATTGGTTTCTGAGTGTTTATTTTGTGGTGTTCTGTAACATGCTAGACCTGAAATAAAACTTATATTTCTTCAAAGGGCCAATTTGTGTTGTGCTTTCTACCTACTGTGATCCAATTAATGAACTTGCTACTAGGTGTAGCACGCAACAATATTTTAACTTCGATTAGCCACCAAGTTGGTCCTGTGCTTAACATGTTTTAAGCGTCACATAGCTGAATGTACCTTACAAAATACAAAATGTAAGGGTGATATCGGTAATAGTTTCGTTAAATATTTCTCGAGCCCGCCATTTTGGATTGGTGAAACTTATTTTAATTTGAAGGACACGATTATGGTCGGACCGAGTTTCATTGAAATTCAGACATTATTGGTGTGGGGACAAACATACGCACACTCACGGACAAAAGGTGATATGATGATGATGATAATTGTTGTTTTAAGGGGTCTAACATCTGGGTTATAGGCCCCTAATGATAGTGAAAATGATAATGGGATGTAAGCTATAACTACACACTTATAACTAAAACTAACTACTCTATTACACACTGGAAGAAATGGAGAACAAGACAAGAATAAGGAAAATAAGGGACAGGAGAAAAAGAAATGCCCTCAACCCTCGAGGATTTAGGGACTTGGAAAGAAGGAGAACCATGAAAGGCAGATAGGAAAGTGAAAGAGGAGAGGATCTGCCCCAGAGGCAATGGAAAAAGGGAAAAAACTGGACCCAGCACAGGAATCCCCCGGGGTCGCCAAGTCCCGTACTCACCGGCCGTGAGCCCTTGAGGGTGTAGAACTATCGAGAGTGCACTGGAAGTGGTGGGGCTACATACACCCTGCCTCCTTGAGGGCCTTGTGGAGAAGGCAGGAGATATCATGAAAAGGAAACGAAGGCTGACCCCTCGAAGAATGAGGGATCAGGAAAGGTGAGGCAAGAGCCAATTAAGGCGGGAAATACTCCCTAGGTGTCGTATACCCTAATACCGTCGGGGACGGAAAAGAACAAGAGTTGACCAAGAGAGGTCGACAGGAAAGATAACAGCGAGGAGCCCGTCACAAGAAAGTGGAAGTATTGCCGAACTCAGATGAGGTTCCATGGTCGCACAGCCCACGTCCAACTAGTCGTGAGCCCCTGGGGGAAACCCTCGAAGAATGAGGACTGGGGACTTGGAAAGAAGAAGAGCCATGATAGGCACACAGGAGAGGAAAGAGGAGAGGTTCAGCCTTAAGGTCAATGGAAGAAGGGAAAAACCCTCACATCTCTGGAATCCCTCGGGTTTGCCAATTCCTGAACTCACCAGCCGTGAGTCCTTGTGGGTGTTGCATTATCCAGGTATACCATATGTGGTGGGGCTACACACACCCTGCCTCTATCAGGACCATGAGTAGGAGGCGGATAAGACAAGATGAGTCAAGGCCGGAAGAGAATAATAGTTGACCAAGCGAGGTCGACAGAGATGAGTCCAGCACAAGAGAGTGAACGCACTGCCAGACTCAGTTGGGGTCCCGTGGTCGCCAATACACATCCCACAATTTTTATACTTTTAGGGGGAGGGTGATGCTTCGTGGACATAAATGACACCATTGAAGTAAAGAAAGGGATGAAAGGAAAGTAGTTGCTTAATGTTTTAACGCAATGCTTTTCCTTTGGGTTATCCCTATGATGTATAACGTATTTCCGATAAAGTTGTTGCCCAAGGTTTTGGAGACCACAAACTACTTATCAGTCCCTCATTATATTTGAGTACAGCTTACTGAGAACAGTTGTTTGACAAAGTTTGGTGCGATAATCTCTGCGTCCTGGTTGTGTTCCATGAAGACATCCTTTAAGCCCGAGTCAATTATTCAGACGTCTCGCCCAGCACGTGGTACAGCTATCGATCTCAGAGCTTAGAACTTCATTTAGTGCACCATTCGCTTCGCGTCTTACTAGAACAACTCCTCCTCTATCCCCCAGGGACTTACGGCTAGTTGGACATGGATTGACGCTCTCGGATTCCAGCTAAGTCTAATATTGCTTACACATAATTGTGTCGGATTAACGAATTTCATCTTTTCTGTCGTTCTGTAGTATTCCGGTTTTGTTCTACAGAGAAACCTGTCTTAACGGACACTCCTCTAAGGCGGACACCCCTTCATAACGGACGATTTTCTAGGTCCGTGACCAAACCCCTATTAAGTATATTAGTAATTAATCTGTCTTATGCAGACACTCGCTATTACGGAATCGGACACCACGGCCGCATTTAAAATATAACAAGTAGTTCCGTGAAGAACTATACAGCCTATTTTCATATATCCTACTTATGTTAATTGCCTCTATCTACATACAAAATTTCAGTTTGATTGCTGTAATAGATTCGTAGATATTGAGAACCGACTAAATATGTCGGATGGTTGCCATGTTGGAATTTATGTCCTAGAGTTACAGTATGTACTGTTACATGAAGATTATTGTGTACGTGTAGCATTCAAACTTCAATCGCATGGTTAGGACACAAGAAGTAACAAGGAGATTTTAAAATTTCGCACAGCTGCCATCTTGTGGTTATGGAAATAATTGAAATAAATTAGATGCCAGTGGATTAACATTCGTATAAGGATTTACTGTACCAAGTTTCACTGCACTCGGATGGTTAAATTGCGAGAAACGTCCATGTGAATATTTATACTTTGCGTCGCCGCCATGTTGGATTTGAGATCACCTGGTTATTAAAAGTCCTATAGGTGAACTTAAGTTCATAGCCCCTATGAACATTAAAAAAATCAGTTTGATTGCTATGCTAGATTCGTAGATATTCAGAGCCGTCTAAATATTTCTGATGGTCGCCATGTTGGATTGTTAAATGTATAGGCCATAGAGTCATGTACCATTAAAGGAAAATTATTGCGTAGGTTCATTATTCAAACTTTCACATCGATCGAATGATTACGACACAAGAAATAAAAACTTAATTTTAAAATTCGCAAAGCCGCCATCTTGAGGTTTTGTAAACAATTGAACTAAATTAGATACCAGTGTATTACAGTGTGTATAAACATTTCCTGTGCCAGCTTTCATTGCGGTTGGAATAAATCGCGAGAAAGTTCTATTTAAAATTTTCAAATTCGCTTGGCCTCCATGTTCGTTTTGTAGTTAACCGGTTTTTAGCCTACTTTCGATTTTTGCAAAAAATGAAAGTAGACTTATGAGATCACTACAGGGCGAAAAAAAGTGTGTCTGTCTGTGTGTGTGTATATGTGTGTGTGAGTCTGTGTGTGTGTGTGTGTGAGTGTGTGTGTGTACTCTGAATGTCTGTCCCCCCCCCTATCAATTCGAACACGGTGAGCGCAAATTGAACGAAATTTGGTACAAAGGTAGCACTAACAAAGGACACCTCAGTGTCATGTTTTATATCGCCGCCATCTTGACGGAAACGTAATGGCGGCCACACAAATGTTCAAAGCTTAAATCAAATTACGACTAACCTAATCATCCGATCTCTACCGAATGTTGCAACAACATACCTTTGACCAAACTAATAGGTCATCAGCCTAATAGTTTGCGGATGGCGGCCATCTTTATGTGAAAATCGATTGCCCCTATTAATTCGAACACGGTGAAACCGAATGGAACGAAATTTGGTACAGAGGTAGTACAAGCAAAGTGCACCCCAGTGTCATGTTTTATATCGCCGCCATCTTGACGGAAACGTAATGGCGGCCACACAAATGTTCAAAGCTTAAATCAAAGTACGACTAACCTAATCATCCGATCTCTACCAAATTTTGCAACAACATACATTTATGAAGGGAGCATCATTTGCCAATCTAATAGGTCATTATCCTAATAGTTTGCGGATGGCGGCCATCTTTGTGTCAAAATCGATTACCCCTATTAATTCGAACACGGTGAAACCGAATGGAATGAAATTTGGTACAGAGGTAGCACTAGCAAAGGGTACCTCAGTGTCATGTTTTATATCGCCCGGAAACGTAATGGCGGCCACCCAAATGTTCAAAGCTTAAATCAAATTACGACCAACCTAATCATCCGATCTCTACCAAATTTTGCAACAACATACCTTTGTGAGGGGAGCATCCTTCGACAAATGTAATAGGTCATTAGCCTAATAGTTTGCGGATGGCGGCCATCTTTGTGTCAAAATCGATTACCCCTATTAATTCGAACACGGTGAAACCGAATGGAACGAAATTTGGTACAGAGATAGCACTAGCAAAGGGCACCTCAGTGTCATGTTTTATATCACCGCCATATTGACGGAAACGTAATGGAGGCCACACAAATGTTCAAAGCTTAAATCAAATTACGACTAACCTAATCATCCGATCTCTACCAAATTTTGCAACAAAATACCTTTATGGAGGAAGCATCCTTTGACAAATCTAATAGGTCATTAGCCTAATTTGTTTGGGGATGGCGGCCATCTTTGTGTCAAAATCAATTACCCCTATTAATTCGAACACGGTGAAACCGAATGGAATGAAATTTGGTACAGAGGTAGCACTAGCAAAGGGCACCTCAGTGTCATGTTTTATATCGCCGCAGTCTTGACGGAAACGTAATGGCGGCCACACAAATATTCAAAGGTTAAATCAAATTACGATTAACCTAATCATCCGATCTCTACCAAATTTTGCAACTACATGCCTTTATGGAGGGAGCATATTTTGACCAATCTAATAGGTCATTCGCCTAATAGTTTGCGGATGGCGGCCATCTTTGTGTCAGAATGGATTCCCCCTATTAATTCAAACACGGTGAAACCGAATGGAACGAAATTTGGTACAGAGATAGCACTAGCAAAGGGCATCTCAGTGTCATGATTAATATCGCCGCCATATGGACAGAAACGTAATGGCGGCCACACAAATGTTTAAAGCTTAAATCAAATTACGACTAACATAACCATCCGATCTCTACCAAACTTTGCAACAACATACCTTTATGGAGGGAGCATCCTTTGACCAATCTAATAGGTCATTAGCCTAATAGTTTGCGGATGGCGGCCATCTTTATGTCTAAATTGATTCCCCCTATTAGTTCGAACATGGTGGAACCGAATGAACGAAATTTGGTACAGAGGTAGCACTAGAAAAGGCCACCTCAGTGTCATGTTTTATATCACCGCCATCTTGACGGAAACGTAATCGCGGCCACCCAAATGTTCAAGGCTAAAATGTAATTACGACCAACCTAATAATCTAGTCTCTACCAAATTTTGCAACAACAAATCTTTATGTGGGAAGCATATTCTGACCAAACTGCTAGATCATCAGCCCAATAGTTTGCAGATGGTGGCCAAGTATGTGTGCAAATCGATTCCTCCTATCAATTCAAACACGGTGAAACCGAATTGAACGAAATTTGGTACAGAGGTAGCACTAGCAAAAGGCACCTCAGTGTCATATTTTATATCGCCGCCATCTTGACGGAAACGGAATGACGGCCACCCAAATGTTAAAAGCTTAAATCAAATTTCGACCATCCTAATAATTTGATCTCTACCGGATTTTGCAACAACATGCCTTTTTGTGGAAAGCATCTTATGACTGACTACAAGGTCATCAGCCCAATAGTTTGCAAATAGCGGCCATGTATGTGTGCAAATCCATTCCCCAGATCAATTCAAACACGGTGAAACCGAATTGAATGTTTTTTTTACAGAGGTAGCACTAGCAAAGGGAACCACATATTCATGTTTAATAACCCTATAGCACGTTGTATTTCAACAAGGTACTACAACCAACATTCAATTATACTCCTTGAAAAGGACAAAGAGTTATAACAATACCCATGCATTTAGGAGAAAGTAGGCTATATGTTCTTTACTGAACATCTTGTTGAAAGTCTTATAGATGAAATTCCAGTGGTGCCCTTTATCTCCGTACAAAATTTCAGGGTGATACCGCTAATAGTTTCAGAGATATAGAATGCCGGTGAAATATTTCGCACATCCACCATCTTGTGGTTATGTAAACAATTGAACCAAGTTAGATGTCGATGCATTACAATGTGAATAAACATATACTGTACCAAGTATTATAGCGTTTGGTTAGTTAAATGGCGAGAAACGTCAATTTAAACGTCGCAAATTCACGTGGCCGCCATGTTGGTTTTGTAGTTACCAGTTTTTCAAAAGTCGCATAGGTGAATTTCCAGTAGTTCTCTTTACCTCCGTACAAATTCCAGGGTGATATCGGGAACAGTTTCGGAGATATTGAATGCTGGTGAAATATTTCGCACAGCCGCCATGATGGATTGGTAAGACGTAACGAAATTTGAAGGGCACGGTCGAGGTTGCCCGGAATATTGCTATGAAATTACCGAGTTTCATTGAAATCGCTCCAGCCGTTTAGATTTTATTAGGGGGACACACACGCACACATCACACACACACGGACAAAAGGTGATCTCATAAGCCTATTTTTTCAAAATTGAAAATAGGCTAAAAATCAACCAACCTCTCTTAGCGGACACTTGTTTTGAAAATAAATCGCATCTCTGCAGGTCTATTAGTCTTGTATGAGCGCTCTGCTGTGTTAATGTACTTTCGACACATCCTGTGCTTCCTGGAAGCCAGTTTGCGCTGACCTTCCCTTCCTTTCTGCACTGCTCCAAAAATAAACCTAGGCCTAACAGTATCGCTTTCATTGTTCTCTTGAACTTGAAATGATCGGGATAAGAGAATTCATACTTTCACTAACTGGTCAGTTTTACCGTGAAACTTCTGAAATCTATTGTAGAACCTGTGCGTTACAGTTGCAAGTGAGTGCATTGGAAATGGCTCCTCGTAAAAGTTTTAGTTTAAAGAGAAAGTAGACATCGTAGATTATCACAAACGTGAGAAATGTGGTGTACGGAAACCATGTGAAGTGTTTAAGATTGGAAAGACACAGGCAGCAGAAATTGTGAATAAACAAGAGGTAATTAAGGTACAGCGTCTTAATGGTAATGAGCTGCAGATTAGACAGTTTCAAAGTGGTAATGGTGCTGTTATTGGTAAGTCAGTGCTAGGGTGGTTCAGCGAAATAAGAAGACAGAAAGTCCCTGTGTCCGGACCAATTACACAAGTCAAAGCATTGGATTTCGCGGCAAAATTAGGTTTCGGAGATTTCCAAGCCTCGAACGGCTGGCTCGAGAATTTCAGAAAGTGCCACGATATAAAATTTAGAGCAACTTGCGGAGAATCCTCGACTGTTGATATAGATATTGTTTCAAGCTGGGAAGAAAAATTGCTTTTTATCACTGACGGCTATTCGCCGGAAAACATTTTAAATGCGGACGAAACTGGACTGTTTTTACCGCGCGTTACCCTACGTTTTCATGTAAGTACACATACTGCACAAGTACATGTGCCAAATTGCAATCATTTTCTCTAACCCCCTCTGTAGTGGACATTTCTCTTTAGCGGACAGTATTTACGGTCCCAAGGGTGACCGTTATAGGGAGGTTTCACTATATTTATCACGTCGCGTCCAAGTGTAGTGACTAGCATTCTGTCACCCCAGGGACACGGTTTAGTTCCCGGCTCTGCAAATAAATTTAATTATGATGATGATGATGATGATTGTTGTTGTTTTTAGGGACCTAACATCTAGGTTATCGGCCCCTAATGGTTTGGGTCATCCTAAAAATGAAAGATGTCATGAAACCTACAACCAAAACTAACTACCGACTTAATAACTAATTTACTTAGTAAAAGAAGAAGAAAAGGACAACATTAAATTAAGGACAAAAGGAAAAAAAAAACAGACTAAGAAATGCCCTCAGCCCTCAAAGAATGAGGACTGAGGAACTCGGAAATAAGTAGATCCATGAAAGCAGATAGGGAAAGGAAAGGCAAAGGCAATGGAAAAAGGGGAGACACTCAACCCATCTCAGGAATCCTTTCAGGGTCACCAACTCCCGAACTAACCAGCCGTAAGCCGTTGACGGTGTAGCACTATCCAGGGTGCACCAGATGTGGTGGGACTACACACACCGTGCCTCAATTAGGGCCTTGAGTAGAAGGCAGGAGATATCATGAAAAGAAAAACATGAGGTCTGACCCAATTTAAGGCTGTAATGTGAAAGTCGCCCTAGGCCTTAGATACCCTAATACCATCGGGTTCGGAAGAGAACAAGAGTTGACCCCAGGGAGGTCGACAGGAAAGAGCCTGGCACAAGTAAGTGGAAGCAAGGCTGGACTTAGCTGATGTCACCAACCCACGTCCCATTAGTTGTGAACCTCATTGACGAGGAAGACAAACGATGTGGATTTTGTGGGGTAACTTTTTTCCCGCATAGTCATCATCAAAGGGTGGTTGGATACAAAGCCAATACTGGTATCATTATGTGTGTGTTGGGACAACAGGAAGGAAAAAATTCATTTGTGGTAATTGGCACTGAGAGAAAAAAAACAATACATTCATATGTACATTGAGCAAAATAGCCCCACTAAATTTGAAATTTCTCTTGTTTGCTTTGTTGCACATTTCATTTCAACAAGCCGGTATAGTGTAATTTCCGTATTTCGTCAATATATCTGTGTAATGAAGAATACATAAGGCGTTTTTTGTGGGTACCATCTTAGAACCCCGTTTACCCTATGGGTTGGTGCATAAGTCCGTAGCGTTTTCCAAACGTTTATCCACATCAAGTCCATAAGTTCATTAAACACAACAGATACACATAAGAGAGAAGTGAATCATCAGTAACATATTCTCCTTCTCTATCTACAACAGTCTGCCAACGCTGTGGTAATTTTTCGATTCCGCGCCTGTAGAAATCACTTGGTTTTGAGTTGAAGAATTCGTCAAGCCATGTTCGAAGCACATCTTCATCCGGAAAGGAATATACCTGAAGGTTGTTCGATAGAGAGCGGAAAAGGTGAAAATCTAAAGGCGCAAGATCAGGCGAATAAGGTGCTTGCGGAATGATTTCCCAGCCCAACACTTGATTATTGTTTTTTGTCAGGTTAGCAGAGTGGGGGCGGGCGTTATAATGGAGGAGCAACACTTCACGCAGTCTTGCCGGTTGTTTTTCTTGGATTGCATCTGCAAGACGTCTCAGTTGTTGGCAATAAATGTCATCACCTCGGTGAAGCAATTCGTAGTAGCCTGCAGCACACCAGATTCATAACATTATCTCTTGTGGTTGTGCGCAGGTCTTTGTACGGGGAGTTGCTTATTTGTTTGGGCTTTACCATTCCTTTCTTCTCCTTATGTTAGCGTAAAGACACTATTTCTCGTCACCAGTAACGATTCAGGATAGGAATGGTCGATGTTGTTCACGAGGCAATCGATAACGAGCAAGCAGAGATGCACATATGGCCACCAGCTGATTTTTGTGATTTTGACTTAGAGCATGCGGTACCCATACACCGGATTTTTGAACCTTACCCATTGAATGCAAATGTCACACAGTGGGGGAATGATCAGAGTTCATCACATTGGTCAGTTCTCGTGTACACTGACGTGGATCATTGTGATTTAATGCGTTTCAACGATCTTCATCAAATTGTGACGGCCTTCCTGAACGTGGGGAGTCACTAAGGTCAAAACGACCACCCTTAATACGAAAAAAACACTTTCTTGCCGAGATCTCTCCAATAGCATTGTTCCCATACACGGCGCAAAAGTTTCTGGCCGCCTCCGCTGCTTTCGTCCCTCTATTGAATTCAATATGTCGGAAATGTTCCAATTTCTCCACTTGGCACTCCATTTTCTAGCGTCCACAACTCCTCTCACTATCTGCAAATGACAAAACTTCAATATGTAAAATCAAGAACAAACATTGAACTGCAAAGCAACAATGACATTTGATAAATAAAACCATAGTCACCGGAATACCAACTAGCAAAACAAAAACGCTACGGACTTGTGCACCTACCTAATAGAAGAAAATTTTAAGGAGAAGATGATTTTGATATTTATTTAGCGTATGGCAATAACAAAACTGAATTACAACATAATAAATATACAAAATTTATTTAACTAAGTCATTAAATGTATAATTTAATATCTAAATTCTCTATCCATTGAAGAGCTGCCTCTGTCACTTCATAGAAATCGTTAAGATTTCCAGGGTACGCTCGACGGCTGCAACTTGATATAATGTCTTGGATTGTCTGATGTTCACTGCCACAATCACATTGGGGAGATGGGACCTTCCCCAGCGGTGAAGACTCTCTGCGCAGATGCCATGGCCTGTTCGAATCCTGTTAATTGTCTTCCATCCATGTCGCGGGAGTTCGATGCCTCGTGGCTTTGTGCTGATTCTTATTAGAGTCAGATGTTCGACGCTATTAGTTCTACTCCACATTTACGACCACTTCTTGTTCATGTTAAAGCCCATTTCTTGTAACGATTCTGCCAATATTATGGATGGCCGCCTACTTCTTTTAAGCATAGGAACGTCAGAGTAAAATGATTTTGATAACTGTTGTTTTAAGAGGTCTAAGTTATTCTGACAATGGTAGACTAATCAACTAAAAACTACTGTTACTGCTACTACTCCTGACGTGCATCTAAGTTACAATCTAGGAGAAGCAAATAATAGCGGAAGAAAAAGGAAGAGCTATACTTAAAGATACTAAAGAAATGCTTTCAACTGTCGAACAATAAGAATTGAGGTACTTGGAACAAGTAAGTTATGATAGGAAAGGATGTAGTGCGTATGATAACGTGTGTCACAAACATCTACCCATTTCCTCTGACAAAAATGATTGAATATGTTCTTTCACTTAAAAGTCTGAGACATCGTAATCATGCGCATTGAGCAGTGGCGTAACTAAGATGTGCTTCTAGAGGGGGATGAGAGGATTCAAATCTGAACTAATAAGCCATGAGGAGCGTTTTACTAGTCCTATTCACTTGCTTGATAAGCTCTTAATAGGACAGAACTACCATTTCCAAGGGTTTCTTTTGTCTTAAGTTTAGGTTTCGTGTCTGTTTTGTTGTTGTTTTTTTGTTTAGGGTTTTGATTTTGTTTTTGTCTTAGGTTACTGTTTTTAATATGAATTTGATTTTTTGTAACTGACTTGTGTTTTTTATTTTTGCTTTTGTTTTTTCTTTTGCTTTTAATCTTGTTTATGATTTTGATATGTATATTTGTTTCTTCTATTCGTTTTATTTTGTTTATGATTTTGAATTTTCCTTTAGTTTTTGATTTTGTTTTTGTTTTTGATTTTGTTTATTATTTTGATTTTTCTTTTGTTTTTGCTTTTGTTTTCTATATTTTGTTTTTATTTTGCTTTTGCTTTTAATTTTGTTTATGATTTTAATTCTTTTCTTTATGCTCTTCTTTATGAATTTGATTTCTTTCTTTTGATTTTCCTTTGTTTCTTGATTTTGTTTATGATTTTGATTTTTTCTTTTGTTTCTGCTTTTGTATTTGTTCTTGATTTTGATTTTAATTTTGTTGAAGATTTTTATTTTTATTTTGTTTTTGCTTTTGATTTTGCTATTGTTTATGATTTTTCATTTGTTTTTTCTTTTTTTATGAGTTTTGTTTTTGTTTTTGATTTTTTAAAATTTTGTTTATGATTTTTATTTTTTATTTTGCTTTTGTTTTTGTTTTTTTCTGCCTTTACAGTTTCGGATTTACCGGTATGTCTTATGTTTTTGCTTTTTCTGATTTGTGTGTTTATTTTTGCTTTTGTTTTAGATTTTCTGTTTTTCCTTTTTGCTTGGGCAAAATGAGATATAATCAATGAAATGAAAACTGCACGCTTTCATCTTCATGTTTTATCTCGATAGCCTTTGAAGCGTTTTATTTGCACCCATCAATGTGCAAAAGTTCGTAAATGAACAGTTTTGTTTAAGAAAGGGTTAAGTTAGGAAACTCAAAGTTTTACAGGAGTTAACATAATATGATGATGATAATTGTTGTTTTAAGGTCCCTAATATCTAGGTTATCGGCCCCTAATGGTTTGGAGGATCATGAAAAATGATAATAAACCTCTAATAAATAAAAATTAACTACAGCTAGAAGTTGAAAAGGAAAAGAAAAAGAAAAGAGAGTAAGGAAAATAAACGAAAAGGGAAATAACTGCCCTCAACGCTCGAAAATGAGGAGAGGGACTTAGAAAGAAGGAGAGCCATGAGAGGCAGACCGGAAAGGAAAAGAGGAGAGGGCCCGCCCCAAAGGCAATGGAAAAAGGGAGAAAAAACCGGACGCAGCTAAGGAATCACTCGGGCCGTCAACTCCCGAACTCACCAGCTGTGAGCCCATAGGGGTGGAGCGCTATCAGAAGAGGTGGACTACACACACCCTGGCTCCTTGATGGCCTTGTGCAGTAGGCAGGAGATATAATGAAAATAAAAAGATGGCTGATCCCTCGAAGAATGAGAGATCAGGAAAGATGAGAGAAAGGCTAATTAAGGCGGGAAAGGAGAAGACTCCCTAGGCCTCGGATACCCTAATACCGTGGGGATCGGAAGAGGACAAGAGTTGACCAAGAGTGGTCGACAGGAATGAAGACGGAGAGGAGCCCGGCACAAGATGATGATGATGATGATGATGATTGTTGTTTTAAGGGGCCTAACATCTAGGTTATCGGCCCCTGATGGTTTGGGTGATCGTGAAGATGAAAATGAAAAGCGAACTTAAAACTAAAACTAACTACCAACCTACATACTAGAAGAAGAAATGGAAAACTAAAGGAGAATAAGCCAAATAAAGGACAGGAGGAAAAGAAATGCCCTCAATCCTCGAAGAATGCGGATTGAGGGACTTGGAAGGAAGGAGAGCCATGAAAGGCAGATGGGAAAGTGAACGAGGCGAGGGTTCGCCCCAACGGTAAGGGACAAATGCGGAAAACGGACCCAGCTCAGGAATCCCTCGGAGTCGCCAACTCCCGAACTCACCAGCCGTGAGCCCCTGAGGGTGTAGCATTGTCTAGGGTGCACCAGAAGTGGTGGGGCTACATACACCCGGCCTCCTTGAGGGCCTTGAGCACAAGGCAGGAGGAAATGGAAAGACGGAGAGGCGCCCGGCACAAGATGATGATGATGATGATGATAATTGTTGTTTTAAGGGGCCTAACATCTAGGTTATCGGCCCCTGATGGTTTGGGTGATCGTGAAGATGAAAATGAAAAGCGAACTTAAAACTAAAACTAACTACTAACCTACATACTAGAAGAAGAAATGGAAAACTAAAGGAGAATAAGCCAAATAAAGGACAGGAGGAAAAGAAATGCCCTCAATCCTCGAAGAAGGCGGATTGAGGGACTTGGAAGGAAGGAGAGCCATGAAAGGCAAGGGCCAATTAAGGCGGGAAAGGAAGAGACTCCCTAGGCCTCGGATAACCTAATACCGTCGGGGTCGGAAGAGAACAAGAGCTGACCAAGTGAGGTCGACAGGAAAGGAGACGGAGAGGAGCCCGGCACAAGTAAGTGGAAGCAATGCCGGACTCAGCTGGGGTCCCGTGGTCGCCAACCCACGTCCCACTAGATGTGAGCCTCTGGGGGGCACGAGTAAAGACAAATGTTCTTCAATTAGTAAGTATAAACGTACACAATCCAGTCGTTTATCAATTCGAAGATTGGCTTTATCAAAATAAAAATTGTCATCAAATTGTTGTTGTTGTTGTTTGAGTCTTCAGTCTTTTGACTGGTTTGATGCAGCCCTCCATGACTCCCTGTCCTGAGCTAATCGTTTCATCTCTACATAGCTACCACACCCTACATCTGAGGCAATCTGTTTAACATATTCTAACCTTGGTCTACCCCTACTGTTCTTGTCCTCGACCTTTCCTTCCATAACTAAGCTTGCTATTTCTGGGTGTCTTTGTATGTGTGCTACCAACCTATCTCTTCTCTTCATTAGCAGTCGCCAGAAACATCTCTCCTCTCCCACTCGTCTTAATACCTCTTCGTTTGTAACCCTATCTACCCACCTGATCTTCATAATTCTCCTGTAACACCACATTTCAAACGCTTCAATTCTCCTCTTTTCTGCTGCATCAATAGTCCAAGTTTCACTTCCATAGAGTGCTACGCTCCAGATAAAGGCTTTCAAAAATGACTTCCTAATATCTAAATCTATATTCGATGTCAACAGATTCCTTTTTTGTAGAAATGCTTTCCTTGCCTGAGCCAACCTACTTTCTTATAACCTCTTTGCATCGTCCATCACTGGATATTTTGCTTCCTAATTAACAGAAGTCTCCTACTTCCTTCAGCTTTTCACCTGCCAATTTGATGTCCATAGAGGCTTCTGATTTTTCCGGCTGTATTCCAATTTTTTTTATTACGAATTTTTATTCGGCTCTGGGAGGGGGAAGGGCGATTGATCCCAAAAATCATATCTCGTAGTTACGCCACTGGCACTGAGGCAATCTATAAGATCCCTCTTCACAGCAAATATTTATCGGAAAGACACCGCACTGCCGCAAACTTATGAATAGGACCAAACGCTCGCTTTGTTTCATATACTGTAGTAAAATGT
This sequence comes from Meconema thalassinum, assembly GCA_946902985.2. NCBI lineage: Eukaryota > Metazoa > Arthropoda > Insecta > Orthoptera > Tettigoniidae > Meconema > Meconema thalassinum. The sequence continues at coordinate 283,378,748 of OX336392.1, forward strand.
GAATTTTATAACCCCTAGGGGCTCACGACTATTGAGACGTGGACTGGTCACCATGGGGCCGCAGCTGAGTCCGGCGTTACTTCACTTACTTGTGCCGGGCAGTTCTCCGTCATCATTTCTGACAACCTCACTTTGTCAACTCTTCCTCTTTTCCGAACCCGACAGTTTTAGGGTAAGTTATACTAGGTCTACGGAGTCACTCATTTTCCAGCCATAATTGGCCCTTGTCTTTTCTTTTGTGAAATCGTCATTCTTCGAGTGGACAGATCTCTTCTGTTTTCGCAATATATCCTGCCTCATTCTTCGGGGGATCAGACCTCCTTTTTTCTTTTCATGGTATCTCCTGCCTTCTGTACGAGGCCCTAAAGAAGGCAGATTGTGTATAGCCTCACTACTTAAGTTGCACCCTGGATATAGCTACGACCTCAATGGCTCATGGCTGGTAAGTTCGGGAGTTGGCGATCCCAAGGGATTCCTGAACTGGGTCCGTTTTCTCCGTTTTCCATTGCTTTTAGTATCAATGCCCTCTTCTTTCCCTTTTATATCTGCCTTTCGTGGCTCTATTTCTATCGAAGTTCCTCGATTCTCATTCTTCGAGGGAATTATTTTATTTCTCTTCTTTTCTTTTTGCGTTTTCTTCTCCTAGTACTGTACCGTTTTCTTTTTTTTTGGTCTGATTTACGGTACATTTTCCTTTGCGAACCGCTGCCGCAAATGACAGGTTTTGACCTAGTTTGGAGTGCGCGAATAGCCATGTGATCATTCGGCTCAGCTGGTGTCTCAACGACAACCTTCGGAAGAGTGTTTCTCATTTAGACCACGAGGAGCGCGGGAGACCTAGATCCTTGCAGTAGTGGGAAGATTGACATTTATATTCGAACATTATATGGAAATAAGGCACAGTTATGATGTCAAATGTTTATTGAAGTACGATATTACAGCAGAGAGAGACAGTGCTGTCTTGCTTTTATGGAAATAGCCTTTGTAACGTCAAGAATATGGATTTATTAAATCGACCTATTACAGGTAGATCGTTACGTCATGCGCAGGAGTGCCAGCGTGCCAGCTGTGGCCTGCAAGCGAACGCATGCGGGCCACAGACAGATCATTTTTAAACTCAGACGAATGTACATCCAAGCAAAGATTCGTATCGCTATGTTGTTTCGGGCAGCAAGAAAAAGTGCCAAGTTATCACAAGTTCACAGCGGTGCCGGTTTATGGTTATACTTCGTATTGTGACGTATTGAGGCCAATATACATCAAGTTCAGTGTCGAATAAGAACTTGAATGTGCACCGTGCCTGGCATTGTATGCGGGCGACATTCAGTTACAGGAATCCGTCTCATTTCATGTTATTTAAGTGCATGTGTAGATGAGAAGCGAAGTGCAGTGATACATTATGGAACTTGTGACTGAAGCCTATGCTCACTGGGAAGATGTTCTTTCCTTTACTCACACCAAGACTATTGCAATTCAACGTCATATACATTCCGAGTGAAGATATTTAACCATGTATAGTGTATGGAATCCTGAGGTGTTGGGAGAGATGTTTTCGATGTATATAATCATATTAGCCATGTGCAGCTAGGTATTTAAGAGTGGACACCGCTCTCCAAGCAAATGCAGTGGACGTTACGAGTGACTACAATGCTATCTGCGAAGTGGAACATAGCCTACTCGCGATGCGGGCTGTTGGCTTGTGGAACATAAACTTTTGGTAACATGCAGCCGAAAATAACTCAGGCTACCGTCATGTGTCCACCTGATTATCGCGATGTTGCATACGCGCGCGTTATGTATTTTTGGGCCGGGTTGGAACTATACGAAATTCGGGCTAGGACAATTTCCGAGATGAGGAAGCAGTTCGTTTACCAGCGGTGGATTTGGGACATTGGAGTAAAAAGTTCCCAGTTCGTTCATTGGAAATTGGAATGGATCCGTGCAGTCCTGCCATACCATGTTGGAATCAGATGGTGGGCATACTTATGCTTCATATCGCCTTCGAGAGTCTTCAGCCAGGTAGAGGAATATTTTTTTTCACGTAGCGTTGCAAAGTAGATAGTCCAGTGAAAACACATTGCCACCTGTTATACATTTTGAGTAGTATGATTGTGAAGTGAAGTTTATGCATGACCGTCCCATGGTCTGTGTGACTTCATTAGCAGTCGAGTTTAGGCCTGGTTATTCAGGTGCACTCATTTCATAATATTTTATTATGAATTAATTGTTTATTTTTCAGCTTAATCATTTAATTAATTAAATTCATTAAATTTATCCCGAACTTCTTGATTGTGGAGAACAGATCTACATAGGGGAAGAAATTTACGTTATTCCCAAGGGGAATTTTCTCTTTTTAGTGGATTTGATATTTTCCATTTTTTGGAGTACTTCTTGGTGTTTTTTTTTATCAAGCTATGGCTTGAGGGGTTGTCGTTCTATTATCTTTGTGTTCGACAATTGCGAGATTCGAATTTGCCTATGCGCTCTTGCATTATAATTACTACAATACAGTATAGAATGTGAAGTTTGATCATTCTTTTAGAATGGGGATTTCTCTCTTGAGAATGAACGCTGTCATACTGGATTCTGATGTGTCAACAGGAGTTAACTTGAGTCGTTACCTGGATACATGCTGTAGACCCAGTCGCATTTTCGTGAATTCTCTTGAGGGGACATTTCTATTTTCGTCTGATAAACTTTAACGTTTGATTTTGTAGCCACGTGTACTTGGATACACCTTGATGATCTTTAAATTAATTAATATTGCTATAACTGAATTTTGATTCAGTCTTTCGAGATTTTCTTGATTAGAACGTTGCTTAAGAGTACTATTTGAAGAACAAGAATCTTTTTTGAGATAAATCCCAGGGATTAACTTTAAGGGGAAGCGAATTCTTATGTGACTGTAAATACAACTCTGTAAGGCAAGCTTTTTGTAATCCAGTGGACTTGATTAAGTAGCCACTCATGTTAAATTTATGATGCATTGTAATGAGAAAACATATAGTTAAGAAACACAGCTGAATATATATCTGAATACTAGTTATTGAATAAAATAATCACCATGTGGGTGATAATGTGGGAAGAAACGTCAGTGGGCGTATAATATTATATTTACGGTAGTACTCGTTGAAGTACGTTAATGTTATGATGCTAGTGAAAGCATAATGTGTAATGCGTTTATAAAAGTATAATCTTTGTGATGTTGGTGGTAATGCCCACCTGTTTTCAGAAATCGAGTTCATGTGTGACCATTATAATGACAGTATTTCAGTGCAAGGATATACTAATTTCCGAATGTTTTTGAAAGAACATAGTTTTTGTTCTCTTTTGCATTTCTTGTTACGATTTATTGATAAATTTGTAATTCCAATTATGAATCTATTTCTTGTCAAGCCTCAGAGTTTGTTTTTTGTGTGGCATCCCCATTTAATTAATTCTTCGGTTGTACTCAATTTATAAGATTTAAGCAAATGTTAGATATGATTCATGATCGATATACTATAAATTCTGGATGAATTTAAATAAGTACATTAATACTGAGAAATTATTGAATCTTTAGAGATTTTGAATTACGAATTTCACGTCTTTTTAGCTTGAGTGCTTGATTGATAAAATAGATTTTGACTACATTGCTAAGGCAATATAATTTATACAATATCAGTTATGACAAAGCACCAATGAGGAGTGCAGAATTACCTGTTTGGGAAGGCATTTACACCTGAGGGTGTAATAATATTAATAATGATTTCGCTGTAAATAAGTTAATATATATCTGAATTAATTCGCGTGTTTGAGAATGTTGGAATCGGTGGAAGAACCATAACGGTGATTTCTTTGATTTGTTTTTTTTGCTTCTTATTGGATCACCTGTTGTTCATATTATTAATAATTTCAATTGAGGGTCAAATGCATTCTTGGACCATGGGGACTGCTGATGCATTTATTGGCATGATATTAGTGCCTACTTTCTTTGTTTTTGTGTCCAGCCAAGGACGGGTTGGTCTGACCCTCTGTCAGATTTTCTTTTTGAAAATAAATATTTTTGTCATTTCTTTTAATCGCGCGATGTGATGATTTACAGAAGTATAAAGAGGTCGCATTAGGAGGGCCACAGCTAGATATTTCTACAGTTTCCCACACTCCTGAGAGGGTGATTTCCCACGATTCTCGTGTTCTTAGAGCAGTTTGCTGCTATGCATTGGTCTTGCTTAATGCCACCTCTGTTAGGATTTGCTGCACCCTGATACTCCCTTCTCCTGTTGGTAGGATCTGGGGATTTTTCTGAGCCGGGGGTTTTCAGGTTTACGATCCAGTTACCATCGAGGGATATCAAAAGGTAAAGGGTAGGTATTTTCGGGTACAGTACGTAAGTTAATTGTAGTTTTGGAATTCAAGATGTAAATCACGGGTATTAAACCAGAAGGATTACAGCGAATCACTCTATTTTATATCAACCTAAGTTCAGTATAGCTAAACGTAACTTTCTGTATTTCTCACCAAATACATTCTCCCAATTAAAATAAAATAAATTAAAGGAAATCATGCAAACCTGAAGATGCATATGAAACATTTTCTCAGGGAAAACAAAACTAAAATTGAAACTATAGTTAGTTAAGTCTACAAATTTATACAAACGCAAATTCAATTTTCCTTCTTATTCATTATTTTAGTAGCCTACATAAAGCATGTACATAAAACGTGTTATTCCACTAAGCCATTATATAATTTTAACAAATAGTAATCAATGATATGCCTGCCACACACAAGGTTGCACCTTTTAGTGCCATATATGATTGAATTTCTGCTCTGTATGAATTTGTAATCCTATTTTGACCTGTCTTTATCATAATGTAATAATATAATTCAATAATTGTAAATTTACGTGTTAAACCAATGAGCAGGAATTGTAAGAAAATTCATAAAATGTGTACAGTCTTGTAACGATTTAATTAATACGAATGAAAACAACATTAATGATGATAATTCTTGTTCTAAGGGGCCTAACATCTAGGTTATCGGCCCGTAATGAAATTAAATATTTTGAAATATGGATAAAAATAGCCCACTGCCAGAGTTGAAAATGAAAGTGGGTTGGATAAAACAGACAGTGAGCTCCAACAATTATGCCTTATTTGGATAAAAGGAGTAAAAGCGAGGATGATAAAACACAATAAAATAAATAAGGCATATTATACAATTAAAATACAGTAGATATGATCACAATAAAAACATAAAATAGACTAAAGCTAAACTAAAAGTCTTAAACTACTTTAAAACTTAGAACAAGAAATTCCTTGACGAACTAAAGAGCCTACTTTTCTTAATATTTAAGATTCATGCCAATGATTAATCTATATGGATCTTTCTTGAATAATAACGAAATTTCTAATTAGTTAGAAATACTGTATACCTGGCACAATGTAGCCTAATAGAGAACTACAGCTGGCAGCCCTGGTGACTGAATATATTCTTCGTTCCATCTCTTAAGGTACAGAATACAAAATTTGGTTGAAGTCCAATGGATAGCATGGACGTTCCATGCAGTTAAACAATGGATCTAAAGCGCGCGTAAAATCATGTTGGCAACAATGACATACATGTATTGGTCAGAAATAATCTGAAATAATATGATCTATTGTTGTGTCAATTTTGAATGAAATCCATTAGTTAGTATAGAAGTTACATGCATTTTAAAATTGGACCTATCAGCAGCTTAGAATCATGTTGGTAGCACTGACGTATATAAGTAACTCCGAATTAATATAGAATGTCAGGTACTATTCTTGTGCATAGTTTAAAGCTGTCGGCTTGTATACTATCTGATATATGGGTATTTGGATTAATAAAAAATGAGAGCATTTATTAACAGTTGGCAGCCCTGGTGGCTCTTAAGAATACGCTCAGTCATATCTGTTTATGTACATATACCACATACGAAATTTGGTTGAAATCCAATTGATAGTGTAGAAGTTATATGCATTTAAAATTTGGACCCATCAGCAGGCTTATAATCATTTTGGCAACACTGCCATGTATGGCCTCCTGGAAATTAAACTGCAATATTATTATCTATACGTGTGCCAATTTTGAAATAGCTCCCATTCATGCCTTCCAAGATATCCAACATGGAGCTCAAATTTCAATTGCGATTTTTCAGCAGTTGGTAACACTGACATCATTTTCAAATGTGGACGTGAGATATTCAGGTATATATCTTTACTCCTACCAAATTTTGTTTCGATTGCTGCAGCCGTTTAGGAGTTGATAGGGGGGGGGGGACACACACACAGACAGACAGACAGACAGACAGACAGAAGGGCCGACAGACACACATTTGCCCGATCTCATAAGTCTACTTTTTCCTCATTGTTGCAAAATGTGAAAAGTAGGCTAAAAATACCCACACTCCCTCATGAACCGGAGGATGAGGTCTGCTGACTGCCCGTCATCACGTAGAGTAGAACAAGGGAGAGGGTGTTAGGCACTTTGAGTGTCCTTCGCAGATCGGCCAGGTGTGTGCCACGGTGAGGTGGGCACCGCAAGTACACACGGGGGGTCTTCTCTCTTGAGCAAGTTAACTATTAATATAAGGTGCGTTCAAAAAGTAACGAGCCGGAGGCATAATTACAGAAACCAGTACCTGTATGTTAGAAGTATTGGCCCTGGCTGTTGAGGCACTTGTCCCACTGTGACACGAGGCGGTGAATGGCTGTCTCATAAAATTCCCTGGGCTGCGATGTGAACCAGTTCCGTACGTACAGCTGGACGTCGACGTCCGAGGTGAATCGTTGGCCCCACAGAGACCTTTTCCGGGGACCAAACATGGCGTAATCACTAGGAGAGAGGTCTGGACTGTTTGGAGGGTGGCCGAGAACCTCCCATTTGAATTTCAGCAGGAGTGCCGCGACTGTGTTGGCCGTATGAGGTCATGCATTGTCGTGGAGCGACCACGACGGCTATGGCGTTCACTGTCACTCGGCGGTTCTGGGTAATGAGTGCATCAGCCAGCTGGACGTTGTCATCGGTAATGCAGGGGGGTGCCCCAGACCGGTCATATTCGGCTAAGGACACCCGTCCTTCCCTGAAGCGCTTGTGCCACGCCTTGACCCTTGCAAGGGACATGCAGTGTTCGCCGTACAGTTGTGACATTCGGCGATGAATGTCGTTCCTCCTACTCCTTTTGCTGTCAGAAACCGAACAACACCTCTTTGCTGTTCGGTTGACGCCTCCATATCACTGTTTGCAATGCGACTGGCAGCGTTGTAGGATTGATGCATGCTGCTACTCGCTTTGTATCGTCACGTGACGTGCACGCGTGCCCTCTAACGACGGGCTGTGACCTTCCACGCTCTGGTCGGAAACACACCTCGTTACAAACGCCACGATTAGCCGATGTAGTCACCGGTTTGCGCAATCCAGCCTCCGGCTCGTAACTTTTTGAGCGGACCTTATATATTGCGACATCCTATACATTGTTCCTGTAATGCTTCTAATGCGTTTTCATGTATTTGTAGGCACGCTTGCTGCTGTGCGTTTCATTTCCATTTGCAATTCTGTGTTTTGTTGTTGTTGTTGTCGTGTAGCCTCCTGAGAGGCCGAGTGCAGGTCTTTCTAGTCGACGTGGGCGACCTGTGCGTCGGAATGAGAGATGAGATGAATGGATGAAAGTGGGCAAGGATGTGGAAGGAAGAGGCCGTGGCCTGTCAGAAGGTACTCTCCCAGCATTTGCCTGGTGTTGAAAATGGGAAACCACGGAAAACCATTTCAAGGACAGCCGACGGTGGGGCTCGAACCCACGCGTCTACCGAGTCAGCAGAGAGCTTGGCCCCATGACCTAACGCCGGGCTTTAGCCAGCGTAGCCACTACTGTCGGTTAATTCTGTGGTGATGTGTTGCAATATTTCGCCACATTTTCTTTAATTTTCTCATTGCCTGTTGTCAGAACTTTCCGTGGTGTAATATTCTGACAGTATTGCAATTTTCTATGTAATCTATTTTGCTATTGACTCTGCCAATATTTAAGGAGGGATGAAACGTGTTGTTGACTCCTCCTCCCAAATTACGAATTTTATATGTGCGAAGCTTCGGCTAGCGCCTTATGTTCCTTCTTAACTAACGTACTGTTTTATGAGACAGACTTGCTGTAATATTTAGCATATCCGGCCGTTCTCTAATCTGCTTTGATATAGTAACATGGTATATGGGTAGGCGCCAGTCTACTAGCTGATGGCTTGTAAACAATGAACATATAAGTATTTGGTAGAGCACAGTAGACTACTTTCTCTCGAGATGTAGGGTAACACTACCTCCAACCAGAATTCATTAGATAGGTTGGCAAAATCATATTATATCCCGTAACTAGCAATGTGATTTTAGACATCCAGTGCTTTTTATTTCGCAACTAGCAACCCGACCCGCTTCGCCCGGGAACAGTTAAGAATGCATTACGTCATAAGCGCTTTTTTTTCCCCCAATGTCAATGAACAACGACCAATATCCGTTTTACGTCTCGGCATGATGGGTTAAAATCACTGACTGGACTATTAATTAAATTATCATGGAGATGCATGTGCAACAAATTCTTGTCAGACGTAATTTAAGAATGGCGAGGTGCATGAAGCACAAATCCCGCTTCCGTCCAATCTTAACTTGACTGTGAATTTTGCGGAACGAAAAGTTCACAGGCGAAATGAAGAAAAGCCGAGTTGCACTTCCAGGGAAACTCCAAACATAACCACCCTTCTCAGAAGTCATAACTTAACACGACTCAACGGTTTGCTGCTGGCTCTGGGGCAATAGGTTCGCCCGCTAGCCAGGCTGTAACAGGGATGATAGACTCGCCCTTAGCTAGCTCGTAAACTGTCACCTCAGTAGTTGAATGGACATGGTTGAAAGAAATTAAAACGTAGAAACACATATAGTGGGCGATGTATTGATGATAGACATATGCTCTCGCGGACTTTTTTTGTAGAACTTTTCATGCTGAACAATTGTTACACTCATCGTATTTAGATATTTTTAACGGTTTGCCCAGCGCAAGCTTACAAAGCGCTCGGACGCCAGTTTTTTTTTCGACTTTTCCACTGAAATCTTTACTGCTCGGCTTCCATTTCATAAATACATTATTTTCTACAGAAATCATCCTCGAGATATCCTTTACAGAATGGTGAAAACCGCATCAAAATCCATCCAGTGGTTCTCAAGTTTACCCGTAACATCCAAGAATCGGGGACTTTGTTTTATACTAAGTAGAGATATAATGTATTTAAAAACTTACACATGTGGTGGTAGAGGGATCCGTAATAAAAGAGCTAACTTTGACTCTGGCAAAATAAGAAAACATTTTCATTTTATAGCACCAATCACTCCTTCCCTTTTCTCGAAATGCTTCCAGTGGTGAGCGTATGAACCCATTCTACATCAATGAAGTGAATATCGCGTAACACTACTAAAAAAATAGTGTTTTCAGTACACTTTCGTTGCATACATTCAATCTCGTTTTACTTCTATTGTGAAGATACAGTATATGATATAGGAATACAAAACCAATGCGACATAGAAAATACAACAGCAATCTCAAATCTCCCACTTCTTCTTATATTTTTCTCCGACTGTCGCAACAGTCCCCAAATATGAATTCCATCACGGATAATCTTCATACAGGGTGTCTTTTATGTACCTTTGGAGAATGATAGGTCGTGTAGGGGACGTATATAGAAGTAATTTGAGATAGGGAACTTGGAGTCGGAGCGGCCTCCTTAACCCCTAACATAAGGGTTGATTCAGGCCCTCCACCCTGTAAGTTAGGCAACCGACCCAAACCTAAATTGCCTTTCTCAATCCTTTAACTCTTGGCAATATTCATTACACCATGTGGCGCTGACGTAATGTATATCGTTGCGGTGCGAAAGGCCGGTGGTCCCGGGTTCGATTCCGGACTTGGGCAAAAATATTTTTGTAAATGTTATTTGTCGCATTGTAGTCACATGATACAGTCTGGGGCTACGGCAGAGAAGAGTGTGCAGTCGTTCAGTTTTAGAGAACAACAGTCAGGCAGTTGATGTAAACTACTACGTTCAGTTTAATTTCGCACGATGTACTTACTTTCTCTTGCAATTCAACCAGTAGCGGCTCGTGACTTTCTGGACTGGGGGTTCAATAGAAAAGAGCACTCACTTCAAATGGCGGACCCTTAATCTACTACAAAGATAAACAGAATACATGTGGTACCTCAAACTTCATACAGATAGTTATGAACATTACATTGAGCGATTTCAAAGACAATGAGTTTAAATCATTCGCCTCAACCAGAACTTGAACCCTGGATCAGCATTATTAGTGAAGATCAAAGTTTTCTGTTTCGATCTCTCTCTCAAACACACGCACAAACACGCACCTGTATGACAGGCTCCATCTGGTAATGAGCCTGGTTAAGAACATGCAACACTTCAAATCTTACAGCAATCGAGTATCAGATTGAAATGGCTCAAAAAATGAGGAATGGATATACTTGTAAAAGGTAAAGTTAATTTAGAAGAAAAATTCTCATGAAAGGAATTTAGATTGAAAAATACGCACAAAATGTAGTTTAGGTTCAAATTATTTACAAAATGCAATGTAGATTCAAAATACTCAACAAAATGCAATTGAAATTCAAAATATTTACAAAATGCAATTGAAATTGAGAATACGTACAAAATGCAAGTGAGGTTCAAAATACTTACAAAATGCAATTGGAATTGAAAATACACAATGAAAGTGAGATTGAAAAAGGCCGGTTCAGATTCAAAATACTCACAATGTGCAATTGAATTTCAAAATACTTACAAAATGTAATTGAATTTGAAAATGCTCACAAAATGTATGGTAGATTCAAAATACTCACAATATGGGGAAGCCCGCGATTCAAAATACTGTACTTACAAAATGCAATTGAGATTGAAAATACTTACAAAATAGAGTTTAGGTCGAAAATACTTACAAAGTGCAATGTAGATTGAAAAAACTTACAAAATGTGGTTGAGTTAAAAAAAATGTAATTTAGAGACACCGGGAGCCAATTCATAAAAACAGGGCAGGAATCCTACAGAGAAAAGGAACTATAATGAAAAGAAGGCTGATCCCACGAAGAATGTGGGACCAGGAAAGATGAGAGAAGGGCCAATGGAGGCGGGAATGGAAAAGACTCCTGAGGCCTGGAATACCCTAATACCGTCGGGGTCAGAAGACAACAAGAGTTGACCAAGAGAGGTCGACAAGAAAGAAGACAGAGAGGAGCCTGGCACAAGTAACTGGAAGCAATGCCGGACTCAGCTGGGGTCCAGTGGTCGCCAACCCACGTCCCACTATAGAGCGCGTCTACCTTAAAAGACAGTAGGCCTACGCATTAAATGGAGCGCGCTGATGCCAGATTTGCTGCATATACCAAGTTCTGCAAGGCCGGGCACATGATGTAACATAACTCGTATACAGGCGTGTTTTTACGCAAAATTCAGGAAATTTCCAAAATATTTGTTTGTTGTATATAACTGTACCTCATGCCTTGAAGCGAAGGACGGTACAATATTTAGATATGATATACCAAAGTTCAGAGCGCGATTTTAATGCACACATTATAATAATTTATAATTTTCAATTATTCATGAATATGATAATATTATAACATGTTATAATATTACATTTTCTCGAATATCTTAGGTTATAATAAATTATAATATGACATTCAATAATAATTATTATTATTATTATAATAATAAAATAATAATTTACCCAATTTTGTGTGGCCAAGTGGTGGTATGCAGCCGAAAATAAATTATTCATTTCTTGTTTCTTGAATGAGACGTTGTTCAATTTTATATAGGCTACAGTAGTTCTTTACTTGCGTCCACACCATTTCGATGGGATTAAGTTCACTGTGGTATGGTGGCAAGCAGCGAACATATTTCTCTGCTGTGATAGCCAACAGTGTCTATTACTAGGCTAGATCCTTCGGGAACATTTGGCAACAATTGCTCGGCGAACTACTTTTCATACACTACACCAGTCATTTCGTCGTGGGTGTCTGCCGTGTTATTTTGGCACATAAACGTTAACTCTGCACGAACCCTTGTTCATTCCCGGGACGAACAAAGGCCAACTTCGAGGATGGCTGAGGTAGGAATCGAACCCGCCTCTTCTCACTTTTGTCTCATGAAGTTGAGTACGCCCCGTTCCAGCCCTCAGACCAGAATTAAATTTCTTGGCAGAGCCGGGATTCAAACCCGGGCCTCCACGGTGACAACACAGTGACAGCCAAGAATGCTAGCCACTACGCAACGAGGCGGACAATTTAAAAAGAATACAAGCTCCACTTCATTTCACAGTTTAACTTCACACCATCACTTACCCTCCTTCAAATGCAGTCGGGGAGGTAGCCTACGGGCCACATTAGTAAACAAACTTCCGGTGTGTCAGCGCTGGGCGGGAGGAGTACGCAAAGTGCTATAACTTTTGAATGCTATCTGATATCGAACTCTGGTTTGTTTTAAAAACTATTTCAGACATTAATGAATATTCTTCTTGCTTAGTCACCAACGTAAAGTCAACAGCAAAAATGTTTCTGGCTACGTAACTTTTGTGTGACACCATCCCAGATTTCTCAAGCAACATTTAAGAAAAAAAAATCATAACTTTCTTATTATGAAAATAATTACTTCCCTGAGAAATAGGGTATCTTCTACCAACATCAGGCAATCTAAAAATAAATTCTTGATCTGTTGCGATCATTAGTTCATTATCCATGGCGTGATAAGTTTTCTGCAAAAATATAGATTCGCGCTAAAATATCGTTATTGTGAAAATAGGGCCATGTGTTAATTATTTGTGGCTTTTATTTTTACATCATCATAAAGAGCGGAAAATTCTCTATAAGACCATGCCGATTTTCTTATTAGATTTGTCACTTTCAATTATTGGGTAATGGCAACATCGCCGGCGTAGAAGAGGACGAAGCTAATTGCAGGACATAGGAGTGCGAGTGAGAGGCAAATACTACATTTAATTCCATACTGTCTTTTAAGGTAGAGACGCACTATAGGTGCGAGCCCCTGTGGGACGTGGAAAAAATAATCGAATTACACAGTCACTAATTTCACGCAGTTAATAGGCACAAGGAAATACTGAAAGTAATTTACGTTCCAGCTCTTGACAGTGCGGCTAACTTAAACCTGAGAAAATAGTGGAACTACAGTAGTGAGTTGGGTAACTCCGGAGCGTAACATCTAACCAGACACCTTCTTCCGCTATTTTATTGGTATTATTCAATCTAACTGAATCGTTTATTTAATTAGCCTTCAAATACAACAAAATTACGGACGCATATAAACAGTCTAATGTGGCAGCCATAGCATCCTTTCAAAAGCGCCCCTAGTGAGCACTTTCACTGTATGTTCACATTGACCGCATTATTTTACAAACACGTCAAGAGATGGCGGAGTGCATACCTTTTCCGCAACCTTGAAGGGCTTGTGCCACTGGTGCGCTGGACTAGTGAACGAATTCAGCAATCTTATTGCGCATGCGTGTGAGATACAAGCCAAACTTGTATCCACCGTTGCCTACGTTATAATACAAGGCCGGGAGATGCCGCACCGCGACTGGGGGACTATTGAGTTCAGCATTCTGCCGCTAGGATCGCATTGTAACACCCTCAATATGAGCGCACTATATGCATTTAGTATTGAGATCAGAGAATACCCGGACTATTTCATGCACATTTACAAAAGTGTGGCTTATCATACATATCTATAACTCACCGGAATATCATAAACAAGCAGTCTTTTCTTAGAGCTTCAGTACTTTCCTGTTCAGAGCCTTATTGTGATGCTGTAAAAATCGTTCATTCCTGCTCGTGCGATTGAAGGCTAGGTTGTCCAGGAGCGGTTTCGTGAAATTCTTCAAAAGGAGAATTGGAAGTTCAGAATCGTTGCTCTGGTCTCACTTAATTGTTTGACAGCACTTTTCTTTTAATAAAAGTGTGCAGTTTCTCAGTAAGTTCTTCCGCGGCAGATACTGGACAGCACGTGATACGCATTGCATAATTTGCTCTATCAACACCACAAATGATGTTTTAGGGTACCTCAGTCCTCCACGATATTGAAATCGTATGAGGCTGAGGACCGGGATTTCACTCACAGGAAGAGAAATATGTTGCAAACAACCTTCACTGCTGGTATTTTCTTCTGCTACGCGCACTATGTAGCCTGCCACCATTCCTACTGCTATGTTGGATGCAGTAGCTGGAGTTCCAAAAAATAAAAGCAAATTGTTAAATACCGTAATCGTGTTTAGGTAAAAACACAATGCAATGAAAGTTAATGGGCAGGTTAAAAATGTACCTTCAACGGAGTTTCCAACTATAGCAAGGACGTGTTCGGGAAGCTCCGGTACGAAGGCAGAATCCGTGACATGTCCTTCTTCACCTGGCTCTTGAAGTTGGTTCCTAGAAAATAACTTGGACCTTAACTGGATACTATAAGTCTTCATTCCTTAGTCCGTTTCCATGGCTCGAAGCTGCGATAATTCCAGTGTGAAGGGTAGATTCAATAGCATGGATACAAGATCTCACATCCATCATATCATTGACCCCCCCCCCCTTTCGTCTGAGGGGACTGAAAAAGAGTTCGACATCGTCACTCGATAAATTCCTCGTTAGGACATAGTGGAAGTCGATGCTTATTAAATATCGTATGCATGCCACTGAAGAGAGAGTTGTCAACTCCAGAGCGTGGTAAGTCTCTTTAGTATTTTTTTCTGAACTTTTCGGGATGTTGCTGAATGTCCTCAATGTATGGCAGTAATATGTCTGTTAACCAGTGCAGTCTTTTATCGTCCATCGCACAAAAAATCATCTTATTGCCATTTCTGAAGTGTGTGCCATGGGATGAGTTACAGACATAATGGATGTCAAACCATTTCTGAAAATGTTCCACAAAATTAATAGTCTCAAGTAAACTGCCTTTGTCATTAATGTTCTCAGAGCATACGACTTCCATACTTTTTAAGCCTGCGACAACTTCAGGTGAAAACACAACTTTGGCCCTGGAAACATTCATCTTTTCCAAATTACTAGGATAAACCACCTTCCAGGAGAGTTTCCTGACAGGTTTAATCACCAGAGTTTTCTGAAGATTATAAAGAATCTTCAAATGATCACTTGTCACATTGTTGCCATTTCCAAAGAACTCCCTATACAATTACTGCGATCGTACATTCTTGATAATGTGACTGGGATCAAAACTTATGAAGAGCGGTCGATTTTCATCAAGGGGATGTTTAATTCCATAAGTTATACGACCCCCGCGTAGCGTTTCAAACATCGAAACATTCGCTTAACAGTTGTCAGTTACAATTCTTAACACTCTGAAACCACTTTCTTCGACTACCTTCATAGCATCTAATACCAATTTTGCCAAGTGCGCTCCAGAAATAGAACATGTAAAATAAAATGACACAGGAATTCTGTAAGAAGAAGATAGTCCTTTGAAAAGAATGCAAAGTAACTTGTTGGCTAGTTTGTCTTCAATACCAAGAGTGTCTAAGTCTGCGCCACTCATGCCGAGAAGCATGTCTAAATTTCTATCGTACAAAAGCCTAGGCTTTATAGCCATTTCGTCAATGATAAGAGAGCCCACTTTTGCATTCTCGTGTTCCAGTGACTTTTCCCCTGCCATCAATCTAGCTCTGATCAATGAGGTGATGCCAGTCTCTCCTTTCGAGTACTCTACGTATGTCTTCAAAGTTTTGGGATGTGGTAGGTGCAAGATACTTAGTTCACGTAACAATCGATAGCCTGTCGGTAACCTAGTAGATAGAAGAACACAAATTGTAATTGTAGTTTCTTGGTACTTATATTTCTTCTTTCCAAATGCTTGCAGCTGTTCGAGCAAAAAAAAAAAAAAGCAACAATTGCTTTGAGGCTACCTTGTTGGGATTTATTTTGAATTGCAGACAGCTGCTTGTTATATTTCTTCAATTCAGCCTGAAGATTATAAGTTTTCTTCGTAGCTTGTGAATTACAGCGTCTCGCTTAGCAGTTTTTTTTCGTAGCACTCCGCAGTTTCTTTCGAAGTGACTTCCTAACTACTGGCCTTGAAATGGGTGAAAACTGTGTCCCTATACTTCTAGAATTTATCTCGTCTTCACAAATAGGGACAAAAGTAATCACAGTTCCTGGGCAGTCACATTTTCTTTTGGATGAAAGTGTTTCGTCAGTTTGACACTGTCGTCGATTCTGTGGTTTCCTAGCTGTGCTGTTTGTTTGTGCTGAGGGAAGTCTGTAAATACTGAAGGTACGGATTTAGGCAGAAGAAATCTTCTAGTTGTGCTCACACTGTAATTGTCTTCTCTGAAATGCCTACTACAAACAGCCGACCTTTTAGAAGGAGCCCACACACTACCTGGCTTATCACCTCGTCGAGAAACAGCTATAATCCACTTATTTCTAAATTCCTGATTGATAGGAAACGAGTGAAATGAAACTGATTTGCACATTCTCTGCCGGAACGTACAAAACGGAACACAGCAGTAAACCATTTAAAAATACTCATGTAAACAACCACTATTTGCAATGTCACTATTGAGTTAAACTGGCGTGAATGCTGGAACTAGGGTGGTACAAAGCGATCCTAGCGGTCACTGGCGGAATTTCATGGTGATTCATTTTTAGCGCAAAACAGCTTTCATTTCCCGGCCTTGTATATAGCGTAGGCAACGGTATCCACTATTCCCTTCCCTTCTAACCTCCGCTACATGTCCAATTCCTCCGCTCTACCTTACTCGCCTATTCTCTGCAGGAACGATTGGCCAAGACTAGGGGGTTCAAACCACATCTTGCGCCGGCTTCACATCATCGCGCTCGTTATCTGCATTTGAACTCGGCGCTGTTTTCTGACAAATATCTCTGTTACGTATAGGGACAAAATGCTAAATATATTGTCAAATTTAATGGGGGTTCATTGCGCCATTGCGCTATATCAAGAACCGCCACTGAATTCAACGTAATTTAAACGTAATAACGGACTTAAACAATTTAATGCTACGAAGTGCACAAAGATCGGTTAAATTTACCGAAAGTTTCAAGCTTAAAAACCTTACACCTAAAATAACATTAAAAAAATTGGGTTGGTTGCCTAACTTACAGGGTGGAGGGCCTGAATCGACCCTTATTTTAGGTTTTAAGGAGGCCGCTCCGACTCCAAGTTCCCTATCTCAAATTTCTTATATGCCCGTCCCCTACACGACCTATCATTATCTAAAGGTACATAAAAGACACCCTGTATATTAATTCATATTTCATTGTCAAGTCTCCCTCAGAAAAAAAAAAAACAACAATCAAGTAGACTCTTCTTTTCTTGACCAACTCGTTCCCTAGTTCACCAAATCACCTCTACAAAATTCCAAAGCCGTAGCAGCCATCTTGTAGGTTTTAGTAAAGCTTCTAGAGTTCTGCGTTTCACCACAATAACAGCTTCAGCCGCCATCTTGCACGATACCTATATAAAGTCTGTAGCGCATCCATTATGATACCTTCTCCATAGATTCTTTACTCCATGCTAGCAAATCAGGGTGCAGATAATAAGATACCAATACAATTAAATGAATGAATTTTCTCAGGGATGCCTCAATCACGCCTCCCTCCAACAGCTCATCGCAATCAAACAGTTTCAATTATGGTTTATGGACACGTTACAGTGCTTTGGGCAGCTGGCCCACACATTTCACAATTACTCTAAGTACAACTCAATGTATTTTAATTAACTAATATGTGATTATTTCACTTCCGTGTTTCATTTTTCGATTTGTTATACGTGTGTGCTTTTATATTATGTCTGAACATTGCCCGTGAATCCGCATTCCATTTCTATGCCATGTCATGTAGTGAAATTCTGAGGTTTTGCTTATATATGTTTAACTAATGCGTAACTATTTAATTTGGAGTCTCTGAGGTTTGAAAGTATTGCCGTGTTTTCGTTGGCTTATATGTGGTATTTTTTGTGATTTCGCTTAATTTTGTACCACAACAGGATGTCTTTGTGTGAGGCACTGTATCTGGTTTGATATGTTACAACTGAGTCTGAACTATATCCGCGGGATTATTGAACCACTGTTTAGTTTCCTGTCAGTATGTGTTCTTTTGTTTTTGAGTATATAATGATAATGTTACTGAAAGTTTGACAGTTCCTTTATATACATTAATCTTAGCGTCGTGTGTCGTGAAAGATCGACATCATCTTTTGATAAGTCTATTATTCTAGTATACTTGGCATCGAGGTTCCTATTGGTTGGTTGGTTGGTTCTTAAGTTTAGGGGCTGCGACAACGCGGTCATGTAGCCCCGTGTACTTTGGGTGTGTGTAGAATCTGTCTGATAACCGGTGTTAATTGCGATGACTGTATTAGTGTGTGTTATCTGTTTTTAATTTAAGTACTGCAACTTAGAATTTTTCAAATAGTTCCTACTTTTGCCGCCAAGCGCCACCGTCAACGACTACTAGGCCAAGTTCAGAACTTAGCTACTAGACGCCACCGCAGTCGGCTCTTGGCAACGAACGTAGAAACCTAAGAGCGTTCCTTACATTCTTAACCTATCCAATTTAGCTTCACACAGGTGCAATTAGTGGAAGGTTCTGTACCATACCATAAATCTATGACATGGGACCGCCGGCTTTACTTCCCCTCCGAAGGAAGGCATACTGAGGGATTTTTAACGCTCTTAAAAATCCGGCGGCTTCGGCCGGGTTTGAGCCCGCTATCTTGGCATAGAAGCTCAGCATGATGTTCCTATTACCAGTGTCATAAAGAAACGGAGACTTCAGTGGTATGGGCACATAATGAGGATGAACATAGAAAGACCTGCCAGAAAATATTTTGATCTTAACTCATAGGAAGAAGACCACGAGGAAGACCTAGAAAACGCTGAGTAAAGACTGTAAGATCAGACATGGAGGAGAGAGGACACAAATGGGAAGATGTCCTGGAACAGAAGATGTATGAAGATAGAAGGCGAGTGCTTGTACACCACACCCTGGAAACTGGAGTTGGGGAATGATAATGATGAAGATGATGATGACTTTCAATTTTTATGGTATTCATTGTTTGATTTCATTTTAATGTCATTTTAAGTCGTTCATTTTCTCTTATTTTTCGATTTTACGTTTCCGTTTCTCACCACTGATAATGCATAACCTTGTACGCCCCTTCACCTTCCACCCACTTCCCCTCCCCTTCCACCACTCCTATGATGTTCATGACAATATTTAAACACACATGTTCTTTACTTGGGCTCTTCTTTTAGAATCAGTTTCAAATATAGTCCTTCTTTTTATATTTCAGTAAGATTTCATTTTAATTATAATTTTTGAGTTATACTTAGTGAGTTATTTTTATTTGTATTAGTTTTAAGTTATTGAAATTAATTTAGTGATTATTTAGTTTAGGGAAAATTTCGTATTTTTTCCTTTTTTAAATATAGTAGCCTACGTCATTTGAGTTATTTTCATCTTTTTCAATTTAACTTTATGCATCCTTTTTGTGCTCTTTTGATTTCGTCGGTCTTGGCTCCGTATTTGCGACGGAGTTACGACTAACACGTCTCTGGGACCCTTTTAATTAAATTATGAGATGCTTCTCTTTTGATTTTGCCTTCTGTGATTTATTCAATTTTATTTTTATTTAAAGAAATATTCTTCTGGTTTGTTTTACAAACCCTGGCCCAGCGGTAAAACAAACCAGATCTTGATTTAACATTTATTAAAATTTCTTTCCAGTGTCTCTCACCGCGACTACGTATTATAAATTTTCTGAGCAGCACACTTGGTGCACCTAGGCGAAACCCCGCAAAAGGCGCGGAAAAATCTTAGAAGACTGCATAGTATTAACAATTATTATCGTCAACATGAATTTTGTGTTGCAATTCCTTATTAAATCATACATGTTAACGCATGAACTGAATGTTGTCTGCAGTGACTTTAATAGAACATGTCCCAGCAGCGTATATCAATAAACCGTTAAGTGTTGAAACACTCTGAAGCCAATATTGTCTTTATGCATTACCCAACTGAGTGCACTCAATTTCGTATTTGTCATCCTGGTTCTGTATGTTGCTAACACCACAAATATCGCAGTGTATCAATCTATGGGTGGTGAACAAACATATGAGGCAGTTACTCAGCAGCCAAGTTAAATTCCCTCCCTCAAATCTAAGAACGATCTGCTCTTCCAGTTTACACAACATAGACACACAGCGTTCTTGATACTAAAGATCAACAGTAATTGTTAGGCATGTTGATGTATAGGTCATCTGCCCCTACCGGTAGGAATGATAATTAGAATTAATATAAAATCTTGGCTACTTAGCTTATATACTACGTAGAAGAAAGGAACAAGAATAAAAAGAGTGATGATGATGGTGATGATGATGATGATGATAATTGTTTGGGTGATAATTACATGAAACATACAACTAAAACTAACTAGTGACTTACCAACTAAATTACTTACTAGAAGAAGTGAACAAATAAGAAAGGAAAAGAGAAATAATGGGCAGGAGGAAAAGAAAATGCCCTCAATCCACGAAGAATGAGGATTGAGGGACTTGGAAGGAAGGAGATCCAGGAAAAGCACATAGGAATGGGAAACGGGAGAGGGTCCGCCCCAAAGTCAGTGGAAAAAGGGGAATAGACGGACCCAGCATTAGGATTCCCTCGCGGTCGCCGACTCCTAAACTCACCAGCCTTGAGGATGTAGCACTCTCCAGGGTGCACAAGAAGTGGTGGGGCTACACACACTCTACCACCTTGAGGGCCTTGAGCACAAGGCAGGAGATATCATGAAAATAAAAAGAAGACTAACCCCTCTAAGAATGAGGGTATCAAGAAAGATGAGACAAGCGTCAATTAAGGTGAGAAAGTGAAAGACTCCCTAGGCCTGAGATACCCTAATACCGTCGGGGTCGGAAGAGAACAAGTGTTGACCAAGGGAGGCCGACAGGAAAGATAACTGAAAAGGAGCCCTGCACAGGTAAGTGGAAGCATTCCAAACTCAGCTAGGGTCCCGTGGTCGCAAACCCATGTCCCACAAGTTGTGACCCCCTGGGACGTAAAATGAAAGACACCCTAGGCCTCGGATACTGGTTTGAAGAGAACAAGGTATGTTGGCAGGAAAGATGATAGAGAGGAGCCCGGGACAAGAAAGTGGAAGCAATGCCAGGCACACTACTTGTGTGCCCCTGGAGGATCCTCGTGAATATCATAACATGTGAGCCATTTATAGATGGAATTATTATTTGCCAAGCATGTCACTAAAGTTAGTAGTAGTGGATATGGAATAAGAAGTCTATGCAAATATGCCAATGTTCATCAATTAGGTGGTGCATTATTTGTTTTTGTGTGGCTTTCTTTGCTAACTATGTGATTTCTTACAGGCATTGATGGCGTCACACTTAGCACAAGACGACCAGTGCCAGATCCAGTGATATTGATACTACTAATGAGATTTCATTTTCTTGAAATAGATATCACTGATTACAAGGATATAAACTAATGGATTTCTGCCAAAAAATAAATAAAGGATAACATGCAGTTTTAGGACTCCATAGTTCACTCCTTTTCAAGCTAAACAGCTTATTGTTGTTGCAAATTGCTCTGTAGTATGTTCAAAATGTTGTATAACAGAATCGTGTTTGTATCTCTGATTGAGCCAAATATATTAGCTATGTTTTACAATTTACGTTATTCTGATAGAAAAAGAGAATGTGGGAACTCGAACCCCTATTTTCAATTTAACCGCATCTTTTTGCCAAACAACATACCGGCATTATTTTAGTATTTAAATGAAGGTAATATCTGCATTCTAAGTGAACTGCCCAAGAAAACACAAATATTGAAGAAAATGGAGTGAGAAAACGTAGCTTAAAGTTGAGGTACACATTTAGAGTAAAGTGACTTCTAAAAACTTCCTGCAGTTTAGGTGGTGCCTTCGCTTTTGGATTTTAGGTCAATCTTGTGCATTCCCTGTCCCGTAAGTATCTCCTACGTTGTCTTTTCTCTGGATTAGACTGTTACAAAGCCAGATTAATCTGTGATTTATCTTCTGCACCTACGTCAGACATTGTCTATTTGCCAGGATTGATGTCATCCTTCTTTACGATGTCCAGATCTGACGCACTGACATCATTAAAGTGGCAAATACTGTATTGTAGTACAAGCTGCAGGGTCTTATGGCTTACGTACATGCTACTTACTTACTTCCCGTGTCGGAAACATACAAATGTACAGTTGCTATACAGGTACATAAAAGGGTAAAACTGTCTAATTATATAACAAGTGCCCAATACTGAGCAACATCCAAGGCGCTCGGAGTGGCTAACAGGAGATCTTCCTCTGCACAAGATGAAGGGCACAGAGGGCAATGAAGCATGTGTCTTGTGGTTTGTTCTTGTCCACATTCACAAGACGTGTCACATGTCAGATTGTCTCGGGATCTTCCGACTCCTGATCGTAACCTGTTTAGGGATTTCCACACCAACCAGCTTTCGTTGTGACCGGGTGGTAGTTCTTCAGCAGGGGTGAAGGGTCGACTTCTTCCATATTTCCAGCCTTGCCTTCTCCGGTGAGACGGTAAGCATCTCAGGACCTCAGCCGTTGCTGAGGAGGATTATATCCATGCAGTGGGAGGGCGCTGTTCTCTTCCACTCGCAGCCTCTCCCTGTTGGCAGCCACCTCTCTGCGTACACAAGGTGGTGCTATTCCAGCCAGGTAGTAGAGCTTATCTGTTGGGGTAGGTTTTAAGCAACCTGTTATCAACCTGCAGGTTTCATTCAGAGCTGTATGTACCTGTCTGGCATGAGATGACCTGAACCAAACTGGGGAAGCAAATTCAGCAGTAGAAAAGCACAATGCCATTGCAGAAGTGCGAATAGTCTCTGGATGCTAATACTATTGAAATGGCCCAGGCAAATCGTTTGTTACATACTTCACTTGTAACTTAACTACTACTTGTTAAACATTCAGGACATGTTACTAATGGCATCATTATATGTACACAATCTAAATCAAAGAGAATATTCCTAGAAGAAAAATTGAAAGCACGTACTCTCAGCTGTCCTATCGCAGACATGCGAAGATGTTTAGAGACTGGTGCCCTTAGGGACTCCTTTTCTTCTATTTTTACTGCTGAACTTTTGGTATGGTTAATTTTTATAATAAATTATTAATGGGATCCTTTTGCTATAAATGTATAATAGCTGAGGAGTTTATATACAGTAGAAATAACATGATTATTTTCAGTTTGCTTAGAACTATTAACGTGTTATAATAATAATAATAATAATAATAATAATAATAATAATATCGTATGGCCTCGGGTGCCGGGTGCAAACTTTGTTATTTGCCGCCCAGACGGCAGCTTGCATGTCGAATTTTGTTGTTCCCTGGAACGCTATGAAAGTCAAGGAGGTTAGATATCTAAGCTCCTTGACACTATAGCGCTTTCTAGTAGAGAAAGGAGGAACTTTTGTGTGGGCGAAAATTCCGAGATTAATTTTGCCATTATGAGCACGGCCTACTGAATTCAAATTGGTTATTTAACATGCCAACATCGTATGATATGCGTGCCGTGATTTTTGTCACCTTTCAAAAATCACTTATCATGGCCAGGAGTGAACCTGCAAGCCTGGGGTTGGTAGTCCAACACGATAAACACTTACCCACCGTGGCAAGCTATTAACGTGTTATTTCCTAGAAACACGTAATTTTCTTCTTTTTATGTACGCGACTTGGAACCCATCTTTCATATCACAACAATGAATACGAATACACAAAATAACGATCTATCTTTCACATGGTCTCATAATAAAGGAATAAATAATTCCTCTTTAGCCAAAAAGAAAACTAACTTCCGAGAACGAGAAGTAGTGTCTTTAAAATGTTCCCGCGCTTTGGATGAACAAGTATTGAAATATGAAACAAGAAATATCAAGGCGACGCGACGGCAGCTGAAAAGCGTGCGCACCGATCATTAAAGTAAATATATATGAGCTAAACAACAAGAAGTCAATGCACTGTATATATTTCTGCAAACTAGAGAAGATACTTTCAAATGAGACAAAAAGAATTGAAAATTTTCTTGAAAATGACTAATGATGGGGGAATAAGTACCATAACTAGTGGTTTGCAAATAGGGTGAACCTGAAATATATGTTCGTTGGCTCCTCAGTTTAGGGGCTGCGATAACGCGATCATGTAGCCCCGTGTGCTTTGGGTGTGTGAAGAATCTGTTTGATAACCGGTGTTAATTGAGATGGCTCTATTGGTGTGTGTTATCTGTTTTTTTTTTATTCAAGAAAGGACTGCAGACATTCAATTTTCAAATAGTTCCTACTTTTGCTACCAAACACCACCGTCAACGACAACTAGTTCTGAACTTGGTAACTAGATGCCACCGAAGTTGGCTCCTGGGGACGGACGTTAGAACCTAAGAGCGTTACTCAAACCTAACCTATAATTTAGCTTCACACAAGTGTAATTAGTGGATTTAGTGATAGTCGATGTTCCTCATACAGGCTATATATATATATCTTGATTATATCGTGCTCGCCAGTTTCCATTTTCTTGGACGGATCCATATATTCTTCTAAGAATTTTTCTTTCCCACGTATCCAATGCTTCCTCTCCTCTTTTGGTGAGTACCCACGTTTCACTACCATGGGTAACAACTGGTCTTATTATTGGACGATATATTCTCTTTTTGATCTTTGGAGAGATCATGCGTGTCTTAAGTACTTTCAGGAGGCTATAAAGGTACTTTTACATGCCATAAATCTATGACATGGGACCGCCGGCTTTACTTCCCCTCCGAAGGAAGGCATACTGAGGGATTTTTAACGCTCTTAAAAATTCGACGACTTTGGACGGGTTTGAACTCGAGACCTTGGGCATAGAATTTCATCATGCTACCAGCTACGCCACCGAAGCCGGTAACAAAAGTAACATAAGTGGCGGTAGTGAACGCTACCCTGATTCAAGAGAACAGAAAGAAATGGCATAAAATACCATGTTTGTAGCGATAGGGGACAAATGTAACGCTCCATCTTTATTAACCTATTTAATGTGTAGCTAACTAAGGGGCAGTCAAATTCATATGCGACTACTGTAAGGCTCGTATCTTTTATTATTATTATTATTATTATTATTATTATTATTATTATTATTATTATTATTATTCCATTTGTCTCGTTTATATTTGACTTTATCTGTCCCGTTTTTATTTTACTGCATCTGCCTCGTTTTCATTTGATTGTCCCTTACAGTAATCATTTTCACTATCATTATTATTAGAGTGAGATAACCTCTATTTTCCAACCCATACTCAAAAAATGCCAGCATGCGTTCATTTGCCAGATCCTGGAGAATGGTTGTAATTGGAACATAACCACTTATCTTCTAATGAAGACCTCACGAGTCGACGTGACAAAATACCCACGAAGCATTAAATTGCGGTACTCCCGGTAATCAGAGTAAATTAATCTCTTTCTTTGAGTTAGGAACAGCTCATATTTGGTTTGCTTTGCACAACGAGATAATGAGTTTATATATTCTCTGTCTTTAAGGGCATTAGAGATTCTGACTACAAAACAAAATTACATATAGAGTTGAATGTCAGCGTGTTCTGCTGGATAATTAGAAAATTGTGAAAAAATAATGAAAAGCATTAATTAATGTATTCATGGTTCTAAAATGTAACGCTGTAGAATGTAGAGTAGGATTATTTCAGATAAGACTAGATATGTTCTTAATATAGAAGTATTGTTCTCATTTTAATAGCTTTAAACCTCCATGGAGTTTCGGTATGATACTAAACAATGTTGTTAGGCATCTCACTTTAGTACCATTGGGTTCTGAAATATTATTTCCAGAGGCTCCACAGTTGAGCGACCATTTTTGAATTGTACTTACTGTAATGCTTATTACTCGCCCTCTTCCCTTAGGATGACAGACATTTGATGATGATGATGATGATGATAATAATAATTGTTGTTTTAAGGGGACTAACATCTAGGTTATCGACTCCTAAAGGTCTGGGTGATAGCGAAAATGACAATGAGATGGAAACTATAACGAAAATTAAGTGAGACTGAAAATACTTACAAAATGGAACTCAGATTGAACCGACTCACAAAATGTAGAGCGGGAATACTTACAAAAGGTGATTTAGACGGAAAATACTCACAAAAGGAATAGATTGAAAATTACGCAAAAATTGAAGTTTTAGGTTCAACATTTGTACAAAATTCAATGTAGATTCGAAATGCTTACAAAATGCAAATGATTTCAAAACACTTACAAAATGCAAATGAGGTTGAAAATACGTACAAAATGCAATTGGAATTCAAAATACTCCACCTACTTTACATTCAAAGACTTAATAAAAATCAATTTAGATTGTCAATCCTTACAAAATGCAATTGAGGTTGAAAATAATCGCAAAAAGCAATTTAGATTGAAAATATTTACAAAATGCAGCTTAGCTTGAAAATACCTACAAAATGTAGTGTAGATTAAGAAAATTCGCTAAAGGTAATTTAAATACACGGGGAAACAATGCACAAAAACAGTGCGGAATCTTAAAGAGAAAAGGAAATAATAAGGAAAAAAAAAAAAAACAACACTATGAGGTCTGACCCCTCGAAGGATGAGGGATCAGGAATGATAAGACAAGGGCCAAATAAGACGGGAAAGTGAAAGATTCCCTAGACGTTGGATACCCTAACACCGTCGGGGTCAGAAGAGAAGAAGAGTTGACCAAGAGAGGTCGACAGGAGCCCGGCACAAGTAAGTGGAAGCAATACCGGACTCAGATGGGGTCTCATGGTCGCCAACCCACGTCCCTCTATATGTGAGTCCCTACAGACTGCAGACTTACAAACTAGAAGATACAATGGTAATCAAACAAAGAATAAGGCAAATAAAGGACAGGAAGAAATGAAATGCCCTCAACCTTCGAAGAATAAGATTGAGCGACTTGGAAGGTAGGAAAGCCATGAAAGACAGATGGGGAAGGGAAAGAGGAGAAGGTTATCCGCAGAGGCAATGGGAAAGGGGAAAAAAATCGTACCCAGCTCAAAAATCCCTCGGGGTTGCCAACTCCCGAACTCACCAGCTGTGAGCCCTTGAGGGTGTAGCACTATGCTAGAGTGCACCATAAGGTGGACTAAATGTTGAAGCCTTTGTCAACAGGTACTTTGAGGGAAATTTATTCTATGAAGTATTTTGTATGTTTTTTTCTTTCATCATATATCTCTGTCAGTGATAAATATGCTGAGACATTACCAATACATTTCTATTTGACGATACACGCTAATTATAGTATTGAATTATATTACATTTGCTGGCTCGGTAATGTAAATCTAGATAGGAATTAAAAGATCGTTAATGTTACAGATCGTCACTACTATCTGATGGGAATACTGGCATTGGATAACAGAATGATATCAATGTTAATTTGCATAATTATTAATTCCAGTGAGCGATCAGGATGTACGGAATGTAATTGCGTAGCCAGAATATCAGCCCGGAATATGGAAACGATTGAAATGAGGATAAAGAAAAGCATGGAGGTCACACATTAGTCTAATTGCTGCTGTTGATGATATTTGTTATTTTAAAAGACCTAACATGTAGGTTATCAGCCCTTAATGACACGATTGCGAAAAAAGAGACGATAATTGTTGTTCTAAAGGGTCTAATGGTTTAGATGATTGTGAGAAGGACGAAATGAATAACTACAACTAATGCTAAACAGTAACTTATACACAAAAAGAAGAAATTCGCAAAACACGAATAAGGGAAATAAAAGAAACTAGATGAAACCCGTCAAAACTTGACGGACAATGGAAAACAAAATTACTGAAGAAACTTCTTATATAAGTTACATTCTTTGTACGATTACTTTTTAGCACTATTGCAACTTTAAGGGCGTCAAAAGATAGCTCTCAGCATTGCAATATATTGCTGGTCATGACTGAAAACGTGATGAGGTCATCATCATCTTGCACAGTTTCCAGCCACTGGCCGGGTCTTGTTTGGAACACAAGTCTCTCCAACGTCTTCTGTCTTCCCACCATCTCTCAGCCTCCACCCTTGTCCAGTCTTCTCCTCTCTTCTTCACGATTTCTTCCTCCCCCTTCAGCCACCTGTCTCTCGGTCTCCCTCTTGGTCTCTTTCCTTCCCACTTCGTCTCGTGTATCCTCCTGGGTATCCTCTTCTCCTCCATTCGTTTTACATGTCCATACCATCTAAGTCTAGATTTCCCTATACCAGTCTGTAATGGTTCATCCTTCATTAATTCTCCGGTCCTCTCATTTCTTATTCTGTCCATCTTTGTAGCTCCAATACTGCTTCTCAAGAACCTCATCTCACTGGCCTGTAGTTTGCTCTTCTCCCTTCCTTTCATAACCCAGGTCTCCGAGGCATACGTCAGGATAGGGACATAGTACGTCCGATATATGATCTTTTTGCTGTTCTGAGAGTCATTCTTGCTCCATAACATGCTTCTCACACTCCTCCGGAATGCTTCTGCCTGTCTTTCCCGCTCATTTATTTCTCTATCGTTTCTTCCATTCTCTTGTATCAGGCTTCCCAGATACTTGAAACTCTCCACTTCCTTCAGCTGTTCCCCACCAATTGTTTTTCCTGTTGTGGTTCTTTCCTTCTTCCTTGTTGTGATCACCGTCTCACTCTTATTTATGCTAAATTTCATCTCATAACCTTGTATTATTCCTTCCCACACGTCCAACTGTTCCTGTACCTCCTCCTCCTTGTTTCCCCAAATCATCAAATCATCTGCAAGCACCATTGCTTTCATCTTTCCTTCCCCAATTGCTTGTGCCACTCGGGTCATTATGTCATCCATCACCACATTGAAAAGTAACGGTGACAGTGCACTTCCTTGTTTCAGGCCGTTTCTCTGTTCCAACCAGTCCGATCTCTCTCCTCCCACTTTCACACAGCTCACGCTTCCCTTGTACATCTCCTTTATCTTCCATATAGTCCATTTTTATATTCCTCTATCCTCCAGGGACTTCCATACTTTGTTTCTGCATACACTGTCATATGCTTTCTCAATGTCCAGGAAGGCCATCAGTAGATCTGTTCCATACTCATAGTGCTGTTCTTGTAACTGCCTTACAGCAAAAATCAAATCCACTGTGGACCTTCCTGATCTGAAGCCATGTTGTTCTTCCCTCATCCCTCCTTCTATCCTTGTCCTAATTTTCCTTTCCAAAACTTTCTCAAACAACTTTGCACAATGACTCATCAGTGTTATTCCCCGATAGTTTCTGCATTCTGTTCTACTACCTTTCTTGAAGATCGGGACAATTATTCCCTTTTTCTAGTCCTCTGGGGTCTTCCTTTCCTTCCATGCTGTCTTCATCACTCGGTACAACCATTGTATCCCCATCTCTCCTGCTGCTCTCACCATCTCCACACTCAACTCATCCACACCCGGTGCCTTCCCTCCTTTCATCTTCGTCACTGCATCTTCCACTTCTTTCCATGTTAAGTCCTTTTCTGTTTGCAGTTCATCTACTGTACCTCTTCCCCGATTTCTTCCTCCTCGCCGTGGTTTCCATTTGGGTTCAGGAGTTCTTCAAAATATTCTTTCCACATTTTCTTCAGTTCTTCCCTATTTTCTATCTCTTGTCCCCTTTTGTTCACCATTCTAACATAATCCGTAGGATCCTTCCTCCTCTTATTCTTTACCATCCCAAACAGGACCTTTTTGCACCTTCACTATCCTGCTGGTCATGACTGAAAACGTGATGAGGTAAATAGCCCAATACGTTCAAGAGTTTCTCCTTGAGCTTGATTGACTTTGATAAAGTAGGCCGAGCGAATAGGACATTGTTGCCTATTAAAAGAAAATGTACTGTACCTGTACTGTACCTGTAAGTGTTTTATCGGAAGGTGTTAAATCAAGTCGTAGGATTTGAGCTCTCTGCCTAATATTACTGCACCTATTATATCCGAATCCAAGCGATTTCTTACAATTAATATATTACCATATATGAGTCCTTGGGAAACGTTCAGATTTCTAAGAAGCATATCTACGGCTCAAACGTTCGAAGTATGTGGAGGTGAATCTCTTAATTCCAAGGAATTGAAAAATTCAATAATAGGGAAATGAAGTAGCTGGCTTTCATCTTCAGTATCCAATCTGTTAACGCTGATGTATGTGTTTGAACTACTGGATATAAGTTCAATGACTTTTAAATTAATATCATTACATTGTTGCAGCTTGGCAAATATTTTATATTCCAGCAGATCAATTTTACCCTCACAACAGTAAAGACCAAAGTAACCACGCATAGATTTTACGCAAGAGAAATACAATGTAGAACAATGTTTACATTTGATCGTCAAGGACCTTACAGTACACTGTACTGCATAATATCTGGAATTGTTTCTGAAATGGCCTATTTATATTGGATTTTAAATGTGGCTTCGTATTATTCGATAAC
Organism: Meconema thalassinum; assembly: GCA_946902985.2. Classification (NCBI taxonomy): domain Eukaryota; kingdom Metazoa; phylum Arthropoda; class Insecta; order Orthoptera; family Tettigoniidae; genus Meconema; species Meconema thalassinum. The sequence goes on from OX336392.1 coordinate 283,409,306, forward strand.
ACTATAGTGTCCTGCAATAACGGAGCCGCTAAATATTAAATGGCAAATAATACTTCCATTGCCGAAATCAACTCCGTAGTTAGACTCAGTACTCTAAACAAATAATCATTAAACAATTGTCTTATACAATGAAGTTCAACATGACCGTCCAGAGACTTTCATACTCAAGTTGGTTGGTGAGGAGAATGCGATGAGACTGATCGCTTAAAATAAATTCCTTATAATTGTTCCCGCCAGCGATTTTTTTTGCAATAGCTTGAAAACGCAGCTCAGAATGACGTTCTTCATTTTGTTATAAACAGCACGAAACTGCTCTAAATAAGCAATTTCCATCACTGTTATAGGTTATGGCAGTACATTTTGCAGGGGAACATAGAATCACTTCGCCAACTACTGGAATGACCATAGGCCTATACTCAATACTCACTTCGACAGTCACCCTAATGGAGGCAGTTTTTGAATTCTATGTCCCGTGCATGTCAAAAATCGTATTAACACATGGAGGCCCACCTATTCTTGTCTATCGCCCCGGAGAGCCGGGTTACATTTCCTGCTCTGCCAAGAAATTTAATTCTGGTCACAGGGCAAAATCAGGGTACATTCAGTCTCTTGAGGTATAACTAAGAAGAGGAAGGTTTAATTCCCACCTCGACAATCTTGGATGTGGTTTTCCATGGTTTCCCACTTCCACTTAAGGCAAATACCGGGATGGTTCGTAACTTAAGGCCTTGGCCGTCTCCTTGCCATTTACCACCTTAATTACAAATACACACAGTAACGCAGCCACACAATAACACAGGTTATCAGAGAAAATTTCACACATACACACCCAAGTACACGGGGCTGAGTGACCAAGATGTCGGAGCCCATCAAACGAATTATATTTGCAAAGTGTCTCTCATGGCGAAAGCAATTGTGGACACGCGCGAGTGCCTGGAAAACTACTTTTTTCTTTAAAAATTTAAGAGTATATCGACGATGCATAATTATAACTTTTAGTCTAGGACGCTAATAACTTGACCACCGAAGCATTGGGAAGAAATTGCAATATTAAGGTACATAAACAACCTAGCCTACACATTCAACTGTCGGTTAATGTTCCTCAACATTTCCCTTCTTAAATATTCCCCTCCTTTATAATTTTCCGTCACGTGAAAACATGCCATGTCTTGTGTTTTAAATATATCTATGCAATGGTGTTGCCATCTGCTGTCAGTTAATGGAACTATATGGGCGATGTACTGCCATCTGTTGTCAGTTATAGGAACTGATTGCAGATATTTAAACGGCGTACTGCGGACAACAGTTTGCTCTTTTGATCACATGCTGCAATGCAATGGTAAAACGAAAACAAAACGTATTTAGGGGGAATGTAGAAATAAGTATCTTTAACAGACATAAAACCTTACTAATACTCCTTGATTAAACAATATTTCAGTGGTAAAAAAAAAATACTGGCGAGGGCTAGGATCGGACCGGCGCTTCTTGGAACCACAGTTGGTCGCCTTAACCACATGGCTACTCTCGCACTCGTGTTTAGCAGCAGACGCAGCCATTCATTATACTCAAAAGCCGCTGTTTGAAGGAAATAATCAATTTCATTATCCAAATAAATCAATGTTGCACATTCGTATACGTTCATACTGTTATTATATTTTATTGTCAGAACTTGGTTAATGTATGTTTTCAATTACATGGAAGCTTATTAAATAACTTACATTTTAATGGACTTCTCACCGCCATTTTGTCATGACCCCAGGCGGATTGTGCGCATGCGTGAGGGACTAGAATTCTGCTATTTTCTATATTAATTTAAAAATATATCGTAATATATTTGTTTATTTTAGAGACACTCTGCAAATCTAGAGGCCAAGAGCTTTCGTTAGAGTGCTCTACGAAGTAAATCGGTTCTGTCGTTTTCTCAATCTCGTGGTAACAAAAATCACCTTACTGTTTTAAATATATAGACTAGATGAAACCCGTCAAAACATGACGGACAATGGAAAACAAAATTACTGAAGAAGCTTCTTATATAAGTTACATTCTTTGTACGATTACTTTTTAGCACTATTGCAACTTTAAGGGCGTCAAAAGATAGCACTCTCAGCATTGCAATATATTGCTGGTCATGACTGAAAACGTGATTAGGTCATCATCATCTTGCACAGTTTCCAGCCACTGGCCGGGTCTGTTTGGAACACAAGTCTCTCCAACGTCTTCTGTCTTCCCACCATCTCTCAGCCTCCACCCTTGTCCAGTCTTCTCCTCTCTTCTTCACGATTTCTTCCTCCCCCTTCACCCACCTGTCTCTCGGTCTCCCTCTTGGTCTCTTTCCTTCCCACTTCGTCTCGTGTATCCTGCTGGGTATCCTCTTCTCCTCCATTCGTTTTACATGTCCATACCATCTAAGTCTAGATTTCTCTATACCAGTCTGTAAAGGTTCATCCTTCATTAATTCTCCGGTCCTCTCATTTCTTATTCTGTCCATCTTTGTAGCTCCAATACTGCTTCTCAAGAACCTCATCTCACTGGCCTGTATTTTGCTCTTCTCCCTTCCTTTCATAACCCAGGTCTCCGAGGCATACGTCAGGATAGGGACATTGTACGTCCGATATATGATCTTTTTGCTGTTCTGAGGGACATTCTTGCTCCATAACATGCTTCTCACACTCCTCCGGAATGCTTCTGCCTGTCTCCCCCGCTCATTTATTTCTCTATCGTTTCTTCCATTCTCTTGTATCAGGCTTCCCAGATACTTGAAACTCTCCAATTCCTTCGGCTGTTCCCCACCAATTGTTATTTCCGTTGTGGTTCTTTCCTTCTTCCTTGTGTGATCACCATCTCACTCTTATTTATGCTAAATTTCATCCCATAACCTTGTATTATTCCTTCCCACACGTCCAACTGTTCCTGTACCTCCTCCTCCTTGTTTCCCCAAATCATCAAATCATCTGCAAGCACCATTGCTTTCATCTTTCCTTCCCCAATTACTTGTGCCACTCGGGTCATTATGTCATCCATCACCACAATGAAAAGTAACGGTGACAGTGCACTTCCTTGTTTCAGGCCGTTTCTCTGTTCCAACCAGTCCGATCTCTCTCCTCCCACTTTCACACAGCTCACGCTTCCCTTGTACATCTCCTTTATCTTCCTTATAGTCCATTTTTATATTCCTCTATCCTCCAGGGACTTCCATACTTTGTTTCTGCATACACTGTCATATGCTTTCTCAATGTCCAGAAAGGCCATCAGTAGATCTGTTCCATACTCATAGTGCTGTTCTTGTAACTGCCTTACAGCAAAAATCAAATCCACTGTGGACCTTCCTGATCTGAAGCCATGTTGTTCTTCCCTCATCCCTCCTTCTATCCTTGTCCTAATTCTCCTTTCCAAAACTTTCTCAAACAACTTTGCACAATGACTCATCAGTGTTATTCCCCGATAGTTTCTGCATTCTGTTCTACTACCTTTCTTGAAGATCGGGACAATTATTCCCTTTTTCCAGTCCTCTGGGGTCTTCCTTTCCTTCCATGCTGTCTTCATCACTCGGTACAACCATTGTATCCCCACCTCTCCTGCTGCTCTCACCATCTCCACACTCAACTCATCCACACCCGGTGCCTTCCCTCCTTTCATCTTCCTCACTGCATCTTCCACTTCTTTCCATGTTAAGTCCTTTTCTATTTGCAGTTCATCTACTGTACCTCTTCCCCGATTTCTTCCTCCTCGCCGTGGTTTCCATTTGGGTTCAGGAGTTCTTCAAAATATTATTTCCACATTTTCTTCAGTTCTTCCCTATTTTCTATCTCTTGTCCCCTTTTGTTCACCATTCTAACATAATCCGTAGGATCCTTCCGCCTCTTATTCTTTACCATCCCAAACAGGACCTTTTTTGCACCTTCACTATCCTGCTGGTCATGACTGAAAACGTGATGAGGTAAATAGCCCAATACGTTCAAGAGTTTCTCCTTGAGCTTGATTGATTTTGATAAAGTAGGCCGAGCGAATAGGAAATTGTTGCCTATTAAAAGAAAATGTACTGTAGGCTACCTGTAAGTGTTTTATCGTAAGGTGTTAAATCAAGTCGTAGGATTTGAGCTCTCTGCCTATTATTACTGCACCTATTATATCCGAATCCAAGCGATTTCTTACAATTAATATATTACCATATATGAGTCCATGGGAAACGTTCAGATGTCTAAGAAGCATATCTACGGCTTAAACGTTCGAAGTATGTGGAGGCGAATCTCTTAATTCCAAGGAATTGAAAAATTCAATAATAGGGAAATGAAGTAGCTGGCTTTCATCTTCAGTATCCAATCTGTTAACGCTGATGTATGTGTTTGAACTGCTGGATATAAGTTCAATGACTTTTAAATTAATATCATTACATTGTTGCAGCTTGGCAAATATTTTATATTCCAGTAGATCAATTTTACCCTCACAACAGTAAAGACCAAAGTAACCACGCATAGATTTTACGCAAGAGAAATACAATGTAGAAAAATGTTTACATTTGATCGTCAAGGACCTTACAGTACACTGTATTGCATAATATCTGGAATTGTTTCTGAAATGGCCTATTTATATTGGATTTTAAATGTGGCTTCGTATTATTCGATAACACTATAGTGTCCTGCAATAACGGAGCCGCTAAATATTAAATGGCAAATAATACTTCCATTGCCGAAATCAACTACGTAGTTAGACTCCGTGCTCTAAACAAATAATCATTAAACAATTGTCTTATACAATGAAGTTCAACATGACCGTCCAGAGACTTTCATACTCAAGTTGGTTGGTGAGGAGAATGCGATGAGACTGATCGCTTAAAATAAATTCCTTATAATTGTTCCTGCCAGCGAAATTTTTTGCGATAGCTTGAAAACGCAGCTCAGAATGACGTTCTTCATTTTGTTATAAACAGTACGAAACTGCTCTAAATAAGCAATTTCCATCACCTGTTATAGGTTATGGCAGTACATTTTGCAGGGGAACATAGAATCACTTCACCAACTACTGGAATGACCATAGGCCTATACTCAATACTCACTTCGATAGTCACCCTAATGGAGGCAGTTTTTGAATTCTATGTCCCGTGCATGTCAAAAATCGTATTAACACATGGAGGCCCACCTATTCTTGTCTATCGCCCCGGAGACCCGGGTTACATTTCCTGCTCTGCCAAGAAATTTAATTCTGGTCTCAGGGCAAAATCGGGGTACATTCAGTCTCTTGAGGTATAACTAAGAAGAGGAAGGTTTAATTCCCACCTCGACAATCTTGGATGTGGTTTTCCGTGGTTTCCCACTTCCACTTAAGGCAAATACCGGGATGGTTCCTAACTTAAGGCCTTGGCCGTCTCCTTGCCATTTACCACCTTAATTACAAATACACACAGTAATGCAGCCATCACAATAACACAGGTTATCAGAAGAAAATTTCACACATACACACCCAAGTACACGGGGCTGAGTGACCAAGATGTCGGAGTCCTTCAAACGAATTATATTTGCCAAGTGTCTCTCATGGCGAAAGCAATTGTGGAGACGCGCGTGTGCCTGGAAAACTACTTTTTTCTTTAATATCGACGATGCATAATTATAACTTTTAGTCTAGGACGCTAATAACTTGACCACCGAAGCATTGGGAAGAAATTGCAATATTAAGGTACATAAACAACCTAGCCTACACATTCAACTGTCAGTTAATGTTCCTCAACATTTCCCTTCTTAAATATTCCCCTCCTTTATAATTTTCCATCACGTGAAAACATGCCATGTCTTGTGTTATAAATATATCGATGCAATGGTGTTGCCATCTGCTGTCAGTTAATGGAACTATATGGGCGAATTACTGCCATCTGTTGTCAGTTATAGGAACTGATTGCAGATATTTAAACGGCGTACTGCGGACAACAGTTTGCTCTTTTGATTACATGCTGCAATGCAATGGTAAAACGAAAATAAAACGTATTTAGAGGGAATGTAGAAATAAGTATCTTTAACAGACATAAAACCTTACTGTTACTCCTTGATTAAGCAATATTTCAGTGGTAAAAAAAAAAACTGGCGAGGGCTAGGATCGAACCGGCGCTTCATGGAACCACAGTCAGTCGCCTTAACCACATGGCTACTCACGCACTCATGTATAGTAGCAGACGCAGCCATTCATTATATTCAAAAGCCGCTGTTTGAAGGAAATAATCAATTTCATTATCCAAATAAATCAATGTTGCACATTCGTATACGTTCATACTGTTATTATACTTTATTGTCAGAACTTGGTTAATGTATGTTTTCAATTACATGGAAGCTTATTAAATAACTTACATTTTAATGGAATTCTCACCGCCATTTTGTCATGACCTCAGGCGGATTGTGCGCATGCGTGAGGGCCAAGAATTCTGCTATTTTCTATATTAATTCAAAAATATACCGAGAGGGAATGTAGAAATATGTATCTTTAACAGACATAAAACCTTACTAATACTCCTTGATTAAACAATATTTCAGTGGTAAAAAAAATATATATATCGGCGAGGGCTGGGATCGAACCGGTGAACCTTGGAACCACAGTCTGTCGCCTTAACCACATAGCTACACGCGCACTCTTGGTCGACGGCAGACGCAGCATTTCTTTATCATTAAAAGCCGCTGTCTGAAGAAAATAATCCATTTCATTATCCAAATAAATCAATGTTGCACATTCGTATACGTTCATACTGTTATTATATTTTACTGTCAGAACTTGGTTAATGTATGTTTTCAATTACATGCAAGCTTATTAAATAACATACATTTTAATGGACTTCTCACCGCCATTTTGTCATGACCCCCAGGCGGATTGTGCGCATGCGCGAGGGCCTAGAATTCTGCTATTTTCTATATTAATTTAAAAATATACCGTAATATATTTGTTTATTTTAGAGACACTCTGCAAATCTGCATGCCAAGAGCTTTCGTTAGAATGTCTTACGAAGCCAATCGGTTAAGTCGTTTTCACAATCTCGTGTGTACAAAAAACAGCTTAGTGTTTTAAATATATAGAAGATAGATGGTGAAAAGAAAAGCTTCCAACTCTCGAAGAATTAGGATTGAGGGACTTAGAAGGGAGGAGAGCCATGAAAGGCAGACGGGAAAGGTGAAAGAGAAGAGGGTCCGTCTCAAAGGCTATGGAATACAGGGAAAACAATCGGACCCAGCTCAGGAATCCCTCGGTTTCACCAAATCCTAAATTCACCAATTGTGAGCCCTTGAGAGTGTAGCACTATCCAGGGTGCACCATAAGTGGTGGGGGGCTAGATACACACTGCCTCCTTGAGGACCTTAAGCCGAAGGCAGGAGATGTCATCAAAAGAAAATCAATTGGTCTAACCCCTCTAAGAATGAGGGATCGGGTAAGATGATGATGATGATGATGATAATTGTTGTTTTGAGGGGCCTAACATCTAGGTTATCGGCTCCTAATAGTTTTCCCCCAGGGGCTCACATCTAGTGGGTTGTGGGTTGGCGACCACGGGGCCCCAGCTGAGTCCGGCATTGCTTCCACTTACTTGTGCCGGGCTCCTCTCTGTCTTCTTTCCTGTCGACCTCACTTGGTCAACTCTTGTTCTCTTCCGACCCCGACGGTATTAGGGTATCCGAGGCCTAGGGAGTCTCTTCCTTTCCCGCCTTAATTGGCCCTTGTCTCATCTTTTCTGATTCCCTCCTTCTGCGAGGGGTCAGCCTTCTTTTTCTTTTCATGTTATCTCCTGCCTTCTGCTTAAGGCCCTCAAGGAGGCCGGGTGTATGTAGCCCCACCACTTTTGGTGCACCCTAGATAATGCTACACCCTCAGGGGCTCACGGCTGGTGAGTTCGGGAGTTGGCGAACCCGGGGGATTCCTGAGCTGGGTCCGTTTTCCCCCTTTTGTCACTTACCCTTGGGGGCGGACCCTCTCCTCTTTCACTTTCTTATCTGCTTTTCATGGCTCTCCTTCCTTCCAAGTCCCTCAATCCGCCTTCATCGAGGGTTGAGGGCATTTCTTTTCCTCCTGTCCTTTATTTGCCTTATTCTCCTTTAGTTTTCATTTTCTTCTTCTAGTATGTAGGTTAGTAGTAAGTTTTAGTTTTAAGTTCGCTTTTCAATTTCATCTTCACGATCACCCAAGCCATCAGGGGCCGATAACCTAGATGTTAGGCCCCTTAAAACAACAATTATCATCATCATCATCATCCTAATAGTTTGGGTGATCGTTATCCATGCTAATATATAAACATGAGAAGGTGTGTGTCTGTCTGTGAGTCTGTGTATCTGTGTGTTACTCAATCACGCAAGAACCACTGGTCCTATTTAAATTAAATTTTGCATGGATGTAGCTGATTTACCAGGTTAACATACAGGCTACTTTTGATTTCGATATTTTGCACTATTTAAAAATTGTGACCATTTTAGTGACGTCACTATACCCTTTTGTTTCAAAATTTCATATTGCCGTTTCAAATAAAAAGAGAACGCTAAGAAATAGCAAACTTTTGATGGCATACACGAGGTTTAAAATTTAATTTTCTATCCGAAAGGTCCTTATCACTTCACGTGTCTCTCCAACGGTTAGCGAGTAAAAGCTAAATTTATGCTATAAAACACGGCCAACGCCGAGCGATGTTCGTCTATGTCATTCCTTACATTACCTGTTTTATTTATAGAGGTGGTTTGTGTGGTCTGAAACGGGGCGTGATTTTGAGTCTAATTTTATACTCTTTGTGCCGGTTATTGTAGGTGAGTATTTGGATCTTTACGCTGTTTTACAATGTTATAGTGCTTCCTACTTTGCACAGTACGCTTTCTTACTTTTTATAGATTTGTTTTGTTAACTGAATATTTCTGTTGGCCAATATTTATCTGCTTCTTGTCGTTTTTTACCATGATCAGAAACCCAAATTCACAGACGAATGTGTCGAAGTCTACCGACTGTCACATTAGTTTATTTAGTAGTCATAATTAATCTTACTGCAGAACTAAGCATACTTATTTCAATAAAGTTGGTATTTTGCCTTTCACGGCCAATAAAACCCCGCACAAACACGGCGTAAACCTAGAAAGGTTGCTGAGTTTAAATTTCTTGGCCCTGAAATTCAATATACAATCATTTTGGAAGCCTTTATAGGGAGGTGAAAGACTGTTTTAGCGTTTAGCTCTCGCAGTAAAGTACCAGAGGTGCTCTAGATAAGAATTGAGGTATTGCGCAGTTTGCTACTCCTTTGGTGGTCCGTAAATAGACCACAAGAGCTCACTGATGAACCATCTCGGAGTTACTAGGCGAAATCTCACACAAGACTCGCCATAAACTTAGAAAATTTGCTGTGATTAAAACTGATTTTGTTATTATTACTTGGGATGATTAAAGTTTGTTTAGTTACTGTTACTCTTTATCATGACATGATACGTAGTTTCCGCAATATTACTTACTGCGGATATGACAATTGCTACCAAGTTTGATGTATTTTGAGCATACTGTTCATATGTTTAAATATAGTATGAAGACGTTAAACAATAGGTGTTCAATATTTAAGAATGGTTATTTAACTTTTACTACATATAAAATTATATTTATTTCCAATATATAAACGCAATTTCCTACCTACAAAGCGGAGTCAGACAGGTTTTTTCTCCGGGTAATCTGGTTTTCTCAGTCACTATTTCATTCCAGCAACAATCTCGACTTTCATTTAATTACATTTCATCTATCATTCATTTAATCATTGCCCCAGGGGAGTGAGACAGGCTTCGGCAGCCGGCACAGTTCATATCCTCGCTGCTAGATGGGGGTTTCATTCATTCCATTCCCTGACCCGGTCGGTCGACTGAAAGCAGGTTGTGGATTTTCACTTTCCTACCTCTGATTAAGAATGGGTGAGTGAAAATGCATGTAGTCTAGATGATGATGATGATGATTGTTGTTTTAAGGGGCCTAACATCTAGGTTATCGGCCCCGCATGTAGTCTACACATGTAGTTAGTAACATGGAAATAACATAACTTCATTGCGAATGTGTGATTATATTAATGATTTAGGCCAGCAAGTACTAAAAGCCGTTCGAAGGATGGGTACTTCAGCTAGTAATGAATAAATGATGCCATGAATTCAACTAACTACGGACTTAATATCCGACTTACATACTAACGTAAATATAACAAGATGTTCAGCAAAGAACATATAGCCTACTTTCTCCTAAATGTATGGGTATATTTATAACTCTTTGTCCTCATCCCTAAAACCACCTCTACCACCATGTAGTGTTTGTTTTCTTTTATATTGATAATTAGCCAGTGAAAAAATGAAAATCCACAACCTGCTTCCAGTCTCCGACCGGGTCAGGAATGGAATGAATGAAGCCCCCATCTAGCGGCGAGGATATGAACAAAATCAATATTATATACTTCATGATGATTGAATAACAAAACTACTAACTTATTGTAATGCATTCACGTCCGTTAATCTCTATATTAAGCCAGCCTGCAAACTTAAGAATCTATCGTTTTGGGTACCTTCCCCTTAAAATATCCGCGCCAATCACAGTAGGTTGGTGCTGCGACCTAGCAGTGAATTCATATTTATCTAGTACGCCTCTGGGTGTTCAACGAGTAGGCAGTTTAAAGTAGCCAGGAGGGAGGCGATCCAACTGGCAGTGTTTAATGATAGAGCGTACAGTCACTCGTCATGCTAGAAGGACCTTCCGGAAGTACTTTTGTACACAGCGGTGCGTCCTTCCAGCAGGACTTTGGACCCTTATGGCAAATGTTTGAACTGGCCTTCCAGCAGGACGCGTCCTTCCGGCAGTACTTTGGGTTATCAGAGCGTAATAATATTGCAGTTCTGGTACTGGGCAAACAATAAAAGTCTGTAGATATTCTAAAATATTCAATATGACTCATATTGACTAATACAATAACTGTCTCTTAACAACATATTGACTCTAAAATATATAAACGTATAAAGTATAAACGTGTTTTCTTATAGTACAGAGACTAAATAAATGTATGAGCGACGGCGCGTCCATCACTCGAGAATAAATTAAAAAAAAAAGCCTAGTTGCGTTTTTGTCAATATCCCACTGCACAGTTGCACAACTACACGTAATTTAAACTACAGTACCATGACATTTACTGATATCATAATTACTAGCAAATAACGAGCGACTCCATGCATCTCCGCTGTTTGGAGCATCGAAATAGGTAGCAAAAACATAAACACAGTCACCATTACGTATAATCGCCGCCATTACTGAACGGTCAGAGCTACCAACTTCAGACTTGCATGCGCTGATTCGTTACATTTCCCTCTATATAATGGAAAAAAGAACGGTCCTGCCAGCAGGACGCTTCGTCCTCATATAAGCAATTGAATTACGTACTCAAACGAGGACCTAACTTCCTGCCGGCAGTGCCTTGTACGTTCTATCATTAAAGGTAATCGGAGCGCGATCGTGGCTAATAGTCGAACTACCAGTATTACAAAATTGCCATACTTTAGGAGGCCAGGTATTGACACAGCGGTATATTTGGAACAATACTACCCACATAACCCACAAGAGGACAGCACCGTACAGAGACATTAAGAAGGCTGTGGTTGATAACAACGTGTATCTAATTCTTCTATTCTCCTTTTCGTAATGTCTTCTGTTTATGTGCAATGCTGGGACTGTGATTTTATTAATAAACGAGTGTATACATTAGCCTCCCCTTTGAGCTAAATGACATTTTATTCAGTATCTGTGAAAAGAGCTTGTGCACATCATTTGTAAAAGAATTCAAGGAAAAAAAAAGTCAACTGTAGCAGTATTCGATCCCCAGTCAACTGCGTGACAGGCTAACACGCTAGCCCAGAGCTAAACATATCCGTAACATCATGGCGATCTTAACTGATATATTAGTTTCAACCTGCTGGCAAATAATGACTTGAAATAAACTATTTCTTCACTGCAGTACATCTTCATTATAGATCATTTCATACAAAGTTTATATTATTGTATCAGTAGGGTATATCGCATACAACATACTAAAACTACTGAAATATAAGACAGGCTCATGAGGACAGCTGCCATCTTGTCGTGTGGCAGATACAGCTCAGCTCTTTTAAGCCAGTCATACAGAATAATATTATAATATTAAATTATAATAAATAACGGATCACGACCTTCAGGATAGCTTAAACCACCCTAGGCTTGATAATCTGAATTGGTGGGTCTTAAGCTATTGATTATAATGGTTGCATAATTCACACGGCCACCATCCTGAAATAGCAAGGCCGATGACCTTGAAGTTTGGGTGAAAGACGCGTCCTATATAAAGGTATGTTGTCACCAAATTTGGTAGAGATCGGATGATTAGTTTAGCCGTAATTTGAGTTTACGTTTTGAACGTTTGAGTGGCCGCTATTCAGTTTTGGTAAAGATGGCGGCGATATAAAGTATGACACCGAGGTGCCCTATGCTAGAGCTACCTCTGTACCAAATTTCGTTCAATTCGGTTTCACCGTGTTCGAATTGATAGGGGGGGGGGGGCAGACATTCAGAGTACACTCACTCACTCTCACACACACACACACACACACACACACACAGACTCACACACACACATACACACAGACAGACACGCAATTTTTCGCCCTGTGTTGATCTCATAAGTCTACTTTCATTTTTTGCAAAAATCGAAAGTAGGCTAAAAAGAAATAAGTAAATAAAAAGCAAAAGAAATAATAGATATGAGGAAAAGAAATGCCCTCAATCCACGGAGAATGAGGATTGAGTTACTTGGAAGGAAGAAGGGCCAGGAAAGGCAGATATGAAAGGGAAAGATGAGAGGATCCGCCCCAAAGTCAGTGGAATAAGGGAAAAACGGACCCAGCTCAGGAATCTCTCGGGGTCGCCAACTCCCAAAACCATCAACCGTGAGCTTGCCACAGTGGGTGAGTGGTCAACGTGTCGGTCTACTAACCCCAAGCTTGCAGGTTCGCTCCTGGCCGTGGTAAGTGATTTTTGAAAGGCGGCAAAAAATACGACACCATGTCATACGATGTTGGCATGTCAAAGAACCCATTTGAATTCAGTAGGCCGTGTTCATAATGGCAAAATTAATCTCGGGAGTTTCCGCCAACACAAAGTTCCTTATTTCACTGCAAGAAAGCGCTATAGTGTTCAAGGAGCTTAGATATCTAACCTCCTTGACTTTCATAGTGCTTCAAGGAACATTGAAATTCGACATGCAAGCTACCCTCTGGGTGTAAAATAACAAAGCGTGCACCCGGCAACCGAGGCCATACGATATTATTATTATTATTATTATTATTATTATTAGAAGCCTCCGTGGCTCAGGCGGCAGCACGCCGGCCTCTCACCGCTGGGTCCGTGGTTCAAATCCCGGTCACTCCATGTGTGATCTGTGCTGGACAAAACGGAGGCAGACAGGTTTTTCTCCGGGTACTCCGGTTTTCCCTGTCAAAAATTTAATTCCAGCACCACTCTCCACTATCATTTCATTTCATCTGTCATTCATTTAGTCATTGCCCCAGAGGAGTGCGTCAGGCCTCGGCAGCCGGCACAGTTCATATCCTCGCCGCTAGATAGGGGCTTCATTCATTCCATTCCTGACCCGGTCGGAGACTGGAAGCAGGCTGTCGATTTTCATTTCATTATTATTATTACCCGCCGTGAGCCCTTGAGGGAGTAGCACTATCAAGGGTGCACCATAAGTGGTGGGGCTACATAGCCTACACCCTGCCTCCTTGAGGGCCATGTGCAGAAGGCTGGGGATATCATGAAAAGAAAAAGTAGGCTGACCCCTCGAAGAATGAGGATATCAGGAAAGATGAGACAAGGGACACTAGGACTGAGTTTTTAGGCAAAAAAGACAAAATAACTTTTTTTTCTTTTACCCACATCTTATGGACACCTGTGAATCATTTCAGTAAAACAGTTTTCATGAACCGCCATTTTTAAAGGCTCAGCGACATTTTTAAATCTCCTCTGTGTAAAGAGAAGATAGAAGGCAAATCATAGAAAGTAGGCTATACTTTTAAAACTAGAAATCCTAGAAAGTCGTAGGTTAACTCAAACGAAAGGTCTCCATGCTCTTTATCTCTACTACAAAACAGTGTATTTTTCAGATTTTTTCCAAAAAAGTTTCATTGGGTGAGCCAAACTGGTTTATATAGCATGCGATTTTATAAAAATGCTTTTATCTCCAAACAACGTTTTTACGTAATCAAAATGCTCCATGTGCATGAGATATTCACCAATTTTACTAAACAAATCACTGGATATTCAGAAACACATGTCTTATAAGATAACATTGCAATATCTCCAGCCACTTTCTAAATTACAGACCAAAAAATAAAATAAAACTATGAAAAATTATCAAAATTCATAAAACATGATGGCGCATCAAGAAAAAACTAATCTGACAGCATACATGTATCACTTTCCTGAAATGTCTCAATATTATAATATTTAGAATAGTTTAATGTAGGCCTATATGTAATGAAAAAAAATATCCTCTCGGCACGCCGGAAGGCGGAGGTAGATTTCACCGGACAAACTAGGGGATAGGCTATAATAGGCAAAATAAGCAGGTTTTCGTAGGAGGATCAGACCTCATTTATTGCGAGAGAGTATTTTAAAATTGGCGGTTAATTAACTTTTTTTTCGTCTTTCTATGCATATTTTGAACATTTTATTGTCTTATGGGGATGGTAACCTTCTTGTCATTTGGGGTTCATTTTTAGCCTACTTTTCACATTTTGCAAAAATGAGGAAAAAGTAGACTTATGAGATCGGGCAAATGTGTGTCTGTCTGTCTGTCCTTCTGTCTGTCTGTCTGTCTGTCCTTCCGCCTGTCTGGCTGTGTGTGTGTGTCCCCCTATCAACTCCTAAACGGCTGCAGCAATCGAAACAAAATTTGGTAGGAGTAAAGAAAGATCTATACCTGAATATCTCACGCCCATATTTGAAAATGATGTCAGTGCTACCAACTGCTGAAAAATCGCAATTGAAATTTGAGCTCCATGTTGGATATCTTGGAAGGTATGAATAGGAGCTATTTCAAAATTGGCACACGTATAGATAATAATATTGCAGTTTAATTTCCAGGAGGCCATACATCGCAGTGTTGCCAAAATGAATATACGCCTTCTGACAGGTCCAAATTTTAAATGCATATAACTTCTACACTATCAATTGGATTTCAACCAAATTTCGTATGTGCTATGTGTACATAAACAGACATGACTGAACGTATTATTAAGATCCACCAGGGCTGCCAACTGTTAATAAATGCTCTCAATTTATTTTATCCAAATACCAATATATCAGAAAGTACGCCAGCCGACAGCTTTAAACTATGCACACGTATAGTACCTGACATTCTATATTAATTTGGAGAAACTTATATACGTCAGTGCTACCAACATGATTCTAAGCCTGCTGAGAGGTCCAACTTTAAATACATGTAACTTCTATACTTGCATATTAAGGCTTTCACGGCCAGGATTATTATATAAACAATTCATGCTTTTGGGCTAATGCCGTGTGTATTTTTAATACACACGGCATTAGCCCAAAAGCATGAATTGTTTATATAACTTCTAAACTATCATTTGGATTTCAACCAAATTTCGTGTGTGCTATGTGTACCATAACAGATATGTATATGCCGATTCTTAAGAGTAACCAGGGCTGCCAACTGTAAGTAAATACTGTCTCTATTTTTGTTACCCTAATATCAATATATCAGAAAGTATGCAAGCCAATAGCTCTAAACTTTGCACACGTATAGTACCTGGCATTCTAGATTAATTTGGAGTAACTAATATACGTCAGTGCTGCCAACATGATTCTAAGCCTGCTGATAGATCCAATTTTAAAATGCATGTAACTTCTTTACTAACTAATGGATTTTATTCAAAATTGACACAACAATAGATCATATTATTTCAGATTATTTCTGATCAATACATGTATGTCATTGTTGCCAACATGATTTTGCGCGCGCTGTTAAATCCAATGTTTAACTGCATGTAACGTCCATGCTATCCATTGGACTTCAACCAAATTTTGTATTCTGTACCTTAAGAGATGGAACTAAGAATATATTCAGTCACCAGGGCTGCCAACTGTAGTTCTCTATTAGGCTACAGTATGCCAGGTATACAGTATTTCGAACTAATTAGAAATTTCGATATTACCAACTTAATTTCGTCATTATTCTAGATAGATCCATATAGATTAATCATTGGCATAGATCTTAAATTTTCAGAAAAGTAGGCTCTTTAGTTCGTTACGGAACTTCTTGTTATACTTGTGATCACACTGTCCTTATGCAAGGTTTGGAACTGATGTGTAACTATCTAACAGTCTGTTACTTCTTCACGCAAAATTTTATCTCCCGCAGGGATGTTGGTTGGTTCCTCAGTTTAGGGGCTGCGACAACGTGGTCATGTAACCCCGTGTACATTGGGTGTGTGTAGAATCTGTCTGATAAACGGTGTTAATTCTGATGACTGTATTAGTCTGTAATTCAGGTAAGGTCTGCAGACGGTCAATTTTAAGTAGTAGTACCTAATTTTGTACTAAATACTACCGTCAACGACACCTAGCTGTGAACTTGGCTGCTAGATGTCACCGCAACCAGCAACTTGCAACGAACATTGTAACTTCCCCTCCGAAGGAAAGCATGCTGAGGGATTTTTAGCGCTCTTAGAAAATCCAGCGACTTTGGCCGGCTTTGAACCAGCGACCTTGGGCATAGAACTTCAGCATGCTACCAGTTAGCCGCTTCCCTCATAGTCAGATGAAACAAGAAGTTCCGTGACGAACTAAAGAGCCTACTTTTCTTAAAATTAAGTTTCATGCCAATGATTAATCTACAGTATAAGAACCTATCTAGAATAATGACGAAATTAAGTTGGTAATATCGAAATGTCTTAATTAGTTCCAAATACTGTATACTAGGCATAATGTAGCCTAATAGAGCAATACAGTTGGCAGCCCTGGTGACTGAATATATTCTTAATTCCATCTCTTAAGGTACAGAATACAAAATGTGGTTGAAGTCCAAAGGACGTTACATGGATTTAGACATTGGATCTATTAGTACACGTAAAAGCATGTTGGCAACAATGTCATGCGAGTGCTGGTCAGAAATAATCTGAAATATTATATCTTTTTGTGCCAATTTTGGATGAAATCCATTTGTTGGTATAGAAGTTACATGTATTTTAAAATTGGAGCTATCATCAGGCATAGAATCATGCTGGCAGCACTGACTTATATTAATTACTCCAAATTAATCTAGAATGTCAGCTGCTATACGTGTGCAAAGTATAGAGCTGTTGGCTTGCTTACTTTCTGATATATTGATATTAGGGTAAAAAATATAGACACCATTTATTAACAGTTGGCAGCCCTGATTGTTCTTAAGAATACTCATAGTCATATCTGTTATGTTACACATAGCACATACGAAATTTGGTTGAAATCCAACTGACAGTATAGAAGTTAAATGTATTTAAAAATTGGTCCTATCAGCAAGCTTAGAATCATGTTGGTAGAACTGACGTATATAAGTTACTCCAAATTAATGTAAAATGTCAGGTAATATACGTGTGCATAGTTTAAAGCTGTCGGCTTGCATACTTTCTGATATATTGGTATTTGGATAAAAAATAGAGAGAGCAATTATTAACAGTTGCCAGTCCTGGTGGCTCTTAAGAATACACTCAGTCATATCTGTTTATGCATACATATTACATACAAAATTTGGTTGAAACCCAATTGATAGCGTAGATGTTATATGCATTTAAAAATTGGACTTATCAGAAGGCTTAAAATTATTTTGGCAACACTGTCATGTATGGCCTCCTGGAAATTATACTGAAATAGTATTATTTACATGTGTGCCAATTTTGGAATAGCTCCCTTGTATACCTTCCAAGATATCCAACATGGAGCTCACATTTCTAGTGCGTTTTTTAGCAGTTGGTAGCACTGACATCTTTTTCATATATGGGCCTGAGATATTCCGGTATACATCTTTACTCATACTAAATTTGGTTTCGATTGCTGCAGCCGTTTAGGAGTTGATAGGGGGACACACACACAAACAGACAGAAGGATAGACAGACAGACAGAATGACAGACAGACATTTTCCCGGATCGATCTCATTTAGTCTACTTTTTCCTCATTTTTAGCCTATTTTCAATTTTGAAAAAATAGGCTTATGAGATCACCTTTTGTCCGTGTGTGTGTGCGTGTGTGTGTGTGTGTGTGTGTGTGTGTGATTCGTGTGTGTGTCCCCCCCTAATAAAATCTAAACGGCTGGAGCGATTTCAATGAAACTCGGTATGTTCATAGCACTATTCCCGGCGACCTCGACCGTGCCCTTCAAATTTTGTTACGTCTCACCAATGCAAAATGGCGGCTGTGCGAAATATTTCACTAGCTTTCAATATCTCCGAAACTATTACTGATATCGCCCTGAAATTGTGTACGGTGATAAAGGCTACTACTAGAAGTTCACCTATGAGACTTTCAAAAACCTGGTGACTACAAAACCAACATGGCGGTCAAGTGAAGTTGAGACTTTTAAATAGACTTTTCTCGCGATTTAACTATCCACACGTAATGAAACTTGGTACAGGAAATGTTTATACACATTGTAATGCACTGGAGTCTAATTTAGTTCAATTGTTTACATAACTTCAAAATGGCGGATGTGCGAAATATTTCACTGACATTCTATATCTCCGAAACTGTTACAGATATCACCCTGCAATTTTGTACGGTGATAAAGGGTACTGATACAAGTTTACCGATGTATATTTCATAAACTTGTAAAGTAGAAAACGAACATGGCGACCAAGCGAAGTTGAGACATTTAAATAGACTTTTCTCACGATTTAACCATCCAAACGTAATGAAACTAGGTACAGCAAGTGTTTATACACATAGTAATGCACTGGAGTCTAATTTAGTTCAATTGTTTACATAACCTCAAAATGGCGGCTGTGCGAAATATTTCACTGACATTCTATATCTCCGAAACTATTACAGATATTACCCTGCAATTTTGTACGGTGATAAAGGGTACTGGTACAAGTTTATCTATGTATACTTCATAAACTTGTAAAGTAAAAAACGAACATGGCGACCAAGCGAATTTGAAATATTTTAATAGACTTTTCTCGTGATTTAACTCTCTGAGCGCAGTGAAATGTGGTACAGTAAATGATTTTGCAGATTGTAATGCACTGCCATCTAATTTAAATCAATTGTTTACATAACCTCAATATGGCGGCTGTGCGAAATTTTTAAATTAAGTTTTTATTTCTTGTGTCGTGATCATGCGATCGAAGTGAAAGTTTGAATAATGAACCAAGGCAATAATTGTCCTTGAATGGTACATAATTCTATGGCCTATACATATAACAATCCTAAATGGCGAGCTTCCGAAATATTTAGACGGTTCTCAATATCTATGAATCTTTTACAGCAACCAAACTGAATTTTTTTTATGTTCATAGAGACTATGAACATATGTTCACCTATAGGACTTTCATTAACCTGGTGAGCACAAATCCAACATGGCGGCGACGCGAAGTATAAATATTTAAATGGACGATTCTCGCGAATTAACTATCCGAGTGCTGTGAAACGTTGCACGTTAAATGCTTATACAAATGTTGATCCACTGGCATCTAATTTATTTCAATTGTTTGCATAATCACAAGATGGCTGCTGTGCGTAGTTTTAAAATCTCGTTTTTACTTCTTGTGTTCTAGTCATGCGATTGAAGTTTGAATACCACACGTACACAATAATCTTAATGTAATAGTACAAAAATAAAAATCCAACCTGGCGACAATCTGAAATATTTAGACGGTTCTCAATATCTACGAATCTGTTACAGCAATTAAACTGAAATTTTGTATGTTGTTAGAAGAAATTAACATGTGCAGGATATATGAAAATAGGCTGTATAGTTCTTTACGGAACTACTTGTTGCAAAGTGTGAAAAGTAGGCTAAAAATGAATGTGATCTCGTCAATATCGTTGTCTTGGCAACCTCTGATAGCTCATCCCTCATCAATTTAGAAGCGTTGTCATGGTAACCTCTGATGGCACTTGGCATTTTCTTTAATTCCGAAATCATTTTTCTGATCCCTTGGCGTAATGGTGGGTCATGTCAAAAGAAATTCAGACAAAAGTTTTATGTAATTATTAGGGGAATATTTTCCATTTTGTACGGTTTTGATATTGTGCCTATTAAGAGAGATATGATTAATGTTTCCCGAAAACCCACTTTTTTCCACCCCTTTGGTCAATGGTTGGTGCTATCAAAAAACTTATTTGACATAAATTTTTGGCACATATCAGGCACATGGATTCGATATTTCACGTATTAAAAGAGTTATAGCGAAATTTCCCTTTTTCGAATTACCCCCCCCCCCCCTTTTTCACCCCCTTCGACCGATTTTGCCGATCAACGAACTCGACCGAGATTTTAATGGGATACTTATTATGTAAAAAATTCAAACTGATTGGGGCAAAATTACGGCAGTTATCGTGTCCACAAAAAACTGATATACATATATACATACATATATATATACTAGCTGACCCGGCAGACGTTGTCCTGCCAATCAAAGAAAGTGTTGTAACTTTGTTTCTTGAAGTGCTTTTGGATACACAATATTTTTTTCAATTTATGTTAACTGCCTCTAAACTATCGTGAAATGAATTAACTAATCTAGAAACATTCGAGGGAGCGTGCACAACAACTCTCCAAAGTTTCATCGCAATCGGATAAATGGCATATAACGCATACGGGATTTTGTTTAAATGATTCGTGCGCTGTCACTCATTTGTTGAATCTACTCGTGCTCCACCAACTGTGAAATGGATTTACTAAGTTAGAAAGCTTCACGTAAGTGTACACAACAACCCATCAAAGTTTCATCGCAATCGATGAATAGTATATGAACGCATACGTGATTTTATTGGAACGCTTCGCGCGTCGTCACTCATTTGTTACATCTACTCCTGCTCTACCAATATTGTAAAATGGATTTACCAAGTTGAACACCTTCCCTGGCGTGCACACAACAACTCATCAACGTTTCATCGGAATCGGATGAATGACATATGAACGTATACGGGATTTTCTTTAAACGATTCGCGTGCCGTCACTAATTTGTTGAATCTACTCATGCGCTACCTATTTTAAAATAGATTTACTAAGCCTGAAACCTTCTCTGGAGTGTACTCAATGATTCACCAAGGTTTCATCGCAATCATATGAATGATATATGACCGCATACGGGACATTGTGGAAACGATTCGCGCGCCATCGCTCATTTGTTGAATCTACTCGTGCGCTACTTATTAAAAACTGGATTTACTAAGCCAGAAACCTTTCCTGGAGTGTACACAACAATTCACCAAAGTTTCATCGCAATCGGATAAAAGGTATATGAATGCATACAGGACTTTGTTGAAACGATTCGCGCGCCTTCGCACATTTGTTGAATCTACTCGTGCGCTACCTATTGTAAAATAAATTTACTAAGCCAGAAACCTTTACTGGAGTGTACACAACGATTCACCGAAGTTTCATCGCAATCGGATAAATGGTATACGGACGCATACGGTACCTTGTTGATATGATTCGCGTGCCGTCACTAATATGTTGAATCTACTCGTGTGCTACCTATTGCAAAATGGATTTATTAAGCCAGAAACCGTCCGTAGGGTGTATATATCATCTCACCCAAGTTTCATCGTCATCGGACGAATGTTATTTGAACGCATACGGGACCTTATTGAAACGCTTCGCGCGCCGTCGCTCATTTGTTGAATCTACTCGTGCGCAACCTCCTGTGAAATGGTCACGTGAGTGCACACAACATCTCACCCAAGTTTCATTGCAATCGGATGAATGGTATATGAACGCATACGGGACATTGTTTAAACGTTCGTGCGTCGTTGCTCATTTGTTGAATCTACTCGTGCTCTACCTATTGTAAAATGGATTTACAAATCCAGAAGCCTCCCCTGGAGTGTACACAACAGCTCTCTCAAGTTTCATCGCTATCGGACGAATGGTATTTGAACTCATACGGGAGCTTGTTGAAACGCTTCGCGCGTCGTCGCTCATTTGTTGAATCTACTCGTGCTTAACCTACCTTGAAATGGATTTACTAAGTTAGAAACCTTCACGTAAGTGTACATAACAGCTCATCAAAGTTTCATCGCAATCGATGAATGGTATATAAACTTATACGGGATTTTGTTGAAACGTTTCGCGCGTCGTCGCTCATTTGTTGAATCTTCTCGTGCGCTACCAATTGTAAAATGAATTTACTAAGCCAGACGCCTTCCCTGGAGTGTACACAACATCTCACCCAAGTTTCATCGCTATCGGACGAATGGTATTTGAACGCATACGGACCTTTTTGAAATCTTCGCGCGTTGTCGCTCATTTGTTGAATCTAGTCGTGCGCTATCTATTGTAAAATGGATTTACTAAGCCAAACACCTTCTCTGAAGTGCACTCAACATCCCACCCAAGATTCATAACAATCGGAAGAATGGTATATGAACGCATACGGGACTTCGAAACGCTCTAACGTGCAGAGACAAAAAGTAGAATTCGACATCACTGCCACCTCTGGTATAAAGCACAACATTCGGCCACGGGCGGAATGTATGTTATGGCGGTAGTTGCATAGGTTGCAACCAGGTGGCTCTACGTGCAGAGACAAACAGTCCAAAAGCATCACTTTTCACTAAAGCTAGCGGTTTCCATGACGACTGTTTATGACTGTATATTATAGTTCTAAAATTCTAAAATTCCACCTACCTGGTCAAATTGTGAATCTAAGCCATACATGGACTCACCCTAACATACATACAAAATTTCATCAAAATCGGTTCAGTCGTTTAGGAGTAGTTCAGTCACATACACACGTGTCGAAGAATTATATATATAAAGATATAAATACATAAATTATATATAAACTTTTGAACTGACGGTGGTTTTGGGGTCTGGGGGATGTGAAATGCGAAGATATGTCGAAATTTTCCGGAAGTCGAAACATGGAACCCATTGCAATAGTTAGCTTTCTAATGAAATCTACCTAATATCAAGCGTTTTACACAATTTCAAATGCGCATGGAGCATTTTGATCACACGGTATATTTTAATAATATAATTAGTAAAAAATCAATTACGTTTCATTCAATTGTTTTCAAATTTGGTATGTGACTTAGTGTTACTATTCTAAGTATGCAGTTTAAATTTCAACTCATTCTGATAAAAAATGTGGAAGTTGAAAAATTCAGTCCTAGTGTCCCTTAAGGCAGCAAAGTGTAAGACTCGCTAGGGCTCGGGTACCCTAGTACCGTTTGGTTCGGAAGTGTCGTCGACAGGAAAGATGATAGAGACAGGCGCCCAGCAGAAGTGGAAGCAATGCTGGTCTCAGCTGCGATCCGGTGGTCGCCAACCCACGTCCCACTAGTTGTGAGCCCCAGGCGGAACTTATATGTTTGACTCCATCCCGACCACTAGGCTGCACACATTTCTGTACTTTGGGGAAAATATATTCACTCTCTAACCTTATTGAGTCATAGTTGAATGGAGCTGTGTCTCGGATTGTGGAACACCATGTATGTCCAGATTTAATAAATTATATTCCACTCAGGGCTGGGCCACAGAGAGCGCGCGCGGGATTTCATTATCCTAATTGAAGACGCGTCTAATGAGGGTGACTTGGCAACATGGCTTCTCGTTAGGTCTCTTCGCGATATATTGCTTAAAGAGGAGACTTTCTTACATTTCCCTCAGCGAGGAAGCGCTGATAATGGCTTTATGAGAACAGAGAGGAAAGGAATATCTTTGTTTGGCCAAAAATGATGTTATGGGCATACCCACTAAATACGGAGGGTGGTGTGATTGTTGTTTTAAGGCTAACATGAAGGATATCGCCCCCTAATGAAATGAAATGTTATGAAATGAAAGGATGAGGATAGAAACAGTCCACTGCCAGAGATGGAAACTAATATGGTTTGTATAAAACATCTAGGTTATCGGCCCCTAATGAAATGAAATGGTATGAAATGGAACATGAGGTAAAAAAATAACCCACTGCCAGGGGATGAGAACGAAAATGGTTTATATAAAACAGACAGTGAGCCCTATCAATTATGCCTTATTTAGGTAAAGGAATTAAACAAAGAAGATGATAAAAAACAATAAAACAAATAAGGCATTTTGAACAGTAAAAAGTAGATATGTACACAGTAATAACATAATACAGACTAAACATAAACTAATAGTCTAAGACTATTTTAAAACTCAAACAAGATGTTCAGTAAAGAACATATAGCCTATTTTCTCCTAACTAGGGTTCGGATGTTGATGCCATAGAAAAGTTTAAAAATGCATTTACAATTTAAAATAATTGACTATAATAAATGACCTAAAAATTCGAAAAATGCACTATAAAATGGAGAGAATGATCTTATAATAATAAACTCGAGATACTAGATACTAGTTGTTTTAAATGCACTGACACACTCGGTTTCATTTTATGCATTTTGAAAGCGGCAATGGACGATATCTCTCACCGTGAACTATGCGGAACTGAGACAAGAATATTCACCCCTTCCCCTTTCTACCCCACCACAGCTGACCTTGATCAACAGAGCCGGTAACGTTCCACTCCGCTAATTACTGGTTTGCGACGATGATGATGATGATAATTGTTGTTTTAAGGGGCCTAACATCTAGGTTATCGGCCCCTGATGGTTTGGATGATCGTGAAGATGAAAATGAAAAGCAACTCTTAAAATTAAAACTAACTACTAACCTACATACTAGAAGAAGAAAGGGGGGGGGGGACTAAATGAGAATAAGGCAAATAAAGGACAGGAGGAAAATAAATGCTCTCAACCCTCGAAGAAGGCGGATTGAGGGACTTGGAAGGAAGGAGAGCCATGAAAGGCAGATAGGAAAGTGAAAGAGGAGAGGGTCCGCCCCAAAGGTAAGGGACAAAAGGGAAAAACGGACCCAGCTCAGGAATCCCTCGGGGTCGCCAACTCCCGAACTCACCAGCCGTGAGCCCCTGAGGGTGTAGCATTATCGACGGTGCACCAGAAGTGGTGGGGCTACATACACCCTGCCTCCTTAAGGGCCTAGAGCACAAGGCAGGAGGTAAAAGGAAAAGAAAAAGAAGGCTGACCCCTCACAGAAGGAGGGTATCAGGAAAGATGAGACAAGGGCCAATTAAGGCGGGAAAGTGAAAGACTCCCTAGGCCTCAGATAACCTAATACCGTCGGGGTCGGAAGAGAACAAGAGTTGACCAAGGGAGGTCGACAGGAAAGAAGAAAGAGAGGAGCCCGGCACAAGTAAGTGGAAGCAATGCCGGACTCAGATGGGGCCCCGTGGTCGCCAACCCACAACCCACTAGATGTGAGCCCCTGGGGGGGGGGGGGGGGTTGCGACGAAAACAAGAGCATCAGTATACCTACGGTATCCTTCTTCTGCATCCAAGATATATATATATTTTTTCTACTAATAGCAATTCCGAAATACTTTATTTCAATATTTTAAACTACCTTGTATCAGCTACTAGCTTCTTCTTAACGCTGAGAGACGTAACTCCCTCATATAAAGCTGTGACATGACTAAATTAAAAAAAAAAAGACCTTAAAATGACGATTTTTCTAAAATATGACCAAACAAATCTACCAAGTCGCCTCCGTAGCGTAGCGGTCAGCATGATTAGCTGCCGCCCCGGAGGTCCTGGGTTCGATTCCCGGCTCTGCCACGAAATTTGAAAAAGTGGTATGAGGACTGGAACGGGGTCTACTCAGCCTCGGGTGTTCCAAATAAGTGGAGGGGGTTCGATTCCCACTCAGCCATCCTCGAAGTGGTTTTCCGTGGTTTCCCACTTCGTCTTCGGGCAAATGCCGGGATGGTACCTTCTTCAAGGCCACGGCCGCCTCCTTCCCTCTTCCTTGCCTATCCATCCTGACCATCCATTACCTTCCCTCCTGAGGCCCCTGTTCGCTTTGCAGGTCAGGCCGCCTTGGCGAGGTGCCAATCACACCTCACCAGTTGTATCCACTCCGATTAGATGTTCCCAGCTCTAGGACACTGCCCGAAGAGGCGGTAGTGGTGAGTTCCCTCGCTGAGTCCGTGGGTTCCACCAACCTGGAGGATAAACGACTAAGAAAAGAAGAAGAAGACAAATCTACCAAACCTAAAAAAATGCTCTTAAATTGGAAACATAGCAAAAAATGCAAACAGATGCACAATAAAAATCACATATTTGAAGACGGGGTGGCCCGTCCGGTGTTTCTATGTGTATCAGTATTGATTTATAAAGTCAGTAAAAAGATGACATGTCATCAACATCCGGGCCCTAGTTATAACTCTTTGTCCTTTTCAAGGCGTAGTCTATAATTGAATGTTGGTTGTAGTAGCTTGTTGAAGTTCAACGCGCTATACGGATATTATACGTTGATTGAATCCTCACCTGAATTATATATACACACACTAATACAGCCATCACAATAACTCAGGTTATCAGACAAAATTCAACACTCACCCAAGTACACGAGGCTAAATGACCAAGATGTCCATGCAACTCAAATGAAACAACAATAACAGCAACAACAACAGTTTCCTACCCACATCCTTCCTCGTATAAAAGTACATACGCTAGTAAGCCTACATACATCACAGTGACGCAGGTTATCAGACAATTTCTACACATACCCAAGTACTCGGTGCTAAAAGACCATGATGCCGAAAAGCCCTAAAGATTCAACAACAAAAAACAACAACAATAGTCTCTACCGTGGATCAAGGACAACGAATTTTAATCGGTGTAGTCGAGTGTTGAAATATGTGGTGTTATAAGTATATGTATAATATTTTCGATTGAAAATACAAACTATATATGCTTAACATTATAACGTGTGAGTAGTTATAAATCAATAAATACAAAAATCAAGTAAAATAATTGAATCTGCTTGGCTTTGATCCATGAACCTATAGTCTTTGAGACTAGGACGCTGCCACTACGCTACACACACCCAGTATTAATACAAGGTTAACAACTGGTTTTGTATAACTGCATAACATATTGTATTTTGAAATGAACTATTTCTATAGCGCTTTCTGCCGATTTTATAAACCATTTGATACGAAATAGGTATCATTTTGTTCAGTACATTCCAAAAAGGATATAAACTTACGAAGTTACTGAAATACTCACTTGCGAGCAAACAATAGCCTCCATTCACTCCCAACGGGATGGCACGGCCCAGCACGATATGGCACGGTCAGCCTGAACTGTTAGTCACTGCTACGGTTACATATCTATATATTTAAAACACTAAGCTGATTTTTGTTACCGCTAGATTTAGTGAACGGTAGAACCGATTCACTTCGTAGAGCAATCTGTCGGAAGCTGTAGGCCTGTAGATTTGCAGAGTGTCTTTAAAATAAACAAATATGTTACCACATATTTTTAAATTTATAAACAAAACTGCAAAATTATTGGCTCAAGCGCATGCGCAGAAGCAATCACCTTGGTTAATGACAGACATGGCGGATGTCCACCGCGTTTTAATGTAATAGTTATTTATAAGAATTATAATAAAGGAGGGGAATATTGATTATGAACTTTCCACGATATAAACAGGAATAGAATATTATAAAAAACGAGAAATGTAGAAGAACTTATACGGACTGTTGAGAGTGAATGTTGTTTAAGTAACTTAATATTGCACTCCTTCAGCAGTGATTCGGTAGCTCAGACGGCAGCGTTCAAACCTCTTGATTTATGCATCGCGCAATGGAAGCAGTTCGAATCCCACCTCCGACTCATATTTTTATTTCCTAATTATTCTTTCTGGCTATTGGTAATACATTGTCTTAACATATTTTACTTTTATTATTCCCATAAAGTAAGGAATTCTCCACGATTTACACTGCCATATACTTTTAAATTATTAAATAAAAGATGGCCACAATCGCTTTCGCCATGAGAGACAATTGACGAACATAATTCATTTGTTGGACTCAGACATCGTGGTCACTCAGCCCCGTCTACTTTGGTGTGTGTGTGTGTGTGTAAAATTTTCTCTGATAACCTGTGTTATTGTGATGGCTGTAGACTACTGATGTGTGCATTTGTAATTAAAGTGGGGAATGGGAAATTGGCGACCGAGGCTTTAAGTTAGGAACTATCCCGGTATTTACCAGCAGTGGAAGTGGCAAACCACGGAAAACCACATCCCAGATTGTTGAGATGGGAATCGAACCTTGCCCTACTTAGTTTTGCCTCAAGAGTGCGCCCCGTTCCAGCCCTCAGACCAGAATTACATTTCTAGAGAAATGGCGGATAAAGGATTCACCGTATCGTAGTGTGATCTTTGTTTTTGAGAATTAAAAAGAGGGGATTGAAGAACTTCAACAGGCGTTTGAGTTCGTTTGTTGCTTAAGTAACTTAATATTGGTTTAAAAGTCTGTTGACTGGGTGGCTCAGGGGTAACATTGCGTACCCAGGAATGAATTTTGCATAGTCGAAGGAGTGTCACCTCAGACATGTATTTTTATTTCCTAATTATTCTTTCTGGCTATTGGTAATTCATTGTCTTAACATATTTAACTTTTATTATTCCCGTACAGTAAGGAATTCTCCACGATTTACATTGCCATCTATCTATATATTGAAAACACTAAGCTGATTTTTGTTACCGCGAGATTGAGGGAACGGTAGAACCGATTCACTTCGTAGAGCAATCTGTCGGAAGCTGTAGGCCTGTAGATTTGCAGAGTGTCTTTAAAATAAACAAATATGTTACCACATATTTTTAAATTTATAAACAAAACTGCAAAATTATTGGCTCAAGCGCATGCGCAGAATCAATCACCTTGGTTAATGACAGACATGGCGGATGTCCACCGCGTTTTAATGTAATAGTTATTTATAAGAATTATAATAAAGGAGGGGAATATTGATTATGAACTTTCCACGATATAAACAGGAATAGAATATTATAAAAAACGAGAAATGTAGAAGAACTTATACGGACTGTTGAGAGTGAATGTTGTTTAAGTAACTTAATATTGCACTCCTTCAGCAGTGATTCGGTAGCTCAGACGGCAGCGTTCAAACCTCTTGATTTATGCATCGCGCAATGGAAGCAGTTCGAATCCCACCTCCGACTCATATTTTTATTTCCTAATTATTCTTTCTGGCTATTGGTAATACATTGTCTTAACATATTTTACTTTTATTATTCCCATAAAGTAAGGAATTCTCCACGATTTACACTGCCATATACTTTTAAATTATTAAATAAAAGATGGCCACAATCGCTTTCGCCATGAGAGACAATTGACGAACATAATTCATTTGTTGGACTCAGACATCGTGGTCACTCAGCCCCGTCTACTTTGGTGTGTGTGTGTGTGTGTAAAATTTTCTCTGATAACCTGTGTTATTGTGATGGCTGTAGACTACTGATGTGTGCATTTGTAATTAAAGTGGGGAATGGGAAATTGGCGACCGAGGCTTTAAGTTAGGAACTATCCCGGTATTTACCAGCAGTGGAAGTGGCAAACCACGGAAAACCACATCCCAGATTGTTGAGATGGGAATCGAACCTTGCCCTACTTAGTTTTGCCTCAAGAGTGCGCCCCGTTCCAGCCCTCAGACCAGAATTACATTTCTAGAGAAATGGCGGATAAAGGATTCACCGTATCGTAGTGTGATCTTTGTTTTTGAGAATTAAAAAGAGGGGATTGAAGAACTTCAACAGGCGTTTGAGTTCGTTTGTTGCTTAAGTAACTTAATATTGGTTTAAAAGTCTGTTGACTGGGTGGCTCAGGGGTAACATTGCGTACCCAGGAATGAATTTTGCATAGTCGAAGGAGTGTCACCTCAGACATGTATTTTTATTTCCTAATTATTCTTTCTGGCTATTGGTAATTCATTGTCTTAACATATTTAACTTTTATTATTCCCGTACAGTAAGGAATTCTCCACGATTTACATTGCCATCTATCTATATATTGAAAACACTAAGCTGATTTTTGTTACCGCGAGATTGAGGGAACGGTAGAACCGATTCACTTCGTAGAGCAATCTGTCGGAAGCTGTAGGCCTGTAGATTTGCAGAGTGTCTTTAAAATAAACAAATATGTTACCACATATTTTTAAATTTATAAACAAAACTGCAAAATTATTGGCTCAAGCGCATGCGCAGAATCAATCACCTTGGTTAATGACAGACATGGCGGATGTCCACCGCGTTTTAATGTAATAGTTATTTATAAGAATTATAATAAAGGAGGGGAATATTGATTATGAACTTTCCACGATATAAACAGGAATAGAATATTATAAAAAACGAGAAATGTAGAAGAACTTATACGGACTGTTGAGAGTGAATGTTGTTTAAGTAACTTAATATTGCACTCCTTCAGCAGTGATTCGGTAGCTCAGACGGCAGCGTTCAAACCTCTTGATTTATGCATCGCGCAATGGAAGCAGTTCGAATCCCACCTCCGACTCATATTTTTATTTCCTAATTATTCTTTCTGGCTATTGGTAATACATTGTCTTAACATATTTTACTTTTATTATTCCCATAAAGTAAGGAATTCTCCACGATTTACACTGCCATATACTTTTAAATTATTAAATAAAAGATGGCCACAATCGCTTTCGCCATGAGAGACAATTGACGAACATAATTCATTTGTTGGACTCAGACATCGTGGTCACTCAGCCCCGTCTACTTTGGTGTGTGTGTGTGTGTGTAAAATTTTCTCTGATAACCTGTGTTATTGTGATGGCTGTAGACTACTGATGTGTGCATTTGTAATTAAAGTGGGGAATGGGAAATTGGCGACCGAGGCTTTAAGTTAGGAACTATCCCGGTATTTACCAGCAGTGGAAGTGGCAAACCACGGAAAACCACATCCCAGATTGTTGAGATGGGAATCGAACCTTGCCCTACTTAGTTTTGCCTCAAGAGTGCGCCCCGTTCCAGCCCTCAGACCAGAATTACATTTCTAGAGAAATGGCGGATAAAGGATTCACCGTATCGTAGTGTGATCTTTGTTTTTGAGAATTAAAAAGAGGGGATTGAAGAACTTCAACAGGCGTTTGAGTTCGTTTGTTGCTTAAGTAACTTAATATTGGTTTAAAAGTCTGTTGACTGGGTGGCTCAGGGGTAACATTGCGTACCCAGGAATGAATTTTGCATAGTCGAAGGAGTGTCACCTCAGACATGTATTTTTATTTCCTAATTATTCTTTCTGGCTATTGGTAATTCATTGTCTTAACATATTTAACTTTTATTATTCCCGTACAGTAAGGAATTCTCCACGATTTACATTGCCATATACTTTTAAATTATTAAATAAAAGATGGCCACAATCGCTTTCGCCATGAGAGACAATTGATGAATATAATTCATTTGATGGACTCAGACATCGTGGTCACTCATCCCCGTCTACTTTGGTGTGTGTGTAAAATTTTCTCTGATAACCTGTGTTATTGTGATGGCTGTAGACTACTGATGTGTGCATTTGTAATTCAAGTGGGGAATGGGGAATTGACGACCGAGGCTTTAAGTTACGAACTATCCCGGTATTTACCTGCAGTGGACGTGGCAAACCACGGAAAACCACTTCCCAGATTGTTGAGATAGGAATCTAACCTTGCTCTCCAGAGTTTTGCCTCAAGAGTGCGCCCCGTTCCAGCCCTCAGACCAGAAGTAAATTTCTTGGCAAACCAGGGATCGAACCTGGAATCCGGGGCGATAGCTCAGAATGTAGCCTTCAGATTGGGCTTCCCTGTGTTAATACGATTTTTGACAAGCACTGAACATATAGTCTAACTCTTCAACTCCCTCCATTACGGTGGCTGTCGAAGTGAGTCTATGCTCATTCCAGTAGTTGGCGAAGTATGCTCCCTTGCTTAATTTACTGTCATGGAAATGCAAAGGATTGTACCTATATCAGGTGATGGAAATTGCTTATTTAGAGCAGTTTCGTACTGTTTATTCCAAAATGCAGGACGTTATCCTGAGCCACGTTTGCAAGCAAATTGCAAAAATTGTTGCTGGCATGAATAATTATAAGGATTTTATTATTGGCGATCAGTATCATAGCATTCTCATCAGCAACAAACTTGAGAATGAAAGTATCTGAACTTCATTGTATACGTGAATATTATTGTTTATTGATTATTTGTTTAGAGTGCATAACAATGAGTCTAACCACGCTGTTGATTTTGGCAATGGAAGTATTATTTGCCATTTAATATTTGGCGGCTGCGTTGATGCAGGCCACTATAGTGTTATAGAATATGACGTTAATTTGGAGAGAAATGCTGCAATAAATATACCCATTTGACGAAAAAGAACATTAGCCACAAAAAAGTGGGAAATCGTAGAAAAATACGAAGCCACTTTTAAAATCTAATATAAAAATGCCATTTCAGAAACAATTCCAGATATTATGCCGTACAGTGTATGGTCCTTGACGAACAAATGTAAACATTGTTCTGCACTGTATTTCTGTAGCGAGAAATCTACGCTTTGTTACTTTGACCTTTGGTGTTGTAATGGCAAACTTAATCTTACTAAATATAAAATATTTGACAGACTGCAACAATTTTTCACTGTAAATGATATCTCAAGGAATTTAAGAGAGAATAATCGGCAGTAGAACAAATGCTATGTCCTTGGTTTCATTTGGTGCCAATGTCACTGTGCCACATGCATACGGTCCATATTGTTTTAAAATGTATGGAATTGCACATCATCGCATTTCTTTGTTAATGTATATTCCAAAATTATAAGCGACGGTTCCTGCGGCCAGCTGTATATATTAGACTCCTCAGAATTCTTGAATTCCTTGGAATTAAGGGATTTGCTTCCACATACTCCAAACGATTGACCCATAGATATGCTCCTTAGAAATCTGAAGTTTCGTAAGGGCATCTCAATGCAACCATATTAATTATAAGAAATATGTACGAAAATTGCTTGAATTTGGAAATAATACGTGCAGTTAAAATTAGGCGGAGTGATCTAACCCTTCGACTTGATTCCATATTAATTATATGAAATATGAATGAAAATGCTTGGATTTGGAAATAAGTGCAGTTGAAATTAGGCAGAGAGGTCTAATCCTTCGACTTGATTTAACACCACCGGTTAAAACAAACATTTTCTTTTAAGAGGCAACATTTTCCGATTCGCTTGGCCCTTAAAGTTTCAATAGTGCCAAAAAATAACTGTACAAAAAACGCATATAATAAAATTCTTCAGTAAATAATTTCTTATTGGCCGTCATGTATTGACGGGTTTCAACTAGTTCTACTTTAAAATGCTAATTTCCTACCGGTCACCTCCTTGAGACAGTTCAAACATAAACCTCCCTATGTACAATAAGCGGATTTGGTGAGGCCAGGCCTTGTTGAATCGTAGGTTACGGTTAGGCTATATTACTTGCGTGATTCATACATCCGTCCAACCGACAGTAGTGGCTCAGCTGGCTAAAGCGCAGCGTTAGGTCATGGGGCCAAGCTCTCTGCTGACTCGGTAGACGCGTGGGTTCGAGCCCCACCGTCGGCCGTCCTTGAAATGGTTTTCCGTGGTTTCCCATTTTCAACACCAGGCAAATGCTGGGACGGTACCTTCTCATAGGCCACGGCCGATTCCTTCCACATCCTTGCCCAGTTTCGTTCATCTTCATCCATTCCATCTCCCATCCAGACGCGCAGGTCGCCCACGGGCGTCGACTAGAAAGACCTGCACTCGGCCTCTGAGGAGGCCACACGACAAAAAAAAAAAAAAATACATCCGTCAACTTGAAACTATTTGGAGGATGACCTTGTGGTTTGGGCAAAAGACGCTTCCCATGTTAAGATAATATATTGTTGCAAATTGTGGTAGAAATTGGATGATTAGGTTAATCTTAATTAGGTTTAAGCTCAGAAGATTTTGGTGGGCACCATTTCTTTTTCGTTATGATGGTGGCGATATACAACATGATCCTGAGTTATCCATTGCTAGGGGGAATCGATTTGCACACATACACGGCTGCCATCTTCAAAGTATTCGGCTGATGATCTTTAAGTTTTGTCAAAGGACGCTTCTTACATAATGGCATGTTGTGGCAAAATTTGGTATATATCAAATGATTATATATGAAGAATAAGACTTTTTCAATTTTTCCGCCTATTCAATACTTTTAATTTTAACACACTTTTAGGTGTACATGTTTCGGGGCCTGTTTGGTCCCTTCCTCAGACCATAATCCTACATTTAGGACACATCTTGAATAAACAACATCGAAGCTCTCAACAAAGACATAAAAATACACTATACACAATAAACAGTTAAAACACTCGCTAACTAAAAACTAATAAAAACAACATGCAATTGTTCTCAAGCTCTCAGGTACACTTACTGCACATGTTTCTGTCCTATGTTATGATGAAGAACGTCATTTGACACTCATAACAAACATGTGGATACAAAAGCATGATATGACGTTGAAAGATTGTTCAATGTCTATAATTCTATTTTATTATACTCCCCGTGTGGCGTATCTTTTACTGAATTAAAGTATACTTAAAACACTTCTTTAAAACGATGTGACTATGGGTATATTGAAAGGCGATTGATGAACATTGTAGTCATATTCTTTGCTTCAAATGTGGCATTTGGCAATCTGTGTTTGAAGAAATTGAAAAATTATTCTGTCCACGGTACCTGAAATGAGTGATGTGGAGAGCTGAGTTTTACTCGGTAAAGAATGATTCAAGATGTGTCCTAAATACAGGATTATGGTCTGAGGAAGGGACCTAACAGGCCCCGAAACATGTACCTCTAAAAGTGTGTTAAAATTAAAAGTATTGAATAGGCGGAAAAAATGAAAAAGTTTTATTCTTTATGCAATACTGTCAATACGGAACCTAAAATGAATAATATTTCTAATAATGAAATGATTAGGTTAGTCGTGATTTGATTTAAGCTTTGAACATTTGGGTGGCTTCTCTCTTTAGCACGAGGGAGTGCATAGCAATCCTGAGTCGACAGAGTCCCACACCTTCCTTCCGACAGGATCGGAAGATTTCCACACCTCCTTGATGGCTTTCAGTTTGTTGGGCAGAGTCATGGCACGCCACGCTTGCTCCCAATGCGACATGAAACATCTAGGTCATCTGTCGCTAATGATATGGAATCAGGGTTGGAGGGTATCGCCTTACTTCGGACACCGTGGCTAGTAACCATTAATTTCTACGGTGAAAACGTTACTAAGAAAATTAAATAAGTACAGCTGGAAAGCCGCTAGATTGAAGAGTAACAAAAATTCTCATCTTTCAGGATGGACGATGATAAATGGTTGTTTTAAGAAGGGGCCTAACATCTAAATAATCGGCCCCTAAATAATGATTTGGTTGATATTGAAAATGAAAGGGAATCTATAACTAAAGGTAACTAGTGACATACATCGTAGAAGAGGAAATGGAAAACAAAAACAAGTAGTTCCGTGAAGAACTATACAGCCTATTTTCATATATCCTACTCATGGCAATTGCCTCTATCAACATACAAAATTTCAGTTTGATTGTTGTAATAGATTCGTAGATATTGAGAACCGTCTAAATATTTCAGATGGTCGCCATGTTGGATTTTTATTTATGTACTATTACATGAAGATTATTGCGTGCGTGTGGTATTCAAACGTCAATCACATGATTAGGACATATGAAGTAAAAATGAGATTTTAAAATTTCGCACAGCTGCCATCTTGTGGTTATGAAAACAATTGAAATAAACTAGATGCCAGTGGATTAACATTTGTATAAGCATTTACTGTACAAAATTCCACTGCACTCGGATGGTTATATCGCGAGAAACGTCAACTTAAATTTGTATACTTCGCGTCGCCGCCATGTTGGATTGGTGCTCACCAGGTTATTGAAAGTCCTATAGATGAACTTATGTTAATAGCCTCTATGAACGTTAAAAAATCAGTTTGATTGCTGTAAATGATTCGTAGATACTCAGAACCGTCTAAATATTTCGGATGGTCGCCATTTTGGATTGTTGTATGTAGCCTATAGGCCATATAGTTATGTACCATAAAGAACAATTATTGCGTAGCTTCATTATTCTAATGTTCACTTCGATCGCATGATTACGACACAAGAAACAAAAACTTAATTTTGAAATTTCGCACAGCTGCCATCTTGTGGTTATGAAAACAATTGAAATAAATTAGATGCCAGTGGATTAACATTTGCATAAGAATTTAACGTGCAAAGTTTCACTGTACTAGGATACTTTAATCGCGAGAAACGTCCATTTAAATATGTATAATTCGCGTCGCCGCCATGTTGGATTTGTGCTCATCAGGTTACTGAAAGTCCTATAGGTGAACTTATGTTCATAGCCTCTATGAACATACAAAAATTCAGTTTGATTGCTGTAAAAGATTCGTAGATATTGAGTACCGTCTAAATATTTCGGATGCTCGCCATTTTGGATTGTATATGTATCGGCCATAGAGTTATGTACCATTAAGGGAAACTTATTGCGTAGCTTCATTATTCAAACTTTCACTTCGATTGCATGATTACGACCCAAGAAATAAAAACTTAATTTTAAAATTACGCACAGCTGCCATCTTGAGGTTATGTAAACAATTGTACTAAATTAGATGCCACTGCATTACAATATGTATAATCATTTACTATTCCACATTTCACTGTGCTCAGAGAGTTAAATCACGAGAAAAGTATATTAAAATGTTTCAAATTCACTTGGCCGCAATGTTCGTTTTGTACTTTACAGGTGTTTGAAAGTTACATAGATAAACTTGTACCATTGCCCTTTATCACCGTACACAATTTCAGGTGATATCTGTAATGTAATTTCGGAGATATAGAATGCCGGTGAAATATTTCGCACAGTCGCCATTTTGAGGTTATGTAAATAATTGAACTAAATTAGACGCCAGTGCATTACAATGTGTATACACATTTGCTGTACCAAGTTTCATTACGTTTGGATGGTTAAATCGCGAGAAAAGTCTATTTAAATGTCTCATTTGCGCTTGGCCCCCATGTTGGTTTTGTAGTTACCAGGTTTTTGAAAGTCTCATAGGTGAACTGTGCGAAATATTTCACCAGCATTCTATATCTCCGAAACTACATTGCAGATATCACCTGAAATTTTGTACGGTGATAAAGGGCACTGGTACAAGTTTTTTCACCGTACAAAATTTCAGGGTGATATCGGTAATAGTTTCGGAGAGACTGAATGCTAGTGAAATATTTCGCACAGCCGCCATGTTGGATTGGTGAGCCACAATAAAATTTGAAGGGCACGGTCGGGGTCGGACAGAATGGTGCTATGATATTACCGAGTTTCATTGAAATCTCTCCAGCCGATTAGAAGTTATTAGGGGGTACAAACACACACACCATCACACACACACACACACGCACACACACACACGGACAAACGGTGATCTCATAAGCCTATTTTTTTTTCATAAAATGAAAATAGGCTAATAAGAATTAGGTAAGTAAAAGACAGAAGAAAAGGAAATGCACTCAATCCTCAATGAAGGAGAATTAAGGGACTTAGAAGAAAGGAGAACTAGGAAATGGCAGACACGGGAATCAAACCTGGAACTGAATGCCAATCACGTGTGGACGCAGATTAAAGAAAGAAACATGTCTCAAAGTTATGGAATTAATGACTGTCTCAACTGGCCACCAACCCTAATCCCCAGCGGCTTACAACTTGTGGGTTAGCGACCACGGAACCCGTCTGAGTCCGACATAGCTTACAATTTCCTTTTGCCGGGATCCTGCCTGTCATCATTCCTATCAACCTTCTTTGGTCAACTCTCGTTCTCTTTCGACCCCGACGGTATTAGGGTATCCGAAACTTAGGGAGTCTATCAATTTTCCGGCTTAATTGGACATTGTTTCATATTTCCTGATACCCACATTCCTCGATGAGTCAGACGTCTCCTTTTTCTTTTCATGGCATCTCCTGTCTTCTGCGCAAGCCCTTCAAGGAGGTAGGGTGTGTATGGTGCACCCATGATGGTGCTATACCGTCAAGAACTCACGGCTGGTGATTTTTGGAGATGGCGATCCCGAGGAATTGCTGAACTAGGTCCGGTTTTACCCTTTTTAGCCTACTTTTCACATTTTGCAAAAATGAGGAAAAAGTAGACTTATGAGATCGATCCGGGAAAATGTGTGTCTGTCTGTCTGTCCTTCTGTCTGTCTGTCCTTCTGTCTGTCCGGCTGTGTGTGTGTCCCCCCTATCAACTCCTAAACGGCTGCAAAATCGAAACCAAATTTAGTATGAGTAAAGATGTATACCGGAATATCTCACGTCCATATTTGAAAATGATGTCAGTGCTACCAACTGCTGAAAAAACGCACTAGAAATTTGAGCTCCATGTTGGATATCTTGGAAGGTATGCATGCGAGCTATTCCAAAATTGGCACACTTGTAGATAACACTATTTCAGTATAATTTCCAGGAGGCCATACATGACAGTGGTGCCAAAATAATTTTAAGCCTTCTGATAGGTCCAATTTTTAAATGCCTATAACTTCTACACTATCAATTGGATTTTAACCAAATTTTGTATGTAATATGTGTACATAAACAGATATGACTGAGAGTATTCTTAAGAGCCACCAGGGCTGCCAACAGTTAATAATTGCTCTCTCTATTCTTTTATCCAAATACCAATATATCAGAAAGTATGCAAGCCGACAGCTTTAAACTATGCACACGTATAGTACCTAACATTTTAGATTAATTATGGAGTAACTTATATACTTCAGTTCTACCAACATTATTCTAAGCCTGCTGATAGGGCCAATTTTAAAATACATGTAACTTCTATACTATGAGTTGGATTTCAACCAAATTTCCTATGTGCTATGTGTAACATAACAGATATGACTATAAGTATTCTTAAGAACAATCAGGGCTGCCAACTGTTAAAAAATGCTGTCTATATTCTTTAACCTAATATCAATATATCAGGAAGTATGCAAGCCAACAGCCCTATACTTTGCACACGTATAGCACCTGACATTCTAGACTAATTTGGAATAATTAATATAAGTCAGTGCTGCCAACATGATTCTATGCCTGCTGATAGGTCCAATTTTAAAATACATGTAACTTCTATACTAACAAATGGATTTCGTCCAAAATTGGCACAACAAGATATCATAATATTTCAGATTAGGCTATTTCTGACCAGCACACGCATGACATTGTTGCCAACATGCTTTTATGCGTGCTGATAGATCCAATGTCTAACTGCATGTAACGTCCATTGGACTTCAACCAATTTTTTTATTCTGTGCATTAAGAGATGGAACTAAGAATATATTCAGTCACCAGGGCTGCCAACTGTAATGCTCTATTAGGCTACATTATACCAGGTATATTTAGAACTAATTAGGCATTTCGATATAACTAACTTAATTTCGTCATTATTCTAGATAGGTTCATATACTGTTGAACAATCATTGGCATGAAAAGTAGGCTCTTTAGTTCGTCACGGAACTTCTTGTTCAATTACTTTTGGGGCGGACCCTCTCCTCTTTACGTTTCTTATCTGCTATTTATGGCTTTCCTTTCTCCCAAGTCCCTTATTTCATAATATTCGAGGGTTGAGATCCCTTCTTTTCTTCTGTCTTTTATTTACTTTACCGCTGCTTTTTTTTTTCAATTTTCTCCTTATATGAAGCCTATGCCAGTGGTTAGTTTTACTAATAGTTTCCTTTTCATTTTCATCATGTTGTTTTAAGGGGACTAACATCTAGGTTATCGGCCCCTAATGGGTTGAGTGATGCTGTAAATGAAAGATCAAATGAAGCCTACTACTAAAACTAACTACTGACTTAAAAACTAGAAGAGGAAATGGGAAACAAAAGGGGGAAGGATATAAAAGACAGGAGGAGAGGAAATGCTCTCGGCCCTCGAAGAATGAGAATTGAGGGACTTGGAAGGAAGGGGTGCCATGAAAGGCAGAGAGGAAAGGGGAAAGGGGAGAGGTTCCACGCGAATGACAATGGAAAAAGGGGGAAAACCGGACCAAGCTCAGGAATCTATTGGGTGTCGCCAAATCGCGAGCTCACCAGCTGTGAGCCCTAGAGGGTGTAGCACTATCTAGGGTGCCCCAGAAATGGTGGGGCTACACACACCCTACCTCCTTTAGGACCTTCAGCGGAAGGCAGGAGATATCATGAAAAGAAAAACAAGTTGTTTGACCTCTGGAAGAATGAGGGGTCAGGAAAGGTGAGAGAAGGGCTAATTAAGGCGGGAAATTGAAAGACTCCCTACGTCTAGGATACCCTAATACCGTCGGGGTCGGAAGAGAACAAAAGTTGACCAAAGGAGGACGATAGGAAGCAATGCTGGACTCAGCTGGGATCCCGTGGTCGCCAACCCAAGTCCTACAAGTTGTGAGAACCTGGGGTGTTAAAACAACAATTACCATCATTATCATCATCATCATCCTCCTGCTGTGTCACTTGGGGGATTATTTAGTCACCTGTAAGTACTGATAGGGGGGAATGCGCATTGATTCACAGGGTGGAATACGGTACTGCCACGGTCGTGACATAATACAGTGACCTTGATTCCCCATGCAACTTGAACAATAACGGATTACCATACGTACAGGATGATTAGTAGCCAGTCAGCTGAGGGCTAGGCTTGGGACTATTAACTCGCCGTGTGAAGCGCAAACTTCATAATGAAGTGGCAACAGAGACTGCGGGCATTTGGAATGGAAATGAGACCTGCATTGGAGACAGAACCAAGTAAACTCTCGATTAAAGCACGCGCTCTCAATTGCCTTAACCGACATTAGCTTTCGTTTTATATTCTTCTAATGGTATAATTCTTCCGGTTTGTATTAGGATATTGCCTCGGTGTGGTGAACGACTAACATGCTAATTCAATTCTAGATCCGTCGTTGAACATTTATTAGCTCTTGTTCCCCCCAGGGGCTCACAGATAGTGAGCCGTGAGTTGGTGAACACGCGACTCCAGCTGAGTCCGGCATTGCTTCCACTTGTGACGGGCTCCTCTCTGTCATCTTTCCTGTCGACCGCGCTTGGTCAACTCTTATTCTCTTCCACCCACGATGGCATAAGAGTATCCAAGGCCTAAAGAGTCTATCAATATCCCGCCTTAATTGGCCCTTGTCTTATCTTTCCTGAAACACTCATTCTTCTAGGGGGCAGACCACTTATTTTCTTTTCTTATCTTATCTCCTGCTTTCCTCAAAAGGCCCTCAAGGAGGCAGGGTGTGTGCAGCCTTACCACTTCTGGTTCACCCTGGATATTGCTACACCCTCAGGGTCTCACGGCTGGTGAGTTCGGGAGCTGGCGATCCCAAGGGATTACTGAGCTTGGTCCGTTTTTCCCCTTTGTCCAGTGACTTTGGAGCGGGCCCTCTCCTCCTTCCCTTTTCTATCTGCCTTTCATGGCTCTCCTTCCTTCTAAGTCCCTCAGTCCTCATTCTTCGAGGGTTGAGGCATTTCTTTTCTTGCTGTCCTTTATTTGCCCTCTCCTTTATTTGTATACTATTCCTTCTTCTAGTTTGTAAGTCTGTAGTTAGTATTAGTTATAGTTTTCATTCTCATTTCATCTATCACTAACACTCAACGCATTAGGGGCCGATAACCTAGATGTTAGGCCCCTTAAAACAACAATCATCATCATCATCATCATCATCATCATCATCATCATAATCATCATCATCACCCTATTTCCAGTGCCTCTGGAGAGGATCCTCACCTTTTCCTTTCTTTCCTATCTGCCATTTGTGGCCCTCCCTTCTTCAAAGTCCCTGAATCCATATTCTTCGCGGGCCGAGGACATTTCTTTTCTCCCTGTCCTTTATTTTCCTCTTTCCTTATTTTTTCCTCATTCTTCTAATACGTAGAGTTAGTGATACGTCCGTAGTTAGTAGTAATATTTGAAGTTGTAGCAGTAGTTCCTATTTCATCATCGTTTTCCTTTGTCATCCAAACAATTAGAGGCCGATAACCTCGATGTTAGGCCCCTTAAAGCAACAATAATCACATCTTGTCAACTCTTGTTCCCTTCCAACCCCGATCTGATTCGAGGCCTATGATCCCTTCTTGCCTTAATTGTTTCTCTTTTCTTTCCTAATGCCCTCATTTCTGCAGCCCAACTAACGTTTTTGTCAGGCAGGTAGATATTTCTCTGCTGCATCTCGTATGCTACTAATGCCCTGCAAACAATACTGTACACTATTATGTAGTCACATCGAGGGAAAGCTATCAGTGTTCAGTATCGTTTGCTGGATATGCTTGCAGTGCATTAGTAGGCCTACCATACGGGATGCAAGCAGAGAAATATCGACTTTCCTGACAACGACTCTAGTTGGGCTGCATTAAACTGTATTATTAGGAGCAGTTGATTCACCCGGTTATACTAGAAGATGATGATGATGTAAGGTTCGGATGTTAAGGAACAGTCATATTTTTTTCCCGAGCTCATTTTATCCGATATCTGAAAAATAAGTTTGAATGACGGGTTGGTTGGTTGGTTCTTAAGTTTAGGGGCTGCGACAACGCGGTCATGTAGCCCCGTGTACTTTGGGTGTGTGTAGAATCTGTCTGATAACCGGTGTTAATTGTGATGACTGTATTAGTGTGTGTTATCTGTTTGTTAATTTAAGTACTGCAACTAAGAATTTTTCAAATAGTTCCTACTTTTGCCGCCAAGCGCCACCGTCAACGACTACTAGGCCAAGTTCAGAACTGAGCTACTAGACGCCGCCGCAGTCGGCTCTTGGCAACGAACATAGAAACCTATAGGAGCGTTGTTTACATTCTTAACCTATCCAATTTAGCTTCACACAGGTGCAATTAGTGGAAGGATCTTTAACATGCCATAAATCTATGACATGGGACCGCCGGCTTTACTTCCCCTCCGAAGGAAGGCATACTGAGGGATTTTTAACGCTCTTAAAAAATCCGACGGCTTCGGCCGGGTTTGAACCCGCTATCTTGGGCATAGAAGCTCAGCATGCTACTGACTACGCCACCGAAGCCACCGAATGACGGGTCCCTGACCACGTTTAAAGCAATTTGATATTGCCAATAAATGCATATTTCACCCAATTTTATTGTTTTGGTCATATTTGGTCATATTTTAGTGATGTAAGGTCATATTTGGTTATAATTTCAGCATTTTGGTTTAAATTGAGGTGTCGTTAACAAGGTACGTGTTATCTGCGTCGAGTTTCAAACACAGGATTTCCGAATAGTGTAGTAGATATATTTTTCTTTCTTTTCCCGGAACAGGCAGATAGCAGGTTTAGAAGACCTGATTCCAAGGAGCCACTCCTCTACGGACGTCTTTTAGCACATCTTTCTGGACAAGTTAGATTGCGACGCTGTACGCATGAGGTCACGTAACATGACGATAGTATGCTTCCGCCTTTCAATAGGATGTCACAGTTTTTTAGGTCATATTTTATAGTTTTTAGGTAATATATGCTTGCATATTTTTTACTTCTTTAGGTCTTAATTTTCCGAACCCTATGATGATTATAATTGTTGTTTAAAGTGGCCTAACATCTAGGTTATCGGCCCCTAATGGTCTAGGCGATAGTGAAAATGAAAGGTGATCAAATGAGGTGAACAAATGAAACCTACAAGTAAAACTAACGACTCTCTTAAAAAAAAAAAAAAAGAAAAAAAAAAAAAAGAGATACGAGCCTTACAGTAGTGGCATATGATGTGTAACATCTGACATGTTATCCTACTCGTATACTCGACAGCTTGGACACTCTTAAAATGTTAATGTACGCTCCGTTTTCATACTGGTACTATGATGAATGTATACAGTAGATTGAATTGGAGATATGCTACTGTCACACTTGTTTGAACAAACATCACATATTATATTATAAATGAAGTGGAGGAATGAAACCATAGTCTCTAGCCTATCTATAGACTACTAGAAATAATATTCAATACAATAACATTTCTCAACTCCTGCTTGGTGAAAAATATTGAAATTAAAATTAGATAAATCGTAATTTCATGTAGATTCTGTTAAAATGACGCATAATGTTATGATAGATATCGTTTAAATCGATACTCTGTCAGAAAAAATAATTTCTGGACTGGGGTTCGAACCTGAGACCTCATTATTCGCAGACCAATATGCTATCCACGCAGCCATTACAACCACTGGAATTTAGAATACAAGGCGGTTACTTATTTTCACGTGCCGGTAATAATATCGAAGTAATTTTTATGCTCCATTAATATTTTGCTTTTTTCGATAATGGTCCTT
This sequence comes from Meconema thalassinum, assembly GCA_946902985.2. Classification (NCBI taxonomy): domain Eukaryota; kingdom Metazoa; phylum Arthropoda; class Insecta; order Orthoptera; family Tettigoniidae; genus Meconema; species Meconema thalassinum. The sequence continues at coordinate 283,453,783 of OX336392.1, forward strand.
CGTGGAATTGAGTTTTAAATTAGTTATGAATACGTCTACTTGACAGTGAAGGGAATGCGTATAATGGATAGAAAGGCTAGCTCAGTTCCCGTATAAACATATAGCTAGACTATATATTATATGCATAACTGCATTACCGCAATGTAGGTTAATATCTGAATAGCCAAAGCACAGAAACATAACACCGGCATTGCCGACTAGTTACAATGTTTCATATTAAAGTATACCATCATTTAAATACTGATAAGAAGACTTCCATGTGGTTTGTGTTTCAATCAGTTGACACCAGAGTTTGCAGGAGCGTTTACAGTTCAGAATAAAAGTGTTGAGCAAAGTTACTCGGGAAGTGGATGCCCATCACTTTTATCCGGAGATTGAAAAAGAGACTCTTAATAAATCATAATTGTTTTCAGAAAATATGATATAATGAATATTTTCACACCAAAGAACGACAACTTGAAGACGATTTATTGTATGAATATCTCTTATGGCGCGTCCAAAACTTGAAGTAACCCGTATACGATATACATTCCACATGGCTGACAGTACGTCCTGGTACTAATCTCCGCCACCGCGCGCTCATTGTAACATCTTACACATTTCCGTCCGATCCACTTCCGTCCCATTTTTCAAAATCACTCCCACAGAAATATCCAACAACCAACTAGAAGAGGAAATAGGTAACAAAAAGGAGAAGAATATAAATAAAAGACAGGAGAAAAGGAAATGCCCTCAACCCTCGAAGAATGAGAATTGAGGGACTTGGAAGGAAGGAGAGCCAAGAAAGGCAGAGAGGAAAGAGGAGAGGGCCCGCCCCATTGGCAAAGGAAGAAGGAGAAATCCGGACCCAGCTCAGGAAGCCCTCGGGGTCGCCAACGCCCGAACTCACCAGACTTGAGCCCTTGAGGGTGTAGCACTATCCAGCGTGCACCATAGGTGGTGGGGCTACACACACACACCCTGCCTCCTTGAGGGCCTTGAGCAGAAGGCAGGAGATATCATGAGAGGTAAACATGAGGTCTGACCCCTCGAAAAATGAGGGATCAGGAAAGATGAGACAAGGGTCAATTAAGGCGGGAAAGTGAGAGACTCCCTATGCCTCGGATACCCTAATACCGTCGGGGTCGGAAGAGAACAAGAGTTGACTAAGGGAGGTCGAGAGAAAAGATACCATTGAGGAGCCCGGCACAAGGAAGTGGAAGCATTGCCGGACTCAGCTGGGGGCCCGTGGTCGCCAACCCACGTCCTACAAGTTGTGATGCCCTAGGGGGGATCTTAGAAGAAAAGATGGACAACAAAGGAGGAATAAAGATAATAAATATTGGGAAAAATACCCTTAATCCTGGGAGAATGAGAATTGAGGGGCATGGGAGGAAGTAGAGCTATGAAAGGCTGATAGGAGAGGAAAATTGGAGAGGGTCCACCCAAACGTCACAGGAAATAGGAGAAAACTGGACCCAGCTAAGGAGTCCTTTGGGAGTCCCCAACTCCCAAGTTAGTGCTATCGAGGGTGCAGCCATGCATAGTATGATTACACATAACCTTCTGCTTCTGAATCCCTCCTACAGAAACTAGGAGATACCTCGATAAGTGATAGATGATGATGATGATGAAGATAATTGTTGTTTTAAGGGGCCTAACATCTAGGTTATCGGCCTCTAATGGGTTGGGTGATCGTGAAGATGATAATGAAATATAAACTATAACTAAAACTATCTACTAACTTATATACTAGAAGAAGAAATGGGGGAAAAAAGAGAGAATAAGGCAAATAAAGGACAGGAGGAAAAGAAATGCCCTCAACCCTCGAAGAATGTAGATTGAGGGACTTGGAAGGAGAGCCATGAAAGGCAGATAGGAAAGAGGAGAGGGTCCGCCCCAGAGGTAATGGAAAAAAGGGAGAAAACCGGACACAGCTCTAGAATCCCTCGGGGTCGCCTACTCCCGAACCTACCAGCCATGAGCCCCTGACGGTGTAGCAATATCTAGGGTGCACCAGATGTGGTGGGGCTACATACACCCTGCCTCCTTGAGGGCCTTGAGCAGAAGGCAGGAGATAACATGAAAAGAAAAAGAAGGCTGACCCCTCGCAGAAGGAGGGTATCAGAAAAGATGAGACAAGGGCCAATTAAGGCGGGAAAGGAAGTGACTCTCTAGGCCTTGGATACCCTAATACCGTCGGGGTCGGAAGAGAACAAGAGTTGACCAAGTGAGGTCGACAGGAAAGAAGACAGAGAGGAGCCCGTACAAGTAAGTGGAAGCAATGCCGGCTCAGCTAGAGCCCCGTGGTCGCCAACCCACGTCCCACTAGATGTGAGCCCCTGGGGGGGGGGGGGGTGATAGTAATTAAAAGCTGGGACAAGGGCCAATGGGTGGTATTTGAAGGACACCGTAGGCCTCAGCTACCCTAATACCGTCAGAGTCGGAAGAGAGCAAGAGTTGATGAAGGAAGGTCAACAGGAAATATGAGAGAGAGAGTGGCCAGGTGCAAGTAAGTGAAAGCAATGCCGGATTCACTTGAGATCGCATGGTCGCCAACTCATGTCCGACTAGTGAGCCCAGAACGTGCTGTAGTGGCTAGCATTCTTGGTGGTCAGGGTTGGTTTCCCTTCTCCGCCAAGAAATTCAATTCTGGTCTGAGGGTTGAAACGGGATACACTCAGGCTAGTGAGCCAAAACTGACAAGAAGTGGGTTCGATTTCCACATCAGTAATCCTCGATGTGGTTTACCGTGGTTTTCCACTTCTACTCGAGGTAAATGCCGGGATGGTTGCTAACGTAAGGCCACGGCCGATTTCTTGCAAATCCTCACTTGAATTACAAACACACACTCACGAGTACACACACCACAATAACAGGCAAATTACACACACACCCAACTACTCGAGGGTAAACGACAACGATGCTCAAACCCCCTCAAAAGAACAGCAATAACAATGACAATTCACGTAATGGTTAACCCTTGGGGATTTTACATGTTTAGCCCACTTTCGATTTTTGCAAAAAATGAAAGTAGACTTATGAGATCTACACAGGTCCAAAAATTATGTGTCTGACTGTGTGTGTGTATGTGTACTCTGTATGTCTGTCCACCCCTATAAATTCAAACACGGTGAATCCGAATTGAACAAAACTTGGTACAGAGGTATCACTAGCAAAGGGCACCTCAGTGTCATGTTTTATATTGCCGCCATCTTTACCAAAACTGAATGGCGGCCACTCAATCGTTGAAATCGTAAAATGAAATTACGACTCAACAAATTATCCGATCTCTACCAAATTTGGTAACAACATACCTTCATATAGGCCGCGTCTTTTGTCCAAACTGAAAAGTCATCAGCCGTGCCATTACAGGATGGGGGCCGTGTGAATTATGCAAGCATTATAATTAATAACTTACAGCCCATTAGTTGCGATTTTCGAACCGAGATTGGTTTAAACTGTCCTAAAGGACGTGGCCCGTTCGATATTTTAAGTTCATATTATAATATTACATGGGAGCAGTGGCTTTAAAAAGGTCAGCCATCTCGGTTACAAGACAATATGGCAGCTGATATCTTGTGCCTGACCTATATTTCACTAGTTTGAGTATTGCAAGCAATATAGCCTACTGATAGAAATAATATAAACTTTGTATGAGATGCTTGATAGTAAAAAATACTCCTCTGAAGAAATCTTTTAGTCCAAATCAATATTTGCTAAGACGTTGTATGTAAGTCAATTGAAAACGGCGAATTTCGGTGGACATGTTTGGATGTGTGATTAAAGCGTTAGTATTTTACCCGTTTGATTTGGGTTCAAAACCTATCAGAGTTGTTCTTTTTTGCTTGATTTTTTTTGGTAATTATTCGGACGTTATAAAAGTAAGCGTTATATTGTGCATATTACAATGGAACATATATATTTAATCAAAACAATATTCTCCACCGGATCTGCACGAGACATCTAACAGCAACCAGATGAACTATCATGGCCAACTGGTTTCGAGCTGTGCACCAGCCTGCACATGGGAATAGCTTTAATTGAAAAGTTTCCGTTTATGGCCGCTAAAATGCACTCACCCTATTAGTATTATCTTATGCGAAACTTTTCTGCCATATGTCATGACTGGGCTATATGGGACTCCATTAGTTAGCCTACCGTTGGCATTCTATACGCATCGAATTTGAAGAATGACAAGTTGATAATGCGAAACATTTTTGTTTTAAAGCGTTTGTAACAGTCTATTGTGTGTTTTTTGAACTAAAGAACAAAACGATCTCACATAGTACCAGCACTTTATCTGTTGGTGCTAGTTCACGATATTATTTAATACTTTTATTGCAGCCAAATAGCAATCGTAAATAAAGAAAGAACATGTAGCCTGCACTAAAATTGCGCTCTGGGGATTTGAATTGCATAGTCTTTGATTGATTGTTTTCTTTTACTACAGAGCTCTAAGTGGTAGCGTTGACATGCTTGTCCACATAGTTGGTATACACGCGTCACTGTAGGGTCATGGAAAGATTTGTTAATACAATTAAGGTGGTGAAAACCATGGACAGCCAGACGTGTAAGCACATGCCTCAACTCAAATTTGGATGTTGCCCACGTCCGGTCGACTATGTCTCCAGTTCTATAAAATTCTTGAGATATGTCTTCTCTTTCTTTCTTTCTTTCTTTCTTTATTTATTTATTTCTTTCTATCTTCAATGATGATAGTAGTTTTTCCGAGGTTCTGGTGTTTGGTAGAGGTAAATAGTTTCTAAGGCCTTCAACCAAGAAATGATTCTATTATACTCCTTGATAACACCTATATGTTCTCTAGTGAACATCTTGTTTTTAAATGTAGCCAGTGTCCATTAATATTCCTGACAGAACGGGCCGGGGAAAGAATTTTGGAAATATTTTGCAAGATTTTCTCAAGATATATTCCTTGCAGTTATTTTTATAATTCTAGAAATAAGAATGTACCGTGTGGGTGTGGTTGACATGTAGCTGGGGTAGATATCAAGAGTGTATTATAACTCCCACCTTCACATTTATCTTGCGGGGTTTCATGAAAAGGAGAAGAGAGCCATACATTTGTTCTGTCAATACGGTAGCTCGTGCTGCAATTCTACAAACACGCAACAGCGCTATCTAGCCTTCTCGGCTCAATAAGTCTCGAGGCGCATTAAGGAGAACAACCATTAACGTCACAACAGCGTTATGTAACGCGAAGACTCGTAAATTACTGCACTGTCACCGGGCAAAGGAACCAAATTATATACCACTTACTGCAGAAATGTCGCGTGCAGTTCAAATACTCCGTGTAATGGAGAAAGTCACTGTTGTTTTAAGGGGCCTAACATGTAGATTATCGGCCCCTAGCGGTTTGGGTGAGAGTGAATATTTTGATATAAGAACTGCAACTATAAAAAATAAGACTAACTTACTGTATGTGCTTGGAGAAGAAATGAAAAAAAAAGAGTTTAGTTTTGAGGCCATTTTGTTTTTCAGTGTTGCCACTACGAACTGTCGATTTATACTTTTCAGTCAGTCACCAGGATTTTTCCCAATTAGATTAGGTGGGATAAATCTACTGTATTATTATTCACTGATAAAGGGACAATTTTAGGATTATGCGTTTTGACCGCCACGTGGTCATCATCAGATGCTGATCACCACGGCTGAAATGTAAAATTATACAAATACATAAAAAAAAGTGTTTTGCTTTACGTTGTATAACCTGTCTAGATAATGTTAGTATTTATGATTCGCAGTGAATCTCATTATTTGAAAAGATTAGTCAATTCTGTGATGTTTTTTATGTTTGCAACATACCATGACTATTATGCATCTGTAAATAGGTAAACTACACAAAATACAATATTATTTGAGCATGCACACCACATTCTTCTTAAGGTTATGCGAATAACTGTTAGAGTACCCTATTCTGGCACAGTCGTTGCACAGGTGTTCACAATTGACTAGCTTGCACCTGACTAAAAACACGACTTCCTGTTTTGACCTGTAAGCGAGATCCTGTCGAAATTTGTAACAAATACTAGCTTAGATGATGATGTTGACGATGTTCTCAGGCTGCAAGTACTTCCCTAAACGGCGCACGTTGTCGATTCTGGAACTTTCTAATTACTATTGTAGGTCATTTAAGCCACTTGCCACAGGGTAGACAAAAGTTAATATATGCTTGCAACCTGTCTTAAAAGTGGTATATGCACTACAATAGCGCCTGCCTGAGGCCTTGGTTTGTTCAGAATATGCACATAGTAAATCCTTCTCAATTAACATGTTTCTATAATTATTCTTTCCCTGATACATTCATCGTCTAATCGTTATGATTGTGGGCTTACTTCCTTTATAAACACGATAAGTGGGGATCATTCTAGAAACATGTGTTCGTACCAGTTCAGAAACAAATCTGAACGAACACATGTTTCTAGAAGGATTCCCAATATTCGTGTTACTAAACTAAGTAGGTTCACATTCATAAGGATTAGACAAGGCGATGCATGCAAATGGGAAGGAAAATTTAGTGAAACTTTTACGATCAGTTGCGAGCATATATGGACTTTTGTCTACGCTGTGGCAAGTGGTTTAAATAGCCTGCAACAGTGATGAGAAAATTCCAGTATCGATAGCATACTCCACTTTGAAAAGACATTCCAGTTTCAGAATATCGTCAACATTATCGTCTAACTTAGGAGAAGTTAAAACTTTCTTCAACAGAGACCGGATATCGCATGCAGATCAGGACAGGAAGTCGTGCTCATTAATCAGGTGCAAGTTAGTCAAGTGTGATGATGGATGATGATAGTAGTAGTTTTAAATATTTGTTCTGTGCTGTAATTCTACAAACACGCCACAGCGCTATCTAGCCTTCTCGGCTCAATCAGTCTTGAGGTGCATTAAGGAGAACACCCATTAATTGGAAAATGATGCTAAATTGGAAACTACTGTTAAAACTACTATTACTAAATTTACAATTATCTGCAACGTACAGTACATACTACCTAGGTAGAAGAAAATACAAAATCCTGTTTTATATTATAGGACATACACGGTATTTGTTTTGACCAGCCTGCTGTAAACCATTAATAGTTGACTGTACAGCACTGCTACGAATGCTTCGTTTGATAAGTCGGCCATTAAACTTTCACAGTTGACTGTACAGCACTGCTACGAATGCTTCGTTTGATAAGTCTGTTATTAAACTTTCACATTCGACTGTACAGCACAGCTACGAATGCTTCGTTTGATAAGTCTGTCATTAAACTTTCACAGTTGACTGTACAGCACAGCTACGAATGCTTCGTTTGTTAAGTCTGTCATTAAACTTTCACATTTGAGTGTACAGCACAGCTACGAATGCTTCGTTTGTTAAGTCTGTCATTAAACTTTCACATTTGAGTGTACAGCAGAGCTACGAATGCTTCGTTTGATAAGTCTGTTATTAAACTTTCACAGTCGACTGTACAGCACAGCTACGAATGCTTCGTTTGATAAGTATGTTATTGAACTTTCAGAGTCAACTGTACAGCACAGCTACGAATGCTTCGTTTGATAAGTCTGTTATTAAACTTTCACAGTTGACTGTACAGCACAGCTACGAATGCTTCGTTTTATTAAGTCTGTCATTAAACTTTCACAGTTGACTGTACAGCACAGCTACGAATGCTTCGTTTGATAAGTCTGATATTAAAATTTCACAGTCGACTGTACGGCACAGCTACGAATGCTTCGTTTGATAAATCTGTTATCAAACTTTCACAGTCGACTGTACAGCACAGCTACAAATGCTTCGTTTGATAAGTTTGTCATTAAACTTTCACAGTTGACTGTACAGCATTGCTACGAATGCTTCGGTTTTTTAAGTCTGTTATTAAACTTTCACAATCGACTGTACAGCACAGCTACGAATGCTTCGTTTGATAAGTCTGATATTAAAATTTCACAATCGACTGTACAGCACAGCTACGAATGCTTCGGTTTTTTAAGTCTGTTATTAAACTTTCACAGTTGACTGTACAGCACAGCTACGAATGCTTCGTTTATTAAGTCTGTCATTAAACTTTCACATTTGAGTGTACAGCACAGCTACGAATGCTTCGTTTGATAAGTCTGTTATTAAACTTTCACAGTTGACTGTACAGCACAGCTACGAATGCTTCGTTTTATTAAGTCTGTCATTAAACTTTCACAGTTGACTGTACAGCACAGCTACGAATGCTTCGTTTGATAAGTCTGATATTAAAATTTCACAGTCGACTGTACGGCACAGCTACGAATGCTTCGTTTGATAAATCTGTTATCAAACTTTCACAGTCGACTGTACAGCACAGCTACAAATGCTTCGTTTGATAAGTTTGAAATTAAACTTTCACAGTTGACTGTACAGCACAGATACGAAAGCTTCGGTTTTTAAAGTCTGTTATTAATCTTTCACAATCGACTGTACAGCACAGCTACGAATGCTTCGTTTGATAAGTCTGATATTAAAATTTCACATTCAACTGTACAGCACAGCTACGAATGCTTCGGTTTTTTAAGTCTGTTATTAAACTTTCACAGTTGACTGTACAGCACAGCTACGAATGCTTCGTTTATTAAGTCTGTCATTAAACTTTCACATTTGAGTGTACAGCACAGCTACGAATGCTTCGTTTGATAAGTCTGTTATTAAACTTTCACAGTTGACTGTACAGCACAGCTACGAATGCTTCGTTTTATTAAGTCTGTCATTAAACGTTCACAGTTGACTGTACAGCACAGCTACGAATGCTTCGTTTGATAAGTCTGATATTAAAATTTCACAGTCGACTGTACGGCACAGCTACGAATGCTTCGTTTGATAAATCTGTTATCAAACTTTCACAGTCGACTGTACAGCACAGCTACAAATGCTTCGTTTGATAAGTTTGTCATTAAACTTTCACAGTTGACTGTACAGCACAGCTACGAAAGCTTCGGTTTTTAAAGTCTGTTATTAAACTTTCACAATCGACTGTACAGCACAGCTACGAATGCTTCGTTTGATAAGTCTGATATTAAAATTTCACATTCGACTGTACAGCACAGCTACGAATGCTTCGGTTTTTTAAGTCTGTTATTAAACTTTCACAGTTGACTGTACAGCACAGCTACGAATGCTTCGTTTGTTAAGCCTCTCATTAAACTTTCACATTTGAGTGTACAGCACAGCTACGAATGCTTCGTTTGATAAGTCTGTTATTAAACTTCCACAATCGACTGTACAGCACAGCTACGAATGCTCCGTTTGATAAGTCTGTTATTAAACTTTCACAATCGACTGTATAGCACAGCTACGAATGCTCCGTTTGATAAATCTGTTATTAACCTTTCACAGTCGACTATACAGCACAGCTACGAATGCTTCGTTTGATAAGTCTGCCATTAAACTTTCACAGTTGACTGTACAGCACTGCTACGAATGCTTCGTATGATAAGTCTGTTATTAAACTTTCACAGTTGACTGTACAGCACAGCTACGAGTGCTTCGTTTTATAAGTCTGATATTAAAATTTCACAGTCGACTGTACGGCACAGCTACGAATGCTTCGTTTGATAAATCTGTTATCAAACTTTCACAGTCGACTGTACAGCACAGCTACAAATGCTTCGTTTGATAAGTTTGTCATTAAACTTTCACAGTTGACTGTACAGCATTGCTACGAATGCTTCGTTTTTTTAAGTCTGTTATTAAACTTTCACAATCGACTGTACAGCACAGCTACGAATGCTTCGTTTGATAAGTCTGATATTAAAATTTCACATTCGACTGTACAGCACAGCTACGAATGCTTCGTTTGATAAGTCTGTAATTTAACTTTCACAGTTCACTGTACAGCACAGATACGAATGCTTCGTTTGATAAGTTTGTTATTAAACTTTCAGAGTCAACTGTACAGCACAGCTACGAATGCTTCGTTTGATAAGTTTGTTATTAAACTGTTACAGTTGACTGTACAGCACTGCTACGAATGCTTCGGGATTTTAAGTCTGTTATTAAACTTCCACAATCGACTTTACAGCACAGCTACGAATGCTCCGTTTGATAAGTCGGTTATTAAACTTTCACAATCGACTGTACAGCACAGCTACGAATGCTCCGTTTGATAAATCTGTTATTAACCTTTCACAGTCGACTATACAGCACAGCTACGAATGCTTCGTTTGATAAGTCTGCCATTAAACTTTCACAGTTGACTGTACAGCACTGCTACGAATGCTTCGTTTGATAAGTCTGTTATTAAACTTTCACAGTCGACTGTACAGCACAGCTACGAATGCGTCGTTTGATAAGTCTGTTATTAAACTTTCACAGTCGACTGTACAGCACTGCTACGAATGCTTCGTTTAGTTTTGGTTGTTGTAAACGTTTTCAGTTGATTGTACAGCACTGCAAAATGTGCTTTGTTTTTTTGTCTGCTGCAAACGTTTAGTAACTAACTCAGAGTGGCATACGAACAAGAGATATTTAGCCGAGAAAAGTGGGTGCTATGACTTTAGGACCGTCAAAATTAATGCAGTTAATGGCCTGGGCGCCATTCATCCCGAGCTGTTTCCTACGTCGGAGAGATGGCCATCAACAGAAACCAGACTCCACACTGATGGACTTGTAATGGAGTCTTTGTAATCCGGGAAGACAATAGATGGACACCCGCATCACTTGATAGCCTGTCTTTGTTGCCATCTTGAGGCCCAGTGCCATTGTCCGGTACAGTCTGCTTTTTCCAGCCTGGAACACGCTTCTAAAATGGCCATAAAATGAGCAAATGATCCTCTCAAAGGAAACATTCTTAAGCATATACAGCAGGGGTTCCCAACCTGGGGGTCGTGGGGCTTTGTCAGGGGGGAAGTGATTTCCAATTTATTTATTTTTAACTGGAATATTACAGTTTTGTATAATAAATATTTTTCGAATCTCTCCAAGTGATTGTCGCGCCAAGTCAATCGTTCAAAAGCCCTCGTAATTGCCAACTGTCGGCACAAACCTCTGCAGAGTCGCGAGGTTGGAGGTTAAATAAGGAATTTGCTGACTTGTAAGGAGCAAAATCAAGCCTGAGAGCAGATGCACGAACAAGACCACTCAACGCACGTTTAATTGCACATTTTGTGGACCTACTTGCGTGAAAGTAAACTATGACCATACGCGACATGTTTCAACTCATCAACGATGTATTAGTTGCTTTCATTATATACAAGGTTTTATATTTCTTTTAATTATTCCATTAAGTAGTGTTATTAGATTAGGTCTATATCCTCCACGTCACTTTATCGAAAAGGTTATAGAGGTGATGCTGATGGGGGAGGTGGAAGAGGTGGAGGGGAGGGAGGGGTTGAGGGTGGTGGGCGATTACCACCCGTATCTGAAGAGGGGGCGTCAGCTAGCAAAGGTTGGGAACCACTGGTATACAGAGTCAGAAATAGAGGTCTTAATGTTGAAAGACATTCATAGCAGACTAAGTCTGAGCAAAAACGTACAATTAAGCAATTTCTCAATTGTCCCAAAAGTTGAAGGTCTTCAGGTCCAGGAAATGTGCAAATTGTGAGTTTTGCAGAGCTCTATCAAACTATAAAAAATTGAAAAACTTCCGGACTAAATGCAGTTCAGGAAAAAACGGCATAAAATCGCTTGTTTCTTTACTTGTTTTATTTTTGTTTCAAATAATAAACAAATTATAGTACATTATGCAACGAGCCTATAATGGCAATAATTAAGACACGCTTCGCTCGTTTTATAATTTCCATACGAGTGTCTTAATTGCCATTATAGGCGAGTTGCATACGACTGTTTATGTTCGACGATAATTATAACTATTTTATGTTCGACATAAATATTCATAAATATCTGTCGAGATTTCGCCAGTTTTATGTACTGAACAGAGCGCATGGGACGCAGAGAACACCTTGTATTTGGCCATGGCCTCCTCGAATACCCCACTATGACACTAGCCACGCAAAGAAATTTAAAATAGGAGGCCGTGGAAGTCAGCGCAGGTGCGATGCTGTCCTTACCTAATTGGTCTCACAACTGTTTCTTGAGCTCTGATTGGTGGGAGAAACTGTTTCATAATGAAAAACAAGATGTTCAGTAAAGAACATATAGCCTACTTTCTCCTAAATGCATGGGTATTGTTATAACTCTTTGTCCTTTTCAAGGAGTATAATTGAATGTTGGTTGTAGTAGCTTGTTGAAATACAACGTGCTATACGGATATTAAACATGAATATAAGGTGCCCTTTGCTACAGCTACCTCTGTAAAATTTTTCATTCAACTCGGTTTGACCGTGTTGGAATTGATGTGGGGAATCGATTTGCACACATACATGGCCGCTCTCTGCAAACTATTGGGCTGATGACCTTGTAGTTTGGTCAAAGGAGTCTTCATACATAAAGGTATAATGTTGCAAAATTTGGTTGTAGAGATCAGATGATTAGTTTGGTCATAATTTCATTTAAGCTTTTAATATTTGGGTGGCCGCCATTACGTTTTCGTCAAGATGGCGGCAATATAAAATAGTGCTAGTGCTACCTCTGTACCAAATTACGTTCAATTCGGTTTCACTGTGTTTGAATTGATAAGGGGAATTGATTTGCACACATACATGGCCGCCATCTGCAAAATATTGGGCTGATGACCTTGCAGTTTAGTTAAATGACTCTCGCCGTATAAATATATGTTGTTGCAAAATTTGGTAGAGATCGAATGAATAAGTTAGTCGTAATTTGATTTAAGCTTTGAACATTTGGGTGGCCGCCGTTACGTTTCCGTCAAGTTGGCGGTGATATAAAACATGACACTGAGGTGCCCTTTGCTAGTGCTACGTCTGTACCAAATTTCGTTCAATTCGGTTTCACCGTGTTCGAATTGATACGGGGGGACAGACATTTAGAGTACACACACTCACACACACAGACAGACACACAATTTTTGGCCCTGTGTAGATCTCATAAAACTACTTTCATTAGTTGCAAAAATCGAAAGTTGGCTAGTATTGTTATAATGACCCTCATTATGATACAGTTTTCTAACATTTAATATTTATATTTCGACATCGTCGAACATAAACTTATTAGCCTACTTTCGATTTTTGCAAAAAATTAAAGTAGACTTATGAGATCACTACAGGGCCAAAAATTGTGTGTCTGTCTGTGTGTATGAGTCTCTGTGTGTGTGTGTGTGAGTGTGTGTGAGTGTGTGTACTCTGAATGTCTGTCCCCCCTATCAATTCGAACACGGTGAAACCGAATTGAACAAAATTTGGTACAGAGGTAGAAGAAGCAAAGGGCACCTCAGTGTCATATTTTATATCGCCGCCATCTTTACCAAAACTGAATGGCGGCCACTCAAACGTTCAAAACGTAAAATCAAATAGCGACTAACCAAATTATCCGATCTCCACCAAATTTGGTAATAACATACCTTCATATAGGACGCGTCTTGTGACCAAACTACAAGGTCATCCACCGTACCATTTCAGGATGGCGGCCGTGCGAATTATGCAAACTTTATAATAAATACCATGGGACCCACCAGTTCCGATTATCGAGTCGAGAATCGTTTTAACTGTGCTAAAGGAAGAGGCACGTTCGAAATTAAAAGTTTATTTTGTAAAACTATCGTGAAGAAGTGATTTTAAAAAGCTGAGCCGTCTCAGTAAAAAGACAAGATGGCAGCGGATATCTTGTGCCTGACTTATATTTCACTAATTTGAGTATTGCATGCAATATAGCGTACTGATACAAAATAAATAAACTTTGTATGAAATGCTTTATATATAAATAATATACTCCACTGATGAAATCGTTAGGTCTAAATCATTAATTGCTAACAAGTTATATGTAAGTCATTTTATAAAGATCAATGTTCGTTGGCACAAATGGCTCCTTGGTAAAGCGTTGGTCTATCATTCATATGTCTATGGTTCAAACCCCATCAGTGTTAGGTTTTTTGCTTGAAATTTTTCATACTTATTGCTTTGTAATGACTCAGACGTTTTAAAATTAAGCGTTATATTGATGATGATAATTGTTGTTTTAAGGGGCCTAACATCTAGGTTATCGGCCCCTGATGGTTTGGGTGAGCGTGAAGATGAAAATGAAAAGCGAACATAAAACTAAAACTAACTACTAACCTACATACTAGAAGAAGAAATGGAAAACTAAAGGAGAATAAGGCAAATAAAGGACAGGAGGAAAAGAAATGCCCTCAACCCTCGAAGAAGGCGGATTGAGGGACTTGGAAGGAAGGAGAGCCATGAAAGGCAGATAGGAAAGTGATAGAGGAGAGGGTCCGCCCCAAAGGTAATGGACAAAAAGGGAAAACGGACCCATCTCAGGAATCCCTCGGGGTCGCCAACTCCCGAACTCACCAGCCGTGAGCCCCTGAGGGTGTAGCATTATGTAGGGTGCACCAGAAGTGGTGGGGCTACATACACCCGGCCTCCTTGAGGGCCTTAAGCAGAAGGCAGGAGATAACATGAAAAGAAAAAGAAGGCTGACCCCTCGCAGAAGGAGGGAATCAGAAAAGATGAGACAAGGGCCAATTAAGGCAGGAAAGGAAGTGACTCCCTAGGCCTCGGATACCCTAATACCGTCGGGGTCGGAAGAGAACAAGAGTTGACCAAGTGAGGTCGACAGGAAAGAAGACAGAGGAGCCCGGCACAAGTAAGTGGAAGCAATGCCGGACTCAGCTGGGGCCCCGTGGTCGCCAACCCACGCCCACAAGATGTGAGCCCCTGGGGAAGCGTTATATTGTACATATTACGGTGGAAAATATATATTTAATTAAAACATAATTCGCCAGCAGATTTGCTCGAGACATCTAGCAGCCAAAAAGGTAACTGCACGACGGCCTACTTATTAACTTCCAGATTTTATTGAAAAGTTTCTTCTTATGGCCGCTAGAATGCACTCGCCCTGTTAGGATTATATTGTTCGATACTTCTCCACTAGATTTCACGACTGGTCTACATAGGACTCCATTGATAGTATACCATTGGCATTCTATGCGCATCGAATTTGAAGAATGACAAGATGATACTATGATACATTATTACTTCTTATTTTAAAGGGTTTGTAACAGCCTATTGTGCGTTATTTGAAAATGTTATTTGGAGTAAAGAAAAAAACGATTTCACATAGTAACTGAATTCTAGCCGTTGGTGCTAGTTCAGGTTATTAATACTTTTATTTCAGGCAAATAGCAATCGAAAATATCCACATAGTTTGTATTCACACGTCTCTGTAGGGTCATGGAAAGATTGGTTATTCAATTAGGGTTGTGAAAGCCATGCACAACCAGACGTGTAAAGACATGCCTCAACTCAAAGTTGGATGTTGCCCACGGCAGGTCGATTATGTAATAATAATAATAATGTTATTGGTTTTACGTCCCTTTTAACCACTGCTGCTTTTAGAGACGCCGGGGTGCCAAAATTTTGCTCCGAGGGGAATCTTTAACGTACCAGTAAATTTACTGACACGGCTCCCTCGCATTTGCGCACCCTCAAATGCCAGCTGACTGCGCCAGGATACGAACCTGCAACCTAGGGCCCAGCAAGCGAGAACGTTACCGCTGAGCCACGCAGCCAGTCCGGTCGATTGTGCCTCCAGATCCATAACATTCTTGAGATACTTCTTATCTTTCTTTCTTCAATGATGTTAGCAGTTTTTTTTTCTAGGTTGTGGCGTTTGGTAGAGGTAAATAGTTTCTAAGGTCTTCAACCAAGAAATTATTCTATTATACTCTTTGATAATAACAACGCGTTATACAGTGAAACCCCTCATATCCGAACCCCGGAAATCCGAAATCCCGGGTAATCCGAACGAGTTTTCTTCGACTATTTTAAGTTTGAAAAACACACGCAAAACAGAGAAACGTATTTCTTTAGTCATAAAACAATTACATGTTCTACATTATAACCTTATTTTTCAATAATTAGTTGAAAAATTAACAAAGAAGTAGAGTTAGCATACGTAACACAGTGTAAATGTGCCTGCATGCTTATCTCATCCAGGATTGAAAAACGGAAAAGTTGGTTATTGTAATTTCTTAAGTTAGTCACTTTGCAAAAACAATGAAATAACAATAGGAACACACAAAATATCACTTAATCTTTCACTTGAAATCAGTTATCTTCAATTGCCGAAGTGACAAAAACCTTCCCGCAGAGGCAATTGCGCATGAACATGACATCGTTTGGCGTGGCTGCTTCGTGTTGTCTGTCCAAGTTCCTTCTTCATCACTGTCACTAGCTACATTGCTGTCGTGTTGACTCACTATTTCATGTTCGGTGCATTCTTCATTGACGTCAACTGTCATCCGCCTAGACAACCTTCTCCAGCATCCTCACAACCTGCTATATGGATATTTTTTGGCTAATCCGAACAAATTGAAATCCGAACTGACTACAGCCCCAATTAGTTCGGATTTTAGGGGTTTCACTGTAACAATACCCATCCATTTAGGAGAAAGTAGGCTATATGTTCTTTACTGAACATCTTGTTTATATAATTGTTTCTTTGATGTATTCCTTGGTTCAATATTCACAGGCCTGTTTTGATATTTTGAAAAATCTTCACACCGGAAGAAGTTATAAGGGATTAAGAAGAACTCTGCATTGACGCATACAAGCGCTCGTAGTGGTTAGTACAGTACAGATAACGTAGGGAGTAGTATGAAGGTGGTGGTTGTTTCTTTTAAAGAGTGGAACATCAGCTTCTTTTGACCCTATGATGTGGATGATTGAAAAATATTTCTGTTGTTTGATTTCGAGGCTTTGCTACATGTTGTCCTGAGCTCCGTGTTCTTAGGTAGGCCTTTGTGTGGGATCAGTCGTGTGATGGTACTAGAAGTGTGTATATTTTTAGCCTACTTTTCACATTTTGCAAAAATGAGGAAAAAGTAGTCTTATGAGATCGATCCGGGAAAATGTGTGTCTGTCTGTCTGTCTGTCTGTCCTTCTGTCTGTCTGTCTGGCTGTGTGTGTGTCCCCCCCTATCAACTCCTAAACGGCTGCAGCAATCAAAACCAAATTTGGTATGAGTAAAGATGTGCACCGGAATAGCTCACGTCCATATTTGAAAATGATGTCAGTGCTACCAACTGCTGAAAAAAAACGCACTAGAAATTTGAGCTCCATGTTGGATATCTTGCAAGGTATGCATGAGAGCTATTCCAAAATTGGCACACATGTAGATAATACTATTTCAGTTTAATTTCCAGGAGGCCAACCATGACAGAGTTGCCAAAATAATTTTAAGCCTTCTGATTGGTCCAATGTTTAAATGCATATAACTTCTACACTATCAACTGGATTTCAACCAAATTTTGTATGTAATATCTGTACATAAACAGATATGACTGAGCGTATTCTTAAGATCCAACAGGGCTGCCAACTGCTAATAATTGCTCTATTTTTTTAAAATCCAAATATCAATATATCAGAAAGTATGCAAGCCAACAGCTTTAAACTATGCACACGTATATTCTGACATTTTAGATTAATTTGGAGTAACTTATATACGTCAGTTCTACCAACATGATTATAAGCCTGCTGATAGTACCAATTTTTAAATACATGTAACTTCTATACTATCAGTTGGATTTCAACCAAATTTCGTATGTGCAATGTGTACCATAACAGATATGACTATAAGTATTGTTAAGAGCAATCAGGGCTGCCAACTGTTAATAAATGCTGTCTATATTATTTTTACCCTAATATCAATATATCAGAAAGTATGCAAGCCAACAGCTCTATACTTTGCACACGTATAGCACCTGACATTCTAGATTAATTTGGAGTAATTAATACAAGGCGGTGCTGCCAACATGATTCTATGCCTGCTGATATGTCCAATTTTAAAATACATGTAACTTCTATACTAACAAATGGATTTCATCCAAAATTGGCACAACAAGATATCATTATAATTCAGATAATTTCTGACCAGCACACGCATGGTATTGTTGGCAACATGCTTTTACGCGTGCTGATAGATCCAGTGTTTAACTGCATGTAACGTCCATTGGACTTCAACCAAATTTTGTATTCTGTACGTTAAGAGGTGGAACTAAGAATATATTTAGTCACCAGGGCTGCCAACTGTAGTGCTCTATTAGGCTACATTATACCAGGTATATTTTGAACTAATTAGATAGTTCGATATTACCAACTTAATTTCGTCATTATTCTAGATAGGTTCATATACTGTAGAATAATCATTGGCATGAAAAGTAGGCTGTATAGTTCTTCGCGGAACTTCTTGTTAATACGTTAGAATTGAGGACGAGCTAATGATGATGATAATTGTTGTTTTAAGGGGCCTAATATCTATGTTATCGGCCCCTAATGAAATTATATGGAATGAAATGATCAATATAAAAGCAGCCCTGTGCCAGGGGTGAAGACAGAAATGGTTTGTATAAAATAAACAATGGGCCCAAACAGTTATGCCTGATTTGAATAAAAGAAGTAATGCTCGAGGATGATAAAGAACAATAACACAAATAAGGCATTTTAAATGATAAAATTAGATATGTACACTATAGAAACAGAGTAGTCATAAACTAAAAGTCTTAGACTATATTAAAACTTAAAAGAGTAACCACGTAAGCGGGCTGTTTCAAAATTGAACTACAAATAAATCAGGGCATTGATACGTGAGTCGTCGCTAAGTTTAGTGTTTATACAATTTTCGCGAGCGACGCCGTGAAGGGTAGTGCTAGTCCTTTATATAAATCTCTTTTATTATTAAAATGTTGCACTAACGTTCATGGTAGCCTAGTATCAGTGGTCGAAGAAGATTTATTACGAATATTACATTTCAAGGTAGCCTTGTATCAGTGGTCGAAGAGGATTGATTACGAATATTACATTTCAAGGTAGACTTGTATCAGTGGCCGAAGAGGATTGATTACGAATATTACCTTTCAAGGTAGCCTTGTATCAGTGGTCGAAGAGGATTGATTACCAATATTACTTTTCAAGGTAGCCTTGTATATATGTAGGTATTATTAACCCCGATTGCTTGTGGCGATAGACAAATTATGAAATGAAACCTAGAACTACTTTACGTACTAGAAGAAGAAAATACCTACACATGATCAAGGGATATAAACGACAGGGAAGAGAAATGCACCCATCCCTGGAAGTAAGATGATGGAGGGGCTAGGATGGTAGTAGTGCAACAAAAGCTGATGAAGATGCTAATTTAGTGACCTAACATCATGTCAAGTGAGAATACAGATGTTCTGTCAAAATGACATCACAGAGCCTGCACCGAGTGAACGAACCGAGTCTACGCCTTCAAAATTGGCGCTATGTACACTCGCACTCGGCTCGTACACTTGCACTCGATCGTATTTGGAATACCACTCGCTGGCGTCACTTCCGAGTGAGAGTGTGCAAGAGTGTACACTTTGGTTATTTGGCAAACAGCCTTAGTATATAAGTCAGTAGTTAGTTTTAGTTATAGTTTACATTTCATTGTCGTCTTCACGATCACCCAACACATTAGGGGCCGATGACCTAGATGTTAGGCCCCTTAAAACAACAACTATCATAATCATCATCATCATCATCATCATCTTAATACACACCGGGTGAGTTAGCCGAGGTCGTTGCGGCATGACTGTTGGCAGTCCCTCACATCCGGGAGGCGAGGAGGTTCGAATCCCCCCGCCGGCAACCTTGAAGATGGTCTTCTGTGGTTTCCCATCTTCCTTCCAGGCAAATGCCGGGGTTGGTCCTTAACTATAGGCCACAGCCGCTACCTTCCAACTCCTCGACCCTCCCTTCCAACTTTCCTCCCCAACGGTACTTGTAGCTCACCCACTGGGTGTCCGTCTCGAAGCAGCTACAAAACTGGCGAGCCGAACATGTCCTCGGACACTCCCGGCACTAAAAGCCATACGCTAAAAAAAAAAAAAAAAAAAATCTTAATACAACAACAATATTATCATCAACATCAATTTCCACTCTAACACTCCGTGAGAGAAGTGCGTGAAATTCAATTATTGTGTTTCCTATCTGAGCAACAAGAGTCACTTTCGGATTCACCTTCGTGTCTCCGGTTTCCGGCCTGTGAGCATTCAGTTAGTACCATCAACAACCACCATGGATGCTTGGCGGCAATTACTCGTCGAGGTGGTTTTGATGTCGTGTTCTCTTGAAGCGTGAATGTGACGTGAAGCGAGTAAGTTGCCGTTAATTAACAAGTGATGTGTTGATTGGCCCGACACGGTGGAGTGGTGCATGTTGCTCAAACCGCAATACGCTAATCGAGTGACAGTGCATGGCTCAATTAGCTGACACGTTTAGCACACAAAGAAATATATTTCCCGACTTGTTGTTTCTGGACACAACATTATATTAGCAACTCGAACAGGATGCTTATAATTCAATTAAATAAGCAGCGAGATGTTGACTCCGCTTTTAGAGATTAGAGACGTCGTAAAATTTATTACAGATTATGGTTGTGTATTGAGGGTCAGAATAACAAGGTGATTTTTTACGAGGGCATGTAGAAAATCGTGCTTGAGACGCTTGTGGGAGTCCGCACTCCATTTATTTATTCGTATCAGAAGCAATACATCATGTAAAATTAGCATAGATAACTTTTTTAAAATAAAAACACACTAAAGGTACTTTCAAAATAACAATTAAATTACATCGCACCAAAATTTGGCAAGATCTCGTCCATTTGGTGTGGCCTGAACTACATCCTGCATAGTGCAAATGAGAGGGCAGGAGTTGCAATGGAGAAGGTGCGCCATGGTTTGTTCTTCTCCGCAGGCGCAAAAGGTTGACTCATCGGAAAGGCCCCACTTCTTCATATTGGTCTTAGATCGACCGACCCCAGACCGCAGCCTGTTCAGACTCTTCCATGTAGGCCACGACTCTTCATAACCGGCAGGGAGAGTTTCAGATGGAACCATCCATCCGTTGAGATTATTGTTTCTGGATCTCCAGGAAGTTAGCCTTGATGATTGAGGTGAATCCGACAGGCACTCAGTAGAGTGTAGGAAACTTCGCCTAGATTTCAATCGTTGTTGTGCAGGTTGATAATTATGTAGAGGATGTGTCTGGGAAACTTCTACTTTAGATTTTTCATGTTTGGCAGCTACTTCACGTCTAATATCTGGGGGAGCTATGCCAGCCAAGCAATATAACTTGTCAAAAGGTGTAGATCTTAGGCAACCAGTTATAAGCCGACAAGTTTCATTTAAAGCAATATCTACCTGTTTGGCATGACATGATCTATACCAAACAGGGCATGCATATTCTGCTGCAGAGTAGCTCAGTGCTAAAGCAGTAGTTCTCATTGTTTGAGCTTGCATTCCCCAGTTGGTACCACATAACTTGCGAAGAATGGAGTTTCGCGTAGATACTTTGTGCTTCGTGTTAACACAATGTTGTTCATACGTGAGTGCACGATCCAGAGTTACCCCTAGATATTTAGGTGTAGAGCAATGATCCAAAAGAGCACCCTCCCAGAAAATCTTCAGTTTTCTTCTTGCCTGCATATTCTTTAAGTGAAAAGCGCAAACTTGCGTCTTTGAGGTGTTAGGCTTTAGATGGTTTTCTCTGTAGTATGGACTCAGTTCATCTAAGGCTGCCATTAATCTCCGTTCAACACTCTCAAACTGATCACCCTGGGTGAGAATAGCTCGATCATCTGCATAGATGAAGCTTTTAGTTCCTTCTGGCAAGGGTTGATCATTCGTGTAAATATTAAATAATATTGGAGACAAAACACTACCTTGAGGAAGGCCATTCCGGAGATTCTTCCAACGACTATGTCGCCCTTGGAAATCTACAAAGAATCTTCGATTTTCAAGAAGACATCGAAGAAATTCAGTCAGCTTGTTGTCCTTGGTCATCTTATGAAGTTTACTCAACAGAATTTGGTGGTTAACTGTGTCATAGGCCGCAGTTAGGTCGACGAAGACTGCCCCAGTTATTTTTCGATTTTCAAAACCATCTTCAATATATTGGGTCAAATGGAGTATTTGTGATGTACAATTCTTCCCTCTTCTAAAACCAGCTTGCTCGGGGATCAAAAGTGGTTCAACTATTTTTGCAAGCCTTACCAGAACCATTCGTTCTAAGATCTTGAATAAATGACAGAGCAAGGATATTGGTCTGTAATTTTTAGGATCATGGGGATCTTTTCCTGGTTTGAGGAATGCTATAACTCTAGATTTCCTCCAGATTTTGGGTATTCTGCAGGTTCGAATGCAATTGTTAAATAGATTGAGTACCCATTCTCTAGTAACAGGTCCAAAGTTCTTGATTTTTTGAATACAGATTTCATCTACACCAGGAGCCTTACCATTTTTGCTGATATTTATAGCGTCATTTAGTTCTGCCAAGGTAAAGGGATTAGAAAGTATACTGGTCTCTGGTCTGAATTTTGGCCTAGTATCCACTTTTGTTCTAGAACTGGAGTTTATAGACTTGCCTTTTTGGACGAGTTGGTGAGCAATTTGGTTTGCAGATACGTTATAAAGAGAAGATGATTTATTAGGATCATTACTGAGACGCCTGAGTAGCCCCCAGGCCTTATGGCTACTCCTATCCATGTTAACTTCTTCCATCAATTTTAACCACTGTTCTCGTTTAGACTCTGAAATAGCAGAAATAAGTTGTTGTCCGCTTGCAATAGTTTCAGCACTAAAAGGATCCCTTTCATACAATTTGAAGTAGTTTGTCAGTAAGGCAGATGTTTCCTGGGAAAGACCTTGTATGTAATTAGTTCTGCATCCTCTTGGAATGGCTTCTTTAGAACACGGTCTAATGGCATCAATAAATTGATCATATGCCTCTGGTATGGGACTGATTGTACTCATCTTTGTATCTAAAGAGGAAGTAAAACATTCCCAGTTTGCCTTTTTGAAATTGTATCTTCTCTTAAAGTAAACACTCTGTGGCCTGACGGCTGCTGCTATCTGGCACATTATTGGACGATGTTGTGAGATAGGAATAGGAAGGCAAACTCCATTAAAAGCACCACACACCCCTCTCTCACGACGTGTGTCTCCACCCAGGAACCTCTCTCGTTTTACTTCAGGGTGGCGTCTTGCGTGAAGCCTCTTATGCTCGGGAATCATCTTCCCATCTCTGTTGCCATGGTTTTTGACAATGTTGACAGCCTAACGCGCACAGACCAATGGTTTTGTGTCAACCGTGCCCCGCTAGCTGCGCGCGGCAAAGGCCCCACCTGCACGTGACCATTCTAACCTTCGTTTTCTCCAATCCAATGGTTCTTGAAAATGGTTACGGCCTAACCCACCCAGGTCAATGAGTTTTGACAATGCTTACAGCCTAACGCATCCCGATGTTTTTTATCAACAGTGATTTTGTATCCAACATGTCCACAACAATGTGCCGCTAGAGTGAGCCTTGATGAGGGTTGAACAAGATGCAAGCGGTGTCGAAAGATGACAGCCGTTTTTTAAATAGCGATAAATAAAATCACATATTTACGAAATTTAGCACATATATGAGGTTCAGCAGTGACCAGGGTTGCTAATTTAAATACGTAATATCACCCTGATGATGAGACGAGGACACAAGGTATGAAAAAGTCACATTCATGTCTGCTGCAAGTGTATAAGCTGCGTTCCACTTACATTCAGAATTAATAATATTACTACTTAACTTATATTCTTAGTAGCCTATGCAACTGTTTTAAAAATTGAGTGTTAGTTTACATTGGTGTTTCTCTAAATCAGGGATGCCTACAGCCCCCAATCGTGACACTTCATCCGGTTTATGAACAGCATACTCTTGAAGTAAATCTACCCAGTGTACCCAGAGTAGGCTATTTTACGTAACAATTTGATGACAATTCATATTAACGTTATCAGACACCCTTATTCTTGGAGGTAAAATGTTGTAGGCCTAATTGGCAAGCGTTTACTATCTGTGTTAATTATTAACAGCATATCGTTTCATCAATTTGTTGGTCATGATACTCTCTACTTTCTGGCTACCAGAATTCAATAAGACAGTCATTGCGGAAATGGCTTACATCATACCAAGCGGACAGATTGTGCCACATGGCAACTTGTGAGTAATCTGTCGATCTTGTTTCATTCTGTGATCTATGTCTGTACACCAGTGACTTGTATCCCTTGTTTTGGGGGTTGCACTATGAGGGGGGGGGGGGGGGGTAGGTGGTAGGGTAAAAGACTGCTTGATATATCAGAGAAAACTATATTCAATTGCACGGTAAAACGGATGTACCTCATTCATCACGAATGCCACATTTCAGAGAACATCACATTGTCATCGGATGAATGGATTATAAGTTAGTCTGCTTGAAAATCTTCACAAGAACAAAATAACATAAGTTAAATAGAAGGAAGAGAAAGAACCACGAGTGTTACAAGTACTCGCAAATTACATCAGCAGTTGACGAAGCATCTCGGCTGTCTCCGTCCGTGCCTCAGCTCCCTTGTTGCAATCATCGGACAACGACCAGCCGAGTTAACTGTTGGGATAGGACTTACACGATCTAGCATCTCTGCCATACCCTTCACTATCGAGACCTGTTCAGCGCTCGGGCCTGGCAACTACCAAACGGACGAGCTCTCCTAGACAATTGGCGCGCTTCGCTTTTTCAGACGGTTCAGAGTAACTTACTATAAGATTTCCAGAATTATTAAGGAACAAAATTATGAAATCCTATACTTATAAAAGAAACATACAGCTTTTATTACTAAAAATATTATTACGGTATTAATTGTTTATCTTAATGAAATCTGGTCGTTGTGCAACAATGCAACTTTATTACCGGCCGCCACTGGTAATTATAAGTACAAACTCCTGCGACACATACAACACATTGTGCATGCTGTCCCATTGTGGCCATTATGTTTATCGTGAATGCTAGCGCTGCCAATTAGCTGAAGTATGGAAAATTACATCCGTCCCACTCATGTTGCAACAAATTGCTCAGAGCGCATCAAATTTGAATGAAAATTAATACTCTGAAAACTGCTGAGAATTATATACTTTGGCATCGTGGGCCTAATGTTTACTGCCGACTTCATGCCACCTTGTGGATGCGCCCCTAATGGGCAGAGATAAGGTGACTTTTATTCATTATTAGGGAAATATATTTTTGTGAACATTTATTCTGACTTGATTTTATTCTCGATTGAATCGCCCTGTACCTAGGTATAACTAGTCTTGTCTCAAGCCTGGTACATCCGTTGATGCCATGGTTTAACTGCTTCATGCTTGGCTTGTGCGTTCTCCATTCTCTTCATCTTGGTGCATACAATATTAGTTTATAGAAGGGAGAGACCACGGAATACATTAACAAAAATGTTCCCCTGTATCATGCACTCTGTAGATCCACTACCACACTGGAGCAGATACTTATAATCATTTGGAATCTGCACGGGCTTTTTACCTTGTGGATGCAATTTAACTTAGAATAGAATAGAGTATGTAATTTGGTAATATTGTTTGTTATCCAACTACACAATGCAACAAAAATTTCAATTGTATAGATTTGACTATATTGACTGGCTTGATGCAGCTATCCATGCCTCCCTGTATTGAGCTAATCGTTTCATCTCTACATAGCTACCACACCCTACATCCGAAACAATCTGTTTAACATATTCTAACCTTGGTCTACCCCTACAGTTCTTGTCTTCAACCCTTCCTTCCATAACTAAGCTTGCTATTCCTGGGTGTCTTAGTATGTGTCCTACTAACCTATCTCTTCTCTTCATTAGCAGTCACCAGAAACATCTTTCCTCTCCCACTCGTCTTAATACCTCTTCGTTTGTCACCCTATCTACCCATCTGATCTTCATCATTCTCCTGTAACACCACATTTCAAATGCTTCAATTCTCCTATTTTCTGCTGCACCAATAGTCCAAGTTTCACTTCAATAGAGCGCCACGCTCCAGACAGAGGCTTTCAAAAATGACTTCCTTATACCTAAATCTATATTCGATGTCAACAGATTCCTTTTTTTGTAGAAAGGATTTTCTTGCCTGAGCCAATCTACTTTTGATATCCTCTTTGCTTCGTCCATCACTGGTTATTTTGCTTCCTAAGTAACAGAAGTATCCTACTTCCTTCAGCTTTTCACCTGCCAATTTGATGTCCATAGAGGTATCTGATTTATTTCGGCTGCATTCCAGTATTTTTGTTTGAAGATATTCCGTACCGGTACCCTGTTGTCTTCGCCTCCAACAATATGGTATACCTCATGGTGTAGCGGCTAGCATTCTTGTCTGACACACCAGAAGTCTGGATTCGATTCCCTGCTGTGCCAAGAAATCTAATTCTGGCCTGAGTCTGGAACAGGGTACACTCGGCCTCATGAAGAAAAACTGAGATGAGGTGGGTTCGGTTCCCAACTCATACTGAACCCATATGCTATTGGTTCAAGGGTCGAATCCATATTTAATTGGCAAAAGAAGAGAGGAAAAAATACAGTCTTTAGAATGACTTGGGAAGATTTTAGAAGTGGGCTGTTATAATGTGGCGCAAGAATAGGTGACCACTAGTCATGCAGACATGATATCATGCGTGACGCATCGATAAGGAGCTGGCTCATGATTATTAATAGAACCATAACGAATAGAATAAGAAGTGATATCACTGGCCTAGTACGCCTGGTCCGCCGCAGCGCAGCGCTGGCTCCGATCTGTGATGTAAGTTAGCATTGGCGCTTACGAGACTTAAAACCTTGCGACCTGTTTTACATGCTAAAACACCGCAAGATATCCTCATATGCGCTAATAAGTTCCACATCTCCACTTACTTTACTGTGCCCAATTATAATTTAATAAGTCGTCTCCTGTAATAGACCAGTTTCGACAATAAGCGAAGACAGAGAGCAAGTTCAAAATGCAATTAGTTTTGCCAGCTATCGGTAAATTTAAAAAAAGAACGGAACAATTAACCTCGCTATCAGAAAGGATTTCTTCACATTGTTACACATTTTACATTTCCTTAACAGACTTGCAACACAGAAGAAAAAAAAAGCCGTATGAACGCAACTTTCAACTTTACCTTAGATTACTATAAAATTCAATAATAACCATAAAATTCACTCCACAAACACCAAAATCAGTAAACTACCATCATTTCAGAAGAACTTAACATTAAACAGACATAGAAAGCATAGTCATGATCCCTTCATAGAGTAGGCTATTGCCTAAAACTGATCACGCCTCCTTCAGCATTACGGTACATATGTTTTTAACTCATTGTCTTTTTATTCTCATCCCTTTCTTCACAAAAGTAGTCTTTAATGGCATCAAGAGCATTTTTATTTACACCATACTGGACAAATACTTAGGCAAATTAGGAAATATATCTTTCAATCGCCAGTTGGTTCTTGGGAGAAGTAATACTTCCTTCCCTTCTATCACAAATTTGTCAAATTTAACAATTAAATCTTCTGAAAAGTGAGCAACACAGATGTAGGACTTTTCAGTAAGTTCCCTATCCTTCCCTGGTATGGCCCCTTTGCACTTGATAAAACGTTCCTAATCTTTAGGAGGTTTGAAAAACCGTCTGACCTCTTTACAGTCCCCATAGCTAGATCTGCATTCTGGTACAAAAGAGCAAGGCATCTTCACTACTCACATTAAGCACTCATGAAAATGTAAAGGCTAAACTGCTGTTTACTTACATTAAATAACAATAAAATTAACACACGAAGATAACGTCAACATACGACAAGAAATTAAATTCCATTTCAGTTAATGCTTCCTACAATAGCATTTCAGGTATTAATACTATGAAGTAATAGTGTAAGCACTTGTAGGCCTATATCAATAAACGTTTGCACAGAACACCACCAAACCACTCCGACCGATTAAATGCTTAATATATCGCACATAAACACGTAAACATATGTAGAAATCAACAATCTCAAATCGACTGTAGCGCTGCGTAGCGGCGAGTGCCAACCCGATTCGTATTCATTACATGCTATTGAGGGAGAAGAGATCACACTTTATATTCTATTCGTTATGATAGAACGATAAAAACTTTCCACGCGAATAAGAGAGAAGAGGTTTCGGATATAGACCTTACTCAGCTATAAAATGACAACCTCGCAATTGCGCAAGAAGAGAAATAATTAGAAATAAGCCATTTGCGAGCATTTAATTAATAAAAGAAACATATCATTGTGGATCATTTTGGAATAGAGATTTTTGTGTGGGGAAAAAGTTTATAATATTTGCACAGGAAAGAAGTGCCGACGTAGCATGACGTAATTAAAAATTCCCCGAGACCAGAGTTGGTAGGGAGAGAAAAATAAACCGCAACACCCACGTATCTGAAGAGCAAAATTATTTAATATCTTGGAATTGTGCGATCGATTTTCATGATCAAAGAAACCAGTTGACGTTTAGAACAAGAGCGTTCCAGAGATATATTTTTCAAAATTATACGACGATTACTTCAAAAGTTAGTGCTGGAGAAGATGCGGATTTTATCTTTTTGCCGCTGATTTGTATAAAAACCCTGGACGAGCCAGGAAGATCATTCAGTCTACCAAGGGCGCGGGAGCGCATGGTACTGTTTCGACAACAATTCAGTCTTGAACGACCGCTGAGGCGGGTCGTACTGTTTCACCAACAATCCAGTTCCGTGAGCGCCGAGACGCTGCACGATGAAGCATCGAATAAAAGATAAGCTACAAGTAAACTCCTAGTACAGGAGAGCTGCATCAAAGTATATTCAGTTATAAAAGACGCCCGAGAGCGAAATACTGTGTAGCAAAGTATAACAAGTTATTTTAGTGAGCGCGTAGACGCTGCACTCAGAAACAATTATCGTTAAAGTTCACCAGTATAGTCAAAGTCAGGCTGTGGACTCGAAGAAATAATAATCGATAGGTACTCGAATAATAGTTCAGTGAAAGAAACAACGCATCATAAAGTTTCGAAGTACCCAAGGAAAGTGAAATAAACAGTTCTATCGACGTTAAGGAACCCGATCAGGGTCGAACAAAATAAGTAACGCCTAGTGTTCCGGAAAGGTAGGGACTAGAGTGCAGAACGAATCGTAGTTCCAGGCTTTGTATATGTAGACAAATGAACAGTAAACATTGGGGAGGACTCCAATAAGCTACGAATCAAAGTAAAAGCAATTAATGCAAGGAAATTACTAGGTCACCGATAAACTATTCGCGCGGCCGTCATAGTAATATATTAGGGACAGACTTTATCTATACGAACTAGCTAGCGTCTAGCAAGAAACGACATCGTGCAAGTAAAGTATAGAAGCCGATAGTCAAACCCCGGATTTGAAGATCAGCCGTTCCAGTGAGGTGTAGTTCGATCGAGACTTTCCATCATCTCGTCAGATTAGAGAGCCGACGTTCTAAAAGTGTCACCCTTGGAGACGGGGAAGAAAAGAAATCACGTGTGTAAGGCGAAAAATTAACGCCCAAGTGATAAAAAAAAAGCTATGTAATGTAAATATAGTAAAAATTTTGGAGTGTAATATTTTTAGTGAATTTATATTGTGTTAAGGGAAACGAATACAAAATGGTATTCATTATATTACAAGTGATTAAGGCAAATATTTTATGTGTTGTTAAAGAAGTGTCATTGAGTGTAAGTGTACCCATGGAAATGGCTTAAAAAAAGCAGTGAGTGGGTAAAAATGTTCCATCGCTGGAGGATTCGGTCGCTGACCGGACAGTCATGTGAGTAACTATTTCATTATGATATGTGTTTGGGAAGATTTGCGTATAATCCTCATGAAAGAGAGAGAATAGGGGTGTTGAGTAACAAGTAAAAGAATAATAGCGCGATCTGAACGATTAATTTGAGAAAAATATAATAAATATGTGAAAAGTAAATGAATCCCTTGGGGAATGTATTAAGTAAAATATCAGTGAAATTGATAAATGATATAAAGATGATAAGGCAAGCGTAATAATGATAATTATATAAATGAATGAATATTAGGATGAATTATATATGAAAAGTAGTAGCTTCCGAGCTCCTTTAAATGAATTAATACATGTTATGAATACATGTTTTTATGGTAAAAATGATTATTGTCAAGGGAGAAGAGTAAAATATATTTGAGATGTAGATCAAACGTTGATTTTGAATTTGTTAGTTCTCTGAAGGCAATTTGGCTAATTAATGTATAAGCGCGATGTAGCGCATTGAAGTAATTTGTCACGCTAGGAATGCGTTGAAATGCTCGGTAAAACTATTTATGAGGGACAGTTGGTCGGGATAATTGAATTATGGTAAGTCCTCAAAAGTTGTGATGTAATCACGAGGCAGTGTGTTGTATGGTAAAAAGGGTGCTAATTATGTTGTATTATGAGCGCTGGTAATAGGCGAGGCCTGCCCTAAGTCGCAAATGTTATAAGTCCTCCAATTTGGGATATTGCTCCCGAGGCATGTGAAAGGATCGAACTCAGAGTCGTCCGTGTTGAAGCCCCTGAATATTGGTTGTATTATTGATTTATTCTTACCCGCCAATGAGGACACTTCATAATTATTATATACCGAAGCCAAGAGAATAGGTCTCTTTGAGCCTAAATATGTTGTTTTAAGAATCAGTATGAGAAGCATGGTCATTCAGAGAATTACATTTGAAACAGCTGTATGAAAGCTGATAGTAGCCAGTCTCGTGTAGAAGCGAGACGGAGAAATCTCTGTCTCCCTGCAATAAATCACGCTAAGTAGTGAAGGCTAGACCCTTACCCTCGATGTATCGCGGTAGGTCGGGGAACGGTCTGTTTGAGTTATAATACACAGAAGTGTTTAGAGTTTGTTTTAACAACCCGGTCTTTGAACCGAGGTTCCTTTATAAATATTATCGCTTGTAGAGTTCAGATCGTTGCTTTCTTATAAAATAATGGTCTTTTAAGACAAAAATGATAAATCTCTAACTTTATGATTATATGATTCAGTGATTCACGAGTTCTGTTGAAGACATTAGATTCCGGGAGTGATCTTAATTTTGACTTGTTCAAGTAGTCTTCTGTAGCTCGGGAGTACGCAAGTTTTTCCCAATCACAGTAGTGAGTTGTTAACTTGAGAGAGAGGGATGGTAACAGATGAACATTGTGGAAGCCCAAAATTAAGTGATGATTAACAATACTCTGGTAAATTTTGATATTTTTTAAAAAGATATACTCATGTAATAGGATGTGATGTGTATTCAATTGATAAAACAGTGTAGATAAACATTACCGAGCCGTTTGGAGCTCTTGATTTTAATGAATTTAAAAGGACACTATATGGAAGTGAAACTTAGTAGAAGTTTGTTGGTTTATGGAAAACCAATTATTATGATTTTATAATTGTTTAATAAGAATTCCTTGTTCAACTTTGAGCAAGTATGAAGTGAAGGGTCAGTATTTTATTTGTTTAATTTTTGTAGCGCCATATATTTGGATAATTAAATGTTTTAAATAATAGGAGTTGATTTTTGTTTATTTTAGGAAGTGTATCCTCTATTTAATCCAAAGTGTGTGAGTCACAGAGTGGGAGAACAAACCATGAACCCCGATACTCCCGATTGAGCATTCTGGCAAACTGTGATTTGCATATTTCATTGTTGAATGGGCACAATACATCTTGGAAGTGGTTTCGTGTGGTTTCCCCCAATTCGACTCCATGCAAGTGCTGGGATGGTTCCTAACTTAAGGCCATAGCCGCCTCCTTCCCAATCCTCACCTGAATTACAAATACACACACTAATACAGCCTTCAGACTGTTCTTATACATAGGCCTACACACCAAAGTACACGGGGCTAAATGACCAAGCTCCTCCAATGAAACAACAATATGGTATGACTACTCTCTATGCCAGTGTCCCAAACTTTGGTGAGGTGCATATATAACAATTTTTCCTTATATTATGACTGCATAATTTTGAAATATTTTTAAGCCCCTAATTAGGCTAATCTCTGTCTTTACATTGGCAGGTGAGGAGTGCAATATAGAATTTGTTAAGGAAGCTTATAATAAGCCCGATTATATTGACAACATTTACATTCTTTCCGCTCCATGTCATCTGCCTCCAGGACAGGATCCTCACCAAGACTGAAGAAATGGGAGACCTCCCTTATAGAATTTCTGCAATATACATAAGAAGAAAACAACAAGATGTTCAATAAAGAACATATAGCCTACTTTCTCCTAAATGCATGGGTATTGTTATAACTCGATGTCCTTTTCAAGGAGTATAATTGAATGTTGGTTGTAGTAGCTTGTTGAAATACAACGTGCTATAGGGATATTAAACATGAACATGAGGTGCCCTTTGCTAGTGCTACCTCTGTAAAAAAATCATTCAATTCGGTTTCACCGAGTTTGAATTGATCAGGGGAATGGATTTGCACACATACATGGCCGCTATTTGCATACTATTGGGCTGATGACCTTGTAGTCAGTCATAAGATGCTTTCCACAAAAAGGCATGTTGTTGCAATATCCGGTAGAGATCAAATTATTAGGATGGTCGAAATTTCATTTAAGCTTTTAACATTTGGGTGGCCGTCATTCCGTTTCCGTCAAGGTGGCGGCGATATAAAACATGACACTGAGGTGCCTATTGGTAGTGCTACCTCTGTACCAAATTTCGTTCAATTCGGTTTCACCGTGTTTGAATTGATAGGGGGAATCGATTTGCACACATACTTGGCCACCATCTGCAAACTATTGGGCTGATGATCTTGCAGTTCGGTCAGAATATGCTTCCCACATAAAGATTTGTTGTTGCAAAATTTGGTAGAGACTAGATTATTAGGTTGGTCGTAATTACATTTTAGCCTTTAACATTTGGGTGGCCGCGATTACGTTTCCGTCAAGATGGCGGTGATATAAAACATGACACTGAGGTGCCCTTTGCTAGTGCTACCTCTGCACCAAATTTCGTTCCATTCGGTTTCACCGTGTTCGAATTAATAGGGGGAATCGATTTTCACACAAAGATGGCCGCCATCCGCAAAATATTAGGCTAATGACCTATTAGTTTGGTCAAAGGATGCTCCCTCCATAATGGTATGTTGATGCAAAATTTGGTAGAGATCGGATGAATAGGTTAATCGTAATTTGATTTAAGCTTTGAATATTTGTGTAGCCGCCATTACGTTTCCGTCAAGATGGCGGCGATATAAAACATGACACTGAGGTGCCTTTTGCTAGTGCTAACTCTGTACCAAATTTCATTCCATTCGGTTTCACCGTGTTCGAATTAATAGGGGTAATCGATTTTGACACAAAGATGGCCGCCATCCGCAAACTATTAGGCTAATGACCTATTAGATCTGTCAAAGGATGCTCCGTCCATAAAGGTATGTTGTTGCAAAATTTGGTAGAGATCGGATTATTAGGTTAGTCGTAATTTGATTTAAGCTTTGAACATTTGTGTGGCCGCCATTACGTTTCCGTCAAGATGGCGGCGATATAAAACATGACACTGGGGTGCCCTTTGCTAGTACTACCTCTGTACCAAATTCCGTTCCATTCGGTTTCACCGTGTTCGAATTAATAGGGGCAATCGATTTTCACACAAAGATGGCCGCCATCCGCAAACTATTAGGCTAATGACCTATTAGTTTGGTCAAAGGATGCTGCCCCCATAAAGGTATGTTGTTGCAAAATTTGGTAGAGATCGGATGATTAGGTTAGTCGTAATTTGATTTAAGCTTTGAACATTTGTGTGGCCGCCATTACGTTTCCGTCAAGATGGCGGCGATATTAAACATGACACTGAGGTGTCCTTTGCTAGAGCTACCTTTGTACCTAATTTCGTTCAATTTGCGCTCACCGTGTTCGAATTGATAGGGGGGGGGACAGACATTCAGAGTACACACACTCACACACACAGACTCACACACATACACACACACACAGACAGACACACTTTTTTTTCGCCCTGTAGTGATCTCATAAGTCTACTTTCATTTTTTGCAAAAATCGAAAGTAGGCTAAAAATGTGGAATATGAAGAGTCAATAAAATACAGAAATAAAATTTAATTTCAAAATCATATCTGTACAGTTTACAATAATTTAATGTGTTCCAACCTTTTATTCCTGAAAGTATTTATAAACAGTAAAAATTGCAACATTATAGATTTAACTCCATGTGGTACATCACAATGTTGCATAATTGGCCTGCCTGTTTTCATACAACAGGATGTGCAAGATATTGTTCCAGTGCTGCTGCATGGCGCAGAGGTAATGATTTCGCCTGGTGTTCCCAAGGTTGCAGGATTGAATCCTGGCTCAGTGAGGTGGTATTTAAGGGTGCATACATGAGAGGGAGTCGTATCACAGATTTACTGGCATGTTAAAGGTACCCTTTTGGGTGGAAATTCTGGCACCCTGGGATCTCAAACCGTTGCAATTATAGAAAACATTAAACCAATAGTACCAAATTTCACAATTTTGAGCCACAGGATCTCCTTTAATCGGGAATTGAACCTGGTTTGACTTGATGAGTAACAAGCAGCCAAAACACTAGCAATTATACAGCTCCTCTCCCACTAAAATTAGACATCTTATCAATTATACTAAATTATGTAACAGATTCTATAGTAAAGCCATCATTACTTCCGACATGACGTTTCAGTACTAGGCTAGAGTTTTGTTCCCTAAATCAGGTCATCGCAAATGATGATGATGATGATAATTGTTGTTTTAAGGGGCCTAACATCTAGGTTATCGGCCCCTGATGGTTTGGGTGATCGTGAAGATGAAAATTAAATGTGAACTTAAAACTAAAACTAACTACTAACCTACATACTAGAAGAAGAAATGGAAAACTAAAGGAGAAAAAGGCAAATAAAAGGACAGAAGGAAAAGAAATGCCCTCAACCCTCGGAGAAGGCGGATTGAGGGACTTGGAAGGAAGGAGAGCCATGAAAGGCATATAGGAAAGTGAAAGAGAAGAGGGTCCGCCCCAAAGGTAAGGGACAAAAGGGGAAAACGGACCCAGCTCAGGAATCCCTCGGGGTCGCCAACTCCCGAACTCACCAGCCGTGAGCCCCTGAGGGTGTAGCATTATCTAGGGTGCACCAGAAGTGGTGGGGCTACATACATCCTGCCTCCTTAAGGGCCTAGAGCACAAGGCAGGAGGTAAAAGGAAGAGAAAAAGAAGGCTGACCCCTCGCAGAAGGAGGGTATCAGAAAAGATGAGACAAGGGCCAATTAAGGCGGGAAAGGAAGAGACTCCCTAGGCCTCGGATACCCTAATACCGTCGGGGTCAGAACAGAACAAGAGTTGACCAAGTGAGGTCGACAGGAAAGAAGACGGAGAGGAGCCCGGCACAAGTAAGTGGAAGCAATGCCGGACTCAGCTGGGGCCCCGTGGTCGCCAACCCACATCGCAAATGAAACTCGATTTGTCGTGATATATTGATTTGAATGACTGCCTGTGATTGCCTAGTTCAAATGTTTACCTTCTGACCACTACATAACTCGAGGGTAAAACTGAAACGTCAAGTGGGAAGTAATGATGGCTTTGCTATAGGCAGGTGGCTAAAATATTTTTTGACAGCTATTTTTAGTGAGCATTATTGCGCTTCAAGGGAATTGTTTTTTAAAACCAGAGGTAATTTCATTACTCTAGTTTTTATGCTGAACTGTTGTCTTTGGTGTCGCTTCTGATGATTTAAAATTTCTCTAACAGTATCCTTCCTTATTTTCAAAAGTAAAAGCAGGAATTCTCTCGAATGCTTAGGGGCATCATTTTATCATAAAGAGCAAAGGAGGTCAGGTTGCAGAATGTCAATATTAAAATGAAGGTTAGTTAAGTTAGTTATTGTTGTTTTAAGGGTACATCTAAAAGTAGCAGTAGTTAAAAGGGACGTAAACAAATAACATTATTATTATTGTTATTATTACATAATCGACCTGCCGTGGGCAACATCCAACTTTGAGTTGAGGCATGTCTTTACATGTCTGGTTGTGCATGGCTTTCACAACCCTAATTGAATTAACAAATTTTTCCATGACCCTACAGAGACGCGAGTATACAAACTATGTGGATATTTTCGATTGCTATTTGCCTGAAATAAAAGTACCGTATTAATTAATAACCTGAACTAGCACCAACGGCTAGAAAGTTTATTTATTTTGTTTCAGTACGCTATATTGCATGTAATACTCAAATTAGTGAAATATAAGTCAGGCACAAGATATCCGCTGCCATCTCGTCTTCTTACCGAGACGGCTCAGCTTTTTAAAATCACTTCTGCACTATAGTATTACAAAATAAACTTTTAATTTCGAACGTGCCTCTTCTTTTAGAGCAGTTAAATCGATTCTCGGCTCGATAATCGGAACTGGTGGGTCCCATGGTATGGATTATAAAGTTTGCATAATTCGCACGGCCGCCATCCTGAAATGGTACGGCGGATGACCTTGTAGTTTGGTCACAAGACGCGTCCTATATGAAGGTATGTTATTACCAAATTTGGTAGAGATCGGATAATTTGGTTAGTCGCTATTTGATTTTACGTTTTGAACGTTTGAGTGGCCGCCATTCAGTTTTGGTAAAGATAGCGGCGATATAAAACATGACACTGAGGTGCCCTTTGCTTCTTCTACCTCTGTACCAAATTTCGTTCAATTCGGTTTCACCGTGTTCGAATTGATAGGGGGGACAGACATTCACAGTACATACACTCACACACAGACTCACACACACACACACACACATAGACTCACACCCACACACAGACAGACACACAATTTTTGGCCCTGTAGTGATCTCATAAGTTTACTTTCATTTTTTGCAAAAAATCGAAAGTAGGCTAAAAATTGGAATGGAATTTAAAATTTAGAGGTAGATAACTATAAATTTGAAAAGACTGAAAAGTAATAAAACTAAAAATTATAAAAAATAATCAAAAATTCATCATTCAAAAACGACCGAGTCGTTGAATCAATGTTCACTGGAAAATTGAGATTGCTGGCCCTAACCCAATCTCACTTATTGTTATTGTGTTCTTACCAATAGGGTACCTTCTGATAAGGATTACAGTACAACCCTACTACACAAGGAAATGGGAGTGGGATGAGATGCAGGATTCATGGAATGCTCCCCAATGAATGAGATTGAAAGCTTAACTTCCAGTTTATTCATTAGCCTAGGCCTAAGTGAGTACGGTAATAAATTTTACGCCACTAACAAGTGATTGAGCACTATATCATTGGACTAAATGGCAGTAAAATGCTAAAGAAATAAATGTAGGTTTTATTCTTAAACAATACACTGCAGTAGTAGGCTAGGTATCAGGGTAGAAATGCTACAAATTATATTATCCTTCAACAGACATGGAAGTCTTTATAACCCACGGCCAGAGCCAAATATACGATGTACCCCTTCTTATTCGCGAAAATCAGATCACAACGAATGTAAACATGAGACGGTCAGCTGTTCGTACTGCCAGCCATCATACTTCGCGCGCTGTGAGAGTGAGTGCAGATACGTTCCAAATTACCGAGTGTTCACACTTCGAGTGTGGACAGAGTGATCGAGTGCAAGTGTACATGAGAGTGTGGAGTGCGAGTGCAGAGTATTCATCATTTGGCAAAAAAAAAAAAAAAAAAAAAAAAAAACACACCATCAACTCCTGGCACTACGCTATACAGCCCATGAAGGGCCTAGGCCGGCAAGCGACCGCTGGCCAGTAATTTGGCCTGCAGATATTGGGGTGACGCGTGATCAGCGCATCGGGTCCCCTCGGCCATTAATCTTGGTTTTCGTGATCGGGGCGCTGCCTCACTGTCAGACAGCTACTCAATTGTCCCCACGAGGCTGAGTGCACCCTGTTCCCACCCTCATGTCAGTTTTAAAATCGCTGGCGGAGTCGGGAATCGAACCCAGGTTCTCCGGGTGAGGGGCAGGCGCGCTACCCCAACACCACGGGGCCGGCTGACTTATATACTAGAAGAAGAAATGGAAAACAAATGGAGAATAAGGCAAATAAAGGACAGGAGGAAAAGAAATGCCCACAATCCTCGAAGAATGCGGATGGAGGGACTTGGAAGGAAGGAGAGCCATGAAAGGCAGACAGGAAAGTGAAAGAGTGGAGGGTCCGCCCCAAAGGTAATGGATAAAAGGGGGGGAAACCGGACCCAGCTCAGGAATCCCTCGGGGTCGCCATATCCCGAACCCACCAGCCGTGAGCCCCTGAGGACGTAGCAATATCAAGGGTGCACCCGAAGTGGTGGGGCTACATTCACCCTGCCTCCTTGAGGGCCTTGAGCAGAAGGCAGGAGAATAACATGAAATGAAAAAGAATGCTGACTCCTCGCAGAAGGATGGTATCCGAAAAGATGAGACAAGGGCCAATTAAGGGGGGAAAGGAAGAGACTCCCTAGGCCTCGGATACCCTAATACCGACGGGGTTGGAAGAGAACAAGAGTTGACCAAGTGAGGTCGACAGGAAGGAGTCGGAGAGGAGCCCGGCACTAGTAAGTGGAAGCAATGCCGGACTCAGCTGGGGCCCCGTGGTCGCCAACCCACACCCCACTAGATGTGAGCCCCTGGGGGGGGGGGGTGTTGTTGTATTAAGAGGCCTAGTATCTAGGTTATCGGCCCCTCATGAAATGAATGATAATGAATTCGAATAGGAAAATGATAACTAACTACTGAGGAACCAGCCATCTAACTTATAACCTAGAAAAAGGAATGGACAAAACAGGAATATTATAAGATGGCGGGTTCAAAACCCGGCCGAAATCGTCGGATTTTTAAAGAGCTTTAAAAATCTGTCAGCATGCCTTCCTTGAGAGGGGAAGTAAAGCCGGCGGGCCAATGTCAAAGATTTATGGCATGCAAAAGAACCTTCCACTTACAATTGTGTGAAGCTAAGTTTGTAGGTTAGATTTGATTAATCATGTGTTACAATTCCAACGTTCGCCACCAGGTGCCGATTGCAGGGACATATAGTCGCCAAGTTCACAGCTAGGTGTCGTTGATAGTAGTGGGTAGGTTTTAGCTTCGGATTAACACTTCCCCAGGGATAAAGACAATGAAGAAACAAGGAAGTGGGTTTCGGTGTGGAGAGCAAAAATGGGTAGATAGGAAGAGAATCCACCGTAAAATTACAATTAGTAAAGTGGAACGAAAAATCCACTGTACAAATCCTAAGAGGAATCTAACTCCAGCGGGGGCCCGGCTCAGGCATGCGGAGAACGTAGCGTGAATTGAGGTTGCCTGCAAGCGCTCGGCGATCGCACTTTTCCTTCCGAGCCTGTATTTCCTTATTATGGGGAAGGGTAGTAGTCTGGCAGAACAAAGTGTGTTAAGAAATACAGATTTAAAGTTTCTCCTTTCATGGGAGTTAGATTTAACCGTATGTTTGGTAAAACTGAAATAGTTTGAATTCGACGTGATAGTTTGGTTCGTGGAACTGTTGGATTTCCAGCGAATGACCGAGTACCATCAAGAAGGGTAGTGATGAAGCAGTTATAATGCCTTTGGGAATGATTTCGTTGTTTTCTTTGAAAAGTTTGGTAAGAACACCAATGGTTGAATCTAAGAAAAGCTATGCTTTTACCCAGCAAAGTGCCGACTAAAAGTTTAGACCAGAAGAAAAACTTAAAATTTTGAAAACAAACCATAAGTTATAGAGAAAATCTCAACAAGCAGGAAGCTTGCGGAGCTAGCTATGCTTGCCTTAATGGCTCGCTAGAATTAGCTATGAAAGCTAAGAGAAACTTTAACAAAGTTGTTACGGAGAGTTTTTGTTCAAATGCAACAAATAGTGAAAACCTTATTAATTGGGTACTTAATTTTCTTAAAGAGGGCATAAGCCTATGGGAAGAGTCAGGGAAAATAGGGTCCTGCCTAATCATTATTCTATAGAAAAGGGTAAAGCGAAGAAATATAATCTGGTTTATTTAACAATGCGTAGTGATATAATAATTTTAACAAATATAAATATACAATCTAATTTTAATTTTTGAGGTCTCAGACCTCTAGAATGGTGAAATGTGCATTTGGCAATTAACAATTTTAAGGTTTGGAACCTCTTATAAGCACTAAAATCTGCATAAGATTTTAAAAGTTGTGCTTAAGATTAACACATTCGAAATTTAACGACAATTATAACGCAATTAAAGCTTTAACAATAAATAAGGTACAATGTGGGTACTTTAAGAATTCCTATATGGAAATCTTAAAAGTATGAACAAATATTAAATTTGAGATAATAACAAAAAAAGAGAGAAAAATTAAGAAGAAGTTTCTATAACTTCTTATATTTAAACAGGGACCACGAGAAACAAGATGTTCAGTAAAGAACATATAGCCTACTTTCTCCTAAATGCATGGGTATTGTTATGAATATTTGTCCTTTTCAAGGAGTATAATTGAATGTTGGTTGTAGTAGCTTGTTGAAATACAACGTGCTATAGGGATATTAAACATCAATATGAGGTGCCCTATGCTAGTGCTACCTCTGTAAAAAAAATCATTCAATTCGGTTTCACCGTGTTTGAATTGATCTGGGGAATGGATTTGCACACATACATGGCCGCTATTTGCAAACTATTGGGCTGATGACCTTGTAGTCAGTCATAAGATGCTTTCCACAAAAAGGCATGTTGTTGCAAAATCCGGTAGAGATCAAATTATTAGGATGGTCGAAATTTGATTTAAGCTTTTATCATTTGGGTGGCCGTCATTCCGTTTCCGTCAAGATGGCGGCGATATAAAATATGACACTGAGGTGCCTTTTGCTAGTGCTACCTCTGTACCAATTTTCGTTCAATTCAGTTTCACCGTGTTTGAATTGATAGGGGGAATCGATTTGCACACATACTTGGCCACCAACTGCAAACTATTGGCTGATGATCTAGCAGTTTGGTCAGAATAAGCTTCCCACATAAAGATTTGTTGTTGCAAAATTTGGTAGAGAATAGATTATTAGGTTGGTCGTAATTACATTTTAGCCTTTAACATTTGGGTGGCCGCGATTACGTTTCCGTCAAGATGGCGGTGATATAAAACATGACACTGAAGTGGCCTTTTCTAGTGCTACCTCTGTACCAAATTTCGTTCCATTCGGTTTCACCGTGTTCGAATTAATAGGGGGAATCGATTTTCACACAAAGATGGCCGCCATCCGCAAAATATTAGGCTAATGACCTATTAGTTTGGTCAAAGGATGCTCCCTCCATAATGTTATGTTGATGCAAAATTTGGTGGAGATCGGATGATTAGGTTAATCGTAATTTGATTTAAGCTTTGAATATTTGTGTAGCCGCCATTACGTTTCCGTCAAGATGGCGGCGATATAAAACATGACACTGAGGTGCCCTTTGCTAGTGCTACCTCTGTACCAAATTTCATTCCATTCGGTTTCACCGTGTTCGAATTAATAGGGGTAATCGATTTTGACAC
Source organism: Meconema thalassinum (assembly GCA_946902985.2). Classification (NCBI taxonomy): domain Eukaryota; kingdom Metazoa; phylum Arthropoda; class Insecta; order Orthoptera; family Tettigoniidae; genus Meconema; species Meconema thalassinum. The sequence goes on from OX336392.1 coordinate 283,495,188, forward strand.
AAGGATGGCCGCCATCCGCAAACTAATAGGCTAATGACCTATTAGATTTGTCAAAGAATGCTTCCTCCATAAAGGTATGCTGTTGCAAAATTTGGTAGAGATCAGATGATTAGGTTAGTCGTAATTTGATTTAAGCTTTGAACATTTGTGTGGCCGCCATTACGTTTCCGTCAAGATGGCGGCGATATAAAACATGACACTGGGGTGCCCTTTACTAGTACTACCTCTGTACCAAATTTCATTCCATTCGGTTTCACCGTGTTCGAATTAATAGGGGCAATCGATTTTCACACAAAGATGGCCGCCATCCGCAAACTATTAGGCTGATGACCTATTAGTTTGTTCAAAGGATGCTGCCCCCATAAAGGTATGTTGTTGCAAAATTTGGTAGAGATGGGATGATTAGGGTAGTCGTAATTTGATTTAAGCTTTGAACATTTGTGTGGTCGCCATTACGTTTCCGTCAAGATAGCGGCGATATAAAACATGACACTGAGGTGTCCTTTGCTAGCGCTACCTTTGTACCAAATTTTGTTCAATTTGCGCTCACCGTGTTCGAATTGATAGGGGAGGGGACAGACATTCAGAGTACACACACTCATACACACACACACACAGACTCACACACACACATACACACACACAGACAGACACACTTTTTTCGCCCTGTAGTGATCTCATAAGTCTACTTTCTTTTTTTGCAAAAATCGAAAGTAGGCTAAAAATAGGGCAAGTTACCCTTTCGTGAAACCTGGAGAACAAAGTTAGATAACTCACTTGTGAGTAGAAGGAAGTGAATTCCCTAGTTAGAAAGGAAAAACAATATGGTTTTAAATGTGTGCAAGACACGAATTATACAGAATTTACTTATGAGAAGTAGAACAATTGTGGGAGGGCACTTGCTATCAAGTGACACCTCATTGAGAAAGACCTAAATTTATAAATTTAACCTAATTTGTTAGTAAGGGGGTTTGGGAAAGTGGAAATGGGAACTTGGCCATACTTATTGCTCTCACGAAGCGCGACGCGGTTGAAAGTTAAACGGGCACTGTTTTGCGGGATGGTCTATTAATGTATTTAGAAAGTTCACTTTTTCAGCACGGAAAGTTCATAAGGAGAAACGTTATTGCAATTATGTAAATCACTAGTGAAATTTTAGCTTGAGAGAGTTTATTACGTTGTAGCGTTTATAGGTTGTAGTTGAATGCGGTGGAAAATTTTCCTCGAAGGAAGACAAATTAGGTATTGATCAGCGGTTTTTATAAAGAAAATTCCTTAGTTAGGAAAAGTATTCCCATATATGAATGGAAAATACTCGGAGGTTTAGCTTGTAGATAGATCGTTTGACATGGAAAATTCCAGAACCATGATGTCTGTTGAATTGGGAAAGAAAAGTCCCTCGGCGGAAAGCTAGGTTTTATAGACAGTGGGTATTTTGAAATTATCCCTCGGTGTTAGATAGTATCTCAAAATCTCTACAAGAAGTACTTTTTCATTTTAGAGAGTTAGCTGAGGTAGCCATAACTTGATAAGTAAGATCTTTTGAAGGCAGTTATTGCTGAACATTTAGAGATTCCACACACTGTCTATAAAATTGAATAAAAAGCATTCAGCTATTTAAAACCCTTTAAAATGTGGTGAAGACCATTGAAGTTTGTACTTAGCTCTGTTTCATGAAGCAGGCGATGTTCGTGGTGACGGTTGGTTTTAAAATTCAGATATGGCGTCTGATAAAAAAATGTCTCTCGAGTAGAGGAGGCGAGCTCGAGGGAGGAGCCCCAACTGTATGGTTTGACGTCTAACACAGAAAAGAGAACCTCTAAACGAATCACGAAGGTACCACGGAAAGAAGATGGTGGGGGGAAAAGGACAAAGGAGCACACATAAGAATTACAAACTCAACAAAAATTAAATCTCTTCTTAGATGTTCATTTTCTTGATGAAGTGGTCTTCAAGGAGTTGTTAGCAGGCGACAATGACGAAGCCTGGTGGATGGGAATGGTGAAGAAGTCCTCTTGAGCATGGAGATGTTAGCTGGCGATAACGACGAAACCTTTGGCTTGATTGGTAAGGAAGTCCTCTTGGGAGTGGAGATATTGAGGAACTTCAGTGGTTAGCTGCTAGATGCCGCTAGTTTGATCATGGAAGATATATATCTAGAACAGACTTACAAACGATGTAAGCAAGGTGCACAAATAAAAGAAAAGTATGGAATCACTGTTGCTGTTTGAGAAAAAAAAAGGAAGGAATTAATTAAAGCAAAGAGCAGCGAAAGCTAACTCTATCTTACCGTGTATTCCAAGGAATACACCAAGTAGCATTTGGTAGCAAAAGTAGGAACTACTTGAAATTGATCGTCTGCAGTCCTTACGTGAATTACAGATAACACACACTAATACAGCCATCACAATTAACACCGGTTATCAGACAGATTCTACACACACCCAAAGTACACGTGGCTACATGACCGCGTTGTTGCAGCCCCTAAACTGAGGAACCAACCATCTTACTTATAACCTCGAAAAAGAAATGAACAAAACAGGAATAAGCGAAATTAAAGACGGAGAAAAGAAATGACTTCAACCCTGGAAGAAATACGATTGAGGAACTTAGAAAGAAGTAGAGCCATGAAAGGTGGATCAAAAGAGTCGGACGAGAGTGCCCGCCTCCTTAGTCAGTGGAAAAAGGCTAAATGGACCCAGCTCAGGAATCACTCGGGGTCACCAACCCCAAAACCACCTGCCATTAACCTTTGAGTGTGTAGCACTTTTCATGGGTGTACCAAAATAAGTGGTGCTACACACACCCTGCCTCCTTAAGTGCCTTGAGCAGAAGGCTGGAGATAGCATGAAAAGAAATGATGAGGTCAGACCTCTGTAAGAATGACGGAATCAGGAAAGATAAGACAAGGGCCAATTAAAGTGGGAATGTAAAGACACCCTAGGCCTTGTATACCCTAATATACAGAGTCTTTCACTCAAAGTGGGGCCAGCCTCGCGGCACGTGGAGGGTCGGACAAGCAGATGTCAACTCACTGAGCGTAGGGTGGAGAGAGCGCCCGTACGGATCGCATGTAAATAACAAGCACACAATAACACATAATCGAAGTAAAATCATTATCACAGAAGATGTTGAATAGGTCCTCCCCCTGCATCTACAAATTTCTGGCATCTTCTAAGGAAATTTTCATTCACACGCATTAGTCCATCTACCGAGATAGCCTCGTTTCTCTCGTGATATTTATTTTGAGTTAATCTAGAGTGTGAAGGTTTGTTACATAAATCTTATTTTTCAAATTTCCCCATAAATAAAAATTGAAGCAATACCGGTATGCTTCAACACTTAGCAATAACATGATATATAATTTTGAAACACAATAACAATTAAACAATAACCACGTACACACGTTATAAACTTATAACACGTGTAACTTAAAATAGGCTATAAACCAAATAACGAGGTCATCTTTACTCGTCTAACCCTGCGTCGCAACTGTTGATGATGATGATGATAATTGTTGTTTTAAGGGGCCTAACATCTAGGTTATCGGTCCCTGATGGTTTGGGTGATCGTGAAGATGAAAATAAAAAGTGAACTTAAAACTAACTACTAACCTACATACTAGAAGAAGAAATGGAAAACTAAAGGAGGATAAGGCAAATAAAGGACAGGAGGAAAATAAATGCCCTCAACCCTCGAAGAAGGCGGATTGAGGGACTTGGAAGGAAGGAGAGCCATGAAAGGCAGATAGGAAAGTGAAAGAGGAGAGGGTCCGCCCCAAAGGTAAGGGACAAAAGGGGAAAACGGACCCAGCTCAGGAATCCCTCGGGGTCGCCAACTCCCGAACTCACCAGCCGTGAGACCCTGAGGGTGTAGCATTATCTAGGGTGCACCAAAGTGGTGGGGCTACATACACCCGGCCTCCTTGAGGGCCTTAAGCAGAAGGCAGGAGATAACATGAAAAGAAAAAGAAGGCTGACCCCTCGCAGAGGGAGGGAATCAGAAAAGATGAGACAAGGGCCAATAAAGGCGGGAAAGGAAAAGACTCCCTAGGCCTCGGATACCCTAATACCGTCGGGGTCGGAAGAGAACAAGAGTTGACCAAGGGCGGTCGACAGGAAAGAAGACAGAGAGGAGCCCGGCACAAGTAAGTGGAAGCAATGCCGGACTCAGCTGGGGCCCCGTGGTCGCCAACCCACATCTCACTAGAAGTGAGCCCCTGGGGGCGTCACAACTGTCTCAGCTCCGTGTTGCAATGTGTTCGTGTGACCTTTGGCTGGACCTTCTACCTGCAGTGCTGCGCTAGCCTTGCGGCCGACCCCACTTTGAGTGAAAGACCCTGTAGATGTAGTCAAATAACTGTGCCACGCAGCTAGTGTATACTCAATCTCTCGCGCGGCACAGTTATTTGGCTACATCTATACCATCGACGCGATGTGGGCTGACCAAGAGAGGTTGACAGAAAAAATGACTCAGAGTAGCCCGACACAAGTAAGAGGTAGGAATGCCGAACTCAGCTGGGGTCCTGTTGTCGCCAACCCACGTTCCACTAGTTGTGATCCCCTGGCTGGAGGAGTTAGAGGGAGCTGAAATGAACGGAGAAAGATGAAACTGGACAAGAAATGGATTTGGATAGAGCTAAAAACAGGAAACTATGAACTAAGGACGGCAAACGATGGGTTCAAACACACCCGTCTAATGAGTTCGGGAATAGCCTGGCCCAAGTGATTAGTATATTAGCGCGTGTAACTACCACGGTCAGTAATCGAGCATTAGGCCTACTGTATATCTCAGTTAATTATTGAACCATGTACTACATCCATCTATCAGCCGCCTTGTGGTTTCAACTGTAATCTGGAGGCACTATAATCAGTAGCTCCGCCAATCACCACATTACAAATTAATTAGGTCGATCTCAAGGACATAGGTGTGTCTTGTGCTGTACCATGATGGTTGACCTAACTTCTAGGTTATGGGTGATCATGATAATAATTGCTGCAATTACGATGACGATGAAGATAATTATTGTTTTAAGGGGCCTAACATCTAGGTTATCGGACCCTTATGGTTTAGGTCATAGTGAACGATGAGAATGTAATGGAAACTATAACTAATACTAACTATAGACTCACAACTAAAAGACGAACTACAGACTTACGTAATGGACGAAGAAACGGTAAACAAATAAAGGATAAGGCAAATAAAGGACAGAACAAAAAGAAATGTCTTCAACCCACGAAGAATGAGGATTGAGGGACTTGGAAGGAAGTAGAGTAATGCAAGACCGATAGGGAAGGGAAAGAGGAGAGGGTCCACCCCAGAGGTAATGGAAAAAGGAGAAAAACCGGACCCAGCTCAGGAATTCCTCGGGGTCGCCAACTTCCGAACTCACCAGCCATGAGCCCTTGAGGGTGTAGCACTAACAAGGGTGCACCAGAAGTGGTGGGACTGCATACACCTTGCCTCCTTAAGGACCTTGAACAGAAGGAAGGAGATATCATGAATAGAACAGAAGAGATCTGACCCCTCGAAGAATGAGGGATCAGAATAGATGGACCAAGCAAATGTTTTAGAAGATGGTTTATACTCGGAAACTATTTGAAAGCCGCCGCGGTGACTGAGACGAATAATGCTTCGTAGAACAAAGCTTCACCTCCTTTGGCATATACATACACAACCTCCCCCCAAATTTGAGATTTTAATGATTTTTTCTTTCGATTTTCCCCAAATGAGAAAAGTGGACTAATAACAGGAGCCAGGAAAATGTAATAAGTTAGGCATAGTCTTAAACCCAGCTGGGTATCCGTGGTCGCCAAGCGACGATGGTCCGCTGTGATGGTGATGATAATTGTTGATTTAAGGAGCCTAACATCTAGGTTATCGGCCCCTAATGGTTTGAAGGAAGGAAGATTGTAGTTTTACGTGACCGTGAATCTTGTGATTATAAGCCACGGGACCTCCTTTTTACGTGGAATCCGAACCACAGGACATGGCATTTCACTTCGAAAATCTCACATGCATTGACCGGGAATCGAACCCGGACCGCCTTGGTGAGAGGCACACAGCTAGACCGCTGAGCCACCACGCCCGCCCCCCTAATGGTTTGAGTGATCATGAAAATTGAAAATGAAACTTTTATTAAATCAACTACAAACCCACAACCAAAAGCAACCACCGCCCACAAACTAGAAGAAGAAAACAAAACGCAAAAAAAGAGGAAGGGAAACAAAAGAACGGAAAAAGAAACGCCCTGAACTCCCTAAGGACGAGGATGGAGGGACCCAGAAAGAAGAAGAGCCACGAAAGGCACCTATGAAAGGGAAAGAGGAGAGAGATGATGATGATGATGATAATTGTTGTTTTAAGGGGCCTAACATCTAGGTTATCGGCCCCTGATGGTTTGGGTGATTGTGAAGATGAAAATTAAAATCGAACTTAAAACTAGAACTAACTACTAACCTACATACTAGAAGAAGAAATGGAAAACTAAAGGAGAATAAGGCAAATAAAAGGACAGAAGGAAAAGAAATGCCCTCAACCCTCGGAGAAGGCGGATTGAGGGACTTGGAAGGAAGGAGAGCCATGAAAGGCATATAGGAAAGTGAAAGAGGAGAGGGTCCGCCCCAAAGGTAAGGGACAAAAGGGGAAAACGGACCCAGCTCAGGAATCCCTCGGGGTCACCAACTGCCGAACTCACCAGCCGTGAGCCCCTGAGGGTGTAGCATTATCTAGGGTGCACCAGAAGTGGTAGGGCTACATACACCCTGCCTCCTTAAGGGCCTAGAGCACAAGGCAGGAGGTAAAAGGAAGAGAAAAAGAAGGCTGACCCCTCACAGAAGGAGGGTATCAGAAAAGATGAGACAAGGGCCAATTAAGGCGGGAAAGGAAGAGACACCCTAGGCCTCGGATACCCTAATACCGTCGGGGTCGGAAGAGAACAAGAGTTGACCAAGTGAGGTCGACAGGAAAGATGACGAGAGATGAAACCGGGACAGGTAAGTGGAAGCAATGCCGAACTCAGCTGGGGATCCCGTGGTAGCCAACCCACGTTCCATTAGTCGTGGGCTCCTGGGGGAGCATGGCGGCGAGTAGGAGAGAGGAGAAGTAATATTCTTCAACCAATCCCTTGTATGCCACTTAACCAGTGACTTTTGGCCGTTGAGTGTATTAGGTCGGAATTCGAAAATGTGTAATTGGGTGTGATGTTTTAATGACATATTTGGAAGCATATTTAATGCTGCATTCGAATTCCATCAGTGGCTGTGGATTTTATCATTCTGTATAATATGCTGATAATTTCCATTTATGGTGCTATAATAGCCTATAATAAAGCAATAGAACGACTCCACTTTGTCCTAATATTCACTGAATAGAAATATCGTTCACTGCGGGTGATCAGATTTAGGATGATGATAATTGTTGTTTTAAGGGGCCAACATGAACGCTATCGGCTCCTAATGGGTTGGGTAGATGTGTAAAATGATGATGAAGTGAAACTAGAACTAACTACAATTATTTACTAACTTACGGTCTACAACAAAGGTGGCCATACAGCACGCTGGTATCACGCCGGCGTACTCCTGGCGCGGACAACCTTGCATTGATGGTGGGGGAAGACTGTATGTCTGTCTCTCTCTTGCTTTCCATTCTTACTCCCTCCCGTACTGCCTTCGCTGTGTCGAAGATCAAACGTTCGCAGTGCGGTGTCCCTTATCTTGCCAGCTGTAGTGTCGCTTTACATGATTTGATCGCAGGGATAAGTAACGTTTGACTATGGCTAGCGCTGAAAACAAAAGGAGGAGGGAAAGTGCGACTTATCTTAAGAAAGTGGTGGTGCTACACACATCCTGCCTCCTTTAGGGCCTTGTGCAGAATGCATGAGCTACCATGAAAAGAAAAAGAAGAGGTCTGCCTCCTTGAAGAATGAGGATAAAATGAAAGGCGACACAAGGGCCATTTGAGGCGGGAAATTAAACAAGAAGTTCCGTGAAGAACTATACAGCCTACTTTTCATGCCAATGATTAATCTACAGAATATGAACCTATCTAGAATAATGACGAAATTAAGTTGCTAATATCGAAATTTCCAATTAGTTCGAAATACTGTATACCTGGCATAATGTATCCTAATAGAGCACTACAGTTGGCAGCCCTGATGACTGATTATATTCTTAGTTCCGTCTCTTACGGTACTAAATACAAAATTTGGTTGAAGTCCACTGGATAGCATGGACGTTACATGCAGTTAAACATTGGATCTAACAGCGCGCGTAAAATCATGTTGGCAACAATGTCATGCATGTATTGGTCAGAAATAATCTGAAATAATATGATCTATTGTTGTGCCAATTTTGAATGAAATCCATTAGTTAGTATAGAAGTTACATGCATTTTAAAATTGGACCTATCAGCAGGCTTAGAATCATGTTGGCAGCACTGACGTATATTAGTTACTCCAAATTCGTCTAGAATGCCAGGTACTATACGTGTGCAAAGTTTAGAGCTATTGGCTTGCATACTTTCTGATATATTGATATTAGGGTAACAAAAATAGGGACAGCACATATTAACAGTTGGCAGCCCTGGTTGCTCCTTAGAATACGCATAGTCATATCTGTTATGGTACACATAACACATACGAAATTTGGTTGATATCCAAATGATAGTATGGAAGTTACATGTATTTAAAGTTGGACCTGTCAGCAGGCTTAGAATCATGTTGGTAGCACTGACGTATATAAGTTACTCCAAATTAATATAGAATGTCAGGTACTATACGTGTGCATAGTTTAAAGCTGTCGGCTTGCATACTTTCTGATATATTGGTATTTGTATAAAATAAATTAGGAGCATTTATTAACAGTTGGCAGCCCTGGTAGGTCTTAAGAATACGCTCAGTCATATCTGGTTATATACACATACAACATACGAAATTTGGTTGAATTCCGCTTGATAGTGTAGAAGTTATATGCATTTAATAATTGGACCTATCAGGAGGCTTATAATCATTTTGGCAACACTGCCATGTTTGGCCTCCTGGAAATTAAACTGAAATATTATGATCTGTACGTGTGCCAATTTTGAAATAGCTCCCATTCATACTTTCCAAGATATCCAACATGGAGCTCAAATTTCAATTGCGATTTTTTAGCAGTTGGTAGCACTGACATCATTTTCAAATATGGCCGTGAGATATTCAGGTATAGATCTTTACTCCTACCAAATTTTGTTTCGATTGCTGCAGCCGTTTAGGAGTTGATAGGGGGGGACACACACACAGCCAGACAGACAGACAGAAGGACAGACAGACAGACAGACGGACAGACAGACGGACTGACAGACAGACAGACAGACAGACAGACACACATTTGTCCGATCTCATAAGTCTACTTTTTCCTCATTTTTGCAAAATGTGAAAAGTAGGCTAAAAACTCCTTAGGCCTCGGATACACTAACACTGTCGGGGTTGAGAGTGAACAAAACTTGACCAATGAAGGTCCCACTATTCGAGAGCTTCTGGGGGTGAACTGTGATGAAATACTTGTCCCAAATTACTAATTCAAACAATGGAACACAAACAGATATTTACCGTAGTTATGTCTAGAAATGCAAAGCAAAAGAGCATTTGGAATTTCTGCTACCCTCACTTGGAGTATATCCCATTAAAGCTTTAAACTGTGTGTATTTGACGTGACTGTACTCGAAAGTGATACCATAAAGCAGAGATCAACGGGGATTGCATTAGAGTCCCTGTGGGTCAGCTCGGATTGCGCAGAGAGGGAAGTTTTATTCTTGGGTTCAGGACTCAAGGCCTCCAGCCCACACTGGCCTGCAGGGCCAGGCTATAGAATATACGTTACCAGAATGCTCACAGACAATTATTCGATACATTCATCTCGCAGAATATGAGGAGTGGTTTGTTGGTGATTGTTCTTGAAGACGACAACCTTCGTTGTGATGTTGGGTTAAGTATAGACTTCCAATCCGGATTAAACAGTGGTTTAGATGATGATGATAATGATAATTCTTGTTTTAAGGGGCCTAATGTATTGGTTATCGGCCCCTAATGAAATGTTATCAAATGAAATGATGATGGTAAAAATAGTCCACTGCCAGAGGGATGAAAACGAAAATGGTTTATATAAAAAGACAGTGAGCCACAACAATAATGCCTTATTTGGACAACAGAAAAGAAAAAAGTGGATGATAAAAAAACAATAAATCAAATAAGGCATAGCGAACAATAAAATAGATATTCACACAGTAAAAACATAAAAGGACTAAGCCTAAACTATAAGTTTTATACTATTTTAAGACTTAAAAAGGAGGCACTATCCCTCATGATGATGATGATGATGATGATAATTCTTGTTTAAAGGGGCTTAACATTTGAGTTATTGGCCCCTAATGAAATCAAATGGTATGAAATTAAAGGATGAAGATAAAAACAGCTCACTGCCAGAGATGAAAGGGAACTAGTTTATATAAAACATACATTGAACCCCAACAATTATGCCTTATTCGGATAAAAATATTAAAAAGGGAGATGGTAAAAGCAATATACAAATAAGGCAAAGTGAACAATAAAATAAAAGAACGAAATAAATATAATAAAACAGACTAAAACAGAATTACAAGTCTTAAACTAAATTACAACTTTAAAAAATATCCACTCTCCCTCATGAACCGGATGACGAGGTCTGCTGACGGCCCGTCATCACGTAGAACAAGGGAGAAAAAAAGGAAGATTGTAGTTTTACGTGACCGTGAATCTTGTGATTATGAGCCACGGGACCTCCTTTTTACGTGGAATCCGAACCACAGGACATGGCAGTTTGAGAGTTCTTCGCAGATTGACCAGGTCCAATGCGTGTTCGAACTTCATACACCCTGCTTGTTTTAGGGCATCGTACAGACGGCAAATGTAATACTAAGAAAAAGAAGACATTCGACCCCTCGAGGAATGAGGGCATCAGAAAAGAGAGAATAATAAAATCTTATATATTAAAATAGTTTTCAAAACAGCTAAGGCTTTCACGGCCGGCGTTCATAATTAAGTACAAGATTTTCGGGTTTGTAGGCCGACCATGGAAAGAAGCGGAACCCTTGATAATGCCGGACGCAGTTTCCGGTGAAACGTCGGGAGATATCCTGTCTGGACCACGGCCTACAAGCCCGAAAAACTTGTACTTAATTAGTTTTCAAAACATTTCACCTTTTACTAAAACTGAAATATCTCGGCAAGTATTTGCGCTACGACGACGTTTGTCGTCTTAAAATGTAATGCCCGTGAAGCACCGTCGATTGATATCCACCTTACTTGATTATATCATTCGAGTATTAAAATAATTGCGAATATTACTACCTTCAAGGTCTCACGAAAAGAGAATATCGAATGATTTGACGGACATATTGTCGCTAGGCGACAACGACTAACACTGTATCATGATATTCAACGCCGTGCCAAGAATAAATCTAACTTGATATTTACAGAGAGTTCCCTAATTACGTCATACTATCGTTAACTTCTACCTGCTCCACTCGGCGCTAATGTCGCAGGTATCTATACATGATATCGTTAACTTCTACCTGTTCCACTCGGGCGCTAATGTCGCATGTATCCATACAATAAGTAGAAGGGGATTCTGTGCACATAATTTTATTAAAAATTCTCAAAGAATGGATTACTTTGAGACTGAAATGCTCATGCACAATCAGCAGTAATTTTGCTAATGACACTGTCATGTCAACATCTCTTTGAATGACAACAAATACTGTATACGAAAGACAACTAATTTCACGAAGATGCCGCTACGGTCGAATGTTGGAACCGCCATTTTGTATTGTGTATCCGATCTTTCTGTTATGTAGTCTTTGGTCTCACCAGCTACAAACTGTCCTCTTTTCGTTCCATCATTCGCCCTTATAGCTTGTGTGTTCAATCAATACAATGAATCATATTATATCATGTTATAAAGATTAAAGGTGACGGTAATTGTCTGTTCAGGTCATTGGCATATTGTGAGTACAACAATCAGAGTTTATTTACACAGGTTAGAAAGCGAATTGTAAAACATGTTACAGACAAGTGGAATAATTATTCTTCCTTTATTATTGGCAACAGCGATGTGTTCATGGAGGTCATGTTGAGTTAGTTGTCGCTGCTCAAGTTTGCAAAATGGATATTTATTCGTGGATTACTACTGTCGTATGGAAGGTGACCGGTTAAAATATATACGTCATCAACAAACGAAGTTACGAGTTGATACATATGCCGGTTTAGCAGACGCCTTGCATGTACGAGCAGTAAATGAAAATCTCAGAGTCGGTCGTATTGTAGTTTTGCCATCTTCGTTTACAGGTAGCCCAAGGAAAATATTGCAAAATTATCAGGATACGATGGTGATAGTGAGGAAGTTTGGAAAGCCAGATTTATTCATTACGTTCACCTGTAATGCGGGCTGGCCAGAAATACTTAACAGCATTCATCTCTGGGAAACAGCTAATAATAGGCCTGATATTGAAGTGAGAGTTCTTCATTGCAAAGTAAAGGAATTGCCACGATTGATTAATGTCAAGGAAATTTTCGGTAAAAGCATATCTATATACAGTGGAATTTCAAAAACGAGGTCTCCCGCACATCCATTTACTCTTAACATTAACGGAAGATCATAAGTTTCGAGAAATTTCTGACATTGACAGTGTGGTGTCAGCCGAAATACCAGATCTCGAGGATGAAGCGCTATACGAGTTGGTAAGGCGTCATATGGTACATGGTACTCGCGGATCTTTGAATCCTGCTTCAGTCTGTATGAAAGATGGCGTATGTAAGAAAGATTTCCCTAAACAGTTTCAGGAAGAGACCAAAGATAATGCCAATGGTTATCCTTCGTATAGGAGAAGAAATAATGGACGGATTATTATAAAAACAATTCGAGGCATTGACATCGAAGTCGATAGTCGATTCATTGTTCCCTACAATCCATTTCTTTTACTTTACGTGCAAGCTCATATTAATATTGAAATATGCTCAAGTGTAAGGAGTGTTAAATACATCCACAAATATCTATTATATAAAACACAGTGTCCTGACTGACTCATCCTCGCCCAGCCAATACTATTAAAGTTAGAAACATGAAATTTTGGGGATATGTTCGTTGTAAGTCGAAAATGCCCACTAAGGAAGGATTTTTGGATATGCAGGTTCTAAAGGGGTGTTAAGGGGGTAGACCTGCATTTAAATGAATAACAATATCTCCCGATTGGTTTCCTTGGGGGATGCGATACTCGGCATATAAACTCATCATTAAAAATAATAAGAAGACACATGTCTGAGGGTTTTTCGATGTGGTGTATATTATCAGGTGAAAGGGGTGAAAAGTGGGGGTTGAAGGATTCCTAACGGAGCGGGTATCTCTTAAACGACATAGGCGAGGAGTTTGAAACTCAGCAAAAAAAAAAAAATCAGCTTAAAAATAAGTAAATAGGTGTTTGACCGTTTTTTTTTCATAAATCCAATTTGAGGGGCCCATGGGGTGGGATGAATTTTTGGGGGGGGGGGAGACAGGAAAGAAAGTGTCCTAACTGATTGACTGACAGACTCACTCATCAAACTCAGGGGGAAAATCTGCTTAAAAATAAGTAAATAGGTGTTCGACAGTTTTTTTTCATAAACCCAATTTAAGGGGTTCATGGGGAGGGGTGAAGTTCTGAAAAAAGAAAGTTGAAAAAAAAAGTCCTGACTCACTCACCATCGCCCAGCCAAAATTATTGAAGTTAGAACCACGACATTTTGGGGATATGAACATAGTATGTCAAAACCATCCACTAAGGGAGGATTTTCGGATATTCAGGTTCTAAAGGGGTCTTAAGGGGGTTAATCCTGCATTTCATTGAATAACAATAACTCCCGATTGGTTTCATTGGGGGATGTAATACTCGGCATATAAACTCATCATTAACAAGAAGTTCCGTGACGAACTAAAGAGCCTACTTTTCTTAAAATTTAAGATCTATCTAGAATAATGACGAAATTATGTTGGTAATATCGAAATTTCTAATTAGTTTGAAATACTGTACACCTGGCATAATGTAGCCGAATAGAGAACTACAGTTGGCAGTCCTGGTGACTGAATATATTCTTAGTTCCATCTCTTAAAGTTCAGAATACAAAATTTGGTTGAAGTCCAATGGATTGCATGGACGTCACATGCAGTTAAACATTGGATCTAACAGCGCGCGTAAAATCAAGTTGGCAACAATGACATACATGTATTGGTCAGAAATAAACTGAAATAATCTGATCAATTGTTGTGTCAATTTTGAACGAAATCCATTAGTTAGTATAGAAGTTACATGCATTTTAAAATTGGACCTATCAGTAGGCTTAGAATCATGTTGGCAGCACTGGCGTAGGCCTATATTAGTTACTCCAAATTAATCTAGAATGCCAGGTACTACACGTGTGCAGAGTTCAGAGCTATTGGCTTGCATACTTTCTCATATTTTGATATTAGGGTAACAAAAAAGAGACAGTATTTATTAACAGTTGGCAGCCCTGGTTACTCTTAAGAATCGGCATAGTAATATCTGTTATGGTACACATAGCACACACGAAATTTGGTTGAAATCCAAATGATAGTATAGAAGTTACATGTATTTAAAGTTGGACTTCTCAGCAGGCATAGAATCATGTTGGTAGCACTGACGTATATAAGTTACTCCAAATTAATATAGAATGTCAGGTACTATACGTGTGCATAGTTAAAAGCTGTCGGCTTGCATACTTTCGGATATATGGGTATTTGGATTTAAAAAATTGAGAGCATTTATTAACAGTTGACAGCCATGGTGGCTCTTAAGAATACGCTCAGTCTTAACTGGTTTCGTACACATAGCACATACGAAATTTGGTTGAAATCCAATTGATAGTGTAGAAGTTATATGCATTTAAAATTTGGACCTATCAGCAGGCTTATAGTCATTTTGGCAACACTGCCATGTATGGCCTCCTGGAATTTAAGCTGCAATATTATTACCTATACGTGTACCAATTTTGAAATAGCTCCCATTCATACATTCCAAGATATCCAACATGGAGCTCAAATTTCAATTGCGATTTTTCAGCAGTTGGTAGCACTGACATCATTTTCAAATATGGCCGTGAGATATTCAGGTATAGATCTTTACTTCTACCAAATTTTGTATCGATTGCTGCAGCCGTTTAGGAGTTGATAGGGGGGGGGGGGGACACACACACAGCCAGCCAGCCAGCCAGACAGACAGACAGACACACATTTGCCCGATCTCATAAGTCTACTTTTTCGTCATTTTTGCAAAATGTGAAAAGTAGGCTAAAAATAAGAAGACACGTGTCTGTTTTTTTTGGATGTGGTGTATATTATGAGGTGAAAGGGGTGAAAAGTGGGGGTTGAAGGATTCCTAACGGAGCGTGTATCTCTTAAACGACATAGGCGAGAAGTTTGAAACTCAGCGGGGAAAAAAATCAGCTTAAAAACAAGATGTTCAGTAAAGAACATATAGCCTACTTTCTCCTAAATGTATGAGTATAGTTATAACTCGTTGTTATTATCAAAGAGTATAATAGAACTATTCTTTGTTGAAGACCTTAGAAACGATTTACCTCTACCAAACGCCACAACCTAGATAAAAACTGCTACCATCATTGAAGAAAGAAAGATAAGAAGTATATCAAGAATGTTATGGATCTGGAGACATAATCGACCGGACTGGCGGCGTGGCTCAGCGGTAACTTTCTCGCTTGCTGGGCCCTAGGTTGCAGGTTCGTATCCTGGCGCAGTCAGCTGGCATTTGAGGGTGCACAAATGCGAGGGAGCCGTGTCAGTACATTTACTGGCACGTTAAAGATCCCCTTCGGGCCAAAATTCCGGCACCCCGGTGTCTCTAAAATCAGCAGTAGTTAAAAGGGATGTAAAACCAATAACATTATTATTATTATTATTATTATTACGACCTGCCGTGGGCAACATCCAACTTTAAGTTGAGGCATGTCTTTACACGTCTGGTTGTGCATGGCTTTCACAACCCTAATTGAATTAAAAAATCTTTCCATGACCCTACAGGGACGTGTGTATACAAACTATGTGGATATTTTCGATAATATAATCCTAACAGAGCGAGTGCATTCTAGCGGCCAGAAGAAGAAACTTTTCAATAAAATCTGGAAGTTACCTTTTTGGCAGCTAGATGTCTCGAGTAAATCTGCTGGCGAATTATGTTTTAATTAAATATATATTTTACACCATAATGTGCACAATATAACGCTTAATAACATTTTCAAGTAACGCAAAATAGGCTGTTACAATCCCTTTAAAATAAAAAGTTAAAATGTATCGTAGTATCATCTTGTCATTCTTCAAATTCGATGCGCATAGAATGATAATGGTATAGTAATCAATGGATCCCCACGTAGACTAGTCGTGACATCTATTGGTGAAATATCGAACAATATAATCCTAACAGAGCGAGTGCATTCTAGCGGCCAGAAGAAGAAACTTTTCAATAAAATCTGGAAGTTACCTTTTTGGCAGCTAGATGTCCCGAGTAAATCTGCTGGCGAATTATGTTTTAATTAAATATATATTTTACACCATAATATGCACAATATAACGCTTAATTTTAAAACATCTGAGTCATTACAAAACAATAAACATATAACATTTCAAGCAAAAAACCTAGCTCTGATCGGGTTTGAACCATAGGCATTTGAGCGATAGGCTAACGCTCTACCACTGAGCTAATTGTGTCAACGAATATCGTTCTATTTAAAATGACTTACATAGAACTTGTTAGCAAATAATGATTTATACTAAACGATTTCATCACTGGAGTATATTATTTATATATAAAGCATTTCATACAAAGTTTATTTATTTTTTATCAGTACGCTATATTGCATGCAATACTCAAATTAGTGAAATATAAGTCCGGCACAAGATATCCGCTGCCATCTTGTCTTATTACTGAATCAGTTCAGCTTTTTAAAATCACGTCTGCACTATAGTATTACAAAATAAACTTTTAATTTCGAACGTGCCTCTTCCTTTAGAACAGTTAAAACGATTCTCGGCTCGATAATCGGAACTGGTGGGTCCCATGATATGGATTATGAAGTTTGCATAATTCGCACGGCCGCCATCCTGAAATGGTATGGTGGACGACCTTGTAATTTGGTCACAAGACGCATCCTATACGAAGGTATGTTGTTACCAAATTTGGTAGAGATCGGATGATTTGGTTAGTCGTTATTTGATTTTACGTTTTGAACGTTTGAGTGGCTGCCATTCAGTTTTAGTAAAGATGGCGGCGATATAAAACATGACACTGAGGTGTCCTTTGCTAGTGCTACCTTTGTACCAAATTTCGTTCAATTTGCATTCACCGTGTTCGAATTGATAGGGGGGGGGGACAGACATTCAGAGTACACACACTCACACACACACAGACACACACACACACACACACACAGACTCACACACACACATACACACACACACACACACAGACTCACACACACACATACACACACACAGACAGACACACTTTTTTCGCCCTGTGTTGATCTCATAAGTCTACTTTCATTTTTTGCAAAAATCGAAAGTAGGCTAATAAGTAAATCGATATTCGACTGTTTTTTTTTCATAATTCAATTTAAGGGGCCAATGGGGTGGGGTGAAATTCTAGAAAAAAAGGGAGAGAAAGTATCCTAACTGATTGACTGACAGACTCACTCATCAAACTCAGGGGGGAAAAGCTGCTTAAAATATAAGTAAATAGGTGTTCGACAGTTTTTTTCATAAACCCAATTTAAGGGGTTCATGAGAGGGGTGAAATTCTGAAAGATAAATGAAAGAAAATGTCCTGACTTACTCACTCATCATCATCGCCCAGCCAAAATTATTGAAGTTAGAAACATGACATTTTGGGGTCATGTTCGTTGTATGTCGAAAACGTCCACTGAGGAAGGATTTTTGGATATTCCGGTTCTAAAGTGGTGTTAAGGGGTAGACCTGCATTTAATTGAATAACAATATCTCCCGATTGGTTTCCTTGGGGGATGCGATACTCGGCATATAAACTCATCATTAAGAATAAGAAGACACATGTTTGAGGGTTTTTCGATGTTGTGTATATTATGAGGTGTATGTGTGAAAAGTCATTCCAGCAACACTCTTCACTATCATTTCATTTCATCTGTCATTCATTTAACCATTGCCCCAGAGGAGTGCGTCAGGCCTCGGCAGCCGGCACAGTTCATATCCTCGCCGCTAGATGGGGGCTTCATTCATTCCATTCCTGACCCGGTCGGAGACTGGAATCAGGCTGTGGATTTTTCATGTGTGAAAAGTGGGGGTTGAAGGATTCCTAACGGATCAAGTATCTCTTAAAAGTCAGGGGCATAAAGTATGAAACTCAGAGGGAAAAACAGCTTGAAAAATAAGTAAATAGGTGGTCGACCGTTTTTTTTTCATAAATCCAATTTAAGGGGCCCATGGGGAGGGGTGAAACTCTGGGGAAAGAAGTCCACTAAGGAAGGATTTTTGGATATTCACTCATCATCCCCCAGCCAAACCTATTGCAGATAGAAACTTGAAATTATGGGGATATGTTCGTTGTTTGTCGAAAACGACCACTAAGGATGGATTTTTGGATATTTATGTTCTGAAGGGGTGTTAAGGGGGTTCAAATTGCATATCATTGATCAACAATATCTCACGAGTTGTTTCATTTGGGGATGTGATATTCGGCATATAAATTAATCAATAAAAATAAGCAGACATATGTCTAAGGGTTTATCGATATGGTGTATATTATGAGGTGAAATGGGTGAAAATTGGGGGTTGAAGGATTATTAACGGAGCGTGTATTTCTTAAACGACATTAGCGAGATGTTTGAAATTCAGCGGGAAAAAATCAGCTTAAAAATAAGTAAATAGATGTTCGACCGTTTTTTCATAAATCCCATTTAAGGGGTTCACGGGGATAGAAGAAATTCTCAAAAATAAATGAAAGAAAATGTCCTGACTGACTCACTCACTCATCATCGCCCAGCCAAAATTATTGAAAGTGGAAACATGCATTTTTGGGGATATGTTCGTTGTATGTCGATAACGTCCACTAAGGAAAGATTTTTGGATATTCAGGTTCTAAAGGGGTGTTAAAGGGGTGAACGTGCATTTCATTGAATAACAATATCTCGCGAGTGGTTTCATTAGGGGATGTGATACTTGGCATATAAGTTAGTTAGTTATTGTTGTTTTAAGGGGCGGAACTACGAGGTCATCTGCCCCACTTGGCATATAAACTAATCATTAAAAATAAACTGACACATGTTTAATGGTTTTTCGGTGTGGTGTATATTATGAGTGAAAGGGGTGAAAAGTGGGGTTTGAAGGATATCTAACGGAGCGTGCATCTCTTAAACGACATAGGCGAGGAGTTTGAAACTCAGAGGAAAACAATCAGCTTAATAATACATATATATTTTTTTAGCGTATATCTTTTATGCCGGGAGTGTCCGAGGACATGTTCGGCTCGCCAGTTTTATGTAGCTGCTTCGAGGCGGACACCCAATGGGTGAGCTACACGTACCGTCGCGTGTGGAGCGTTGTCTGGGGAGGAAAGTTTGAATGTTAGGACAAGGAGTTGGAAGGTAGCGGCTGTGGCCTATAGTTAGGGACCAACCCCGGCATTGGCCTGGAAGGAAGATGGGAAACCACTGAAGACCATCTTCAAGGTTGCCGGCGGGGGGATTCGAACCTCCTCGCCTCCCGGATGTGAGCGACTGCCAGCAGTCATGCCGTAACGACCACGGCTAACTCACCCGGTAATAAATAATAAAATAAATAGGTGTTCGACCGTTTTTTCAAAATCCAATTTAAGGGGCCCATGGGGAGGGGTGAAATTATGGAAGAAAAACGTCCACTAAGGAAGGATTTTTGGATATTCACTCTCATTTTGGGGATATGTTTGTTGTGTGCCGTAAACGTCTACTAAGGAGGGATTTTTGGATATTCAGGTTCTAAAGGGGTGTTAACGGGGTTAAACCTGCATTTCATTGAATAACAAAATGACACGACAATGACGCGAGCGAAGTCGCGGGTACCTGCTAGTAATACTTAATTGTTGTTACGTCCCTTTTAACGTCTGTGGCTTTCAGAGACGACGAGGTGCCGTATTTATGCCCGAATGGATCATAAACATACCAGTAGATCTACTGAAATGGCTCTCTCGTATTTAAGCACCCTCGAATGACTGCACCAGGATTTCATCCTGCAACCTTGGGCACAGCATGCGAGAACGTTACCGCTGCGCTGCGCAAACAATGTTGGGAAAGAGAATGACAAGGGTCAATTAAAACAGGAAAATAAAATACACTCTAGACCTCTAACAGCCTAATACCGTTGTGGTCGGAAGAGAACAAGAGTTGACCAAGGATGTTTGACAGGGAGGATGAAGGAGGAGATCCCAGCACAAGTAAGTGTGGAAGCAATGCTGCCAACCCACGCCACTGTAGTTTAACCCCTGATGACAGGGGGAATGTGTAACACAAGGGAGTTGTTGTTACCTTATTTTTACTGTTTAAAAAATTTCCAAGCAGACAAAGTAGGGGTCGCCATGTTAGCACAAATTATCTCAATTGTGCCAAACGTTGAAGGGCTAAAGGGGCCTGAAAAGTTTCAAATTGTGAGTCTTTCAGAGCTCTATGAAAGTAAAAAAAAAACAAATTTCTAAATCACTTCCGGCCTAAATGCAGTTTCGGAAAAACAGCCTAAAATCGCTTGTTTCTTTATTCGTTTTGTTTTTGATCCACATCCTAGCCAAATTAAATTATTTACATAATTCTTTCTTTGGGAGCCTCCGTGGCTTAGGTGGCAGCACGCCGGCCTCTCACCGCTGGGTCCGTGGTTCAAATCCCGGTCACTCCATGTGAGATCTGTGCTGGACAGAACGGAGGCAGACAGGTTTTTCTCCGGGTACTCCGGTTTTCCCTGTCACAATTTCATTCCAGCAACACTCTCCACTATCATTTAATTTCAACTGTCATTCATTTAATCATTGCCTCAGAGGTGTGCGACAGGCTTCGGCAGCCGGCACATTTCATATCCTCGCCGCTAGATGGGGGCGTCATTCATTCCATCCCTGACCCTGTCGGAGACTGGAAGCAGGGTGTGGATTTTTTTTTACATAAATCTTTCTTTAATGTGTTCCTTGGATCAACACCCTCAGGCATTTTTTGATTTCTTAGAAAATCTTCACACCGGAAAGAGTTATACGGACTTAAGTGAAACTCAGCGTAGACTCACACTAGCCCTCGGAGTGGTAGAAAAGGCGAACTGCTAACCTAATCGACCGGATATGGTTGAGTTTACGGTGAGCAATCATCAATCTATGGTCCTTAACGGTGATTTAGGGGCTCCCCTTTTCCAAATGCACCAGTCAGCAATTATAAAGCTAATACAAAAAATTACGTTACAATATATCGAAGGGTCGTGATAATATTGTTAGTGAAGTACTTAAACTAGGAGGTAGGGCCGTGGCACGATACTTGGAGGTGATGTTTAATGTGTCCATAAACAATGCGCAAATCCTGGATGACTGGAAAAGAGCTATGGTAGTCCCAATATTTAAGGGAGGGAGCAGACTTGAATTGGGCAACTACAGGCAGGTTAGTCTTACGTCTATCGTTTGTAAACAGATGGAGTATCTCATTTCCGACTACTTGAGGGAACAGTGGGAAACATTATCATGGTTTAATGATAGGCAACATGGATTTCGGAAAGGTTACTCATGCGAGAGTCAGATGCAATCACTTTTTCAAGATATTAGCGAATCGTTAGACGATGGAGTTTCATTCGACGCCGTAGTTATAGATTTTGCGAAGGCATTTGATGTCGTGCCACATGACATGCTACTCCATAAATTAGCTTCGACGAAGATTGATAGAAGAGTAATTTTATGGATCCAAGAATTTTTGACTGGTCGTTCCCAGAAATTGAAAGTTGAAGGCCGATTCTCGGATGAAATTACCGTAACATCGGGTATCCCTCAGGGCAGCGTAATCGGAACTTTGTTATTTTTAGCCTACTTTTCACATTTTGCAAAAATGAGGAAAAAGTAGACTTATGAGATCAATCCGGGAAAATGTCTGTCTGTCTGTCCTTCTGTCTGTCTCTCTGTCTGTCTGTCTGTCTGTGTGTGTCCCCCCCCCTATCAACTCCTAAACGGCTGCAGCTATCGAAACCATATTTGGTATGAGTAACGATCTATACCGGGACATCTCAATGTCATACTTGAAAATGATGTCATTGCTACCAACTGCTAAAAAATCGCAATTGAAATTTGAGCTCCATGTTGGATATCTTGGAATATATACATGGGAACTATTCCAAAATTGGTACAAATATAGATAATAATACTTCAGTTTAATTTTCAGGAGGCCATACACGACAGTGTTGCCAAAATTATTCTAAGCCTACTGATAGGTCCAAATTTTAAATGCATATAACTCCTACACTATCAACTGGATTTCAACCAAATATCGTATGTACTTTGTGTACATAAACAGATATGACCGAGTGTATTCTTAAGAGCCACCAGGGCTGCCAACTGTCAATAAATACTCTCTCTATTTTTATCCAAATACTAATATATCAGAAAGTATGCAAGCCCACAGCTTTAAACTTTGCACACGTATAGTGCCCGACATTCTAGATTAATTTGGAGCAACTAATGTATGTCAGTGCTACCAACATGATTCTAAGCCTGCTGAAAGGACCAATTTTTAATTACATGTATCTTCTATACTATCAATTGGATTTCAACCAAATTTCGTATGTGCTATGTGTACGATAACAGATATGACTGTGCATATTCTTTAGAGCGATCAGGGCTGCCAACTGTTAATAACTGGTGTTTATATATTTTACCCTAATATATCAGAAAGTATGCAAGCCCACAGCTCTAAACTTTGCGCACGTATAGTTCCTGACATTCTAGATTAATTTGGAGCAACTAATGAATGTCAGTGCTACCAACATGATTCTAAGCCAGCTGATAGGTCCAGTTTTAAAATTCCAATAACTTCTATACTAACACATGGATTTCATCCAAAACTGGCACAACAATAAATCATAATATTTCAAATTATTTCTGACCAACACATGCATGACATTGTTGCCATCATGATTTTACTTGCGCTAATAGGTCCAATGTCTAACTGCATGTAACGTCCATGCTATCCATTGGACTTCAACCAAATTTTATATTCTGTACGTTAAGAGATGGAACTAAGAATATATTCAGTCACCAGGGCTGCCAACTGTAGTGCTCTATCAGGCTACATCATGCCAGGTATATTTCGAACTAATTAGAAATTTCGATATTACCAAATTCATTTCGTCATTATTCTAGATAGGTCCATAAAGATAAATCATTGGCATGAATCTTAAATTTTAAGAAAAGTAGGCTCTTTAGTTCGTCACGGAACTTCTTGTTGGCGTTTATAAATGACTTACCAAATGGGATTCGCAGTGACTGTCGATTGTTTGCGGATGATTGTGTAATATATCGAAAGATACATGACTCACAAGACAATGCAGTACTTCAAGATGATCTGAACCTGGTCTTTAAGTGGGCCATTGATAATAAAATGAAAATAAACACAAGAAAATATAGTCTCATAAAAATAGGGAAAGTGCGAAGGCAAGATTTTCAATATAATATTGCCTCGGAATTACTTGTAGAAGAAGATTCTTGCAAATATTTGGGCGTTCACGTAAGGAATGATATGAAATGGAGTAGTCATGTAGGATGTGTAGTTTCAAAGGCTTACAAATCCCTGCACTTTGTAATGAGGGTATTAATAGGAAGTAGTACCTCTGCTAAAGAATTAGGATATTTGTCACTTGTAAGATCTATTCTGGAATACGCCTCGGCGGTTTGGGATCCATATCAAGTAGGGCTCAGAAATGAGTTGGAAATGGTACAAGGAAAGGCCGCTAGATTTGTGCTCAGTGACTTTAATCCCAGGAGCAGTGTGAGCCGTATGTTAAAGAAACTTGGGTGGGAATCACTTGAGGCTAGGAGGATGAAATCTAGACTCTTCGCTATGTACAACACGTATACAAATCAACCAGCATGGGGTGAGCTTAGCGTTGTCCGGACATATCGTACCACGGTCAAAACGTACCACTTGATTTTCGAAAACATAACGTACCACCTAGGTCGTTATCTACCTAAGAACGGTTTTCCCGTAATCCTCAAATATTTACGCTAGGATATAACGTACCACTTGATGTCACACGGGTATTGCAGTTACAGGTTCATTGCCACATAAACATCAGTGGCGATCACACTGTGTGGCTTTATTGTAACATGGAGTTGTGTACAACTAATAAGGGTGCACTTCGAGAGATGAAATACGAATTATACATTGAAAGTTCAAAGAGAAAGAAGAAATATGTCAAGTATGATGAACGGCTTGACAGAATAATGAAGTGGCATGAAGAGAATGGAAACTTGAAATCTTGCTTAAGAGCTCTCTCATATTCGCAGAATTTGGAATGAAACTTCACATGGCGAACTTGCTATTCGCTAGGATATAAAACCCACAAAAAGCAATTAAAAAAAAAAGAAAATTAAAATGACCAGAGTTTAACCACAGCTGATTTTAAACACGCCAAAATGTTTATAAATATTTTTCCAGTCAATAGTCTGAATAAAGTGTGATGGGAATCAAAAAATTATCATATTTTATATTAGTTTATGTTATGTTATTGCCCACTTATTTATTACCAGGATTAATTATTGAGCAATACCGAGCAAGTGGCCGTGCGGTTAGGGTTTCATGCACCCTAAATACTTCCCACTCTTTCAAGTGGTACGTTATGGGCTTTCCTAAATATTTTAAGGTCATTAGCTGACTATTTGCAGGTAATCAGCCGGCCAAGTGGTACGTTATGTCCTATAACCGAGCTTAGCAAACGTATGGGAAAGCCCACTTATATGGGTAGGAGTGATCATCCTTTCAAAGTTAAGGGCCGACCACAGCGAACAAATTATGGTAAATATTCTTTTGTAAACCGTGCCATTGATAACAGGAAGTCTCTACCTCTCTACCTGCCGCAGGTGTGATTAAGAAAAGACTGACTATTTGTGTAAATACTCCAGTTAATTGTTATTGAATTGTTATGTACAATTATTTATTTGGTATGTAACTCTAATTTGCCACCTGGGGACACCCCCCCCCCCCCCCCCCCCCAATTGCAAATAAACGAATTATTGATTGAATGAATGTCATCATGCCTGCACCTCGTAAGAAAGGTTTAGTGTGCCCTTTAAGTTAGGAAAAGAGAAAGAAAAGAACGAAAATGAAGTACAAGTGCACCAATGAAAAAATTATTCAATGATAAATCGGGTTCGAGTCGGCAATCGGACGAAAATCTAATAGTGATCAAAAGTAGATTTTTTGAAGCCGCCTTGCAAAATAATATGTTCGTTCATAACCTGTTTGTTCGCTAGCTGGCGTTGATCGGTTGACCCAGTTTCTTATCGAGCAGATGGAATTAAACAAGTTTTGTCCGCTTGTTATCTTGCTCAAAGATGGAGCAGAACAAGAGAAGAGAATGTTAATTATGAAGCTGCTACAACACTGTTTATATCTCGTGAGTAAGTCGTAAACTCAGCGAGCGCACAGCTGCACATTTCCACACGATATCGCGTAATTTACTAGGCGGCTAAGCGTATTACAGTATATTGTGCACGATATTCACATACACTTTGTTGAGTAGCAAAGATTACGATAAGCGATTACCGGCAACTCTCTGGCGAGCACCATGACGTCATAGTTACTCAACTGGCTGCTCTAATGTATGGTATCATTCCCGCTAGTGGTGTTGCAAATTCAAACTATGGCGTGGCTGACATCAATTGTGTTCAAAATTATCTTCTAATTAATTCATTTTGGGGGTTTGATGACCATAATTCTTATTTTAAGGGGCCTAACATCTAGATGATCGCCAACCAATGAAATTAAATATTGATGATGATGATGATGATAAAGATGATGATAATAAAATTGCTGTTTAAGTGGGCTACATCTGGGTTAACTGCCCCTAATGGTTGGGTGATAGTGAAAATGATAATGGAATGTTAACTATAGGCCTAACTACACACTTACAACTACTGTATTGCACGCTAGAAGAAGAAATGGAAAACAAAAGAAGAATAAGGTAAATAAGGGACAGGACAAAAACAAATGCACTCACCCCTCGAGGATTGAGGGACTTGAAGAAAAGGAGAGCCATGATAGGCAGATAGGAACGAGAAAGAGGAGAGAGTCTGCTCCACAGACAATGGGAAAATGGGAAAAGCACGGACCCAGCTCAGGAAACCCTCGGGGTAGCTAACTCTTAAACTCACCAGCCATGAGTCCTTCAGGGTGTAGCACTATCCAGGGTGCACCATAAGTGGTGGGGCTACAAACACTCTGCCTCTTTAGGGCCTTCAGCAGAAGACAGGAGATATCAAGAAGAGAAAAGAAGAGGTCTGACCCCTCGAAGAATGAGAAATCAGAAAAGACGAGACAAGGGCCAATTAAGGCGGTAAAGTGAAAGGCACCCTAGGCCTTGGATAACCTAATACTGTCCCGGTCGGAAGAGAACAAGTCGACCAAGGGAGGTCGACAGGAAAGATGACAGAGAGGAGACTGGCACAAGTAAGTGGAAGCAATGCCGGAATCAGCTGGAGTCTCGTGGTCGCCAACCCACGTCCCAATAGTCGTGTGAGCCCCTTGGGGGGGGGCAATTAACTGATATGAAATGATGAAGATACGAACAGCCCACTGCCAGGAGATGAATACGAAAATGGTTTGTATAAAACAGACAATGAGCCCCAATAATTATGCCTTATTTGGATAAAAGGAGTAAAACGAGGATGATAAAAAAATACAATAAAACAAATAAGGCATATTGAACAATAAAGATAGGTGTGATACAATAAAAGCATAAAACAGACTAAAGCAACATAAAAGTCTTAAACTGCATTAATACTTTAACCACTCTCCCTCATGAACCAGATGATGACGTCTGCTGACAGCCCGTCATCACGTAGAACAAGGGAGAGGGTGTTAGCAAGTTTGCGAATCTTTCACAGATCGGCCAGGTCACACACTCCAAGAGAATGTGTGCCACGGTAAGGTGGGTGCCATAAGTACACACGGTGGGGACTTTTCTCTAACAAGTGGACGTGTGTAGCAATCCCATGGCCGATCCGGTTTCGACCGAATAACACAGCTTCTTTCTGGCTAGATCGGAACGATGATTTCCATTCCCTCATTGTCTCCTTGATGGCTCTCAGTTCGTTGTGCAGATACGTGGTGCACCACGCTTCCTCGCAATGCGGCATCATAGAATGTCGCAACTGAGAGCGTACATCACTAGCAGGCACCTTATACCGGAGCGAGTACAGTGTGACTGTCTTTTCCGCCGCCTGATAAGCAAGCTCGTTTCCCGTGATGCCAATGTGACTGCGAAGTTACAAAAAGATGACCCAATTCCAGGACAGACTTATTAGTAACTTACATACTAGGAGACGAAATTGACAGGAATATGGCAAATGATCAACAGAGTAATTAAATGCCCTCAACCCTTATAAAATGAGTATTGAGGAACTTTGAAGAAAGGTGAGCCATGTTAGGCAGATAGGAAAGAGTAGAGGGTCCGTCTCTAAATCAATGGAAAAACTGGAATAACCAGACACAGCTCAGGATTCCTTTGGGGTCGCCAACTTCCGAAATCACCAGCCTTGAGCCCTTGAGGGTGTGGCACTATCATGGGGGAAGCATAAGTGGTGGGGCTTCACATATCTTACTTCCTTGAGGGCCTTGAGCAGAAAGCGGGAGATACCATTAAAAGATAAAGAAGACTCTGACCCCTCGAAGAATGAGGGATCAGGCAAGATGAGTCAAGGGCCAATTAAGGTGGGAAAGGGAAAGACTCTTTTTGCTTCGGATACCCTTGTACTGTCGGGGTCGGAATATAACAAGAGCAGACCAATTGAGGTCAACAGGAAAGATAACAATGAGGAGCCCGGCACAAATAAGTGGAAGCAATGCTTGACTCAGCTAGCGTCTCGTGGTCGCCAACCCACGTCACACTAGTCGTGAGCCCGTGGGGGGAGAAAATGTATTTAAATGGTATTCAGTGGAAGACCAAATTGTTGTATCCTTATTCAGTAATATGCACTCCAACAAATGCCATATATCCTCAGCCAATGTTCCTCTAGTTCACAAAAGATCTCTTGTTTTCGCACTTGTATCGATTGCAACGAGTTCAAGGAGTCTTACACACGCGAAAGTTGTTCAGATCGTGAGATTGCGTGCACCACAGATATTCTATAATGGTGGAAAGTACACGCTAGAAGATCCAGGCAGTGAGAACAGTAACCGACAAGGAGCTGGCCACAAGCAATTGGGCCAAAGCTGGACTTAATTACCGTTCCATGGTAGTATATGTTGAGCCGCCAAGCCACGTCCAGAAAGTAAGTTCCGCATTTATACGTCGCCCCGGCGTCATTGCAATCACAGTTCAGCGCATGCGCGGTTGCTACTACGAGTCAATAATCGCTGTCTGTTGTTTCGCTTCAAAGTGCTTGGTTAGAATGACCTGTGGAATGACGAAATTGATTGAAAATCCCGTCGTTTGTGAGATTAGATCTGTTATTGGTTTTCCAAATGCGAAGAAAAGTAAATCAGTCGAAGTTCGTCGACAGATTTGCGAGGTGTACGGAGAAAATGCGATGAGTGATTCAATAGTAGACCTAAGGAGATGGATCCGAAAGGACGTTATCGAGTGCATGATGTCGAATGAAGTGGGCGGCCATCGTTGGTTAGTGAAAAATACATGAACGACAACTGATGATGATGATGATAATTGTTGTTTAAAGGGGCCTAACATCTAGGTTATCGGCCCTTAATGGTTTGGTTGATAGTGAACATGAAAGATGAGCATATGCAAGCTACAACTAAAAGTAACGACTGACTTACGAACTAGAAGAGGAAATAGGAAACAAAAAGGAGAAGATTGTAAATAAAAGACAGAAGGAAAGGAAATGCCATCAACCCTCGAAGAATGAGAATTGAGCTACATAGAAGGAATAAGAGCCTTGGAAGGCAGAGAGGAAAGAGGAGAAGGTCCGCCCCAAAGGCAATGGAAAAAAGGGGGAAACCCGGAGTCAGCCCAGGAATCCCTCGGAATCACCAAATCCCAACCCACATCCCACTAGTCGTGAGCCCTTGAGCGTGTAGAACTATCGAGAAGTTTTGGAGCTACACACACCCTGCCTCCTTTAGGGCATTCAGCAGAAGGCAGGAGACATCAGGAAAAGAAAATCAAGAGGTCTGATCCCTTGAAGAATGACGGATCAGGAAGGATGAGAGAAGGGCCAATTAAGGCGGGAAAGTTAAAGGCTCCTTATATCTTGGATACCCTAATACCGTCGGGGTCGGAAGAGAACAAGAGTTGACCAAGAGAGGCCGAAAGGAAAGGTGAGGAGCCCGGCACATGTAAGTGAAAGCATTGCTGGAATCAGCTGAGGTCCCGTGGTCGCCAACCCACATCCCACTAGTCGTGAGCCCCTAGGGGGCCAACGAAAACTGTTCTACGAACTTTCAGCTAATTTCAAGATCACTTTTACAAGAAAACGATGACAACACAGGTGGCAATGTTCTATGAAGAAGGAATACAAACAATTGTTCCACGATATGACAAGTGTCTCCCTTTCCCAACTTAATTGGCCCTTGTTTCATTTTTCCTGATCCACCATTCTTCAAGGGATCAGATTTTCTCTTCTTCTATTCTTTGTATCTCCTGCCTTCTATCCAAGGCCGTAAAGGTGGCTGGGTATATGTAGCTCCAACACACGTACAATAGTGCACCCTCGATAGTGTTATAGTCTTAAGGGCTCACGCCTGAGTCCGATTTTCCCATTTTACGTCGCCTTTTAGGGTGGACTCGCTCCTATTTCCCTTTCGTGTCTGCCTTTCATGGTTTAAATTCTTTCCAAGTTCCTCAATCCTTATTCTTCGAGAGTTGAGGACATTTCTTTTCCTTTTATTTTATTTTATTTCCCTTATTCTGCTTTTGTTTTCCATTTCTTCTTCTAGTATGTTGATCGGTAGTTATATTTAGTTGAAAGTTTGTGGTTAGATATACTTTTAGAATCATTCTTATTTTACAATCATTCAAACCGATAGGGACATATAATCTAGATGTTAGGTCCCTTAAAACAATTATCATAATCATATCCTATTTTCTTTTCGGAGATTTGGTGATGATGGTTAATTGTTGCTTTAAGAGCCCTAACATCTAGGTGATCGGCCCCTAATGGTTTGAATGATTGTGAAATAATGAAATGAATAACTACAACTAAATCTATGTAAGAAAGTTATAAATCAGTTACTAGAATAAGAAATGGAGAAATAAAATAAATAAGAGACATAAACGACGGGGAAAAGAAATACTCTCAACCCTGGAAGATGATGATGATGATGATAATTGTTGTTTTAAGGGGCCTAACATCGAGGTTATCGGCCCCTGACGAAATGAAATGGCGTGAAGTGAAAGGAGGAAGATAAAAAACAGCTCACTGCTATGGTTGAAACGAAAATGGTTTAGATAAAATAGACAGTGAGCCCCAACATTTATGCTTATGTAGCAGGAAAAATACTCACCAAATGGAGACCGGTAATACGTACATAAGGGAATTTAGAACGAAAATACTCTCAAAAGGAATAGATTGAAAAATACGCAAAATGTAGGTTAAGTCCAAAATACGTACAAAATGCAGCGTACAGTCGAAATACTTACAAAATGCAAGTGAAATCAAAATACCTACAAAATGCAAATGAGATTGAAAATACGCACAAAATGTAATGTAGATTCAAAATACCCACAAAATGCAATTGAGAATTAACTACTTGAACAAAGCGGGGTAGGTTGAAAATACAAAATGCAATTGAAATTGCTTACAAAAGGTATGGTAGATTCAAACTTCTCATTTGGATGGACAATACTTACAAAATGCAATTTAGATTGAAAATAATTACAAAATGTAATTTAGATTCAAAATACCCAATTGCAATTGAGACTTAACTACTTGAACAAAGCGGGTAGGTTGAAAATACAAAATGCAATTGAAATTCAAAATACTCACAAGAAGACCCCCCTATATTGAAAGATTTACTAAAAAGCAATTTTGATTGGCAATCATTACAAAATGCAAGTGAGGTTAAAAAACACTCACAAAATGCAATTTAGATCGAAAAAACTTACAAAATGCAACGTAGATCAAGAATACCTACAAAAGGTGTGGGAGAAAGAGAAATGGAAATATAATGAAAGGCGGAGAGGAGAGGAGAGGAGAGGAGAGGAGAGGAGAGGAGAGGGGAGAGAAGAGAGGGTCCACCCCAAAGGTAAGGGACAAAAGGGGAAAACGGACCCAGCTCAGAAATCCCTAGGGGTCGCCAACTCCCGAACTCACCAGCCGTGAGCCCCTGAGGGTGTAGCATTATCTAGGGTGCACCAGAAGTGGTGGGGCTACATACACCCCGCCTCCTTGAGGGCTTAGAGCACAAGGCAGGAGGATAAAGGAAAAGAACAAGAAGGCTGACCCCTCCCAGAAGGAGGGTATCAGAAAAGATGAGACAAGGGCCAATTAAGGCGGGAAAGGAAGAGACTCCCTAGGCCTCGGATACCCTAAGACCGTCGGGGTCGGAAGAGAACAAGAGTTGACCAAGTGAGGTCGACAGGAAAGAAGACGGAGAGGAGCCCGGAAGCAATGCCGGACTCAGCTGGGGTCCCGTGGTCGCCAACCCACGCCCCACTAGATGTGAGCCCCTGGGGGGAACCCTGGAAGAATAAGGACTGAGAGAAGAAAGAAAACACAGAACCAGCTCAGGAATCCCTCGGAGTCGCTAATTCTTGGAGCACCAGCCGTGACCTGTTGAGGGTGTTGTACTATTCAGGATGCACCGTAAGTGGTGGGCTACATACCCCCTGCCTCCTTTATAGCCTTGACCAGAAGACAGGAGATACCATGAAAAGAAAATAAGAAGTCTAACCTCTCAATGATGAGGGTATCTGGAAATATGAGACATGGGCCAATTAAGGCCTAGGATACCCTAATACCGTCGGGGTCGGAAGAGAACAAGAGTTGACGAAAGGAGGTTGACAGGAAAGATAGCGGGAGGAGGAGCCCTGCAAAAGTAAATGGAAGCAATGCTGGACTCATTTTGGTATCGTGGTCGCTAACCCACGTCCTAGTAGGTGTAGCCACCTGGGGCGTATAGTCTGCTAAACTGTAAGGTAGTAGTAAAGCAAAAGCGAAGCCAACTCCATACAGGCCATGGAGGCCCTGGTAGTAGTGGAAAGTAGAGGCTTCCACTCTTTGTGACATCGGCACTAGATGGGATGGAGTTGTCAGCTCCACGTCCGGCCGTCTTTGCTCCAGGAACTACCCTGGTACTCATTTCTGGTGTAGACTGAGTAAACCCGAGGGTATTTGTGTTTCCGAAAGTGGTAGTTTTATTCCTAAACTCCACTAACTAGGTTAGGATCGAACCCACTCCCTTTAATTTGGAATCTCAGCGCCTCTACCAACTGCGCCATGCAGCCCCCGTGGGTACATGAGATGAAAGCATTACATGTTTAGTGTTTCTCACCTTAGTTGAATTGCCACCCTAGCGACGCACAGGTATTACAGCTAGTCGGGAAATAAAGCACACATAATCAAATCCCAAAGGTCAGGAAGCCTTGCAAACGGTTGACTGGGTATCATGAACCCCTTTAGCTAGCGCTTTGCTGTAAGATGAATATATGTGTGTGGTTTGCTTGGGATTAGCTCTCTTGCCAAGTCCATGTTAACTGTGTCCCTTCAGTATGTGCAATGGAGTAAGACTGTGCTGCGGTTACACTGGATCCCGTTTCACATTACGTAAGAGCAAAGCAGAAAGCTGACACTAAGCTTCCAGAACAGCAATACGAAACTCTTACAACGTGATAATGTGAGTACTGGTGCGAATAATCGGAGTTATTTAGCTAAGAGTCAGAGATGATTCATGTTTCTATTCTCTCGACGTACGCTGCCTGTAATAATGTTAAACCTTCCTCTATCGCCGAGCGGCTTCGGTGGCGTAGTCGGTAGCATGCTGAGCTTCTATGCCCAATATAGCGGGTTTCAGACCCGGCCGAAGCCGTCAGATTTTTTAAGACCCTTAAAAATCCTTCAGTATGCCTTCCTTCGGAGGGGAAGTAAAGCCGGCGGTCCCATAACATAGTTTTATGGCATGTTAAAGAACCTTCCACTAATTACACCTGTGTGAAGCTAAATTGTATAGGTTAAGAATGTAAACAACGCTCTTAGGTCCCTACGTTCGTTGCCAAGAGCCGACTGCGGTGGCGTCTATTAGCTAAGTTCTGAACTAGGCCTAGTAGTCGTTGACGGTGGCGTTTGGCGGCAAAAGTAGGAACTATTTGATAAATTCAAAGTTGCAGTCCTTCCTTGAATTAAAAAACAGATACTCACACTAATACAGCCATCACAATTAACACAGGTTATCAGACAGATTCTACACACACCCAATGTACACGGGGCTACATGACCGCGTTGTCGCAGCCCCTAAACTAAGGAACCAACCTCTCTCGCCGAGGCTTAAAAGGGGAGGATACGATGCATGGGTCACCGATTCGAACCATCTTTAGTACACGTGTAGGCGTTTACCAGGTGCAAGTAGTAAGGTGCACTTCTCAGCCGTTTCCGAGAAATTAATTAATTGCAAATGCAGTGCGGCGTCTATGTGCGTTGTACGCTAGCTAGAAGCCAACTAGCGCGTGGTGCAGCGGTAAGAGCCCTGCTTCGTAAGCGTGGGATCACTGGATCGAATCCCACCGGTGAGCTTTTGCAGGGTGTTGTGTTTTTTGTTGTTGTAAACAATGGCAATTCGTAACAATGTAGGTGTCGTGAATAATGTTTATTTTGCAGTCAATTGTAATAACGTGTTATGAGAACGGGAAAAGGGATTCTGAAATCATCGTATGGGGGTCAACGTTTGTGACATTACATAATGCACAGTATCGGCATTGCAAATACATTGGTATTATACACGGTCAAGTGTATTCTATTATATGTACCGGTATACATTTATACAGTACACTGAAGGCCCAGTCTGTTCCGTTCATTGCACGTCTGTGAACCATCAGACCACCCCGTACCCCGCAAGCATTACTCATGTTATTGGTTGGAAATTGCCAATGGTTAAAAAAAGAAAATAGACTGCAACGGCTCTCCGGTGGGATTCGATCCAGCGACCCCGCACATGGACGCCGCACTGCAATTGCGAATAATTAATTTCTCAGAAACGGCTGACAAGCGCACCATACTACTTGCACCTGGTATACGCCTCGTCATGCTCTACACGCGTACTAAAGATGGTTGGAATCGGTGACCCATGCATCGTATCCTCCCCTTGTTAGATATGGGGAAATTTAGGAAATACGGTAATTTATTCTTCTCCTTCTTATCCCATGTGCCTTCAAGCGTCGGAGTAGCCTCGTTCTGTCCATCTCTGCCACTCCGATCTATTTTCACACGATCTCTTCATTTCCAGCATTGTTTTCCTCGCTTCTGTCCAATTTTCTCAATTCTGTCATCCCAAGTGGTACGGGGTCTTCCTCTTCCTACTCTCCCTTCCACTCGCATTTCAAAAACCTGCTTCGCTTTTCTCTCCTGTTCCAAACACTTCAACTGACGTTCCTCAATCACCATACTTATCGCCTTCTTTTGTCCTGCTTCTTCTCTGATTCTCTCATTCCGGATCCTATCCCTTCTAGTCCTCCCCACTGCTCGCCTTGTATACTTCATCTCAGTGGCAGTGATCTTACTGAGATGCTGTGCTAAACTCTCTGTGCCATATAGGGTGATCGGGGCCACAACCGTATCGTAAATCTGCATTTTGGTTTTGATGCTTATCTCATCTTCCCTACTATTGTATTATTCATCTGATAGTAAGCTGAGATGGCTTTTTTTAGTTCTATTGAGTACCTCTTGCTCTATTTTCCCATCATTACTTAATATGGTGCCAAGATATTCAAAAGTTTCTACTTTTTCGAGAGGTCTTCCTTCACAAATTATGTCAAGTTGTTGTTCCTGCCTGTCCAGTTTTGAGACCCACATTACTTTGCTTTTATCTGTATTCACTACCATTCCTTTCCTTTCCAATTCTTCATACCATTCCACCGCTTTATTTATTTATTCGTATCAGAAGCAATACATCATGTAAAATTAGCATAGATAACTTTTTTAAAATAAAAACACACTAAAGGTACTTTCAAAATAACAATTAAATTACATCGCACTAAAATTTGGCAAGATCTCGTCCATTTGGTGTGGCCTAACTACATCCTGCATAGTGCAAATGAGAGGGCAGGAGTTGCAATGGAGAAGGTGCGCCATGGTTTGTTCTTCTCCGCAGGCGCGAAAGGTTGACTCATCGGAAAGGCCCCACTTCTTCATATTGGTCTTAGATCGACCGACCCCAGACCGCAGCCTGTTCAGACTCTTCCATGTAGGCCACGACTCTTCATAACCGGCAGGAAGAGTTTCAGATGGAACCATCCATCCGTTGAGATTATTGTTTCTGGATCTCCAGGAAGTTAGCCTTGATGATTGAGGTGAATCCGACAGGCACTCAGTAGAGTGTAGGAAACTTCGCCTAGATTTCAATCGTTGTTGAGCAGGTTGATAATTATGTAGAGGATGTGTCTGGGAAACTTCTACTTTAGATTTTTCATGTTTGGCAGCTACTTCACGTCTAATATCTGGGGGAGCAATGCCAGCCAAGCAATATAACTTGTCACAAGGTGTAGATCTTAGGCAACCAGTTATAAGCCGACAAGTTTCATTTAAAGCAATATCTACCTGTTTGGCATGACATGATCTATACCAAACAGGGCATGCATATTCTGCTGCAGAGTAGCTCAGTGCTAAAGCAGTAGTTCTCATTGTTTGAGCTTGCATTCCCCAGTTGGTACCACATAACTTGCGAAGAATGGAATTTCGCGTAGATACTTTGTGCTTCGTGTTACCACAATGTTGTTCATACGTGAGTGCACGATCCAGAGTTACCCCTAGATATTTAGGTGTAGAGCAATGATCCAAAAGAGCACCCTCCCAGAAAATCTTCAGTTTTCTTCTTGCCTGCATATTCTATAAGTGAAAAGCGCAAACTTGCGTCTTTGAGGTGTTAGGCTTTAGATGGTTTTCTCTGTAGTATGGACTCAGTTCATCTAAGGCTGCCATTAATCTCCGTTCAACACTCTCAAACTGATCACCCTGGGTGAGAATAGCTCGATCATCTGCATAGATGAAGCTTTTAGTTCCTTCTGGCAAGGGTTGATCATTCGTGTAGATATTAAATAATATTGGAGACAAAACACTACCTTGAGGTAGGCCATTCCGGAGATTCTTCCAACGACTATGTCGCCCTTGGAAATCTACAAAGAATCTTAGATTTTCAAGAAGACATCGAAGAAATTCAGTCAGCTTGTTGTCCTTGGTCATCTTATGAAGTTTACTCAACAGAATTTGGTGGTTAACTGTGTCATAGGCCACAGTTAGGTCGATGAAGACTGCCCCAGTTATTTTTCGATTTTCAAAACCATCTTCAATATATTGGGTCAAATGGAGTATTTGTGATGTACAATTCTTCCCTCTTCTAAAACCAGCTTGCTCGGGGATCAAAAGTGGTTCAACTATTTTTGCAAGCCTTACCAGAACCATTCGTTCTAAGATCTTGAATAAATGACAGAGCAAGGATATTGGTCTGTAATTTTTAGGATCATGGGGATCTTTTCCTGGTTTGAGGAATGCTATAACTCTAGATTTCCTCCAGATTTTGGGTATTCTGCAGGTTCGAATGCAATTGTTAAATAGATTGAGTACCCATTCTCTAGTAACAGGTCCAAAGTTCTTGATTTGTTGAATACAGATTTCATCTACACCAGGAGCCTTTCCATTTTTGCTGATATTTATAGCGTCATTTAGTTCTGCCAAGGTAAAGGGATTAGAAAGTATACTGGTCTCTGGTCTGAATTTTGGCCTAGTATCCACTTTTGTTCTAGAACTGGAGTTTATAGACTTGCCATTTTGGACGAGTTGGTGAGCAATTTGGTTTGCAGATACGTCATAAAGAGAAGATGATTTATTAGGATCATTACTGAGACGCCTGAGTAGCCTCCAGGCCTTATGGCTACTCCTATCCATGTTAACTTCTTCCATCAATTTTAACCACTGTTCTCGTTTAGACTCTGAAATAGCAGAGATAAGTTGTTGTCCGCTTGCAATAGTTTCAGCACTAAAAGGATCCCTTTCATACAAATTGAAGTAGTTTCTCAGTAAGGCAGATGTTTCCTGGGAAAGACCTTGTATGTAATTAGTTCTGCATCCTCTTGGAATGGCTTCTTTATAACACGATCTAATGGCATCAATAAATTGATCATATGCCTCTGGTATGGGACTGATTGTACTCATCTTTGTATCTAAAGAGGAAGTAAAACATTCCCAGTTTGCCTTTTTGAAATTGTATCTTCTCTTAAAATAAACACTCTGTGGCCTGACGGCTGCTACTATCTGGCACATTATTGGACGATGTTGTGAGTTAGGAATAGGAAGGCAAACAGATTTAATACACTGATGGGCAATCTGATCACTCACAAAAATAAGGTCTGGATTATATCCACGTTTCCACCTTCTACTGTTGAAGGATGAAGGAAGTTTGTTATCATGAATGAGGGACAGTTGGTGTGATTCCGCCCAATGCATAACAGCTTCTCCATTCTCATCATCATGTGGATAACCCCATATAATGCTGTGGCTGTTGAAATCACCCACGAAGATGGACACTTTCTCCAAATTCAGATTATCAGGTTGTCTGAATGAAAAGCTTACCTTTGGGGGTTTATAAATGGAAAAAATGATTGAGTTACTCAATTCTATCGCAATAATTTCTATGTCATTGTCAGCTGTGATGGAGGTTGCAAGAATCCTGATATCTGGTTTAGTGAAGATGGCACTTCCATATTGGCCATGAGGACGTTCGACTGCCAATCTCATTCCAGGGATTTTAGGACGTCGTTGATTAACATCCCTATGAGTTTCTTGTATACATAAAACATCACAATTATGTTTTAGGCATAATTCACGTAAAAGATCTTCTTTACAAGAAGACAGTCCTTCAATGTTAAAAGACATAATTGTTAAATTGGGATCTGATAAGAGCCTTTCCCTACTAGAATGAATCATTTCAGATAGAACTTTAATGATGCTTCTGGAATGCTGACGTTCAGTTCAGTAACGGAAATTCAGTTCCGACTACCTATGCATGGGCACCACGGGCAGGAATCAGCTTCCACCGCTGCCTGATGAAGTTTTTCTGGTGTATCAGCAATCACTATTATATCATCTGCATAGAGGAGTGCTTGCAAGTATACAGGTCTTAGTCTCCACATACCAAGCTTGGTCCTATGGGTTCGCCGCTTACATATTTTTGTTATTTCATCCAGGACGATATTAAACAGTAGAGGGCTGAGGCTATCGCCTTGTTTTACTCCTCTCTTCATTTGGAATTCTCCAGACATTTCACCATCTATACGAACTATTCCCACAGGTTGCAGGTATACACTCTTCACAGCATTTAACAGTCTCATTTGGTACCTTCTTCGCTGCCAGTGCCTCCCATATGCTATGCCTCGGCACAGATTCAAAAGCTGCCTTCAAGTCTAGAAACCCAAGGTACAGGTCACGGTTTTTGGCAATGCTCTTCTCTATTACTGTTCTAATTGTGTAGATGTGATCTTGTATCTGACGCCCTGGCCTAAAAGCTGCCTGCTCCACTTCAATATCATTTTACACCACCTTCCTAAGTCTCCTTTCCAGCACCCAAGTGTAGATCTTGTACGCTACAGATGATAGACAGATAGCCCTGTCATTATTACAGTCGTAGCAGTTCCCTTTCTTGTGCAACGGGATAATTAGATTCTTCTTCCATTCCTCTGGTGTTCTGTTCTCTTCCCACATTCTCCTAAACAGCTTAGTAAGTTGCTTCACTATCTCAACACCTCCATATTTAATTAACTCTGGAGCAATTCCATCAGGACTGCTGCTTTCCCAGTCTTAATTTGTTTAATTGCCATTATGACCTCCATTTCTTCTATATTTCCTTTTATTTCTGGATTTTGCACATCTTCATGTGATCCATAAACAATCCCATCCTCTTGCTCTACCACATTTTTTCTGGAACTTCCCCTCGTAGTGTCTTCTCCACACTTGAAGCACTTCTGCCTTCTATGATACTAGGTTATTCCCATTCTTGATTGTCCTAGTCTGCTTTCCATACTTCCCTCTTATAGACTTTATGGTTTTCCAAAAGCTTCTTGTATTCTTCTCTCTAGCTTTGCTTTCAACCATATTCCCAAACTCTTCCCAAGATTTTCTATTAGCTTCCTTCACTACTCTTTTCGCTTCATCCCTTCTTTTGATGTATTCTTGCCTGTTTTCTTCCGTAGGACATCCTATGTATCTTTTCCATGCTTCTTTATTGCTCTTTACCTTTTCCTTCACTTCTTCATTCCACCAACTTGTTCTTTTCTTTCTGGTATCAACCACTGCCTTTCCACACACTTCTTCTGCTGATTTTAGCAACACTGATTTTATGTCATTCCACATGTCATTGATTTCTTCACTAATTCTGCATACTGGGACCTTTTCTCTTCTTTTGGAGTTCCTTCAATCAGATCTCCTCAACCTTTTGGTTCTTGGTTGGATTGGCCTCTTGAATCTGGTGTCTATTACCAGTAATCTGTGATCTGTAGCAAGTTCTGCTCCTCGTATGACCTTCACATCCATGATGTTATTCCGTATGCCATGAGGGTACATAAAGTAGTCTATAACACTCCTAGCATTTCTTCCTTCAGCCTCAAAAGTTATCTTGTGTACTTCTTTATGGGGGAAAAATGAGTTCCCCAATAACAGTTGATTTTCAATGCAGAATTCTATAAGTCGCCTGCCATTTTCATTCCTCGTCCTCTCTCCACCATGATTGCCCATGCTTCCATGTGCTATTCTTTTGTCCTGGCCTGCTCTTGCATTTAGGTCCCCGCCTATCAATACATGGCGTCCATTCGCAACCTCTTTGTCCACGGTCCTTTGGAGTTGAACATAAAACTCCTCTTTATCGAGTAAGTTGGTGTCTTCTGTTGGGACGTATACTTGTATGAAGGATACTTTCATCTCTATGTCAAGGTTAATAACCATTATTCTCGAGTTTATTGGTTGCCATCCACTCACTTTGGTTTCAGTCTGCTCGCTGATGACTATGCCCACACCTTCCTTTGCCCTACTGTCCATCCCAACCCCAGAATATCTCAAAACATACCCTTCTTGTAATCTCTTCATTCCACTTCCTTTCTTCTTCACCTCACTAAGTCCCAATACTTCCAGTTTAAGACTTTTCATTTCCTGTAATAACTCTACATCTTTTCCAGCGATTGTCTTGATATTCCATGTACCAAATCTCATATTCCGTTTCCATTGCGGTCGTTGTCCGCCCAATCCGAGGCTACTGTTGTTTCTTTGAATCATTTCTACCCCCACATGGGTGATTAGCCCAATGTGGAGTGGTTTGTTGGGTTGCCTTCCCAGCCTCCTTATTTATGACCCCAGGAGACAGGTGGCCCAGTTATACCCCCAAGCCCCGGGTACCCATTTTCATCGCCTCTTACGACACGCATGGGCTACGGTGGGACAATTCTAAACCCCGGTCACCACACGGGGGACGGTACTTTATATTAAGCCAAAACATTAACCATGCCGGAAATGTGTTTGATAGACGTATTAGCGTTTGTATTGAGTTTATGTTGTTGATGATAATGATGATGATGATGATAATTGTTTTAAGGGGCCTAACATCAAGGTTATTGGTCCCTAATGGTTTGGGTGATAATGAAAATGAATGATGATTACATGAAACCTACAACTAAAACTAAATACTGACGCAACAACTAACTTACATACTAGAGAGAAAATAGAAGAACAGGGGGAAAAGAAATGCCCTCAATCCACGAAGAATGAGGATTGACGGACTTGGAAGGAAGGAGAGACATAAAAGGCAGATAGGAAAGGGTTAGAGGAGAGGGCTCGTCCCAAAGTCAGTGGGAAAGGGGGAACAACGGACCCAGCTCTGGAATCCCTCGGGATCGCCAACTCCCAAACTTACCAGTCGTGAGCCCTTGAAGGTGTAGACCTAACCAGGATGCACCAGAAGTGGTGAGGCTACGTACACCCTGCTTTCTTTATGGCCTTTAGCCGAAGGCAGGGGATATCAGGCAAAGAAGAAAAAGAGGTTTGTCCTCTCGAAGAGTGAGGGAACAGGAAAGATAAGACAAGGGCCAATTAAGGTGGGAAAGTGAAAGACTCCCTAGGCCTCGGATACCGTAATACCGTCGATGTTGGAAGAGAACAAGAGTTGACCAAGGGAGGCTGAAAGAAAATGTGACAGTGCGGAGCCCGGAACAAGTAAGTGAAAGCAATGCCTGACTCAGCACGGGTCCCATGGTCGCCAACCCACGTCCTACTAGTCGTGAGCCCCTGGGGAGAATGTAAGATGAATATATTTGTGTGGGTTGCTTGAAGAATTTAGAAGAAATGATCAGATAAATTTTGAACTGTCATACAAGCCACGATCACTACAGACAAATACTAGAAGATTATCAACAACTCCAAGTTGAAAGAGTAGGTATCTACAACTCAACATTCATACAGAATAGAAGCTAACATAGTAAGAGTTACTCAAGCAATGCTAACATTTGATATCTTCTTCGACAGACTTCTCAAAATAACGGATTTGATTGAGAATACATCAAAGACTGTCTTAAAACTTAAATCAGTAGTTGGCACTAATAACAAGTGGTCCTTTGACGAACTTTAGAGCCTTTAAAATGCTAGACTCATACCAATGATTGGCTTATAAACATCTTGTATAATGACGAAATTAACTTGGCAATATTGGCAATTTTGACGGAGACGACTGGAATTCTACGGGCACCTCTTCCGAATGGAGAACGATAGAATCACCAAGAATATTATTGTATTGCCATTGTTTTAAGGGGTGGAGGTCATCTGCCCCTAAATCACCAAGAAGATCTTCAACTTGATTAATGGCTACAAGACTGGCAGCTTGTGGCTTAATGAAGTGAAACAAGACTTGAATAACGAGGGATTTTAGACTGTGATATTCTTGACCGTTCCAAATTTTGTGATAGCGTTAACTCTTGGTCACCACCACCCAAAGTGATTAAGACTCGACCACCCCTCACACAGGAGAGGAAGGGCAAGGAGATACGGTATTGGAAAACAAAGAAAGAGTCGCAGAAGCACTAGTCATAAGCGCCCAATAGTGGGCTTAAATCACAAATAATAATGACATCTTGTGGCCCAATAGAGCACTTCAGTTTACTTGAAATAGTTTCTTTCCATGGATTCTACGGCTCAAATGCTTAGAGTTATTAGTTAGTTGGTAGGTCTGCTGTCTCAGAAAATGGGCAATATCCTAATATCCATATATCATAAAGTATACAAGCCAACAGCTCTAAACTTTGCAAACTTATAGTACCAGACATTCTAGATTAATTTGGAGTAACTAATGTACGTCAGTGATACCAACATGATTCAAAGCCTGCTGATAGGTCCAATTCTTAAATGCATGTTACTTCCATACTAACAAAAGGATTGCATCCAAAATTGGCTCTATTTTAGATCCAAATATGTCAGATTAATTCCGAGCAACACATACATGGCATTGTTGCCAACATGATTTTACGCGTACTGATAGATCCAATATCTAACAGCCTGTAATGTCCATACTATCCGTTGGAATTCAACCAAATTTTGTATGTGCATTCTGTACCTTAAGAGATGGAACTAAGAAATATATTCAGAGTCACCAGGGCTACCAACTGTAGTGCTCTATTTCAGGTAGCCTATATTTCAAACTAAGTAGAAATGTTAGTATAATGAACGTAATTTCGTCATTATTGTAGATAGGTCTACCGTATATAGATTACTCATTGGCTTGAATCTTAAATTTTAAGAAAAGTAGGCTCTTAAGTTAGTCACGGAACTACTTGTTGGAGTTCAGTTTAATTTATTATATTTATTATATTCGTAGAAAATAACCTAATTAGTATACTGTATAAGTTGTGATGTCCATGCTGACGATGACCATATTTCATTAAACATTGTAGTATTAACAGGTGTCTCAGTAAATTCAATTAATAATTTATATTATCGTGTGTAATTTTATATTTTACGCAAACTTGCTGCAATGTTGATGATGGTAATCGGTTTATTAAGGGGACTAACATCTAGGTTATCGGCCCCTAATGGTTTGGGTGATCGTGAAGATGAGAATGAAAAAGCGAACTTAAAACTAAAACCAACTAATAACCTACATACTAGAAGAAGAAATGGAAAACTAAAGGAGAATAAGGCAGATAAAAGGACAGAAGGAAAAGAAATGCCCTCAACCCTCGGAGAAGGCGGATTGAGGGACTTGGAAGGAAGGAGAGCCATGAAAGGCACATAGGAAAGTGAAAGAGGAGAGGGTCCGCCCCAAAGGTAAGGGACAAAAGGGGAAAACGGACCCAGCTCAGGAATCCCTCGGGGTCGCCAACTCCCGAACTCACCAGCCGTGAGCCCCTGAGGGTGTAGCATTATCTAGGGTGCACCAGAAGTGGTGGGGCTACATACACCCTGCCTCCTTAAGGGCCTAGAGCACAAGGCAGGAGGTAAAAGGAAGAGAAAAAGAAGGCTGACCCCTCGCAGAAGGAGGGAATCAGAAAAGATGAGACAAGGGCCAATTAATGCGGGAAAGGAAGTGACTCCCTAGGCCTCGGATACCCTAATACCGTCGGGGTCGGAAGAGAACAAGAGTTGACCAAGTGAGGTCGACAGGAAAGGAGACAGAGAGGAGCACGGCACAAGTAATTGGAAGCAATGCCGGACTCAGCTGGGGCCCCGTGGTCGCCAACCCACATCCCACTAGATGTGAGCCCCTGGGGGGGGAAGAGGGAGAGCCATGAAAGGCAGATAGGGAAGGGAAAGTAGAGAGGGTCTGCCCCCAGAGGCAATGGAAAAGGGGAAAAGACCGGACCCAGCTCAGGAATCCCTCGGGGTTGCCAACTCCCGAACTCACCAGCCGTGAGCCCTTGAGGGTGCAGTGCTAACGAGAGTGCACCAGAAGTGGTGGAGCTACTTACACCTTGCCTCCTTAAGGGCCTTGAGCAGAAGGCAGGAGATATCATGAAGATAACAGGAGGCCTGACCCCTTGAAGAATGAGGTGTCAGGAAAGATGAGACAAGGGCCAATTAAGGCGGGAAAGTAAAAGTCTTCCTAGGCCTTGGATACCCTAATACCGTCGGGGTCAGAAAAGAACAAGAGTTGATCAAGGGTGGTTGACAGGTAAGATGATAGAGAGGAGCCCGGCACAAGCAAGTGGAAGTAATGCCGAACTCACCTGGCGTCCCGTGGTCGCCAACCCACGTCCCACAAGTTGTGAGCCCCTGGTGAATGCTGTAATGTACATGGATATATGACCTCGGAGTTCCACTCTTAATAATTATCATCACCTTATACAGGGT
The DNA here is from genome assembly GCA_946902985.2 of Meconema thalassinum. Lineage (NCBI taxonomy): Eukaryota > Metazoa > Arthropoda > Insecta > Orthoptera > Tettigoniidae > Meconema > Meconema thalassinum. Next base: position 283,539,978 of record OX336392.1, read on the forward strand.
TATGCAAAATGTAGGCTATGTCTGGAACATGATGATAGTGATAATAAATTGTGATTTCAAGGGGCCTAAAATCTACAGTAGGTTATCGGCTCCTAATGATTAAGGTAATAATGAAAAATGACGATAAAAATTAAGAACTACTGACTTAAAACTAACTTAAATACAAGACAAAGAAAATGACACAAAAAAAGGCAACTAAACGATAGGGAAGAAACCTTCGAAAATATAAGACTGAAGGACTAGGAATGAAATACAACCATAGGAGGCAGATAGGAAAGTTAGACAGGGGACGGTCCACTGAAAAATCAATGGGAAAAAAGGAAATCTGACCCGTCTCAGAAATCTCTCGTGGTCACTAACCCCCGAATTCACCAGTCACGAGACCTTGATTTGGGTGACAATGTAAGAAATAAATAAACAAAAAAAAAAAAAAAACTGACTAAGAACTCACGTGTTAGAGGAAGCCAGTAACACTATCAAGGGTGCACTTTAAGTGGTGGGGCTACACACACCCTGCCTACTTTAGGGCATAGGACAGACATATGATCATAATTGGTGTTTTACGGGACCAAACATCTAAGTTATAGGCCCCTTATATTTTGGGTGGTAGTGGAAAGAAAGATTTACAATCAATTGAAAAATATCAACTACAACTATCCTACGGTACTAGAAGAAGTTAGTTATTGTTTTAAGGGCGGAACTGCGAGATCATCTGCCCTTTACTAGAAGAAGACATGGACAAAACAGAAACAAGGGAAATTAAAGCCAGGGAAAGGAAATACCCGAAACCCTCAAGGACTGAGGGACATGTAAAGAAGTAGAGCCATGAAAGGCTGAGGGAAAAGGGGGGTCCTACCCAAAGGCAAGGGTTAAAGGAAAAAAACGGACCCATCTCAGGGAACCTTCGAGGTCACTAACTTCCGAGTCAACCATTCGTAATTCCTTGAAGGCGAAGAGCTGAAAGGAAATAGATCCCAGGAAAAGAAAACAAAAGGACTGACCCCTCAAACAATGAGAATAACTTGAACGATGATATATGGGCAATTAAGGCGGAAAAATGAAATACACTCTAGGCTTCCGATACCCTAATACCGTCCGGTTCCAAAGAGAACAACAAGAGTTGGCCAAGGTAGGTCAATAGGAAAGATGAAAGAGAGGAGTCTGGCAAAAGTAGTGGAAGTAATGACTGACTCACCTGAGGTCTCATGGTCCCCAACCCTCGTCCCACTAGTCGTGAGCCCCTGGGGGATATTGAAAGTAAACATGAATCATTTATATTGGATGAGTAGACAACAATTCACCTGCCACTTGAGAGGACTATCTTTGGTCTCTTTGAGATGTCGTGAATATTTGTGGAGCGCAATATCTGAGTCCTGTGCTAGATAAAGAATGTGGACTCAAGAGCTGCTTGCTTGCTGCCTGCCTGCCTGACATATCTGCATTCAACTGAATGTTTCATAAGGTTGCTTCCTCTGTGCTTCTTAAACAAATTTGCTCTGCCCTCTCCTGTTAGTAAATGATGGGGCTGCCAGAGCAAACATGTGACTCACGGAGTAAATAATAAAAAATAAAAAAATATTGCCCTCTTTTTCTGTGAAATGGTGTTCTTAATTATGGAAAATAAAATAAATTCTCTCTGCAGTGGTTATGAAGTAGATCAATGTAGACTATGGTTTCTTCAAGCTACATAAAAGACCAACAAAGGAGTTGCTTTAGGGAGCAAAGCATCTAAGTCACCTGTCCGTAATGATGATAATAATTCCTGTTTTAAGGGGCCAAACATCTATTTTATGAAATGAAAGAATGAAGATAAAAACAACCCAATGCCAGGGAAAAAACGAAAATGGTTTGTATAAAATAGGCAGTGAGCCCCAACAATTATGCCTTAATTGGATAAAAGGAGTTACGGCGGGGATGATAAAAAAAAAAAACAAGTAGTTCCGTGAAGAACTATACAGCCTATTTTCATATATCCTACTTATGTTAATTGCCACTATCAACATACACAATTTCTGTTTGATTGCTGTAATAGATTCGTAGATATTAAGAACCGACTAAATATTTCGGATGGTCGTCATGTTGGATTTTATATATGTAGGTCCTAGAGTTATGTACTGTTACATGCAGATTATTGTGAACGTGTAGTATTCAAATTTCAATAGCATAATTAGGACACAAGAAAAAACAAGGAGATTTAAAAATTTTTCACAGCTGCCATCTTGAGGTTATGGAAACAATTGAAATAAGTTAGATGCCAGTGGATTAACATTCGTATAAGGATTTACTGTACCAAGTTTCACTGCACTCGGATGGTAAAATTGCGAGAAACGTCCATGTGAATATGTATAATTCGCGTCACCGCCATGTTGGATTTGTGATCACCAGGTTATTTAAAGTCCTATAGGTGAACTTAAGTTCATAGCCCCTATGAACATTAAAAAATGCAGTTTGATTGCTAAAATAGATTCGTAGATATTCAGTATCGTCTAAATATTTCGGATGGTCGCCATGTTGGCTTAGGCGGCAGCACGCCGGCCTCTCACCGCTGGGTCCGTGGTTCAAATCCCGGTCACTCCATGTGAGATCTGTGCTGGACAAAACGGAGGCAGTCAGGTTTTTCTCCGGGTACTCCGATTTTCCCTGTCAAAATTTCATTCCAGCAACACTCTCCACTATCATTTCATTTCATCTGTCATTCATTTAATCATTGCCCCAGAGGAGTGCGTCAGGCCTCGGCAGCCGGCACAGTTCATATCCTCGCCGCTAGATGGGGGCTTCATTCATTCCATTCCTGACCAGGTCGGAGACTGGACGCAGGCTGTGGATTTTTCATAGGCCATAGAGTCATGTGCCATTAAAGGAAAATTATTGCGTAGGTTCATTATTCAAACTTTCACTTCGATCGCATGACTACATCACAAGAAATAAAAACTTAATTTTAAAATTCGCACTGCCGCCATCTTGAGGTTATGTAAACAATTGAACTAAATTAGATACCAGAGGATTACAATGTGTATAAATATTTCCTGTACCTGGTTTCAGTGCGCTTGGAACATTAAATCGCGAGAAAGGTCTATTTAAAATTTTCAAATTCGCTTGGCCGCCATATTCGTTTTGTAGTCAACCGGTTTTTGAAAGTCTTATAGATGAACTTCCAGTAGTGCCCCTTATCTCCCTACAAAATTTTAGGGAGATACCGCTAATAGTTTCAGAGATATAGAATGCCGGTGAAATATTTCGCACATCCGCCATCTTGTGATTATGTAAACAATTGAACGAAGTTAGATGTCGGTGCATTACAATGTATATAAACATATACTGTACCAAGTTTCATTGTGTTTGGTTGGTCAAATCACGAGAAACGTCTATTTAAAAGTCGCAAATTCGCTTGGCCTCCATGTTGGTTTTGTAGTTACCAGGTTTTCAAAGGTCACATAAGTGAACTTATAGTAGTTCCCTCTATCACCATAGAAAATGTCAGGGTAATATCGGTAATAGTTTCGGAGATACTGAATGCTGGTGAAATATTTCGCACAGCCGCCATGTTGGATTGGTGAGTCGTAACAAAATTTGAAGGGCACGGTCGAGGTCGCCGGGAATAGTGCTATGAACTTTCCGAGTTTCATTGAAATCGCTCTTGCCGTTTAGATTTTATTAGGGGGGGACACACACACGAATCACACACACACACACACACACACACGCGCACACACACACGGACAAAAGGTGATCTCATAAGCCTATTTTTTCAAAATTGAAAATAGGCTAACGAGGCATATTGAAGAAAACAAAAAGAGATGAAACAGTCCCAATTTGAGAGATCGAACCCTCACTTTTGGGACATACAACTTATTATTATGTATATTTTTTTATTTTATGTCTTTGGTTTCAATTCAATTATTTATCTGAACTTATATTCTAGCATCGTTTATTAACATCTAATTAAATTAATTGTAAATAATAATTTGTTGCAAGATCTTTTGTCTAGGTTAGATGTCGAAATATTGCGTACTATTTAGTTGGGTATTTGGCAGGATGTCAGTGACTCATCTGTAGGTGTGCCTTGTCGTAAAGAGATTTCACTATTTTCTGGGAGGTCAAGCTATTCTGAGCTCTGGGTTTACGTCCTGGGCCACGGTCGTGATGAGTCACGAGGCAGGCTGGTTGCCGAGATGTTGCATCGCTGTATAGGAGTAGGAGTGGGACTTGTTTATATACAGTATTATTATATTTGGTTACTGTGAGTTTGTGAGTGTGGATTCTGGGTACTCTACTAGATTTGGAGAGGGGATGGAGTTATTACCACTTGGATTGCTGAGCGCTGGAGGATTCACTAATTGATTTTCTTGACTTATAGAACTTATTAACTGCTAGATTTTCATTGAATCTAGATCATGTTATATGTTTGGACTTAGAGTTGTGGGAGACATGTGCTTAGTAATTTCAAGACATGTACAATATCGTACGAGAGTTTGAGCTAGCTGATAAAGTGATACTTCTCATATCAGAGAAACTCACGCCTAGTCTTAAAGAGACAAGTAGACAAACAACACTTGTCTCTTCATTTCGAAAAGCTAATGCAGTACTGCAAACTCAGGTCCGATTACGACGTCCAAGGGACTTAGTCAAATATCTAGCCCACCAGTACTAGCAAATTGCTTAACGTAAAGATTGTTCAAGTGCGAATTGGACTCTGTGTCATATATGTTGTGCCATGTAAATATGATAGGGAGTGTGCTAGGATATTCTATACGCGACAAAGATTTTGCCTGTGCAGTACATAATGTTTCAGAATAAACATGTTTATACCAGAATAGCAGTTTTATTATTTCATGTAGTTCAGTAACGTAGTTAAGAGTGAATATTTGTCGGTGTTCTTGAATCCGTCGCAGTGTATAACTCCCACCACCCCGAACCAAACATCAAATGTATTAAGACTGAGGAAAGTATTGAATATTATATTAATTTATTGGAGTCCGTAGGGGCTGATCAGTTTCAATTATCACCAAACTGTGGGAAAAGCTTTGTTAGGAGGAGTTGGTACGGTTACAATTGGTCGCCCAAGTGGGGTTGAACGGTTAGAGAGATGAACACAATAAAATCATAAAACAGACTAAAACTAAACTACAGAGAGATTAGTTTGGGTGTATCGGAGACCCTCGCTAGCCCGCTCGCCCACGGCGCGAGCCTGTCTCCCGCCAGGCACTTTGCCGTTATGCGGCGCGCGCTCGGCATTGAGTCATTGGGTATAGGAATTTGTACTTAAATTTGTACTTCAATGTGATCCTTGACCAATTTTTTTACGAACTGACTTACGGAGAGCGATTGTCAACTAAATTTCAACAAGATTCTGCCACTGCTCACACTGACGAAGCATCCATGACAGAATTGCGTCGCATTTTTGGTACTAGGATTATAAGTCGGAACGCGTGGCCCCCGCGTAGCCCAGACTTATCACTATGTGACTTTTATTTGTGGGGGACGCTTAAAAATAGAGTGTATGCGAGAAACCCTCCACTATAAATGAGCTTAAAGACTATATTACAGCTGAAATACAGTCAATCGGTGCTGAGGAACTTTAGAGAGTACATGCCAGTTTCATAAAAAGGTGCCAGCGATGTGTAGCAGTGAATGGCGAACATTTCCAGCACCAGCTGTGAACTAGGTAAGTACAAATTCCTATACTCAATGACTCAGTGCCGAGCAGGTGCCGCATAACGGCAAAGTGCGTGGCGGGAGACAGGCTCGCGCCGCGGGCGAGCGGGCTAGCGAGGGTCTCCGATACATCCAAACTAATCTCTCTGTACAAGCCTTAAACTATATTAAAACCATAAAATGTAGCCACTCTCCACCATGAACCGGATGACGAGGTCAACTGACGGCCCGTTATCATGTAGAACAAGGGAGAGGGTGTTAGGCAGTTTGAATGTTCTTCGAAGACCGGCCAGGTCCACACACTCCGAGACAGTGTGTGCCACGGAAAGGTGGGCGCCGCAAATACATACAGCGCGGGGAGGGTTACTTTACCGAGTGCATAGCTATCTCATGGCCGATCCGGAGTCGACAGAGTACCACAGCTTTCTTCCGACTACATTGGGCGGAAACTTTCCACAACATCATTGTCACCTTGATGGCTCTCACTTTGTTGGGAAAAGGCGTGGCGCCAGGCTTCCTCCAAATGCGACATTGCATTAAAAGACCAAGAGATATCATCATCGCATGAACTCAGTCATATAGGCGGGGTACGTCACAGGATTCAAAGGTAATATATGCTTGAACAAGGTAATGATGATGATGATGATAATTGTTGTTTTAAGGAGGCCTAACATCTAGGTTATCGGCTCCTAATGGTTTGGTGATATGAAAATGAAAGATGAGCACATGAAACCTATAACTAGAACTAACTACTGTACTGAAATGGTAAACAAAAAGGAGAAGAATGTAAACAAAAGACAGGAGGAAAGTAATGATCTCAACCCTCGAAGATTGAGACTTGAGGGACTTGGAAGGATGATGATGATGATAAATGTTGTTTTTAGGGGCCTACATATAGGTTATCGGCCCCTAATGGTTTGGGTGATAGTGAAAATGAAAGATGATCACATGAAGCCTACAACTATAATTAACTACCGTATTTTTACTTACAAACTAGAAGAGGAACTGGGAAACAAAACGGAGAAGAATGTAAATTAAAGACAGGACGAAAGGAAATGTCCTCAACCCTCGAAGAACGAGAATTGAGGGACTTGGAGGGAAGGAGAGTCAAAAAAGGCAGAGGGGAAGAAACTTGAACTAGCTCAGGAATCCCTTGGGGTCGCCGAATCCCGAGCTCACCAGCTGTGAGCCCTTGAGGGTGTAGCACTATCCAGGGTGAACCAGAAGTGGTGGGGTTACACACACCCTGCCTCTTTAAGGGCCTTCAGCAGAAGACAGGATATATCAGGAAAAGAAAAACAAGAGGTCCGACCCCTCGAAGAATGAGGGATCAGCAAAGTTGAGAGAAGGGAAAATTAAGGCGGGAAAGTGATAGACTCCCTAGGCTTCGGATACCCTAATATCGTCTGGGTCGGAAGAGAACAAGAGTTGGCCAAGGGAGGCAGATAAAAGGTGGCAGTGAGGAGTCCGGCACAAGTAAGGGGAAGTAATGCCGGACTCAGTTGGAGTCCCGTGGTCGCCAACCCACATCCCACGAATTGTGAGCCCCTGGGGGGCTGCAGAAAAGGATTGAGTAGATTTGTGTTACATACTTTATTGTCCAACTAGCAATAATATCTCCCAGTAACGAGTCGTTAGCTGTACAGTTCCTATAATCAATTCTGTTCACATGAATCCAACTGTATACTGAAGTTTAAAACAAGGGAAAGAGAGGAAGCGTGTCACCGGAATTGCGCCAGGGGAAGGAAATATAAACCAGCAGTGATTGCTTGCAGAACAATCGAGCTGAAACCAAATATACACTGCGTAACTTGATACAATAGACGACCACAGCAGAAATCTATTGTTTGATTTCACCATTCATGCACCGCCAATTCTCTCTAATGTACTGCCGGTTGAATCAGAGCACGGCACATTAAGTTGTTGATTTAATATACCATTTAATTGGCTACAATACCAATAACGCAAACTTATAAATTGTTTGATAATTACGCTACTCTTTCAGCATTATTATTTCCTTCAGAGGCTCACAACTTGTGGAACGTGGGTTGGCAACCACGGGACCCCAGCTTAGTCCGGCATTGCTTCCACTTACTTGTGCCCGGCACTTCTCTTTCATATTTCCTGTCGACTTGCCTTGGTCAACTCTTGTTCTCTTCCGACATAGACGGTATGAGGGTATCTGAGACCTAGAAAGACTCTCATTTTCCCGCCTAAATAGACCCTTGTTTCATCTTTTCTGATCCCTCATTTTTAGAGCGTTTAGACCTCTTTATTTTTCTTTTAATGGTATTTCCTGCCTTCTGCTTATGACCCTCAAGTAGGCAGGGTGTGTGTACCCCAACCACTTATGGTGCACCTTTTGTAGTGCCACATCCTCCAGGGATCACGGCTGGTGTGTTCGGGTGTTGGTGACCACGAGGGATTGCTGAGCTGGGTCCGGTTTTCTCCCCACTCCCTTTTTATATTTCCTTTGGGCAGACCCTCTCCTCTTTCCCTTTCCAATCTGTTTTTCATGGTTCTCTTTGCTTCCAAGTTCCTTGATTCTCATTCTTTTAGGGTTGAGGGCATTTTCTTTCCGTCTCTTGTTTACCTTATTCTTTCTTTTGTTTTACATCTGTTTTTCTAGTATCTAAGTCATTGGTTAGTTTTAGTTTTAGGTCTACAGGAAAGAGGACTCTGAGGAGTTCAGCAGAAGTAAGTAGAAGCAACTGAGGTCACATGGCCACCAATCCACGTCTTACAAGTTGTGAGCTCCTGGGCATTGAGTTCTAATTTCAGGATGTCAAAATATATCTAGAAATCTTTAGATAGGCCGTTCCTTTGCGAAAGTTGCTTCAGCTACTCCCATGTCTAAATAAATGATCAACGCTTGTAATTATTGAGCGCCATCAGGTGTCCTCTGCAGCTAGGTTTCCGACGAACTTCGAGGCATCACGGGTCTCTGGAGAGACTTGCACGCCTGACAAAGTTTCCTCGCTGGGGTCATCAACAAGGAACCTTGCGGCACATGTTTGTAAAGTAGGAAGCAAGAACACACATGCTTTTTTTTTACTGCGCCCTGTTCAACGGTCTTCAAAATTTAAAATTCAACATGGCTTACAGCTCAGTAGCCAGAAAACACCGCATCTCCTTCTCTTCTAACCTCGCAGGGGCTCACATCTTCTTTGAAATGGGTACGCAACAAAAGTCTCCAATCCCAGATGAGCTCGAAATTGTTTCCAGTTAATCGAACTTGTGCCAAGCACTTGATGCATTTTGATCGGCTGGTGCGGATGAAAATGATGATGATGATGATAATTGTTGTTTTAAGGGGCCTAACATCTAGGTTATCGGCCCCTGATGGTTTGGGTGATCGTGAAGATGAAAATGAAAAGCGAACTTAAAACTAAAACCAACTACCAACCTACATACTAGAAGAAGAAATGGAAAACCAAAGGAGAATAAGGCAAATAAAGGACAGGAGGAAAAGAAATGCCCTCAACCCTCGAAGAAGGCGGATTGAGGGACTTGGAAGGAAGGAGAGCCATGAAAGGCAGATAGGAAAGTGAAAGAGGAGAGGGTCCGCCCCAAAGGAAACGGACAAAAGGAAATACGGACCCAGCTCAGGAATCCCTCGGGATCGCCAACTCTCGAACTCACCAGTCGTGAGCCCCTGAGGGTGTAGCATTATCTACGGTGCACCAGAAGTGGTGGGGCTACATACACCCTGCCTCCTTAAGGGCCTTGGGCACAAGGCAGGAGGTAAAAGGAAAAGAAAAAGAAGGCTGACCCCTCACAGAAGGAGGGTATCAGGAAAGATGAGACAAGGGCCAATTAAGGCGGGAAAGTGAAAGACTCCCTAGGCCTCGGATACCCTAATACCGTCGGGGTCGGAAGAGAACAAGAGTTGACCAAGTGAGGTCGACAGGAAAGAAGACAGAGAGGAGCCAGGCACAAGTAAGTGGAAGCAATGCCGGACTCAGCTGGGGCCCCGTGGTCGCCAACCCACGCCCACTAGAAGTGAGCCACTGGGGGAGGATGAAAATGAAAATCCACAGCCTGTTTCCAGTCTCCGACCGGGTCAGGAATGGAATGAATGACGCCCCCATCTAGCGGCGAGGATATGAACTGTGCCGGCTGTCGAGGCCTGACGCACTCCTCTGGGGCAATGATTAAATGCATGACAGATGAAATGAAATGATAGTGGAGAGTGTTGCTGGAATGAAATGTTGACAGGGAAAACCGGAGAACCCGGAGAAAAACCTATCTGCCTCCGTTTTGTCCAGCACAGATCTCACATGGAGTGACCGGGATTTGAACCACGGACCCAGCGGTGAGAGGCCGGCGTGCTGCCGCCTAAGCCACGGAGGCTGCTGGTGCGGATAATTGTTGTTATAAGGGGTGGCACAGAAGTTATCTGTTCAAAACACACAATATAGTTTTCCGTCTCCGTCGTTGTCAGATTTGTGGTGATGATGATGATGATAATTGTTGTTTTAAGGGGGCTAACATCTAGGTTATCGGCCTCTAATGGTTTGGGTGATACTGAAAATGGAAGATGATCAAATGAAACATATTACTAAAACTAACTACTGACTTACAACGTAGAAGAGGAAATAGGAAACAAAAGGAAAATAATGTAAATAAAAGACAGGAGGAAAGAAAATGCCCTCAACCCTCGAATAATGAAAATGGAGGGACTCGGAAGAAAGGAGAGCCAAGAAATGATGATGATGATTATGATGATGTTTTAATGGGCCTAACGTCTAGGTTATCTGCCCCCAATGAAATGAAAGGGTATGAAATGGAAACATGAAATTAAAAATAGCCCACTGCCAGGGGATGAGAACGAAAATGCTTTATACAGGGTCTTTCATATAAAATAAGAGCGCCAAGCGGCGGTTTCTTAACCGCTGCTGCGGTCACCTTGACCGAGCTTTTGGCGCGCCAAGGCCCCCTGCTTTAAGCGTGTGTACAATCCTATACGTTACAGCGGCCTTGCTAGCGTGTGTACAATGCTGAAATCTTACTTTAGTTAGTTAGTTATTGTTAAAGCCGCCGCTTGGCGCTCTTATTTTACATGAAAGACAGTGAGCCGTGGCAATTGAGGGCCAAGAAAGGTAGAGAGGAAAGGGAAAGAGGAGAGGGTCCATCTCAAAGGCAACGGATAAAGGCGCGGGGGGAATGGACCCAGCTCAGGAATCCCTCAAGATCAACATTTCCCGAGCTCATCAGCCGTGAGCCCTTGAGGGTGTAGCACTATCCGGGGTGCATCAAAAGTGGTGGGGCTACACGCACCCTACCTCCTTTAGGGCCTTCAGCAGAAGGCAGGAGATATCAGAAATAGAAAAACAAGAGGAGTGACCCCTCGAAGAATGAGGGATCAGGAAAGATGAGAGATGGGCCAATTAAAGCGGGAAAGTAAAAAACTCCCTACGCCTCGGATACCGTAATGCCGTCGGGGACGGAAGAGAACAAGGCCGAAAGAAAAGATGACAGTGAGGAGCCCGGCACAAGTAAGTGGAAGCAATGCCGGACTCAGCTGGGTTTCCGTGGTCTCCAACCCACGTCCCACTACTTTTGAGCCTCTGGGGGGATTTTTGCTACAGGTGTGGTTTACTCACTGACTTCAACCCTTGCGTTCCTCGTGGGATCAAAACTATTTGGACGTGGATTAGCAACCACCAGACAGGAACTGACTCCGACATTGCCTCCACTTACTTGTGCCTGGCTCCCCTCTATCCCTAGGCCTAGGGAGTCTTTCACTATCCCAAATTAATTGACCCTTGTCTTTTATTTCCCGACTAGCAGGTACCCGCGGCTTCGCTCGCGTCATAGTTGAGTTATGTCCCTTTTTGTTTTTGTGTTATTTCCCATTTTCTTTTGAATGCCACCGAACCAAGCGTTAGATGTTCATCGACTTTCATCAGAAATGTAAGACGTGGACGTAAATCATGTGTTTTCCCGTCCGGCTTCGGCCGCGGAATTGAAAAGTTTCACGTGTTATGTAACACTTTTATCATAAAGAGATATTCTATTTAAACCGATTATCATTCGAGTTCGCTGTTAAATGAAATTTAAAATTCCTCGTGATATCAAAATGCAAATATAATCCTATTTTACATTACTTCTTTTGTAACAATTTCTTTGCCTGCTTTATGAATGGAATGAAATAATGAACTATTAAAGAAATGAAAGAGCTTAATTAAATTGTCCTAATGTTGAAAATTAACTTTTAAAAATATACAGAGTTAAAATACAAATATATGCTATCGAACTAAATTTTAATTTTAAAGAATTAAAGAATTAAAGAAACGTATTATAATTAACTATATCGTTAACCTAACCATAAATAACTTAAATATATTTTGAAAACATGAACTAATTAATCAATGTACAAGTAACGTAAAATCGTACGTCACATAACAACAAATAAAAGAAGAATTTTAAATATAATAATTTAGTTTAGAACGTCTTTATATACAATATTGGCAGGTCTTCCTTCTGGTGCCAAAATTGCTAAGCTACTTGGAGAACTTACTATGGAACAGGCCACATAAAATTGTCCGTGGGAGAAACTGTCTTCGCGTAGGTCGATTCCTGCAAATGTTAGACTTTGGCCTTGTGTTTTGGAATGCATGATACGCAGTGAGCGGGAAGACATCCGCAGTTCAAACCCAACTGCCATCTCCTGGCGCGATATCAATAGATGCATTGTCAAAGAAAATCATTCCATGTTTCGAACAAGGGCCGTATAACCTGTACCGAAAACTCTGCAGATTTAACACCAGACCTATTCTGAACAGGAGTTCCTAGAATTCAGATTTGCCAACATTTTATAATAACTTTCCATGTGTAATATCTCTGTACCTCAACATACATAAAAGTGGTTTCAAAATCACGTCTTGTGTAAATGTTGGAAAAGGTAGCGAATGTGGTTTTTGGCGGAATGGATACTCGCTCGTAGAAATTATTTTCACTAAAAAAAACTGGTTCAAAATTCTGTAAGTGCATATCGAGGTATGTGACGGTAGGATGCCTTTAGTGTTACGGAAACGGCAATAGCCGCCACGTAGCATCGTTGCTACTGACATAACGACCAGACTGATATGTTTGTACTTAACTATACGGAATTTGTGAGCCCTGTGTTTATGAAATTGAACGTTGCTTGATGGCTACCTTTATTTGGTAGTCGCTACTGTAGTGTTAAAAATTAAAGGTGGTATTGGAAGGCACTATCTCACACTAATGTTCGTTATTGTAGTTCTAAAGCATAGAAAGTTATTTTTAAATCATGATATAGATATATCTTGAAAGAGGGATGACCGTTTAGATTTCTAATGGTCTTATCGTGTTGTAATAATAATGTTATTGAATTTACGTTCCTTTTACAGTAACTACTCTGGCTCTTAGAATCGGCGGAGAGCTAGAATTTTGTCCCGAAGGGGATCTTTAACGTGACAGTAAATCAACTGACATGGTTCCCTTGCATTTGCGCACCCTCAAATGCCAGCTGATTGCGCCAGGATACGAACCTGCAACCTTGGGCCCAGCAAACTAGAACGTTACCGCTGAGGCTCGCAGCTAGTCTATCGTGTTTTAGATAATAAGTGGATTGGCATTGCTTCCTACAGGGATAGATGGACAATTGGATATCATGTTTTGAGCTACTGTTGCCATGGATACGGATTTGTGATTAATTCATCAGTTTATCAGAGCGTACTGTTGCCATGGATACGGACTTGCCATTAGTTCATCAGTTTATCAGAGCGAAGATAGTTTTCTGGGAATATCATTGGAAATGTTGGTTTTAGGGCCTTAAAATGTGTTTTTTGGAGTCCCGTAGGGACCTACCGAGTATTGTTTCTCGCATCGAGGGGCTTAAAATGAGCTGTGTCCGGTCTTTATTCGACAACTTCGATATTTTGTCCCAGTTTGTAAATTCACATTTCACCCCTTTTCACCCCTTAAAAATCTGAATTTTCAAAAATCCTTTCTTGGTACGCATCTACACTACGGTAGAAACATATCTTCAAAGTTTCATGCAATTATTTCTAGTAGTTTTTGCTGTGCATTGATTATCAGTCAGTCAGGACATCTTCCTTTATATATATATAGATAGAAGATAACCTCTATCTTTTCTATAAATTTCATCTTATGTCCTGACTTCAGCAGAAGTCCCTATAAAGGCTGGGTGTACGTAGCCCCACCACTTACGGTGCCCTTATGGTGGGACTACATACACCCTGCCTCATTGGGGCCCTGAGCAGAAGGCATGTGATACCAAGAAGAGGTCTGACCTCTCGGAGAATAACGGTGTCAGGAAAGATGAGGCAAGGGCCAATTATTGAGGGTGGAAATTGAAAACACAACAGCCCTTGGATATCCTAATACCGTTGGGTTCGGAAAACAAGAGTTCACCAATAGAGGTCGACAAGGAAGAGGACAGGAGCGCCGAGGTTGCCAACCCACGTCTATTTAGTCACGAGCCCCTGAGGGGTTGAGAAATGGAATTCCCAATCGAACCGGGAGTCATGCGAGAAGTACATTTCATAATTATGATCATTCGGTGGCGTTTAACTCGTAACATTAGATCACAATTCATTGGTCTGTGCTCACTGAATACCAAGCAGGAACGTGGCAGTAAGCATGCAGTAATCCCAACACCGCACAATGGAATGGTTCACGTGCTAATAAAATACGGGATTCTCACTGAGGCTTCCACAGACAGACATTCCAATAGAGAGGAAATAACCACATCATGAGGCACCTGAATACATCCTTTCATCACTGGTTGTCTCGGTTTGTGAAGCATTGGAATGTACATTTTGTCATTTTTCACGTTCCAAATAAAGTGACCACCTCGTGAAGTAGATTATGATGATGATGACAATTGTTATTTTAAGGGGACTAACATATAGGTTATGGTTTGAGTGATCGTGATAATGAATTATAATGCCATGAAACCTACAACTAGAACTAACTACTGACCTAACAACTAACTTACATACTAAAAGAAGACATGAGTAAATAAAAAGGAAATAAAAGAAATAATGAAAGGAAGAAAAGAAATGCCCTCAATCCACGAAGAATAAGAATTGACAGACCTGGAAGGAAGAAGAGTCATGAAACGCAGATATGGAAGGGAAAGAGTGGAAAGAGTCAGTGGAAAAGGGAAAAAAACGGATCCAGTTCAGGAATCCTTCGGGGTCACCTACTCCAGAACTCACAAGCCGTTTGTCCTTGAAGGTGTAGCAATTTCCAGGATGCACCATAAGTGGTGGGGCTACAGACACTCTGCCTCCTTGAGGGCCTTGTGCAGAAGGCAGGAGATACAATGAAAAGAAAACAAGTGGTCTGACCCCTCGAAGAATGAGGGATCAGGAAAGATGAGATAAGGTTCAATTAAGGCGGGAAAGTGAAAGACTCCCTAAGCCTCAGATATCGTAATACCGTGGTGGTCGGAAGAGAACAATAGTTGACCAAGAAAGTTCGACAGGAAAGATGAAAGAGGGGAACCCACTACAAGTGGAAGCAATTCAGGACTCAGGTGGGGCCCCATGGTCGCCAACCCACGTCCCACTAGCTGTGAGCGCCAGGGGTGGTGGTAAGTAAGTAAGTAAGTAAGTAAGTAAGTAAATCTCTACATAGTATAAAATTCAGCCCCCTATTCTTGGATGTAACGGTTAATTTCGAGAACTACTGGACGGGTTTTTATGCGGTTTTAACCATTCTAAAAAGGATTTCTCGAGGAAGGTTTCTGTATAAAAGCATTCATTTATGACCAAAGGACGCCGAGCAGTAACGATTTCAATGAATCGAGTCGAAAAGAAACCTGCCATCCGTACACGTTTTAAGCTTACGCTGGTTTAGCCGTTAAACATATCTATATACTACGAGTGTAAGAATTGTTCAGCATGAAAAGTTCTACAAAAACGTCCCGGACAACTTATCTCTATCTTTAATACTTCGCCCTCTAAAGGATTTTACGTATTTATTTCTTCCAACAATCTCCATTCAGTGAAGATTTAAATTACTAGCTTCGGAGTGAGTTAACGAGCTAGCGAGTGAGCCTATCACTCCAGCTTCGGCCAGCTTCAAACTGTCAAGTCGTGTCGGGTTAAGACTTCAGAGAAGAGTATATGTGTTTGCTGTTTCGGTGTTCACCTCGGCTTTTCTGAACGTGTGTGCTTCAGAAATATACTCGATTATATGAACACCGAGCATGCCGCCTACAATACTTCCCGTAGCTCAAATACGGTCTTTCAATAAACATTTGAAGTCCTCTGCTTTAAACCATCATCGCGGATCTAGTCGCTCTACTTTAAATGTTATGAGCTAAACGAAACACAAGCTCACTGAGAGCTTCAGCTAAAGACAGCTGCCGGCAGCTGGAAACGTCAGAAGTTAGCCTTAGGCTACACTCTACTTGCTTCAGCAGTACTCTCCTACACGGTAATTATAATACGACTCTGTATATGTTTTGATGGAAATTTACTGACGCAGTTCATTTTGCTGATATTATACATAATAATAATAATAATATATACTATTACAATCAAGCCTCCGTGGCTTACGCGGCAGCTCGCGGGCCTCTCACCACTGGATCCGTGGTTCAAACCCCGGTCACTCCAAGTGAATTTTGTTCTGGACAAAACGGAGGCCGACAGGTTTTTCTCCAGGTACTCCGGTCTTCCCTGTCAAAAATTTAATTCCGGCAACACTCTCCACTATCATTTCATCTGTCATTCATTTAATCATTTCCCCAGGGGGGCGCGACAGGCTTCGGCAGCCGGCACAGTTCGTATCTTCGCCACTAGATGGGGTTTTCATTCATTCCTTTCCCTGACCCGGTCGGTCGACTGGAAGCAGGCTGTGGATTTTCATTTTCAATATTACAATAATAATAACGATCTTATAAATATAATTTCACTAACTATTGTACACTGTTCGGAATATACAGGGTGGACCACGTAAGTTGAGACTGTACCATAACTCAAAAACCAAGCGTTGTTCCAAGATGATGATGATGATGAAGATAATTGTTGGTTTAAGGGACCTAACATCTAGGTTATCTGCTTCTAATGGTTTGGGTGATAGTGAAAGTTGAGATGAGAATGAAAGCTATAATTAATAGGCCTACTAACTACAGACTTACATACTAGAAGAAGAAATGGTAAACAAATAAAGAATAAAGGAAATAGAGGACAGGAAGAAAAGAAATACCCTCAACCCTCGAAGAATGAGGATCGAGGGACTTGGAAGGAAGGAGAGTCATGAAAGGCAGATAGGAAAGGGAAAGAGGAGAGGGCCTACCCCAAAGTCAGTGGGAAAATGGCAAACAACCTACCCAGCCTAGAAATCCCTCGGGATCGCAACTCCCGAACTTACCAGCCGTGAGCCCCTGAGGGTCTAGCAATATCCAGGGTGCACTAGAAGTGGTGGGGCTACACACACCCGGCCTCCTTAAGGGCCTTGAGCAGATGGCTGGAGATAACATGAAAAGAAAAAGAAGGCTGACCCCTCGCAGAAAGAGGGTATAAGGAAAGATGAGACAAGGGCCAATTAAGGCGGGAAAGGAAGAGACTTCCGCAGCCTCGGATACCCTAATACCGTCGGGGTCGGAAGAGAACAAGAGATGACCAAGAGAGGTCGACAGGAAAGAAGACGGAGAGGAGCCCGGCACAAGTAAGTGGAAGCAATGCCAGACTCAACTTGGGTCCCGTGGTCGCCAACCCACGTCTCAATAGATGTGAGCCCCTGGGGGTTTGTATAAAGAACTGTCTGGAATAAAGGTTGCGTGATATTATGGGGGAAGGAACAAGCTATATGTCGTGGTAATTTGGAGAACCTTTGGATGGAAATTTGATGGTAACGTGACGTTTTTGAATGGGAACCAACATTCTTAGTGTGTGTGTGAGTGTGAGTACTCTGAATGTCTGTCCCCCCCCACCCCCCACCCTATCAATTCGAACACAGTGAAACAAAACTGACGAAAATTGGTACAGATGTAGAACTAGCAAAGGGCACCTCAGTGTCATGTTTTATATCGCCGCCATCTTGACGGAAACGTAATGGCGGCCACCCAAATGTTCAAAGCTTAAACCAAATTACGGCTCACCTAATCATTCGATCTCTAGCAAATTTTACAACAACATATATTGATATGGCGAGCGACTTTTGAATAAACTACAAGGTCATCAGCCCAATAGTTTGCAGATGGCAATCATGTATGTGTGCAAATCGATTCCCCCTATTAATTCAAACACGGTGAAACCGAATTGAACGAAATTTTGTACAGAGGTAGCACTAGCAAAGGACACCTCAGTGTCATGTTTTATATTGCCGCCATCTTGACGAAAACGTAATGGCGGCCACCCAAATGTTAAAAGCTTAAATCAAATTACGACCAACCGTGTCATCTGATCTCTACCAAGTTTTGCAACATTATATCTTTATGTATGGAGAATATTTTGATTCAACTACAAGGTCATCAGCCCAATACTTTGCGGATGGTGGCTAAGTATGGGTGAAAATCGATTCCCCCTATCTATTCAAACAAGGTGAAACCAAATTGAACCAAATTTGGTACAGAGGTAGCACTCGCAAAGGGCACCCCAGTGTCGTGTTTTATATCGCCGCCATCTTGACGAAAACGTAATGGCGGCCACACAAATGTGAAGAACTGGAATCAAATTACGACCAACCTAATCATCTGATCCCTATCAAATTTTGTAACATTATACCTTTATGTATAAAGAATCTTTTGACCAACCAAAAGGTCATCAACCCAAAAATTTGTGGACGGCGGCCATGTATGTGTACAAATCGATTCCCCCTATCTTTTCAAACACTGTGAAACCGAACTGAACGAAATTTTGTA
This sequence comes from Meconema thalassinum, assembly GCA_946902985.2. Lineage (NCBI taxonomy): Eukaryota > Metazoa > Arthropoda > Insecta > Orthoptera > Tettigoniidae > Meconema > Meconema thalassinum. The sequence goes on from OX336392.1 coordinate 283,558,498, forward strand.
CATAAGTAGCATTAGCAAAGGGCACCTCAGTGTCATGTTTTATACCCCCGCCATCTTGACGGAAACGTAATGGTGGCCACTCAAATGTAAAAAGCTTAAATCAAATTACGACCAACCTAATCATTTGATCTCTACCAAATTTTGCAACATCATACCTTTTTGTGGGAAGCATTTTTTGACTGAACTACAAGGTCATCTTCCCAATAGTTTGCAGATAGCCGCCATGTATGTGTGCAAATCGATTCCCCATATCAATTCGAACACGGTGAAACGGAATTGAATGACATTGTTTACCGGGGTAGCACTAGCAAAGGGCTCCTCATAGTCATGTTTAATATTCGTATAGCACGTTGTATTTCAACAAGCTACTACAACCAACATTCAATTATACTCCTTTAAAAGGACAAAGAGTTATAACAATACCCAGGCATTTAGGAGAAAGTAGGCTATATGTTCTTTACTGAACATCTTGTTTATTTTGTTTCATTATTCCTCAACGACTTTTGTATTAAGCTCTCGGCATTTGTTCGTACACCAACGTACATAATAACGTCAAGTATGAACGAACTACATGAATGCCCTGCTCGGAATGTTTTAAATAACATTTACCATGACCGTTGGATATATCCCGTTAATTGATCTTTCCCCGAACTTTTTCTTATGGGGTTACCTGAAAAATCGAGTGTATTGTGAAAATCTGGCGACTCCCGACAACATGAAAGCGCGGATACGAAATGCTTGTGCCAGTATTGACAGATACATGATTTTACGGACACATCAATCGTTCATTCACACAGTTGGAAAATGCATTGAGGTGAATGGCCATCATTTTGAACATTTATTACGCTAAGTCCGATGCGTATGTAATAACTGATATTAAGCTGTGTACCTACCTGTAATCAGCTCAACCATACCATCCGCCTTATCTCTGGTACAATCAGACCTACACCTACTTTCTGGCTACCCATACTTAGCCATATACCACCTGCGGCTGGAAAGTGCTCTTGTCCGTGAATACAAGAAATTACAGAAAAATCCTAGCCTCCCTGTTCATGAAGACATCCCAATCATTAATAAAGGGAGGCTTCGTTCTCGTCACCCGCCCCTGTAAACTGCAAGGATGTTGATCAACAAAGGTTTTAATACCAATGTATGGTGGAAGCATAGATGGCAGATTAACGCTACTACAGAACAACAGAAGATGCCATGCATTAAGACCAAGCCACCTGGCTTTGAATTACCGCGGAAGATCTGGTCAGTTCTTAACCGTATAAGAACCAACACTGGCAGATGTGCTGATTCTCTGCACAATTGGAAGATAAAAGATTCTCCAAGTTGTGATTGCGGCGTTGAAAAGCAGACTATTCAGCATGTGGTTCAGGAATGTCCCCTCAGAGCCTTCCCTGGCGATCCAGGAGAGTTCCTGGTGATGACGGAGGGATCATTGGACTATATTCGTGGCCTGGACATTAATTTGTAATTTTGCAATCATTTTTATATTTTAGTAAGGTTTGAAGCCTTACGCCAAATAAATCAATTTTGCATTGTCTTTACCAGGGATAGAACCACGCACTTATAAAATTGGTGTACGAAATGCTGTTTAGTTTTGTATCAGGAATTAGTAAACACAATAAAAATTGTTGGTTGCGATTTGAAAAACGTCACGTGACCATCAAATTACCATCCAAACGTTCTCCAAATAAACTATGACATAGGCCATAACATGTTATTTCCCCGTTAATATCACGCAACTTTTATTCCAGACAACACAACGATTAGTTTTTGAGATATTGTACAGTCTCAACTTAAGTGGTTCACCTTGTATATCACAGAAACATCATAATGGAATGACATTAAAAGCGTCAGGACACAGGGTGTTCCAAAAAGCAATTTCTTCAACATTTCAACAAATAAAACTGACAGAAGTAATGAAAGTTGGCGAAGTTCCACTTTCATCCACCAGGTGGTACCCAGCGATGAGTCATGGGATGAGAGTCTCATAGATGAACTCTTGTTAATATAACAACATACACAATTTCAGTTTGATTGCTGTTATAGATTTGTAGATATCGCGAACAGTCTAAATGTTTCAGATGATCGCCATGTTGCATTGTTGTATATGTAGACCATAGAGTTATGTACCATTATTGATAAAGATCATTGCGTAAGTTCATTACTCAAACGTTCACTTTGATCGTAAGCTTACGACAGAGAAATATAAAAAAAATATTTTAAAAATTCGCACAGCCAGCAGCATCTTGATTTTATAAGAATAATTAAATTAGACGCTAGTAGATTAAATCTTCTATAGACATGTAGGGTGTTCAGATTGGACAGTGAAAGAGGACAGGGTCAATCCCAAAAACAATGGAAATAGAGGAAAATGACCCAGCTCAGACATCCCTTGGGGTTGCCAACTCCCGAACTCACCAGCCGTGAGTCCTTGAAGGTGTTCCACTATCCTGGCTGCACCGTACGTGGTGGGGCTACATATACCCTACCACATTTAGGGCTTTGAGCAGAAGGCATGAGAGATCAGGAAACAAAAAGTAGAGGGCCGACCCTAGAAGAATGAGAGCATCAGCAAATATGAGAAAAGGTTCAATTAAGGTGAGAAATTGAAATAATCCCTTGGCTTCGGATACCGTAATATCGTCAGGATCGGAAGAGAACAGGAGTTGACAAAGAGAGGTCAATAAGAAAGGAGGAGCCTGCCTCATGTAACTTGAAACAATACCGGACTCAGCTGGGGTCCCGTGGTTGCCAACCCATGCCTCACTAGTCGTGATCTGCTTCTTTTTTGACATTTCTGCTCTCTTTTCATTTCCCTCACGATAACGTGAGAAATCCTCTCACCGGTTTACCAGTACACCAAATAACATTGAACGTCCATAGTTGGCTTTGAGACTGTTGGATGGAGATATCAGAATAAAATGCCACGACATCTTTTGGGACAACATTAAACGTATTCGTGAAACTTCAGACGCTTTATAAATTCTCGACATGGGTTTGAATATCAGTTTTTAATTAACGTCTGCTGGAAGTGTAAAAGGTTATGTAGTTGTTTTCAAAGTGCGATCAAAAGCTTTGGTCGTCGTGTCAGAAGCAGTGATATCAAAGCGTGTACATTAATTAATTATAGCGGTCCGTCAACACCTGTACTCTGCTATAGCGATGATCGATTTCTTTCTCCTCTGGGCTTCCCTTTGTCATGACGTCGTGCTTTTGAAAGGAGAGTGCCGCCTGTAAAGGAATGGATTTCAATCTCAACCACGCTCTCCTCGTCAACCAAAGAAGAGATTGAATAAATATTTAATTTCCTTCTGATTTCAAGAGAATACTTCTCTCCACAACAGCACTTTAACTGGAAAAGAGCATCGCGAGTAAAACGAGGATGGAAAATTATTCTGTGCTTAGTGACTGATTCGGAGTAGAGAACTTGCTGCAGTCGTCTCATTTATATCCGCTAGCTATGGTGGGCGAGTGGTTATCGTGTCGAACTATCAACCCCAAGCTTGCAGGTTCACTCCTGGCCATAGTAAGTGGTTCTTGAAAGGCAAAACAATCACGAGACGCATGCAATACGTTGTTGGCATGTTTATGTATTTATCGTATGGCTTTTAGTGCTGGGAGTGTACGAGGACCTGTTCGGCTCGCCAGTGTCTGTAGCAGCTTCCAGCGGACACCCATAGGGTGAGCTACACGTTCCGTTCAATTTCAAGTAGTTCCAACTTTCCCTACCAGAGGTCAATGATACCTAGTGGTGAAGGTTGGAACTTTGATAGAGCGTTCCAACGATATCTGACCTAGAAATTTAGCTCCATACAAGTTTATTCTGTGGAAGGATCTTTTACATGCCATAAATCTATGACATAGGACCGCCGGCTTTACTTCCTCTCCGAAGGAAGGCATACTGAAGGATTTTTAACGCTCTTAAGAAATCCGACGACTTCGGTCGAATTTGAACCCGCTATCTCGGGCACAGCAGTTCTGAATTCAGTAAGCCGTGTTCATAATGGCAAAATTAAACTCGGGATTTTAAGCCAACACAAACGTTTCTCCTTTCTCTACTAGAAAGCGCTATAGTGTCAAGGAGCTTAGATATCTAACCTCCTCGACTTTCATAGCACTCCAAGGAACAACAAAATTCGACATGCAAGCTGCCGTCTGGACGTCAAATAACAAAGCTTGCACCCGGTACCCGAGCCCGTACGATGATAATTATTATTCCTATGTAATTGTGATGGTTCCCCCAGGGACTCACAAGTAGTGGGACTTGGGTTACGACCTATTACAAGTGCCAAAGCGGCTTCGGTGGCGTAGTCGGTAGCATGCTGAACTGCTATGCCCAAGATAGCGGGTTCAAACCCGGCCGAAGTCGTCGGATTTTTTAAGAGCGTTAAAAATCCTTCAGTATGCCTTCCTTCGGAGGGGAAGTAAAGCCGGTGGTCCCATGTCATAGATTTATGGCATGTAAAAAATCCTTTCACAGACTAAACTTGTGTAAAGCAAAATTTGTTAGGTTAGATTTCGTCAGAACGCTCTATCAAAGTTCCAACGTTCACCACTAGGTATCATTGATATCTGGTGGCGAAAGTTGGAACTACTTGAAATTGAACGGAACTTGTAGCTCACCCTTTAGGGTGTCCGCTGGAAGCAGCTACAGACTCAGGCGAGCCGAACATGTCCTCGGACACTCCCGGCACTAAAAGCCATACGATAAATAAATAAACAAGTGCCAAGCACCTCTCTGTCATCTTTCCATCTCTCTCGTCTCCCATCTCCCATGGCCAACCCTACATCCCTCCCAAACCCGACGGTATTAAGGGGGTCGGTACAACTTAACATTTTGAAATAAACCGTTCTAAAATTATTTAAAAATATAACCCTACTCTTCTAGCCCATTATATATATATATATATCTTCATTAGTTTTCGGTGGCGTAGTTGGTAGCATGCTGAACTGCTGTGTCCAAAATAATGGGTTCAAACACGGCCGAAGTCGTGCGATTTTTTAAGAGCGATAAAAATCCTTCAGTATGCCTTCCTTCGGAGGGGAAGTAAAGCCGGCGGTCCCATGTCATAGATTTATGGCATGTAAAAGATCCTTCCACAGACTAAACTTGTGTGAAGCAAAATTGTTAGGTTAGATTTCGTCGGAACGCTCTATCAAAGTTCCAACGTTCACCACTAGGTATCATTGATATCTGGTAGCGAAAGTTGGAACTACTTGAAATTGAACTGCTGTGTTCAAAATAACGGGTTCAAACACGGCCAAAGTCGTCGGATTTTTTAAGAGCGATAAAAATCCTTCAGTATGCCTTCCTTCGGAGGGGAAGTAAAGCCAGCGCCGGCGGTCCCATGTCATAGATTTATGGCATGTAAAAGATCCTTCCACAGACTAAACTTGTGTGAAGCAAAATTGTTAGGTAAGATTTCGTCGGAACGCTCTATCAAAGTTCCAGCGTTCACCACTAGGTATCATTGATATCTGGTAGCGAAAGTTGGAACTACTTGAAATTGAACTGCTGTGTCCAAGATAACGGGTTCAAACACGGCCAAAGTCGTCGGATTTTTTAAGAGCGATAAAAATCCTTTAGTATGCCTTCCTTCGGAGGGGAAGTAAAGCCGGCGGTCCCATGTCATAGATTTATGGCATGTAAAAGATCCTTCCACAGACTAAACTTGTGTGAAGCAAAATTGTTAGGTAAGATTTCGTCGGAACGCTCTATCAAAGTTCCAGCGTTCACCACTAGGTATCATTGATATCTGGTAGCGAAAGTTGGAACTACTTGAAATTGAACTGCTGTGTCCAAGATAACGGGTTCAAACACGGCCGAATTCGTCGGATTTTTTAAGAGCGATAGAAATCCTTCAGTATGCCTTCCTTCGGAGGGGACTTGGGTTACGTCCTATTACAAGTGCCAAGCACCTCTCTGTCATCTTTCCATCTCTCTCGTCTCCCATCTCCCATGGCCAACCCTACATCCCTCCCAAACCCGACGGTATTAAGGGGGTTGGTAAAGCGTAACATCCGCTGGAAGTAGCTACAGACTCAGACGAGCCGAACATGTCCTCGGACACTCTCGGCACTAAATTCCATACGATAAATAAATAAATAACATTAGTTTAGCAGCTATGATTTTGAAAGTTAGTGATTGCAGAGGCTATTTAAGGAGTCAGATAACTTTGCCGTTCGTTTTCTCAAAACTGTGTTTATCAAATCTGTTTCCCATGTAACTCAACGATGTATTGCAACGATTTTTTTCCTCATAGGTTCTTTTTAATAGGGTCTACAAAACTTACCAAATCGTGAGACTTGGTTGGATGGTTGTTTCTAAAAAAATATTTCCAAGCGAAAATTATGCAAATTTACTTTATGCTTATTTATCAAATGATTAAAAATACTAAGCTTAATAACAGAGTTCCGAAAGATGATGATGATGATGATGATGATAATTGTTGTTTTAAGGGGCCTAACATGTAAATTATCAGCCCCTAATGGTTTGAGTGATCATGAAGATGATAATGAAATGTAAACTATAACTAAAACTAATTACTAACTTATATACTAGAAGAAAAGTGGAAAACAAAATAAGGATAAGGTAAATAAACTAGAGGAAAATAAGAAATGCCCTCAACCCTCAAGGATTGAGGGGCTTGGAAGAAAGAAGAGCCATGAAATGCCGATAGGAAAGGGAAAGAGGAGAGCGCCCGCCCCAACGTCAGTGAAAAAAAAAAAAAAAAAAAAAAAAAACGGACCCTGCTCAGAAAACCTTCGGGGTCGCCAACTCTCGAACTCACCAGCCGTGAGCTCTTGAGGGTGTAGCACCATCCAGGGTGCACCAGTAGTGGTGGGGCTACATACACCCTGCCCCTTGAGGGCCTTGTGCAGAAGTCAGGAGATATCATGAAAAGAAAAAGAAGGCTGTCCTCTCGAATAATGAGGGTATCAGGAAAGATGAGACAAGGGCCAATTAAGGCGGGAAAGTGAAATTCCGTATGCGTCCATATACCATTCATGCAATCGCAATGATATTGGGTGAAATGTTGTTTCCACTCCCGCGAAGATTTCTGATTTAGTTAATCCATTTCACAATTGGCAGCGCACGAGTAGATTCAACTAATGAGCGACAGCGTTCATATATCATTCATCCGATTGTGATAAAACGTTGGTGAGTTGAGTGCAGTCCTGCGATGGTGTATGAATTAGTAAATCCGTTTTTCAATGGGTGGCGCACAAGAAGATTCAACAAATGAGTGAAGGCGAGTGTATCGTTTAAACAAAATCCCGTATACGTTCATATGCCATTCATCCGATTGCGACGAAACGTTCATGAGTTGTTGTGTACACGCCAGGGAAGGTTTTCGACTTAGTAAATCCATTTTGCAATAGGTAGCGTACGAGTATATTCAACAAATGGGTGACGGCGCTCGAATCGTTTCAACAAAGTACCGTATGCGTTCATATACCATTCATTTCATTGCGATGAAACTTTGGTGAGTTGTTGAGCACGCTCCCATGATTTTTTTTTGAGATATTAGATCAATTTTACAGTAGTTTAGAGGTGGTTAACGGAAAATAAATACATATTGGGAATCCAAAAGCACTTCAACAAACCAAGTTACAACGCCAACACTTTCTTTGATGGCATTGCATCGCATGCCGGGTACAGCTAGTATAAGATATAAGATTTGATACTAAATAAATATTAGTTTGTTCAGTACATTCCTAAAAAAATATAAACTTACGAAGTTACTGAAATGTGGACTAGCCAGCAAATGATAGCCCTCAGTTTTTACCCAACGGGATGGCCCAGCACGATATGGCTTGGTCAGACTGAAAAGATAATCATTTCTACGGTAACATATTCTATTATAAAATGCCAAAATCCTAACGGTCACCTCCTTGAGGACAGTCTAAAGCTCCCTATGTAGGATAAACTGATTTGTTGAGGCCAGGCCTTGTTGAATCATAAGTTACGGCTAGTCTATAATACTTGCATGATTCATACATCCGCCATCTTGAAACAATTCGGCTGATTACCTTGTAGTTAGGGCAAAAGACGCTTGCCACATTATTTATATTGTTGGAAAATTTGGTAGAGATCGGATGACCAGGTTAGTCGTAATTTGATTTAAGCTCAGAACATTTGGTTGGGCGCCATTTCTTTTTCGTTATGATGGCGGCGATATACAACATGACACTGAATTGTTCTTTCGTAGTCCTACATCTGTACTAAAGTAGGTTGGATTTGGTTTCGTTGTGTTTGAATTGATTAGGGGTATCGATTTGCACATATACACAGACGCCATCTTCAAACTATTTGGATGATGACCTTGTAATTTGGAGAAAAGACGCTTCCCACATGAAGGTATATAGATGCAAAATTTGGTAGAGATCAGATGATTAGGTTAGTGGTAATTTGATTTAAGCTTTGAACATTTGGGTGGCCGTCATTCCGTTTCCGCCAAGATGGTGGCAATATAAAACATGACAGTGAGGTTTCCTTTGTTAGTGATACCTCTCTACCAAATTTTGTTCAATTTGGTTTCATCATGTGTGAATTGGTAGGGGGGGGGGGGGAGATATTCACATTAACACACACAGATAGACTGACAACTCCTGGCGCATGTAGATCTCATAAGTCAAAATTTCATGTTTTTCAAAAATCGAAAGTACTGTAGGCTAAAAAAGAGTCCTTAACCTTCGTTGATAAAGGTTTGGGTAATTGTGAAACTGATGAAATGAGTACCATAACTATAACGAAAACTAACTAATTTACGGACAAGAGGAAGATGATGATGATGATGATAATTGTTGTTTTAAGGGGCCTAACATCGAGGTTATCGTCCCCTGACGAAATGAAATGACGTGAAATGGAAGGATGAAGATAAAAACAAGATGTTCAGCAAAGAACATATAGCCTACTTTCTCCTAAATGTATGGGTATCTTTATGACTCTTTGTCCTCATCCCTAAAACAATCACCCCAACCACAATGTATTGTTTGTTTTCTTTTATATTGATAATAAGCCAGTAAGTGTCAAGATCAATATTATATACTTTATGATGATTGAATAACAAAACTACTAACTTATTGTAATGCATTCACGTCCGTTAATCTCTATATTAAGCCAGCCTGCAAAATTAAGAATCTTCCGCCCCAATCATCTTCCGCCCCAATCACAGTAGGTGGTGCTGCGACCTATCAGTGAATTAATCTTTATCTTGTACGCCTATGCACTGCCATCGTAATGTACTACGATGGCAGTGTTCTATGGGTGTTGAATGAGTAGGCAGTTTAAAGTAGCCAAGAGGGAGGCGATCCAGCTGGCAGTGTTTAAAGGTATTCGGAGCGCGATCGTGGCTAATAGTTGAACTGCCAGTATTACAAAATTGCCATACTTCAGGAGGCCAGCTCAAGCATTTACACAGCGTTATGTTCGGAACAATATTACCCACATAACCCACAAGAGGACAGCACCGTACAGAGGCATTAAGAAGGCTGTGGTTAATGACAACGTGTATCTAGTTCTTCTATTCTCCTTTTTCTAATGTCTTCTGTTTATGTGCGATGCTGGGACTGTGATTTTATTAATATACGAGTGTATACTTTATCCTCTCCTTTGAGCTAAATGACATTTTATTCAGTATCTGTGGGAAAAGCTCGTGCACATCATTTGTAAAAGAATTCAAGAAAAAAAACCTAACTGTAGCAGTATTCGATCCCCAGTCAACTGCGTGTCAGACTAACATGCTAGCCCAGAGCTAACCGTATCCATGACGTCAGGTGTTCTTAACTGACATATTAGATACAAACTGTTGGCAAATAACGACTTTAAATAAACGATTTCTTCACTGCAGTACATCTTCATTAAAGATCATTTCATACAAAGTTTATATTATTGTATCGGTACGGTATATCACATACAACATACTAAAACTACTGAAATATAAGACAGGCACATGAGGACAGCTGCCATCTTGTCGTGTGACACAAACGGCTCAGCTCTTTTAAGCCACTCATACTGTATAATATTATAATATTAAATTATAATAAATAACGGATCACGACCTTCAGGATAGCTTAAACCCCCCTAGGCTCGATAATCGGAATTGGTGGGTCTTAAGCTATTTATTAAAATGGTAGCATAATTCACACGGCCGCCATCCTGAAATGGCATGGCCGATGACCTTGAATTTTGGGTGAAAGACGCGTCCTATATAAAGGTATGTCGTCACCAAATTTGGTAGAGATCGGATGATTAGTTTAGCCGTAATTTGATTTTACGTTTTGAACATTTGAGTGGCCGCCATTCTGTTTTGGTAAAGATGGCGGCGATATAAAGTATGACACTGAGGTGTCCTTTACTAGTGCTACCTCTGTACCAAATTTCGTTCAATTCGGTTTCACCGTGTTCGAATTGATAGGGGGGGACATACATTCAGAGTACACACACTCACACACAGACACACACACACACACACACACACACACACACACACACACACAGACTCACACACACACATACACACACACACACAGACTCACACACACACATACACACACACAGACAGACACACTTTTTCGCCCTGTGTTGATCTCATAAGTCTACTTTCATTTTTTGCAAAAATCGAAAGTAGGCTAAAAACAGCTCACTGCTATGGATAAAACGAAAATGGTTTAGATAAAATATAGACAGTGAGCCCCAACAATTATGCCTTATATAGCAGGAAAAATACTTACAAAAAGGAATTCAGATTGAAACTACTCACCAAATGGAGAGCGGTAATACCTACATAAGGGAATTTCGAACGAAAATACTCACAAAAGGAATAGATTGAAAAATACGCACAAAATGTAGGTTTAGTCCAAAATACGTACAAAATGCAACGTACAGTCTAAATACTTACAAAATGCAAGTGAAATCAAAATACTTACAAAATGCAAATGAGTTTGAAAATAAGCACAAAATGTAATGTAGATTCAAAATACCCACAAAATGCAATTGAGAATTAACTACTTGAACAAAGCGGGGTAGGTTGAAAATACAAAAGGCAATCGAAATTGCTTACAAAAGGTATGGTAGATTCAAACTTCTCATTTGGATGGACAATACTTACAAAATGCAATTTAGATTGAAAATAATTACAAAATGTAATTTAGATTCAAAATACCCTCAAAATTACAATTGAGACTTAACTACTTGAACAAAGCGGGGTAGATTGAAAATACAAAATGCAATTGAAATTCAAAATACTCACAAGAAGAAAGACTTACTAAAAAGCAATTTTGATTGGCAATCCTTACAAAATGCAAGTGAGGTTGAAAAACACTCACAAAATGCAATTTAGATCGAAAAACTTACAAAATGCAACGTAGATTAAGAATACATACAAAAAGGTGCGGGAATCTTAAAGACAAAAGGAAATATAATGAAAGGCGGAGAGGAGAGGAGAGGGGAGAGAGGAGAGGGTCCGCCCCAAAGGTAAGGGACAAAATGGGAAAACGAACCCAGCTCAGGAATCCCTCGGGGTCGCCAACTCCCGAACTCACCAGCCGTGAGCCCCTGAGGGTACAAGAGGAAGAAAACGACAAAATAAAATTAGGAATAAGGGAAATAAACGACAGCGAAAATAATTAACCTAAACCCTCGAAGAATAATCACTGAGGAAAACAGAAAGATGTAGAGCCATGAAAGGCAGATAGGAAATGAAAAGAAGAGAGGGCCTTCCCCAATGGCAATGGAAAAAGGGAAGAAACCGGACCCTGCTCAGGAATCCATCGGGATCGCCACCTCTTGAACTCACCAGCTGTGAGCCCTTAAGAGTACCACAGGTACATCAGAAGTGGTGGGGCTACATAAACCCTACCTCCTTTAAGGTCTTGTGCTGAAGGCTGGAGATGTCATGAAAAGAAATTCAATAGGTCTGACCCCTGTAAGAGTGAGGGATTAGGAAAGATATGCCAAGGGCCAATTAAGGCAGGAAGTGAAAGACTCCCTAGGCCTCGGATACCCCAATACAGTCGGGGTAGGAAGAGAACAATAGTTGACCAAGGAAGGTCGATGGGGAAGATGATGGACAGGAGCCTGGCACAAGCAAGTGCAATGCTGGACTCAGCTGGGATCCTGTGGTTACCAACTCACGTTTCACAAGTTAAACCCCTGGGGATGGGGCGCTGGGCAGAATTCGAATCTTCGAACTGAATTTTCAGTACTTACAGGAAGCCACAGAATGCTTCTTGTACCAGAGGTCTTAGTTCGTAACCCTAGATCACAGAGGAGTGCGGTGGTACAGCTGTGCGCTATGTACTGTTTTAAGGGGGCATGTGTGGCCCACGTGAACGTGTCTGGTCAACATGTCACGTGCAGTGGAGGGAGGAGGGACATTAAAACAAAATACGTCCCGCAAACTCCCTAGTGCCAGGTGGCGCCAAGTGGCTACATGCCAGGGTGTAGTAACAGCAACCATCCATTAGAGGTGCTGCTCTAAACCAGTCTTCTTACAGCACGTCACAGCTCATAACTAGTGATACGTACCCCCAGCGCCTCACGACTTGTTAATGATCAATAATGCTGATAACTGTTGTTTTAAATGGCCTAACATCTGGTTTATCCGTCCTCAATGCTATGGGTGAAGGAGAAAATACAAGTGTGTAGTATATGAACTTGCTGCTGCAACGAAAACTACTTGTAACCACTAACTTATAACTAACTTGCATACATTATTAGAAGAAGAAATGGAAAACATCCTATTTGGATGAATAGGAAATGCTCTGAACCCTCGAAGAATTCATGAAAGGAAGGATAGCCATGAAAGGCAGACAGGAAAGGGAGAGAGGAGAGGGTCTGCCCCAAAGGCAATGCAAAAAGGGAGGAAACCAGGCACAGTTCAGAGATCCCTCAGGGTTGCCAACCTGCGAACTCACCAGCCGTGAGCCCTTGACGGTGTGTCACTATCGACGGTGCAACATAAATGGTGGGGCAACATACACCCTGCCTCCTTTAGTGCCTTGAGCAGGAGATAAGGGTTACCATTAAAAGAAAAGAAACGGTCTGAAATAATTAGGATCAGAAAAGATAAGATAAGGGCCAAGTAAGGTGGGAAAGTGAAAGATACCCTAGACCTCGCATACCCTAATTTCGTCGAGATGGGAAATGAACAAGATCTAACCAAAGGAGGTGGATTAAATTAATTTATCGTATGGCTTTTAGTGCCGAGAGTGTCCGAGGACATGTTCGGCTCGTCTGAGTCTGTAGCACTTCCAGTGGACACCCTTAGGGTGAGCTACAAGTTCCGTTCAATTTCATGTACTTCCAACTTTCGCCACCAGATATCAATGATCCCTAGTGTTCAACGTTGGAACTTTGATAGAGCGTTCCGACGAAATCTAACCTAACAATTTTGCTTCACACATGTTTAGTCTGTGGAATGATCTTTTACATGCCATAAATCTATGAAATGGGACCGCCGGCTTTACTTCCCCTCCGACGGAAGGCATACTGAATGATTTTTAACGCTCTTAAAAATCAGATGACTTCGGCCGGGATTGAACCCGCTATCTTGGGCACAGCAGTTCAGCATGCTTCCAACTACGCCACCGAAGAAGACAGAGAAGAGCCCGGCACAAGTAAGTGAAAGCAATGCCGGATTAAGCTGAGGTCCCGTGGTCGCCTACCTTTTTCCTACTAGTTGTAAGACCCTGGGGGAGAATAGTGTATTTATACAGCTTGTTCGTGAGCCATTGGAGATATCTCTAGAACATATCGAGTTTATGAAGTGAAGCTAACAGTTATATTAGCTCTGTGCTGCTCTCCCTGCATTGTGCGAGTCCTCAGACGCAGGCCGCTCGCCATTGTGTGCTGATATCAATGACACACTCCGGGGACTCTTCAAGGAGCTTATCAACTCGCCGGAAATGGATAGAGCGAAGAGTTCTCTGCGACACTCACTTAGCGGCGCTGCTATTGTTCACTTGCTAACACATTTTGCTCTCAATAACGTGGCGTGCATAAAAAGGAATGTTCTCGACGATAAAGGAGGTACAATACAACACTGAACGATTATCAAGGATAGGTGGTGATCAGTGGCGTAACGACGGTGGATTGATAAGGGGGTCAAAAAATACATATATGACATATGTTTCAGTTTTTAATTTCGAGTAAAATTAATCTTTGGAATGGTTACGAATGATTAGATTATTATGGTGTTTGAAGCAATTTTGAGCCTATTTTAATTTATGAATAAAAAAAGGCTTATGGGATTAGGAATTTCTGTTTCGCGGGTTTATAGGCCGTGTTCTAAGGACATTCTGTCGTCCTGGCGTTTCTCTGAAGACTGCTTTCAGCATGTTCACAGGTTACATTAAGTGAGGTAAAACAAATAAACAGAAGATACATAAACAGTCAGCAACCCAAAAATAGAGGCTACCATAGCAACGGCGTACCACATAAAAGTAATGCATCAAGGACAGGGCTGCTCGTCTGTTGCATCTTCTCGTCTACGACAGTCAATGAGGGCAGGCTTGAGGGGATTAAGGACTGGAAGCCAAGGTCTGTTCACACGTTCTGCTTCCTCGTTAAGATTGAAGCAGTTAGTATGCTTTGTAGCCTGGCATGATAAGACACCACGGCGGACAGATGATGATGATGATGATAATTGTTGTTTTAAGGGGCCTAACATCGAGGTTATCGGCCCCTAATGATCTGGGTGATAGCGAAAATGAGAATTAAATGGAAACCAGAACGAAAATTATGTGAGACAGAAAATACGTACAAAGAGAAACTCAGATGGAAACAACTCACAATATGGTCTTACAAAAGGGAATTTTGAACGAAAAGATTCACAAGAAGAATAGATTGGAAAAGACCCACAAAACGTAGGCTAGATTCAAAATACGTACAAAATGCAATGTAGCGTCGAAATACTTACAAAATGCTACTGAAATTCAAAATACTTACAAAATGCAAATGAGATCGAAAATACGCAAAAAATGCAATTGAGGTTCAAAATATCTACAAAATGCAATTGAAATTGAAAATACACAATGCAATTCAGATTGAAATAGGCCCTATCCCAGTTCCAATCCAAATTATTCACAAAGTGCAATTGAAATTCAAAAACTTACAAAATTCAATTGAAATTGAAAATGCTTACAAAATGTACGGTCGATTCAAACGACTCATGTGGATTGACAATACTTACAAAATGCAATTTAGATTGAAAATACATGACAAAATGTAATTTAGATTCAAAATACCCACAAAATGCAATTGAGAATCAAAATATGTGCAAAATGCCCACCAAACAAAATGCAATTTAGATTCAAAATTCGTGCGAAATGCGGTTTTGGTTGAAAATACTTACAAAATGCAATTGAAATTCAAAATACTCACCAAAAGGCCCGGCTACCTGCATTGATAGACTTACTAAAAAGCAATTTAGATTGTCAATCTTTACAAAATGCAATTGAGGTTGAAAACAATCGCGAGATGCAATTTAGATCGAAAAAACTTACAAAATGCAACGTAGATCAAAAATGCCTTAAAAATCGCTAAAAGGGAATTTAGATCCACGGTGAACCAAGGAACAAAAACAGTGCGGGAATCTTAAAGAGAAAAGGAAATATAAGGAAAAGAGGAGAGGAGAGGAAAGAGGAGAGGGGAGAGGGGAGAGAGGAGACGGTCCGCCCCAAAGGCAAGGGACAAAAGTGGAAAACGGACCCAGCTCAGGAATCCCTCGGGGTCGCCAACTCCCGAACTCACCAGCCGTGAGCCCCTGAGGGTGTAGCATTATCTATGGTGCACCAGAAGTGGTGGGGCTACATACACCTTGCCTCCTTAAGGGCCTTGAGCACAAGGCAGGAGGTAAAAGGAAAAGAAAAAGAAGGCTGACCCCTCAAAGAAGGAGGGTATCAGGAAAGATGAGACAAGGGCCAATTAAGGCGGGAAAGTGAAAGACTCCCAAAGCCTCGGATAACCTAATACCTTCGGGGTCGGAAGAGAATAAGAGTTGACCAAGAGAGGTCGACAGGAAAGAAGACGGAGAGGAGCCCGGCACAAGTAAGTGGAAGCAATGCCGGATTCAGCTGGGGTCCCGTGGTCACCAACCCACGTCCCACTAGATGTGAGCCCCAGAGGGGACGGTGGACAGAACTTCGGTGTCTCCATATCTTATATCGTGACCTACGAGTAGCGAGTGTGCTGAGACAGTGGATTTATCTGTTTGTCCCATGCGGCTGTGTCGTTCGTGCTCCTTGAGGCGAGTGGCAATACTTCTTTTCGTTGTTCCAATGTATACTTGGCCACAATCACACGGGATTTTATAAACCCCGGCCGCCGTATGAGGATGTCGCTTATCTTTAGCGGACCTAAACCTGTCCTTAATTTTTCGCGTTCCAATTACTGACTAACTAACTGAAATATCACATATAACTAAGAAATATTGACTACTGCAACGTAAATACTATCACCCATAAGCTTACTTGTAGACATAGATTTATTAACCTACGTGCAATGGATCTGATGATGATCGCTTGACGATCGAAACTTCTTCCAGGTATATTTATTAATGTCATATATTTTTCAGGATTAGGGAATCACCCATTACATGTGGGTACAAGCGTGTTGACCGACTGAAAAACATTACATTTTTATTGGATTATGTAAGTTCATACTTATTATTCTCCCCCAGGGGCTCACACCTTGTGGGCGTGGGTTGGCGACCACGGGGCCCCAGCTGAGTCCGGCATTGCTTCCACTTACTTGTGCCGGACTCCTCTCCGTCTTCTTTCCTGTCGACCTCCCTTGGTCAACTCTTGTTCTCTTCTGACCCCGACGGTATTAGGGTATCCGAGGCCTAGGGAGTCTCTTCCTTTCCCGCCTTAATTGGCCCTTGTCTCATCTTTTCTGATACCCTCCTTCTGCGAGGGTCAGCCTTCTTTTTCTCTTCCTTTTACCTCCTGCCTTGTGCTCTAGGCCCTTAAGGAGGCAGGATGTATGTAGCCCCACCACTTCTGGTGCACCCTAGATAATGCTACACCCTCAGGGGCTCACGGCTGGTGAGTTCGGGAGTTGGCGACCCCGAGGGATTCCTGAGCTGAGTCCGTTTCCCCTTTTGTCCCTTACCTTTGGGGCGGACCCTCTCCTCTTTCACTTTCCTATATGCCTTTCATGGCTCTCCTTCCTTCCAAGTCCCTCAATCCGCCTTCTCCGAGGGATGAGGGCATTTCTTTTCCTTCTGTCCTTTTATTAGCCTTATTCTCCTTTATTTTTCCATTTCTTCTTCTAGTATGTAGGTTATTAGTTAGGTTTAGTTTTAAGTTCGCTTTTCATTTTCATCTTCAGGATCACCCAAACCATCAGGGGCCGATAACCTAGATGTTAGGCCCCTTAAAACAACAATTATCATCATCATCATCATACTTATTAATTTGAAAGCATTTATTTTCACTCGTGTACATTTTTTAGCGTTAACTTATCTTAACACTTATTGAATGAGCAAAATGGTCAGCTGTCCACTTAGCCTGAGAGGTGGGTATGGCACTATTCTCATTCGTTTTCAAAAACACCGCTGTTAGTACGTCTATCCGAGTATGAGTGTCATTCTGGAAAGTGAATAATATTTAGTTACTTTTTGTTTGGTTGCGTTTAAAGTTGAACATTGGTTGGAAACTGTAGTTAATTAATATTGATATTGTTGGGCAACAGAAAGAGCCAGCCGATTTCACGAACAAACCTGGGAATATCGACAGAATTGTTAATTTTCTAGTATTGGCACATTGGCAAGTGGGAATACAACGCATCAAATGTCAAAAAGTATCAAATAAGAATCAAATAATTCAGTGAAAAACTAAAGAGCCTATTTGCATATATTCTACTGGTCTTTTCCACTAAAATCTCCTCCGGCGTTTCCTGTTGTTGTTTGAGTCTTCAGTCTTTTGACTGGTTCGATGCAGCTCTCCATGCCTCCCTATCCTGAGCTAATCGTTTCATCTCTACATAGCTACCAAACCCTACATCTGAGGCAATCTGTTTAACATATTCTAACCTTGGTCTACCCATACAGTTCTTGTCCTCGACCCTTCCTTCCATAACTAAGCTTGCTATTCCTGGGTGCCTTAGTATGTGTCCTACCAACCTATCTCTTCTCTTCATTAGCATTCGCCAGAAACATCTCTCCTCTCCCACTCGTCTTAATACCTCTTCGTTTGTAACCCTATCTACCCATCTGATCTTCATCATTCTCCTGTAACACCACATTTCAAACGATTCAATTCTCCTCTTTTCTGCTGCACCAATAGTTCAAGTTTCACTTCCATAGAGTGCGACGCTCCAGACAAAGGTTTTCAAAAATGTCTTCCTAATACCTAAATCTATATTCAATGTCAACAGGTTCCTTCTCTGTAGAAATGCTTTCCTTGCCTGAGCCAACCTACTTTTGATATCCTCTTTGCTTCGTCCATCACTGGTTATTTTGCTTCCTAAGTAACAGAAGACTCCTACTTCCCTTAGTTTCTCCCCTACCAATTTGATGTCCATAGAGTTTTCTGATTTATTGCGGCTGCATTCCAATATTTTTGTTTTACATTTATTAATTTTCATCATGAATTCTTTCCTCAAGACGGAGTCCATGCCATTCTAAAACTCATTCAAATCCTGAGGCGTGTCGGCCAAGATGACGATGTCATCAGCAAATCTCAGAGTTGAAATTATTTCTCCTTGAAATAAAGTGATAATGTGATATATACTACTAAACATCATTTGATACACGACCCATGTCTCCACCAACACCATTACATTGTGAAAGTATGTGCTAGAATATGAAACTTTCAGTATCGGTGATCAGGACTCCTACTGCGAGATGGCAACTATCTGTAACTCATCAAGGGAGTTTGATGATTGATGATGATAATTGTTGTTTTAAGGGGCCTAACATCTAGGTTATCGGCCCCTGATGGTTGGGATGATCGTTAAGATAAAAATGAAATGCAAACTAAAACTAACTACTAACTTATATACTAGAAGAAGAAATGGAAAACAAAAGGAGAATAAGGCAAATAAAGGACAGGAGGAAAAGAAATGCCCTGAACCCTCGAAGAACGCGGATCAAGGAACTTGGAAAGAAGAAGAGCCATGAAAGGCAGATAGGAAAGCGAAAGAGGAAAGAGTCCGCCCCACAGGTAATGGATAAAAGGGTGAAAACCGGACCCAGCTCAGGAATCCCTCGGGGTTGCCAACTCCCGAACTCACCAGCCGTGAGCCCCTGAGGGTGTAGCATTATCTAGGGTGCACCGGAAGTGGTGGGGCTACATACGCACGGCCTCTTTGAGGGCCTTGAGCAGAAGGCAGGAGATAACAGGAAAAGAAAAAGAAGGCTGACCCCTAGCACAAGGAGGGTATCAGAAAAGATGAGACAAGGGCCAATTAAGGCGGGAAAGGAAGAGACTCCCTAGGCCTCGGATACCCTAATACCGTTGGGGTCGGAAGAGAACAAGAATAGACCAAGTGAGGTCGACAGGAAAGAAGACGGAGAGGAGGCAGGCACAAGTAAGTGGAAGCAATGCCGGACTCAGCTGGGGCCCCGTGGTCGCCAAATCACGTCCCACAAGATGAGAGCCCCTGGGGGTTAATTTAAGAAAAGTCAAATGCATGGCTTCTATGATTTATGAAAAGTAAGCCACAGTGTCATTAGATTATGATTAGACTATTATAATAATCTAAATTACGAATCCTCTCTTCAATCGCTTGAATAGGAAACGCGAAATAAAAAGTAACAATGTTTTAAAATTTAGAACTGATGCCATCTTGAATTTTCAAAACAATTGAACATGTATGCCACTATACTAAGCAGAGGTGGCTTCGGTGGCGTAGTTGGTAGCATGCTGAGCTTCTATTCCCAAGGTCACGGGTTCAAACCCGGCTGAAGTCGTCTGATTTTTAAGAGCATTAAATCCCTCAGTATGCCTTCCTTCGGAGGGGAAGTAAAGCCGGCGGTCCCATGCCATAGATTTATGGCATGAAAAAGAACCTTCCACTAACTACACTTGTGCGACGCCAAAATGCGTAGGTTAGAAGTTCCCTGCTAGGTGTCGTGGACGGTAGCACTTGGTAGCGAAAGTAGGAAGTACAAATTATCGTCGCAATCCTTATTTGAATTGAAAACAGATAACACACACTAATACAGCCATCACAATTAACACCGGTTAATTTAAGAATGAGACAAGGGTCAATTAAGTCGGGTAAGGAAGAGACTCCCTAGGCCTCGGATACCCTAATACCGTCGGGCTGAAGTCACACAAAAATAAAAGTACACGGGACTACATGACCGCGTTGTCGCAGCCCCTAAACTAAGGAACTAACCAACCGAACTAAGCTGTGAATAAAGATTCGCTGTTCTTAGCATCACTGGTCTCGGGTGATCAAATCATGTGAAATATTTGAAAATCAATTGGCCGCCATGTTGTTTTTGTGTTTCTCAGGATTTGGAAAGTCTCACATATGTACTAAGTTAATATTCCTATACCACTATACATAAATTCAGTTTGATTGCTTGAACAGTTTCGAAGATATTGTGAACAGGTGAAATATATTCTATGGACGCCATGTTGAATTGTTTCATATATGAAACCCTGACTCCTTTAGAACCTTGAGCAGACGGCAGGAGATATCATGAAAAGAAAAACAAGAGTTCTGAACCCTCGAAGAAAGAGGGTATCAGGAAAGACGAGACAAGGGCCAATTAAGGCGGGAAATTGAAAGACACCCTAGGCCTAGGATATCCTAATACCGTGAGAGTTTGGAGAGAACAAGAATTGACCAATGGAAGTCGATAGAAGAGATGACAGAGAGGAGTCCGGTACTAGTAAGTGGAAACAATGCTGGACTCAGCTGGGGTCCCGTGGTCACCAACCCAGTCAAGAATACCATTCAGTATTTTAAACAGGAGCAATACAATATCCTGTAACTTTCATCTGCTTTCCAGTTGCCTAAACCCCTACTCATTTAATTTGCTATTGATCTATGCAAAACTGAACTTATGCTTGATAAGGGACTGAATGGAGATGTGATAGTTAATCCTGGATGTCATAACTTTGAGCAGCGGATCACTGGCTGATTTACAATCATGAATATCGGTAGATGGTGAGGCTATTGTAGCGCTGAAGTTTAACAGAACAGCATATTGATGGATTTAATTTCATGACATTCTCATCACACCAGCGTTATGCAGATATGATGATGATAATAATACTTGTTTCTACGAGCCTAACATCTAGGTTATCTGCCCCTAATGAAATGGTATGATATGAAATGATGAAGATAAACATATCCCACTGCCAGGGAATGAAAAGAAAATGCTTCATATAAAACAGGCAGCGAACCCTAACAATAATGTCTTATTTGGGTAAAACAAGAAAACATTTAGATAACAAAAAAATAGGTATGTACACAGTAAACATATTAAACAGACTAAAACCAAACTAAAATTATTACACTATTTTAAACTTAAAAGAGTAGTCACTCTCCCTCATGAACCAAATGAAGAGGTCTGCTGACGGTCCGTCATCACGTAGAACAGGGCCATCCAGTCATTGCACTTGAAGAGCGCGGTCGCGCTCGGGGAGCACTGGGCAGTCAGACTAGCGCTCCTTCCCCTACCACCACTACACTGTGGCAGCGAGGAGACCTGAGACAGACGGACGATGCTTGGTCCGCGCTGACTAGATATGTACGTACAGTCGTGCAGCCGATGGGTTTTGTGGGATTTTTGACATCATATTGATAGGGCTGTTTTGCCATTGAAAATATACCGCATATTCAAATCGAATGGTATTCCGATGTATGGAATGTGCAGGAAACGAACGCAGTTGTTGAGTAAAGAATATTGTGATTTATTCTAAACCGAACTGTGAACATATTAGAGAGGAAAATTCAACAACATTTTACCAATATGAACAGATAGTACAGATCTTGAGTGACTTTTGCTCCTTTATAAGCTGTACAGAAAAATGAAATTTCCCATTCTGCTTTAAAGGACGCTGCTTCACCATTCCATTTTTTTTGTATGATGTTCAGGCATACCACCGTGAAACTGATTTACTTACACGCTGACAACAAAGCGCATTGGACTAGACTAGCGACTGATGGATCGGTGCTCAGCACGCTCAGCCAGCCAAGCTCCTCCCACCACTAATGAAACTACCTACAACCAAAGCGCTCGGGGAGCGCTGTGTAGACGGCTCTGAGGTAGAACAAGGGAGAGGGTGTTAGTCAGTTTGGTTCTGGGCAGATCGGCCACGTCCACACTCCAAAAGAGTGTGTGGCACGGTAAGGAGGACGCCTCAAGTACACACAGGGGAGGGTCTTCTCTCTTTAGCAAGTGGGAGTGCGTAACTACCCCATCGCAGATCCGGAGTCGACGGGGTACCACAGGTTCCTTCCGGCTAGATCGGAAGGAAGATGTCCTTATCTTCATTGTCACCTTGATGGCTCTCATTTTGTTGGGCAGAGGGGTGGCGCACCACGCTTTCTCCAAATGCGATATACCCAACAGAGAAATAATGTAGGTTCAACGTACCAAAAGGAAGTTAAATTATGAAAAGTCTGATGCTTTTTTTTAACATTATTTCGAGAGAGAATTTCTGGCAAGAATGTTGTTGTACTTACTGCTGCTGTCCACGAAGATGGGAGTCCAAGCCACTTGCGACAATCCAAGCGCCGCACACTGCAGGAGGAAGAAGAGTACAAGGAATCCATACAGTGGCGCCATCACTTCATTGGTGAGTACCAGGTGTACTCCCAGCACCTCCAGAATATCAGTCATCACTCATCACACATCATCTCTTGTCCATCTGGAAAAGAAGAAATCCGTGGTAATAATAATAATAGTAATAATGACTTACAAAGAAGGTATATGACGTAGTAAACAGCTCAAGCAGGAAAACTAATTGGTATCATGAATAGAGGAAGACTTAAGGCAGGTGGGGATCGACAGGCAAATGATTGGAGACAGAGGAGAATTCAGAAACAACATTAAGAATACAACATTTAAAACAAATGAAAAGACGAAGACAAGAACATTGTGGACAGAACAACGGAAACAGGTGCACAGTCAAACGATGAAGAGAATTTGGGAGAAGAGGGAGAAGGGAGAGAAGTGAAAATTGTGTCATCATGAGATATTTAAGTTCTAACACTGTCCATAAGGGCAAAAATGATATACTAATAATAATAATAATAATAATAATATTATAAAATTATAAATTATAAAATTATAAAACTTAAGATACAGGCAGCTTGGTTTCAACAGACCTTGAATGACCTTAAAGAGGCCAATATACAAATTGAAGACATACCCAATAGACAACTCTTTCGGAACAAAATTAAAACAGTCACCTCAAGGAGGAACTAGAGAGAGAAGCAGAAAACAGCCAAACAACGTTGAGAAGCTCCGGCGACAACCATCTGAAAGAATGAAGCAATTTTGGGTGACCAAGAAGAAATCTTATAGCAAAACTTGATGTATTCATTTAACGTGCTCTATTAAGGGCTATTCGATTAAATAAATAAATAAATAATAATAATAATAAAATAATGATAAGTTTCAGCTTCTAAGAGGAAAGGAAGTTTCGTATTATCAATATCAGCCCAAGAGTGTTCTTGAACACAATGAGTACAAGTTGTATTGGGAACGAATTATTGAGACTGTCAATTGGGATCACACAACAGGCCGGATCTGGTGGTTATCAGCAATAAAATGAAGCGAACTACCGTGATTGCTGTTGCTGTCTCTAACAACAAGAATCTCCTAGCAAGGCACATAGAAAAGATCAGAGAGTTGATCACCCTAACAAAAGGCAATGGCATGTAGAACGGGTAAAGGGTATCTGTTCAGGATTGCTTCTTGTGGGTGCGGTGTGTTGCCGGGCTGCACGTCGGTGGCGCTGGACGTCAGCTAAGCCCGCCAGCGGCTATATGGCTTACTAATTAACAGCTCTGCCCTATCTGACAGCCAATCTAATTTTGTAGTCCTTGATTCCTTTGTTGTTTATTATTGTGAGTGATATGTCGTCGTCGTTCTGGCTTTTGGTCAGATTAGTATAATAAAATAATCAATACAACTCTGTGCATTCGTGATATGATTCTGTCCAAAGTAAGATTTACAGTCCATTCCATTTGCTCTATCATCATTCAACACTATCATTGTCTCGAGTAGGGCGCGATCCTAAGTATCTAGCTCTAAGGTCTTAAAGGAACTAGATCTGGATACTCAACTGTACCTGTAATGCAAAATGCAGTAGTTCTCTCTCAAAAACACGAATCGTCCGGAAGTTCATGGATAGCGATTTCGACTTTCCAACTTTAAAGTGGCTATTTCAGTAAATATACCTTGGCGCCCTGAGGCCCGTGATGTACCAGCAATGTGTTATACTGTATGTACTACCCTTCCAGCGAATTGTTACCGGTGACGGAAATCGGAACTAATGCGCTCCGCCCAGCCATACGCCTGCGATAGACGTGCAGTCGTCGCCAGCGAAACCTCATCGCATGTCGTGTGTGTGCATGATTCATGCAGGGTCGTGCGCTGTGCGCTCATTGTATGACTGTACATGCGTTCCCCCTCTTATACCGCAACCGCTCGCTACAGCCATTATGAGGCGAGATGACGTAATATATACACAACAGCCCCGCTCCACATCTAGCGGTAACAATTCCCTGATAGGGTAGTATAATAATAAATAATAATAATAAATAAATAATAGATATAGAAAAGAATCTTGGTTATTCGAAAATTGAGGGTATTAAGAAAGAAAAGACAAGGACCAATTAAGGCGGGAGAATGACAGATCCCCTAGGCTGCAGATACTCTTAATACCGTCGAGATCGGAAGAGAACAAGAGTTCACCAAGGGTGGTTGACAGGAAAGATGACAGGTAGGATTCCGGCACAGGTAAGTGGAAGCAATGCCGGACCCAGGAAGCCGACCAACGTCCCACTAGTCGTGAGCCCATGGGGGATGGCGTAGTTGACTAGCATTCTATCACCACAAATATCAGGGTTTGTTTCCCGCCTCTGCTAAGAAATTAAGCCCTTGTCTAAGAGCTGGAGATTAATATAGCCTCGTGAGGCGAAATTGAGAAGATTCGTCTCTAATTCTTACTCAAGCGATCCTACAATGCCCCCACCCTCTCCCAGTTTTAGGCAAGGCGTAGGCTGAGATATTACTGCAGAGAAGGCCATGGCCGCCTCCTACCAAAAATCCTAACCCACAGTACAATAAACACGTATTAGAACAGCCATCACAATGATATAGGATAGCCAACTTTACATACATACGGCACACAACTACTGTACACGGGGCTACATGACCATGATGTCATAAATAGGGAGAAACACTAAGTCGCCAGCCTGAAAGCTTGGGTAACCGACCTGCCTGCCTGTCTATGCTTTAGTCTAGAGCTCAACACAGTAAACACATGGCAAGACTTTGGTGTAGGTAATACACATAAGCGTACTCATTTCAGTAAACTTGCAGAGTTCACATGGGGGCAGTACATGACACAGTATAATAATAATAATAATAATAATAGTATAGTAAAATGGACACAGACAGACCTAGACAATATTCTTATTAAGACGCGCACCACCTTAATGAAACACAGATGTCTGCACCCGAAGTCAGCAGTTGAACGACTGACTTTGCCACGTCAGAGAGGTGGACGCGCGCTTACTGATATTATACACCTACATGCCAAGCAGGCGAAGAATCTTCAGGTCTACTTTTTGAGCAAGACGAACCGCCCCTGCATCAGGATGTTATTACGGTGGATGACAAGTACACGCCATTGGACCTTCTCCATGCCAGGGATGTGCAGCTAGCTACGTCAGAAGATCACATAACCAACAAGCTTCAACAGTGGACTCAGAAAGCACTGCACGACCGTCATCCGTATGATCTCAGTCAAGAATATGTCGACATACATGTGTCAAACAGCTGGCTGATCCATGCGGATCTATTTCCTGAGACTGAGGGGTTCATGATCGCGATACAAGATCAAGTAGTGGCAACAAAGAACTACCTAAAATATATCATTAAGGCAGACATGCCAGATGATAAATGTAGGAGATGCCATAGCGAATCGGAGACCATCCAGCGTATCACAGGGGGCTGTACAACAATTTCATCTTCGTACTATTTGTAGAGGCTTGACCAAATAGCCAAGATAATCCACCCGAACCTGGCAAAGAAGCACTCCTTAAGTAATAATGTTCTGCCTTACTATCAATATATTCTGTTCTGAAAATGATACACACAAGCTACTCTGGGACAGGTCAGTGATCACAGATAGAACTATATCAGCAAACAGGCCAGACATTATTCTTATTGATAAAGTGCAGAGGAAAACTCTTCCAATAGATATCGCAGTCCCTAACTCGCATAATATCCAGCACAGTTATGCTGAGAAAGACGAAATACATGCCTCTGGCTGAAGAGATCCGACAGATGTGGCGACAGGAATTAGTCACTGGATTGCCTATCATAATCTCTTCCATAGGGATCATACCGAAGTCGCGGAAGGCCAACCTCGATAAACTGGAGCTCCACTATAATCTGCATACTAGTATGCAGAAAGTAGTTATTTTAGAGACCTGCTCCATAGTTCGTTCGTTCCTCAACCTACCAGTTTAGAGAACTCCACTCCATCTTGTAACAAATGCCGATGAAATGGTGAATTGTACCCAACGATATGGTGAACATATGAGGCGAAGTAATATTAATAAGTGAGGTATCCTCTGATTTTAAGATGAATATAATTAATGATTTGAGGGGCCTAACAGCTAGGTTATCGGCCCCTAATTAAATTACATAAAATGAAATGAAATTATATAAAATGAAATGATGAAGATAAAAGAAAACAACAACAACAACGTCTTACTAGGATAAAAGAAGAAAAAACGTTGATAGTACACCTAAACTAAAAGACTTAAACAACATTAAAATTTTAAATACAGTAGTCGCTCTCCCTCATGAATTGGACGAAGATGTCTACTGACGGCCCGTCATCACGTAGAACAATGGAGAGGGTGTTAGTTGCCACGGTATAGTGGGTGCCGCAAGTACACGCAGTGGAGGGGCTTACTCTTTAATTGGTGGGAGTGCGTAGCAATACCATGGCCGATCCGGAGTCGACAGAGTACCAGAGCTTCCTTCCGGCTTGATCGGAAGGTAGAGCTCCACACCTTCGTTGTCTCCTTGATGGCTCTCAGTTTCTTGGGCAGAGACGTAGCGCGCCACGCCTCCTGCCAATTGACTTGGAGCGTATATCATTAGTAGGCACCTCATACGGTAGCGAGGGCAGTGTGACTGCCTCTTTCGCCGCCTGATCAGCAAGCTTGTTTCCCTCGATACCCACGTGGCAGGAAAGCCACACACATCTGACACGGGGAACCAATTCACAAAACAGTACGGGAATCTTAAAGAGAAATGGAAATATAATGAAAAGTAAAAGAAGGCTGATCCTTCGAAGAATGAGGGATCAGGAAATATGAGAGATGGGCCAATTAAGGCCGGAAAGGTAGAGACTCCCTAGGCCTCGAATACCCTAATACCGTCGGTGTCGGAAGAGAACAAGAGTTGCCAAGAGAGGTCGACAGGAAAGAAGAAGGAGAGGAGCCCAGCACAAGTAAGTGGAAGCATGGCCAGACTCAGCTGGGGTCCCGTGGTCGCCAACCCACGTTCCACAAGTTGTGAGCCCCTCGGGGGCTTTTGGCATTCACGTGTTTCAACAGCCAGTTTAGAAAATATTGGATATGACTATATTCTTGTCTTTACTCATCCCCGAGGGATGCTAAAACCTACGGATAATTAGAAATATCACGAAATATAATAAACCTTGGTTTTATCGTACTTATTATTACTGGTTCGAGTCTACAGTGCGTCTCAGATGACTAGCATCTTATTAATTTCAGTCCAATATTAAGCTATTTCCATAGCCATTGCCAATAAATTTAAGGGTGATTTCAATTTTCAAATTATTTGATGAACGTGATGTATATAAGACGATGCTTGTCTACGAAACTTCTCACGGTGGTAACTTTATCGGATTCCATTATCTTCCATTAACAGCCTCCTTGTATATTCATGACTCCCAACCGAAGTGTCTAATCTATTCACATCAACAAAAGATTTCTGTCAAGGAGAATTTGGCAGCGTATTGGATCAGTTGTAACACAATAAGGGATAACACAGTTACTCTGGTTATGTAATGTGATACGGAGCAGCTAAGTGACAGACGCTCTTCCACTCTTGCGCAGCCAACAGTGCACATCACCTCGTTAATGGCTGTTTGTGGGGTTGGTTTCTGTATTATCTTGCAACAAAACTTTAGTTCAAACAAAACTTAAGAGAGAAATTGCAGAATTCAATTTCACGATTTTCTCGAAGCCTGTGAAGCTGTTGTTGAATTTGATGATGATATTTGTTGTCATAAGGGCCCAAACATCCAGGTTATCGGCCCCTAAAAGTTTGAGTGACAATGAAAAATGATAATGATGATAACAATAGTTGTTTTAAGTTGCCTAATATGTACAGTTATCGGCCTCTAATTGTTTGGGTTATAGTGAAAATGAAAAATGAAACTATACTATAACTACGGACTTAACATACTAGAAGGGGAAATGGAAAACAAAATGAAGAATGAGATAAATAAAAGACAGGGTAAATATATGCCATCAACATTCGAAAAAAGAGAATTAAGGGACTTGGAAGGAAGGATAGACATGGAAGGCAGATAGGAAAATGAAAGAGGAGAGGGTGCGCCCCAAAGGCAATGGAAAGAGGGGAAACTCAGTCCCAGCTCAGGAAACCCACGGGGTTGCCAACTCACGAACTCACCTGCTGTTAGCCCGAGGGTGTAGCATTATTACGGGCTCACTAACCATTGTGGGGGCTACACACATGCTGCCTCCTTTCAGGCCTAAAAAGAGGGCAGGAGGTACCACGAAGAAAAAAGAAGATGATGATGATGATGATGTTGATAATTGTTGTTTTAAGGGGCCTAACATCTAGGTTATCGGCCCCGGATGGTTTGGGTGATCGTGAAGATGAAAATGAAATGCAAACTTAAAACTAAAACTAACTAATAACCTATATACTAGAAGAAGAAATGGAAAACTAAAGGAGAATAAGGCAAATAAAAGGACAGGAGGAAAAGAAATGCCCTCAACCCTCGAAGAATGCGGATTGAGGGACTTGGAAGGAAGGAGAGCCATGAAAGGCAGATAGGAAAGTGAAAGAGGAAAGGGTGCGCCCCAAAGGTAAGAGACAAAAGCGGAAAACGGACCCAGCTCAGGAATCCCTCGGGGTCGCGAACTCCCGAACTCACCAGCCGTGAGTCCCTGAGGGTGTAGCATTATCTAGGGTGCACCAAAGTGGTGGGGCTACATGCACCCGGCCTCCTTAAGGGCCTTGAGCAGAAGGCAGGAGATAACATGAAAAGAAAAAGAAGGCAGACCTCTCGCAGAAGGAGGGAATCAGAAAAGATGAGACAAGGGCTAATTAAGGCGGGAAAGGACGAGACTTCCTAGGCCTCGGATACCCTAATACCGTCGGGGTCGGAAGAGAACAAGAGTTGACCAAGTGAGGTCGACAGGAAAGAAGACGGAGAGGAGCCCGGCACAAGTAAGTGGAAGCAACGCCGGACTCAGTTGGGGCCCCGTGGTCGCCAACCCACGTCCTACCAGATGTGAGCACCTGGGGGGAAAAGAAAGAAGAGGTCTGACACCTAGAAGAATGGGGAATCAGGAAGGATGAGAAAAGGACCCATTAAGGTTGGAAAGGGTAATACCTCTTAGGTTTCGGATACTCTAATCGCGTCGGGGTTGGAATAGAATGAGAGTTCGCCAAGGAAGGTCAACAGGAATGATTGTTAGGGGGAGTCCGGCACAAGTAAGTGGAAGCAATGCCGGACTCAACTGCGGTCCCGTGGTCGCCAACCCGCGTACTACTTGCTATGATCCCCTGAGACGGAAAATGATGAAATGAAAATACGGGTCGGATATTGTTCAAGATGTAGAATTTAATTTGATGGAAGATAGAGAATTTGAACATTTAATCCATGCAAGAAGCAAATAAGCGGTCGCGAATGGATGTGCCATTGCCAAGATAATAATGATGAAGCTAATTGTTGTTGTAAGGGGCCTAACATCTAAGTTATCGGCCCCTAATGAACTGATCGAGATAAAATACAGCCCACTGCCAGGTATGAAAATGAAAGTGGTTATTATAAAACAATGAGCCTGAACAATTATGCCTTATTTGGATAAAACTAATTAAAAACGATGATAAAAGCAATTAAACAAATATGGCATATTCAACAATTAAATTTTACACGATAAAACATAAAACATACTTAACCAAAACAAAAAGTGTCAAACTATATTAAAACTTAAAAAAGTGGCCACCGTCCCTCATGAACCGGAAGACGAGGTCTGCTGACGGTTCGTCATCACGTAGAACAAGGAAGAGGGTGTTAGGCGGTTTGAGAGTTCTTTGCGGATCGACCAGGTCCACAAACTCCAAGGGAATGTGTGCTACGGTAAAGTGGGCACCGCAAGTACACACAAGGGGGGGCTTCTCTCATTTACAATTGGGAGTGCGTAGCAATCTCATGGCCGATCCATAGTCGACAGAGTACCACAGCTTCCTTTTGACTAGATTGAAAGGAAGATTTCCACACCTTCGTTGTCTCCTTGATGCCTTGATGCCTCTCTTTATGTTGGATAGTTGAATGAAAATCTACAGCCTGCTTCTAGTCTCCGACCGGGTCAGGAATGGAATGAATGAAGCCCCCATCTAGCGGCGAGGATATGAACTTTGCCGGCTGCCGAGGCCTGACGCACTCCTCTGGGTCAATGATTAAATGAATGACATATGAAATGAAATGATAGTGGAGAGTGTTGCTGGAATGAAATGTTGACAGGGAAAACCGGAGTACCCGGAGAAAAACCTGTCTGCCTCCGTTTTGTCCAGCACAGATCTCACAGGGAGTGACCGGGATTTGAACCACGGACCCAGCGGTGAGAGGCCGGCGTGCTGCCGCCTAAGCCACGGAGGCTCTACTTTATGTTGGATAGTTAAGCAAGTAAATTTCAATGAAGTATCTACTTTATTATATTTTAGCTAGGTCATTTATTTGCAGGCTGGTGTCGAATACTGGGACAACTGTATACAGTATATACAATTATACAGTCGCCAATTGGCATTTTTAAATGCTTAGATACAGGCGAGGTAAGAAATAAGAGGAAATATCTGTTATGAAATTCTGTTGTTACTTTCGCTAGAAAATATACATGAGGATTTGCAATTGAAACTGGGAGATAATATTCGTGCTGACCTCCCCCTGCACAATATGAACCAACTGCTGCCAAATTTGTGATATCATTATACTCTGCGGCAGCCTGGTGGGGTAGAAGCTGATAGGGGAGGTTGGGAAATACTGGAATAACCTTATAAGCTCGAACAGACTGAGATAAAAAAAAGTAATTTTGGATACGGAGTTTTAATAGTCTCGTACAATAGGCCTACTCTCGTTTTGTATTAAACCAGGCCCCTTGCCTCTTTCATTGCCTGATCAATATATCTACCCGTTTATGCCATTCTACTTCAAACTGCCTACTGCAGGCCTGGAGAAATATCAAAGTGACGGAGGCCATATTTACTCCAAAAATATAGTGAAATAAAGAAGAAAATGAGATGATGATGATGATAATTGTTGTTTCAAGGGGCCTAACATCTAGGTTATCGGCCCCTAATGGTTTGGGTGATTTTGAAGATGATAATGAAATGTAAACAAACACTAAAACTAACTACTAACTTATGTACTAGAAGAAGAAATGGAAAACAAAAGGAGAATAAGGCAAATAAAGGACAGGAGGAAAAGGAATGCCCTCAACCCTCGAAGAATTCGGATTGAGGGATTCGGAAGGAAGGAGAGCCATGAAAGGCAGATAGGAAAGTGAAAGAGGAGAGGGTCCGCCCCACAGGTAATGGATAATAGGAGGAAAACCGGACAGGGCTCAAGAATACTTCGGGGTCGCCAACTCCCGAACTCACCAGCCGTGAGCCCCTGAGGGTGTAGCAATATCCAGGGTGCACCAGAAGTGGTGGGGCTACATACACCCTGCCTCCTTAAGGGCCTTGAGCAGAAGGCAGGAGAGAACATGAAAAGAAAAAGAAGGCTGACCCCTCGCAGAAGGAGGGCATTAGAAAAGATGAGACAAGGGCCAATTAAGGCGGGAAAGGAAGAGACTCCCTAGGCCTCGGATACCCTAATACCGTCGGGGTCGGAAGAGAACAAGAGTTGACTAAGTTAAGTCGACAGGAAAGAAGACGGAGAGGAACCCGGCACAAGTAAGTGGAAGCAATGCCGGACTCAGCTGGGGCCCCGTGGTCGCCAACCCATGTCCCACTAGATGTGAGCCCCTGGGGGGAATTGATATATTACGGCAACTACTAACTACTGAGTTGTTCACTAACGGAGATGTTGATGATAATTCTTGTTTTAAGGGGCCTATCATTTAGGTTATCGGCCCCTAATGGAAGGAAATGTTATGAAATTAGAGCATGAATATAAAAACAGACCAGTGCCAGAGGATGAAAACGAAAATGGTTTATATAACACATACAGTGAGCCCTGACAATTATGCCTTATATGGACATAAGGAGATAAGACGTGGATGATAAATAACAATAAAACAAATATGCAAAAAAATAGGAATAAGAGAAATAAAGGATAGGGAAAAGAATTGCCCTCAAACCTCTAAGAATGAGAACTGAGGGACATGTTAATAAGAAAAGGAAGCTTTTAGTTTTACGTGACCGTTAATCAAGCGATCATGAGCCACATTCCACTTCGAAAATCTCACATGCATTGACCGGGAATCGAACCCGGTTCACCTTGTTGAGAGGCCAACAGCTTGGCCGCTGCACTACCACGCCCCCTATGGAAATAGGAAGAGCTATTTTTTATTTTTTATTTATTTTTATTTTTTAGCGTATGGCTTTTAGTGCCGGGAGTGTCCGAGGGCATGTTCGGCTCGCCAGAGTTTTGTAGCTGCTTCTATACGGACACCCATTGGGTGAGCTACAAGTACCGTCGCGTGTGGGGTGCTGTCTGGGGAGGAAAGTGTTAATGTAAGGACGAGGAATTGGAAGGTAGCGGCTGTGGCCTATAGTTAGGGACCAACCCCGGCATTTGCCTGGAAGGAAGATGGGAAACACAGAAAACCATCTTCAAGGTTGCCGGCGGGGGGATTCAAACCTCCTCGCCTCCCGGATGTGAGCGACAGCCTGCAGCCACACCGTAACGACTACGGCTAACTCACCCGGTGGAAGAGCCATGAAAGGCCGAGAGAAAATGGAAAGAGGAGAGTGTCAGCCCCAAAAATATTGGAAAAAGGAGAAACACGGGACCCAGTTCAGGAATCCCTAGGAATTACCAAATCCAAAAGTCAGTAACCGTGAGCACTCGATGGTGTGTGTTGCACTATCTAGGGTGCACCAGAAGTGATGGGGCTACACACACACACACACACACACACACACACACACACACACACACACACACACACACACACACACACACACACACACTGTCTCCTTTAATGCCTTGTGAAGAAAAGAGGAGATACCATGAAAAGAGAAGAAGAGATTACACCTCTTGAAGAATGAGGGTATCATGAAAGATAGACGAGGGCCAATTAAGGCGGGGAAATAAAAGACACCCTTGGCCTTGGGGTCGGAAGATAACAAGAGTTGACCAAATGAGGTCGATAGGAAAGGTAAAATAGAGGAGCTCGTCACAATTAAGTGGAAGCTATGTCGACTTAGCTGCGGTCCCGTCATCGATTACTCACGTCCTACTAAGTGAGCCGCTGGGCGTTCAGAAGTTACTAGAAGAAGGAAAGGACAAAATACCGTGGTCGTCAAACGGCGTTCTACTTGTTTTGGGACTCGCTTTAGGGGAAGTGCCATGTTCATCTTAGGCATTACGATTGAACACTCCATGCCATGTTTTGACCTAAGTTATACGCGACAAGAATGTGTACCTCGAGGCGATATATCGATCTGAGCAGCGTAACCCCCATCCCCCACCTCCCCTCTCCATCTGCTGCAACTACACATCTTGAAAAGTAGTTTCGCTCCGGCATGATGTATTATATATGGTCCACACTTCCGACTCAAGTTGAACATTAATCGGAGGCCTAGTTTCGATCTAATAGGAGTCCCATAGATGATGATAAATGTTGTTTTATAGGGTGAAACATCTAGATCAAGATATGGTGATCATGATACATGTTGATGATAATGATTGTTGCTTTAAGGGGCCTAACATGTAAAGATTTACGTGAAAATGATGGATGATGGAATGAAAACTAGAACTAGGCTAACTACAACCTACAACTAACTTACGGGCTAGAGGAAGTTGATGATGATGATAATTGTTGTTTTAAGGGGCCTAACATCTAGGTTATCGGCCCCTGATGGTTTGGGTGATCGTGAAAATGAAATGCAAACTAAAAAAAAAACCTGACTACTACCCTACATACTAGAAGAAGAAATGAAAAACTAAAGGAGAATAAGGCAAATAAAGGACAGGAGGAAAAGAAATGCCCTCAACCCTCGAAGAATGCGGATTGTGGGACTTGGAAGGAAGGAGAGCCATAAAAGGCAGATAGGAAAGTGAAAGAAGAGAGGGTCCACCCGACAGGTAAGGGACAAAAGGGGGAAAACCGGACCCAGCTCAGGAATCCCTCGGGATCACCAACTCCCAAACTCACCAACCGTGAGCCCCTGAGGGTGTAGCAATATCCAGGGTGCACCAGAAGTGCTGGGGCTACATACACCCTACCTCCTGTAGGGCCTTGGGCAGAAGGTAGGAGATATCATAAAAAGAAAAAGAAGGCTGACCCCTCGCAGAAGGAGGGTTTCAGAAAAGATGAGACAAGGGTCAATTAAGGCGGGAAAGGAAGAGACTCCATAGGCCTCAGATACCCTAATACCGTCGGGGTCGGAAGAGAACAAGAGTTGACCAATTGTTGTCGACAGGAAAGAAGACGGAGAGGAGCCCGGCACTAGTAAGTGGAAGCAATGCCTGACTCAGCTGGGGCCCCATGGTCGCCAACCCACGTCCCACTAGATGTGAGCCCCTGGGGGGAACAAGACAAAAAGGAAGGAATAAGGGAAATAAGAAAGACAGGGAAAATTATGATGATGATTATTAGTTGTTGTTTTAAGAAGCATAACAACTGGGTAATCACGCTCTAATGATATGGGCGAAGAAGAAAATGAGTAACAAATGAACCTACTATCACGGCTGCAACCACTTCTAACTAAACTTATAATTAACCTACACACTAAATGAAGGAACGGGAAACAAAAGGAGAAAGATTAATAAAATACAGGAAGAAAAGAAAATGCTCCCAACCCTCGAACATTGTGGATTGGGGGAATTGGACGAAGGGCGCTGAATGGCACATAGGAAAGGAAGAGAGGAGAGGTTCTAACCCACAGAAATCCCTCAGAGTCCTCGAACGTAGCAGCCGTGAGCCCTCGAGGGTGTAGTATTATCCAGAGTATACTATAAGTGGTGGGGTACATACACCCTGCCTCCTTTAGGGCCTTGTGCAGAAGGCAAGTGATACCTGGAAAAAAAAAAAAGAAGAGGCTACTACGAAGAATGAGGGTATCAGGAAAGATGAGACAAGGGCCAACTAAGGCAGGAAAATGAAAGACTCCCTAGGCAACACCGTGATCTACAACCCATGTCCTATTAGTTATGAGACCATGGATGGCCTAAAGGATGAAGGATGTGTGTAGCATCACTACGCATCGGGCACCCTACGTAGAATTACATCCTCAAGGATTCATGGCTGGTGAGCTCGGGAGTTGGCGACCACGAGAGATTCCTGAGCCGAGTCCATTTTTCGCCATTTTCCATTGACTTCTGGATGATCACATACCATTTCTCTTTTCTATCGACCTGTAATGGCTGTACGTCCTTCATTCTCACACAATCCTCATCCTTTGATGGCTGAGGATTTTATTTTCCCTGTCTTAATTTCCCGCTTTTCTTTTTTGACCTTCAATTTTTGTAGTACATAAGTTAGTTGTAAGTTAGAAGTTATATTTCATTTCATGATCATTTTTCCTAGTATCCAAACCATTAGGGGCAGATGACCTAGATATCAGCTTCTTAATGGCTTGGTTTGGTTGTTTTAACGCAGTGATGCACAGCTGAGCTGCTCCCGGAGAAGTAGGGGAGCTAGGGAATGCATCGGCCTCCTTTGCTTGAAGGTAGGATAAGTGGACATGGGTAGCGGCAAGGTTCCGCAGGGCTGACCAATATTGCGTACAGAGCGTGTATAACAATATATGATGTCTGTGAAAACCATGCAAGCTTAAAAAAAACAGTGTTTTATCTATATCTGCCAAGGTAAAAATAAAATAATTCAGCCCCGAAAACCCCCACATTAACACAAATATTACTGATTGTTATTTTAAGGGACGTGACAAGGTCATCTGGCCAGAAATACTTTTGGAAAATAATTTTGACTTTATGTAGGAATGACCTCAAAATTATTAACATTAGTCGCTTGGGTGTAGAAGCATGGATAATCTTTACAAGAGATAACATATAGGCTACTCTCTCCTTAATAGGTGGGTATAGTGTTATAAATCTCTGTCTTAATAACGGACGTTAAAATCCTTCAGTATGCCTTTCTTCGGAGAGGAAGTAAAGCCTGCGGTCCCATGTCATAGATTTATGGCATGTAAAAGATCCTTCCACTAACTAAACTTGTGTGAAGCAAAATTTCTAGGTTAGATTTCGTTGTAACGCTCTATCAAAGTTCCAACGTTCATCACTAGGTCTCAGTGACATCTGGTATCGAAAGTTGGAACTACTTGACATTGAACGGAATGTGTAGCTCACCCGATGGGTGTCCGCTTGAAGCAGCTACAGCCTCTGGCGAGCCGAACATGTCCTCGGACATCCGCTAAATAAATAAATACATTTATAAAGGAGTATAATTGAATGTTGGTTGTAGTAGCTTGTTAAAATACAACGTGGTGTATTTTACATCGATTGATTGATTGTTAATTTAAGGGACTATGCAATTTTTTTCCCTTATTTCACAACATTACGGTACCTCCTGAATCTATTATCGACTGTTTAACTAATGTAAAAGTAGGGTTTTATAAATTTGTATTTTTATTATTTTCTTTGTTTAATAATTACCCATATAATTAGGCTACATATAGTGGGCATTGTCTAATAGGACATAATTACGAATTATTCAGCACGTTTCATTGTTACATCCCACAAAAAAGTGTCTAGCTCAGGCTGTTCCAGCCGAGCAGCTCGCTTGTGAGCAGCAGAGTACTCGCCGCCTTTCGTGAGTAAACCTACAACATGCAATACAGCTCTGCTGTGGGGGGCTGCCGTCACTTCGCGGTGGATACATCAAGACTGGCAGGAACGCATAGACTTGTGCTATGACTTTCCCCAGTCACGCATTGGCTATCACTCCCAGTCCCTCTCCAACCGTGCTCCGAGCATCATTGCTGAGTACACGCGTGTATGCATACTCAAACTCATGGATTTGGAACAGCCTGATATAAAGAATACAGTACTATCTGGTTTACGTGTCGGAAGCTATAATGGTTGTAGTAGACTCTACCGCGGATCAAGGACGACGAGTGAAATCGCCGTGGGTAAAGTGTAGATATGTGGTACTATAAGTTTATAGCCTATGACATTATCGTGTTGAAAGCCATTTGTCAGTGTTGCCTTAGTAATCGAAATTTAATGTTTTTCAGTCGGTCAACATGATTGTAATAGGTGGTTCCCTAATCCCGAAATAGATTTACATGAGATCAATAAATACACTTGGATGATCAGTTTCGATCGTCAAATGATCATCATCAGATCCTTTATATTTAAGCGATTAAATAGTTATTTGTTTTGCGTCCCTTTTAACTACTGTGACTTTTAGAGACGCCGGGGTGCCGAAATTTTGCCCTGAGAAGATCTTCAACGTGCCAGCAAGTCTACTGACACGGCTCCCTCGCATTTGCGCACCCTGAAATGCCAGATTACTGCGCCAGGGTTCGTTCCTGTAACCTTAGGCACAGCAAGCGAGACTGTTACCGCTGAGCCACGCAGCCTCACAATTTATACAAACGATAACACTTATTTAGTTGCAGTAGTAATTAAACTAACACACGTGTATACATTTGTAAATATCACAACCCTTAATCCATCTTGTAGACATAGATTTAATAGCCTAAGTGTAAAGGATCTGACAATGATCGCTTGACGATTGAAACTGGTCATCCAAGTGTATTTATTGATCACATGTAAATCTGTTTCGGGATTAGGGAACCACCCATTATAGTTGGGCACAACGAGAGAACCGACAGAAAAACATTACATTTCGAAGCATATACAGGGTCCACATTCACGACAAAAGTTTATGTTGCAAAACCTAGTCCCGCCAATAGGATTAACAGAAATGCGTGTTAAGAAACGAGGCTTTGGCTACGCTGTAACTGCGTGCAGCGTGGCCAAAATCAGGTCGCTCTGCCGGAGATTTCTCTGTACATTCCGATGCACTGCAGGATGTGACTGTTTTGCCAGATTCTCGTTTTCATACTTGTGTTTTCAAACAGCACCCGATCCGATTTTGCTATTGAAACTTGCAATTGGATGAGGAATCACATTCCGACCACCAAGTGCGGAATTTTTTGTTCACCCTGTAATATAATTTCCATTCTAAAATATATATGCTTTAATATTCTAACATCTGAGTAATTATAAAACAATAAATATTTAAAAGAATTAAAAAGCAACGTTGCCTGGATTCAAACCTCCAGCCTTACGGGTGAGTGTCTGTCCCGATAACCTCTTGGCTATCTCTGACCATTGCTAGACGAATATTATCAACTGCCTTAAATTTAACTGCCTAGCATAATTAATTATCATGTCTTGGAATAAACGATTTCTTCAGCGTATTATGCCTTTATTATAAACCACTTCGTACTAAATTTTTATTATTTCTCTAAGTACATTCCATAAAACTATTTCAAGGTAATGAAATATGGATCAGGTGACAAACGTTAGCAGCCATTTTAGCGTGTGACCTTTAAGTGCTCGGCGCACAACAAGTCTAACACTTGAAGAATGAGGGCATCAGAAAAGGTGACGGGAGCCTGTCACAAGTACAGTAAGTGGAAGCATTGCCAGTCTCAGCTGGGGTCCCGTGGTCGCTAACCTACGTACCACTGGTTGTGAACTCCTGAGGGGCATAACATGTGGTGATGATGATGATGATGATAATTGTTGTTTTAAGGGGCCTAACATCTAGGTTATCGACCCCTAATGGGTTGGGTGATAGTGAAGATGAAAATGGAAAAGCGAACTTAAAACTAACTACTAACCTACATACTAGAAGAAGAAATGGAAAACTCAAGAAGAATAAGGCAAATAAAGGACAGGAGGAAAAGAAATGCCCTCAACCCCCGAATCAGGCGGATTGAGGGACTTGGAAGGAAGGAGAGCCATGAAAGGCAGACAGGAAAATGAAAGAGGAGAGGGTCCGCCCCAAAGGTAAGGCACAAAAGTGGAAAACGGACCCAGCTCAGGAATCCCTCGGGGTCGCCAACTCCCGAACTCACCAGCCGTGAGCCCCTGAGGGTGTAGCATTATCTAGGGTGCACCAAAAGTGGTGGGGCTACATACACCCGGCCTCCTTGAGGGCCTTAAGCAGAAGGCAGGAGATAACATGAAAAGAAAAAGAAGGCTGACCCCTCGCAGAAGGAGGGAATCAGAAAAGATGAGACAAGGGCCAATTAAGGCGGGAAAGGAAGAGACTCCCTAGGCCTCGGATACCCTAATACCGTCGGGGTCGGAAGAGAACAAGAGTTGACCAAGTGAGGTCGACAGGAAAGAAAACAGAGAGGAGCCCGGCACAAGTAAGTGGAAGCAATGCCGGACTCAGCTAGGGCCCCGTGGTCGCTAACCCACTTCCCACTAGATGTGAGCCCCTGGGGGCAACTCTCGAAGGATTGAGGGATTTGGAAGGAAGGAGAGCCATGAAAGGCAGATAGGGAAGGAAAAGAGGAGAGGGCCCGCCCCAAGGTCAGAAGAAAAAGGGGACAAAACAGGCCCAGCTCAGGAATTCCTTGAGGTCACCAACTCCCAAACTCACCAGCCGGGAGACCTTGAGGCGCACTATCCAGGGTGCACCAGAAGTGGTGGGGCAACATTCACCCTGCCTCCTTGAGGCAGAAGATAACATGAAAAGAAAAAGAAGGCTGACCCCTCGAAGAATGAGGGTATGAGGAAAGATGAGACAAGGGCCAAGGGCCAATTAAGGCAGGGAAGTGAAAGACTCCCTAGGCCTCGGATACCCTAATACCGTTGTGGTCGGAAGAGAACAAGAGTTGACTAAGTGAGGTCAACAGGAAAGATGACGGAGAGGAGCCTACCACAAGTAAGTGGAAGTAATGCCGGACTCAGCTGGGGTCCCGTGGTCGCCAACCCACGTCTCACTAGATTTTAGCCCCTGAGGGGGGCGCATAACATGTGCTAGTACTAATTTAATATTTGTGGTTAGTGAGCTTCTAATATGTGTAAGTCTGTAACATAGATAATTTGCCAAGCACTAGACGCTACTGCAATCTACTGGTTTGGGTATAGGATAGTAATAGTAACCTAGCAGATTATGCTGTTATCAGGAAGACAGACACTGCTCAAAGCGAATGCCGACCGGGCAGTGTAAGCCACACCTCAGTATCGGCGGTGCAACATGGGCTTTGAATTCATAATGCTCTGCGGTCATAGTCCATCCGGCTTGGAGGAAGCTCGCCACCGCCAGCTCAATTACTCACAGTGTCCAGAGGGCAAACAATAACATTAGGTTCAAGTCAAATGCTCGAATTGATTAAATTACTGTACTGCATCTCAGCCTCATGAGCAAAACTGAGTAGTGGAGGGTTCAAATCCCACGTCAGCCATCCTCGATTTGAGTTTTCCGTGATTTGATGGGTTTGTAACTTAAGGCCACGGCCGCCTCCTTCGCAATCCTCACATGAATTACAAACACACACGCTAGTAGAAAGGAAGGAAGGAAGGAAGGAGGGAAGGAAGGAAGGAAGGAAGGATGGAGGGAAGGAAGGAAGGAGGGACGGAAGGAAGGAAGGATGGAAGGAAGTAAGGAGGGAAAGAAGGGAAGGAGGG
Source organism: Meconema thalassinum (assembly GCA_946902985.2). Lineage (NCBI taxonomy): Eukaryota > Metazoa > Arthropoda > Insecta > Orthoptera > Tettigoniidae > Meconema > Meconema thalassinum. The sequence continues at coordinate 283,599,802 of OX336392.1, forward strand.
AAAGAAGGGAAGGAGGGAAGGAAGGAAGAAAGGAAGGAAGAAAGGAGGGAAGGCAGGAGGGAAGGAAGGAAGGAGGGAAGGAAGGAAGGAAGGAGGGAAGGAAGGAAGGAGGGAAGGAAGGAGGAAAGGAAGGAGGGAGGGAAGGAAGGACGGACGGAAGGAAGGAATGAAGTAAGGAGGGAAGGAAGGAAAGAACGGAGGGAAGGAAGGAAGGAGAGAAGGAAGGAAGGAGGGAAGGAAGGGAGGAAGGAAGGAGGGAAGGAGGAAGGAGGGAAGGAGGGAAAGAAGGAAGGAAGGAGGGAGGGAAGGAATGAAGGAGGGAAGGAAGGAAGGAAGGAGGGAGGGAAGGAAGGAGGGAAGGAAGGAGGGAGGGAGGGAAGGAAAGAGGGAAGGAAGGAGGGAAGGAAGGAAACAAGGAGGGAGGGAAGGAAGGAGGGAGGGAAGGAAAGAGGGAAGGAAGGAAGGAGGGAAGGAAGGAGGGAAGGAAGGAATTAAGGAAGGGGGAAGGAGGGAAGAAAGGAAGGAGGGAAGGAAGGAAGGAAGGAAGTAGGGAAGGAAGGCAGGAAGGAAGGAGGGAAGGAAGGACGGAAGGAAGGAGGGAAGGAAGGACGGAAGGAGGGAAGGAAGGGCGGAAGGAAGGAAAGAAGTAATGAGGGAAGGAAGGAAAGAAGGGAAGGAAGGAAGGAGGGAAGGAAGGACGGAAGGAAGGAAGGAAGGAGGGAAGGAAGGAAGGAAGGAGGGAAGGAAGGAAGGAAGGAGGGAAGGAAGGATGGAAGGAAGGGGTGAAAGAAGGAAGGAAGGAGGGAAGGAAGGAAGTAAGAAGGGAAGGCAAGAAAGAAGGGGGGGAAGGAAGGAAGAAGGGAAGGAAGGAAAGAGGGAAGGAAGGGAGGAGGGAAGGAAGGAGGGAAGGAAGGAGTGAAAGAAGGAAGGAAGGAGGGAAGGAAGGAAGGAAGGAAGGAAGGGAGGGCGGGAAGGAAGGAGGGAAGGAAGGAGGGAAGGAAGGAAGGATGGAGGGAAGGAAGGAAGGAGGGACGGAAGGAAGGAGGGACGGAAGGAAGGAAGGATGGAAGGAAGGACGGAGGGAAGGAAGTAAGGAGGGAAGGAGGGAAAGAAGGGAAGGAAGGAAGGACGAAAGGAAGGAAGGAGGGAGGGAAGGAAGGAAGAAAGGAAGGAAGGAAGGAAAGAGGGAAGGAAGGGAGGAGGGAAGGAAGGAGGGAAGGAAGGAAGGAAGGAGGGAAAGAAGGAGGGAGTTGGGAAGGAAGGAGGGAAGGAAGGAAGGGTGGAGGGAAGGAAGGAAGGAGGGACGGAAGGAAGGATGGAAGGAAGGACGGAGGGAAGGAAGTAAGGAGGGAAGGAGGGAAAGAAGGGAAGGAGGGAAGGAGGGAAGGAAGGAAGGAAGGAAGGAAGGAAGGGAGGAAGGAAAGAAAGTTGTGGTTTTACGTGACCGTTACTCTCACGATCATGAGCCACGGGACATAATAAAGGGTTGTGGTGGCATATTGGCTAATCAATCAGCATATATTCTCAATTTATAATTAAGGACCTCATGCTTTCCAGAAAAATGGAAACTAGAAAATTACACCACTTTAAAATCAGAAATTTGAGAAAACATTTCTAATTATCGTCCTGTATCTGCAATTGATGCTATTGCAAAGGTTTTCGATCATATACTTATTGTAAAATTTCTAATCATGTCAAATTAGGTATTTATGAATTTTAACATGGTTTCATGTCCAATAGATCTGTTCTTACAAATCTGATATGGTTTAGTCAAACATTTTACGATACATTGGATGTGAACGGAAGAACTGATATAATTTATATGAACTTTGAGAAGGCATTTGACAAGGTCGATCATAGAATACTTTTGAGTTAGATGTATCAGTTTGGTTTTTCAAGACAACTTCTTAAATTGTAGTGTTCATATTTAAAATATCGACGTCAGTTTGTTTCCTTCAAAGGTGAAATTTCTGAACACATTATTAGTTCTTCCGGTGTTCCCCAGGGATCCAATCTTGGCCCTCTTCCATTTTACATTTTTGTTAATGATTTACCTAATTACCTTAGGCACGCCAAATGCCTACTCTTTGCTGATGATTTAAAACTTTATAAAACAATAAAGACCATAGAGGAAAAGGTAGCCCTACAACAAAACACAGATTGCGTTGTAATGTGGTGTGATAAGAACCATATGTCTCAAAATTTGAAGAAATGTAAGTTCATGGCAGTTACTAGAAAGAAGTAATGTGTGACTCCGTGTTATTATAACTATACTGAACCCTTATCATTGTGTCCAATAATAATGTTTCATATTAATAAAAACGATGGAAATACTAAATACATGATATGCTGGATATTTGAGTAATATTGATGTAGCAAGAAATCTGGACTTGGTAAGACATGCTACGTGCTGGCTGGAAATGACCAATAGTTTCACAACCAATGTTATTCTTGGATTTCTGAGAAAATCAGATATGACGCTGTGGCGTACGTGACCATAAAAGGCCACAATGCTGCGTACAAGGCAAGGAGTGAGAGAGAGGAGAATAGTCGTGACGTCAATATAAGGGCGGGATTTGTAAGGTCAGAACTCCGAAGCCAACTTATCTGACCAATAAGAAAACATGACGCCAGAACATAGCGTCAGTGTGTTTTGCGCGGCAATCGGATATAAAAAGATCTAGCGATCGGTTTGCTTGTTCGACGGCAGATTCGCGACCTGTGAGAAAATACAAGAATTTTGAGAGGTCACACATAATTATAGGCCCATTACTTAAAATATTGAGGAGCTGTTTTTCTCCCACCATTGAAACTTTAGGCTTTCTGTATATATACAAATGTCTGAGATGAACCGGGGCACTCCTAATTATTCTTCGACAGTCATTTAAGACGTCCTTAAGACGATATGGTTTTAAAATTATAGTTGTGTGTCGGCAACGAAGTTGGAAATTTTCATAAATTGTGAGATGGCAATTAGCCATAAAATAGGGAAAGTCGACGATTCTGCATAGGACGATCTGAGGAAATAAAATACTTAGAACGCAGATAGAACAGTTTAAAAACTTTGATTTAATTGTGTTTTAACAGCAGCAAAATGTCGACCATGGAGAGAAGACAGCAAGCTTCATCCTCCATTACCATCAGTGTTATGGGCTAACGGCCAAATGATGGGAATTGACGAGGCGGGAGGCCTCTGGAAAGCAGTTTAAGTGATGAGTATTAAAAAATTGATTTATTGATTTTGGACGAGGGGAATCGCGAGAGATGTGTGGAACTTTGTATAGATTTTATTTGTGTGGTTTAATTTAAATTTTAGGGTTTGATTTCTTAACTGACATGCGTGTAGTAATTTTTGGCATTGCGTGACAATTGTTGTACAGTAAATTTTGTAATTTAAATGTGGTCCTTATGTTACGTAATTCTTATAGCGAAACGGCCGCATCGATTAACGTATCTATAAAAAGTGTAGCCATGAATGAGAACCTAGGAACGACAATGATAAATGGACTGATTTAATGATATGTTAAACTAATTACTACGTGGGGGGAATATTTGCATTTTGTTGCTTTGATAACTCGGGCTAGGACCGATCCTGTTATTTATTCTTTATTGTCATTTGGACATGTTGTGTGTCATTATCCGAGAGGTGTGCTGATTAATGCTACGACGAGATCTTCGAGAAATGTGCCACGTATTTTTGGGTGTAAGTGATGATGATGAGGAGAGGTAAAGCCTGTCCATGACTGCGATATCATTCCGGCAAACTAGTTATCCGTGGGGATAAGTTTGACCTGGGAATGTATTCTTAAAAATCCCTGAGAGGATGTTTTGAGATAATGTGTTATTTATTTGTACGCGTTTAACAGGTGGCGATTAGCAAAGGTGCTGTACGCTGGCTATGGGCCAGAATCTATATTTAGCATGGCACTAATTACTACTTGGGGGAAGAAATCAGCCACTCTCTCGGTGATGCGATAACAGGCCCGGTTGTCTCCAGCTCGTTATGACACGTTATGTTTGCTTTAAAGCCTAATGAGTTAAGGTTATTTTATTTGGTTTAATTTGGGAAGTTGCCATGTTGTCGATCCAAGTTTCTTTTATCATTACTACGACTTATTTGTTCATTGTTTTAAAACGCCAAACTTTCCGGCGTGAAAATTAAAAATTGTATTTGGTTGTTGTTGGCTCTTATTTTCAAGGCCATTGTATTCATATAAATATAATTTGGCAACCGGCCAAACTTGTTCATGTCATGTTATGCTATCCTAGTGTTTAAGGTATAAGTCGGTAATTCCGCAGCCCTTATTTTAAATAATACACACGTGTATTTGGTTGTGGTAATCTAAGGTTAGAGCATGTCAGTAGTTTATATAATTATGTAATTGTTGTTCCCACATTTCCGTAATTCGTCCTTCGCAGTACGGAGTCCGTTCCCGAACCAACTGTTTTGGTCGGAAACGAGCGCCCGTCAAAATGCTCATTACTTGAACTAGTCTTAAAACCCGTGTCGCTCATAAATATTAAATTCTTGTACTATTTTATTTGTTTTGTTATTTTTGGATCTTGTGATCCGTTTTCTTTTGTTACTTTGATTTAAGTGACATTGCAGTCACAATGCTTGTTGACAGCTGTCATGCCGTGTCGTCACGGTACGTCAGGCTGGTCAGTGTTAGATCTGTTCACGCGAGTGAACAATAAAAGGGTGGTTATAGTTTTCCTTTTTTATGTTTGATTCAGTTAATAAATTTCATTTGTGAGTAGATCCTGTTGTTTTTCTTGGCTTTGTAATAATAATAAGTTAACCTTATGAATCCTGGAAGTTATGTTGATAGCAAAACCTCTAAATCACATTCACAAGAATCCATTACGACCCCGAAATTTTGAATCTTGTCTACATGCTATTTTCCAAAGGGTTTATAAGAGTTACTTTGGCTTCCGAACGTGTGGCATTTGTGTTTTAGAGTAAAAAAATAGATCACCGGCATGTGATAAGTTTATTAACGTAAGTTAGGCGAAGATAGTACCGCCAAATGTTTGAAAATATAAAGTCATGGAGTTTGCAATAAAGTAAATGTGGAACAAGTTAAGTGTTTGAACTTTGATTAAAATTAGAACAAACTGTTCCAGGCGCCCAATAAAATTAAATTAGCTTTGTGTAGAAAAGCCAAACTCAAAGAATTATTTGACAGGAAGGTTAGACCTTAAAAACTAATTAATACTCTATTAATTGGTTAAAATTTGTAAGTAAAGTAAGGTCAGGAAGATTATAACTGAATCAAAGGGTTAAAAATTAAATGGAATAATAAGTAAATTATACTCAGTGATGCTATAGTTTGTGGGAGTAATTTAAAGTAAATGAACTGAGTATGTAAAGGGTTAATGTGTATATATTTAATATGTGTGAGCGCGCGTATCCAGGGCTCCGCCCTTATGTCATTTCCCTATGTCTCAAATATATTATTGTTGTGATGGCAACTCTGGGAGAAATTCGCGAAGTGATTGAACTAGCATCCGCTCGTACGCGAGAACAACTTAGTGAGATGAGAAAGGACATAACCAATGAAATACAGACACAGTTAGCGGCAAATAGTGAAGAAACGCAGACACAGTTAGCGGCAAATAGTGTAGAAACGCAGACACAGTTAACGGCTATAAATAAACAATCGGTAGAAACGCAGACACAGTTAGCGGCAAATAGTGTAGAAATGCAGACACAGTTAGCTGCTATAAATAAACAATCGGAAGAAATACAGACACAGTTAAACACAAAACTATCTGAAGTTAACGAGAATATAAATCAGAAAATCGCTACACAAAACATTCTGGTTAGTGAGCAATTACATAGGCAGTCTGAGAAAAACAATGAAATGTTAAACGCACAAGACGAAAGGAACACTCAAAATCTAGCTGCGCTAACGGTAGAAATCAAAGAGCACACAAAAGAACAGCTAATCCAATTAGCAAAGGACGTTAGCACTAACAATACCAAACAATTAGGAATAATAAAAGGTATCGAAGATTCGTTTAAAAAGGAAATAAAAGGAATGGATGAGACTGTTATGGCAAAACTAGCACAAATCGAGCAAGCGTGTTTGACCAACTCATCTGAGATTAAAGAAGCACACACAAACTTAGAAAAAAGGTTTGAGATGATCGAACGAGGGACACAGGGTATGCAAGATCAGATAATTACAGTAGATAACAATATCACGGGCTTAGTGACGGAACTCAACAAATTAGAAATACAATCAGTTAAGAAATGGAAAAGGTTAGAAATTGACCAGGAAGAAATTAAACAAACATTAGAACAGAACAACATTTCTCTGGGAGAAAGGATAGATAAACTTGAAGATAATCAGAAGGCTAATCAACAGGAAGTCGAAAAACGCTTTGTTAAATTGAAGGATACTATTAGGAAAGATTGGACCAAGATGAGCGCTGATTCGAAAGATGAACGGCTCGCAGTAAGCAAGAAGCTAGGGGAAAATAACGCGAAAATACAGGCGTTAGAAGAAAATATGAAGTTAAGATTTCAAATTCAAGAGGACCGCATGATAAAATCGGAGTTGCAGTCACTTGGACATAATACGATGTTTGCGACACTAATGGAAAAGGGGAAAGGGGAGAATGCGGAAAGAGAGCACACAATAGACAGCCACGAGCTTGGGCAAAGTCCAAGAACGGTAGACACGCAAGCATTCCAGAATTATGAGGGTCGTAGCTCGACACCTCAAAACACACAACTTCCCACGCAAGTTATACAAGTCATCCGTGGAAACGAATTTAAACCGAATAAGTTTTTACCAGAGAGCGGAGGGACACCTAAAGCTTTCTTAAGGGAACTGACAGAATATTTTTCGGACCAAAATGTTAGCTCAACGCGACAATTAAGAATGGTTGAAAAATTTTTGGCGGGCTCAGCACTTACCTGGTATTTTGGATTTAAGAACACATTTAAATCAATGGAAGGTTTCCACAAGGCCTTCCTGAGCAAATACTGGAGTGGGTCGTATCAACAAAGCTTGCGAATGGACTTATATTCGCGCAAATACCATTCCACGCATCAGACGAAATATGCAGATTTTTTCGCCATGCAACTTGTCAAATTGCAGGATCTTGATAATCCCCCAAGCGAAATGGAGCTAATAACTACTATAGGAAAGCAGATGCCTATTAGCGTTCAGCAATTCTTGGTGGCGGCAAATATTACGACCGTGGTCCAGGCAGAAGAGGTATTAAGGAAGATAGATGAAACCACTAATTACATCAACCCGAGAGAGAAGAGACAGATAGAGTTAGTTAATGCAGTCGAAGTAGTCAAGACACCGAACAAAAACACGAGGTCGCAAGCTACAAACACTGGGGATAACCAAAGACGGCAGAGCACCGAAGAATATGAGCCGAGATCTCAACCGAGATACGAAAATAGGGACAGAAACCATAACAATCAGGAAGAAACTAACCGCTACCGGAACACAAACAATCAGCAGTGGCGAGATAATAGGAGATACCAAACGTCATACAATAGGAATAATAATAACGCACCTTACAATCGGGGATGGCGTGGAGGACACTATAATCAACAATATAGGCCCAGAGACAATAGGCGTTACAATCAACAATATAACGCACAAAATAACCAGCGGTTTAACGAGCAATCGGATCCAAGGGATGATCAGAGAAATTGGAACGAGAGACACGCTGACCCGCAACAGTACCTGGAGGAGCCACGTAACATGGAAGGAAATAATGATAAATGGGAAAGAGCGATAGATCGGCGGAAGAATCCCGACACCCACGAGGAGGAAAACGGAACACATCAAATGTTGGAGGCCATGCATGTAGAAACCCAGAGATATTTGGAGGAGCTGCATGGAGAAGAAGAAAATAGAGCAGCCGACAATAGGAAACAGAAGAATAGCAGGAGAGATTCGCAGGCCGTGTCAGGCAAGGGTCTCGAAATATGGTAAAAAAAAGTTATTGTACGGGAATCGGAGAAGAAGAAGGGAGAAGGAAGAAGATGGCAACGCGGGGGAGAAGAAGGAGATGACATCACGGTAAAATGGAGAAGAGACAGGAGCGGCTTAAGGAAGTTCAACTAGGGGTTACGAATTTAGGTAACAACGCCTACAGAGTCCGAGAGGTGAGCAAAGGAAACATGGCAGTGTATAATATCTCATTTAAAATTGTATCATCAGAGAGAGCCATACGAACCGAGAAATAATGTTACTGCAGCAAATTAAACATTCGCGCGATAACATACAACAAAAGATACGGGGGTATTCGAGTGGTGAAAGCGCTCAAAAGACAGCTCTGACGTGTTTACAAGTTCAGGCGGAAGTCGTTAATGAATATGTTGATGTTTTGAAAGAGTGAGAGGGGAGACGAGTAACAAGGAAAGAGGCCGGAGGGCATAAGTATACAGGAATTTCCTAATGAGTTTGGAACGAGACGGCTACTGAAACAGACAGAGGCGGACAGTCATTATATTTGAGGGTGACCAGCAACTTCAAATTTGAGCCAGAAAAGTAGGGGATGTGAATTTCGACTTCATTTGAGTTCGAATTTCATCAACTAGGGGTCATATGAACCCTTATCATTGTGTCCAATAATAATGTTTCATATTAATAAAAACGATGGAAATACTAAATACATGATATGCTGGATATTTGAGTAATATTGATGTAGCAAGAAATCTGGACTTGGTAAGACATGCTACGTGCTGGCTGGAAATGACCAATAGTTTCACAACCAATGTTATTCTTGGATTTCTGAGAAAATCAGATATGACGCTGTGGCGTACGTGACCATAAAAGGCCACAATGCTGCGTACAAGGCAAGGAGTGAGAGAGAGGAGAATAGTCGTGACGTCAATATAAGGGCGGGATTTGTAAGGTCAGAACTCCGAAGCCAACTTATCTGACCAATAAGAAAACATGACGCCAGAACATAGCGTCAGTGTGTTTTGCGCGGCAATCGGATATAAAAAGATCTAGCGATCGGTTTGCTTGTTCGACGGCAGATTCGCGACCTGTGAGAAAATACAAGAATTTTGAGAGGTCACACATAATTATAGGCCCATTACTTAAAATATTGAGGAGCTGTTTTTCTCCCACCATTGAAACTTTAGGCTTTCTGTATATATACAAATGTCTGAGATGAACCGGGGCACTCCTAATTATTCTTCGACAGTCATTTAAGACGTCCTTAAGACGATATGGTTTTAAAATTATAGTTGTGTGTCGGCAACGAAGTTGGAAATTTTCATAAATTGTGAGATGGCAATTAGCCATAAAATAGGGAAAGTCGACGATTCTGCATAGGACGATCTGAGGAAATAAAATACTTAGAACGCAGATAGAACAGTTTAAAAACTTTGATTTAATTGTGTTTTAACAGCAGCAAAATGTCGACCATGGAGAGAAGACAGCAAGCTTCATCCTCCATTACCATCAGTGTTATGGGCTAACGGCCAAATGATGGGAATTGACGAGGCGGGAGGCCTCTGGAAAGCAGTTTAAGTGATGAGTATTAAAAAATTGATTTATTGATTTTGGACGAGGGGAATCGCGAGAGATGTGTGGAACTTTGTATAGATTTTATTTGTGTGGTTTAATTTAAATTTTAGGGTTTGATTTCTTAACTGACATGCGTGTAGTAATTTTTGGCATTGCGTGACAATTGTTGTACAGTAAATTTTGTAATTTAAATGTGGTCCTTATGTTACGTAATTCTTATAGCGAAACGGCCGCATCGATTAACGTATCTATAAAAAGTGTAGCCATGAATGAGAACCTAGGAACGACAATGATAAATGGACTGATTTAATGATATGTTAAACTAATTACTACGTGGGGGGAATATTTGCATTTTGTTGCTTTGATAACTCGGGCTAGGACCGATCCTGTTATTTATTCTTTATTGTCATTTGGACATGTTGTGTGTCATTATCCGAGAGGTGTGCTGATTAATGCTACGACGAGATCTTCGAGAAATGTGCCACGTATTTTTGGGTGTAAGTGATGATGATGAGGAGAGGTAAAGCCTGTCCATGACTGCGATATCATTCCGGCAAACTAGTTATCCGTGGGGATAAGTTTGACCTGGGAATGTATTCTTAAAAATCCCTGAGAGGATGTTTTGAGATAATGTGTTATTTATTTGTACGCGTTTAACAGGTGGCGATTAGCAAAGGTGCTGTACGCTGGCTATGGGCCAGAATCTATATTTAGCATGGCACTAATTACTACTTGGGGGAAGAAATCAGCCACTCTCTCGGTGATGCGATAACAGGCCCGGTTGTCTCCAGCTCGTTATGACACGTTATGTTTGCTTTAAAGCCTAATGAGTTAAGGTTATTTTATTTGGTTTAATTTGGGAAGTTGCCATGTTGTCGATCCAAGTTTCTTTTATCATTACTACGACTTATTTGTTCATTGTTTTAAAACGCCAAACTTTCCGGCGTGAAAATTAAAAATTGTATTTGGTTGTTGTTGGCTCTTATTTTCAAGGCCATTGTATTCATATAAATATAATTTGGCAACCGGCCAAACTTGTTCATGTCATGTTATGCTATCCTAGTGTTTAAGGTATAAGTCGGTAATTCCGCAGCCCTTATTTTAAATAATACACACGTGTATTTGGTTGTGGTAATCTAAGGTTAGAGCATGTCAGTAGTTTATATAATTATGTAATTGTTGTTCCCACATTTCCGTAATTCGTCCTTCGCAGTACGGAGTCCGTTCCCGAACCAACTGTTTTGGTCGGAAACGAGCGCCCGTCAAAATGCTCATTACTTGAACTAGTCTTAAAACCCGTGTCGCTCATAAATATTAAATTCTTGTACTATTTTATTTGTTTTGTTATTTTTGGATCTTGTGATCCGTTTTCTTTTGTTACTTTGATTTAAGTGACATTGCAGTCACAATGCTTGTTGACAGCTGTCATGCCGTGTCGTCACGGTACGTCAGGCTGGTCAGTGTTAGATCTGTTCACGCGAGTGAACAATAAAAGGGTGGTTATAGTTTTCCTTTTTTATGTTTGATTCAGTTAATAAATTTCATTTGTGAGTAGATCCTGTTGTTTTTCTTGGCTTTGTAATAATAATAAGTTAACCTTATGAATCCTGGAAGTTATGTTGATAGCAAAACCTCTAAATCACATTCACAAGAATCCATTACGACCCCGAAATTTTGAATCTTGTCTACATGCTATTTTCCAAAGGGTTTAATACAAAATGTTAAATTAAAAATTGTACCAACATTTAAGGATTTAGGCGTAATATTTAACAGTAAATTAACGTTCAACACTCATATTATAAAAATAACGAACGGCGCCAACCGGATGCTTGGGTTCATAATAAGACATTCTAAATTATTTATTTAGCCTTCAACACTTATCCAGTTATTCACGAGCCTTGAGAGAAGTAAATTGGAATATGCATCGATAATTTGGGATCCACACTCAAAGGAAAAATACACCCTATAGAGGTTGTGCAAAACAAATTCTTAGGGTATATAATATATACATATATACATTAAATATATGTTGTCCTTACGATTCATCAACGCAAATGTTAAGACATATGTTCAACCTCACATCACTGAAGAGTAGACGGCTGCTTATTTCGTTGCAAACATTGAGGGAAATAATAACAAGTAAATATGGTTCTATTGAATTAATGAATTTTCTCTCTTTTCACGTTCCACAGGTTAGATCGCAAAGTTATAAATTAATTCACATTCACCACTTAATTTCACCATTCATGAAAATAATAACCAACTACAATAAATTTGCTACAGCCATAGATATATTTATTGAATCAGACGTTGTGCTCAATAAGAAACTAAACATTTTTGAGTCTAAATTATAAACTGTACCTTTATACTGTACCAAACGGGACGAAGGCTGACTGGCATCGAACCTGGGTCTCTGAGGAGAAAGAATCATGTCTATGATTTTCCCGAGAACCGAACCATTGATGTCTGAGGGGGAACAGCTACAGTGAACCCGAGGGACAATGCTATAGTAATTTAATGTGGTAATAAAATCTCAATTCCATATCTGGAACAGGAATTATAAGCAGTGCTAAGACAGAATATTGTATGAACTGGGAGCCAGTATACAAAAATCTAGCAAAGATCCAGAAAATCGAAGCGACTTGACAGGTGGCATATTGCGTTGGAAAGTGGATGGAGCAGACAAAATCCAGTGGACTATTTCCAAAGCGTCACAGGGGGAGCAAGACAGTTACTAAAGACCATAAAAATCCCCGAAGGAAAAGGGAAAGAAGATGGAAAGGGATAGTTGCTAAGAGAAATTAATTAACTGCTGGCAAACGAAGCATTCTAATGGGATGAAACTTACACCCAAATGCTTATAATCAAAGACAACTAATTTAGGGAGGTGGAAACACCTAAATTAATGCCTATATAAGATTGAAGGAAAATTCACACAGCCAGCGCGGAAGAGCAGTGGTCAGCCAAGGAGCAAGAGGGGATTCACTGAAGATAGCGTCAGGAAGCCATGGAGAAAAACAATTAATATTAATTAATTGAGCGAAGGAATCACCTGCACGCAAGTAGATCTGAAACCTCCGTGAAAATACGATCAGGAATCACGCGTTACCTTGTCGGTAAACGATATGTGTGAGAAAAGAGTCGCTCCTGGTGTGAACAGGGACTACATTTTGCCAGAATCCCTTGCTCCCACTTTTGCTTACACATTTTGCTCCAACTTTTTGCTCCCACTTTTTGCTCCCATATTTGCTCTCACTTTTTTTTGCTCTCATATTTGCTCCCACTTTTGCTTACACTTTTTGCTCCCACTTTTTTCTCTCACTTTTTGCTCCCACTTTTGCTTTCACATTTGCTCCCATACTTGCTCCTACTTTTTTTTGCTCTCATATTTGCTCCCAATTTTGCTTACACTTTTTGCTCTCACTTTTTTCTCTCACTTTTTGCTCTCACTTTTGCTTTCACATTTGCTCCCATACTTGCTCCCACTTTTGCTTTCACATTTGCTCTCATACTTGCTCCTACTTTTCCTTTTGATCCCACTTTTTGCTCCCAATTTTTGCTCCCACTTTTGCTTACACTTTTAGCTCCCATTTTTTGCTCCCACTTTTTGCTCCCATATTTGCTCAGACTTTTTTTGCTCTCATATTTGCTCCCACTTTTGCTTACACTTTTTGCTCTCACTTTTTTCTCTCACTTTTTGCTCCCACTTTTGCTTTCACATTTGCTCCCATACTTGCTCCTACTTTTTTGCTCTCATATTTGCTCCCACTTTTGCTTACACTTTTTGCTCCCACTTTTTTTCTCTCACTTTTTGCTCCCACTTTTGCTTTCACATATGCTCCCATACTTGCTCCCACTCTTGCTTTCATTTTTGCTCCCATACTTGCTCCTACTTTTTTTGCTCCCACTTTTTGCTCCCAATTTTTGCTCCCACTCTTTGCTCCCAATTTTTGCTCCCAATTTTTGCTCCCACTTTTTGCTCCCACTTTTTTGCTCCCACATTTTCACCCATATATGCTCGCACATTAAACTATTCTTCTTATTACCAAGTTGTCTTTACTAGAGCGTAGTCTATGCTTGACAGTTGATATGGAAGTATCTGTGACTAGGTATGGTAAGCCTCATGCATTCTATAAAGGATATTCATATATTGTGAAACGAACCAATAAAATGGAACTGTTATTTGGCGTTGTTCAAAACAACGTTCAAAACAATGTCGCAGTGAGCTAAAAAGTAAAAATAGTGAGGTTTTAAGTGTCAGCAATCATAAATGTAGTGTACTGCATGAAACACTGTTGCTGTCAACAGAAAATCATGAAAATGTTAAAAAGCGAGTACAAGAAAATAATATTGCTGCTCGAAATAGTACAGTGTTCAAAAAACCCTTAACATTATCAAAAGCCACTCAGACTCTATACGAGGACACTGTAGAGGAAGAGGAACAGGAAGAGGAACAGGAAAATTTGACTGGTTTTAGTTATGTTGAGGATAATAATGGTCATTATAATGATAGTCATAATGCTGCTTATCATTATAATAGTGATAATGACGTTTTTATATCTATTGTTCGCCGTGGAAAAAAGATCTACAACAAGTTTTGTTTTTAAAACTATATCACACTATCGTAAAGGCAAAGACTAGTATTAAGTATGCATTTATTGTCATAATCATGTATACTCTGCAATGTTAAATATTCTTACTTTGTAAAAAATAAAACAGCATTGTACCATTATTTACATTTATTTACAAACTTTATATACATTTCTTTTTGGTTTAATCATAATATTTTTAAAGGCAATACTAAAAACTAAAACATTATTGTTCTATACACATATTTTTTCTTTCAGTCTATTGTCATCACTTATATTTTTCCATTATTCATTCACATTTGTTTTTATTTAATTAAAACGAATCATGCACCTATTGTTTTTAAAACCTTCATAAATTAAGTGTACAGGTTGTACAGCATTATTGACTTCATCAAAACACTCTCCGACATATCATTAAACCGTGTAGGCAGAAATGTCCAAAGTTTTCACATACACAAAGTACACGATCACCATATGTTGTTTTCAATTTCCGAATCTTGATAATGCGGAATGGAATATGTGTTGGCAATTCGCTGAGCTTCTTTGTCTATAAGCCACATGCTTGACCCACAGCATTCAAAAAATTCATTGTAGTAGTCTATAAACAAAACAAACGCATATCTATTACACTCTAAAACAGCTTTAATAATATTGTGCAATTAGGGATTTTGCACTATGCATGGCTAATAAATTATACTATTTATGCAAGAAATGCCCTAACTGTAGCAGATACTACTTTTCTGCATATAGCACAAGTGTTGAGTTCTAATGCACACTTGACACAGGCTATCATGTGTCCACAAGGCAAAAATACAACACCTAGTTCATCTTGATAACAAATTTTACATAATTGTTGCTCACACTTTTGTATCTGTTCGTGAGACAAGTCTTTTTTTTTCAGCCTCATGTATTTGCGCCACATGTTCTAACTCTAACGGCACTTTTATCTCTTGTGCTGCAATCACGTTTTCTTTACGAATAGTGTTCACAAATTCCTGACCTTTAAGCAACACCATGTATCTACAGTTAGGTTACCAACGAGCGTGTTCCACAAAAGGGTCATCAGTCATTTGCCAATCCTTTAAAGCAAATCCACAATAAAACATATTGTTTTATCCCCTTCACCAGTATAAAAAAATCCAGCTTCAATTAGCTGTTTGGTAAGGTGTTTAATATTAATGGCCAAACATTTTTATAAGATTCTAAACGTTTTTCAACAGATCTGTACTCTGCGTGTGCTAGTCCTTCAGTCTTGCAAACTCCCAATTTTTCAAAAGCACATGCCAATTCAACACTGTCTATGGCATATGGACCACATATATCGACACTACCGTTGTTAGCTGGTAATACATCATTATTATTATTATTATTTATTTGTGACTCAGCAACGTACGTAGCGGCCAATGACCTTGTGGTTCGGTAAAATGGATACACTGGTAGGTTACCCACTTGTTTTCCAAGCATGTAAGGACAACAAGGAGACCATCGCAAATGATCCCATTGTGAAAGTTCAATACGACAAAACACACAGCGCACCACATCTTCTCGGTTCAAGTAAAAAAAAACGGCTTTTGCAAGTTTATGTGTCGACAAAAAGCCTAAAGGACAGGATTCAAATGTTAACCAACGATCATGTTCTGATTTTAAATTTAACCCACGTGGTAAACCAACTTGCTCACTTGTTGTGTTT
The DNA here is from genome assembly GCA_946902985.2 of Meconema thalassinum. Classification (NCBI taxonomy): domain Eukaryota; kingdom Metazoa; phylum Arthropoda; class Insecta; order Orthoptera; family Tettigoniidae; genus Meconema; species Meconema thalassinum. The sequence continues at coordinate 283,615,599 of OX336392.1, forward strand.
GGTACTCACGCCATGTGTTATAATACAACTTTTTTATTGCAAGTTATTAACGTTGCACAAGAGCACAGAACACTTAAAAGCATAATGTATGCTTGTTCACTGTCTGTTCACTACGTTACTGGCGCATGACCTCACCTAAAAACAAACAAAATAACCCATCACTCAATCAATCAATCAATGAATACTTGTAATTAAACTTTAACGTTAATTGACATTAATACACACATCAAAAAAAGTTTTGCATCACCTCGGTTCCAAGAGTTCCGGAACCGTTAAATACAAAGGGAATAGAGATCAACACAAACAACATTTCAGCTCGTTTTATTGCTCATGAGACCCACACATTGCATGTTGTACCATCATACAGCTAGACTTTCAGCATTTGTGGTCCAGATTGCAGTACACACCACTACCTCTAATACCCAGTAGCACGTCCTCTTGCATTGATGCATGCCTGTATTCGCCGTGGCATACTATCCACAAGTTCATCAAGACACTGTTGGTCCAAATTGTCCCACTCCTCAACGACAATTCGGCGTAAATCTCTCAGAGTGGTTGGTGGGTCAAGACGTCCATAAACAGCCCTTTTCAACATATCCCAGGCATGTTCGATAGGGTTCATGTCTGGCGAACATGCTGGCCACTGTAGTCGAGCGATGTCGTTATCTTGAAGGAACGCATTCACAAGATGTGCACGATGAGGTCGAGAATTGTCGTCCATGAAGACAAATGCCTCTCCAATATTCTGCCGATATGGTTGCACTATGGGTCGGAGGATGTCATTCAGGTATCGTAAAGCCGTTTCGGAGCCTTCCATGACCACCAGTGGCGTACGTCGGCCCCACATAATGCCACCCCAAAACATCAGGGAACCATCACCTTGCTGCACTCGCTGGACAGTGTGTCTAAGACGTTCAGCCTGACCAGGGTGCCTCCAAACACGTCTCCGACGATTGTCTGGTTGAAGGCATATGCGACACTCATCGGTGAAGAGAACGTGATGCCAATTCCGTGGGGTCCATTCAGCATGTTGTTGGGCCCATCTGTACCGCGCTGCATGGTGTCGGGGTTGCAAAGCTGGACCTCGCCATGGACGTCGGGAGTGAAGTTGCGCATCATGCAGCCTATTGCGCACAGTTTGAGTTGAAACACGACGTCCTGTGGCTGAACGAAACGCATTATTCAACATGGTGGCATTGCAATCAGGGTTCCTCCGAGCGGCAATCCGTAAGTAGCGGTCATCCACTACAGTAGTAGCCCTTGGGCGGCCTGAGCGAGGCCTGTCATCGACAGTTCCTGTATCTCTGTACCTCCTCCATGTCCGAACAACATCGCTTTGGTTCACTCTGAGACGCCTGGAAACTTCCCTTGTTGAGAGCCCTTCTTGACACAAAGTAACAATGCGGACGCGATCGAACTGCGGTATTGACCTTCTAGGCATGGTAGAACTACAGACAACATGAGCAGCGTACCTTCGTCCTGGTGGAATGACTGGAACTGATCGGCTGTCGTACCCCCTCCGTCTAATAGGCCCTGCTCATGCATGGTTGTTTACATCTTTGAGCAGTTTTAGTGACATCTATGAACAGTCAAAGGGACTGTATCTTGGATACAATATACACAGTCAACGTCTATATGCCGGAGATCTGGGAACCGAGGTGATGCAAAACTTTTTTTGATGTGTGTATATCAAAACACCATTAAAAATAAACTGCATGTTGGCACTAACAGTAACCCATGCACTTATTTTCTTTTTATGAAGCATTAGTCATTTAAATCCCCCTTTAACCAATATATAAACAAAAATGAATGTCATGTCAGTTTGTTCAGATTATCTTGTTCAAACCTGTGGATATTTGTTGAGTCCATAGGGAACCACCCATAAATTAATTTTTTTTTGGATTTTTTAGAAAATCCAATATGGCCTTGTACTTTCCCCAGTCAACAACCAATATAGGCTTGTACCGTTTGTCAATACATGGCCATTATTCAAGAAAGCAATCATTGTACCAGTCATGTACAGGTAATGAATATTTTTTGTCTATGGTTTTTCATTAGTGGTAAAATGGCATAGCATTTTTAAGTTAGACTTACCTGAGTTTTCAATAGTTCACTGCCTGGAAACAATGGTTGCACTCTAATGCGTCTTGGGTTATCACCAACTGGTACAGTGGTAAGGCTTTTCTTTCCAAGTTTCCAAAAATAAATAAAATAAACCGCTATAAATACCCAAATTCAGGTTAATACATGCATTTCATAAAATAATATAAAATAATATCAAACAAAAAAATGAAACAAGTTAGTTTAAAAAAATAATCTCACCATCACTTGCAGTGGCTTGTTACTGTTTCCTTCTAGTGGGCCCAAAAGCGCAATGGTTTCTTGTATCTCTGACATGTAAGGTATACCGGTTATCTGCAAACAAATAAATAAATAAAAATCATTAATTATCTAATCAATAACTACAAATTTAAGGTTCATTAGCATGACATTATTAAAAAAATAATTCATAGGTACTTACCAAAAAGTAAAAGGATTTTTCTTCCAAAGTTCAGTTCAGAGCTCTACTGTATACGTCCGTGTGCTAAACTGGCAAGTGTATGACTAACGCAATCGTTATCAGTTAGCCTAGCAACAGAGAGAGTTGCATTTTCTCAGCGTTTTGACCTTGAAATGTTGTCTCTTTCACACGTGTTCCCACGCCTCTTCACATTCCTCAATCTGAATACGTTTCTTGTACCTTATACTAGTTTCATTTTTTTAATAAGGAACCAAAATGGCTACCTCTTATACATCGGTTGTCCTACTGTCTCAGAACCAAAATGGCGGTCTCTGCTTAAACAGCACTCCTGCTAGCCACCACGAGGCAAGTAAGCTGATATCACACTTCCTGCTGACGTAGATTTTTTTTGTCTTATCAGCAGTCTCTCTCACGAGTCCTCTGGCTAGGTACAATATTCAGTCACCAGTGAACAGGACTGTGTGTGTGTGTGTTAGCATTGAAAACATGTGTGTCTTCTTCTTCTTATTATTATTCTTAAACATTTTACTGTAATAATAATAATTACTAGCAAGCGGCCATCCTCAATACATGATCATGTTAACCACATACTTTCACCCTAAAACACATGACTTTACCCAGTTCAATGTTTAGTTTATAACATTTCAGGCCAATGACCTTACCGTTTTGGCTCTTTGCGTACATGCACATGACTTGGTCGAGCAAATGTTATAGATTTCCATATTCTAAAACCATTTACTGTGCCAGACAGCAGTCTCGCTTATTACCGTTTACAGCTTGGTAAAAGTCCCCTTCAGGGGTAAAAAATTCCTAGCACACTTAACTCATTTCAAATATTCACCTCTATCCGTCATAGGAAATATCACAAAACCAACCGTCATAAGCTGCCCCGCCATCCCACCAAAATAGCAATTCATTTCTTCCGGGCACGGTCACCGAGATCGCCAACGTCTAAGAATCACTTGGTCATATCCTACAACCGTCTGTTGTGTCAGAAAGCGATCTCGCTAATCACCGTTAACTAAAACGTTAAAGATCCCCTTCAGGGGTAAAAAATCTTAGCATGCTTGTCACATTTCAAAATATTCGCCTTCATTCATTCGTCATAGGAAAAAATATCAAAAAGCAACCCCTCGTTTTGCCATACATTGTCCCCGTCGAAATTGCCATTTCCAGTATTCACCATGCTCAGTCATAGTCTCGTTGTAACATACCTCAAGCGCTACCGGCTCTCTGTCTACAAAATCTCTTTTATTTAAAAAAATAAAAAATAAAAATGCATAGTTTTGTTTTGTCCGAGAGACTTGACATTTATTTTAGTGGTCGAGGAAGTAGGGACCTTTCATTTATGTCAAACAAACTTATTTGTCAACGTGTTAGTTTCCAAAATAGTAAACATTCAAAATTTAAGTGTTTTCAAAAATTCTCAAAATATAAAAAGTTTTATTATAAAAAATAAAGGTCATAGAAACCATTCGTTTCAACTATGGCATAACAATCTATCATGTTTGGTTTTCAAACTTACACCTACTTTCGAAAACAATTTTTTTTCAGAAATGTTTGAAAAATATAACGAGTGGTCTATAGGAAAGAGGACGTCAGCTCGAGTCCAACGACACCTCATTTGTTAAATTCCGACCATTCGTTCGCAAATGATAACCAATGTTCGCGAGAAAGTAGGCTATCATTTTGTTTTTCCTCCTACACCCTTGAAACTTGCTGCCCTCCTAGAGGGCATACCCACCTTTCATTAACGTCAAACAAACTGTTTTCCAAAATTCACCGTTTCCAAAATAGTGCCAATCCAAAAAACAAAAATGTTCAAAGATTTTTTTAAATACCAACATACATTCTTAGCCAAGAGAACGTCATCCCAACGCCAACAATACCTCGTTAGTTAACATCCGACCATGCGTTCGGGAGATATCGCCAAAGTTTATATGAAAGTAGGGGGAGTCCTAGAACTGTCCAATTCACACTACTCTTTTTCCATTTTTATCCTAGACACTTGAAATTTATTTTGGGGGTAGAAGAGGTAGGGACCTTTCATTTATGTCAAACAAACTTATTTGTAACAAGAATTTCCGTGACGAACTAACGAGCCTACTTTTCTTAAAATTTAAGATTCATGCCAATGATTAATCTATATGGATCTATCTAGAATAATGACGAAATTAAGTTGGTAATATTGAAATTTCTAATTGGTTCGAAATACTGTATACCTGGCATAATGTAGCCTAATAGAGAACTACAGTGGCAGCCCTGGTGACTGAATATATTCTTAGTTCCATCTCTTAAGGTACAGAATACAAAATTTGGTTGAAGTCCAATGGGTAGCATGGACGTTACATGCAGTTAAATATTGGATCTAACAGCACTCGTAAAATCATGTTGGCAACAATGACATACATGTATTGGTCAGATATAATCTGAAATAATATGAACTATTGTTGCGTCAATTTTGAATGAAATCCATTAGTTAGTATAGAAGTTACATGTATTTTAAAATTGGACCTATCAGCAGGCTTAGAATCATGTTGGCAGCACTGACGTATATTAGATACTCCAAATTAATCTAGAATGCCAGGTACAATACGTGAGCAAAGTTTAGAGCTATTGGCTTGCATACTTTCTGATATATTGATATTAGGGTAACAAAAATAGAGACAGTATTTATTATCTGTTGGCAGGCCTGGTTACTCTTAAGTATCGGCATAGTCATATCTGTTATGGTACACATAGCACACATGAAATTTGGTTGAAATCCAAATGATAGTATAGAAGTTACATGTATTTAAATTTGGACCTCTCAGCAGGCTTAGAATCATGTTGGTAGCACTGACGTATAGAATTTATTCCATATTAATATAGAATGTCAGGTACAATCCATGTGCATAGTTTAAGGCTGTCGGCTTGCATACTTTCTGATATATGGGTATTTGGATTTAAACAAGATGTTCAGTAAAGAACATATAGCCTACTTTCTCCTAAATGTATGAGTATAGTTATAACTCGTTGTTATTATCAAAGAGTATAATAGAACTATTCTTTGTTGAAGACCTTAGAAACGATTTACCTCTACCAAACGCCACAAACTAGATAAAAACTGCTACCATCATTGAAGAAAGAAAGAAAGATAAGAAGTATATCAAGAATGTTATGGATCTGGAGACATAATCGACCGGACTGGCTGCGGGGCTCAGCGGTAACGTTCTCGCTTGCTGGGCCCTAGGTTGCAGGTTCGTATCCTGGCGCAGTCAGCTGGCATTTGAGGGTGCACAAATGCGAGGGAGCCGTGTCAGTACATTTACTGGCACGTTAAAGATCCCCTTCGGGCCAAAATTCCGGCACCCCGGTGTCTCTAAAAGCAGCAGTAGTTAAAAGGGATGTAAAACCAATAACATTATTATTATTATTATTATTATTATTATTATTATTATTATTACATATACGTCCTGCCGTGGGCAACATCCAACTTTGAGTTGAGGCATGTCTTTACACGTCTGGTTGTGCATGGCTTTCACAACCCTAATTGAATTCAAATAACATTTTCAAGTAACGCAAAATAGGCTGTTACAAACCCTTTAAAATAAAAAGTAAAAATGTATCGTAGTATCATCTTGTCATTCTTCAAATTCGATGCGCATAGAATGCCAATGGTGTAGTAATCAATGGAGCCCCACGTAGACTAGTCGTGACATCTAGTGGTGAAATATCGAACAATATAATCCTAACAGAGCGAGTGCATTCTAGCGGCCAGAAGAAGAAACTTTTCAATAAAATCTGGAAGTTAATCTAGTTACCTTTTTGGCAGCTAGATGTCTCGAGTAAATCTGCTGGCGAATTATGTTTTAATTAAATATATATTTTACACCATAATATGCACAATATAACGCTTAATTTTAAAACACCTGAGTCATTACAAAACAATAAACATATATCATTTCAAGCAAAAAACCTAGCTCTGATCGGGTTTGAACCATAGGCATTTGAGCGATAGGCTATCGCTCTACCACTGAGCAAATTGTGTCAACGAATATCGTTCTATATAAAATGACTTACATAGAACTTGTTAGCAAATAATGATTTATACTAAACGATTTCATCACTGGAGTATATTATTTATATATAAAGCATTTCATACAAAGTTTATTTATTTTGTATCAGTACGCTATATTGCATGCAATACTCAAATTAGTGAAATATAAGTCAGGCACAAGATATCCGCTGCCATCTTGTCTTATTACTGAATCAGCTCAGATTTTTAAAATCACGTCTGCACAATAGTATTACAAAATAAACTTTTAATTTCGAACGTGCCTCTTCCTTTAGAACAGTTAAAACGATTCTCGGCTCGATAATCGGAACTGGTGGGTCCCATGATATGGATTATAAAGTTTGCATAATTCGCACGGCCGCCATCCTGAAATGGTATGGCGGACGGCCTTGTAGTTTGGTCACAAGACGCATCCTATACGAAGGTATGTTGTTACCAAATTTGGTAGAGATCGGATGATTTGGTTAGTCGTTATTTGATTTTACGTTTTGAACGTTTGAGTGGCCGCCATTCAGTTTTAGTAAAGATGGCGGCGATATAAAACATGACACTGAGGTGTCCTTTGCTAGTGCTACCTTTGTACCAAATTTCGTTCAATTCGCATTCATCGTGTTCGAATTGATAGGGGGGACAGACATTCAGAGTACACACACTCACACACACACAGACACACACACACACACACACACACACACAGACTCACACACACATACACACACACACACACACACACACACACACACACAGACTCACACACACACACATATACACAGACACACTTTTTTCGCCCTGTGTTGATCTCATAAGTCTACTTTCATTTTTTGCAAAAATCGAAAGTAGGCTAAAAATTGAGAGCATTTATTAACAGTTGGCAGCCCTGGTGGCTCTGAAGAATACGCTCAGTAATACCTGTTTATGTACACATAGTACATACGAAATTTGGTTGATATCCAATTTATAGAGTAGAAGTTATATGCATTTAAAATTTGGACCTATCAGCAGGCTTATGATCATTTTGGCGACACTGCCATGTATGGCCTCCTGGAAATTAAACTGCATTATTATTATCTATACGTGTGCCAATTTTGAAATAGCTCCCATTCATACTCTCCATGATATCCAACATGGAGCTCAAATTTCAATTGCGATTTTTCAGCAGTTGGTAGCTCTGACATCATTTTCAAATATGGCCGTGAGATATTCGGGTATAGATCTTTACTCCTACCTAATTTTGTTTCGATTGCTGCAGCCCTTTAGGAGTTGATAGGGGGGGGGGGGAGGAGGGGGACACACACACAGCCAGACAGACAGACAGACAGACAGACAGAAGGACAGACAGACAGACAGACACATATTTGCCCGATCTCATAAGTCTACTTTTTCCTCATTTTTGCAAAATGTGAAAAATAGGCTAAAAATTATAGTTTCCAAAATAAAGGAATTTCAAAATTGAACTTTTTTCAAAAAAACATCAAAAATAAAAAAGTTTTATTATAAAATATAAAGATTAACTTGAAGTACTAGAAAGGAGAATCATGAGGGAAATTTTAGGCCCAGTGAAAACAGTAGAAATATGGAAATTAAGATCTAATGATGACATATACAGGAACATAGAAAATATAACAGAAACGATAAGAAAAAGAAGATTGCAATTTTTTGGACATATTTACAGAATGGATGATTCCAGATTAACAAAAAGGATATTCAAGTACCTTTGGGAGGAAAGGGCAACAACTAGCTGGATTCAAGAAGTAAAGAAAGATTTAGAAAGAAATAATATAAGTGAAGAAGAAACGGTGAACAGAGAGATCTTTAGAAAAAGTGTATTAAGTATGAAAGGATTCCAAGGAAGATTGCCAAAGAAACCTGGTGCGAAGTGGTCCGAGGACAGAAAGAAGCAGCATAGTGAACGGATGAAGGAGTACTGGATGGAACGGAAGAGAAAACAACAAAGTGTGAAGAATTGAAATTGGCACGTGGTCCCTAGCAGGCCTCATCGGAAAGAAGAAGAAAATATAAAGGACATAACGACCATTTGTCTCAACCATAGCACAACGTTCTATCATGTTTGGTTTTTAAAATATCGCCTATTTTCAAAAACAAAATTTTTCAATTTTTTTTGAAAAATATAACGAGTGATCCGTAGGAAAGAGGACGTCAGCTCGAGTCCAACGACACCTCATTTGTCAACATCCGACTATGGGTTCACCAGATTTTAATTATTTAACATGTACAGTCGGGTACAAATAAAATGGGTGGGGCAGAACCGGCCTTGCCCCCTTACTGTGATATTATTGTATTAAATGAATACATGCATCATATCCATGTGGATGTGTTGTTGGATCGTAAAAAACGGATAATATTTGGCCAAATTTGTGTATGGTGACATTTTAACTGCGCCAAATAATGAGATATACTTGTAAGGAGTAATTACCCAGTTAATGCTAATTTACTCAGACGGGTAGCGGTAATGCACGGAATGGCACATTTGTAACGGTAGTAACGACTTGATAAGACCCAAAAAGATTGTTGTATGGTGATGGATGCTATGTCATAAATTATGTGTATTTTGGAGGGGGAGGTTACTCATAAATGCGTTTGAAACCTATGGGGAAGAAAACGACTGTTCACACAAACAACGCAAGATTAAGCAAAGAAAATGTAATGAGATTAATATTGTTGAAACATAAGTAGGTCTAAAGATAAATGTTCCGATTCAGAACGGACAGTACTTGGATCTGTAATGATTGCATTTAATGATTATTCAGTGATAACTTGTGTTTTTAGTACTTTGTTGTCTTGTGATATGCTAATTAAGGTTAATTAAGTGATGTGAAAGACACTATGAACATTCGGCAATGTCAAAAGTATACATTTTAGGAAGTGTAGGATATATTTGGGTGCGGAAGAGCGCCAATCATAATGAAGACTAACAAGAGATGTTGCAGCATGCCTGAGGAGCTCAGTGCATTTAATAAATCTGATCTTTGTATCAGTGAAACAGAGCTGCGGAGGGCAGATGAAACAGATTAGGTTTTTTTTATTAGTCGGAATCATTATCTGTGCACTCCAGATATTTTATTTGTGTTGTGGGAGTGTAATCTTTGTGTTTTTGTTGTGTTTTGCCATGATTTTATTATCATTAAACTCAGTATTTAGGAATCTGTTGTGTTTCCATGTAGAGTAGTTACCTGATAGACTCAAATCCTGAGCATGTGATCGTACGGTGGGTTGAACGCCCCATACCTCGAAAGACCGTGAGCCAGCAGGGTTACGAACATATGCACCATATAATGACGCAAGTGTAAATACTAGGCACGGTCCAAGTTTCGTCAAGGTGTTCATGTTTATGTATTATTTTTAGTTCGTTTTATTAATAATTAAGCATTAGCTACTAATTATGTATTTCAAGATTCTTATTTTATTTTGTAGTTTTAAGTTTAATTCTTTCTTTTTTCCTAGTATTTTCTTAAATTATTTAGATTTACAATTAGTATTTGTGTCAAGAAGGTACTTAATTGGGTTTATGATGTGAGTACCTTCATAAATAATTAAATAAATAAATGACCGCGATATTGCAGCCCCTTAACTGAGGAACAACACAACTGTACTGCTTAATCTAAAGCAATACTGGACTTTATCGGAAAGAAAGATGATGATGATGATAAAAATTGTTGATTCAAGGGTCCTGACATCCAGGTAATCGGCCCCTAGTGATATGAGTGAGAATGTATATGAAACGTTGAACTACTTGTTGTTGTTGTTGATTCCTTTAGAGGGTTTGCGACATCGTGGTCATTTATCCCCGTTTACTTCGGTGTGTGTAGAATTTGTATGATAACTTTAGCCACTGTGATGTCTGTATTTATAATTGAGGTAGGATTTGGGAAGGAAGCGGTCGTGGCCATAAATTAGGTAGCATCCCGACATGTGCCTGAACTACAAGTGGGAACCCACGGTAAACCACTTCCAGGATAGTTGAGATAGGAATAAAACACGCCTCTACTCAGTTTTGCCTCACGAGGCTGAGTGTATCCCATTCCAGCCCTCTGATCAGAATTAAACCAGGGCTTCATCAATAACAGCAAAGAATGGTGGTCACTACGCAACGAGGTGGAAAGAGAACTACTTACATCTCAATCATATACTAGAACAGGGGTGCACAACATTTTTATAAGTGGGGGGGGGGGGGCAAGTTTAGAGGCGGGCCGCATGTTACCTCTCCACATAGGCACTTGCCAAACCCTACCGCTTAAGCTAATTTTACTATCGTCTGAATAACCTATTTTACCAGCAGACAGATAATGTGTTTCAGTACCATTTTTGTGTCCTCTAAATGGTTTAAATCCATTTTTATAAGTGGGGGGGGGGGGGGGGGAAAGTTTAGAGGCGGGCCGCATGTTACCTCTCCACATAGGCACTTGCCAAACCCTACCGCTTAAGCTAATTTTACTATCGTCTGAATAACCTATTTTACCAGCAGACAGATAATGTGTTTCAGTACCATTTTTGTGTCCTCTAAATGGTTTAAATCCATTTTTATAAGTGGGGGGGGGGGGGGCAAGTTTAGAGGCGGGCCGCATGTTACCTCTCCACATAGGCACTTGCCAAACCCTACCGCTTAAGCTAATTTTACTATCGTCTGAATAACCTATTTTACCAGCAGACAGATAATGTGTTTCAGTACCATTTTTGTGTCCTCTAAATGGTTTAAATCCATTTTTATAAGTGGGGGGGGGGGGGGCAAGTTTAGAGGCGGGCCGCATGTTACCTCTCCACATAGGCACTTGCCAAACCCTACCGCTTAAGCTAATTTTACTATCGTCTGAATAACCTATTTTACCAGCAGACAGATAATGTGTTTCAGTACCATTTTTGTGTCCTCTAAATGGTTTAAATCCATTTTTATAAGTGGGGGGGGGGGGGGCAAGTTTAGAGGCGGGCCGCATGTTACCTCTCCACATAGGCACTTGCCAAACCGTACCGCTTAAGCTAATTTTACTATCGTCTGAATAACCTATTTTACCAGCAGACAGATAATGTGTTTCAGTACCATTTTTGTGTCCTCTAAATGGTTTAAATCCATTTTTGAAGTGTTTGGCAAATTGCGTAATTGTGTTATCAAATTATTGATTTACAATCAACTCACTCCTAATTCGAAAAGGTTTAGGGATAGGTCTGTATAAAATAAAATAATATTATCACAATGTTGTAAAATGTTTATTTTTACGAAATACAGAATTCTTAACATCAAAGTATATAAAATATGAAAATCTGTCCAATAATTGTTTACTTTTTAATTTATCTTTAACGAAACATTTTTATAATTTTCTTATTTCAACTAGGGCCTGCAGTAATGGGAAAAATCTCATGATTCACAACATATATAGCCTATTCACGACGTTTTCAATTGCATAAAATATTTATCCGCAGGCCGCATCAAATTACCTTGATGGCCGCAAGTGACCCGTGGGCCGCGAGTTGTTCACCCCTGTACTAGGAGAAAAAGTTGACAAAACAGGATTTAGGGAAACAAAATACAACAAAAGAAATGCTCCCAACCGTCGAAGAATTAGGGTTGGACAACTTGGAGTAAAGAAGTTGATGATAATTGTAGTTTTCAGGGGCCTAACATATAGGTTATCGGCTTCTAAAGGAATGAGCTGAATATTAAAAAAAAAAGAAAATGCCTCTGCCAGTAACGATAATGAAAATGGTTACTAGAAAACAGACAGTGAGGCACGAACAATTATGCCCTATTTGAATTACGTAGTGTGATACGTGTGTACCTAGGTACATGTACGCTAGCGGCTCTTATCCTGGATTTAACATTCGGCTCACTGGGGCACGTGAATTATTAGCGAAGTAACTGCCACGCCCTCTGCTCCGGTCTACCACGAGTTATCCCCTCCGTTGTCATGACAACGCCCTTGCTCCAAGGTGCTACTGATGTCACCTGAAGGCAAACATTCCAAGAAAACGACCATATAACTTTGTACAGAAATAGATCTAGAAGTGGTCGTGAAGGGATGGTTATTGCTAACCTCTAAAATTACTTAAAATTCTCAATATAATGCTATTAACATTATGGGTACATGAAAAAAATGCATACGAAGGGCGTACGAAATTGTTTTACACTTTATTTTTTCTACCCAAATGAAGTACATTACACATCAGTTGTTACGTCCACCTTCTCAACATAATCTCCTTGTAGTTTTATGCACTTTAGCTATCGATGTGTCAGTCTCTCCAGACCTTCCTGAAACAATCTTTCTGAGTGCTGCGTATCCATGCCTTGACAACTGTGTCCAGTTCTGCAAAATCCGCAAAACGGCAACCATGCAATGGAAGCATAGGGGCAGACCACCGCCAAAGAAATGTCGAACAGTGCCATAAGTTGGCAAGCGAATGGCAACAGTGTTCTGGGACACATTGGGCATCATCCTCACTGACTGGCTGGAATTGGGGCCACGATTAACAGTGCAGTATATGTGGCAACCCTTAAGCGCTTACGTCGTGCCATTCAAACTAAGCGGCCAGGAAAATGGACTAAACATGACAATGCCCGTCCCCACACTAGCCGAGAGATCACCGCTGCCATTTATGAAATAAGATTCACGGTGCTGCCACACCCACCACACCTTCCCGACTTGGCACCAAGTGATTATCACCTGTTCGGGAACATGAAGAAACCTCTGGACACAGCTGTCAAGGCATGTGTACGCAGCATTCTGAACGAATGGTTTCAGGAAGGTCTGGAGAGTGACACATCGATGGCAAAAGTGCATAAAGTTTCAAGGAGAATATGTTGAGAAGGTGGATGTAACAACGGATGTGTAATGTACTTCATTTGGGTAAGTGTCAAACAATAGAGAACGCCCCTCGTATTTATTTTCTATTATACTGTATCCACTACGCAATTACAGTTTCTTCTTTCACACCCCTCGAGGTTGCCAACTCCCAGCCGTGAGCCCTTGAGAATGTAGGACTATCCGGGCTGCACCTTAATAATGATGTGTTATTTTATGGGCCCTAACATCCAGGTTATCGGCCCCTTATAGGTTGGATAATGGTGAAAATGATGAAATGTAGACGTACGACTAAAACTTGCTACGAATTTACAACTAAATTACAACCAACTTACGTACAAGAAGAAGAAAAGGGACAAAAGAAAGGAAGAAAGGAATTAAACGACAAGGAAAAGAAAATAATGCCCTTAACCCTCGAAGAATGATGGAGGGACTTGGAAACAAGACATGAAAGACAGATAGGAGAGTAAAAGAAATGAGTATCCGCCTACAAAGCCAATGAAAAAAGGAAAAAAGAGAAAAACTGACTCAGGTCAGGAATTCCCTGGGGTTCGCCAACTCCCGAACTCACCAGGCGTGAGTCCTTGTGGGTGTAGCACTATATAGGGTGCACCATAAGTGGAGGAGCTACACACCCCCTGCCTCCTTTAAGGCCTTCGGCAGATGGAAGGAGATAGCCTATTATGAACAAAAAGAAAGAAGAGGTCTGACCCCTTGAAGAATGAAAGTATCAAGAATGATAAGACAATGGCCAAAGGCGGGGAAATTGAAGACTCCTCAGGCCTCAGAATCCAATATACCATCGGGGTCGGAAAAGAACGAGATTCGACTATGGGAGGTCATCAGGAAAGAGGACAAGAGAGAAGTCCAGCATAATACGAGCAAGCAAACCCAAACTCAGCTGGAGTCCCGTGGACACCAAACCACGCCCCAGTAGGTGTGATCCTCTGAGGGGATTTGCTTTTATGATTTGAGTTAAAAAGTTGAAATAAATATTTTAATTAATATATCATTTGTGAATAGGATATCATTTAATCAAATTAGTGAAAGGTAGAGAAACTCATTTAGATGATTAAAATTCTATATACCGTAGGCTCTTAAATTAATTATAATAATGGATGAAGAGTTGACGAAAAGTAATTTAGGGTCAAGTAATTAACTAACTTCCCCCAGGGTCTCACAGCTTGTTCGACGTGGACTGGAAATTACGGGACCTCAGCTGAGTCCGACATTGCTTCCACTTACTTGTGCCGGACCCATCTCAATTTTCTTTCCTGTCGACCTTCCTTTGTCAACTCTTGTTTTCCCACAAACTCGACGGTATTAGGGTATCCCAGGCCTAGGGAGTCTTTAACTTTCCCGCCTTAATTGGCCCCTATCTCATCTTTCATGATATCCTCATTCTTCGAGGGGTCAGAAATCTTCTTTTCTTTTCGTGGTATCTCCTACCCTAAAGGAGGCTGGGTGTGTACAGCCCCACCACTTAATGTGCGCCCATGCACCTTCAAGGGTTCACGGTTGGTGAGTTTGGGAGTTGGTGACTTTATCCAGGGTACACCATAAATGGTGGGGCTACTCATACCCTGCCTCCTTTCGGGCCTTGAACAGAAAGCAGGAGGTAACATGAAAAGGAAACTAATATTTCTGACCTCTCGAAGAATGTGGGTATAAGGAAATATGAGACAGGGGGAAATGAAGGCGGGAGATTGAAAGAATGCCTTGGTCTCAGTTACCCTATTATCGTCAGGTTCGGAATAATGATGATGATGATGATGATTATGATAATTGTTACTTTAAGGGGCCTAGCATGTAGGTTATCGGCCCCTAATGGTCTGGGTGATAGCGAAAATAACAATGAAATGGAAACACTAACGAAAATGAAGTTAGACTGAAAATACTTACAAAATGGAGTTTAGATCAATAATACTTACAGAATACA
Organism: Meconema thalassinum; assembly: GCA_946902985.2. Taxonomy (NCBI): domain Eukaryota; kingdom Metazoa; phylum Arthropoda; class Insecta; order Orthoptera; family Tettigoniidae; genus Meconema; species Meconema thalassinum. The sequence goes on from OX336392.1 coordinate 283,630,925, forward strand.
ATGTAGATCGAAAGTACATACAACATGTGGTTGAGATTCAAAGTACTCACAAAATGTAATTTAGAGACACGGGGAGCCAATTCATAAAAACAGGGCGGGAATCTTTAAGAGAAAAGGCACTATAGTGAAAAGAAAAAGAAGGCTGATCCCTAGAACAATGAGGGATCAGGAAAGATGAGAGAAAGGCCAATTAAGGCGGGAGAGGAAGAGACTCATACCCTTATACCGTCGGGGTCGGAAGAGAACAGGAGTTGACCAAGAGAGGTTGAGAGAAAGGAAGACGGAGAGGAGCCCGGGAAATGTAAGTGGAAGCAATGCCAGACTCAGCAGAGGACCCGTCGTCGCCAACCCACGTCCCACTAGATGTGAGCCCCTGGGGGAGTCTCCATTTGTCCTGGCCCAGTGGTGTCGACTCTTGGCGTTCGTAGCTACCTCGGTTGTTAAAATTCTTATTGATATTGTTCTATTGTTCCTACACATCTAAAACCATACACAAGATATCTGTACTATCGACATCTTGTTCTTATGGGCCTATGAATTCATGAGCGAGAAGTCGGAACATATACTAGTCTTGTTCGTAGGACGGCAGACACCGTAACTCGCCGTCTCGCCGACAAGTATGGCCTGAGGCTGCCGTCAGGACGCTCATCGTCTTTCATGAGCAGCTCTCTGGGGCCATCGTTCCCAGCGTTCAACATGTCACGTTCCAGCAGCCCAATTAATTATACGGCCTGACTTCTGCCCCAAGTTCTGGATATAATTATAAGCCGTTGGAGAATATCTCTTAGCGAAGAGATTAGAACAATGTTCATAACAATATAAAGAGAAATTATAATATACATGGGAAAATAATTCTTCTTCTTTTCTCGATCTAGAGCATCTTAGGATCTCGTAAAATAACCCACAGTAGTCACTTTCTTTTGTATCCTACTTCTTTGTTGTTCCCCCTCCAGGGCCTCACAACTTGTCGGACGTGGGTTGGCGACCACGGGACCCCAGCTGAGTCCGGCATTGCTTCCACTTACTTTTCCCGAGCTCCTCTCCGTCTTCCTTCCTGTCAACCTCTCTTGGTCAACTGTTGTTCTCTTCCGACCCCGACGGTATTAGGGTATCCGAGGCCTAGGAAGTCTCTTCCTTTCCCGCCTTAATTGGCCCTATTCTCATCTTTCCTGATACCCTACTTCTGCGAGCGGTCAGCCTTCTTTTTCTTTTCCTGTTATCTCCTGCCTTCTGCTCAAGGCCCTCAAGGAGGCAGGGTGTATGTATCCCCACCACGTCTGGTGCAGCCTAGATATTGCTACACCCTCAGGGGCTCACGGCTGGTGAGTCACTGGTAAAAGAATAAAAATAGAACCAGCTCAGGCATCCCTCAGCGTTGTCAACTCTTGAACTCACCAGCCCTGAGCCCTTGATGGTGTAGCACTATCCAGATTGCACCGTAAGTGGTGCGGCTACACACAACCTGCCTCCTTGATGGCCTTGAGCATAAGAAAGGAAATACCATGGAAACGGAAAGAAAAACAGGTCTGACCCCTCGAAGAATGAGGGTATCAGGAATGGTGAGAGAAGGGCCAATTAGGGCGGGAAAGTGATAGACTCCCTAGGCCTCGAATACCCTAATACCGTCGGGGTTGGAAGAGAACAAGAGATAGTGATGAGAATTCTTGTTTAGAGGGGCCTAACATCTAGATTATCGGTCCCTATTGAAAATAATAATAATAATAATAATGTTATTGGTTTTACGTCCCTTTTATCTACTGTGGCTTTTAGAGACGCCGGGGTGCCGGCATTTTTCCCCGAAGGGGATCTTTAACGTGCCAGTAAATGTACTGACACGGCTCCCTCGCATTTGCGCATCCTCAAATGCCAGCTGACTGCGCCAGGATACGAACCTGCAACCTAGGGTCCAGCAAGCGAGAACGTTACCGCTGAGCCACGCAGCCAGTCAATCCCTATTGATAAGGGTGAATGCAAGAAAAGAGAATGGAATGAACCAACTGCTACAACTATGATGATGATGATGATGATAATTGTTGTTTTAAGGGGCCTAACATCTAGGTTATCGGCCCCTGATGGTTTGGGTGATCGTGAAGATGAAATTGAAATGCAAATTTAAAACCAAAACTAACTACTAACCTACATACTAGAAGAAGAAATGGAAAACTAAAGGAGAATAAGGCAAATAAAGGACAGTAGGAAAAGAAATGCCCTCAACCCTCGAAGAATGCGGATTGAGGGACTTGTAAGGAAGGAGAGCCATGAAAGGCAGGTAGGAAAGTGAAAGAGGAGAGGGTCCGACCCCACAGGTAAGGGACAAAAGGGGCAACCGGACCCATTTCAGGAATCCCTCGGGGTCGCGAACTCCCGAACTCACCAGCCGTGAGCCCCTGAGGGTGTAGCATTATCTAGGGTGCACCAGAAGTGGTGGAACTACATGCACCCTGCCTCCTTGAGGGCCTTGAGCAGAAGGCAGGAGATAACATGAAAATAAAAAGAAGGCTGACCCTTCGCAGAAGGAGGGAATCAGAGAAGATGAGACAAGGGCCAATTAAGGCGGAAAATGAAGAGACTCCCTAGGCCTCGGATACCCTAATACTGTCGGGGTCGGAAGAGAACAAGAGTTGACCAAGTGAGGTCGACAGGAAGGACGAAGGAGAGGAGCCTGGCACAAGTAAGTGGAAGCAATGCCGGACTCAGCTGGGGCCCCGTGGTCGCCAACCCACGTCCCACTAGATGTGGGCCCCTGGGGGAATGCTATAACTACTTCTAACTACAAACCTATAATTAACTTAGAAACTAGAAGACGAATGGGGAAAGCAAAAAAGAGAAAATGAAATAAAAGAATGGGAAGAAACGAAATGCCTCAACTCTCGAAGAATGAGAATTGAGGGAATAGGAAAGGAGTAGGACCATGAAAGGCAGATCGGAAAGGGAAAGAGGAGAGGGTCCGCCCTAAAGTCAATGGAAGAAGGGATAAACGGATCCAGCTCATACTTTTTCGGGGTTGCCAACTCCCGAACTCACCAGCCGTGAGCCATTGAGGGTGTAGCACTAACCAGAGTGCACAGAAAATGGTAGTCGACTATTGTAAAATATATTTACTTATTTCAGAATTCTTTGCGGGTCTGTGCTCAACAATTCACCAAAGTTTCATAACAATCGGATGAATAGTACATGAACGCTTGCGGGACAAACAAGTAAACAAACAAACAAACGAACAAACAAACAAACAAACAAACACAGACAAACTATCACGTAACATTCAGTTTTATATATAGAGATCATATCCGTTACTTACTGTACTCAATGTGCAAGTCTCTTACATGTAAAATATATTGTGTTAAATATCTTTAGGAAAGGTCATTTCCATACGACTGTTCGATCGTTCATTGCACTCCTGGTTTCATGTGTTTCAAAGGGTCGTTCTTTTAAAAGTCTCTTTTAAACGATTAAAAATACAGAATAAAACACAAGCGTTAATTAAAATGTGCCTCAAGGGCATGGCGTGTTCTGTTTTAGAGCTTTACCCGTGTTTTCTCAGGTAGATGCTTACTTCAAAGCGTATATGTCCTCCACTGGCCGTAAAGTCTTGTCTACTTTATGCTCCTGTAAAAGCTTACAGCCTGGAGAGGTGAGACAAAGCTATAAATTGTTCGGTGCTAAAGTTTGTTTCGTGCCTTCACAAAGAGAACTATAAAGAATGTGACGCGATAGTAGACTAGTAGCAGCAGTAGCAGTAGTAACAACCCTGGACAAATGACCAAATATACCAGTCGCAAAGCTCTAAGAGAAGAATGGGAATATTTACAAAATCTCCACAAAGTATTGTTGTTAATGCATTTTAAGTGTTTGAGAACATATTGGACATCGGTCCTATGCAGTCTACTTGATTATTTATTTCTTTATCGTATGGCTTTTAGTGCCGGGAGTGTCCGAGGACATGTTCGGCTCGCCAGAGGCTGTAGCTGCTTCAAGCGGACACCCTTAGGGTGAGCTACAAGTTCCAATTTCAAGTAGTTCCAACTTTCGCTACCAGATATCACTGACACCTAGTGGTGAACGTTGGAACTTTGATAGAGCGCTACAACGAAATCTAACCTAGAAATTTAGCTTAACACAAGTTTAGTCTGTGGAAGGATCTTTTACATGCCATAAATCTCTGACATGTGACCGCCAGCTTTACTTCCCCTCCGAAGGAAGGCATACTGAAGGATTTTAACGCTGTTAAAAATCCGACTACTTCGGACGGGTTTGAACCCGCGACCTTGGGCACAGCAATTCAGCATGCTTCCAACTACCCCACCGAAGCCGCTGGCCTACTTGGGGACTCGTGTTAATGGCCGAATACATCTAGGTCGTTTTCCCCTAATGGTAAGACTGATAGTGGAAATGCTGACTTGCTGACTTGCACCGAACAAACATACTAGAAGAAAAAATTGACATCAGTGTCCCCGTTTATAAGCTGCGCTTATTTATTGCATAAGTTGTGAAGTCGCTAACTACGACAAATGACACTGGAAGTCATATTTGGAGATGAATAATTGGAGCTATAACACAGAGCATAATTCAGGTTCGAGGAAGCTGTGTAGCTACATGGAAGCAGTCAAGCCGAATATATTGAACCCTTATTGATCTTCGATAAATAAGTATTCATATTTATTATTATTATTACTACGGCCCAGGCAGCACTTAAGGAAGTCGACTTGGATATTAGGGAGGCCAGCATTTCGTAATGATTGCAACAGGAGGTGAGCTGGAAGCTATTCTTGGGGAACGGCCAGAATTAGTCGAGTTCAAGGCCAAATTGTGCAACTACTGTACCAAAATTGGAGACATAAAGGAAGAATCACGAGGTACTCGCAACGAACATACGATTGAATCAGCCAATCGCAAGAGACCAAGCCATGACCACGAGGTGGACAGCGTCAGTAGTAAAAAGCCCGCGGAAGTGTGTATCTAAAGAACCGCCGAACGGATTAATCTCCGCTCGAGTGATTTGAGACGTTTGATTTATTTGGAGAAGAATGACACTAGTCCCATCTTTGTGAGACAAAAACTCTGGAAGTTTTTATCCGACTCCGCCCCACTCCTCCACCCCTGTCAGTTTCTAATAAATAGTTTGGCCTGACGCCACTCGAAGCCTTTTCTTTGTGGAGCCTTCAGAGGCTGACTTCACGCCAGTTTGTATCGTGATTTTTACGCTCTAAAATCAGTGATGTTAACTTATTTTGTGAGCTCCGATGAGCTAAATTCACAGCGATTGCTGTATCGAACTTTAAAAGCTATAATACATTTTGTTCTAAAATCAGCTTTATTGTGTGAGCTAAATATTTCACGCCAGTGCGTGATAACTTGTAACATTCAGTTAAAGACGACGAGTTCAGCTTTAAGGGGGAAGTATTGTATCACCCTAATTAGCCTTCACCGGAGCCGAAGTCCATAGTGCAGGACGGAAATACCGAACGAGATAGCGACTGCTAGTGCAGCCAGGATTTTGAACTTGTTAACGAGCCAGTGGCGCGGACTCGAGATGTATATTTTATGTACAAATTGCAGTGTATTTTATATGTGTTTTTATGTTGCGTGTGTACGAGATATTTAGGGCCAGTCTTCGCTATTAATCGCATTAGGACAATTGTGGGTGAATTGAGTAGCCTGCAAGCGATTATAGATAGGCAAAATATTAACATTGAACTTTTCTGCCAAGGAGTCGATACCAAGATGATCAGCACGTGGTTTGAAGTTGGGATGAGCTTCAACAAATCAACGCAGACGACTACTATGGAGTGCTAATCGTCCATAGGGGCGATGGGTTGAGGAGGATGTCCTTAGTTCTACAAGCAGAAGCGGTGATGTACTAAAATTGGATTATTTCAATTATGTAGTTAGATTTGGCCGGGGAACTTTGTAAATAGTCATGTTTTCTTTTCTTGTTGTTTAGAGTTTTTCTTGCACCGACACTATATGTTTAAATGTCCGTTGGCGCGTGGCCAAAGTGTTTGTTTGATATTTTGTTTTTCCTTGAGTCAGATGTAATGTGCGCGGCGTGCGTGCGTGATTTTTATCCTTGCAAATGCGGAACCCGTTACATTCGATAAATGGTGCTTTATTAACGTTAATATTTGAAATAGGAATGGGAGGAAATTATTGTAAGATATTTGCTGAACAGGTTATTATTCATATTAGGGTTGCCAAGCGCACCAACTTAAAAGTAATTTGTAGAACATCTTCGTTCTAATTTTGATAGATTTTTCTTGAGTCCTTTTCAGGTGACTAGTCACGGCATAGAACGGTGGCGCCAGCATGTGGATATTTATTTGTGTCTTTATTTCAGGGTCTGTCAAAACCCATACGTGTGATTGTGTGTGTTGATGTGTCTAGTGTGTGTTGATTCTACGTGAGGAGGGGGTAGTTGTCCTACCGCTCTCATATTTTTGCTGCTGTTGTGTTTTTAGATGGAAAGACAGAGTGCTCTTGGGAGACTGCTGATTCTTGTCCATATATTTTTCTGACACACATGTATTATTGTGCTTTGGGGCACACTTCTTCGAGATTCGACCCCATGCTCTGGGAGGTCGAGGTATTTGACACGTGGGTTGACAGACATGCAGAGTTCCACATACCGCCCGTTTTTCCTGTGACTTATTTGGATAGGCAGTCCTGTTTGTCCGACTGACCCCTGTAAGCTTTCATGTAGCAAACCTGTTCATTGTGATGGTTAATTTTTAAGCCATAATTAATTGGGGAGTTCGCCATGTGTGTAACGGCTTGTTGTACGTTGTATGGGTAAAATATTGTATTATTAACGTAAATGTTGGCTGTTTGCCTATTGCTTTGTTTATGACTCGATTCATGTAATGTTGTGTGTCACACCCGTGTGGTGTAGTGGTAGAGTACTTGTAAATGTTGACTGCGGTCATTTGTGTATTTTTCTATTGGTCACGTGTTAATGTACTTGTGTTGATTTGTGTGAGAAGTCCTAAGTTTTTAGGCAGTAAATGTTGCTACGGCAATTTGATTCCAATTTCACTCGGAAATTTTGTGTTTGTTTATAGTAGATTTAGGAAGTGTCGGTTTAATTTTAAGTAGTGTAGTTGTGTTCCCCCGTGTCGGTCTAGCTCTAAGAAATGTGGATTCGTTGTCTGAAGGGTCATTCTGGATGATAACGAATCACGCATTCAAAGTACACATCGTGATGCATGTAGAACGGCATACGCACTTATATGGTCACTTTTGTATTTTTATTTTAAGGACACTTGGTCCAGGTAATTAATCTCTCCAGAGATATCGCCTAGTTTTGGCATTTTTATTAAATGGGAGTCAGTTGGGAGTTTTTGTTGTTAATTGTTTATTTGTAAATATGGTGATTTGTTATTAAATTCAGTTGTTTTAACCCTGGCTTCACTCTTTCCTGCATGTTATTTTGTTATATGTTACCCTGCAAGTTAATGAAGCGCCCTGACAGCAACTTACGAATATGAACCGTTACACCCCCCGAAACTGAGTCTCATATGCTTCTTTGCAAGGGTTCATAAAACAAAAATGGCTGCCCAAGTGGGGTTGTTGTTGTTGTTGCTTCGCTGATCTCATATTTATTTCGTTGAGAAATGATGCCAGGTCAAGCGGACATGTAAATTCAGTAAATTGAGGCGATGTTGTACCGCCATGTGCATTAGTAAAATCACTGAGTTCCTAAAGTTAGAGATATTGAACAAGGTTAGAATTTGATTTTGTATTTGTTATAAACTTGTTCTGGCGCCCACATTAAAATTAGAAATTTGCATTATTAACGAACTCAGTCAAAGCAGGAAGATGTTGCCTTATATTTGACATTTAATTGACTTCGGTTAATTGGTGTTTCGTAAATTCTGTTGGTTAGGAATTTAAAAGCAGATCACTAGGGGTTATTTTATTGTTTGGGAATAAGTGTCATTGTATTCAGTAAATTTTGTTACTGAAATTTTCATTAAATTAGAGCCAGTAATATTTAAATGTGTGACATGTATGTGTGTATAGGGCTGAAACCTTGGCCCATAACCCTGTTTTTCTCTGAATATATTTTTGTGTGTGATATGGCGAGTGTTGATGAGATTAAGGCATTGTTAGAACAGATGTCGATCCAAATGTTCGCGAAAAGTGAAAAACAATTAGAACAGATGTCCGCGAAAACGGAAGAACAATTAGAACAGATGTCCGCGAAAACGGAAGAACAATTAGTGCAGATGTCCGTAAAGACGGAAGAACAATTAAAAGAACAATTAGAAGCTCAGCGGGAGCATACTGATAAACAATTAAAGAACTGTGAAAAACAATTACTTGATATGAGCGGTAACATTTCGGTCCAGTTAGAAGTCCAGAAATTAGACACGGACAAACAATTAAATGAACTCAATCACAAATTGTCGGAACAGGCGGTAACACAAACGGCACAAACCGAACAATTAGGAAAAATCACTAATGACATTAATCAGAGCGTTAAAAAAGTAGAGAAACTGGCAGGCGAGGTTGCGGAAAACAACATCAAACAGTTAGGCGAAATTAAGAAATTGGAGGCGAAATTTGATAACAAATTAGTACAATTTGACGAGATGGTGGCAGATAAACTCAAGCAGATAGAGCCAGCATGTGTCAGTAACACCACGGGAGTGAAGAAAACCCAAGAGAAACTACAACAGCAAATTAATTCGGTAGACAACAACGTGCTGGAATTAATAAAGGAAATAGATAAAGTCGAGGTTAAGGCTGAAACCGAGCGGATACACTTGCGGGAGAAATTAGAGGAGCAATTAGGCAAAACACAAGAGATCATAAGAAAAGAGATGGAAGGCCAGCTAATAAACACACAAGAGGTCATAAGACAAGAAGTAGGAGAGCAGCTCGTCAAGACTCAGGATAATTTGGAAGGACGGCTAATAAAAACAGAAGAGGTCATCAGAGAAGAAGTCGGGGGACAGCTAATAAAAACACAAGAGGTTATAAGAGAAGAGGTGGGGGAACAACTAGTAAAAACGCAAGAACAGATACGTGAAGAGCTAGAGAAAAATCAGGAAAGGAACGAGGAGAAAATAAATAGCTTGAAAAGTAGGATCCGGCGAGATTGGGACCAGCAGGCTCATGCGAATAAGGAAGACCGCTTGACAATTTTAAAACGCCTGGGGGAACACAGTTCAAGAATGCAGGAATTGGAGGAAAATATAAAGTCGAAATTACAGGAACACTCAGAATTAATCATAAAAAACGAGATTAGATCGTTAGAGAATGCGACATTATTTTCAACTGAAAATATACCGGAGAAGCAAACAAGTATTGGAAGTCCTGCAGGTTTAAATTTGGCTGAGGACACGAGTCGGGGTCAAAGTCCCAGACTAACTACTAATGCATTCCAGCAGTACAGGGGGGAGACTTCAACACCGCAACCGAACTTGGCACCAGCCCAAGTCATCCAAGTCATTCGGGGTAATGATTTTAAGCCCGATAAGTTTAGGGAACATTCAGGAACCACTCCCAAAGCATTTCTACGGCAATTAACTGATTACTTTAATGACCAGCACATCGGCCCTGAGAAACAATTAAGACTGGTGGAGAAATTTTTAGAAGGACCTAGCCTGACCTGGTTTTTAAGTTTCAAGTACACGTTCACAGACATGGCTCAATTCCGCGAGGCATTTTTGAAGAAGTTTTGGAGTCCTTCGTTACAACAGGGATTGAGAATGGACCTGTATACGCGCAAATATCATAGTACACATCCAACCCGTTTTTCAGAATTCTTCAGTCAGCAATTGGTGAAATTCAGAGACTTTGACGACCCGCCTAGCGAGCCAAATATGGTTCTAACCATCGGGAAACAACTCCCAATGCACATCCAACAATTATTAGTCGCAGGAAACATTCAGACCGCAGTCCAAGCCGAAGAATTACTCAGACACTTAGACGAGACGAGTATGGTAAGCCCACAGACAGGAAGAAGGAATTTGGAATGTGTCAATACGGCAGAGGTAGTTCAGGGACTCCAAAATAACCACAGCCAGGGGAACCAAACTAAGACACAGTCCACAGGGACACAACTCACGCCAAGAAGACAAGATTTTGACGGCCGAAACCAGTTCCATAACAACAATCAAAATTATCAGAATAACCGCGGGAGATACAATCAGAATAACCAAAATCAAAATAATCAGTGGACGTACCAGCGGGAGTACACAAATTGGAGGGGAAACCAGAGACAAAGTAGACCTTACCAAAGAAATGGAGATGGTAGATGGAATAACGGCAGGGACTATCGCCAAGAAAATAGAGGAGATTATAGGAACAATTGGGACGAGCGATACATTGAATCCCGTAAATACTTGGATCAATTAAGTAGTGAAGAAGCGGAGAAGGAGAAGTGGGGGCGTGCCATGGCGAACAGACAGAGCCCAGACAACCATCAAGGAGAGGGGGCAACAGGAGCGACAGAATGATAACCGGCGAAACACAACTAATGGGGCCCGGGATAAAAAAAACCAAATGAACTGAAAGGAGACAGGCTAAAAATGGAGATCGCCAGGGAGCAAGAAGAGATGATAGTGGCCAATATAGAAGAGTGGGTAGCATTCCCGGACGACTGCCTGGAGGAAGTGGTGAAGAACCGTGAAAATGTTATCAGACAGCTACCAATTATTTACGCGCATGTTGGAGGCATGAGGGTGAGATGTTTGATTGATACAGGTAGCCAGGTGAGCTTAGTCACTGAAATTTTGATAAAGGAAATAGCAAGAAAACAGACTGTTCCTATTATGCCGGTACCGCTAATGAAAGTCAGAGGTGTCATTCCTGACAAAACTATGAATTGTAAACAGCAAGCATTTCTAGATCTGGAAATATTGAACCATACTTTTTCACAAACATTCATTGTTATTCCAAAGATGAACTACAATATAATTTTAGGAGCCAATTTCATTTGCGATTTTCAAGCTGTGATTGATTTACATAACAACACTGTAAACTTCAAACAAGTAGAAGGATTGGATCATGTGGGTTTAAATATGGAAGAGAATCCGTTGGAGAGAGAGAGGCCAATACTTGGGTTGTTGAGGAATGCACTAATGAGGCCGGAGATAAGATCTTGATGGGAGAGCAAGTCAGCCAGACAGCAGTGCTAGAAATTGACAGCCGAGATATTTCGCAGGAACTTTGGGTGCATTTGGCGGAAGAAGAAATTAGCGGAACCAAATTCGAAATTCTACTTCAGGAGCGACTTAAGGAAGCCATCGTAGGGGAAGCTGATAGAAGAAAACTGGAGGAAATTTTAAGATTACACAAAGGAGCTTTTGACACCGTACCTGGGAAAGTTTTAAATTTTCAATATGCGATGCAGGTAATAGATTGGACCCCATTTAAAAGTAAATTGTACCCGATCCCAGAGAAGCACTTTTCTCAGGTGAAGGACATTATTACTAACTTATTAGATTCTGGCATGATAAGGAAAGCGGCAACCCCTTACCTGAACGCAATATTGGCTGTGACCAAGCCAAACGGATCAATTAGGCTATGCCTAGACGCGCGGGTTTTGAACAGCAAACTGCTAGTTGAGCACGACCAAGCACCTAGGATCAAAGATGTTTTGAAAGGCTTCCGTGGGAAGAAGATATACTCAAGTGTTGATTTGACGAATAGTTTCCACCATCTTGAACTTGAAGAAAAATCCCAACTGTTGACGGGATTTTTATTCGATAATCAAAGTTATATCTGGTGTCGAATGCCCTTTGGCGTGAAAACTGTGGGATGTGCACTCATTAGAGCACTCGATAGAAATCTGACTGAGGAGGTCAAGAACTTCACCACGAGATATGTTGACGACATATTAATCGCTTCTGAGACAATGGAAGAACACTTGATAAATTTAAATAAACTGCTGGACAACTTGAGAACCATGAACTTCAAGATCAACCTAAAAAAGTCACATTTTTGCCAGAGCGAGATTTTATATTTGGGGCATATAATTGATGTCGAGGGCGTGCGGCCTAATCCAGCCAAGATTGATGCTATTAAGAAATTTCCCACACCTACCAAAGTCAAACATGTTAGAGCATTTTTGGGAGTGACAGGTTTCTTCAAAGAAAATTGCCCTGGTTACACAGAAACAGTATCGCCTATGCAGGAGATGTTGAAGAAGGCAAATCGATGGTCGTGGAACGAGGAGTGCGACAGGTCTTTTCAAGCAACGAAGAATTTATTGGAAAACTGTGTGAAACTTGGATATCCGGATTTTGAGAAGCAATTTATCATTCAAGCAGATGCTTCGTTAATTGGGATTGGTGCTATGCTGTACCAAGAGGACGCTGAAGAACCCAAGAAGAAATCCTATTTGGCATTTACGAGTCGTAAATTACGGAAACATGAGAGGAACTACACAGTTACGGAACTTGAGCTACTAGCAATTCTATATTCTCTTCAACAGTGGCGTAAGATGATCTATGGTTATTCCATCATCGTTAGAACCGACCACCATGCACTGACATTTTTATTCAAGACAACAATAGCAAGTGAGAGAGTTACACGCTGGTCCATCTACATACAGCAGTTTGACATCACAATAGAGCATTGTCTGGGAAAATGAACGTCATACCAGATGCCTTGAGTAGAAATCCTGAGGACGGAAACGAAGTAACAGCGGAAGTTCACAATATTGCCTTGACACCTAAGGCTCGTGAGTTTTTGGCGAGATTGAAGGATATTCGGAAGGAGCAAGAAGCAGACCCATGGATGATGATGATGATAAAATTCTATAGGAAGGAGTTACAACCAAATTCACCGGAGTACCGAGAAGCCAGTGCTAAACAAGCGAGATTTCACTACTTAAATAACTTGTTACATAAGTACGTGGATGAGCATCATACTAAACTGCGGATCTTAGTTCCAGCATCATTACAGAGGGGATTAACTTGGCATGTGCACGAGAGCCTAGCACATATCGGCACGGATAAGACTGAAGCTACGATAGGGGAGACCTTTACTTGGCCCAAGATAAGATTCACCATTGTTGAAGTAATTAGAACGTGTGACGCTTGTCAGCGCACAAAGCCGAACAACTTTATCCTGAAACAACCTCCAAGACCACTATTACCGCAGAAACCATGCGAGATGCTCGCGATTGATTGCTTTGGTCCTTTAGTAAAAGGAAAGCGTGGATGCCGACACCTTCTTGTGTGTGTCGACGTGTTTTCTAAGATGGTCGTGCTATGTCCTATTCAGAAGACGACATCAAGACAAGTCCTCAGTCGAATTAAGAACAAAGTCATTCCGATGCTTGGGAAGCCGGAATCCATTCTATCAGATCACGGTACCTATTTCACAAGCAATGTTTTTAGGCAAGGTTTGGAGAGCCTAGGAATAAAACACGTATTTTCAAGTATTCGTCATCCTTGTGGAAATCCGAGCGAGAGAACAATTCGCTGTGTTGCAAAGTACTACAGAGTAATGATTCCTAACGAACACAATAAATGGGTAGACAAAGTAGGGGAAATTGAGATGTGCATGAACACTACTAAGCACGAGTCGACGGGTCAAGTCCCACTGATTGTACACCACAACAGATTGCCGGAAAGAACTTGGGACAAGATCATTCCTTGCCCAAGGGATCCATTATTAGCGCATGATTTGCGAATCCAGCGAACGAGAGAGCACATGAGGAACCAAGCGGACCGAAGGCTAAGACGGAACCGAGGAAAGAAGTTTCACCGAGAGTTACAAGAACAAGAATTAGTGCTGGTTCGTAGACCACCGATCTCCGACCCTAAGAACAAAGTCTTCGCCAAGTTCTGTCCGAAGTTCATTGGCCCGTTCCGGGTATTTAAGAATCTGGGTAACAATGCCTATAGACTGGAAGAAGTGAGCACTGGTGCAAAATCTGTTTTTAATAGCGCCAATTTGAAACCGTACTACAGAAGGGAACCATTTGATGATTAGGAAAGATGATATGTGCAGAATCTGTATTGCAAAAATTTTATTTTGAGAGCCAACACTCAAATCCACGGGGAGCGCCTGAGTACGCACTTTGTTTGTAAACAACGAGCAGCTGAGACGACGGGAGTGGCAACTACTTGAGGAGAAGGGGGAGACCTAGTGAAAATATGAATGACATTCCAGCGAGAAGGGAGCACACTAATTGAGTCAGAGGGGCATACACTCGAGCAGCTGAGTGAGATTTAAAGAGATGTGTTGTTACTACAGTGGATTTTGTTTTTAAAATCCAAACCAATAAATTGTTTCGAATTTCAAAACCTTGCTGAGGATAAATGAACCCTTATTGATCTTCGATAAATAAGTATTCATATTTATTATTATTATTACTACGGCCCAGGCAGCACTTAAGGAAGTCGACTTGGATATTAGGGAGGCCAGCATTTCGTAATGATTGCAACAGGAGGTGAGCTGGAAGCTATTCTTGGGGAACGGCCAGAATTAGTCGAGTTCAAGGCCAAATTGTGCAACTACTGTACCAAAATTGGAGACATAAAGGAAGAATCACGAGGTACTCGCAACGAACATACGATTGAATCAGCCAATCGCAAGAGACCAAGCCATGACCACGAGGTGGACAGCGTCAGTAGTAAAAAGCCCGCAGAAGTGTGTATCTAAAGAACCGCCGAACGGATTAATCTCCGCTCGAGTGATTTGAGACGTTTGATTTATTTGGAGAAGAATGACACTAGTCCCATCTTTGTGAGACAATTACTCTGGAAGTTTTTATCCGACTCCGCCCCACTCCTCCGCCCCTGTCAGTTTCTAATAAATAGTTTGGCCTGACGCCACTCGAAGCCTTTTCTTTGTGGAGCCTTCAGAGGCTGACTTCACGCCAGTTTGTATCGTGATTTTTACGCTCTAAAATCAGTGATGTTAATTTATTTTGTGAGCTCCGATGAGCTAAAGTCACAGCGATTGCTGTATCGAACTTTAAAAGCTATAATACATTTTGTTCTAAAATCAGCTTTATTGTGTGAGCTAAATATTTCACGCCAGTGCGTGATAACTTGTAACATTCAGTTAAAGACGACGAGTTCAGCTTTAAGGGGGAAGTATTGTATCACCCTAATTAGCCTTCACCGGAGCCGAAGTCCATAGTGCAGGACGGAAATACCGAACGAGATAGCGACTGCTAGTGCAGCCAGGATTTTGAACTTGTTAACGAGCCAGTGGCGCGGACTCGAGATGTATATTTTATGTACAAATTGCAGTGTATTTTATATGTGTTTTTATGTTGCGTGTGTACGAGATATTTAGGGCCAGTCTTCGCTATTAATCGCATTAGGACAATTGTGGGTGAATTGAGTAGCCTGCAAGCGATTATAGATAGGCAAAATATTAACATTGAACTTTTCTGCCAAGGAGTCGATACCAAGATGATCAGCACGTGGTTTGAAGTTGGGATGAGCTTCAACAAATCAACGCAGACGACTACTATGGAGTGCTAATCGTCCATAGGGGCGATGGGTTGAGGAGGATGTCCTTAGTTCTACAAGCAGAAGCGGTGATGTACTAAAATTGGATTATTTCAATTATGTAGTTAGATTTGGCCGGGGAACTTTGTAAATAGTCATGTTTTCTTTTCTTGTTGTTTAGAGTTTTTCTTGCACCGACACTATATGTTTAAATGTCCGTTGGCGCGTGGCCAAAGTGTTTGTTTGATATTTTGTTTTTCCTTGAGTCAGATGTAATGTGCGCGGCGTGCGTGCGTGATTTTTATCCTTGCAAATGCGGAACCCGTTACATTCGATAAATGGTGCTTTATTAACGTTAATATTTGAAATAGGAATGGGAGGAAATTATTGTAAGATATTTGCTGAACAGGTTATTATTCATATTAGGGTTGCCAAGCGCACCAACTTAAAAGTAATTTGTAGAACATCTTCGTTCTAATTTTGATAGATTTTTCTTGAGTCCTTTTCAGGTGACTAGTCACGGCATAGAACGGTGGCGCCAGCATGAGGATATTTATTTGTGTCTTTATTTCAGGGTCTGTCAAAACCCATACGTGTGATTGTGTGTGTTGATGTGTCTAGTGTGTGTTGATTCTACGTGAGGAGGGGGTAGTTGTCCTACCGCTCTCATATTTTTGCTGCTGTTGTGTTTTTAGATGGAAAGACAGAGTGCTCTTGGGAGACTGCTGATTCTTGTCCATATATTTTTCTGACACACATGTATTATTGTGCTTTGGGGCACACTTCTTCGAGATTCGACCCCATGCTCTGGGAGGTCGAGGTATTTGACACGTGGGTTGACAGACATGCAGAGTTCCACATACCGCCCGTTTTTCCTGTGACTTATTTTGATAGGCAGTCCTGTTTGTCCGACTGACCCCTGTAAGCTTTCATGTAGCAAACCTGTTCATTGTGATGGTTAATTTTTAAGCCATAATTAATTGGGGAGTTCGCCATGTGTGTAACGGCTTGTTGTACGTTGTATGGGTAAAATATTGTATTATTAACGTAAATGTTGGCTGTTTGCCTATTGCTTTGTTTATGACTCGATTCATGTAATGTTGTGTGTCACACCCGTGTGGTGTAGTGGTAGAGTACTTGTAAATTTTGACAGCGGTCATTTGTGTATTTTTCTATTGGTCACGTGTTAATGTACTTGTGTTGATGTGTGCGAGAAGTCCTAAGTTTTTAGGCAGTAAATGTTGCTACGGCAATTTGATTCCAATTTCACTCGGAAATTTTGTGTTTGTTTATAGTAGATTTAGGAAGTGTCGGTTTAATTTTAAGTAGTGTAGTTGTGTTCCCCCGTGTCGGTCTAGCTCTAAGAAATGTGGATTCGTTGTCTGAAGGGTCATTCTGGATGATAACGAATCACGCATTCAAAGTACACATCGTGATGCATGTAGAACGGCATACGCACTTATATGGTCACTTTTGTATTTTTATTTTAAGGACACTTGGTCCAGGTAATTAATCTCTCCAGAGATATCGCCTAGTTTTGGCATTTTTATTAAATGGGAGTCAGTTGGGAGTTTTTGTTGTTAATTGTTTATTTGTAAATATGGTGATTTGTTATTAAATTCAGTTGTTTTAACCCTGGCTTCACTCTTTCCTGCATGTTATTTTGTTATATGTTACCCTGCAAGTTAATGAAGCGCCCTGACAGCAACTTACGAATATGAACCGTTACACCCCCCGAAACTGAGTCTCATATGCTTCTTTGCAAGGGTTCAATATATTACAGCGGGGGTGCTTAAGTTATTTTAACCAAGGACCACATTGTAAATAGTTGAGGGACCTTGCGGGCAATGACACTCCGGAGGGAATGAGGGATATGGCATTTTCTTTTTAAATATAGAGCAATATGGTGATTATTTTTTTGCTGTCCTAGATTCGTTTTCTTAGTATTGTTGCCATTTTCTATATTTATTTGTTATGGATAAAAAATAAAACACTAAAATTAAATTTAAATATATTTAATAAATCCCTATAAAATAGAAGTACGATGATAGTCAATACACTCATACACCATGAATGACAAAGAGTGAGTATTTATGTTAACTTGGCACAATTAATAACCAAATTATGAAATAAAGTTCATGATTTTCAAAGTTTTGTTGACACGGCGCGGGCCGGACAAAATAGTCTCGCGTGCATTTACGGCCCGCGCGCCGTAGGTTGGATAGTCCTGTATTAAAGTATTAAAATTCATCTAAACTACGTACTAATTTTCTATTGAGTATGGGCCATATTGATCTAATTTTGTAAGCTATTGAAATATTACACGATGTTCTAGAAAATATTCATGAAGCTGATGATAATTCTTAAAAAGATGGTGTATTGGCTCTCACGGCCACTGAATTAAAACTCAGCAATTAGGTAGATTTCACTAGAAAGCTAACTATTGCAATGGGTCCCATGTTTCGACTTCCGGAAAATTTCGACATATCTTCGCGTTTCACATCCCCCAGACCCCAAAACCACCGTCAGTTCAAAAGTTTATATATAATTTATGTATATATATTGTTACGGCTGTGAGTTTGTGTCATCACTCGCCGCGTGAGTCACAACTGCCCCAGGGCTGGGCTGTGCCCTGCCTCCTGTATTGCGCGCGCCTTATGCAACAGGGCTACTAGGACAAAGGGATAGTCCAGAACATTCGTGACTGGACCAGCGCTGGAAACCTCGAGAAGCCGTGGACTCTGGATGGATCTAGAAGCATTTATTGAGTCACCGGCCGGCTATATAAGAGTGACCCGTGAATCAGTGTGTTGTGTTTTACGAGCTAGTGCGAGCGATTATCTTGTGCGACAGAAGTGTGGTGACGAAGTGCTGTGCGAGTTACGAAATCCTGTGACATTGTTTCTCCCAGCTTGTGAACAGCGTACATCAAGTGCTCGTAAGTAACTGTATTTGTTGTACCTGAGGAAGAGGGGCAGGTAGCTTCTGCCAAGGCCACCGGACTCATTAGGACGGATTAACTTCTGTGGTCTGTTGCAAGTGAAAGGGGCCAAGAGCGCATAAGGAAGAGACTTGAGGAAACTGGAGAAGGCTCCTAATTGCTTGTATTTGCTGATTAGTGTAATTTTCTGGCCACAATAAAGTTAATTATTTCTTTATGCAGTAATTGGTGTTGTGCTTTGTACCCCCACCGTAATCCAGTTAACAAAAGTGCCACTAGGGGGTGGCACGTAACAACTGGTGTCAGAAGCCGGATTACGAACTCGAGCACAACACCTGACGGTCCTGGTTTCAAAACCCGAGCAGGTCATTTTCTCTAATTTTCCTGTGAGTGCATGCCCTTTACAAGACAAACAACTAAAATGGAGGAGAAATTGGCAGCATTGCTAGAAAAGTTAACTGGCATGGAAGACGGCCAGAAGAAATTAGCCAAGGACCTGAAGGATGACCTGAAGAAGATGGAAGACGGCCAGAAGAAGATGGAAGACGGCCAGAAGAAGTTAGCAGAGGACCTAACCGCCAAATTTCTGGATGGCCAGAAAAATCTGGAAGAGTGTCTGCTGACGAAATTAGAGGAGAGCCAAAGGAAATTAGAACAGGGCCTACGTGAGGAAGTCGCAGCAGTGGAGGAGAAGTTCAACACCTTGCAAGTGGAAGTTGCCGAGCTGCGCCAACGCCCGCTGATGGGGGTGGAAGAGAAATTCAACGCTCTTCAAGAGGAAGTTGCCGAGCTGCGCCGACGCCCGCCCACAGGTACACCGGGGACATCAGGAACGGGACAGAGCAGAGTGACGCCCCCAACCTTCGACGGAAAGGTCCCGTGGAGCACCTACTTACGTCAGTTCGAGGCGGCCTGTTCCATAAATAACTGGAACAACACAGAAAAGGCTACAGCTCTCATTGTAGCGCTGAGAGGTGACGCCCTTAACGTTCTTCAGGCCATCCCGACTGGATCCCAGGACTACGCTTCCCTGATCGCCCATATGGCGTCCCGATATGGAGATAGCCATCTTCAGCAGGCCTATCAGATGCAGCTCCGGACCCGGGTACAGAAGAACGCGGAAACCCTGCAGGAGTTCGAGATGGACATCGCACGCCTCGTAAGGCTCGCCTACCCAACAGCGCCGGCCGACTTTCTGGAGCAGATAGCGACGCAGACTTTCACCGACGGGCTACGGGACTCGGACACTCAACAGGCGCTGCGTCTCGCGCGCAATAAGATCCTGGCAGATGCGCTGAGCCACGCACTTGAGTTCGAGACGGCAAAACAGGCATCCAGAATGCACGCGCGGGTGCGTCAAGTGGACGTCGACGAACTAGTAAAAGCCAACGAGACCAAGCCCCTGGCCGACGAGTTGATGGAGGCGCTAAGCCGTTTCTTCAAGAATCGCAGTACCACCAACAAAAACGTAGCCGAAGGACATCCGGAGAGGCGGCCCGGAAGAGGACTACCGACCTGCTGGACCTGCCGTAAGAGAGGCCACCTGAGCAAGGACTGCGGTGATCGCCGTCGCCAAGGGTTTCCGTCGGGACAGTCAGTCGTAGGGAAACCGCGCGGCCCAGGAAAGCAAGTATCAGCCAGCTTAGGGGGGCAAAGGTTGGCTTGTGACAGTCGTCAAGCCCCGGCAGTCCAAGTTCGTGTGACGCAGTTACGGAGGGATAATAGCAGCCTGATGGTCGACGGAGTCGTCAACGGAGAGAGCTGGCCCATGCTAATCGACACGGGAGCATCGAGGACCATCGTCAGTCCCACCGTGATCCCGAAGTGGAGAGTGCAACCCACACAAAGGAACCTCCAGCTAATAACCGCGACCGGAGAGACCGCACCGGTACATGGCGAAGCATCACTGGAGTTCGTCATTGGTCGACGGGCGATAAAGCATCCAGTGCTTGTGGCTGACGTGTCAAATGAAGTGATCATCGGACTGGACATCCTGGACCAGAACATCATCATCTTGGATCTGAGTACCAACACTCTGCACTTCGGAGGTGAGGAACTTGCTTTGCAACCGGCGCACGAGTCCATCACCGCACGGCGAGTAAGGCTGAGAGAAGACGTCATCGTTCCTGCCAGGACGGAGGTCAGCGCTGCCGTAATTGTCGACGGAGCTGCTGAGGGAGTGGCGGCTGTCATCGAGCCAAAATATGAGGACATCCAGACAAAAGGATTGCTAGTTGCCAAGACTCTCATCAACACGACGTCTCGGCCGTACGTCCGCATGTCCAACCTGAACGAACACGACATTACGGTTCATCGGGACACCAACCTAGGAGTCTGCGAGCCCGTTACCTGGATTGCCCGCATCACAGATACGACAGACGGACACCTGCAGACGGACAACCGAAGAAGACGCACACTGCCAGAAGAACTACAGAAGCTGTACCAAGGATCCCAGGACCATTTAGACGAGGAACAATCACGCCAACTTCAGGACCTGCTACGCGAATTCCAGGACGTCTTCTCCGTAGGGAGCAAAGACTTCGGCAGGACAAGCTTGGTTCAGCACAGAATCGACGTTGGGGACAACGCACCGATTAGGGCCCCATTCCGACGTGTCCCGCTCGCCAAGCAAGCCGAAGTCGACCGGATGGTAGAAGAGATGAAGGAGCAAGGGGTGATCGAGCCATCACATAGTCCTTGGAGTTCTCCGGTCGTGCTAGTGAAGAAGAAGGACGGTTCCACCAGGTTCTGCGTGGATTACAGGCGGGTGAATGACGTCACGAAGAAGGACAGCTACCCTCTACCCCGGATCGACGATACCCTGGACACCATATCAGGGTAGAGATGGTTCTCCACCTTGGATTTGAAGAGTGGCTACTGGCAGGTGGAGGTCCACCCTAAGGACCGCGAGAAAACGGCGTTCTCTGTGGACAGCGGGCTCTGGCAGTTCACCGTCATGCCATTCGGTCTGTGCAACGCCCCTGCGACCTTCGAAAGGCTAATGGAGTCCATTCTGAGGGGACTACACTGGAAGACCTGCCTGGTCTACCTAGACGACGTCATCGTTCTGGGGAGAAGCTTCGAGGAGCACTACAGCAATCTGAAGGAGATATTGTTGAAGCTACGGGCTGCCCAGCTGAAGTTGAGTCCCAAGAAGTCTCAGCTCTTCCAGAAGCGGGTCCAGTACCTTGGGCACATCGTCTCCGAGGAAGGGGTGCGCACCGACCCAGAGAAGACCGCAGCTGTGAGGGAGTGGCCAGTTCCAAAGGACAAGTCCCAACTACGAAGCTTCCTGGGAGTCTGCACTTATTACCGTCGCTTCGTGAGAGGATTCGCCGACATCGCCAAACCTTTACATCGACTGACTGAGAAGGACCAACTCTTCACGTGGACAGCAGAATGCCACAGTGCCTTCGAACAACTCAAGCAGGCTCTGTGCACCGCACCTATTCTGGCCTACCCCAGACCTGGAACAAGGTTCATCGTCGATACCGATGCCAGTGACTTTGGCATAGGGGGAATCCTGTCGCAAGTAGTGGACCGCGAGGAGAGAGTAGTGGCCTACTTCAGCAAGGCCTTGTCAAAGCCAGAAAGGAACTACTACGTCACCGGGAAGGAGCTGCTCGCTATCGTGAAGACCATTGAACACTTTCACAAGTACCTGTACGGGCAAGAATTTCTCATCAGGACCGACCATGCATCCCTGCGGTGGCTCCTGAACTTCAAGCAGCCCGAGGGTCAACTCGCGCGGTGGTTAGAGAGGCTTCAACAATACAACTTCGAGATCCAGCACAGGAAAGGCCAACTGCATTCTAACGCCGACGCCCTGTCACGAAGACCGTGCCCCGAAGACTGCACCTTCTGTACCAGAAGGGAGGAGAACACCGGGATACAGTGCCGAAGGACTACCGTGGAACTTCAAGGGAGATGGAGCCGCGAATCTTTCACGCGGGCGCAAGGGGAAGATGATGACCTGGGACTGATAGCCGAATGGAAGAGGGCCTGTGTCCCCAGACCCGGGTGGAACATTGTGAGTGATTGCAGCCCAAAGTTTAAGTCCTACTGGGCACAGTGGGACTCGCTGATTGTAAGGGATGGCCTCATCTGCCGTACCTGGGAGAGCACTGACGGGAAGACATCTCGGGAACAAGTCGTCGTTCCAAAGGCTATGACGGAGGAAGTCCTGAAGGAAGTTCATGGAGGATCATCTGGTGGACACCTAGGGATAAAGAAGACCCTGGAGAAGCTGAGAGAGCGGTTCTACTGGATCGGATGCCGAACAGACGTGGAGAACCACTGCGCGAGGTGCCACGATTGCGCAGCCAGCAAGGGCCCAGAAAGAAGACGACGGGGTCCACTGAAGACCTACAACGTGGGCGGCCCCATGGAGAGAGTGGCCATCGATGTTGCTGGGCCATTCCCGTTAAGCGAGGCAGGGAACCGCTACATATTAGTCGTCAGCGACTACTTCACCAAATGGCCGGAGGCGTATGCGCTCCTTAACCAAGAAGCCGCGCCGATCGCAGAGACCCTGGTGAAGGAATTCGTCAGCCGGTACGGAGTACCCCTGGAGCTGCACTCCGACCAAGGGAGGAACTTCGAGTCGCAGGTGTTCCAGAACCTATGCCAGCTGCTGGGGATCCGGAAGACAAGGACAACGCCGCTACACCCTCAGTCCGACGGGATGGTAGAGCGATTCAATCGCACCGTCGAGAACCATCTCCGAATAGTCGTCAGCGAGCACCTGAGGGATTGGGACAAGCATCTTCCACTATTTCTCCTGGCCTACCGCGCCGCCGTGCATGAAGCCACCGGGTGCACACCAGCCCGGGCCATGTTTGGGAGGGAGCTCCGTCTACCTGTCGATCTTGCCTTCGGCCGACCTGGGAATGATCCGATCCCGGTAAGCCAGTATTGTCAAGAACTGGTCGACCAACTGGAGGACGTGCACGCGTTCGCGAGGAGGAAACTGCGGATCGAGACCGACCGAATGAAGACCCGATACGACCAGCAGACGGATGCCGGAGGATTCCACGAGAACGACCTGGTCTGGCTCTTCAACCCATTACGGAAGAAAGGCCTGTCACCCAAACTGCAGAAGTCCTGGGAGGGCCCGTACCGAGTCGTGAAACGAATCAACGATGTCGTCTACAGGATCCAGCGGAGCCCGAGGGCGAAGATGAAGATCGTGCATCGAGATCGCCTGGCAGCCTACGGAGGGATACAGACGGACCAATGATTGATCGGGACGATCAGCCTTTTTAGGAAGGGGGTGGTGTTACGGCTGTGAGTTTGTGTCATCACTCGCCGCGTGAGTCACAACTGCCCCAGGGCTGGGCTGTGCCCTGCCTCCTGTATTGCGCGCGCCTTATGCAACAGGGCTACTAGGACAAAGGGATAGTCCAGAACATTCGTGACTGGACCAGCGCTGGAAACCTCGAGAAGCCGTGGACTCTGGATGGATCTAGAAGCGTTTATTGAGTCACCGGCCGGCTATATAAGAGTGACCCGTGAATCAGTGTGTTGTGTTTTACGAGCTAGTGCGAGCGATTATCTTGTGCGACAGAAGTGTGGTGACGAAGTGCTGTGCGAGTTACGAAATCCTGTGACATTGTTTCTCCCAGCTTGTGAACAGCGTACATCAAGTGCTCGTAAGTAACTGTATTTGTTGTACCTGAGGAAGAGGGGCAGGTAGCTTCTGCCAAGGCCACCGGACTCATTAGGACGGATTAACTTCTGTGGTCTGTTGCAAGTGAAAGGGGCCAAGAGCGCATAAGGAAGAGACTTGAGGAAACTGGAGAAGGCTCCTAATTGCTTGTATTTGCTGATTAGTGTAATTTTCTGGCCACAATAAAGTTAATTATTTCTTTAAGCAGTAATTGGTGTTGTGCTTTGTACCCCCACCGTAATCCAGTTAACAAAAGTGCCACTAGGGGGTGGCACGTAACAATATATATATGTATATATATATGTATATCAGTTTCTTGTGGACACGATAACTGCCGTAATTTTGCACCAATTACTTCGAATTTTTTACCGAAGATGTATACCTATAAAATCTCGGTCGAGTTCGTTACTGGGCTAAATCGGTCGAAGGGGGTGAAAATGGGGGGCTTTTTTTCGAAAAAGTGAAATTTCGCTATAACTCTCTTAATACGTGCAATATCGAATCCGTTCAACATTCATACTATGTGTCGGATAAAGCCCAAAAATGTATGTTTGAAGAGTTTTTTTTATAGCACCAACCATTCACCAAAGGGGTGGGAAAAAGTGGGTTTTTCGGGAAACATTAATCATATCTCTCTTAATAGGCACAATATCAAAACCGTACAAAATGGACAATATTCCCATAATAATTACCTAAAACTTTTGTCTGAAAGAATTTTTGATATGACCCACCATTACGCCAAGGGACGAGAAAAATGATTTCGGAATTATAAGAAAATGCCAAGAGCTATCAGTGGTTGCCATGGCAACACTACTAAATTGATGAGGCATGGACCATCAGACGTTGCCATGACAACGCACTTGCACGAGATCAGATTCATTATTTCCATCTGATTAAGTGGTTGGTTGGTTGGTTCTTAAGTTTAGGGGCTGCGACAACGCGGTCATGTAGCCCCGTGTACTTTGGGTGTGTGTAGAATCTGTCTGATAACCGGTGTTAATCGTGATGACTGTATTAGTGTGTGTTATCTGTTTGTTAATTTAAGTACTGCAACTAACAATTTTTCAGATAGTTCCTACTTTTGCCGCCAAGCGCCACTGTCAACGACTACGAGGCCAAGTTCAGAACTGAGCTACTAGACGCCGCCGCAGTCGGCTCTGGGCAACGAACATAGAAACCTAAGAGCGTTGTATACATTCTTAACCTATCCAATTTAGCTTCACACAGGTGCAATTAGTGGAAGGATCTTTAACATGCCATAAATCTATGACATGGGACCGCCGGCTTTACTTCCCCTCCGAAGGAAGGCATACTGAGGGATATTTAACGCTCTTAAAAAATCCGACGGCTTCGGCCGGGTTTGAACCCGGTATCTTGGGCATAGAAGCTCAGCATGTTACCGACTACGCCACCAAAGCCGCCTGATAAAGTGGGAAGCGGCTTCGGTGACGTAACTGGTAGCATGCTGAATGTCTATGCCCAATGTCGCGGTTTCAAAGCCGGCCGAAGTCGTCGGATTTTCTAAGAGCACTAGAATCCCTCAGTATGCTTTCCTTTGGAGGGGAAGTTCCAACGTTCGTTGCGAGTTGATGGTTGGGGTGGCATCTAGTAGCCAAGTTCACAGCTAGGTGTCGTTGACGGTTGTACCTGGTAGCAACATTAGGAACTACTGCTTGAAATTGACCGTCTGCAGTACTTACATGAATTAAGACTAATACAGCCATTACAATTCACACCGTGTATCAGACAGATTCTACACTCACCCAAAGTACACGGGGTTAGATGACCGCGTTGTCGCAGCCCCTAAACTGAGGAACCAACCAGAGGTAGATTTCGTTAGAAAGCTAACTATTGCAATGGGTACCATGTTTCGACTTCCGGAAAATTTCGACATATCTTCGCGTTTCACATCCCCAGGCCCCAAAACCACCGTCAGTTCAAAAGTTATATATAATTTATGTATGTATATGTATATCAGTTTATTGTGGACACGATAACTGCCGTAATTTTGTACCAATCACTTTGAATTTTTTACCGAATACGTATACCTATAAAATCTCGGTCGAGTTCGTTACTGGGCTAAATCAGTCGTTGGGGGGTGAAAATGGGGGGCTTTTTTTTTCGAAAAAGTGAAATATTGCTATAACTCTCTTAATATGTGAAATATCGAATCCGTTCAACATTCATACTATGTGTCGGATAAAGCCCAAAAATGTATGTTTGAAGAGTTTTTTTTATAGCACCAACCATTGACCAAAGGGGTGGGAAAAAGTGGGTTTTTCGGGAAACATTAATCATATCTCTCTTAATAGGCACAATATCAAAACCGTACAAAATGGACAATATTCCCATAATAATTACCTAAAACTTTTGTCTGAAAGAATTTTTGATATAACCCACCATTATGCCAAGGGATGAGAAAAATAATTTCGGAATTATAAGAAAATGCCAAGACCTATCAGTGGTTGCCATGGCAACACTACTAAATTGATGAGGGATGAGCCATCAGACGTTGCCAAGATAACGCACTTGCACGAGATCATATTCAGATTTCCATCTAAGTGTGAAGCGGCTTCGGTGACGTAACTGGTAGCATGCTGAATGTTTATGCCCAAGGTCGCGAGTTCAAAGCCGGCCGAAGTCGTCGGATTTTCTAAGAGCGCCAAAAATCCCTCAGTATGCTTTCCTTTGGAGGGGAAGTTCCAACGTTCGTTGCGAGTTGCTGGTTGCGGTGGCATCTAGTAGCCAAGTTCACAGCTAGGTGTCGTTGACGGTAGTACCTGGTAGCAACATTAGTAACTACTGCTTGAAATTGACCGTCTGCAGTCCTTACCTGAATTACAGACTAATACAGCCATCCCAAAGTACACGGGGTTACATGACCGCGTTGTCGCAGCCCCTAAACTGAGGAACCAACCAAAATCTCTGCGGTAGATATAATTTTGCGACCCCGAGGGATTCCTGAGCTGGGTCCGTTTTCCCCTTTTGTCCCTTACCTTTGGGGCGGACCCTCTCCTCTTTCACTTTCCTATATGCCTGTCATGGCTCTCCTTCCTTCCAAGTCCCTCAATCCGCCTTCTCCGAGGGTTGAGGGCATTTCTTTTCCTTCTGTCCTTTTATTTGCCTTATTCTCCTTTAGTTTTCCATTTCTTCTTCTAGTCTGTAGGTTAGTAGTTAGTTTTAGTTTTAAGTTCGCTTTTCATTTTCATCTTCACGATCACCCAAACCATCAGGGGCCGATAACCTAGATGTTAGGCCCCTTAAAACAACAATTATCATCATCATCATCATTATCATCTTCACGATCACCCAATCCATCAGGGGCCGATAACCTAGATGTTAGGCCCCTTAAAACAACAATCATCATCATCATCATCATATAATTTTGCGTGAAGAAGTAACAGACCGTTACATAGTTGCACATCAGTGTCGAAACCTAGCATAAGGACAGTGTGACCACAAGTATAAAAATGGACCCCAAATGACAAGAAGGTTACCGTTCCCATAAGACAATAAAATGTTTAAAATAAGCATAAAATGACGAAAAACAAAGTTAATTAAGCTCCAATTATAAAATACCTTCTCGCATTAAATGAGGTCTGATCCTTCTACGAAAATCTGCATATTCTGCCTATTTTCGCCTATCCCCAAGTTTGTCCGGTGAAATCTACCTCTGCCTTCCGGCGTGCCGAGAGGACTTTTTTTTTCTTGGTTCAGGCGTGTCTTGAGTGGGGTTTCGCCTAGGAAGAGCAACACCGGGCACGGACACCAAGAGCCCGCTGATGAGCCAGCTTGGTGTTCCTAGGCGAAACCCCACACAAGTTACGGCATAAACCTACAATAATTGCTGAGTATTTATAATAATTCTTGTTTGAAGGGACCTAACATCTAGGTTATAGGCCCCTAATGAAATGAGATGTTATGAAATGAAAGCATAAACATAACAAGTAGTTCCGTGAAGAATTATACAGCCTATTTTCATATATCATACTTATGTTAATTGCCTCTATCAACATACAAAATTTCAGTTTGATTGCTGTAATAGATTCGTAGATATTGAGAACCGACTAAATATTGCGGATGGTCGCCATGTTGGATTTTTATATATGTAGGTCTTAGAGTTATGTCCTGTTACATGAAGATCATTGTGTACGTGTAGTATTCAAACTTCAATCGTATGATTAGGACACAAGAAGTAAAAACGAGATTTTAAAATTTCGCACAGTTGCCATCTTGTGGTTATGGAAACAATTGAAACAAATGGGATACCAGTGGATTAACATTTGTATAAGGATTTACTGTACCAAGTGTCACTGCACTCGGATGGTTAAATTGGGAGAAACGACCATGGAATATTTTTTTATACTTCGCGTCACCGCCATGTTGGATTTGTAATCACCAGGTTATTGAAAGTCCTATAGGTGAACTTATGTTCGTAGCCCCTATGAACATTAAAAATTCAGGTTGATTCTTGTTATAGATTCGTAGCTATTGAGATCCATCTAAATATTCCGAATGGTCGCCATGTTGAATTGTTATATGTATAGGCCATAGAGTCATGTACCATTAAAGGAAAATTATTGCGTAGGTTCATTATTCAAAGTTTCACTTCGATCGCATGATTACGACACAAGAAATAAAAATTTAATTTTTAAATTCGCACAGACGCCATCATGAGATCATGTAAACAATTGAACTAAATTAGATACCAGTTTATTACAATGTGTATAAACACTTCCTGTACCAAGTTACATTGCGTTTGGGTCATTAAATCGCGAGAAAGGTCTATTTAAAATTTTCAAATTCGCTAGGACGCCATATTCGTTTTGTAGTTAACCGGTTTTTGAAAGTCTTATAGATGAACTTCCAGTAGTGCCCTTTATCTCCGTACAAAATGTCAGGGTGATACCGCTAATAGTTCCGGAGATATAGAATGGCAGTGAAATATTTCTCACAGCCGCCATCTTGAGGTTATATAAACAATTGAACGAAGTTGGATGTCGGTGCATTACAATGTGTATAAACATATACTGTACCAAGTTTTATTGCGTTTGGTTGGTTAAATCGCGAGAAACATCTATTTAAATGTCGGAACTTCGCTTGGCCGCCATGTTGGTTTTGTAGTTACCAGGTTTTCAAAAGTCACATAGGTGAACTTCTAGTAGTTCCCAATATCACCGTAAAATATTCCAGGGTGATATTGCTAATAGTTTCGGAGATATTGAATGCTGGTGAAATATTTCGCACAGCAGCCATGTTGGATTGGTGAGACGTAACTAAATTTGAAGGACGCGGTCGGAGTCGTCCGGAATAGTGCTATGAACTTACCGAGTTTCATTGAAATAGCTCCATCCGTTTAGAAGTTATTATGGGGGCACACAAAAGTCCATCACACACACCATCACACACATACGCACACACAGACACACGGACAAAAGGTGTTCTCATAATCCTATTTTTAGCCTACTTTCGATTTTTGCAAAAAATGAAAGTAGACTTATGAGATCAACACAGGGCGAAAAATTGTGTGTCTGTCTGTGTGTATGTGTGTGTGTGAGTCTGTCTGAGTGTGTGTGTGTGTGTGTGAGTGTGTGAGTGAGTGAGTGTACTCTGAATGTCTGTCCCCCCCTATCAATTCGAACACGGTGAAACCGAATTGAACGAAATTTGGTACAGAGGTAGCTCTAGCATAGGGCACCTCAGTGCCATACTTTATATCGCCGCCATCTTTACCAAAACTGAATGGCGGCCACTCAAACGTTCAAAACGTAAACTCAAATTACGGCTAAACTAATCATCCGATCTCTACCAACTTTGGTGACAACATACCTTTATATAGGACGCGTCTTTCACCCAGACGTCAAGGTCATCGGCCTTGCCATTTCAGGATGGTGGCCGTGTGAATTATGCAACCATTATAATCAATAGCTTAAGACCCACCAATTCAGATTATCAAGCCTAGGGTGGTTTAAGCTATCCTGAAGGTCGTGATCCGTTATTTATTATAATTTAATATTATAATATTATTCTGTATGACTGGCTTAAAAGAGCTGAGCTGTATCTGCCACACGACAAGATGGCAGCTGTCCTCATGAGCCTGTCTTATATTTCAGTAGTTTTAGTATGTTGTATGCGATATACCCTACTGATACAATAATATAAACTTTGTATGAAATGATCTATAATGAAGATGTACTGCAATGAAGAAATAGTTTATTTCAAGTCATTATTTGCCAACAGGTTGAATCTAATATATCAGTTAAGATCGCCATGATGTTACGGATATGTTTAGCTCTGGGCTAGCGTGTTAGCCTGTCACGCAGTTGACTGGGGATCGAATACTGCTACAGTTGACTTTTTTTTCTTGAATTCTTTTACAAATGATGTGCACAAGCTCTTTTCACAGATACTGAATAAAATGTCATTTAGCTCAAAGGGGAGGCTAATGTATACACTCGTTTATTAATAAAATCACAGTCCCAGCATTGCACATAAACAGAAGACATTACGAAAAGGAGAATAGAAGAATTAGATACACGTTGTTATCAACCACAGCCTTCTTAATGTCTCTGTACGGTGCTGTCCTCTTGTGGGTTATGTGGGTAGTATTGTTCCAAATATACCGCTGTGTCAATACCTGGCCTCCTAAAGTATGGCAATTTTGTAATACTGGTAGTTCGACTATTAGCCACGATCGCGCTCCGATTACCTTTAATGATAGAACGTACAAGGCACTGCCGGCAGGAAGTTAGGTCCTCATTTGAGTACGTAATTCAATTGCTTATATGAGGACGAAGCGTCCTGCTGGCAGGACCGTTCTTTTTTCCATTATATAGAGGGAAATGTAACGAATCAGCGCATGCAAGTCTGAAGTTGGTAGCTCTGACCGTTCAGTAATGGCGGCGATTATACGTAATGGTGACTGTGTTTATGTTTTTGCTACCTATTTCGATGCTCCAAACAGCGGAGATGCATGGAGTCGCTCGTTATTTGCTGGTAATTATGATATCAGTAAATGTCATGGTACTGTAGTTTAAATTACGTGTAGTTGTGCAACTGTGCAGTGGGATATTGACAAAAACACAACTAGGCTTTTTTTAATTTATTTATTCTCGAGTGATGGACGCACCGTCGCTCATACATTTATTTAGTCTCTGTACTATAAGAAAACACGTTTATACTTTATACGTTTATATATTTTAGAGTCAATATGTTGTTAAGAGACAGTTATTGTATTAGTCAATATGAGTCATATTGAATATTTTAGAATATTTACAGACTTTTATTGTTTGCCCAGTACCAGAACTGCAATATTATTACGCTCTGATAACACAAAGTACTGCCGGAAGGACGCGTCCTGCTGGAAGGCCAGTTCAAACATTTGCCATAAGGATCCAAAGTCCTGCTGGAAGGACGCACCGCTGTGTACAAAAGTACTTCCGGAAGGTCCTTCTAGCAGGACGAGTGACTGTACGCTCTATCATTAAACACTGCCAGTTGGATCGCCTCCCTCCTGGCTACTTTAAACTGCCTACTCGTTGAACACCCAGAGGCGTACTAGATAAATATGAATTCACTGCTAGGTCGCAGCACCAACCTACTGTGATTGGCGCGGATTTTTTAAGGGGAAGGTACCCAAAACGATAGATCCTTAAGTTTGCAGGCTGGCTTAATATAGAGATTAACGGACGTGAATGCATTACAATAAGTTAGTAGTTTTGTTATTCAATCATCATAAAGTATATAATATTGATTTTGACACTTACTGGCTAATTATCAATATAAAAGAAAACAAACACTACATGGTGGTAGAGGTGGTTTTAGGGATGAGGACAAAGAGTTATAAATATACCCATACATTTAGGAGAAAGTAGGCTATATGTTCTTTGCTGAACATCTTGTTTTAGCCTACTTTCGATTTTTGCAAAAAATGAAAGTAGACTTATGAGATCAACACAGGGCGAAAAACGTGTGTCTGTCTGTGTGTGTGTATGTGTGTGTGTGAGTCTGTGTGTGTGTGTATGTATGTGTGTGTGTGTGTATGTGTGTGTGTGAGTGTGTGTACTCTGAATGTCTGTCCCCCCCCTATCAATTTGAACACGGTGAATGCGAATTGAACGAAATTTGGTACAAAGGTAGCAATAGCAAAGGACACCTCAGTGTCATGTTTTATATCGCCGCCATCTTGACAGAAACGTAATGGCGGCCACACAAATGTTCAAAGCTTAAATCAAATTACGACTAACCTAATCATCCAATCTCTACCAAATTTTGCAACAACATACCTTTATGGAGGGAGCATCTTTTGACCAAACCAATAGGCCATCAGCGTAATAGTTTGCGGATGGCGGCCATCTTTGTGTGAAATCGATTCCCTCTATTAATTCGAACACGGTGCAACCGAATGGAACGAAATTTGGTACAGAGGTGGTACTAACAAAAGGCACCTCAGTGTCATGCTTTACATCGCCGCCATCTTGACGGAAACGTAATGGCGGCCACACAAATGTTCAAAGCTTAAATCAAATTACGACTAACCTAATCATCCGATCTCCACCAAATTTTGCAACAACATACCTTTATGGGGGAGCATCCTTTGACCAAACTAATAGGTCATCAGCGTAATAGTTTGCGGATGGCGGCCATCTTTGTGTGAAAATCGATTCCCCCTATTAATTCGAACACGGTGCAACCGAATGGAACGAAATTTGGCACAGAGGTAGTACTAACAAAATGCACCTCAGTGTCATGTTTTATATCGCCGCCATCTCGACGGAAACGTATTGGCGGCCACACAAATGTTCAAAGCTTAAATCAAATTACGATTAACCTAATCATCCGATCTCTACCAAATTTTGCAACAACATACCTTTGTAGAGGAAGCATCCTTTGACCAAATTACTAGGTCATTAGCCTAATAGTATGTGGATGGCGGCCATCTTTGTGTGAAAATCAATTCCCCCTATTAATTCAAACACGGTGAAACCGAATGGAACGAAATTTGGTACAGAGGTAGCACTAGCAAAGGGCATCTCAGTGTCATGTTTTATATCGCCGCCATATTGACAGAAACGTAATGGCGGCCACACAAATATTCAAAGCTTAAGTTAAATTACGATTATCATAACCATCCGATCTCTACCAAACTTTGCAACAACATTTCCTTATGGAGGGACCATCCTTTGACCAATCTAATAGGTTATTAGCCTAATAGTTTGCGGATGGCGGCCATCTTTATGTCAAAATTGATTCCCCCTATTAATTCGAACACGGTGGAACCGAATGAACGAAATTTGGTACAGAGGTAGCACTAGCAAAGGGCACCTTAGTGTCATGTTTTATATCGCCGCCATATTGACTGAAACGTAATGGCGGCCACACGAATGTTCAAAGCTTAAATCAAATTACGATTAACCTAATCATCCGATCTCTACCAAATTTTGCAACTACATACCTTTATGGAGGGAGCATCCTTTGACCATTCTAATAGGCCATTAGCCTAATAGTTTGCGGATGGCGGCCATCTTTATGTCAAAATTGATTCCCCCTATTAATTCGAACACGGTGGAACCGAATGAACGAAATTTGGTACAGAGGTAGCACTAGCAAAGGGCACCTCAGTGTCATGTTTTATATCGCCGCCATCTTGACGGAAACGTAATGGCGGCCACACAAATGTTCAAAGCTTAAATCAAATTACGATTAGCCTAATCATCCGATCTCAAGCAAATTTAGCAACAACATACCTTTATGGAGGGAGCATCCTTTGACCAAACTAATAGGTCATCAGCCTAATATTTTGCGGATGGCGGCCATCTTTGTGTGAAAATCGATTCCCCTTATCAATTCGAACACGGTGAAACCGAATAGAACGAAATTTGGTACAGAGGTAGCACTAGCAAAGGGCACCTCAGTGTCATGTTTTATATTACCGCTATCTTGACGGAAACGTAATCGCGGCCACCCAAATGTTAAAAGCTAAAATGTAATTACGACCAACCTAATAATCTAGTCTCTACTAAATTTTGCAACACCATATCTTTATGTGGGAAACATATTCAGACCAAACTGCAAGAACATCAGCCCAATAGTTTGCAGATAGTGGCCAAGTATGTGTGCAAATCGATTCCCCCTATCAATTCAAACACGGTGAAACCGAATTGAAAGAAATTTGGTACAGAGGTAGCACTAGCAAAGGGCACCTCATATTCATGTTTAATATCCCAATAGCACGTTGTATTTCAACAAGCTACTACAACCAACATTCAATCATACTCCTTGAAAAGGACAAAGAGTTATAACAATACCCATGCATGTAGGAGAAAGTAGGCTATATGTTCTTTACTGAACATCTTGTTCATAAATGAAAATAGGCTAAAAATGGCTTGGTACTGCTAGGGTTCTGTTTCAATGTGTTTCTTTAATTAAGGTGTGCCCGCATTACACTTTTTGTTTACTTTTTCATTTAATGATTCATTCATTTACTCATGTATTTATTTATTACTTTTCGACCACTGTTCTTAGCTAGGATATTATTATTGCGGAAATATTGGGAGGCATATTTATTTTGAACGGTCACCTAGATGTTATCAAGCCATGCTCTCCTAGAACCCCCGGCACTTTCCACCCATTAGCACTAATGGCTACTCGTGTGGCGACAGGATCCAAGTGGCTGAGGAGATGCACTTGACAGAGAGAGTTCACGGGGCAATGTACCGTACGGTGCTGGAAACTTGTACGTGTGTGGATACTACAAACATAGCAAGGCAAGTCACATAATCCACTCCAAACTTCTTGGTCTATTCCTGGTCAACATATGTGTTGATTATACTGTTAGTTTAAAGGGCCTAGCTTAATTGTTGTTATTTCTCTCTAGTAATGAGGATTACTACTACTCTTAAAACCTCCCTGTGTGTACTTGTGGCGCCCACCTTACCAAGGCACACACCCTCTGAATCTGGCCGATCTGCGAAGGACTCTCAAACGGCCTAACACACTCTCCCTTGTTGTACGTGGTGACGGGCCGTTAGTAGACCTCGTTATCCGGTTCATGAGGGAGAGGGACTACTTTTAGGTAGATTTCATTAGAAAGCTAACTATTGCAATGGGTACCATATTTCGACTTCCGGAAAATTTCAACATATCTTCGCATTTCACATCCCCCAGACCCCAAAACCACCTTCAGTTCAAAAGTTTATATATAATTTATGTATATATGTATCTATCTATATATATATATATATATATCAGTTTCTTGTGGACACGATAACTGCCGTAATTTTGCACCAATCACTTTGAATTTTTTACATAATATGTATCCCTATAAAATCTCGGTCGAGTTCGTTAATGGGCAAGATCGGTCGAAGGGGGTGAAAATGGGGGGCTTTTTTCGAAAAAGTGAAATTTCGCTATAACTCTCTTAATACGTGAAATATCGAATCCATTCAAAGTTCATAATATGTGTCGGATAAGTGCCAAAAATTTATGTCAAATAAGCTTTTTGATAGCACCAACCATTGTCCAAAGGGGTGGAAAAAAGTGGGTTTTTCGGGAAACATTAATCATATCTCTCTTAATAGGCACAATATCAAAACCGTACAAAATGGAAAATATTCCCCTAATAATTACCTAAAACTTTTGTCTGAAAGAATTTTTGATATGACCCACCATTACGCCAAGGCATGAGAAAAATGATTTCGGAATTTTAAAAAATGCTAAGTGCCATCAGAGGTTACCATAACAACGCTTTTAAATTGATAAGGGATGATCTATCAGAGGTTGCCAAGACAACGCCATTGACGAGATCACATTCATTTTTAGCCTACTTTTCACACTTTTCAAAAATGAGGAAAAAGTAGACTTATAAGATATATCCGGGAAAATGTGTCTGTCCTTCTGTCTGTCTGTCTGTCCTTCTGTCTGTCTGTCTGTCTGTCTGTCCTTCTGTCTGTCTGGCTGTGTGCGTGTGTGTCACCCCCCCCCCCCCCTATCAACTCCTAAACGGCTGCAGCAATCGAAACCAAATTTAGTATGAGTAAAGATGTATACCGGAATATCTCAGGCCCATATTTGAAAAAGATGCCAGTGCTACCAACTGCTAAAAAAACGCACTAGAAATTTGAGCTCCATGTTGGATATCTTGGAAGGTATACATGGGAGCTATTCTAAAATTGGCACACATGTAGATAATACTATTTCAGTTTAATTTCCAGGTGGCCATACATGACAGCGTTGCCAAAATAATGTTAAGCCTTCTGATAAGTCCAATTTTTAAATGCATATAACTTCTACACTATCAATTGGATTTCAACCAAATTTTGTATGTAATATGTGTACATAAACATATATGACTGAGTGTATTCTTAGGAGCCACCAGGGCTGCCAATTGTTAATAATTGCTCTCTATTTTGTATCCAAATATATCAGAAAGTATGCAAGCCGACAGCTTTAAACTATGCACACGTAAATTACCCGACATTTTACATTAATTTGGAGTAACTTATATACGTCAGTTCTACCAACATGATTCTAAGCCTGCTGATAGGACCAATTTTAAATACATGTAACTTCTATACCAACAAATGGATTTCATCCAAAATTGGCACAAAAATATATAATATTTCAGATTATTTCTGACCAGCACTCGCATGACATTGTTGCCAACATGCTTTTACGTGTACTAATAGATCCAATGTCTAAATCCATGTAACGTCCTTTGGACTTCAACCACATTTTGTATTCTGTACCTTAGGAGAAGGTAGTAAGAATATATTCAGTCACCAGAGCTGCCAACTGTATTGCTCTATTAGGCTACATTGTGCCTAGTATACGTTATTTCGAACTAATTAAGACATTTCGATATTACCCAATTAATTTCGTCATTATTCTAGATAGGTTCATATACTGTAGATTAATCTATGGCGTGAATCTTAATTTTAAGAAAAGTAGGCTCTTTAGTTCGTCACGGAACTTCTTGTTCCATCTGACTATGAGGGAAGCGGCTAACTGGTAGCATGCTGAACTTCTATGCCCAAGGTGCTGGTTCAAAGCCGGACAAAGTCGCCGGATTTTCTAAGAGCGCTAAAAATCCGTCAGCATGCTTTCCTTCGGAGGGGAAGTTACAACGTTCGTTGCAAGTTGCTGGTTGCGGTGGCATCTAGCAGCCAAGTTCACAGCTAGGTGTCGTTGACGTTAGTATTTGGTACAAAATTAGGTACTACTACTTAAAATTGACCGTCTGCAGACCTTACCTGAATTAGACTAATACAGTCATCACAAATAACACCGTTTATCAGACAGATTGTACACACACCCAATGTACACGGGGTTACATGACCACCTTGTCGCAGCCCCTAAACTGAGGAACCAACCAACACCTCTGCGGGAGATAAAATTTTGCGTGAAGAAGTAACAGACTGTTAGATAGTTACACATTAGTTCCAAACCTTGCATAAGGACAGTGTGATCACAAGTATAAAAATTAACCCCAAATGACAAGAAGGTTACCATCCCCATAAGACAGTAAAATGTTAAAAGTATGCATAGAAAGACGAAAAAATGTTAACTAACCTCCAATTGTAAAATACTTTTTCGCAATAAATGAGGTCTGATCCTCCTACGAAAACCTGCATATTTTGCCTATTATAGCCTATCCCCTAGTTTGCCCGGTGAAATCTACCTCCGCCTTCCGGCGTGCCGAGAGGATTTTTTAAGTTTTAATGTGGTAGTTTCAGAATTTTAGTTCCGTTAGAGTTTGTTTTATGTTAGGCCTATTTGTTCATATTTATTTTTATTGTTCTTATTATCCATGTTTTTTCTTCTTTAATCCAAATAAGGCATTATTGTTGGGGCTCACGGTCAGTTTATTATAAACCATTTTCGTTTTCATCCCCCTGGCAATGGGATGTTTTTTTATCTTCATCATTTAATTTCATATCATTTAATTAGGGGCCGATAACCTAGAGGTTAGGCCCCTTAAAACAATAACTATCATCATTATCATCATCTTATAGGATTGAGGTTGATAATTTTTGTTTTAAGGGCCTAGTATTTGATTTATGCGCCCCTAATGGTTTGGATGATAATAAAAAATGTTAATGAATTGCAAACTACAACTAAAAACAAGTAGTTCCGTGAAGAACTAAACAGCCAATTTTCATATATCCTATTTATGTTAATTGCCTCTATCAACATACAAAATTTCAGTTTGATTGCTGTAATAGATTCGTAGATATCGAGAACCGACTAAATATTGCGGATGGTCGCAATGTTGGATTTTTATGTATTGTGCCCAATTAGTCACGGCAGTCTGGCATCGAACTCAGGTCTCATCAGAGAAGACCAGGCACATGGTTATGCCTAGGGTCGAACCATTGGTCTCTAAGGGGGAGCAATTATAGGGAACCCACAGAGCAATTAGAGGTATACTGACATATATTAGTCTAGCGTGATTTCACGATTTATATGTGAAAATCATAGCAATTTAAAGGAGGAATTGTAGCCAAATGCAAAGGAAATATACGTTTTCAGAGCATACGAAAACGAGAGAAGGCGAGTTTGGCAGTTTACAAATGACCCTTAGCGAGTGGGCGGAGTAGCCTAGGCGCCAACCGCACTACTTACGTCTGGAGCGGAGAGACAGCTCAAAATTAATGACCCGGGAATCCACCATTCGACAACGGAGCAAGCTGCATGCACAAGGAAATTAATTAATTCCAGCTAAATGGAACATTGTAATGCATTGAAATATACACACAGATGAATATACACACATCAAAAAAAGTTTTGCATCAACTCGGTTCCAAGAGTTCCGGAACCGTTAAATACAAAGGGAATAGAGATCAACACAAACAACATTTCAGCTCGTTTTATTGCTCATGAGACCCACACATTGCATGTTGTACCATCATACAGCTAGACTTTCAGCATTTGTGGTCCAGATTGCAGTACACACCACTACCTCTAATACCCAGTAGCACGTCCTCTTGCATTGATGCATGCCTGTATTCGCCGTGGCATACTATCCACAAGTTCATCAAGACACTGTTGGTCCAAATTGTCCCACTCCTCAACGACAATTCGGCGTAAATCTCTCAGAGTGGTTGGTGGGTCAAGACGTCCATAAACAGCCCTTTTCAACATATCCCAGGCATGTTCGATAGGGTTCATGTCTGGCGAACATGCTGGCCACTGTAGTCGAGCGATGTCGTTATCTTGAAGGAACGCATTCACAAGATGTGCACGATGAGGTCGAGAATTGTCGTCCATGAAGACAAATGCCTCTCCAATATTCTGCCGATATGGTTGCACTATGGGTCGGAGGATGTCATTCAGGTATCGTAAAGCCGTTTCGGAGCCTTCCATGACCACCAGTGGCGTACGTCGGCCCCACATAATGCCACCCCAAAACATCAGGGAACCACCACCTTGCTGCACTCGCTGGACAGTGTGTCTAAGACGTTCAGCCTGACCAGGGTGCCTCCAAACACGTCTCCGACGATTGTCTGGTTGAAGGCATATGCGACACTCATCGGTGAAGAGAACGTGATGCCAATTCCGTGGGGTCCATTCAGCATGTTGTTGGGCCCATCTGTACCGCGCTGCATGGTGTCGGGGTTGCAAAGCTGGACCTCGCCATGGACGTCGGGAGTGAAGTTGCGCATCATGCAGCCTATTGCGCACAGTTTGAGTTGAAACACGACGTCCTGTGGCTGAACGAAACGCATTATTCAACATGGTGGCATTGCTGTCAGGGTTCCTCCGAGCGGCAATCCGTAAGTAGCGGTCATCCACTACAGTAGTAGCCCTTGGGCGGCCTGAGCGAGGCCTGTCATCGACAGTTCCTGTATCTCTGTACCTCCTCCATGTCCGAACAACATCGCTTTGGTTCACTCTGAGACGCCTGGAAACTTCCCTTGTTGAGAGCCCTTCTTGACACAAAGTAACAATGCGGACGCGATCGAACTGCGGTATTGACCTTCTAGGCATGGTAGAACTACAGACAACATGAGCAGCGTACCTTCGTCCTGGTGGAATGACTGGAACTGATCGGCTGTCGTACCCCCTCCGTCTAATAGGCCCTGCTCATGCATGGTTGTTTACATCTTTGAGCAGTTTTAGTGACATCTATGAACAGTCAAAGGGACTGTATCTTGGATACAATATACACAGTCAACGTCTATATGCCGGAGATCTGGGAACCGAGGTGATGCAAAACTTTTTTTGATGTGTGTATTCACGGAGAAGTAATTTAGGAGTGGTTTTTCACCTAAATTAATGCCTATATCTCCAAATGACCGCATTACAACCTAACTCACGCTCAAGAGCAGGGATACTGTAACCAGCCAGCGGGGAACCCCCACCGTGGCGTCATAACGCGCTGAACTAAGGCAATTAATTGTAATTAATTGGCCGAAGCGATCGCCGGCACGCGAATGTTTTTGAAACCTCCACACCTAAATAAACAAGATGCAGATGTCATTTCGGCTGAAGAGGGATTATTTCAAGAAGGGAGTCGCTCTCACATGTCCTGTGAACTATTTTGTACAAGAAACCTTTATAAGGGGGAGCAGCCCACGCGAAGTCAGTTGATCTACAGTCGCTCGAGTTGAAAGTTGTTAGTTGACCTACAGCAGTTGAGAGTTAGAAGTCTTTGTCTACATTCGCTCTGCAGTAAGCACGCCAAGTATTAAAGTATCAACGCGCCGCCGTTGAAGACAATGGAAGCAAGTTATAAGCTTCATAAATAATCATGAAGTGCGTCGAAAGTAAAGTAATGCAGCTATTTATCTATTATCTGACGCAGATATAAATTCGCTACAGCGAAAAGGGAACTTATAATGTTTTCGAACAGTTCTTATACCGGGAGGTATTGTCAGAATTGTATGACATTATCATCAGGATCACTACAGTGATGGGAGCGTGGAAGTCATTGCCACCTAACCAGGATAGTGAGCTGAACGTGATTGCAGGGAACGAGGATCGAACATCCGTAAAACGCTACTAGATTTCACGTAGACCAGCGGTTGTCATAATTGCATCGCATCTCTGAGATCAAGCGTAGGAGAAGTCCGGATTAAGGATCAACATGTGAAGTCATGGATGAAGTGTACATAAATTGTGAAATAATGATTTAATGTGTTCATGTGTTTAATGGTTAATAATCAGTGTATAGCAGTGGTAAAGGCCACTTATAAAAATATGTGTATCATGTGGCAAGTGTGTGAATCTCAGTGTTGTGTTAAGGATATCATGATGGCTTAAACCAATCATCATGGTAGCGCTTAAGCGGAAGAGCTGGCATTTTCCAGCAAGAAGGAAAAAGTGAGTACACATGCAATTATATCCTTATAACTGAATAGTTCACCATGTAACGATTTATCACGTTGAGATTAAAAGATGTAATAGTCACTTACTGAACGAGTTTTCACCACTCGTCTTGAATAAAATATGGCTTGGAAGGTGATTTGTTTAGGACCCTTTAGGTCAAAAATAGTGATGAATCTAACGGTAACGGTAAATGAATAATAATAATAATCTGGGGTCGGCAACAATAAAGTAATGGGCAAATTTGGCCTAAATAATGTTCAAATAGTGTCATGTCTAATTTAAAGATACTGTAATTTGGTAAACAGTAAAATGTAACGTGGAATATAGTGAAATACGAGAGCTTTTTCAGTGTCAGTGAAAATTTGAATGAATATTTGATATGGTCAATCCTTAGGATTATGTTTGAGGACCATTAAATTAAAGGAAGCCAGTAAATTTATACATTTGTGTTAGGAGCTATGTAAAGCTTTGGCTTAAGTAGTATAACAGAGAGAACGCAGGTACCTTAATAATGGAGTCATCTATGTGAAAGATTGTTTGAGCCGCATGTATAGCGTGCAGATTAACGTAGAATCCAGTGATTTACGTAAGATAATCGCGGGGATTGACTAGAATAGCTTGCGCGTTAGGTGAAGAGTTGGCTGAATCTTCGAGGAGTATCGCCTTTGTGCATACTGTATTATACGCAGCGATTTGGATAGATCCTGTCTATTTCCAACGCTTGCATGAATTATGGCCACTATTGACGTCCGTCGAGACGCAGTGAGCATTTGTACCAATGGTCTACCCTGATAGGTAGGATCATATTCGTCGTCTAGGAACGCAGATTTCCTGATATATTACTGACAGCTGCTGGTGAAAACCGTGGGGTTTCACTATGATGCGCGTCTTAAAGCCACATAATCACCATAGAACGGCAAGGCTATCACTAGAATTCCACCCCAGCCATGAATGTTTATTAAGGAGCCATTTGAGCCCAAATACACTATAAAGATAGGTGTTAATTAATTAAATGACTCAATTACTTAGGAATCACGCCTAGCGTATCTGTACTGTTATATAATTGTAAACAAGTTTGACCTTGACGATAGAGAGAGAAAGGTAGTGTAGACCATTTCCGTGGCGGCCATCTTGGTTAGCCAGCTGGAACGAATTTTATGACCTGCTGAGGGGGAGAAAGGTCCGTCGACCGATCCCTTGTCAGTTACAGTCACAGTAGGACACTGAGGAATCTCGGTATTTAAATATGCAATTAAGATATGAGTATTATAATGATGCCAAGTGAATTGAATGGTGTGTGGCAAGTCACATACGTTGTTGGATCATAGAAATCAGATAATATTTGGCGAAGTTATCCTCTGAGGAGGAAAGCTGAACTAAAATAATGTAGGCATCTTCTTTAATATGCATTTTGCCAGTTCATGCTAATTTATGCAAACGGGTATGTGTGTTTCCCAGAACATGACACAGTTGTAACTATGGTAAGCCCGACAAGACCCAGAAAAATCGTTATATGGTGAAACTATAAAGTATTCTATCCATGTTTATTTTCTTTTATTAAGGAGCATGTACCACTGTCCTAGATCGTTCATAGGGATGGAAAGAAGGAAGATGATTCGCACGACACAACAAAGATTTGTTAGTAAATTCAGAATATAATGAATTTTTGCTAGTTAAAGTAAATGCCGTAAGAGACGGAATAATGTCTTAGTAATATCATTTTTATGTCACATGTAATGTTTGTGTTAAGATACTTCCATTAACTAAAATTGTGTCACATGATGAACACTATGGAAACCTTGTAATCTGAACTATTATTGACAGGATGTTAGAATTAGGTTTGAGTGCAGTGTAGCACTATTTTTAAGAAGAAAGCTCACAGAATAACCCTATTTTATTTGTGGGAATTAAATGTAAATTGTCCTTTGATTTGTATTGGTTGTATAGCCATGATTTTAGACCAGTAAATGTTTTATTTTTAGGAATGTTGTGTATTTCCTGTAGAAGTAGTTACCTGGTAGACTCAAATCCTGAGCATGTGGTCGTATTGTGGGCAGGAACGTCCCATACCTCGAAAGACCGTGAGCTAGTTGGGATACGAACACATGGTCCACATGGTGACAATCGGGTACAGTATGTAGGCAGGTTCTTAGAGTTATGTACC
This sequence comes from Meconema thalassinum, assembly GCA_946902985.2. NCBI lineage: Eukaryota > Metazoa > Arthropoda > Insecta > Orthoptera > Tettigoniidae > Meconema > Meconema thalassinum. The sequence continues at coordinate 283,674,445 of OX336392.1, forward strand.
TACTGTTACATGAAGATTATTGTGTAGCCTACGTGTAGTATTCAAACTTCAATAGCATGATTAGGACACAAGAAGTAAAAACGAGATTTTAAAAGTTCGCACAGCTGCTATCTTGTGGTTACGGAAACAATTGAAAAAATTAGATGCCAACGGACTAACATTTGTAAAAGGATTTACTGTACCAAGTGTCACTGCACTCGGATGGTTAAATTGCGAGAAACGACCATGTGAATATATATACTTCGCGTCGCCGCCATTTTGGATTTGTGATCAGCAGGTTATTGAAAGTCCTATATGTGAACTTAAGTTCATTGCCCCTATGAACATACAAAAATTCAGTTTGATTGCTGTAAGAGATTCGTAGATATTGAGATCCATCTAAATATTTCGGATGGTCACCATTTGGATTGTTATATGTATTGGCCATAGAGTCATGTACCATTAAAGGAAAATTATTGCGTAGGTCCATTATTCAAACTTTCACTTCGATCGCAAGTATTACGACACAAGAAATAAAAACTTAATTTTAAAATTAGCTCAGCCGCCACCTTTTGGTTATGTAAACAATTGAACTAAATTAGATACTAGTGCATTACAATGTGTTTAAACATTCGCTGTACCATGTTTCATTGAGTTTGAATCATTGAATCGCGAGAAAGGTCTATTTAAAATTTTCAAATTCGCTTGGCCGCCATGTTCGTTTTGAGTTAACCGGTTTTTGAAAGTCTTATGGATGAACTTCCGGTAGTGCCCTTTATCTCCACACAAAATTTCAGGGCGATACCGTTAAGAGTTTCAGAGATACAGAATGCCGATGAAATATTTCGCACTGTCGCCATCTTGAGGTTAAGTAAGCAATTGAACGAAGTTAGATGTCGGTGCATTACAATGCGTATAAACATATACTGTACCAAGTTTTATTGCGTTTGGTTGGTTAAATCGCGAGAGAAGTCTATTTAAAAGTCGCAACTTCGCTTGGCCGCCATGTTGGTATTGTAGTTACTAGGTTTTGAAACGTCACAGAGGTGAAATTCTAGAAGTTTTCTTTATCACCGTGAAATATTCCAGGGCGATATCGGTAATAGTTTCGGAGATATTGAATGGTGGTGAAATATTTCGCACAGCCGCCATGTTGGATTGGTGAGGCGTAACAAAATTTGAAGGACACGGACGTGGTCGTCCGAAATAGTGCTATGGACTTACCGAGTTTCATAGAAATCGGTCCAGTCGTTTAGACGTTATTAGTGGGGACATACACCATCACACACACACACGCACACACAGACACACGAACAAAAGGTGATCTCATAAGCCTATTTTTTCATAAATGAAAATAGGCTAATAACTACCGACCTTCAAAGTTTGATGCTCGGTCAACACGATTGTACCCAAATGAGATGGGTTATTACCTAATCCTCGGTAGGGAGGTAAGGCGGTTTCTGCGCCTCTCGACTCGGCTGTGGCCATAAAACCAACATGGCGGCAATGCGAAGTTCAAACATTTAAATAGACTTTTCTGCGAACCCATGGTCGGATTTTAACAAATAAGGTGTCGTAGGACTTGGGGTGACGACCTCTTTCCTATGGATCACATTTCACCAGTTTTTTTTTTTGAAAAGTTTTGTTTATGAAAGTAGGTGACATTTTTAAAACTAATCTTAATAGAACGTTGTGCAATAGCTCAAACGAATGGTCTGTATGTTCTTTATGCTTTGAACAAAACTTTTTATTTTTTACATTTTTTCCAAAAAAGTTGAATTTTCAAATTGGCTCTATTTCGGAAACTAGGAATTTTACACAAAAAATTTGTTTGACATAAATGAACAACTCAAGCTTCAGGTCTCTAGGTCAAATTTCGTTTCCAATAATCCACCGATTAAAAAAATAACCTCACCATCAGATAGAGCGGAAAAAATACCATTCAAACGACCCCTCGCTTACCCTACTCCTTCTCCCACCTAAACCTTTTCCAACATAGCCATCCGTATTCAGGCACGCACGTGATTTTAAGCCGAACTGTCACTACCACACTACTACTAGTTTTTGTCCTAGAGACCTGAAACTTGATTTGTGGGTAAATAGGATAAGGACCTTTCATTTATGTCAAACAAACGTTTCTGTTGAATTCCTAGATTCCAAAATGGAGCCAATTTGAAAATTCAACGTTTCTGGAAAAAATGTAAAAAAAAAGTTTTATTTTAAGCATAAAGGACATAGAGACCATTCGTTTGAGCTATTGCATAACGTTCCATCATGATTGGTTTTGAAAATATTGCCTGCTTTCAAAAACAAAAATTATCAAAAAAATTGTTAAAATATAACAAACAGTCCATAGAAAAGAGGACGTCAACCCAAGTCCTACGGCACCTCATTTGTTAAAATCCGATCATGGGTTCGCGAGAAAAGTCTATTAAAATGTTTGAATTTCGCATCGCCGCCATGTTAGTTTTATGGGCACAGCCGTGTTGAGTGGCGCAGAAACTGCCTTAATCCCCTACTATACTGAAAAAAAAAATAATACATGAGATTAATAAATACACGTGGATGCCCAGTTTCGATCGTCAAGCGATCATCATCAGATACATTACACTTAGGTTATGAAATTTATGAACGAAAGTATGGGTGTAAATATTTACAATACATACACTTATATTGACGAGTTGCATGATCTCAACTAATACTGCAACTAAGTAAGTGTATACATTGTAAATATTTTCAGCCATACTTTCGTACTTAAATTTCATAGCCTATGTGAAAGGATCTGATGATGATCGCTTGACGATCGAAACTGGTCATCCAAGTGTATTTATTAATCTCATGTAATTATTTTTCTGGATTGGGGAATAACCCATCTCATTTGGGTACAATCGTGTTGATCGATTGAAAAGCATCAAACTTTTGTTTACGAAGGCAACACTGAATAATGGCTTCAAACAACATAATACCGACTTTCAACTAATTTACAAATTAGAAGAACACAGCAAAAAATGTACCGTAACAAGAGAAATACAACACAGGAAGTAAAAATTCCCTCGAAGAATGGGGGTTGAGTGACGCTGAAAGAAGTAGAGCAATGAAAGGGAGATTGGAAAGGGAAAAGTGCCCACCCCATAGTCAATGGAATAAGCTGAAATCGGACCCAGCTCAGGAATTCCTCGCGGTTGACAACTCCAAAACTCATGAACCATGAGCCCTTGAGGTTATAGCACTATTCAGGGTTCACCATACGGGTTGGAGCTACGTACACACTACCTCATTTATGGCCTTGTGCAGAAGGCAGGAGATACCATGAAAATAATAGTTGCAGTCTGACCTCTTCATGAGGTCATCAGAATAGATGAGACTAGGACAAATTTGGTGGGAACGTGGGCCTAAGATACCCTAATACCGTCGGTGTCGGAAGAGGACATCAGTTGACCATGGGATGTGTACTGTAAAGATAACAGGCGTGAGCCCAGCACGAGTAAGTGGAAGTAATGCTGGACTCAGCTGGAGTCCCGTGGTGACCAACCCACGTCCTAATAGTCGTGAGCCCCTGAGGAACAGGTTCTGATAGTATTTGGCACTTGCCTCCATTAGAACTTGTGCCGTACTTTTGTTTTCCTGGCTATGGTACTATAAAATTAATAAGAAAGAGCAAAGAGAGAGAGACGTAAGCTGTGTGCCTTGACTTGAAAGGCGTGTTAGAGAAGTTTACTGTGAAACCTAACGCAGCCAACTTGAGAGGACTTCCTGACGAAAACGAAAGAAAGTTTGATAGTTGTAATCCAGCTGCGATGTCGAGCACAAGAAGTTTGTGGGCAAGCTGACGTTAGATTAACAAGAGTCTTGCTTGGATTGTGGTCAGTGTGACCGAAGTTGAGGAAGCAGTCAGTGGAGATCGTTCCCTTTATACAGCTCACTGTTATACCGGGATACATCTTTATTGTTGATATAACTTCACTTATAATAATATTAAAATGATTATTATTATTATTAACATTGATAATGATGATGATAACTGTTGTTTTAAGGGGTCTGACATCTAGGTTATCGACCTCTATTGGTTTGGGTGCTAATAAAAGTGAAAATGTAAAGTAAACTTACTAAAACTAACTACACACTTACATCTGAAACTAACTACGGACTTACATACAGTACTAGAAGAAAAATTGAAATCAAAAGGCGAATCAAGTACATAAACGACAGGAGAAAAAGAATGCACTCAACCTTCGAGGATTGAGGGATTTGGAAGGAAGGAGAGCCATGAAAGGCAAATAAGAAAGGGGAAAGAAAAGAGCGACAGGAGAAAAAGAAATGCACTCAACCCTCGAGGATTGAGCGATTTGAAAGTAAGGAGAGCCATGAAAGGCAGATAGGAAAGGGGAAAGGCGAGAGGGCCTGCCCAAAAGTCAGTGGAAAAAGGGAAACAACCTGATCCAGCTCAGGAAACCCTCAGGATCGCCAACTACTGAACTCACCAGCCGTGATTCCATGAGAGTGTAGCACGATCCAGGGTGCACCAGAAGTGGTGGAGCTACATACACCCTGCCTCCTTGAGGGCCTTGTGCAGAAGGCGGGAGATATCATTAAAAGAAAAAGAAGTCTGACCCCTCGAAGAATAAGGTTATCAGGAAAGATGAGACAAGGGCCAATTAAGGGGGGAATGTGAAAGACTCCCTAGGCCTCAGATACCCTAATACTGTCGGGGTCGGAAGAGAACAAGAGTTGGCCAAGGGAGGCCAAAAGAAATGGTGACAGTGACGAGCCTGGCCCAAGTAAGTGGAAGCAATGCTGGACTCAGCTGGGGTCCCGAGGTCTCCAACCCACGTCCCACTAGTGAGCCTCTGGTTGGTTGTTTTAAGGGGTCTAACATTTAGCTTATCGGCCCCTATTGATATGGGTGACAGAGAAATAATAGGATGAAATAACTCAATAAAGAACCTCCTACTACAAACCTACATTGTTGAAGAAATAGAGAAAGATAGAAAAGGGCAAATAAAGGACAGGAACCCTCATAGTATTAGGACTGTTGGACCCGGAAGGAAGAAGTGACACGGAAGGCAGATAGGAGAGGAAAAGGAATGGAAAGAAGAGAGAATCCGTCCCAAAGTCAATGGTTAAAGGGCCAAAACCGAGCCCAGTTCAGGAATTACTCGTGGTCAGTAACTCCGGAGATCACCAGCCATGAGCCTTTGAGGGTGTTGAACTATCCTGAATGTACCGTAAGTGGAGGGGTTATATACACCATGTCTCATTTTTGAGCAGAAGGCAGGAGTTGCTATGAATCGAAGAGGTCTGTCCCTTCAAAGAATGAGGGTATCAGAAAGGAGTAGACAAGGGCCAATTAAGGCGGGAATACAAGGTTCCCCAGTCTTTGGATACCCTAGTACCGTCGTGGTCAAAAGAAAACAAGAGTTCACCAAAGGAATGCCAACATGTAAGATGAAAGGAAATATTAATAATAATAATAATGTTATTGGTTTTACGTCCTTTTTTACTACCCTACTGCAGCTTTATGAGACACCGAGGTGCCGGATTTTTTCCTCCGAAGGGGATCTTTAACGGGCCAGTAAATCTACTGTTACGGCTCCGTAAGTTAGCATTTGCGCACCCTGAATTGCAAACTGACTGCGCCGGGATTTAATCCCACTATCTCGGGATCAGCAGGTGAGAACTTTACCGCTGAACCACGCAGCCAGTCGAAGATGCACGAGTCCAGTACAAATTAGGGGAATCAACAACGTGATTCACTAGAGTTCCGTTTTCTCCACAAGTTTTGAGCCCCTGGGGAAAGGTGAAAGAGAAGAGCTCGGCACAAATAAGTGCAGGCAATGCCGTGATCAACTGGGACCCCACGGTTACCATCCCATGTCCCACTAGCTGCGAGCCCTTGGGGGAAAATGCATATGATATTGCTTAAAATTTCCCAGCGAGAACATGGTCTGTATTATTGACATTCCTTATGTTGCTGTCCATGTAGAACATGGAGTGTGCATGAACTGCCAACAAGGCTGCTCATGTTTACATGTCCGCCAATTTGCGGTGTGTCACAGATCAAACATGCAAGCAAGCTGCCACCAACAAGAGGCAATTAAGTTTTTCACTTTAGATTCAGTGACAAATTATATCCCGCTTCTGAAAATTGACTTGGATTTCACACTCTCATATGAGTTACTACATTTGTGATTTTCGAAGATGGTAAACTAATGATGGTGGCTCGTTGTTTTCATTTGGAAAATCTTGGTTATCTACCATTAATAATGATTATAATTCTTGTTTTAAGGGGACTAGCATCTAGGTATAATAATAATAATATCGTATGGCCTCGGGTGTCTGGTGAAAGCTCTGTTAATTGACACCCAGAGGGTAGCTTGCATGTCGAATTTCATCGTTCCTTTGAACGCTATGAAAGTCAAGGAGGTTAGATATCTAAACTCCTTGACACTAGAGCGCTTTCAAGTAGAGAATGGAGGAACTTTGTGTTGGCGGAAAATCCCGAGATTAATTTTGCCATTGAACACGGTCTACTGAATTCAAATGGGTTCTTTAACATGCCAACAACGTATGACATGAGTATAGTGATTTTTGTCGCCTTCAAAAATCACTTACCATGGCCAGGGGCGAACCTGCAATCTTGGGGTTGGTAGTCCGACACTATAACCACTCACCCACCGTGGCAAGCTAGCATCTAGGTTATCGGCCCCTAATGAAATAATATGAAGAAGAATGATGTATATATAAACAGTCCACTGCCAGGAATAGAAACGAAAATGGTTTGTATGAAGCAGACAATGAGCCCCAACAATTATGCCTTATTTAGATAAAAGGAGTTAAAACGAGGATGATAAAAACCAAGAAAACAAATAAGGCTTCTTCTTCTTCTTCTCCTCCTTTTTCTGTAGCGTTTGTCCCACCTTGTGGCAGGGCCCGCTATGTGGGATCGTAGTCTCCATTTCCCTCGGTCATGGGCCATGTCTGGATGAAGATTGACAGCCTTTAGATCATTGTGCAGTGTATCGGCCCACCGTTGCCTTGGTCGCCCTCGGGGCCTCTTTCCAGCCACATCCAGTGTGTAAGCTGCTTTTGTCATTGTGTCGCCCTCTGCGCAGCACATGTCCAAACCATCTCAGACGGTTTTCCTGCATTTTTTTCCCGATTGGGGCAAAACCAAACCGATTTCTGATGGCATCATTTGAAATATGATCCAGCCTAGTGAAACCTGCTGACCATCTATCATCTTCGTCTCCATGACACATAGGCGACGTTCTGCTTCCTTAGTAGATGGCCAGCACTCCGTGCGGTAGAGAGCGACATTACGAATGACAGTCCGGTAGATCTTAGATTTCAGATGGTAATTGATCCTACGGTCACAGGTGACGCCAGTTGTCGTTCGCCACTTCGTCCAGGCTGCGTGTATCCTTGTGTTGACCTCGTCAGTAAGTCGCCCATCATCAGAGATAGTGGAACCAAGATACTTAAATTTCGCTAAACGTGGTAAATCTTCTCCGTCAACAGTAATGGTGCCCACTTCTTGTGTATTGGATGTAATGTATTCTGTCTTCTTCTTGTTGAGGCGCAGACCATATTGCGCAAGTCGATTGTACCACTCTTGTGTTTGACGTTGGAGATCAAGCTTCCTCTCAGCAGTCAACATGACGTCATCTGCATAGAGAAGTGTCCATGGTAGCGGCTGGTGCAGGTCTAACGTTACAGTGTCCATCACAAGAATGAACAGCAGTGGTGATAAGGCGGAGCCCTGGTGGACACCTACGGTGATAAAGTCATTAGACGCTCCCGCGGCAGCTAGGACATAGCTCCTTGGTTCTACGTAAAGCAGCTGCACCCATTTAAGAAGGTGTTCTGGGATGCCGTGTTGACGGAGCGCTAACCAGATTAGGTCATGTGGCACCCGATCAAAAGCCTTCTCAAGGTCGAGGAAAGCAAGATGCAAAGGTTTATTTCTTTCGGAGTATTTCTCAACCAGTTGCCGTACAGCGAAGATTGCATCTGTTGTGCCGCAGTGTTTCACAAAGCCTGCTTGGTTCCTGGTGTTTTTGGCAATCGCACGAATTCTTTTGTCAAGGATACGCTCGAAAACTTTCATTGCGTGGCACAGAAGTCTGATCGGGCGGTAATTTGAACAATCGGCAGGGCTTCCCTTCTTTTTGAAGATTGGTACTGTGATACTCCATTGCCAATCTGTTGGTATTTGACCTTCTTTGGTTTATTTATTTAATTTAATCGTATGGTGAATTACATAAAAACAAATCACAAATCCAAGTTCAAGTTTTGGAGCCATTCCACAGTACATTCTCGAAGATGAAACAGATCACTAGGGCTCCCGGAGTAGGCGTGTAGAGGGCAGCGCTGGATGATATGGTCCATGGTCTGTTCCTCCTCATTGCATTGACATAATGGGGAATCTATCCAACCCCACTTATGGCATAGGTAATTGCAACGGCCGTGCCTGGTTCTCAGTCTATTGAGGTGACACCATAATTTTCTAGGAAGGTCAAATCCTTGTATTTTCACCGTTGGGTTGATCTCCTGGGCACTAGTTCCAGACGTTGAGTTTGACCATTCGTCCTGCCAGCATTGGTTTAGGTTGAATCGATTTGCCAGAAGTTGGTCGGCCAATAAACTGGTTGGTCTCCTGGAATGAAGTCGCGTCGGTGGTGGGTGGCAGAATTCCTGGTGTATTGGTAATGAGGGAGAAGCATAGATCTTCTTTGCTTCTCTGATCAGAGCTTCCTTCCTCCTCAGGTAAGGTGGTGGAATGTGGCTGAGTACTGGTAGCCAGTGGCGAGGGGTTGATTTTATGGTGCCGGTTATGCAACGCATAGTGTCATTCAGCTTGGTATCCACTTTATGCACATGTGCACTTTCCAACCATACTGGAGCACAGTATTCCGCTGCAGAATAGACTAGACTGATACCCGTTAATCTTAAGCAGTCCGCCGTGGCTCCCCATGAACTACCGCAAAACTTGTGCAGGATGTTATTTCTGGTGGAAATTTTGTGAGAGAGCTTGGTGAGGTGTTCTTTGTAGCTCAGAGTTCGGTCCAGCGTGACACCTAGGTATTTCGGGAATGGGTTGTATTTCAGTTTTTCACCACGAAATACAACATTTGGCTTGTAGTTTGCTAGTCGGTTGGCAAGATGGAAGCATGAAACCTCTGTCTTAGACATACTTGGGATCAGTCGCCAGGACATGAAGAACGTTGACATTTTCTACAGATCGGTTGTAAGAGTGCCTTCTGCATCTTCAAAAGTTCTGCTTTGAGCTACCAGTGCAATGTCATCTGCGTAAATAAACTTAGTAGCTGTTGTTGGTGGCAAGTCATGAATGTACAGATTGAATAGAACTGGGGCCAAAACTGATCCTTGGGGTAGACCATTATTTAGTTTCCTTTTGCGACTTTTAGCATCATCTAGAAATACTACGAACTCTCTTTCACAAAGCATGTTAGAGATAAGATTTGCAATTTCCAAACAGGGGATATCTTCCAGCACTTTGAGGATCAGTCCATGTCGCCAGACAGTATCATATGCGCTAGTCAGGTCGATAAAGACAGCTGTTGATTTTAGCTTCTTTTGAAACCCTGCTTCAATGTGAGTGGTGAGGGCCAAGACTTGATCAGTACAGCTTCGGTTTTTCCTGAATCCAGCTTGTTCTGGTGGGGTTACAGCTTCAATGAGTGGTGCTATCCTGGCAAGAAGGACTCGTTCTAAAAGTTTATAAATGCAGCTAAGAAGTGCTATTGGACGGTAGTTTTCAGGTCTCTGCTCCGACTTGCCAGGTTTAAGAAGGGCGATCACCTTTGACCGTTTAAACTGCTTTGGTAGGTTGTTGGTCTGAAGGATGAAAGTAAAAAGTGAAGTAAGTCAGCTGATGCTATGTGGACCCATGTTTCGCAGGAATTCATTATAGATGCCATCTGGACCAGCAGCTTTACCAGTTTTCAACATCTTGATACCTTCTTTGGTAATCCGAATGAAGAATTGTGTTAACCATCCTTCAGCATCCCACTCCTTAGAGCACCATAACTCTGCTGGAAGATCATCGGGGCCAGTGGCTTTCCCAGGCTCCATCTCCTTCAGAGCAGCCTCAACTTCGGCAATGTCGATCTCCTTAATTGGTCCTTCAACAGCACAGGTGGTTGGGAATGGCGGATGGGGAAATTCTTCTGTCGAAATTTTCTCGAAGTAGCACCGCCAGCGTTCCCTTGCTTTCTCCCAGTCTACTAGCAGCTCACCAACTTCATTGTTGATCCCATAGAAATGTTGGATGTCTTCCGTTTTTCGATACCTCGATTTGACTATCCGATAAATGTCACACTCACCCTCACGCGTATCAAGTTTATTGTAGAGGTCTGCATATCGCTCTGCTTTTGTTGAGGCAACAACTTTCTTCGCCTCACTAAGGGCTACTTTATAGGGATTCCAGCGAGAAGGATTTTTATCTGCAAGAAACTCATGGTACAACTGCTTCTTCTTATGTACCGCTTCCTTGACAGTGTCGTTCCAGAGCCACGTATCTTTCTCAATCCACCGTCGTCCTGTTTTTGTTGTTCCGAGAATGACATGTGCAGCTGCATGAGACGAGTCTTTTAGTTTTGTCCAGCTCTCTTCAACTGTCGTAATGGGTGGAACAGTGATTTTTGCAATGACATTGGACTCTTATTTCCTTAAAGCGCCACCATTTGATTCTTGAAGGACCCGTCCTGGCCGTGCATACAGCTCTTGGTGGCGTTATACGCAGCTTCCAGATGACAGGTCGATGCTGCATCGCAACGGTTTCGTATGGAACAACTTTCGTGTCTGAAACGTCTGTAAGGTTATGACGTCTCACAAGGACGTAGTCAATCTGAGTAGCATTTGGACCACTGTAGTACGTGATTAGATGGGTATCGCGCTTTTTAAACCAGGTGTTTGTGATGACCATGCCATGAGTTTCTGCGTAATCAAGGTTCGTTGGCCGTCATCGTTCTTCAGGCCGTAGCCGTGTCCACCACGGGCTGCATGATCTTCTTTCTGCTGGCCGACATGTCCATTTAGATCGCCAGCAACAATGAGGTAATCTTCAGATGGCACTTCCGCAGTCTTCTCATCAAGCAGCGTCCAGAAAGCATCTTTAGTTTCTGTGTTTAGGCCTGTTTGTGGGGCATAAGCGCAGAAGAAATGCATTTTTCTTCTGTCTGCTACGTAAACTATTTTCATAAGGCGGTCATCATACCTTTGCACTTCACATACGGAGCCATCAAACTTTGCTGATATGACAATGCCGACACCATTAGTTGTTCCGCGGGTTCCATTGTATATGGATGTTAGGCCCCTTAAAACAACAATTATCATCATCATCATCATCACCATTGTAAGTAGTGTGGTAGTGGGGGAGCTGTCTCACTTTTTATTGAGCCACCCTCGTAGCTGCCCCGAACCTGATATCTCGCTAACCAATCATGGGATTTAAACATACAGGGTGTCCTAGCATTGGTAGAAATGCCCCCTACTTTCCTATAGCCTCTTTATTTGATTAAAAGACCAAAACTAAAAGGTCATTCGCGAGTAGTGGGGTAGTGTTGGTTTTCTCAAGTCGCGCTTGTGCTTGAATATGTATGCCTATGTTGGGAAAGGGTTAGGTGGTGGGGGAGGAGTAGGGTCGAGTAAGGGGTCGTTTAGATGGTATTTTTTCCGCTCTAGGTGATGGTGAGGTTATTTTTTAAAATGGATGGAATTTGGAAAGGCCATTTGGGGTAAACATGTTGTTTTTTAACATTTTGGCGACGAATGTTTTTTATACGCATGCGCACTTGAGGGGTTTTGTAAGAGGGCGGGCTTTTTAAATGATGATTTATCAATGAGTGTTTTTTAATACGTATTGAAATAAACCAAAAAAAACTAATAGGTCATCGGCTTTTTTACTATCTCGCTAACCAATAATCGGATTTAAACCTATGAGGTGTCGTAGGACTCGTGGTGAACTCTCCTTTTCTATCGAAGGGGTATATCCACCCCAAAATAAAAACTACCCTTACCCGGGGGATGAAATAGTAATTTATTTTTTGTACGCCTGCGCATTTGGTTTTTTTTGTAAAAGAGCGGGCTTTTTAAATGATGATTTATAAATGAGTGTTTTTTTTAATACGTATTTAAATAAACCATAAAAACTAATAGGTCATCGGCTTTTGACTATCTCGCTAACCAATAATCGGATTTAAACGTATGAGGTGTCGTAGGACTCGTGGTGAACTCTCTTTTTCTATCGAAGGGGTATATCCACTCCAAAATAAAAACTACCCTTACCCGGGGGTTGAAATAGTAATATTTTTTGTATGTGCGCGCACGGACGGCTTTTGTCAAAAGGACTTAACTATACGTTAGTTAATATTTTCTGAACCCCTCATGGGATTTTGCCATAGGCAGTATTATAGCCCTGGGGGGTAACGCCCCGTTTTTGAATGTAGGATTTATTTTTGTCGAAAGGGCCTAACGACACTTTTGTTCATATCTCGCGAACCAATCATGCTAGGGACTTGTATGAGGGGTCCTAGCACTTGGGGCAACATTCCCTGTTTGGGGGTGAAACTACCCCCCAAAATTGAAAAATCCCTATCTCGGAAACGAAGAATCCTAAAATTAAGTGTGATAGCTTAAAAAATAGGGGATGATATAGGCTTTTACCTCGATGGATCATTTCACCCCTAAAACAGTAAATAGTCATGTTATGGGAGAAAAACGTGTTAAACACCTAAAAATGATAAATGAACCTAAGATCTTTTGTTTTTGATGAAAAATAGCAGAGGGGTGAAACTACCCCCCAAAATTGAAAAATCCCTATCTCGGAAACGAAGAATCCTAAAAGTAGGTGTGATAGCTTAAAAAATAGGGGATGATATGGGCTTTTACCTCGATTGATCATTTCACCCCTAAAACAGTAAATAGTCATGTTATGGGGAAAAAACTTGTTAAACACCTAAAAATGATAAATGAACCTAAAATATTTTGTTTTTGATGAAAAATAGCAGGGGGGTGAAACTACCCCCCAAAATTGAAAAATCCCTATCTTGGAAATGAAGATGCCTAAAATTAGGTGTGATAGCTTAAAAAATAGGGTATGATATGGGCTTTTACCTCGATGGATCACTTCACCCCTAAAACAGTAAATAGTCATGTTATGGGGAAAAAACGTGTTAAACACCTAAAATGATAAATGAACCTAAAATATTTTGTTTTTGATGAAAAATAGCAGGGGGTGAAACTACCCCCCAAAATTGAAAAATCCCTATCTTGGAAACGAAGAAGCCTAAAATTAGGTGTGATAGCTTAAAAAATAGGGGATGATTAGGGCTTTTACCTCGATGGATCATTTCACCCCTAAAACAGTAAATAGTCATGTTATAGGGGAAAAAACGTGTTAAACACCTAAAAATGATAAATGAACCTAAGATCTTTTGTTTTTGATGAAAAATAGCAGAGGGGTGAAACTACCCCCCAAAATTGAAAAATCCCTATCTCGGAAACGAAGAAGCCTAAAATTAGGTGTGATAGCTTAAAAAATAGGGGATGATATGGGCTTTTACCTCGATGGATCATTTCACCCCTAAAACAGTAAATAGTCATGTTATGGGGAAAAAACGTGTTAAACACCTAAAAATGATAAATGAACCTAAGATCTTTTGTTTTTGATGAAAAATAGCAGAGGGGTGAAACTACCCCCCAAAATTGAAAAATCCATATCTCGGAAACGAAGAAGCCTAAAATTAGGTGTGATAGCTTAAAAATAGGGTATGATATGGGCTTTTACCTCGATTGATCATTTCACCCCTAAAACAGTAAATAGTCATGTTATGGGGAAAAAACGTGTTAAACACCTAAAAATGATAAATGAACCTAAGATCTTTTGTTTTTGATGAAAAATAGCAGGGGGGTGAAACTACCCCCCAAAATTGAAAAATCCCTATCTTGGAAATGAAGAAGCCTAAAATTAGGTGTGATAGCTTAAAAAATAGGGTATGATATGGGCTTTTACCTCGATGGATCATTTCACCCCTAAAACAGTAAATAGTCATGTTATAGGGGAAAAACGTGTTAAACACCTAAAAATGATAAATGAACCTAAGATCTTTTGTTTTTGATGAAAAATAGCAGGGGGGTGAAACTACCCCTCCAAAATTGAAAAATCCCTATCTAGGAAACGAAGAATCCTAAAATTAGGTGTGATAGCTTAAAAAATAGGGGATGATATGGGCTTTTACCTCGATTGGTCATTTCACCCCTAAATCAGTAAATAGTCATGTTATGGGGGAAAAACGTGTTATACACCTAAAAGCATAAGTATCTTTGTGAAACCATGCTTTAATGGACATGTGTATGGAGGATGATTGTTATTATTATTATTATTAGGTAATTATGGATTAATGTGCGGATAGATAACTAACCAGTGGGGAGCGTGATGGCGCAGGTGCTTAGCTGCTCGTCTTTACTCGGGCAGGTGGGGTTCAAATCCCGGTGACAGCGGGGGTTGGAATTTTCACATGAAGAAAATCACGTGGCGTCAGGAAGGGCATTCGGCCTTAAATCCCCGGCCAAAACCAAAATGAGCCTGGTTGGCTCCGGCGACTCAAACTAATTGGGAAAAGCCGAAGAAAGAAAGGTAACTCACTAGTATTAGTAAACATTGGTTGGAGGTGTTGAAGAAGTCATGATGGCCAACCCTTTGCTAAAAAGTTTTACCTGTATATCCTGTTGCAGTCTTTAGAAAAAAAATCGAACCGGGGCCTCTGTGGTGACAGTGGAGCTATATTCATGATGATTTTTAAACAAATATACGCTTGCCTACTACCGCTGTGTTGAATCTGCACAGAGACACTGGCTATGGTTTGTCTAGTGTGTGCCTTGGCGATAACAGCACAACGACCTTGTCAGTAAGTTTCATATTACTCATTTGCTTGATAGCGGACGTGCTCTGTACATGACTAGATCGTTGTTAGGTTTGACAAAGGCTTAGTGAAGCTTATGGCAACCTTGAAATGAATGTCATGGTATAGTCGGGGTTGGAAGCCAAGACCTTAGGGTTGACAACCAAGTAGGTTAACCACTACACGGTGAGATGGTCAAATAATAATGTAACAGAACATATAGAAACGTTTTCTATAGTTTAACGAATTGCCATACCATGAGAGGTGTAGGTAATGGAAATTGAATCCTTAGCTGATGATTATACTACTTTTCCATGCCCACGTATAAGCTATCATGGTAGAAAAAGAATGGTATGGCTTGTTTTAAACGGAGAATAATAATTGTGTTTACAGTGAAACACAAATCTGAATTTAAAATAATTAATTTAAAATTATCTAATTTAAAATTAACTAATTTAAAATTAGTTTAGTACGCTGAAGTTAAAATGAATAATGATCACGTTACAGACAGCCAGTTTCAAAGCCATGAGAACTAAGTGAACAAAGTATAAAATTCATGAGCCAGTGAGGAATTCAACATGCTGTCCTTTGGACAAGAGAGAAGCGTTCTACAGCGACCCTCAATGGTTTGGGTCATCGTAAAGATGAAAATTAAATCTAAGCTATATACTAGAAGAAGAAATGGAAAACAATTGGTCAAATAAAGGACAGAAGGAATAAAAAACGGCCCTCAACCCTCAAGCATAAGGATTGAGGGAGTTGGAAGGAAGGAGAGCCATGAAAGGCAGATAAAAAGTATAATAGGAGTGGCTTTACCCCAGAGGTAATGGAGGAAAACTGGACTCAGCTCAGAAATCCCTTGGGGTCGCCATCTTCCAAACTGATCAGCCCTTGAGGGGGGTAGCCATAGGCAGAGTGCACCGCAAGTGGTGGGGCTATATACACCCTTCCTTTTTGAGGGGGCTTGAGCAAAAGACAGGAAATAACATGAAAATAAAAACAAGGCTGCCTCCTCACACTAGTAGGATATCAGAAAAAATAAATAAACAAGGGCCAATGAAGTTTCAAAAGGAAGAGACTCCCTAGGCCTCGGATACTCTAATCATGTTGGGCTCGGTAGAGAACAAGAGTTGAGCAAGTGTGGTCGACAGGAAATAAGACAGAGAGGAGCCTAGCACAAGTTAGTGGAAGCAATGACGGTCTCAGCTGGGACTCCGTGATCGTCAACCTACATGACACTAGATATAACGCCCAGGGGTGGAATTAAAGACCTCTATTGTTTTATATCACTGGCTTTTAAGAACGCTAACACATGGCATGCCTTATAATGCAATACTGGTCCTAGGGTATGCAAAAATTGTATTAGAAACTCAGCTAATAATAGTGTGCTTGCCCATGATTTACCTTAAATTTTCCTAAAATTCACTACATTTTCCGCAAATTGACCAAATGACACAACATTCCAGAAAAATTCAACAAATGACTACCAGATTTATTGAAATTTCATTGATTTACCTAAGCATGGTTTAAACTATCTCAAATTCATATAAAATTAGACGAATATTGATGAAAATTCACTAAAATTTACAGAATTTAGCCAAGTGGTGTACAAACCATGACATTTATCCAATTTTTATTTAAATTGACTACATGTACTCGAAAATTCCATAATATTCCCTTTACATGTATGCTTTTTGTTGTTGTTGTTGTTGTTGTTGTTGTTTCGTTTACCACACTCCCTGTAGACAAACACCTCAACATGACTTTCTCCTAGACTAGGAGCTTCACATTCGACATGATAGCTGAGTTTCATTTCCCATAAACTTGTCTCTGAGGTGGGTGTCAGGAAAAGGCATGCAGCTGTAAAAACCACACCCTCACGTAGACTTTCATAACCTCTTACGTTGAGGTTCCTTACACTAACGACATTGAATGATTGAACGGTTTCCTTTTCACGATTCCTGTCTATACTTTCCTCTTTAAGGTTGCAAGATGTTTGCAAGATTCCTAAAATGCAATTAAATGTAATAAATACCTTAAGATGGTTTCATTTGTTTAATGATATGATGTTGATGGTGGATATATACGTTAAGACTAATTTTTGTTAGGTCTTGACTGGCCTTGCAATTAGAAATTGACAAACCAAACATGGGTTATCTACCAGGGGAACACTTTGACCACTATATTGGTTATTGACCAGTAAGTACAGTTCTAGTAATGAGACAGAAATCCAACACAAACAATGAGCGCGCAATGCGGTGGAGATTGGTACCACGATGTACTGTCGGTTATGTAGCTATGTGGAATGTACATCACATATGGTTTACTTGAAGGTTTGGAGGTTTCATTAAAGATATTTCTACAATAAACCATTTTCAAATGGCCATTCGTTGGTGTGAAAATATTTATTATATGGTATTTTATGAAAACAATTATGATTTATAAAAAAATTTATATGTTTACTGTATTCTTATTTAATGTAAGCACTAGAGGCACTATCGACCAAAATACAGTACTATCTGGAATGTATATTGCATACTTGAAGGTTTGGTGATCCCATTAAAGGTATTCCTACAATAAATGATTTTTAAGTTCTCGTTTTATGGCATGATTATTTAATATATGCTATTTGCTAATAGGATTTGACACTGGAATTATTTTACAAGTAGTTATTTTAATGACCAACAGAGTTTAATGTTAACAAGGCACAGCTCTATTTGAAATTTTGAATAACATGTTGCATGTTATACATTATATGCAACTACTGTAAGGCTTGTGATTTATTTAATGCCTTTAACCCTATATTAAACACGCAGTTTGCAATACTGATAACTGCAATGTTACTGAAAAAAAATGAAACAAAACAAAAATCAGCATTGAAAAACCAAAAAGTGGTTGAGCATATATATAGTGGGGAAAAGAAAAGTTTTGTAAACACTAATGTTCAACAAGACTAATTAAATCAGTAACTGTCAGGGTGGCCGAGTGGTTAAGGCGTTTGACTTAAGATCAAATTTCCAAATATTTAAGGAAGCAAGGGTTCGAATCCCTTCCCTGACATAATTATTGCTTGAACATGCAAGAAAACAAGAAATATACACAAGCTATGTTTATCAATTTAATCATTTTTTTTTTTTTTTTTTTACAAGAGATAGACACACAGAATACAGCTCTTTTGGTTTATCAGTTCTTTTAAACATAACACTTGTTGAAAATTATATTTTAGGGGATGGGGGTGTTGCTACGTTGACCCATTACACAATAATAGCAGCTTTACGAAGTTCATTTTCTATATTTAATAGCTCTTTCTCATAACCAATATGGCCAAGCTGTTTACAGGCATGCAAGAGCTGTAGACGTTCGACTAATATATTAGGATCGTTCCATTTACTATTTTTTATGAATGGTTTCAGAATCTCGGGAAGCAGTTCATCATTATCACCATCATTATGATTATCATCCTCATTATTATAATCATTTTCATAATGATGATCATTATCATCGTTATCATTACCATGATAATTTCCACCTGTGTCCACAGTCTGTTCAATGGTTTGAGTTGTCTTTGATAGTGTTGAAAGCTTTTTTTTAGATGTGCTAGAATGCTTTAACATTGTTATGTTATTTTTACCACTATTACCTTTCCCCACTAACTTTTTGATGGGGTATATTGTCTCTGATAGGGTTGAGGGCTTTTGAGATGTGGGGGCATGTCTGAACATGGGTTTCACAGGAGGTGTTAAAGGTTTCTCATTAAACAACTCGCTAACAGCATGAGTGCGTTGTAGTGTATTAAACTTGAGGTTAATATTATCTTGAGCAGTACTATCTTTCTCTTGGACTTGGTTTCTTGCTTTGGTTTGGGTTTTCCTTACATTTAGACTAGCGTGATTATTAAGTTTACATTCATGATTGTTTGAAGAAAGTACGTCCAATTCTTTTGTTTTAAGCATTCCTCGACACTGTTTCGATCGTTGCTTTGAACAGCGCCAAATAACAGTTCCATTTTTATTGCTTCGTTTCACAATATATGAATATCCTTTATAGTATGCATAAGGCTTACCATACCTAGTCACTGATACTTCCATATCAACTGTCAAGCACAAACTAATCTCTAGTAAAGACAACTTGGTAATAACAACAATAGTTTAATGTGGGAGCATATATACATGCAAAAAAGTGGGAGCAAAAGTGGGGGGGGGGGGTAAAAAGTGGGAGCAAATGTGGGAGAAAAAAATAACTGTGAGCAAAAAGTGGGAGCATATATGGGATCAAATGTGGGAGCAAAGCAAATATAAAAAAAAAGTGGGAGCAAATATGCTAACAAATATGTCAACAAATATACCATCAAAAGTAAATACACAAGTCAAGATAGATTAAAGTGCAAAGAAAATATGCAAGCAAATATGAGAGCAAAAATGGTGTTTTTTCTAAAACAACTAGACATAACAAACTTAGTCATAACCTAACCTAACCTAACCTAACCTAACCTCACCTAACCTCACCTAACCTCACCTCACCTAACCTCACCTAACTTCACCTAACCTAACCTAACCTAACTTAACTTCACCTAATCTAACTTGACTGAACTTTACCTAACCTAACCCATCATAACTTCACCTAACCTAACTTTACCTCATCTAACTTCACCTAACCTAACTTTCAACTCACAGATCAAAATTAAATCCTAGGCATAGTTGAGTTGGAACCCAAGACTTCAGGGATAACACACAAGTATACTAGCCACTACACCGCAAAATGGGCAAATTATCATGCAACACAACATAAAGTAAAAGTTTCCTGTAGTGTAACTCATTGGCTGTCAACCATAGTTTGGGAATTCAAACCCAAGACCTCAGGACTTTTGTTTTGAACATTATCAGAAATATTATTCCATTTACATTTTGCTGCTGCTGCTTATAGTTATAAGAGTTGGCATTAATATGGAAAGCAAAAAAAATGTGGGAGCAAAAAGTGGGTGGAAAACGTGTAAGCAGAAGTGGGAGCAAACAAGTGTGAGCAAATATGGGAGCAGAAAGTGGGAGCAAATGTGAAAGCAAAAGTGGGAGCAAAAAGAGCGAGCAAAAGTGAGTGTACAAAGTAGGAGCAAAATGTGTGAGTAAAAAGTGGGGGCAAATGTGGTGTTTTACTAAAACAATCTCCCCTAACCTAACCTAAACTAACTTCACCCAACCTAATTTCACCTAACCTAACTTTACTTAACCTAACCTTCCAACTCTCAGATCAAAAATTAAATTCTGGCCATAGTCGAGTTGGAACCCAAAACCTCTGGGATAACACCCAAGTATACTAGCCACTACATCGCGAAATGGGCAAATTATCATGCAACACAACACAAAAATAAAAAGATTTCTGTAGTGTAACTCATTGGCTGACAATCATAGTTGAGAATTCAAACCCAAGACCTCAGGACTTTTGTTTTGAACATTATCAGAAATATTATTCCATTTACATTTTGCTGTTGCTTATAGTTATAAGAGTTGACATTAATATGGGAGCAAAAGTGAAAGCAAAAAGTGGGTGCAAGCATGGCTGGTTGTAGAGACTTTCATATCATCAAATACACATAAATTAAAATTTAGTAAAGTGACTTGGCTAATAATAATAATAATAATAATATTAACAGTTTAAAAAAAATTCAAGGGGATTGATATTTTTCAGGGTGTAATTTCCAAAGTACTGTCAAGAATAATAATTACATGAACAGATTCCAAGAACTCTAGAGTGCTTTTAAGGTTAATGATTGGCTAGGAGTGAGATAGAGCTAGCTAACCTAAGTTAACCTCAGCTCAGTAAACCTAACCTTGTCACATGGCATGTTCTACAAGTATAGACTTGCTTTGAGACTGGCTATGACGTCACAGATGAATGGCGGTGGGAGGCTGGACATGACGTTTTTATTATCCAAAAACATTTTCCTTTTTGCCAGCCTCCCACCGCCATTCATCTGTGACGTCATAGCCAGTCTCAAAGCAAGTCTATACTTGTAGAACATGCCATGTGACAAGGTTAGGTTTACTGAGCTGAGGTTAACTTAGGTTAGCTAGCTCTATCTCACTCCTAGCCAATCATTAACCTTAAAAGCACTCTAGAGTTCTTGGAATCTGTTCATGTAATTATTATTCTTGACAGTACTTTGGAAATTACACCCTGAAAAATATCAATCCCCTTGAATTTTTTTTAAACTGTTAATATTATTATTATTATTATTATTAGCCAAGTCACTTTACTAAATTTTAATTTATGTGTATTTGATGATATGAAAGTCTCTACAACCAGCCATGCTTGCACCCACTTTTTGCTTTCACTTTTGCTCCCATATTAATGTCAACTCTTATAACTATAAGCAACAGCAAAATGTAAATGGAATAATATTTCTGATAATGTTCAAAACAAAAGTCCTGAGGTCTTGGGTTTGAATTCTCAACTATGATTGTCAGCCAATGAGTTACACTACAGAAATCTTTTTATTTTTGTGTTGTGTTGCATGATAATTTGCCCATTTCGCGATGTAGTGGCTAGTATACTTGGGTGTTATCCCAGAGGTTTTGGGTTCCAACTCGACTATGGCCAGAATTTAATTTTTGATCTGAGAGTTGGAAGGTTAGGTTAAGTAAAGTTAGGTTAGGTGAAATTAGGTTGGGTGAAGTTAGTTTAGGTTAGGTTAGGGGAGATTGTTTTAGTAAAACACCACATTTGCCCCCACTTTTTACTCACACATTTTGCTCCTACTTTGTACACTCACTTTTGCTCGCTCTTTTTGCTCCCACTTTTGCTTTCACATTTGCTCCCACTTTCTGCTCCCATATTTGCTCACACTTGTTTGCTCCCACTTCTGCTTACACGTTTTCCACCCACTTTTTGCTCCCACATTTTTTTTGCTTTCCATATTAATGCCAACTCTTATAACTATAAGCAGCAGGCAGCAAAATGTAAATGGAATAATATTTCTGATAATGTTCAAAACAAAAGTCCTGAGGTCTTGGGTTTGAATTCCCAAACTATGGTTGACAGCCAATGAGTTACACTACAGGAAACTTTTACTTTATGTTGTGTTGCATGATAATTTGCCCATTTTGCGGTGTAGTGGCTAGTATACTTGTGTGTTATCCCTGAAGTCTTGGGTTCCAACTCAACTATGCCTAGGATTTAATTTTGATCTGTGAGTTGAAAGTTAGGTTAGGTGAAGTTAGATGAGGTAAAGTTAGGTTAGGTGAAGTTATGATGGGTTAGGTTAGGTAAAGTTCAGTCAAGTTAGATTAGGTGAAGTTAAGTTAGGTTAGGTTAGGTTAGGTGAAGTTAGGTGAGGTTAGGTGAGGTGAGGTTAGGTGAGGTTAGGTGAGGTTAGGTTAGGTTAGGTTAGGTTAGGTTATGACTAAGTTTGTTATGTCTAGTTGTTTTAGAAAAAAACATCATTTTTGCTCTCATATTTGCTTGCATATTTTCTTTGCACTTTAATCTATCTTGACTTGTGTATTTACTTTTGATGGTATATTTGTTGACATATTTGTTAGCATATTTGCTCCCACTTTTTTTTTATATTTGCTTTGCTCCCACATTTGATCCCATATATGCTCCCACTTTTTGCTCACAGTTATTTTTTTCTCCCACATTTGCTCCCACTTTTTACCCCCCCCCCCCACTTTTGCTCCCACTTTTTTGCATGTATATATGCTCCCACATTAAACTATTGTTGTTATTACCAAGTTGTCTTTACTAGAGATTAGTTTGTGCTTGACAGTTGATATGGAAGTATCAGTGACTAGGTATGGTAAGCCTTATGCATACTATAAAGGATATTCATATATTGTGAAACGAAGCAATAAAAATGGAACTGTTATTTGGCGCTGTTCAAAGCAACGATCGAAACAGTGTCGAGGAATGCTTAAAACAAAAGAATTGGACGTACTTTCTTCAAACAATCATGAATGTAAACTTAATAATCACGCTAGTCTAAATGTAAGGAAAACCCAAACCAAAGCAAGAAACCAAGTCCAAGAGAAAGATAGTACTGCTCAAGATAATATTAACCTCAAGTTTAATACACTACAACGCACTCATGCTGTTAGCGAGTTGTTTAATGAGAAACCTTTAACACCTCCTGTGAAACCCATGTTCAGACATGCCCCCACATCTCAAAAGCCCTCAACCCTATCAGAGACAATATACCCCATCAAAAAGTTAGTGGGGAAAGGTAATAGTGGTAAAAATAACATAACAATGTTAAAGCATTCTAGCACATCTAAAAAAAAGCTTTCAACACTATCAAAGACAACTCAAACCATTGAACAGACTGTGGACACAGGTGGAAATTATCATGGTAATGATAACGATGATAATGATCATCATTATGAAAATGATTATAATAATGAGGATGATAATCATAATGATGGTGATAATGATGAACTGCTTCCCGAGATTCTGAAACCATTCATAAAAAATAGTAAATGGAACGATCCTAATATATTAGTCGAACGTCTACAGCTCTTGCATGCCTGTAAACAGCTTGGCCATATTGGTTATGAGAAAGAGCTATTAAATATAGAAAATGAACTTCGTAAAGCTGCTATTATTGTGTAATGGGTCAACGTAGCAACACCCCCATCCCCTAAAATATAATTTTCAACAAGTGTTATGTTTAAAAGAACTGATAAACCAAAAGAGCTGTATTCTGTGTGTCTATCTCTTGTAAAAAAAAAAAAAAAAAATGATTAAATTGATAAACATAGCTTGTGTATATTTCTTGTTTTCTTGCATGTTCAAGCAATAATTATGTCAGGGAAGGGATTCGAACCCTTGCTTCCTTAAATATTTGGAAATTTGATCTTAAGTCAAACGCCTTAACCACTCGGCCACCCTGACAGTTACTGATTTAATTAGTCTTGTTGAACATTAGTGTTTACAAAACTTTTCTTTTCCCCACTATATATATGCTCAACCACTTTTTGGTTTTTCAATGCTGATTTTTGTTTTGTTTCATTTTTTTTCAGTAACATTGCAGTTATCAGTATTGCAAACTGCGTGTTTAATATAGGGTTAAAGGCATTAAATAAATCACAAGCCTTACAGTAGTTGCATATAATGTATAACATGCAACATGTTATTCAAAATTTCAAATAGAGCTGTGCCTTGTTAACATTAAACTCTGTTGGTCATTAAAATAACTACTTGTAAAATAATTCCAGTGTCAAATCCTATTAGCAAATAGCATATATTAAATAATCATGCCATAAAACGAGAACTTAAAAATCATTTATTGTAGGAATACCTTTAATGGGATCACCAAACCTTCAAGTATGCAATATACATTCCAGATAGTACTGTATTTTGGTCGATAGTGCCTCTAGTGCTTACATTAAATAAGAATACAGTAAACATATAAATTTTTTTATAAATCATAATTGTTTTCATAAAATACCATATAATAAATATTTTCACACCAACGAATGGCCATTTGAAAATGGTTTATTGTAGAAATATCTTTAATGAAACCTCCAAACCTTCAAGTAAACCATATGTGATGTACATTCCACATAGCTACATAACCGACAGTACATCGTGGTACCAATCTCCACCGCATTGCGCGCTCATTGTTTGTGTTGGATTTCTGTCTCATTACTAGAACTGTACTTACTGGTCAATAACCAATATAGTGGTCAAAGTGTTCCCCTGGTAGATAACCCATGTTTGGTTTGTCAATTTCTAATTGCAAGGCCAGTCAAGACCTAACAAAAATTAGTCTTAACGTATATATCCACCATCAACATCATATCATTAAACAAATGAAACCATCTTAAGGTATTTATTACATTTAATTGCATTTTAGGAATCTTGCAAACATCTTGCAACCTTAAAGAGGAAAGTATAGACAGGAATCGTGAAAAGGAAACCGTTCAATCATTCAATGTCGTTAGTGTAAGGAACCTCAACGTAAGAGGTTATGAAAGTCTACGTGAGGGTGTGGTTTTTACAGCTGCATGCCTTTTCCTGACACCCACCTCAGAGACAAGTTTATGGGAAATGAAACTCAGCTATCATGTCGAATGTGAAGCTCCTAGTCTAGGAGAAAGTCATGTTGAGGTGTTTGTCTACAGGGAGTGTGGTAAACGAAACAACAACAACAACAACAACAACAAAAAGCATACATGTAAAGGGAATATTATGGAATTTTCGAGTACATGTAGTCAATTTAAATAAAAATTGGATAAATGTCATGGTTTGTACACCACTTGGCTAAATTCTGTAAATTTTAGTGAATTTTCATCAATATTCGTCTAATTTTATATGAATTTGAGATAGTTTAAACCATGCTTAGGTAAATCAATGAAATTTCAATAAATCTGGTAGTCATTTGTTGAATTTTTCTGGAATGTTGTGTCATTTGGTCAATTTGCGGAAAATGTAGTGAATTTTAGGAAAATTTAAGGTAAATCATGGGCAAGCACACTATTATTAGCTGAGTTTCTAATACAATTTTTGCATACCCTAGGACCAGTATTGCATTATAAGGCATGCCATGTGTTAGCGTTCTTAAAAGCCAGTGATATAAAACAATAGAGGTCTTTAATTCCACCCCTGGGCGTTATATCTAGTGTCATGTAGGTTGACGATCACGGAGTCCCAGCTGAGACCGTCATTGCTTCCACTAACTTGTGCTAGGCTCCTCTCTGTCTTATTTCCTGTCGACCACACTTGCTCAACTCTTGTTCTCTACCGAGCCCAACATGATTAGAGTATCCGAGGCCTAGGGAGTCTCTTCCTTTTGAAACTTCATTGGCCCTTGTTTATTTATTTTTTCTGATATCCTACTAGTGTGAGGAGGCAGCCTTGTTTTTATTTTCATGTTATTTCCTGTCTTTTGCTCAAGCCCCCTCAAAAAGGAAGGGTGTATATAGCCCCACCACTTGCGGTGCACTCTGCCTATGGCTACCCCCCTCAAGGGCTGATCAGTTTGGAAGATGGCGACCCCAAGGGATTTCTGAGCTGAGTCCAGTTTTCCTCCATTACCTCTGGGGTAAAGCCACTCCTATTATACTTTTTATCTGCCTTTCATGGCTCTCCTTCCTTCCAACTCCCTCAATCCTTATGCTTGATGGTTGAGGGCCGTTTTTTATTCCTTCTGTCCTTTATTTGACCAATTGTTTTCCATTTCTTCTTCTAGTATATAGCTTAGATTTAATTTTCATCTTTACGATGACCCAAACCATTGAGGGTCGCTGTAGAACGCTTCTCTCTTGTCCAAAGGACAGCATGTTGAATTCCTCACTGGCTCATGAATTTTATACTTTGTTCACTTAGTTCTCATGGCTTTGAAACTGGCTGTCTGTAACGTGATCATTATTCATTTTAACTTCAGCGTACTAAACTAATTTTAAATTAGTTAATTTTAAATTAGATAATTTTAAATTAATTATTTTAAATTCAGATTTGTGTTTCACTGTAAACACAATTATTATTCTCCGTTTAAAACAAGCCATACCATTCTTTTTCTACCATGATAGCTTATACGTGGGCATGGAAAAGTAGTATAATCATCAGCTAAGGATTCAATTTCCATTACCTACACCTCTCATGGTATGGCAATTCGTTAAACTATAGAAAACGTTTCTATATGTTCTGTTACATTATTATTTGACCATCTCACCGTGTAGTGGTTAACCTACTTGGTTGTCAACCCTAAGGTCTTGGCTTCCAACCCCGACTATACCATGACATTCATTTCAAGGTTGCCATAAGCTTCACTAAGCCTTTGTCAAACCTAACAACGATCTAGTCATGTACAGAGCACGTCCGCTATCAAGCAAATGAGTAATATGAAACTTACTGACAAGGTCGCTGTGCTGTTATCGCCAAGGCACACACTAGACAAACCATAGCCAGTGTCTCTGTGCAGATTCAACACAGCGGTAGTAGGCAAGCATATATTTGTTTAAAAATCATCATGAATATAGCTCCACTGTCACCACAGAGGCCCCGGTTCGATTTTTTTTCTAAAGACTGCAACAGGATATACAGGTAAAACTTTTTAGCAAAGGGTTGGCCATCATGACTTCTTCAACACCTCCAACCAATGTTTACTAATACTAGTGAGTTACCTTTCTTTCTTCGGCTTTTCCCAATTAGTTTGAGTCGCCGGAGCCAACCAGGCTCATTTTGGTTTTGGCCCGGGATTTAAGGCCGAATGCCCTTCCTGACGCCACGTGATTTTTCGAGTGAAAATTCCAACCCCCGCTGTCACCGGGATTTGAACCCCAGCCGTCCGGGTAAAGACGAGCAGCTAAGCACCTGCGCCATCACGCTCCCCACAGGTTAGTTATCTATACACACATTAATCCATAATTACCTAATAATAATAATAACAATCATCCTCCATACACATGTCCATTAAAGCATGGTTTCACAAAGATGCTTATGCTTTTAGGTGTATAACACATTTTTCCTCATAACATGACTATTTACTGTTTTAGGAGTGAAATGATCCATCGAGGTAAAAGCCCATATCATCCCCTATTTTTTAAGCTATCACACCTAATTTTAGGATTCTTCGTTTCCGAGATAGGGATTTTTCAATTTTGGGGGGTAGTTTCACCCCCCCCCCCCCTGCTATTTTTCATCAAAAACAAAAGATCTTAGGTTCATTTATCATTTTTAGGTGTTTAACAAGTTTTTCCCCATAACATGACTATTTACTGTTTTAGGGGTGAAATGATCCATCGAGGTAAAAGCCCATATCATCCCCTATTTTTTAAGCTATCACACCTAATTTTAGGCTTCTTCGTTTCCGAGATAGGGATTTTTCAATTTTGGGGGGTAATTTCACCCCCCTGCTATTTTTCATGAAAAACAAAAGATCTTAGGTTTATTTATCATTTTTAGGTGTTTAACACGTTTTTCTCCCATAACATGACTATTTACTGTTTTAGGGGTGAAATGATCCATCGAGGTAAAAACCTATATCATCCCCTATTTTTTAAGCTATCACACCTAATTTTAGGATTCTTCGTTTCCGAGATAGGGATTTTTCAATTTTGGGGGGTAGTTTCACCCCCTGCTATTTTTCATCAAAAACAAAAGATCTTAGGTTCATTTATCATTTTTAGGTGTTTAACACGTTTTTCCCCCCATAACATATTTATTTACTGTTTTAGGGGTGAAATGATCCATCGAGGTAAAAGCCCATATCATCCCCTATTTTTTAAGCTATCACACCTAATTTTAGGATTCTTCGTTTCCGAGATAGGGATTTTTCAATTTTGGGGGTAGTTTCATCCCCCTGCTATTTTTCATCAAAAACAAAAGATCTTAGGTTCATTTATCATTTTTAGGTGTTTAACACGTTTTTTCCCCATAACATGACTATTTACTGTTTTAGGGGTGAAATGATCCATCGAGGTAAAAACCTATATCATCCCCTATTTTTTAAGCTATCACACCTAATTTTAGGATTCTTCGTTTCCGAGATATGGATTTTTCAATTTTGGGGGGTAGTTTCACCCCCCTGCTATTTTTCATCAAAAACAAAAGATCTTAGGTTCATTTATCATTTTTAGGTGTTTAACACGTTTTTCCCCCATAACATATTTATTTACTGTTTTAGGGGTGAAATGATCCATCGAGGTAATAGCCCATATCATCCCCTATTTTTTAAGCTATCACACCTAATTTTAGGATTCTTCGTTTCCAAGATATGGATTTTTCAATTTTGGGGGGTAGTTTCATCCCCAAACAGGGAATGTTGCCCCAAGTGCTAGGACCCCTCATACAAGTCCCTAGCATGATTGGTTCGCGAGATATGAACAAAAGTGTCGTTAGGCCCTTTCGACAAAAATGAATCCTACATTCAAAAAACGGAGTGTCACCCCCAGGGTTAGGATACTGCCTATGGCAAAATCCCATGAGGGGTTCAGAAAATATTAACAAACGTATAGTTAGGTCCTTTTGACAAAAGCCGTCCGTATGCGCATATACAAAAAATATTATTTACCCCCCGGGTAAGGGTAGTTTTTATTTTGGGGTGGATATACCCCTTCGATAGAAAAGGAGAGTTCACCACGAGTCCTACGACACCTCATACGTTTAAATCCGATTATTGGTTAGCGAGATAGTAAAAAGCCGATGACCTATTAGTTTTTTTGGTTTATTTCAATATATATTAAAAAACACTCATTGATAAATCATCATTATAAAAGCCCGCCCTCTTACAAAACTCCTCAAGTGCGCATGCGTATAAAAAACATTCATCGCCAAAATGTCAAAAAACAACATGTTTACCCCAAATGGCGTTTCCCAATTCCATCCATTTTAAAAAATAACCTCACCATCATCTAGAGCGGAAAAAATACCATCTAAACGACCCCTCACTCGACCCTACTCCTCCCCCACCACCTAACCCTTTCCCAACATAGGCATACATATTCAAGCACGAGCGCGACTTGAGGAAACCAACACTACCCCACTACTCGCGAATGACCTTTTAGTTTTGGTCTTTTCATTAAATTAAGAGGCTATAGGAAAGTAGGGGACGTCACTACGAGTGCTAGGACACCCTGTATGTTCTAATCCCATGTTTGGTTAGCGAGATATCAAGTTCGGGGCCGATACGAGGGTGGCTCAATAAAAAGTGAGACAGCTCCCCCACTACCACACTACTCACAGCGCACCACATCTTCTCGGTTCAAGTAAAAAAAACGGCTTTTGCAAGTTCATGTGTCGACAAAAAGCCTACAGGCCAGGATTCAAATGTTAACCATCGATCATGTTCTGATTTTAAATTTAACGCACGTGGTAAACCAACTTGCTCACTTGTTGTATTTGGTACTAACGCCATGTGTTATAATAAAACTTTTTCTTATTGTAAGTTATTAACGTTGCACAGAGTACTTTAAAGCATAATGCATGCTTGTTCACTGTCTGTTCATTACGTTAATGGCACATGACGACACCTAAAACAAACAAATGAACCCATCACTCAATCAATCAATCAATCAATCAATCAATCAGTCAATCAATCAATCAATACTTGTAAATAAAACGTTAACGTTAATTGGCATTAATATATCAAAACACCATTAAAAATAAACTGTATGTTGGCACTAACAGTAACCCATGTACTTATTTTCTTTTTATAAAGCTACAGTCATTTACATCCCCCCCCCCCACCGCCCCTTTAACCAATACATAAACAAAAATGAATGTCATGTCATTTTGTTCACATTATCATGTTCAAACCTGTGGATATTCGTTGAGTCCATAGGGAACCACCCATAAATTAAATTTATTTTTTTATTTTTAGAAAATCCAACATGGCCTTGTACTTTTCCCAGTCAACAACAACAACATAGCCATTAATCAAGAAAGCAATCATTGTCCCAGTCATGTACAGGTAATGAATTTTTTTTTGTCTACGAGTTTTCAGTAGTGGTAAAATGGAATAGCATTTTTAAGTTGGACTTACCTGAGGTTTAAACAGTTCACTCTTTGGCAGTGGTTTCGCTTTAGTGCGTTTCGGTTTTTTTTTCAGCGACTGCTACGGCGGTAAGGCTATTCTTTCCAAGTTTCTAAAAATAAATAAAATAAACAGCTATAAATACCTAAATTCAGGTTAATACATACATTTCATAAAAAAAACATCAAACAAAGAAATGAAACAAGTTAGTTTAAAAAATCATCTCACCTTTACTTGCAGTGACTTGTTGCTGTTTCCTTCTAGTGGGCTCAAAAGTGCAATGGTTTCTTCTCTCTCAGACATGTAAGGTATACCGGTTATCTGCAAACAAATAAATAAATAAAATCATTAATTACCTAATCAATAAATAATTGCTTGTAAATATATATATAAATCAATAAATGTATAAATTAATAAAAATATATATATATAAATACCTACCCCACAACAAGGTTAAGTATTTTCCACCAACACCAAAACTGTTAAACAAGACCAAGTGATTCACGCAACGGAGTATGTTCGAAGGTAGTCCACCCAAGTGAGAGTGGAAATGATAACGACATGTCTTTATATATGCTACGTTGCATGTATAATCATTTTGTCCCACGCTTTGAACATTCTGTTATCATGCACGGGGACAGATAACGTCCAAGGTGAACACCTGTGGCAGATCAAATTTCACATGGACTTGCATTTTGTTACGTACAAAGCAAGACAGGGTGTAACTTGTTTAGCCTACATGTGGTTTCACACATGTTCACATGCATTTCGCACTCCCCTGCCACCACAATGGTCAGATTATTTCACCTTCAAGCGTCATTGTCATTTTTCCATTGCACCTGTTGTCAAGTCAGATCAACGCCTTCCAATAAGCTCAAATGACATTCACCTCCTGCTCGTCTGCAAGTTTGTTTTCTGTACTCGCTTCGACCAACATAGAACCAAGTTCTCATCACCGTTTACACGTCAAAGGTATAATGTGTGAAAAAACGCACGCTCGCTCGGTCATACACCGACCCGCCGAAATAGCGATAGATATATTAAGCATGGTCCTTGTGGTTAGCGACAGGTTCGTTGAAACACACACCCAGCAGTATCGTCTCTCTCAACCACCACGCTTCATAAACATTATAAACAGGATAAGAAAAAGAAAAAGTTTCTTCAACATGTATGGCGTTAGGCCCTTTGTGAATTATTTTTTTGGAAAAAATATCTACCACATTTGAAAGGGGGGCGTTAGCCCGAGTCCTAGGACACCTCGTACACGTCTTTAGCGTTATTGGTTCGTGAGATATCGGCAAAAATCACAAAAAACACGTGTTTACCCCAAAATCGAGTTTCCAAATTTTTTTAAAAATTACAACGAGTGGTCCATAGCAAAGAGGACGTCACCTCGAGTCCTTGGACCCGTCGTACACGCCTCGAGCATGATTGGTTCGCGAGATATACAAAAAGTTTAAAATCACGTTTTTTCCCCCAAAAAACCATGTTTCCAGATTTTCACCTTTTCGACACCTACATTTCCGTAAAGAGCGCAACGAGACGAAAAAATGAATCCAAGCACGCCTTCCTAGCATGACTCCTTCCATTCCAAGGTCGCAGGGGCTCACAACTTGCTTTTGGAAGCAGCGCTCTCACTACCCCACTACTGTCAGGTTTTTGTCCTAGTGACTTGAAATTTATTTTGGGGGTAGAGGGGGTAGGGACCATCGATTTACGTCAAACAATTTTTTTGTAGAGTTCCTAGTTTCCGAAATATAGGATTTTCAAAATTCGAGTGTTTAAAAAAAACATAAAAAATAAAAAAGTTTTATTATAAAAAATAAAGGTCAAAAAGACCATTCGTTTGAGCCATGGCACAACGTTCTATCATGTTTGGTTTTCAAACTATTACCTATTTTCGAAAACGAAAAATTTCAAATTTTTTTTGAAAAATATAACCTGTAGTCCATAGGAAAGAGGACGTCAGCTCGAGTCCAATGACACCTCATTTGTCAACATCCGACCATGCGTTTGAGAGATATTAATTATTTTAACTTGTACAGTCTGGTACAAATAAAATGGGTGAAGCAGAAGCGCCACCATCCCCCTACTGACCGCGATGTCCAATCCTCTCAAATGGAACAATAACAACAACAAGGAAGTACCGTAATAATTGGAAATAAGTAAAATATTATGACTTATAATACAAGAGCTGATAACCTCACTGATCCACCCCTTATAACAACATTCAAGCTACTACAACCGACATTCTCCTTGATAAGGACAAGAGGTATAACTATATCTATGCGTTTAGGAGAAAGTGGGCTGTTTATATGCCTGGGAGTGGAAATGGGAAACCTCGAAAACAATTTTTAGGATGGCCAATGTGGGATTCATACCCACATTCTCCAGAAGTAGTGCGTCACCGTGGTCGAGTTAATTTTCCTCTATGTCATATTTTATTGTTTGTGCGTATCTTTCCTCGGGTTGGTCATCTTCGTGATTTTCATTTGTATCTTGTAGTTCAGGCAGCACTGTCTAGATCAAGGTTATATAGTTCAAGGCACCTTAGTGTCCAATATTTATCACCGCCATTTTGTAAAAAAAATGGCTGAAACCCCAATATCAAAACTCAAAACGAATGATGGCGGGTCAGTGAGGTCGTGTGTAGGTGTGCTCCTTGAAAATTATGCTATTAAAGAGAAATAATACGTTGAATGAAT
This sequence comes from Meconema thalassinum, assembly GCA_946902985.2. Lineage (NCBI taxonomy): Eukaryota > Metazoa > Arthropoda > Insecta > Orthoptera > Tettigoniidae > Meconema > Meconema thalassinum. Next base: position 283,707,519 of record OX336392.1, read on the forward strand.
ACAGACTCGATCGACGTGCGCAGTAAGTAATAGCAATTTCAAGTTCAATATTGTTTTGTTGTTAAATTGAACTGGTAAAAGAAACTGAACGTTTTTATATGAGATTAGATTGCAGAAAATAAAGAACTGTTTGGGCTTATTGTAGTATTGCCAACTTAAGAACTTGAAGGAGTGCATCATACTCTCTGACCTTCACCTCTCGATATTCGCAATAATGGGTGTTTGCAAGGCATGCAATAAACCAGTTACGAAGCAGGATGCATCAAAAATCCAATGTAGTGAATGTCAGTTTTGGTTTCATGTGAAGTGTGTGAAATTAAATGAAAGTGATGTTAAACATTCGAAAGTCAATGTGCGTGACTGGCGATGTGGTGACTGTGTGGTGCTGACACCTGACGGTGTGGAGCGGCAACTAACAGGTAAAAGAGCACTGCCGTCCATGCGGGAACTGTATGAACTGATAATGAGCATCAAATCTGACATTGTGGAAATGAAAGGAGATATTGCCAACATGAAGGAAAGAAATTACCAGACCGAAAAGGACATGGGTAAATCTTTAGACCTGACCCATGAAAAATTGGATGAAAATAGTAGACTGATTAAGGATCAGAGTGAGGAAATCAGGGCTTGTATGAACCAAATGGACGCTTTGAAGGAAGAAACGTCAGCACTGAGAAGGCAACTGAAAGACACGCAGCGGGAAGTCGAAGATCTCAATCAGTACGGAAGAAGAAATACGGTCGAGATTTTTGGACTCCCAGAGACACCTAACGAGGATACCTACGAACTAGTTAGGAGAGTTGGACAAGCACTAGATGTCGCAATTGATGCTGACAAGATTGATATCTGCCACCGCTTGAAGAAATCCCCACAAAATCAACAAAACACCCCGGCGGGCGTAGTTGTGAAATTCGTCAGGCGAGCAAATAAGGAAACATTCATCCAGAAAAGGAAAGTAAAACGGAACCTAAATACAACACATCTAGGTTATACTGTTAACAACCCCATTTATGTTAACCAGAGTTTGACACCACTCAGAAGGCAGGTGTTTAGCCTAGCTAGAAAAGTCAAACGTGAAAGAGGCTATGCGTTCCTGTGGATAGATAACTCTGGTGCCATTAAACTGAGGAAAAGAGAAGGAGATAGATTTGTACATGAACTGAAATGCATTGAAGACGTGAACAACTTAGGCCTAATGTAAAAATGAATAATTCTAATCAGTTTCTTTCAATTTATTACCAAAATGTTAGGGGATTGAACACAAAAACACATAATTTCTATACGAGCATATTGAGTAATAGGCATGATGTCGTGCTCGTGACAGAGACTTGGCTTTCGGAATCAGTATACAACGCTGAGCTGTTTGACGACTACTACAATGTCATTAGGCAAGACAGAGTAGGGAAAAGAGGCGGTGGAGTTTTAATTGCAGTGAGACATGACATAAATTATAATGAAATTTACTCTGAGCATGGAAATTATGAAGCGTTAGGTATTAGAGTGCTGATGAATAATAAGGCTTATTATATTTTTAATGTTTATTTTCCACCAAATTCTTGTCTTGATACTTATAATAAATTTTATATTAATATAGGGGAACATTACAATGTTATTGGTAGCAATATTATAATCGCAGGTGACTTTAATATTCCCACAGTGAGGGGTGCTAATCAAGATCTTCTGAATGGTGATTCCCAAGAAAGAGCCTTATTCAATTTTATGTCACTGCATAACCTACTTTCTCTAAATGATATCCAGAACATACATTCCAGAACTCTAGACTTGGTTCTCACTAACTTACCCAAGATCGTGTCGATCAGTAGGGGATGCATCCCCTTAGTAGGAGAGGATAACCACCATCCCGCATTGTCTATTGAGCTAAGTCTAACTAATGTACGCATTGGTTCTAGTAAGGCCACTTCTACTATGATTTATAATTTTAAACGAGCAGATTTTAATAAAATGTATAGGTTATTGAATGAAACTAACTGGGAATATCTTGATACATTTCATGACATTGATAGGGCAGTTGAGTATTTCTATGACAAAATTTATGCAGTATTTAATGACACTGTACCTTTCATAAAAACGCATAGAAAACGTTCATACCCTAGTTGGTTTAATTTAGATATTATCAAAAATTTGAAATTGAAGGAATATCATAGAAAGAAAATGAAATCATCTTCATTCCACAAGGAAAATTTTATCAGATTAAGAAAGATAACCAAGGCTTTGATTGACACTGAATATAAGAAATATATAAATGACTCTGAAAATTTAATGCAGGAAGATCCCAAACAATTCTGGAATTATATTAAAAATAGAAAGGTAAAAACTAGGGCGAATTATCAACAGATGAAACTTGGCCAAAACTTGTTAAAAACGAATAAGGAAATTTCAGATGGATTTGCAGATTTTTTTAAAGCAGTATATGAAGGTAAAACAACATCTTATGCACTCGATGAACATACAACAATGATCCCAACTATCACCTCTCATTCATTATTCATAAAAGCCATAACCATAAAAGAAGTTGAAACTGCCATCAAGAAATTGAAGCATAAAAAGTGCAGTGGTCCGGATAATATACCTCAATATATTATAAAGGCCTGTGTTGACGTCATAAAATATCCACTGTTTCTCTTGTTCAATCTCATTCTAAGACATAGCACATTTCCAGCAATATGGAAATTATCCAGAGCATGTCCCATCTTCAAATCCGGTGACTCCTCTCAAATTGAGAATTACAGACAAATAACGATCATCTCTGTACCTGCCAAGGTTTTCGAACAAATTATTTATTATAGAATTCTCAATCATGTAAAGCCATATATAAGTAATTTTCAACATGGCTTCGTTCCAAACCGATCTACAACTACAAATCTGTGTAACTTTGTACAGTTTGTCTCGAATGCATTAGATTCTCGATATCAAGTTGATGCCATCTACACCGATTTTTCAAAAGCCTTTGACAATATTAATCATGGTATATTATTACGGAAATTATCAGCCTTAGGATTCTCGAATCAAATGTTAGAATTAGTGGCATCTTACTTATCAAACAGAAAACAGTATGTGTCCTATAGTGAAGCTAATTCCTAGACCTACATTGCTAAGTCTGGCGTGCCGCAAGGCTCAAATTTGGGTCCGTTATTTTTTGTGATTTTTATAAATGATCTTCCCATTTCTATTAAAGAATCAAAATATATCCTATATGCTGATGATCTAAAAGTGTACAGAGTTATTAAAAATGAGCAGGATGTCCAGAAATTGCAAAATGATATAGATAACATTCACAAATGGAGCCTAGACAATGACTTATTGTTTAATATAAAAAAATGTAATTTCATCATCTTCAGTCGGAAAATGCAATGCTTGGAATCTAGCTACAGAATGGATGGAAATCTTTTAACTAGACTGAATACAGTCAAGGATCTAGGGTTGTATATAAATCATGATTTGAGTTTCAAATATCATATTGATAAGGTAGTGAATGATGCACTTAGAAGTCTGGGCTTTATTTTTAGAAATTCCAAGGAGTTGACGAATGCAAAGACAATCATTACGCTCTTCAATGCATATGTGAGAAGGAAACTGGAGTTTAATGCGGTAGTCTGGTCTCCATTGTACGAGTCACATATAAAAAACATAGAAAGGCTGCAAAAGAAACTGTTACGCTTCCTATATTACAAGAAGTACTCTGTATCAGCCATCCGTTGTAGAATTCCTTACTCTAACTTGTTGTCAGAATTCCAAATGACTAAACTTTCAACACCAGGCTTATTGCTCAGCAAATATATTTATATAAAATTATCAATGGTATCTCAGACACGAGTGAAACTTTAGAGCAAATACATTTCAATGTGAGAAAGAAATGTCTCCGAAAACGAGAACTCTTAATAGATAAAAAATCTAATACAAATTTCCATAAAAATTCACCGATATTGAATATGTGCTGTACTTACAACAGGCTCTCAGCTGACAACAATTTAGATTTTGGAATGTCCTTGCTAAATTATAGAAGGCAATTACACGTAGTTTTAGATGTCAAATGATTCATTATAACGTAGATATTAAATTTAGGTTTCACTTTCTTACCATCTTCCATTGCTATTGTATTAGTACCTTAAGATATGTATCTAGTTTTACATTATGTGACCAAATATTAAAAATCATGCTTTATTTACTGTTATTGTGACTTGAACTTGTGTATATTCCTTGTTAACAATTTCTTTTTTTTAAATTTAAGTTTTAATTTTTAATCTTCAATTTTTAATTTTCAATTTTTATTTTGTATTCTAATGTATTTTTCTATCTTGTATCTTAATGTATTTTCATGTATTATCTGTGTGTAAACAATTGTTTAATTGTTTGCTACTGTAATTGGGGCAATGCCCTGTTGTGGCAATAAATAAATAAATAAATTACGATCAAGCAACTCAACTAAATTTTGGGAAACAAACTTCAGTGTGGGAAGAGCTTCGCTCCCAAACTACTAGCTTATCGGTCGAAATGTTTTCATGATGATGGTTGCACGAATCAGCCAAGTTTTATAATACATGACTTATGATCCATAGAATCATTAACAGTGCTTCTCATTCCGATACACTTATATAGGGACCCTCTGTATCCAACGTGAAGACTTTATGATCACGAATATCTTGATAGTATAAACAATAAAGTATATAATTATCAACACCATACTTAAGACCCACAGGAGAGATAATTAGTGACAAGGTATGACCGTATGTGTAGCCATGTATCACGAAAGCTAATGAATGGACTCTCCATACTTTCAAGATGGTGGCTGCGTGAACTATTAGAACAATATAATCGACAACTCTGAATGAAATTGGGCAATTAACACAACTCTTACCAATAGGTGAGTATCTTATAAGACAACTGACTTACATTAAAGAAAAGATAACTGAAGATGTTATTGCACAATTAACGTGAAACTTGTTGAAGACGAGTAATACGAGTATATTAGATGCGTCAGTTGCGTTAGTGATGAAATTATCACAGTGAATATAGCACGTAGTCGCCATCCTGAAATTGCATTGTTTAAAAATAGACAGCTCTTTATACGTTTGAACTACAATAACGAAGATAAGTCATAAGGTTAAAACCTGTGGTGTACTGAAAGCCTAAACAAAACAACAGCGACATAACATTTTTACGTTGGAGGTTGGGTGTAAAATTACAACGTATTTGGGCAATTAGAACGAAACTAAGCAGCAAAGAAGTAACGTTTATGGGACCTTGCTGAAATTAGCCTAGGTTATAACATACAACGCGTGGCGGCCATCATGAAAATACAGAATATGATAATGAATGACTACTGCCGACCAAAATATTATGTGCACTCGAGTTTGAAGGTTGTTTGTGAAGTAACCAATAGGTCTACATAAAATCCAATAACATCATCATTTCTGTCGTTCTATTCTACGTTAGTTCACTTTAGTTTGGAATTTTATTTTATATTTTAATATTTTTATCGCAGTTGAAACACAAAAAGTGCCCGTTTTTAAGCGTGTGTCAACCATGCGTCACATTTAAGAATTACTATCTCACAAACCCGTCATCAGATCGAATCCAAATTTCAACACACTATACATTAGAATGTTGTTTAACTGGTTTATTAATTTCAAAATTTTGTGTGTCCAAGAAACAAAGTTGTTATCATTTTTGTAAGGTAACTTTTTCTCGGCTCGGGCTGGTTGGAAAATGTAGTTCTTGGTCTCGTTTTAATCCTCATACATCAAAATGTTATGCGGTATGACTGTGAAATACGTAAATTAATTCACTTATTTTACATCGGTTTGTATTTGTATGGGAAAATAAGACATCGTTTAGCAGCTATCCGATACAGAGAACGCTGTACAGCGTTGCCGAGTTGGTGCCCACATCTGCCGAGCGAGGCGAGCCATGACGCGTGGTGGGCTCCAACTCGGTAACGCTGCACAGCGTTCTCTGTATCGGATAGCTGCTAAACGATGTCTTATTATCCCATACAAATACAAACCGATATAAATTAAGTGAATTAATTTACGTATTTCAAAATCATACAGCATAACCTTTTGTTGTATGAGGAAGACAACGCGACCAAGAACTACATTTTCCAACCAGCCCGAGCCGAGAAAAAGGTACCTTACAAAAATGATAACAACTTTGTTTCTTAAACACTCAAAATTTTGAAATTAATATGCCAGTTATAAAAAATTCCAATGTATATTGTGTTAAAATTTGGATTCGATCTGATGACGTGTTTCTGAGATAATAATTCTTAAATGTGACGCATGGTTGAAACACGCTTAAATACGGGCACTTTATGTGTTCCAACTGCGATAAAAAATATTAAAATATTAATTAAAAATTCCAAACCTACATGAACTAACGTAAAATAGAACGACGAAAATAATGATGTTATTGGATTTTATGTAGGCCTCTTGGTTACATCACAAACAACCTTCAAACTCGAGTACACATAATATTTTGGTCGACAGTAGATATATTTTTAAGAGACAACAAGAAATAGCTTTGCACGTGGCTACTTTGACTAAGTCAACAGAACAACGTCTCCATAAGTTCCGGATGGCGGCTGGGCGTATTCCTAAGACTTAAATATATTCATCGCACGATATAACATCAAAAGGAAATTTAGTGGGGGAGGAGTACCGTATAAATATTACGATAGAGCGCGCAGCCGCCACCTGGAATTTACAAAATATTCAAACAAATAACTATATTGGCCTACAGTATTTTAGAGATACAATAACTCGAACTAGTTATCATTAATGTAGAACCGTATGTGGAATTTCATACCAAAGTTAAAAGAGCACCTACGCTCTATGTTTCAGGCGATGGCTGAGACTTCAAAATCAATAACTATGATCCAATTACACAGGTACCACGAAACTTTGTAACAGATAGGATATCGCGCTTCTATTAGTCGTACGACTTTCACACTGCGTAGAGCACGCAGTTAATACTTAAGACATTCATATCGAAAATCTACTATTCATTACAATTACAATGACAAAACGAAGATCATATGTAGGCTCACATAAAAGGCTTTATCGGCAGAAGTCAAAAGATAAAAGATTTCATACATTCAAGAAGGTGGATGGGCATATATTGTATATTATTATCAATTCCTCTGGAGGCAAATGCTGAATTATAACGAAACTTACTAGTAGGGGAGTGGTGGTGCTTTAAACTCGCAAGGTGTTCAAAACGTGAGTACACACCTTTTGCTTATTCATATGTCGTGAACCCATGGTCGGATTTTAACAAATGAGGTATCGTTGGACTCGGGACATTTCATTTCCAACCCAAAATGAAACTTACCCCTACTAGGGTGTGAAAATGTATTTTTTTTAGTAAAAGTTGCTTTCCAAATGCGACTGACATGAGAACCGATACCAGTATGAAATGAAATGTTGTTCCACATAAAGGGCATGCGTACTGCTGGATGCCGCTATGATTTAACATTTTTGTTTTTTGTTTTTCCGCATGCGCACTTGAGAATTTTGTAAGAGGGCGGGCTTTTTGAATAATGATTTATGAATGAGTGTTTTATTTAATCTAACGAAAATATGTAAAACTAATATCTTGTGAACCCATAAGGCTACGGACATGTATGGAAGGTTGTTGGATTTGGGACGACGCCCTGTTTTTAATGTAGTTTTCATTTCTGTCCAAAGGTCCTAAGTGCACTTTTGTTAATATTTTGAGTACGAAGAAGGCTACGGATGTGTATGAGGGGTTGTTGGATTTGGGATGACGCCCCGTTTTTTCATGTAGTTTTGATTTTTGTCAAAAGGGCCAAAGTGCAATTTTGTTAATATTTTGAGAACGAAGAAGGCTGCGGACTTGTATGAGGGGTTGTTGGATTTGGGATGACGCCCCGTTTTTTAATGTAGTTTTGATTTTTGTCAAAAGGGCCAAAGTGCACTTTTGTTAATATTTTGAGAACGAAGAAGGCTACGGACTTGTATGAGAGGTCGCTGGATTCGGGATAACGCCCCGTTTTTTAATGTAGTTTTGATTTTTGTCAAAAGGGCCTAAGTGCACTTTTGTTAATATTTTGAGAACGAATAAGGCTACGGACATGTATGAGGGGTCGTTGGATTAAGGGTTACGCCCCGTTTTTTAATGTAGTTTTGATTTTTGTCAAAAGGGCTTAAATGCACATTTGTTAATATTTTGAGAACTAAGAAGGCTACGGACTTGTATGAGGGGTCGTTGGATCTAGGATGACGCCCCGTTTTTTAATGTAGTTTTGATTATTGTCAAAAGGGCCTAAATGCACTTTTGTTATTATTTTGTGAACTAAGAAGGTTACGGACTTGTATGAGGGGTAGTTGGACTTAGAGTGACATTTCCCTATTGAATGTATTTTTTACTTTTTGAAAACGCTAACACTATACTAGATCTATACAGGGTGTATCTTAATTATACCGACATCAAAATCGGGGACGCTCTGCGTGTTATGTAAAAGATGATGCTGCAATCGTATTGCCGGAGAAAATTTTTCCCTTGGAGAAAATGAGGTTACCTTGTTACTTCCGGGCGCACGATTCAAATCTACGAATTCGCCGTATTTGCTGAGCTGGAGGCACTGCCATCGTAATGTACAGGCCTTAGGGCTCCTACTGTGACGTCACGCCTAGGGTCTATATAGTCGCAGCAGCAGTCAGATAGCTACCTTCACACGCAGTCTCTTCAAACCTAATATAAATTACCTTCCCGCTTCAAGACGTAGAAAAATAGCTATGCTATTTATGGCTGGTGGCCACTTCCTTCCGTTACCACTACATACGCCTAATTATCGCTCCGCTTGTTCGAATCCGGCCGATGTAGCTGGCATTTTGAGAGTGAAAAAAAAATGGTACATTGCCGGTACATTTACTAGGACGTTGAAACACACAAACAGGGCTAAATTGCAGTATCCTATTCTGACGTCGAGAATAAGATCTATTCTTGGCCAATTTCTCGTTGTTCACCGCTTTGAAAAGGTTTATTGTAGATGCCTGAGAAAACCCCACATCACTCTTGGCTATTCAACAGATCACGTCCTAAACCGCTCGTGGATGACAAAGCACAATGTAACGTATCTCTAACTGTAATCAATGCACAGGCCACCCACAAGGTTACTTAAATAGGGCCTACCCTAACAGCACTTATTTTCTATGACTCAATCTAACTTGTTTCTTGCATCAGGAATTTACAATGGGTTGTAATTTTGAAATCAGGTAGCAATAATCTACAGTACATACACCAGGTGCTAACAATCTCATTAATGTAAATACAGTAGCCTACACAAATGCTACCACGAAAACATTACCATATTCACTTGAGCTTGATCGAGAGACCATTCTCACAAATAATGTAACATGGACTGACTTTAGTAGATACTGAATACTGGATATCGCTTCTCGATTTACATACGGTAAGAAACTTACTTACTTACTTACTTAATTCCTGCCGCTCCTTCTGGAGCATAGGGACTTGGCGAAATTTCTCCACGCAGTACGGTTCCTGGCCATTCTCTTCACTTGACTCCAGTTCTTGTCCACCTCTGCAATTTCATTTTCGATCGTCCTCTTCCAGGTCTTCTTAGGTCGACCACGCTTCCTGGCACCTTGAGGATTCCAGTCTAGCGCCGCCCTCTCAACAGCTCCGTCCGGCTTCCTTAGTGTGTGACCGATCCAGTGCCATTTCCTCTCCTTGATCTGGATGCTAATCGGTTGTTGATGGGTGATGGTCCAAAGATCTTCATTTGAGATTATGTCCGGCCACCTCACATTCATGATGCGACGCAGACATCTGTTAATGAACACCTGTAGCTGGTTGTTGATCGGTTTTGTGACTTTCCATGTTTCACAGCCATAGAGAAGAATCGACTTTACGTTGCTATTGAAAAGGCGAAGCTTGGTCTTCCCGGAAATGTTTCTATTTCTCCAGATGGGGTAGAGCTGGACAAAGGCACCATTTGCCTTCCTGATACGGCTTCGAACATCTTCCTCTGCTCCCCCATCATTTGTGACTACACTCCCAAGGTAGAGGAAGGACCCAATTCGCTCAATTTCATTTCCGTTGACCGTCAAGCTAGTCGTGACGTCAGAATTTATCCTCATCTCTTTGGTCTTGTTGGTGTTGATCATGTCCTGCACGTTCTGCTTCTCTCCGCAACCTCCCCAGCTTATCTTCTATGTCTCGGTACCGTTGTGCCATAAGACAAATGTCGTCCGCGAAATCCAGATCTTCAAGCCTGTCATTTATACCCCATTGAATACCCCTCTTCCGTCCTCCCATTACCTTCTTCATCACACTATCCAGGACCAACAGGAACAGAGTGGGGGAAAGGACACACCCCTGTCTCACTCCGGAACTGACCTTCATCTTTTCTGTTAATTTGCCTTCGTGTAGAACCTGGCACTCATACCCTTCGTACATCTCTTCCATGATTCTGATGATCTTTGTTGGAATTTTATATTCCTCGAGGGTCTTCCACATGATTCTTTGATTTACGGAGTCGAAAGCTTTCTCGATGTCAACAAATGTGAGGTAAAGGGTATTCCGCCACTCCACACTCTGCTCCAGGATGATTCGGAGGGAGTTGATGAGATCCACACAGCTGCGATGTTGTCGAAATCCAGCCTGTTCCTTCCGAAGCCTTTTTTCTACGCAGTCTTTTATACGATTCAGGATGACTCTCGCCAGTACTTTGCTTGGAATGGACAGCAAGGTGATTCCCCTCCAGTTGTTACAGTTTGTGGTGTCCCCTTTCTTCGGTAACTTGACGATCAACCCCTTCTTCCAGTCGGTTGGTATTTTCTCCTCCTTCCAGATCTTCTCCAACAGCGGGTGCAGCAGATTGATCGTGATATCCAGGTCTGCTTTCAAGGTACTTCCGCTGGGATATTATCCAGACCTGGTGCCTTCCCGCACTTCATCTGCTTCAAAGCTGTCCGTATTTCGCCCCGAGTTGGGGAGTCAAGGCTGATGTCCGGGTCACTTTCTGCTTCCTCTTCTCCTCGCTGCTTACTTTATGGTCCTCTATATCTATTAAGAACCTCCGCAAAGTGTTCTCTCCATCTAGTCAGCTGCTGTTCACACGTCGTGAGGATCTCGTCCGTCTTGCTCTTCACAGGCCTAGATTTATTAAAACCTTTCTTCGAAAGCATCTTTGTGATGCCATAGTGCTCCTTAACGTCCCCCCTTCTAGCCGCTTCTTCTGCTTTCACCGCCTGCTCATCAATCCACCTCCTATGATCCTTCCGCACACTCCTCTTTACCTCCCTGTTTGCTGTTGAATACTCTGCTTGTGTGAGAGCCTTCTGCTGCCTAGTCTTGCAGGTGTTGAGCTTGGCCTTAATCTCCTTCCTATAATTTATCTTGTCCCAGGTCTGATCGGATATCCATTCTTTCCGCAGGTAGTTCTTGTACCCGAGCTGCATCTCACTGGTTTCCACGAAGATATTCTTTACCTCGCTCCACACAGTCTCCACATCCGTCTCTGTCTCGGAGTCCAACACCTGGAATTTATTTCTGAGCTCCAGTTTAAATTGGTCCAATCTCTGCTGGTTCTTAAGCTTGCCCACATCAAACTTGTTGTGCCGAGTGATAAACTTTCGGCGGACTGCCACGATCTTCATGCGGAAGTTGGCAACCACAAGATGATGGTCACTACCAACATCCGCTCCTCTCTTGTTCCTAACATCTTCCAAGCTTCTTCTGAACCTCCTGCTCACCGCGATGTGATCAATTTGATTTTCTGTGACTTGATCAGGAGACACCCAGGTGACCTTGTGGCACCGCCTATGAGGAAACACCGTGCCACCCATCACCAAATCCTGACTGGCGCAATATTCCGTAAATTTCTCCCCATTGTTATTCATCTCACCAAGGCAATGTTTACCCATGATCTGCTCCAACCCCTCATTGTTTGATCCCACCTTCGCGTTGAAGTCTCCCATAACAATGAGAATGTCCTTCTTACTTGTTTGTCTTGTGGCATCTCGCAGCATTTGGTAGAATTCTTCCTTCTTCTCTGGCTCCGATTGTTCTGTAGGCGCATAGCATTGGATGATGATCACATTCCTGATCTTTGTCTTGAACCTAGCAAACATGAGCCTGCTAGAAATTGGCTTCCACTCCAAAAGGCTCCTCTTTGCATTTCTGTTGAGCAGCAACCCCACCCCATCCCTGTGTTCTTCCTCATCGCCCCCAGAATAGAGAAATGTAATTCCATCTGTTGTCTGTATTTCACCAAATCCTGGCCACCTCACCTCACTCAATCCTAGGATATCCAGCCCATAGTTCTTCATCTCCCGTGTCACTTGTTTCAGTCTGGTTTTCTCCATCAAGGTCCTCACATTCCAGAAACCGATTTTCGTAGTCCTCTTCATGCCAAAAGTCGTCATCAGGTTATCCGTCCGGTTTTGTAATTTCGCTTCAGTTTCAGTAATCAGTTTATTTAAGAGGAGCGAGTGATTAACCCACTGCCTCCGAGTGCCTTGGAGGGACTGCCACCTTAGGCCTGAGGCACCAGGCTGATTTTCTGTCAGGGTTTCTTCCCTTAGCCTTTGAAGAACCAACTCCAAACTACAAGGCAGCAGTTGTTTCACCAGAGCCCCGTTAGCCGTAATTTCTTCAGGGATCCTGTAGGACCTTCACAGCTACCGTAGCGGTCTTGAGGCACACTAAGTCCCCACTGTACTACACCTCTACAGGCAATCCCCTACTTCATTACGTTGCCCATCTCGCACGACGAGGACGAGGGGTTGGATTTGTGGGAGACGGTAAGTAACTTAACCTCAGGATTATCATATTAGAAATGTTTCCAGTCCTAGCATAGGCTGAAGTTTGGGAACTTCTTACAATAATTGAAACCATATTAACTAACAACCTACCATCAAGGCGATTAGCTCTTCTCTCCCGAAGAATGGTATCTTACTTTCAGGAAAATGTTAACACACACTCTTGTATTCCCCGTAATGTACAAATAATTTCTAGGAATTTTGTGTATGCATTGCTTTCTTAAGTTGACGTGGTGGGGAAGGAGAAGCAAGCCACATTATCATTTCTTTCATAATACCGGTAGTTGCCACAAACAAACTTTTGACATACCTGCGACCTGGGAAGGAGGTTTCATGAACTAACAACATTTTATTACCATCCAAATAACCTTGCATGAGTCGAAATAATAAGTGATATAGAGGTCCTAACTAAAACATAACCTTCTGTGTGATGACAAACATGCAACGCAAAATTTGCGTAGATACAAAAACCTACCTACAAAATGAAAATTTGTTTGAGAAAATAAATAATTCTCGTTTTAGATGACGTAAGTAGAAGCGTTCTCAAGTATCACTTTTCACGCGGATACCCATTCATAAAAGATACAAACAACACAGCACAAAGCAAAATGGTCGCCATCTCTACCCCCTACTGATCAGCTGATCAATTGTTAAGAGTCGCTGCATGATGTGCATACGATGGCAGTGCCAGAGGGCAAGCCGCTGGTACTGCTGTGCTTCAAGCAAGGGTAGGGAGTGTGATAGCAGACAGAGATATGCTGGCGGGAATGCGCAAGTTTCCTCGTTCGTTTCGGCTTGCACTCTTACTCAGCAAATACGGCGACCCCTTCAATTTGAATTGCGCGCCCGGAAGTAACAAAGTAACCTCATTTTATCGAAGGGAAAAATTGTCTCCGCCAATCCGATTGCGGCATCATCTTTTACATAACACGCAGAGAGTCCCTGATTTTTTTTCGGTATAATTAAGATACACCCTGTATATTGAAAAATTTTTTTTTACCTGTTCAAATTGTAATTAAGAGTGGTCATTGAGAGAGACAGTACCGCTGTTATGTGTTTTAACGAGCCTGTTGCCAACCACGGTGACCGTGCCCGGAAGAAATGAATCGCTATTTTGGCTGGACGGCGGGCGGCTTATGACGGTTGGTTTTTGCGATATTTCCATTGACGGATGGAGGCTAATATTCCAAAACGCGTGAAGCGTGCTAGAATTTTTTTTACCCCTAAAGGGGAGTTATAACGTGCTATTCGATGTAGTGTCACGGCTCTGTGGCATTCATGCATGCTCATAGGCCAGCGGACAGTTGTAGGATATGAAAACGTATAACATTTGGTTGACCAAGTGATGTGCATGAACCCTAAGAGCTGAAACGGTAAGGTCATTGCCCTGAGATTTTATAAACTAATCATTGGACATGGTGAAAGCGTATGATTAATGAGTACATGTATTGAGGATGGCCACTTGCTAATGATTATTACAGTAAAATGTTTAAGAATTTTAATAATAATAAAAATGTTGGACACACACACGTTTTAAATGCTACAGAACCGCGTTGCTTGCTGGACACTGAATACTGTACCTAGCCAGAGGCCTTGCTGGTTTGGTGAGAGCAACTGCTGATAAGAGAGAAATGTCTACGTGAGCAGGAAGTGCAGTGTTAGGCTACATGGTTGGTGGCTAGCAGGTGTGACGTTTAAGCAGAGACCGCCATGTTGGTCCTTATGCAGTCGTACTACCGATGTATAAGAGGCAGCCATTTACGTTCCTTATTAAAAACAAGAAACTAGTGTAAGGTACGCGAATTTTATCGCGCTTGAGGAATGTGGCGAGGCGTGGGAACATGTGTGTGAGAGAGAGAGACAGAGAACCTTTCAAGGACAAAACGCTGTGAAAATGCAACTCTCTCTGTTGCTAAGCAGACTGATAAAGATTGCGTTAGTGTTGCACTTGTCGTTTTAGCAAACAGATGTATAGAGTAGAGCCCTGAACTGAACATTGGAATAAAATCCTTTTGCTTTTTTTGGTAAGTACATATTAATGATTATTTTAATGATATCATGCTAATGAACCTTAAATTTGTAGTTATTGATAACGTAATTAATGATTTTTTGCATTTATTTGTTTGCAGATAACCGATATAGCTGTCATGTCTGAGAGAGAGACCATTCCACTTTTGAGCTCACTAGAAGAAAACAGCAACAAGCCAGTACAAGTCAAGGTGAGATTTTTTTAAACTAACTTGTTTCATTTTTGTTTGTTATTTTAATAATGAAATGCATTTATTATCCTGAATTTAGGTATTTATAGCTGTTTATTTTATTTATTTATTTATTTTTAGAAACTTGGAAAGAAAAGCTTTACCGCCGTAGCAGTCACTGAAAACCCGAGACGCAGTAGAGTGCAACCATTGTTTCCAGGCAGGGAACTATTGAAAACTCAGGTAAGTCCATCTTAAAAATGCTATTCTATTTTACCACTAATGAAAAACCATAGACAAAAAAAAATATTCAGTACCTGTACATGACTGGGACGATGATTGCTTTCTTGATTAATGACTATTTATTGGCAACCGTTACAAGACCATATTGGTTGTTTACCGGGAAAGTACAAGGCCATATTGGATTTTTTTTTAAACAAAAATTTTAATTCAACTGACATGTCGTTCCCTATGGACTCAACGAATATCCACAGGTTTGAACATGATAATATGAACAAAATGACATGACATTCATTTTTGTTTACGTATTGGTTAAAGGGGAATGTAAATGACTGCAGCTTTATAAAAAGAAAATAAGTACATAAGTTACTGTTAGTGTCGACATACAGTTTATTATAATTTGTATGGTGTTTTTCATTTAATGTCAATTAACGTTAAAGTTTTATTTACAAGTATTGATTGATTGATTGAGTGATGGGTTATTTTGTTTGTTTTTAGGTGTGGTCATGCGCCATTAACGTAGTGAATAGACAGTGAAAAAAAAGCATACATTATGCTTTAAAGTACTTTGTGCTCTTGGGCAACGTTAATAACTTGCAATAAAAACGTTTTATACACATGGCTTCAGTACTGTCCCCGTTAACCCGGATAGTAGGCTGTCAGATATCCGCCCCCTCAATCGGATTGCCAATAATCAATCGCACCGGCACAGCTACATCAATGAAAATGGCACTGACAGATACTATCGAGATTAGAGCACAGTAGTTAACAAGAAAATATTGTGGAACACACCAATATATACGGGGGTTCATACTTACCTTTACTTACCTATTCAAATTAATCTCGGGTCTGGGTTGCCAACTGGATCACTTAAAGTATGCCCTCACAATAACCTCCACCATGATATTTAAAATGAACCAAAACGGAAACAAGAAACTTTAAACTGTACAATGATTTATTTCACATAAAGGAATAATATAACAAAAATTGAACAACAAAATAAACGTGGCGATCAGAAGCCATTGTCAATATAATCATGTCCTCCTGTAGGACTTGTAGACTTTGCATACACAATTTCAGCTTTCTAGCTCAAAAGAATGTAATAATAATAATAATACACTTGGGATGGATAAGGGAGTTGGGACGAGACATGTAGCAATTGTTTTCCTTTTTCATAAACATCACATTTTATTTATAACTGCAAGGCTGCTATGTAGGTGACCTTGGCCTCTGTCATACAGTTGTATGGCCAGCTGCGATACACCCTACACCATGTTGCATGCTCGCATCGTCAAATGGACCCACCTGTCCAGCCAACGTTAGCATATGCTAGTTACCTCAGAGCCTAGCTCCTTTTCAAAACACTTTAAATGTCCTCAACTCAACTCAAATATTATCACGCAAATCTTTTAAATGCTCCAATCAAATATTACTGGATTACTCTAATAATCCCAAACCTTGTTTAATTGTTAATCCAATTGTTTAACTAGCGTTGTTTAGAGTATAATAACATTTTAAATTGTTTATAACAAATTGTTCATTAATTATTTATAACAATTATAAATTGTTTATAACATTGTCAAACGACAATTGAAAAATTTATACAAGCCTCTATTAATCCCTTTCATATCAAATTATTATTAAAGATATTTACATAATTATTTACAATATTTATATTATTTATTTTAGAAATACATTAAACCACACGTCTATCCGGTTGATAATTACTTAAATCGTGTTGATATAATCGACCAATGAAGGTTAGTTATATTTAAATTATACATTCAGGTTTAATAAGGTTTAATAATTATTATTATTATTATTTGTGACGGTAACCTCCATTCAAAATCGTTATCTCAAATTATTTAAACACTCTTGTTAATTTTAACAGCAACTTCACATCATTAATTTTCAAAGGACCTGGACAATATACTCAGCGGAAAAATACCTCGCTCAAAACGCACAAAATTGCACAAAATAGGCCCAGAACTCATCATATATCTCCATATATATGGCATCAAAATCTTCCACAATACATACAAAAACCTCCACTTATAAATTCAACTTCATTAATATTACTGTGGGAATCTCCTTCACTTATTCAAGGGCATTATTCATCAGCGACTTTTACACGTCCACTGAACTAACGATTATACATCCATAGTTCCACTTTAAAAATTCTTATATTCATTAATTGTATCAAAACTGTTGTTATATTTAACCTTCGTGGGTTTCATTCATGAATCGATATGAAGTAAAAATTTGCCAATCACAAATAAATTTAATAGCAAATACGATTAGACACGCCTCCCTGGTCTATCAAAATTGAGATTAATATCTTCAAAGTATCGCAGTATAAAAATACTATCTTCAATCAAAGTTCATCTAAACTGCATAAATAATCGAATAGAATCCAATTAGACTGTGGAATGCAAACATTATTGTTCCAATCTAGAATTGAGAAAAACTCCTATCAAATGTTCATTACTATAGTGTATTCAATAAATCGTAATCAAAGTTTATATTTCATAAAATTGTCTATAATGCAATGGTATTTCAGAACTGACGATAAATGTCAATGTTGCAATCATGTTCATAAAACGACTAGTATTTCCAAGATCGTCGATACAGTAATAGATTTTAACGCTCTAAAATCTTTTAATTATTCTTCTTTCTTGAGGATGACAGAAAATTGGTCAAAGTAATTTACTGAATAGAATTACTTTAATAAAATGACACGCTGTCTGAATTCAAATTTGCCATAGAAAATCGTTAACTTTACAGTCAAATCGTGACTACAAAAATATGCAAATTACTGAAATAATATATAATATCAGTCTCAACTGATCCAAAATTATTTAAATATGCCAATGACATAACAATGTCTCAAAAAAATCGTCGAAAAAGGCATAAATCATCAAAGTGTACGGAGTACAGAAATATCAAGCAAGAATATGGGGCAAAATATATGGGACAGAAAATACGGGAAAAATGGTTGCTCAGATATCGCTAAATGGCTCAAATAAAACAAGAAACGTTCACGACTACCTTATCTGTTGATTGAAGTTCTAGAGGAAAATCTTCCAAAGAAGACTGCTGTTAGTTCCATTTCACCAACGTAAAGATGTGCTCCGACCTCGAACCTGGAACCAGCGCCCTCGGAGAATAGAACTGCTTCCTCCTCCGGAAATTGCACTGCTCCGTGTAGACGATAGACATCCTTCTGGCAAAACTCTTCTTTGTTAGCCGGGTCTACCCTGGCCTCTCTTGATAGTTCCCTGAAGTTCTGGTAGCAATTCGCCATGAAGTTTATTGCAATTATTTCCGCAGAAATGTTCATAATTGTAGAGTATGAAAATATTTCCACTGCCATTTGATATAATTCAGCGTTGGACTACGATGCATGAGTGTAGTTGGATGTTCACTACATACTCGCTTTTGTAGAAAGACGATTAGCGAAGTTCCATGCTGCTATTTCACTCCATTGATATATGTCCCAATTGCATTAAAGATTTAGTCTTCCATCTCCACTTTCGTTAAAATAATAGTCGAAAGTACTGCCAGATTATAATGTTGCATTGTAGAATGTAGCGTTGTATGACCAAATGCAATATTCTGTATCACCGTTGCAATACACGTGTCAGCCGTAGCGTAGAATGTGGTGTTATAAAAGTGCTTCTCAGGTGGCGAGAAAATCACTTTTGTCTGCAGTCTTAAAATGCCAATATCTTCCAAATTATAATCGTGAAAATGTTCAACTTTACTACACACTTTAATACTGTAATGCACAATAGAATTAGCTTAAAGGCAGTCGCTAACTCTTGATATATTATCTTGTAGACTCGTTTATGTGTGCGTTTCAACTTCGCCTAGTTTCAAAAACCGTAAAATGGAACTGCTGCACTGCTCCGTGCTCGTTCAATGCGGTGGGCTTTACCACACGCTAAAGACGACTTGCTTCACTGAATCACTCGACGTCTGACAATATGATAATCAGAAAACCCACTATAAGACACGAGAAAATGAGATATCAGAGCTTCTCTCTGCTGTGCAAGGCCTTTTATCAACTTCTTAAGGGGCGTATCCATCCCTTCCATAGCTTGTTTCTCCGTCATTACTGGAAGTTCTAACTTTGGCTATACTTGACGGATTTTCAAATTTCAAAAACTCAAAAATAATTTCTTCAAAATTCCAAATCAATGCCATAACTGAAAATAGATTTCCACAATTCTGCATTCCAAAAGTAATTAAATATGGTAGTTTCAGTAATCTCCGTCTCCCTCCAAACTATCATTCATTGATTCGAGTCTCTCCTCCAATAGCGTAACTTCTTCCTCAGCACAATTCCACGTTTCCTTGCGACTGCGTCGTAAATCTCAGATCTTTCTCGAACAAAATCATGACGTCACCAAGAATCTCAGTTCAACCAGCCCACTTGCATAAAGTCTTCGTCATCCGTGCCTACGTCATGAATATCCACGTCACAACTATGACAGCCATAACTTTATTCATATTTGCCAATACAGCCACCGTGGTCTCACTATAATTCAATTTACGGGGGCATTCTCCCTTCACCACGTTTTAAAAACAGTTGCAAATTGTTTTTAAACTCTGTGTTATAAGTATCTGAATTCACTTAAACACGAAATTGAATTATTATTGGCTTACTCTTGTATGATATTTCTTCAAGTTTCCAGCATTGAACTTGCCATATACGACATTATTCTCATCATCGTAGAGTTCATAACAGTTGTTTCCATAAGCATTCGTAATTCTGAACGGACCCATAAACACTATTCCAAACTTGGGATAGATTTTCTTACTTACATCCGCCTTGACAGGTCTGCGTAGTAATACCAGATTTCCAATTTCTAAGGGAGCACCAAAACGTTTTCCAGCTACTCTTTTCAGTCGTTTTTGTGCTGCTTTCTGGAGTTGTTCTTTCGCTCTGTCTATTCTCTGCTGCCTTCCTAGGTCGGGATCTCTAGGAACGTGGTTGAAAAGATTGTCCCACGGCCTTTCTGGGTTTCTTCCTAGATGAAGTCTCATTGGCACTTCTCCTGTGCTCTCCTGCACTGTAGAATTTAGACATTCCTCAATAAGGGTTACAAATCTCATCCAACCAGAATGATCATTCGGACAGAAAATTCGACAAAATTTCGAAAATTCAGCCATATATCTTTCTGAAGAATTCGATTCCGGATAGCGCACGCTTGAAAATATGTGCTTAATACCAAGCCTTTCCATATCTGCAGTAAATTCTAAGGATGTAAACTGAGCTCCATGATCCGATAGTAGATATTCTGGTTTACCAGCTTTTGGAAATACAGCATGTTCCAGTCTGCTTACAACGTTCCTCGTGTTAGCTTTTTGCATGGGACTCATTGTTACAAATTTCGAGAAGACATCCACGGTAACCAACAGGAACTGATTACCCTGGTATCCCTTCGGACAGGGGCCAAATATGTCCGTCGCCATGAGTTCATTTGGTTTAGAGGGGATCATAGCCTTAGGTTTTCCTTTTAATAGAGCGGAAGCATACTTTGACATTTATCACATGAACGAATGACATTAGCAATGCTGGAGCGCATGTTAGTCCAAATAAACCTCTCTTTAAGAGTATCAAGAGTTTTATCCAGACCTGCATGTCCAGTTGCGTGATGAGCTACCCACACTAAATTGACAACAAGTTTAGGTGGCACGACTATTCGGAGCTTTGTATGCGCAGAGTCAGCATACTTACATACAATGTCTCCACTCAAGACAAAGTGTCGTGAATCTCTCTGTGTAGCTGCATAGTCAACATCAGTATTGTCCATGTAACCCTTAAGGAACCTGTACATTTTCCTAATTGGAGCGTGTCTCTTCTGTGACACACCGATTCGGGCTAACCTCCTAACGGTCTCTTGATCTTGCTGCTCCAATTGTACATGGTGTATCTGCACATTTTTGATTGGGTTACGTGATAAAGCATCAGCCAGTAAGTTGTCTTTCCCAGGCTGATGGACGATAGTGGCGTTAAACTGTTGTGTGAACAAAGCCCAACGTGTCAATCTATCACTAGACATGTCAGTTTGCAGCATAAACTGAAGTGCTTTGTGATCTGTAATAATGATAACCTTGTGTCCCAGCAGCATTTCTTTCCACGCTTGCAAAGCTGTTACAAAAGCTAACGCTTCTAGTTCGGTCGTAAAGTAGTTTTCCTCGTGTTTCTTTAACTTCCGACTAGTGAACGCAATGTAGTGCTTGTTGCCTGCCTCGTCTTTTTGGTATAAGACTGCACTAATGCCTATTCTTGATGCATCAGACTCAATATAGAACACCTTCTCAAAGTCTGGGTACTCCAGTTTAACGTTGTTTCTGAGCATCTCCTTTGCTTTCTCAAAAGCGTCGTCTGCTGCGGTACTCCATTTCCATCTATTATTCTTCTTGAGTAAGTCATACAGAGGAGCCATAATTTCAGAGTATCTCGGACAGTGGCTGCTGATGAATTGGCATGCGCCTACAAATTCTCTGACTTGTTTCACCTTAGTTGGCTTTGGGAACCTTGTGATCGCCTCTACTTTCTGCATGTTTGGATGATATCCATCCTTATCAATAGTATGCCCCAAGTAGTTGATCTCCTTCATCAAGAATTGACATTTTCCAAAATTGACCTTGATATTGGCCTCCCTTAAATTTTCAAACAACTTTCTCAAATGCACTAAATGTTCTGCGGCGTTGGGTGAAGATAGAATTAAATCGTCAATGTAGCAGATTACATTTTCCTTTACTTCGTCAGTGAGCTTACTATCAAGTGCTCGAATAAGTGCTGGTCCACTGTTGACCATTCCAAAAGGCATTCTCACGAAGACCCATGACGTCTGGTCAAATAAGAATCCAGTGTACTGCATACTTTCTTCTTCCAGTTGAACTTGGTAAAACGAAGATGTCAAGTCAAGAACACTGAAACATGCTCTCCCTTTGAACTTTCTAAGCAGATCTCTAATCTTAGGTGGTCGGTCATTTTCTGGAAGAATCTTTAAGTTGATGGTCCGAGCATCGAGACAAAGACGTATCTGACCATTACTTTTCTTGACTACAGTGATGGGGTTTATGTAAGACGACGCCTGTTTTTTAATAATCCCGTCTACCTCCATTTTTCTGATCAACCCTCGTACTTCTTGGTAGTATTTCTCAGGTATGGGGTATATTCTCTTTTGGTAAGGGGTTTCATCGGTCAGCCTTATTTTATACTTATAGTCTTTAATCAATCCAGGCTTTTCATCAAAAATATCTTGGAATTCCTTTATCAAATCCTCAAATTCCCCATGAATTTCTTCAAATCCTTCAGTTTTTCTACTGGGTATTTCTGTTAGAATCTCCACTTCATTGATAATGGTATTTAAAATCTCTTCCCTAAGGTCTATCTCCAGACTGTTTTTCCCGTCCTGTTCTTCGATCTCTTCTGTGATCATGTACCCATCATTAAAGCTAATAATCCTATTCTTCATATCAATAATGGCTCCAACTTTCGATATAAAATCGATTCCTAGCACAATATCGAAATGGATCTTGTTCGCCACAATAAAGATCTGTTCATAATTCCTTCCATTAATTTCAAAGTTCAACAACACTTGGATCTTGCATTTCACTGCCTTGTCTTGGAAAATTCCTCTCACTTTGACGGTAGAAACAGGTAAAACTGTCATGTTTTCTCCTTTTAACAGACTTTGATAGCATTCATCGGAAATGATAGAAATAATTGCGCCGGTATCCATAAGAGCTTTGTACTGTTGGCCATCTATCAGTACAGAAATAATAGGTAAGGCACATGGTCTTTCCTCTTTGACGATTCCCCTCTCTTCTAATAAATCCTCATCAGTTACTTCGTAAATTTCATTAATGGTAATTAGGTTTGGTGTGGCAATGCATTCATAGTTTCTCACTGTCGTTGAGAAATCGGCGTTTTTTTGTGTTACCAATCTCAAAGTTCCCCTGCTGGCTTGTAGAAGGACCAGGATCGATCACTACATCCTGTCTTTTCTTCTGGTTTTCAGCTTCCTTTTCTCGTAATTCCTTCAGATACTGCTGACTTTCTTTCTCTCTCTCTTGATACTTGTCGGGTGTCATAACCTGACCTTGAGAATTCTGATTTCGATTCTGGTACTGGTTATTTCTATTCTAGCCCTGGTTATTGTAGTATCTACCTCTTCCATTATTATAATTCCCTCTATTATTGTTCCAGCCTCGTCTTTGCTGATATGGACGGTAACCTTGTGATCTGTTGCGAAAATAATTATTCCTATGAGGACCTACATTTTCAGTTTTCTCTTCATCGGCAGGCTTATCAGTTTGCTGAACTTGACCCATGTAGACTGTATTAATGTCTTTGAATTCGTGCCTCTGTCCTTTCTGAACCACATTTGGCATCGGACTCGTGTAGTCAAGCCTTCTCAATAGTTCGTCCATACTGGTCAAATCCCTGATATTTGACGATATGATGAGTCTTCTCACTTCCACAGAAATAGCATCTATCAACTGCTCTGTCGGCAATGGGGGTTGCAAAAATCTCAAGCGCGATAACTGGCTCGTGAAGAAATCAGCGTACCGTGTTGGAAGAGTACCTGAATACTTCCTCGAGTATACCTCAGCTCTTAATGAATTCTGTGCTTCTATTGACCAGAATCGTTTTATCAGTGCCTCTGCAAATTCGTCAAAATTACTGAAAGTGTACCGAAATGCTCAGAACCATTCAAGGGGTCCTCCAGCTAGATATCTTTCTACGATTCTCATCTCTCTTTCTCTGGGAATATGAGCTTCAATAAAATAGTCTTTAAGGTTCCTGATATATTCTATCGGTGTTAGACTATCAGTATTACTAAATTTTTGAGGTTTGTCCTCAAAGTTTCGGATGACTGTCACATTTCTCGGATATGGATCCACATAATTCTTCCCACTATCACGATATTTCCATTCAGGTTCAATATTCCTATCCTCTTCTTCTTCCCAAAATCTGGATATACGTTCCTCAGGACTAATATCTCTCTCTTCTGTAGCGAGGTTACATCTTCTGACGTAATTCCTATCCTCTTCACAAGTCAATCCTTCTGGATCCTTATCTGTGATTTCCGTGATGACTTTCCTAATCAACTCTTCTTTATAGGTTTCCATCATGCTAGCTTCTCCTAGTTTCAAATTCTGGAGTTTGCTCGTAGTTTCATTGACATCAGAGACAACCTTATGAATTTTTTCCTCTAACGCGGTCTTTAATGCTTGCACGTCCTGACCTATTTGAGTTCTATCCTCTACCTGCTTTTCGGATAGCGAATCCATCCTTATACTCAAATCCTTTCTAATTTGAACTACTTCATTATTTATGTCTACTTGTGTACTGGCAAGTTTTCGTTCAATTCGCTCCTGAATCTGAGTGACATGTTCCCCACTTGACCTGTTCCATTCATCTTTCCAAACCGTTACATTTGCAGTTAACATTTCCGCAATATCTACTTCAATGTCTTCCTTAAGTAAACGATTATGATCTAAGACTTGGGTTCTCATGACCTCTACATCATATTTTAATCCAGCTAAAGAAGCTGTTGTCCTAACAGACTCGTCAACCAACCTAGTTGTTAAAGCACTAATGTTACGAGTACAAAGCGTTTTTGAAGTTTCAATTTCTTCTCGAAATTTATTAACATCAGTTTGAACTTTAGCAATGTCTACAAAAACTGTATTCACTTCTACTTGTATCTTATTGATGTCGCTTTGCATCTCATTTACATCAGAATGAATATTATTTATGTCTACTTGAACATTTGACACATCGGTTCGAACATTTTTAATCTCTCTTTGAACCTCTTCTACCTTATCTTGTACAGTAGCAACATCATTCCTAACAACAATTACTTCTGCTCTAGCACATGAAATATCACCCCGGACATTAGCAACATCAAGATTCAACATAGTAAGATCTTTCTGTACCTTAGAAACATCAGTCTTAACATCTGAAACATCTTTATGCACATTGGACACGTCTGTGCGCATGTCAGTTACAGCATTCTCGATTCCCTGGGTACTGATCTGTAAACGCGACATATCATTTTCTAAGTTTGCAGAACTGGTCTGAAGAACTTTCAAATTTTCATCCAGCATCTGCTTCGTTCGACTAGCATTCCTAGCTTCCATCTCCTTCATGCTTTCATTCATGCTAGCTTTTAAATTAGCAGACATATTACTAGCATATTACTCCATTCTAATAGACATATTACTAGACATATTACTAGAATATTACTAGAATTCTCCTCCATCATCTGCTTCATACTGTTATTCATGCTAGCTTTCAACTCCTCCAACATCATTCTCATACTCTCATCTGCCATTTCAATAATATTTCAATAATAGACTGCTTTAGGGACATACATCAAACAGAGCAAAATAACAACATCTGAGCAACATTTTTCACCATATATAAAGTTTGAGCAATTTTCTGTCTTAAATCTAACTTATAATTACCTTATAATTAACCTTCGTAGACACTTCATGTTGAAGTAAACTCAAGCACATGTTCAAATTTCTTTGGTTCATTTTAAAATATCCTGACACAAATAATTTACATTTACAATCCAAATAATTTAATTTTATCTTTAATATGACTAAACATGTCATAAGCCGGTCAAATAAAATAAGACTCCAGATCATAGGCGAATTTTCTAGGTTTCCAGCCTATTTAACCTCTCTCAAGTTGTATAAGATCTGATCTTTTCTGAGTGTAATTTTCCTAATACAACACAACATTTAATCCCTATATAATCACACTCTCAAATTCTACAATTGGCCAAGACATCTAACAAAGAATCAACCTCTTTATTTGAGTCTTCACAATCCCATTGACATCGATAACTTGGTAATCCAATGTTATTCGAGCACTCCACAAAATTGCGGTGCCAATGCTACTGCAATAACTTGGTAATCCAATGTTTTGCTGATCGAGCCCCACCGAATTGCGGCGCCAATCCTACTGGCGTTCAACCTGGTAATCCAGTTTTGTTGAACGTGCCCCACGTTTTAGGGTCGCCAATCCTACTGTCCCCGTTAACCCGGATAGTAGGCTGTCAGATATCCGCCCCCTCAATCGGATTGCCAATAATCAATCGCACCGGCACAGCTACATCAATGAAAATGGCACTGACAGATACTATCGAGATTAGAGCACAGTAGTTAACAAGAAAATATTGTGGAACACACCAAAATATACGGGGCTTCATACTTACCTTTAATTGCCTATTCAAATTAATCTCGGGTCTGGGTTGCCAACTGGATCACTTAAAGTATGCCCTCACAATAACCTCCACCATGATATTTAAAATGAACCAAAACGGAAACAAGAAACTTTAAACTGTACAATGATTTATTTCACATAAAGGAATAATATAACAAAAATTGAACAACAAAATAAACGTGGCGATCAGAAGCCATTGTCAATATAATCATGTCCTCCTGTAGGACTTGTAGACTTTGCATACAAAATTTCAGCTTTCTAGCTCAAAAGAATGTAATAATAATAATACACTTGGGATGGATAAGGGAGTTGGGACGAGACATGTAGCAATTGTTTTCCTTTTTCATAAACATCACATTTTATTTATAACTGCAAGGCTGCTATGTAGGTGACCTTGGCCTCTGTCATACAGTTGTCTGGCCAGCTGCGATACACCCTACACCATGTTGCATGCTCGCATCGTCAAATGGACCCACCTGTCCAGCCAACGTTAGCATATGCTAGTTACCTCAGAGCCTAGCTCCTTTTCAAAACACTTTAAATGTCCTCAACTCAACTCAAATATTATCACGCAAATCTTTTAAATGCTCCAATCAAATATTACTGGATTACTCTAATAATCCCAAACCTTGTTTAATTGTTAATCCAATTGTTTAACTAGCGTTGTTTAGAGTATAATAACATTTTAAATTGTTTATAACAAATTGTTCATTAATTATTTATAACAATTATAAATTGTTTATAACATTGTCAAACGACAATTGAAAAATTTATACAAGCCTCTATTAATCCCTTTCATATCAAATTATTATTAAAGATATTTACATAATTATTTACAATATTTATATTATTTATTTTAGAAATACATTAAACCACACGTCTATCCGGTTGATAATTACTTAAATCGTGTTGATATAATCGACCAATGAAGGTTAGTTATATTTAAATTATACATTCAGGTTTAATAAGGTTTAATAATTATTATTATTATTATTTGTGACGGTAACCTCCATTCAAAATCGTTATCTCAAATTATTTAAACACTCTTGTTAATTTTAACAGCAACTTCACATCATTAATTTTCAAAGGACCTGGACAATATACTCAGCGGAAAAATACCTCGCTCAAAACGCACAAAATTGCACAAAATAGGCCCAGAACTCATCATATATCTCCATATATATGGCATCAAAATCTTCCACAATACATACAAAAACCTCCACTTATAAATTCAACTTCATTAATATTACTGTGGGAATCTCCTTCACTTATTCAAGGGCATTATTCATCAGCGACTTTTACACGTCCACTGAACTAACGATTATACATCCATAGTTCCACTTTAAAAATTCTTATATTCATTAATTGTATCAAAACTGTTGTTATATTTAACCTTCGTGGGTTTCATTCATGAATCGATATGAAGTAAAAATTTGCCAATCACAAATAAATTTAATAGCAAATACGATTAGACACGCCTCCCTGGTCTATCAAAATTGAGATTAATATCTTCAAAGTATCGCAGTATAAAAATACTATCTTCAATCAAAGTTCATCTAAACTGCATAAATAATCGAATAGAATCCAATTAGACTGTGGAATGCAAACATTATTGTTCCAATCTAGAATTGAGAAAAACTCCTATCAAATGTTCATTACTATAGTGTATTCAATAAATCGTAATCAAAGTTTATATTTCATAAAATTGTCTATAATGCAATGGTATTTCAGAACTGACGATAAATGTCAATGTTGCAATCATGTTCATAAAACGACTAGTATTTCCAAGATCGTCGATACAGTAATAGATTTTAACGCTCTAAAATCTTTTAATTATTCTTCTTTCTTGAGGATGACAGAAAATTGGTCAAAGTAATTTACTGAATAGAATTACTTTAATAAAATGACACTCTGTCTGAATTCAAATTTGCCATAGAAAATCGTTAACTTTACAGTCAAATCGTGACTACAAAAATATGCAAATTACTGAAATAATATATAATATCAGTCTCAACTGATCCAAAAATATTTAAATATGCCAATGACATAACAATGTCTCAAAAAAATCGTCGAAAAAGGCATAAATCATCAAAGTGTACGGAGTACAGAAATATCAAGCAAGAATATGGGGCAAAATATATGGGACAGAAAATACGGGAAAAATGGTTGCTCAGATATCGCTAAATGGCTCAAATAAAACAAGAAACGTTCACGACTACCTTATCTGTTGATTGAAGTTCTAGAGGAAAATCTTCCAAAGAAGACTGCTGTTAGTTCCATTTCACCAACGTAAAGATGTGCTCCGACCTCGAACCTGGAACCAGCGCCCTCGGAGAATAGAACTGCTTCCTCCTCCGGAAATTGCACTGCTCCGTGTAGACGATAGACATCCTTCTGGCAAAACTCTTCTTTGTGAGCCGGGTCTACCCTGGCCTCTCTTGATAGTTCCCTGAAGTTCTGGTAGCAATTCGCCATGAAGTTTATTGCAATTATTTCCGCAGAAATGTTCATAATTGTAGAGTATGAAAATATTTCCACTGCCATTTGATATAATTCAGCGTTGGACTACGATGCATGAGTGTAGTTGGATGTTCACTACATGCTCGCTTTTGTAGAAAGACGATTAGCGAAGTTCCATGCTGCTATTTCACTCCATTGATATATGTCCCAATTGCATTAAAGATTTAGTCTTCCATCTCCACTTTTGTTAAAATAATAGTCGAAAGTACTGCCAGATTATAATGTTGCATTGTAGAATGTAGCGTTGTATGACCAAATGCAATATTCTGTATCACCGTTGCAATACACGTGTCAGCCGTAGCGTAGAATGTGGTGTTATAAAAGTGCTTCTCAGGTGGCGAGAAAATCACTTTTGTCTGCAGTCTTAAAATGCCAATATCTTCCAAATTATAATCGTGAAAATGTTCAACTTTACTACACACTTTAATACTGTAATGCACAATAGAATTAGCTTAAAGGCAGTCACTAACTCTTGATATTTTATCCTGTAGACTCGTTTATGTGTGCGTTTCAACTTCGCCTAGTTTCAAAAACCGTAAAATGGAACTGCTGCACTGCTCCGTGCTCGTTCAATGCGGTGGGCTTTACCACACGCTAAAGACGACTTGCTTCACTGAATCACTCGACGTCTGACAATATGATAATCAGAAAACCCACTATAAGACACGAGAAAATGAGATATCAGAGCTTCTCTCTGCTGTGCAAGGCCTTTTATCAACTTCTTAAGGGGCGTATCCATCCCTTCCATAGCTTGTTTCTCCGTCATTACTGGAAGTTCTAACTTTGGCTATACTTGACGGATTTTCAAATTTCAAAAACTCAAAAATAATTTCTTCAAAATTCCAAATCAATGCCATAACTGAAAATAGATTTCCACAATTCTGCATTCCAAAAGTAATTAAATATGGTAGTTTCAGTAATCTCCGTCTCCCTCCAAACTATCATTCATTGGTTCGAGGCTCTCCTCCAATAGCGTAACTTCTTCCTCAGCACAATTCCACGTTTCCTTGCGACTGCGTCGTAAATCTCAGATCTTTCTCGAACAAAATCATGACGTCACCAAGAATCTCAGTTCAACCAGCCCACTTGCATAAAGTCTTCGTCATCCGTGCCTACGTCATGAATATCCACGTCACAACTATGACAGCCATAACTTTATTCATATTTGCCAATACAGCCACCGTGGTCTCACTATAATTCAATTTACGGGGGCATTCTCCCTTCACCACGTTTTAAAAACAGTTGCAAATTGTTTTTAAACTCTGTGTTATAAGTATCTGAATTCACTTAAACACGAAATTGAATTATTATTGGCTTACTCTTGTATGATATTTCTTCAAGTTTCCAGCATTGAAGTTGCCATATACGACATTATTCTCATCATCGTAGAGTTCATAACAGTTGTTTCCATAAGCATTCGTAATTCTGAACGGACCCATAAACACTATTCCAAACTTGGGATAGATTTTCTTACTTACATCAGCCTTGACAGGTCTGCGTAGTAATACCAGATTTCCAATTTCTAAGGGAGCACCAAAACGTTTTCCAGCTACTCTTTTCAGTCGTTTTTGTGCTGCTTTCTGGAGTTGTTCTTTCGCTCTGTCTATTCTCTGCTGCCTTCCTAGGTCGGGATCTCTAGGAACGTGGTTGAAAAGATTGTCCCACGGCCTTTCTGGGTTTCTTCCTAGATGAAGTCGCATTGTCACTTCTCCTGTGCTCTCCTGCGCTGTAGAATTTAGACATTCCTCAATAAGGGTTACAAATCTCACCCAACCAGAATGATCATTCGGACAGAAAATTCGACAAAATTTCGAAAATTCAGCCATATATCTTTCTGAAGAATTCGATTCCGGATAGCGCACGCTTGAAAATATGTGCTTAATACCAAGCCTTTCCATATCTGCAGTAAATTCTAAGGATGTAAACTGAGCTCCATGATCCGATAGTAGATATTCTGGTTTACCAGCTTTTGGAAATACAGCATGTTCCAGTCTGTTTACAACGTTCCTCGTGTTAGCTTTTTGCATGGGACTCATTGTTACAAATTTCGAGAAGACATCCACGGTAACCAACAGGAACTGATTACCCTGGTATCCCTTCGGACAGGGGCCAAATATGTCCGTCGCCATGAGTTCATTTGGTTTAGAGGGGATCATAGCCTTAGGTTTTCCTTTTAATAGAGCGGAAGCATACTTTGACATTTATCACATGAACGAATGACATTAGCAATGCTGGAGCGCATGTTAGTCCAAATAAACCTCTCTTTAAGAGTATCAAGAGTTTTATCCAGACCTGCATGTCCAGTTGCGTGATGAGCTACCCACACTAAATTGACAACAAGTTTAGGTGGCACGACTATTCGGAGCTTTGTATGCGCAGAGTCAGCATACTTACATACAATGTCTCCACTCAAGACAAAGTGTCGTGAATCTCTCTGTGTAGCTGCATAGTCAACATCAGTATTGTCCATGTAACCCTTAAGGAACCTGTACATTTTCCTAATTGGAGCGTGTCTCTTCTGTGACACACCGATTCGGGCTAACCTCCTAACGGTCTCTTGATCTTGCTGCTCCAATTGTACATGGTGTATCTGCACATTTTTGATAGGGTTACGTGATAAAGCATCAGCCAGTAAGTTGTCTTTCCCAGGCTGATGGACGATAGTGGCGTTAAACTGTTGGGTGAACAAAGCCCAACGTGTCAATCTATCACTAGACATGTCAGTTTGCAGCATAAACTGAAGTGCTTTGTGATCTGTAATAATGATAACCTTGTGTCCCAGCAGCATTTTTTTCCACGCTTGCAAAGCTGTTACAAAAGCTAACGCTTCTAGTTCGGTCGTAAAGTAGTTTTCCTCGTGTTTCTTTAACTTCCGACTAGTGAACGCAATGTAGTGCTTGTTGCCTGCCTCGTCTTTTTGGTATAAGACTGCACTAATGCCTATTCTTGATGCATCAGACTCAATATAGAACACCTTCTCAAAGTCTGGGTACTCCAGTTTAACGTTGTTTCTGAGCATCTCCTTTGCTTTCTCAAAAGCGTCGTCTGCTGCGGTACTCCATTTCCATCTATTATTCTTCTTGAGTAAGTCATACAGAGGAGCCATAATTTCAGAGTATCTCGGACAGTGGCTGCTGATGAATTGGCATGCGCCTACAAATTCTCTGACTTGTTTCACCTTAGTTGGCTTTGGGAACCTTGTGATCGCCTCTACTTTCTGCATGTTTGGATGATATCCATCCTTATCAATAGTATGCCCCAAGTAGTTGATCTCCTTCATCAAGAATTGACATTTTCCAAAATTGACCTTGATATTGGCCTCCCTTAAATTTTCAAACAACTTTCTCAAATGCACTAAATGTTCTGCGGCGTTGGGTGAAGATAGAATTAAATCGTCAATGTAGCAGATTACATTTTCCTTTACTTCGTCAGTGAGCTTACTATCAAGTGCTCGAATAAGTGCTGGTCCACTGTTGACCATTCCAAAAGGCATTCTCACGAAGACCCATGACGTCTGGTCAAATAAGAATCCAGTGTACTGCATACTTTCTTCTTCCAGTTGAACTTGGTAAAACGAAGATGTCAAGTCAAGAACACTGAAACATGCTCTCCCTTTGAACTTTCTAAGCAGATCTCTAATCTTAGGTGGTCGGTCATTTTCTGGAAGAATCTTTAAGTTGATGGTCCGAGCATCGAGACAAAGACGTATCTGACCATTACTTTTCTTGACTACAGTGATGGGGTTTATGTAAGACGACGCCTGTTTTTTAATAATCCCGTCTACCTCCATTTTTCTGATCAACCCTCGTACTTCTTGGTAGTATTTCTCAGGTATGGGGTATATTCTCTTTTGGTAAGGGGTTTCATCAGTCAGCCTTATTTTATACTTATAGTCTTTAATCAATCCAGGCTTTTCATCAAAAATATCTTGGAATTCCTTTATCAAATCCTCAAATTCCCCCTGAATTTCTTCAAATCCTTCAGTTTTTCTACTGGGTATTTCTGTTAGATTCTCCACTTCATTGGTAATGGTATTTAAAATCTCTTCCCTAAGGTCTATCTCCAGACTGTTTTTCCCGTCCTGTTCTTCGATCTCTTCTGTGATCATGTACCCATCATTAAAGCTAATAATCCTATTCTTCATATCAATAATGGCTCCAACTTTCGATATAAAATCGATTCCTAGCACAATATCGAAATGGATCTTGTTCGCCACAATAAAGATCTGTACATAATTCCTTCCATTAATTTCAAAGTTCAACAACACTTGGATCTTGCATTTCACTGCCTTGTCTTGGAAAATTCCTCTCACTTTGACGGTAGAAACAGGTAAAACTGTCATGTTTTCTCCTTTTAACAGACTTTGATAGCATTCATCGGAAATGATAGAAATAATTGCGCCGGTATCCATAAGAGCTTTGTACTGTTGGCCATCTATCAGTACAGAAATAATAGGTAAGGCACATGGTCTTTCCTCTTTGACGATTCCCCTCTCTTCTAATAAATCCTCATCAGTTACTTCGTAAATTTCATTAATGGTAATTAGGTTTGGTGTGGCAATGCATTCATAGTTTCTCACTGTCGTTGAGAAATCGGCGTTTTTTTGTGTTACCAATCTCAAAGTTCCCCTGCTGGCTTGTAGAAGGACCAGGATCGATCACTACATCCTGTCTTTTCTTCTGGTTTTCAGCTTCCTTTTCTCGTAATTCCTTCAGATACTGCTGACTTTCTTTCTCTCTCTCTTGATACTTGTCGGGTGTCATAACCTGACCTTGAGAATTCTGATTTCGATTCTGGTACTGGTTATTTCTATTCTAGCCCTGGTTATTGTAGTATCTACCTCTTCCATTATTATAATTCCCTCTATTATTGTTCCAGCCTCGTCTTTGCTGATATGGACGGTAACCTTGTGATCTGTTGCGAAAATAATTATTCCTATGAGGACCTACATTTTCAGTTTTCTCTTCATCGGCAGGCTTATCAGTTTGCTGAACTTGACCCATGTAGACTGTATTAATGTCTTTGAATTCGTGCCTCTGTCCTTTCTGAACCACATTTGGCATCGGACTCGTGTAGTCAAGCCTTCTCAATAGTTCGTCCATACTGGTCAAATCCCTGATATTTGACGATATGATGAGTCTTCTCACTTCCACAGAAATAGCATCTATCAACTGCTCTGTCGGCAATGGGGGTTGCAAAAATCTCAAGCGCGATAACTGGCTCGTGAAGAAATCAGCGTACCGTGTTGGAAGAGTACCTGAATACTTCCTCGAGTATACCTCAGCTCTTAATGAATTCTGTGCTTCTATTGACCAGAATCGTTTTATCAGTGCCTCTGCAAATTCGTCAAAATTACTGAAAGTGTACCGAAATGCTCAGAACCATTCAAGGGGTCCTCCAGCTAGATATCTTTCTACGATTCTCATCTCTCTTTCTCTGGGAATATGAGCTTCAATAAAATAGTCTTTAAGGTTCCTGATATATTCTATCGGTGTTAGACTATCAGTATTACTAAATTTTTGAGGTTTGTCCTCAAAGTTTCGGATGACTGTCACATTTCTCGGATATGGATCCACATAATTCTTCCCACTATCACGATATTTCCATTCAGGTTCAATATTCCTATCCTCTTCTTCTTCCCAAAATCTGGATATACGTTCCTCAGGACTAATATCTCTCTCTTCTGTAGCGAGGTTACATCTTCTGACGTAATTCCTATCCTCTTCACAAGTCAATCCTTCTGGATCCTTATCTGTGATTTCCGTGATGACTTTCCTAATCAACTCTTCTTTATAGGTTTCCATCATGCTAGCTTCTCCTAGTTTCAAATTCTGGAGTTTGCTCGTAGTTTCATTGACATCAGAGACAACCTTATGAATTTTTTCCTCTAACGCGGTCTTTAATGCTTGCACGTCCTGACCTATTTGAGTTCTATCCTCTACCTGCTTTTCGGATAGCGAATCCATCCTTATACTCAAATCCTTTCTAATTTGAACTACTTCATTATTTATGTCTACTTGTGTACTGGCAAGTTTTCGTTCAATTCGCTCCTGAATCTGAGTGACATGTTCCCCACTTGACCTGTTCCATTCATCTTTCCAAACCGTTACATTTGCAGTTAACATTTCCGCAATATCTACTTCAATGTCTTCCTTAAGTAAACGATTATGATCTAAGACTTGGGTTCTCATGACCTCTACATCATATTTTAATCCAGCTAAAGAAGCTGTTGTCCTAACAGACTCGTCAACCAACCTAGTTGTTAAAGCACTAATGTTACGAGTACAAAGCGTTTTTGAAGTTTCAATTTCTTCTCGAACTTTATTAACATCAGTTTGAACTTTAGCAATGTCTACAAAAACTGTATTCACTTCTACTTGTATCTTATTGATGTCGCTTTGCATCTCATTTACATCAGAATGAATATTATTTATGTCTACTTGAACATTTGACACATCGGTTCGAACATTTTTAATCTCTCTTTGAACCTCTTCTACCTTATCTTGTACAGTAGCAACATCATTCCTAACAACAATTACTTCTGCTCTAGCACATGAAATATCACCCCGGACATTAGCAACATCAAGATTCAACATAGTAAGATCTTTCTGTACCTTAGAAACATCAGTCTTAACATCTGAAACATCTTTATGCACATTGGACACGTCTGTGCGCATGTCAGTTACAGCATTCTCGATTCCCTGGGTACTGATCTGTAAACGCGACATATCATTTTCTAAGTTTGCAGAACTGGTCTGAAGAACTTTCAAATTTTCATCCAGCATCTGCTTCGTTCGACTAGCATTCCTAGCTTCCATCTCCTTCATGCTTTCATTCATGCTAGCTTTTAAATTAGCAGACATATTACTAGCATATTACTCCATTCTAATAGACATATTACTAGACATATTACTAGAACATTACTAGAATTCTCCTCCATCATCTGCTTCATACTGTTATTCATGCTAGCTTTCAACTCCTCCAACATCATTCTCATACTCTCATCTGCCATTTCAATAATATTTCAATAATAGACTGCTTTAGGGACATACATCAAACAGAGCAAAATAACAACATCTGAGCAACATTTTTCACCATATATAAAGTTTGAGCAATTTTCTGTCTTAAATCTAACTTATAATTACCTTATAATTAACCTTCGTAGACACTTCATGTTGAAGTAAACTCAAGCACATGTTCAAATTTCTTTGGTTCATTTTAAAATATCCTAACACAAATAATTTACATTTACAATCCAAATAATTTAATTTTATCTTTAATATGACTAAACATGTCATAAGCCGGTCAAATAAAATAAGACTCCAGATCATAGGCGATTTTTCTAGGTTTCCAGCCTATGTAACCTCTCTCATGTTGTATAAGATCTGATCTTTTCTGAGTGTAATTTTCCTAATACAACACAACATTTAATCCCTATATAATCACACTCTCAAATTCTACAATTGGCCAAGACATCTAACAAAGAATCAACCTCTTTATTTGAGTCTTCACAATCCCATTGACATCGATAACTTGGTAATCCAATGTTATTCGAGCACTCCACAAAATTGCGGTGCCAATGCTACTGCAATAACTTGGTAATCCAATGTTTTGCTGATCGAGCCCCACCGAATTGCGGCGCCAATCCTACTGGCGTTCAACCTGGTAATCCAGTTTTGTTGAACGTGCCCCACGTTTTAGGGTCGCCAATCCTACTGTCCCCGTTAACCCGGATAGTAGGCTGTCAGATATCCGCCCCCTCAATCGGATTGCCAATAATCAATCGCACCGGCACAGCTACATCAATGAAAATGGCACTGACAGATACTATCGAGATTAGAGCACAGTAGTTAACAAGAACATATTGTGGAACACACCAAAATATACGGGGGTTCATACTTACCTTTACTTACCTATTCAAATTAATCTCGGGTCTGGGTTGCCAACTGGATCACTTAAAGTATGCCCTCACAATAACCTCCACCATGATATTTAAAATGAACCAAAACGGAAACAAGAAACTTTAAACTGTACAATGATTTATTTCACATAAAGGAATAATATAACAAAAATTGAACAACAAAATAAACGTGGCGATCAGAAGCCATTGTCAATATAATCATGTCCTCCTGTAGGACTTGTAGACTTTGCATACAAAATTTCAGCTTTCTAGCTCAAAAGAATGTAATAATAATAATACACTTGGGATGGATAAGGGAGTTGGGACGAGACATGTAGCAATTGTTTTCCTTTTTCATAAACATCACATTTTATTTATAACTGCAAGGCTGCTATGTAGGTGACCTTGGCCTCTGTCATACAGTTGTCTGGCCAGCTGCGATACACCCTACACCATGTTGCATGCTCGCATCGTCAAATGGACCCACCTGTCCAGCCAACGTTAGCATATGCTAGTTACCTCAGAGCCTAGCTCCTTTTCAAAACACTTTAAATGTCCTCAACTCAACTCAAATATTATCACGCAAATCTTTTAAATGCTCCAATCAAATATTACTGGATTACTCTAATAATCCCAAACCTTGTTTAATTGTTAATCCAATTGTTTAACTAGCGTTGTTTAGAGTATAATAACATTTTAAATTGTTTATAACAAATTGTTCATTAATTATTTATAACAATTATAAATTGTTTATAACATTGTCAAACGACAATTGAAAAATTTATACAAGCCTCTATTAATCCCTTTCATATCAAATTATTATTAAAGATATTTACATAATTATTTACAATATTTATATTATTTATTTTAGAAATACATTAAACCACACGTCTATCCGGTTGATAATTACTTAAATCGTGTTGATATAATCGACCAATGAAGGTTAGTTATATTTAAATTATACATTCAGGTTTAATAAGGTTTAATAATTATTATTATTATTATTTGTGACGGTAACCTCCATTCAAAATCGTTATCTCAAATTATTTAAACACTCTTGTTAATTTTAACAGCAACTTCACATCATTAATTTTCAAAGGACCTGGACAATATACTCAGCGGAAAAATACCTCGCTCAAAACGCACAAAATTGCACAAAATAGGCCCAGAACTCATCATATATCTCCATATATATGGCATCAAAATCTTCCACAATACATACAAAAACCTCCACTTATAAATTCAACTTCATTAATATTACTGTGGGAATCTCCTTCACTTATTCAAGGGCATTATTCATCAGCGACTTTTACACGTCCACTGAACTAACGATTATACATCCATAGTTCCACTTTAAAAATTCTTATATTCATTAATTGTATCAAAACTGTTGTTATATTTAACCATCGTGGGTTTCATTCATGAATCGATATGAAGTAAAAATTTGCCAATCACAAATACGATTAGACACGCCTCCCTGGTCTATCAAAATTGAGATTAATATCTTCAAAGTATCGCAGTATAAAAATACTATCTTCAATCAAAGTTCATCTAAACTGCCTAAATAATCGAATAGAATCCAATTTTGACTGTGGAATGCAAACATTATTGTTCCAATCTAGAATTGAGAAAAACTCCTATCAAATGTTCATTACTATAGTGTATTCAATAAATCGTAATCAAAGTTTATATTTCATAAAATTGTCTATAATGCAATGGTATTTCAGAACTGACGATAAATGTCAATGTTGCAATCATGTTCATAAAACGACTAGTATTTCCAAGATCGTCGATACAGTAATAGATTTTAACGCTCTAAAATCTTTTAATTATTCTTCTTTCTTGAGGATGACAGAAAATTGGTCAAAGTAATTTACTGAATAGAATTACTTTAATAAAATGACACGCTGTCTGAATTCAAATTTGCCATAGAAAATCGTTAACTTTACAGTCAAATCGTGACTACAAAAATATGAAAATTACTGAAATAATATATAATATCAGTCTCAACTGATCCAAAATTATTTAAATATGCCAATGACATAACAATGTCTCAAAAAAAATCGTCGAAAAAGGCATAAATCATCAAAGTGTACGGAGTACAGAAATATCAAGCAAGAATATGGGGCAAAATATATGGGACAGAAAATACGGGAAAAATGGTTGCTCAGATATCGCTAAATGGCTCAAATAAAACAAGAAACGTTCACGACTACCTTATCTGTTGATTGAAGTTCTAGAGGAAAATCTTCCAAAGAAGACTGCTGTTAGTTCCATTTCACCAACGTAAAGATGTGCTCCGAACTCGAACCTGGAACCAGCGCCCTCGGAGAATAGAACTGCTTCCTCCTCCGGAAATTGCACTGCTCCGTGTAGACGATAGACATCCTTCTGGAAAAACTCTTCTTTGTGAGCCGGGTCTACCCTGGCCTCTCTTGATAGTTCCCTGAAGTTCTGGTAGCAATTCGCCATGAAGTTTATTGCAATTATTTCCGCAGAAATGTTCATAATTGTAGAGTATGAAAATATTTCCACTGCCATTTGATATAATTCAGCGTTGGACTACGATGCATGAGTGTAGTTGGATGTTCACTACATGCTCGCTTTTGTAGAAAGACGATTAGCGAAGTTCCATGCTGCTATTTCACTCCATTGATATATGTCCCAATTGCATTAAAGATTTAGTCTTCCATCTCCACTTTCGTTAAAATAATAGTCGAAAGTACTGCCAGATTATAATGTTGCATTGTAGAATGTAGCGTTGTATGACCAAATGCAATATTCTGTATCACCGTTGCAATACACGTGTCAGCCGTAGCGTAGAATGTGGTGTTATAAAAGTGCTTCTCAGGTGGCGAGAAAATCACTTTTGTCTGCAGTCTTAAAATGCCAATATCTTCCAAATTATAATCGTGAAAATGTTCAACTTTACTACACACTTTAATACTGTAATGCACAATAGAATTAGCTTAAAGGCAGTCGCTAACTCTTGATATATTATCTTGTAGACCCGTTTATGTGTGCGTTTCAACTTCGCCTAGTTTCAAAAACCGTAAAATGGAACTGCTGCACTGCTCCGTGCTCGTTCAATGCGGTGGGCTTTACCACACGCTAAAGACTACTTGCTTCACTGAATCACTCGACGTCTGACAATATGATAATCAGAAAACCCACTATAAGACACGAGAAAATGAGATATCAGAGCTTCTCTCTGCTGTGCAAGGCCTTTTATCAACTTCATAAGGGGCGTATCCATCCCTTCCATAGCTTGTTTCTCCGTCATTACTGGAAGTTCTAACTTTGGCTATACTTGACGGATTTTCAAATTTCAAAAACTCAAAAATAATTTCTTCAAAATTCCAAATCAATGCCATAACTGAAAATAGATTTCCACAATTCTGCATTCCAAAAGTAATTAAATATGGTAGTTTCAGTAATCTCCGTCTCCCTCCAAACTATCATTCATTGGTTCGAGTCTCTCCTCCAATAGCGTAACTTCTTCCTCAGCACAATTCCACGTTTCCTTGCGACTGCGTCGTAAATCTCAGATCTTTCTCGAACAAAATCATGACGTCACCAAGAATCTCAGTTCAACCAGCCCACTTGCATAAAGTCTTCGTCATCCGTGCCTACGTCATGAATATCCACGTCACAACTATGACAGCCATAACTTTATTCATATTTGCCAATACAGCCACCGTGGTCTCACTATAATTCAATTTACGGGGGCAGTACCAAATACAACAAGTGAGTA
This sequence comes from Meconema thalassinum, assembly GCA_946902985.2. Lineage (NCBI taxonomy): Eukaryota > Metazoa > Arthropoda > Insecta > Orthoptera > Tettigoniidae > Meconema > Meconema thalassinum. The sequence goes on from OX336392.1 coordinate 283,748,218, forward strand.
AGTCGGTTTACCTCGTGGGTTAAATTTAAAATCAGAAAATGATCGTTGGTTAACATTTGAATCCTGGACTGTAGGCTTTTTGTCAACACATAAACTTGCAGAAGCAGTTTGTTTACTTGAACCGAGAAGATGTAGTGGGTTGTGTTTTTTGTCGTATTGAACTTTCACACTGGGAAGAAGGGGATGATCCCTTTAGAGACCATTTGCGATGGTCTCCTCATTGTCCTTACATGCTTGGAAAACAAGTCCATTTTACCGAACCACAAGGCCATTGGCTACTACTTACGTTGCTGAATCACAAATAAATAATAAAAATAATGATGTACTACCAGCCAACGGTAGTGTCGATATATGTGGTCCATATGCCATAGACAGTGTTGAATTGACATGTGCTTCTGAAAAATTGGGAGTTTGCAAGACTAAAGCACTAGCACACCCAGAATACAGCTCTGTTGAAAAACGTTTAGAATCTTATAACAATGTTTGGCCATTAATATTTAAACACCTTTCAAAACTGCTAAGTGAAGCTGGATTTTTTATACTGGCGAAGGGGATAAATCAATATATTTTCATTATGGATTTGCTTCAAAGGATTTGCAAATGACTGATGACCCTCTTGTGGAACACGCTCGTTGTTTTCCTAACTGTAGATACATGGTGTTGCGTAAAGGTCAGGTATTTGTGAACACTATTCGTAAAGAAAACGTAATTGCAGCACAAGACACAAAAGTGCTTTTAGAGCTAGAACACGTGCAGCAAATGCATGAGGCTCAAAAGAGGGATGTGTCTGACAAACAGATACAAAAGTGTGACCAACAATTATGTAAAATTTGTTATCAAGAAGAAATAGGTGCTGTATTTTTTGCCTTGTGGACACTTGATAGCCTATGTCAAATGTGCATTAGCACTTAACACTTGTGCTATATGCTGAAAAGTAGTATCTGCTACAGTTAGGGCATTTCTTGTATAAATAGTATAATTTATTAGCAATGCATAGTGCAAAATAGTTATATGCACAATATTATTACAAGCTGTTGTAGAGTGTAATAGATATGCTTTTGTTTTGTTTATAGACGACTACAATGAATGTTTTGAATGCTGTGGGACAAGCATGTGGCTTAGAGACAAAGAAGCTCAGCGAATTGCCAACGCATATTCCATTCCGGATTATCAAGATTCGGAAATTGAAAACAGCATATGGTGATCGTTTACTTTGTGTATGCGAAAATTTTGAGACATTTCTGCCTACACGGTTCAATGATATGACGGAGAGTGTTTTCGATGAAGTGACTAATGCTGTGCAACATGTACACTTAATTTATGAAGGTTTTAAAAACAGTAGGTGCATGGTGCGTTTTAATTAAATAAAAAACAAATGTGAAATAATAATGGAAAAATTTAAGTGATGACAATAAACTGAAAGAAAAAAATATGTATAGAATAATAATGTGTAAGTTTTTAGCACTGTCTTTAAAAATATTATGATGAAAAAAAATGTATATAAAGTTTGTAAATAAATGGAAATGAAGTTACAATGCTGTTTTATTTTCTACAAAGTTACAATATTTAACATTGCAGAGTATACATGATTAGGATTAACGTTGCAGAGTATACATGATTATGACAATAAATGCATACTTAATACTAGTCTTTGCCCTTACGATAATGTGTTATAGTTTTAAAAACAAAGATTGTTGTAGATCTTTTTCCACGGCGAACAATAGGTATAAAAACGTCATTATCACTATTATAATCATAAGCAGCATGATTATTATTATACTCAACATTATCCTCAACATCACTAAAACCAGTTAAATATTCCTGTTCCTCTTTCTGTTCCTCTTCCTCTTCTTTTACAATAACTTGTCAAATAAGCCATAAAAAGCCAATACAAAAGCCAATACAAAAGCCAACACAAAAGCCAATATATAAGCTTATGGTAAGTCTCTCCATCAGCAAAACAGTTGTAACCTTTGTAGTGTGAACATCGTACTGACAGGTCAGTTACTACTATGGAACTTACTACAACCAACAAAGGTAGGCAACGTGCACTCTATCAAGGCTACTCTTATAACTATAATCGCCAGTATGTGAACGGAATAATATTCTGGCGATGCTCAAAAGAGAGGTCAACAAAATGTCGTGGCAATCTGAAAAGTAAAAATGAAAAGTTTTTAAGTGTGAGTGTTCACCAATGTAGTGCTCCAAACGAACTACGGTTGCTGCTTACCAAAAAAAAAAAAAATGCTAAAAAGTGAGTGCTAGAAAACAATACTGCTACTGAAAATAATTCAACGTTCAAAAAACCCTTAACATTATCAAAAGCCACGCAGACTCTTCATGAGGACACTGTAAAGGAAGAGGAAGAGGAACAGAAAGAGGAACAGGAATATTTAACTGGTATTAGTGATGTTGAGGTTAATGTTGAGCACAATAAAAATCATGCTGAGTAGTGGAGTAGTGGCGCTTCCAACCAGTGTCATGGCCGCCGCGCGAAATTGAAACATTTAAATAGACTTTTCTCTCGAACCCATGGTCCGATTTTGACAAATGAGGTGTCATTGGACTCGGGCTGACGCCCTCTTTACAACGGACTACTCATTTCAATCCCTAAATAAAACCTACCCCTACTAGGGGGTGAAATTGTAATTTTTTAGTGAAAGTCTCTTTCCAAATGGGACATGTATAAGGTGCGCTGCTAAAATGAACTTAAACGTGGTTGCCCATATCGCGCATGCGTTTTACGAGATGCCGCTATGGATGAACATTTTTGTTTTTGTTTTGTACGCATGCGCACTTGGGATTTTTGTAAGAGGGCGAGCTGTTTGAAAAAAATGATTGATAAGAAGGGGTTTTGGTGGTGAGGAGAGAGCCAGATAGTCGCCTACTTTCCTACGAAGTTTGCCGATATCTCTCGAACGCAAGGTCGGATTTGAACGTGTGACGTGTCAAATCGCTTGTCTCGAAGCCCTTTATATGTTATTAATAGGTTAGAGTTTTGAGAATGAGGGAAACAGGCTTTTTGGGGGTAAAACCATGATTTTAGACTTTTCCGATATCTCACGAATGCATGGTCGGATTTGGTCCTATGACGTGTCAAATGGCTTGTCTCGAAACCCTCTTTATTTTGGTAATAGGTTAAAGTTTCTGAAAATGAGGGAAACAGAATTTTTTGGTGTAAAACCGTGATTTTAGTCTTTCTGATATATCTCACAAACCAATAACGCCAGAGACGTATACGAGGGGTCGTAGGACTCGGGGTGAGGCCCTCTCATTCCCCCCCCTTTTTCAAATATAGTATTTATATTTTAAAAAAATGCGAAAGGGTCTAACGACACTTTTGTTGAAAACATTTTAGTTTTTAAAACTTTTTTTTTAATTTGTCTAAAATGTTCATGAAGAGTGGTTGCAGATAGAGACGATACCACTGGACACGTGTTTCAACGAAGCTATTACTGGCCACGGTGGTGATATACTAATACAGTATTCGCTATTTCGATGAGACGGCGGGTCGAGGGTTCGTTTTCCGATTTTTCCTATGATGGAATACCTAATACCTAAACCCCCTGAAGGGGGTCTTTAACATGTAAACGATTATGAGTGACATGACAAATGATAATTCCTTGATTCGATGAAGTTGGCTTTAGATAGAACAAATAGAACTTGGTTATATGTTGCTTGAAGTGAGTATAGAAAACAAACTTGCTGGGGCAGACTGACAGGATGTGGATGTTATTTGAGCTTATTGGAATGCATTGACTTGACTTGACAACAGGGCAATGAAAAAAGCACAGAGATGCTGAGGACACTTGAAGGTCAAACGATATGGCAACCATGGTGGGAGGGGGAAGCTAGGATGATGTCGCCGATCATGTTCAATGGATGAATTTATATTTTGCGAAGCATTGTTCGGAGAGGGTCATGGGACGACTTGTTTTAAGGGTATTTATTTTTTCGATGTTTCCTATGGTGGACTCATTGATTGAAATAATCCAAAACTGCTAGGGCATGGCCTTGAGATTTTATAAACCGATAATGGGATTTTGACATACAAGATCCACTCAGAACTTGACATGATGTCATTCTTTTTATGGCTTATGAATTTCCCCAAAAAAGACCCAAAACAACAAGATCATGGACTTTTGCTTTTCTTAATATATTGCAAACCCATAATGTAAGATGTTTACTGTGAGTGACGAAATCTAGCTAGGTAACGAAAGAATTATTGTAGGATATATGTATGGTGACTGACACGTCTTTGACCATTGGAACTTGTTTTCAGATCTGACTGTAGTACATAGGGAGTATAGGTTGTAGGCATGGATTGACAAACAGTGCACACAAAATTCAATTTATCGATTCAAGAATTAAGAGTAGACTATCATTAATTAATTGGTTAAAGAGTGTAGCTAAAAATAAAAAAATGGTGACTACATTAAACTAAACTGAACCAAGTCGAATCAAACCCAACCGAACCAAACCAAGCCTAAAGCAAACCAAACCTAATCAAGAACAAGCCAAGGGCTTAAGTGTAAAACTTGTGGGGGAATGCAGTCATTGGCAATGTCCAAAGGAAGGGATAACGCTCTACCTCTAGAGGGTAAGGTAAAGCTAGCGCATGGTGCTAATGCATATTCCCAAGTACATGAACCACACACACACAACTATCCTATGCTGTTTTTATGAGTTAACTGTTAAAACTTACTCAGTGGTTACTGAGCAAGATGGTCGCTACACACAACAAGCTTTAAATACTTGAGGCTAATAATCTATACACACACACACACGCTTGTTCTAAACTAAACTGTCTTGCTGGCAGTGCTCACACAGTAGGCAAATGACAGAAATGCTTGGCTAACAGAAATACAATCATTTTCGTTTGTCTAATGTTACCAGCTAACCATTACATGCTATAGTGGTGAGCACATGTGCCTCTTGCACTGGAGATCGTAACTCGATTTCTAGCTCTAAGGCCTAGAATGAATCAAACTAAGAAAGAAGGGTATGGTGACGCAGTGGTTAAACTGTTAGCCTTTCACTAAGGTAGACTAGGGTTTGATTTTAGGTTAATATACATGTCATAAACAAACAAACAAACAAACAAACAAACAAAAAAGCAGAGATAATGTTTAAAACTGATTACACTTGTCTCTTTTCAAATTATTACTTAGATTGCAAATACAAAGGTGGACTGGGTTTGATATTCAGTTAATGCTGCCTATCGCATACTAGCCTGTAAGAAAGCCAAACAAGCAAAAGGCATAGGTAGAGCAGTGGTAAAATCGCTATGTGTAGAGAACTACCTAACGGTTTTATGAACTGGCAATGGTATGTCGCATAAACAGTGCAGGATACAATCCAGCAACCATAATTTGTATCTTGTGGAGCAGAGAAAACATATATATAGAGAAAGATATAGAAAGCTAGTGTATGTATGGGTAGCATTGATAATTTGACCAGAGAAAATACGATGAGGTAGGGTGGGGAGAGGGAGAATTAACACTTATATATGAATGAATGGTAAATAGTATTTTAGTTTTTTTTTCCCAATAGTTTTGTTTTTTAAATGCAGTGGTAGATAGTCGTTATTTTGTAAAACATTCTTACTTGCAGTAGTAATAAGACTCTATGGTTTCGCTAACACATAGATAGACTGTATTATTGCCATGGTCAAGCACTCACATTAAGATCATTTACAAAATCATAAAATGAAAAATAAAAAATCTTGTTTTGGAAATATCGTTTTTCAACATACACAAAATAAATATATAAAAAATTTGTAAACAGCAAAATGGAAAATCCATGGTCAAGCACTCACATTAAGATCATTTACAAAATCATAAAATGAAAAATAAAAATCTTGTTTTGGAAATATCGATTTTTTTCAACATACACAAAATAAATATATAAAAAATTTGTAAACAGCAAAATGGAAAATCCATGTTTCCATATAGACAAAATTTAAAAACCTTAAACGGACATTTAAGAAAATATATGCAAATGGGAAATTGACAAATGTGTAAATATGAAAATGGAAAAATCCATGTTTCCATATCATGAAATTGAAAAACATCAAACTGTCATTTAAAAAAATGCAAATGGAAAATTGACAAATTGCAATGTGTGAAATGTGAAATTGAACAAATGGCTATCATTATTTAAAAAAAAAAAGAACATGGTGCTCTATGGTTGAGGTGTGAATCAAACCCTTTCTACTTATTTGGACCACCCGAGACTGAGTAGACTAGTTTAAGTTGTCATACCACTTTTAAAAGTTTGTGTTAAATCTAGGAATTGAACCCAAGAGCTTGTAGGGGAGATCAAAGGTTATAATATGTTAAACAGATAGCCTTGAATGAAGGGTGTGGTAGCTATATAGAGATGAGACGTTTCGCTCGGGGCAGGGAGGCATGGAGATCTGCATCAAACCAGTCAAAGGACTAAAGACTCAAACAACAACATGTACGTTCACCAAAATAATGTTGTGTAACGGTAAATGTTAGTCAACGAACAGTAATGCATTACTAAAACCCATGACACGATACCTAAGAGCTTTTCTAAAATGATTTTAAAATGCCTTTAACCCTATATTGAACACCCAGTTCACAAGACTCATAACTGCAATGTTATGGTAAAACAAAACAAAATCTATATTTCAAAACAAACAAGTGGTTTAGTCAATGTATACTGGAAAAAGTTTTGTAAACACTCAAGTCCTCAAGACCAATTAAATTAGTAACTGTCAGGTTGGCCGAGTGGTTAAGGTGTTTGACTTAAGATCAAATTTCTGTATAAGGAAGCAAGGGTTCGAATCCCTTACCTGACATAACTATTGCCTTAACATGGCTTGGCCACACTGTATTATTATGATACTCAGTACACAAACCATAGATATAGTGTATTGTTTAAGGCCACTCTCTTTCTGAACATAGTCAGAGACTGTTGATGGTTAACAATTGTATTAATAGTGGGACATGGGGATAGCAATTAAGAAAAAACAGCCAATACCCATACAATATTTTTATTCATTTTAGTTTTTTTTACAATAGTTACACACTGAATACAACTTTTTATCTCTTTACCATTGTTTGATATAGATTTTAAACACAACGCTTGTTGTAGATCCTTTTACAACTTTCTCTAGGTACTCTTGTTCTTAAAAACTGGGGAAGCCGCAATGGTTTTATAGACATTAAACCCTCATTCTCTTTTTTTTCATCATCATAATCATCATTATTATAAATATTATCTTTATAATTATTATAGTCATTGTCACCATCATTATCATCATCATCATCATCCTCAACATCACTAGAACTATCCAATTCCATTTTTTCCTTTTCAAAAGGGATCTCTTGAAGAGTCTGTGTTGCTTTTGATAGTGTTACGGGTTTATTGAACGTTGACAACTGTCCTAACATGACTTTTTGAGGAGATAAATGTTTTTTCATAAGGAAGTCACTATGTTGAGTAACACTATGTTTTTGTCGGACTTGCTTTTTCTTGTTCTTTTGATCATGTTTTGTTAACACTAACGGTGTTTCATTTGGTATACCACATTGATGAGTACCCACACTTAAGACCTCACTATGTTTACTTTTTAGATGACCTAGACATTTTGTTGTTCTTTGTTTTGAGCACTGCCAAAATATGATGCCATTCGCATTTTCTCGCTTATAGTTATAAGAGTACCCATGATACAGGGCACGTGGTTTACCTTTATTGGTTATAGTATATTCCATAGTAGTCACTGACTTGTATAGTCGATCCGCCTACTACAATGGTCTGAACACTTGTGGTGAAAGAATGATGTTGTGTTGACGTTTTATGCAGGATAATGTTGGTGGCATATGTGGGTGGCTTATGTTGATGACATGTGTTGTTGGCTGATTTTGGTGGCTTATGTTGATGGTTTATGGTGGTGGCTTATGTTGATGGCTTATGTTGGTGGCTTATGTTGATGACATATGTTGGTGACTTATGTTGATAGCTTATGTTGGTGGCTAATGTTGATGACATATGTTGTTGGCTTATGGTGGTGGCTTATGTTGATGGTATATGTTGCTGGCCTATGTTGATGGTTTATGTTAATGGCTTAGGTTAATATCTTAGGTTGATGGCATAAGTTGATGGCTTATGTTGGTGGCTTATGGTGGTGGCTTATGCTGGTGGCTTATGCTAGTGGCTTATGGTGGTGGTTTATGGTGGTGGCTTATGTTGATGACATATGTTGGTGGCTTATGTTGGTGGCTTATGTTGGTGGCTTATGGTGGTGGCTTATGGTGGTGGGTTATGGTGGTGGATTATGGTGGCTTATAGTGGTGGCTTATGGTGGTGGTTTATGGTGGTGGCTTATGTTGATGACATATGTTGATGGCTTATGGTGGCTTATGGTGGTGATTTATAGTGGTGGCCTATGTTGGTGGCTTATTTTTGGTGGTTTACGTTAATACCTTATTTGTAATGGCTTATTTGACAAGTTATTGTTGTCAATGTATTTAGAGGATTTTTCTCTTGGTTTTGGAAAGTATTTCAACTCTTTTTTATGGTAGCATAATGCTTACCGCCATGTTTGTAAGCAACAACAACACACTAAAATTCCAAGAATCCAAAGTACTCTAAGGTTAATGATTGTCTCTCAACTCCATTCAACGTCTAGTCAAAAAACATTATATATTTTTCACATTTTACAAAAAAGGTAAATTGGGAAAGTAAGCTATATGTTTAAACTAAAAATCATATCAAATCATATGCTAACTCCAACACCTACGTCTACCCCAATCTCAGTCAAAAAAATATAATATTCTTCAAATTTTTCCAAAACAGTATTTGGAAAGTAGGCCATATTTTGAAAACTAATCATTCTATAAAGTCATATATATATATACTGAAACCAATGGCTTTTATATCCTTAATCTTAAGAACAAAATATGGAATTTTTGACATTTTTTCCAAAAATGTTCATTTTAAAACGGGGCTATATTTTGGAAACTAGGAATTTTACAAGAAAGTTTGTTTAACGTAAATGGCAGGTATTTACCCCCACTACCCGCAAACCAAGTCCCAGGTCTCTGGGGAAAAATCCAAAAAAAGTTCAATTTGGAAAGTAGGCAATATTTTGAAAACTTATCATCCTAAAAAGTCATATATAGACTCAAACCAATGGCTTTTATGTCCTTAATTGGTAGAACAAAACTTAACATTTTTTCAGTTTTTCCAAAAAAGTCCAATTTTCAAAAATTGTCTATATTTTGGGAACTAAGAATTTTACAAAAAAGTTTGTTTAACGAAAATGAAAGGTCTTTACCCCCCTCTACCCAAAACATAAATTTCAGGTCCCTAGGACAAAAACTGTGCAGTATATATATATATATATATACATTTTTTGGGGGGGAGGGGGTCTATATTCACTTTACCTCCCCACTTCACAAGATGGCGGCCATAGCTTAACTTAACCTAACCTAACCTAACCTGACCTACGAGGTGTGATCAAAAAGTTCCAAAAATGTGGCTGCAACTTAACCATACCTAGCCTAGCCTAACCTAACCTCCCTGTTGACTAGCCCCCTTTGGACGGGTCCTTTTTGAAGGGAGTCATTTTTTTACGTGTCCCGGAGGACGGGTCCTTGTTGACGGGTCCCAGTGGCGGGTCCTTTGGACTGATCCCTATGGACTGGCCTTGCATTTTATCCAAATTATGTCAAAGGGGACCCGCCACTGGGACCCGTCAACAAGGACCCGTCCTCCGGGACACGTAAAAAAAATGACTCCCTTCAAAAGGACCCGTCCAAAGGGGGCTAGTCAACAGGGAGGTTAGGTTAGGCTAGGCTAGGTTTGGTTAAGTTGCAGCCACATTTTTGGAACTTTTTGATCACACCTCGTAGGTCAGGTTAGGTTAGGCTAGGTTAAGTTAAGCTATGGCCGCCATCTTGTGAAGTGGGGAGGTAAAGTGAATATAGACCCCCTCCCCCCAAAAAAATGTATATATATATATACTGCACAGTTTTTGTCCTAGGGACCTGAAATTTATGTTTTGGGTAGAGGGGGGTAAAGACCTTTCATTTTCGTTAAACAAACTTTTTTGTAAAATTCTTAGTTCCCAAAATATAGACAATTTTTGAAAATTGGACTTTTTTGGAAAAACTGAAAAAATGTTAAGTTTTGTTCTACCAATTAAGGACATAAAAGCCATTGGTTTGAGTCTATATATGACTTTTTAGGATGATTAGTTTTCAAAATATTGCCTACTTTCCAAATTGAACTTTTTTTGGATTTTTCCCCAGAGACCTGGGACTTGGTTTGCGGGTAGTGGGGGTAAATACCTGCCATTTACGTTAAACAAACTTTCTTGTAAAATTCCTAGTTTCCAAAATATAGCCCCGTTTTAAAATGAACATTTTTGGAAAAAATGTCAAAAATTCCATATTTTGTTCTTAAGATTAAGGATATAAAAGCCATTGGTTTCAGTATATATATATATGACTTTATAGAATGATTAGTTTTCAAAATATGGCCTACTTTCCAAATACTGTTTTGGAAAAATTTGAAGAATATTATATTTTTTTGACTGAGATTGGGGTAGACGTAGGTGTTGGAGTTAGCATATGATTTGATATGATTTTTAGTTTAAACATATAGCTTACTTTCCCAATTTACCTTTTTTGTAAAATGTGAAAAATATATAATGTTTTTTGACTAGACGTTGAATGGAGTTGAGAGACAATCATTAACCTTAGAGTACTTTGGATTCTTGGAATTTTAGTGTGTTGTTGTTGCTTACAAACATGGCGGTAAGCATTATGCTACCATAAAAAAGAGTTGAAATACTTTCCAAAACCAAGAGAAAAATCCTCTAAATACATTGACAACAATAACTTGTCAAATAAGCCATTACAAATAAGGTATTAACGTAAACCACCAAAAATAAGCCACCAACATAGGCCACCACTATAAATCACCACCATAAGCCACCATAAGCCACCAACATATGTCATCAACATAAGCCACCACCATAAACCACCACCATAAGCCACCACTATAAGCCACCATAATCCACCACCATAACCCACCACCATAAGCCACCACCATAAGCCACCAACATAAGCCACCAACATAAGCCACCAACATATGTCATCAACATAAGCCACCACCATAAACCACCACCATAAGCCACTAGCATAAGCCACCAGCATAAGCCACCACCATAAGCCACCAACATAAGCCATCAACTTATGCCATCAACCTAAGATATTAACCTAAGCCATTAACATAAACCATCAACATAGGCCAGCAACATATACCATCAACATAAGCCACCACCATAAGCCAACAACATATGTCATCAACATTAGCCACCAACATAAGCTATCAACATAAGTCACCAACATATGTCATCAACATAAGCCACCAACATAAGCCATCAACATAAGCCACCACCATAAACCATCAACATAAGCCACCAAAATCAGCCAACAACACATGTCATCAACATAAGCCACCCACATATGCCACCAACATTATCCTGCATAAAACGTCAACACAACATCATTCTTTCACCACAAGTGTTCAGACCATTGTAGTAGGCGGATCGACTATACAAGTCAGTGACTACTATGGAATATACTATAACCAATAAAGGTAAACCACGTGCCCTGTATCATGGGTACTCTTATAACTATAAGCGAGAAAATGCGAATGGCATCATATTTTGGCAGTGCTCAAAACAAAGAACAACAAAATGTCTAGGTCATCTAAAAAGTAAACATAGTGAGGTCTTAAGTGTGGGTACTCATCAATGTGGTATACCAAATGAAACACCGTTAGTGTTAACAAAACATGATCAAAAGAACAAGAAAAAGCAAGTCCGACAAAAACATAGTGTTACTCAACATAGTGACTTCCTTATGAAAAAACATTTATCTCCTCAAAAAGTCATGTTAGGACAGTTGTCAACGTTCAATAAACCCGTAACACTATCAAAAGCAACACAGACTCTTCAAGAGATCCCTTTTGAAAAGGAAAAAATGGAATTGGATAGTTCTAGTGATGTTGAGGATGATGATGATGATGATAATGATGGTGACAATGACTATAATAATTATAAAGATAATATTTATAATAATGATGATTATGATGATGAAAAAAAAGAGAATGAGGGTTTAATGTCTATAAAACCATTGCGGCTTCCCCAGTTTTTAAGAACAAGAGTACCTAGAGAAAGTTGTAAAAGGATCTACAACAAGCGTTGTGTTTAAAATCTATATCAAACAATGGTAAAGAGATAAAAAGTTGTATTCAGTGTGTAACTATTGTAAAAAAAACTAAAATGAATAAAAATATTGTATGGGTATTGGCTGTTTTTTCTTAATTGCTATCCCCATGTCCCACTATTAATACAATTGTTAACCATCAACAGTCTCTGACTATGTTCAGAAAGAGAGTGGCCTTAAACAATACACTATATCTATGGTTTGTGTACTGAGTATCATAATAATACAGTGTGGCCAAGCCATGTTAAGGCAATAGTTATGTCAGGTAAGGGATTCGAACCCTTGCTTCCTTATACAGAAATTTGATCTTAAGTCAAACACCTTAACCACTCGGCCAACCTGACAGTTACTAATTTAATTGGTCTTGAGGACTTGAGTGTTTACAAAACTTTTTCCAGTATACATTGACTAAACCACTTGTTTGTTTTGAAATATAGATTTTGTTTTGTTTTACCATAACATTGCAGTTATGAGTCTTGTGAACTGGGTGTTCAATATAGGGTTAAAGGCATTTTAAAATCATTTTAGAAAAGCTCTTAGGTATCGTGTCATGGGTTTTAGTAATGCATTACTGTTCGTTGACTAACATTTACCGTTACACAACATTATTTTGGTGAACGTACATGTTGTTGTTTGAGTCTTTAGTCCTTTGACTGGTTTGATGCAGATCTCCATGCCTCCCTGCCCCGAGCGAAACGTCTCATCTCTATATAGCTACCACACCCTTCATTCAAGGCTATCTGTTTAACATATTATAACCTTTGATCTCCCCTACAAGCTCTTGGGTTCAATTCCTAGATTTAACACAAACTTTTAAAAGTGGTATGACAACTTAAACTAGTCTACTCAGTCTCAGGTGGTCCAAATAAGTAGAAAGGGTTTGATTCACACCTCAACCATAGAGCACCATGTTCTTTTTTTTTTTAAATAATGATAGCCATTTGTTCAATTTCACATTTCACACATTGCAATTTGTCAATTTTCCATTTGCATTTTTTTAAATGACAGTTTGATGTTTTTCAATTTCATGATATGGAAACATGGATTTTTCCATTTTCATATTTACACATTTGTCAATTTCCCATTTGCATATATTTTCTTAAATGTCCGTTTAAGGTTTTTAAATTTTGTCTATATGGAAACATGGATTTTCCATTTTGCTGTTTACAAATTTTTTATATATTTATTTTGTGTATGTTGAAAAAAATCGATATTTCCAAAACAAGATTTTTATTTTTCATTTTATGATTTTGTAAATGATCTTAATGTGAGTGCTTGACCATGGATTTTCCATTTTGCTGTTTACAAATTTTTTATATATTTATTTTGTGTATGTTGAAAAACGATATTTCCAAAACAAGATTTTTTATTTTTCATTTTATGATTTTGTAAATGATCTTAATGTGAGTGCTTGACCATGGCAATAATACAGTCTATCTATGTGTTAGCGAAACCATAGAGTCTTATTACTACTGCAAGTAAGAATGTTTTACAAAATAACGACTATCTACCACTGCATTTAAAAAACAAAACTATTGGGAAAAAAAACTAAAATACTATTTACCATTCATTCATATATAAGTGTTAATTCTCCCTCTCCCCACCCTACCTCATCGTATTTTCTCTGGTCAAATTATCAATGCTACCCATACATACACTAGCTTTCTATATCTTTCTCTATATATATGTTTTCTCTGCTCCACAAGATACAAATTATGGTTGCTGGATTGTATCCTGCACTGTTTATGCGACATACCATTGCCAGTTCATAAAACCGTTAGGTAGTTCTCTACACATAGCGATTTTACCACTGCTCTACCTATGCCTTTTGCTTGTTTGGCTTTCTTACAGGCTAGTATGCGATAGGCAGCATTAACTGAATATCAAACCCAGTCCACCTTTGTATTTGCAATCTAAGTAATAATTTGAAAAGAGACAAGTGTAATCAGTTTTAAACATTATCTCTGCTTTTTTGTTTGTTTGTTTGTTTGTTTGTTTATGACATGTATATTAACCTAAAATCAAACCCTAGTCTACCTTAGTGAAAGGCTAACAGTTTAACCACTGCGTCACCATACCCTTCTTTCTTAGTTTGATTCATTCTAGGCCTTAGAGCTAGAAATCGAGTTACGATCTCCAGTGCAAGAGGCACATGTGCTCACCACTATAGCATGTAATGGTTAGCTGGTAACATTAGACAAACGAAAATGATTGTATTTCTGTTAGCCAAGCATTTCTGTCATTTGCCTACTGTGTGAGCACTGCCAGCAAGACAGTTTAGTTTAGAACAAGCGTGTGTGTGTGTGTATAGATTATTAGCCTCAAGTATTTAAAGCTTGTTGTGTGTAGCGACCATCTTGCTCAGTAACCACTGAGTAAGTTTTAACAGTTAACTCATAAAAACAGCATAGGATAGTTGTGTGTGTGTGGTTCATGTACTTGGGAATATGCATTAGCACCATGCGCTAGCTTTACCTTACCCTCTAGAGGTAGAGCGTTATCCCTTCCTTTGGACATTGCCAATGACTGCATTCCCCCACAAGTTTTACACTTAAGCCCTTGGCTTGTTCTTGATTAGGTTTGGTTTGCTTTAGGCTTGGTTTGGTTCGGTTGGGTTTGATTCGACTTGGTTCAGTTTAGTTTAATGTAGTCACCATTTTTTTATTTTTAGCTACACTCTTTAACCAATTAATTAATGATAGTCTACTCTTAATTCTTGAATCGATAAATTGAATTTTGTGTGCACCGTTTGTCAATCCATGCCTACAACCTATACTCCCTATGTACTACAGTCAGATCTGAAAACAAGTTCCAATGGTCAAAGACGTGTCAGTCACCATACATATATCCTCCAATAATTCTTTCGTTACCTAGCTAGATTTCGTCACTCACAGTAAACATCTTACATTATGGGTTTGCAATATATTAAGAAAAGCAAAAGTCCATGATCTTGTTGTTTTGGGTCTTTTTTGGGGAAATTCATAAGCCATAAAAAGAATGACATCATGTCAAGTTCTGAGTGGATCTTGTATGTCAAAATCCCATTATCGGTTTATAAAATCTCAAGGCCATGCCCTAGCAGTTTTGGATTATTTCAATCAATGAGTCCACCATAGGAAACATCGAAAAAATAAATACCCTTAAAACAAGTCGTCCCATGACCCTCTCCGAACAATGCTTCGCAAAATATAAATTCATCCATTGAACATGATCGGCGACATCATCCTAGCTTCCCCCTCCCACCATGGTTGCCATATCGTTTGACCTTCAAGTGTCCTCAGCATCTCTGTGCTTTTTTCATTGCCCTGTTGTCAAGTCAAGTCAATGCATTCCAATAAGCTCAAATAACATCCACATCCTGTCAGTCTGCCCCAGCAAGTTTGTTTTCTATACTCACTTCAAGCAACATATAACCAAGTTCTATTTGTTCTATCTAAAGCCAACTTCATCGAATCAAGGAATTATCATTTGTCATGTCACTCATAATCGTTTACATGTTAAAGACCCCCTTCAGGGGGTTTAGGTATTAGGTATTCCATCATAGGAAAAATCGGAAAACGAACCCTCGACCCGCCGTCTCATCGAAATAGCGAATACTGTATTAGTATATCACCACCGTGGCCAGTAATAGCTTCGTTGAAACACGTGTCCAGTGGTATCGTCTCTATCTGCAACCACTCTTCATGAACATTTTAGACAAATTAAAAAAAAAGTTTTAAAAACTAAAATGTTTTCAACAAAAGTGTCGTTAGACCCTTTCGCATTTTTTTAAAATATAAATACTATATTTGAAAAAGGGGGGGGGAATGAGAGGGCCTCACCCCGAGTCCTACGACCCCTCGTATACGTCTCTGGCGTTATTGGTTTGTGAGATATATCAGAAAGACTAAAATCACGGTTTTACACCAAAAAATTCTGTTTCCCTCATTTTCAGAAACTTTAACCTATTACCAAAATAAAGAGGGTTTCGAGACAAGCCATTTGACACGTCATAGGACCAAATCCGACCATGCATTCGTGAGATATCGGAAAAGTCTAAAATCATGGTTTTACCCCCAAAAAGCCTGTTTCCCTCATTCTCAAAACTCTAACCTATTAATAACATATAAAGGGCTTCGAGACAAGCGATTTGACACGTCACACGTTCAAATCCGACCTTGCGTTCGAGAGATATCGGCAAACTTCGTAGGAAAGTAGGCGACTATCTGGCTCTCTCCTCACCACCAAAACCCCTTCTTATCAATCATTTTTTTCAAACAGCTCGCCCTCTTACAAAAATCCCAAGTGCGCATGCGTACAAAACAAAAACAAAAATGTTCATCCATAGCGGCATCTCGTAAAACGCATGCGCGATATGGGCAACCACGTTTAAGTTCATTTTAGCAGCGCACCTTATACATGTCCCATTTGGAAAGAGACTTTCACTAAAAAATTACAATTTCACCCCCTAGTAGGGGTAGGTTTTATTTAGGGATTGAAATGAGTAGTCCGTTGTAAAGAGGGCGTCAGCCCGAGTCCAATGACACCTCATTTGTCAAAATCGGACCATGGGTTCGAGAGAAAAGTCTATTTAAATGTTTCAATTTCGCGCGGCGGCCATGACACTGGTTGGAAGCGCCACTACTCCACTACTATGCTGCTTATGATTATAATAGTGATAATGACGTTTTATACCTATTCTTCGCCGTGGAAAAAAGACCTACAACAAGCTTTGTTTTTAAAATTATAACACACTATCGTAAAGGCAAAGACTTGTATTAAGTATGCATTTTTTGTCATAATCATGCACACTCTGCAATGTTAAATATTGTAACTTTGTAGGAAATAAAACAGCATTATAACAGCATCTGCATTTATTTACAAACTTTATATACTTTTTTGTTTCATCATAATATTTTTACGGACAATACTAAAAACTAACACATTATTATTCTATACAAATATATTTATTTTCTTTCAGTCTATTGTCATCACTTATATTTTTTCCATTATTATTTCACATTAGTTTTTTATTTAATTAAAACGCACAAGGCACCTACCGCTTTTAAAACCTTCATAAATTAAGTGTACAGGTTGCATAGCATTAGTCACTTCACAAAAACACTCTCCGTCATATCATTAAACCGTGTAGGCAGAAATGTCTCAAAATTTTCGCATACACAAAGTATACGATCACCATATGCTGTTTTCAATTTCCGAATCTTGATAATCCGGAATGGAATATGCGTTGGCAATTCGCTGAGCTTCTTTGTCTCTAAACCACATGCTTGTCCCACAGCATTCAAAACATTCATTGTAGTAGTCTATAAACAAAACAAAAGCATATCAATTACACTCTACAACAGCTTGTAATAATATTGTGCATATAACTATTTTGCACTATGCATTGCTAATAAATTATACTATTTATGCAAGAAATGCCCTAACTGTAGCAGATACTACTTTTCTGCATATAGCACAATTTTTAAGTTCTAATGCACATTTGACACAGGCTATCAAGTGTCCACAAGTCAAAAATACAACATCTAGTTCTTATTGATAACAAATTTTACAAATTGTTGGTCACACTTTTGTATCTGTTCGTCAGACACATCTCTTTTTTGAGCCTCATGTATTTGCTGCACGTGTTCTAGCTCTAAAGGCACTTTTATGTCTTGAGCTGCAATTACGTTTTCTTTACGAATAGTGTTCACAAATTCCTGACCTTTACTCAACACCATGTATCTACAGTTAGGTAACCAACGAGCGTGTTCCACAAAAGGGTCATCAGTCATTTGCCAATCCTTTAAAGCACCACAATGAAAACATATTGTTTTATCCCCTTCGCCAGTATAAAAATCCAGCTTCACTTAGCTGTTTTGAAAGGTGTTCTAATATTGATGGCTAAACATTGTTATAAGATTCTAAACGTTCTTAGAGCTGTACTCTGGGTGTTGGGTAGGTTTTTGCTAGGAATTAACCTTACCCACAAGGGAAGATGAAGGGAGAATTAAAGGGAAGTGGGTTTCGGACTGAGGAACAAGTGTGGATAATAGGACGAAAGTCCAACACCAATCAAAAACAATTTTTATAGAAGAGTGTCACCGCAAAGTCCGTGAAATCACTAAAGTGAGTGGGGACCTGAACGCAGCTAACAGGAAACGCAGCTAGAGCTTGGGCTATTTGTGGGAGAGGAGGTGGTACCTTCCCTTCCAAGTCAAAATTCGGCTACTATGGGGAAGGGTGGTGGTCTGGCAAAGAAAGAAATGATGAGTTTACTATGTATCTTTTCAAAGGAGTTTGTTTTATACAAATATTTTGAAGAATACAAATAGTTTGAATTGGCCGTGATGTTTTAATTCTTGAAATTGTAGAATTTCTAAAAAGCGACCGAATGTTTCCAAGAATGGTAGGGATGAAGCAATTATACCCTTGTGAATAATTTTGGTAAGAGCACCAATAGTTGCATTTAGGAATGGCTAAGCTTTTACTCAGCAAAGCGCCGACTAAAAGTTTAGACAATGAGAAAAACTTAAATTTGGAAAACCAACCATAAGTTGTAGAGAAAATCTCAACAAGCAGGAAGCTGGCGGAGCGAGCTATGCTTGCCTTACTAGCTAGTTAGAATTAGCTATCAAAGCTAAGAGAGACTTTAATAAGTTTGTGACTAAGAGTTCTTGCTCAAATGCAACAAATAGTGGAACCGTTATTAATTTGATTTGTGATTTTTTTTTAAATTTAAGCCCATAGGAAGAGTAGGGGAAGACAGGATCTTGCCTAATCGTTATTTTATAGAAAATGATAAAGCAAAAGGATATAGTTGGATTTATTTAACAATGCATAAAATGTGATCAATTTAACACATATATAATTTGATTTTTTAAACCATTGGGGTCGCAGACCTCCTAAAATCATTTAAAGCTTGCACTAGGCAATTGACAATTTTTTGGTTTGGAACCTTTTATAAGCACTAAAATCCTCATAAGATTTTGAAATGGTGCTAAGATTAACAAATTGAAAATTTAAAGATAATTAACGTAATTAAAGTTAAATAATAAATCAAGAACAAGGGGTGTACTTTAAGAATTCCTAGATGGGCATCTCAAAAATATGAACAAATAACAGCTTCGAAAGTAACAACAAAAAAGGGAGAAATGAAATAGAAGTTTCTATAACTTCCTATATTGATGCAGAATTACTTTAATAGTTTATACAAATAGGGCAGGTCACTTATTGTGAAACTTGAAGAGAAAAATTAAGAAGAAGTTTCTAGAACTTCTATATTTAAACAGGATCACGAGGAAAAAATGGGGCCAGTTACCCTTTCGTGAAACCTGGATTAAAGAGATTAATGAAAGGTTTAGTACTTAGAACATAACCAATTCTTGTACTAGCAAGAAAAGAAAATAGATTAATAAGCAGTTTCTAACTGCTGATATTTAACAGAGTGAATAAGTTATAAATGGAGAAAAGTTGTGAGGGCGCCTATGGTTTGGCGAAGCCTCGTTGGAAAAGATATAAATTTAAGGATTAACCTCATTTGTTAGTAAAGAGTGGTTGAGGAAGAGGAAATAGGAACTTTGTGGAGAAAGTTCTTGGCCTTATTTATTTATTCTCGGACGAGCGCGGCACGGATGAAAAGTAGAACGTGCACTGGTTTCACTATAGTCTATTGACGTGGTTGAAAAGTTCACTATTGTAGCACAAAAAGTTTATAGAAAGGAAAGTTATTGCGGTGGTGAAAAATAACTAGTTGCATTTGATTTGCGAGAGTCTATTGTGTTGAAAAATTTGTAGGTTATAGTTGAATGCAGCAGACAAATTCCCACGAAGGAAGAAAAATTAGGTGTTGATTAGCTGTTCATAAGGAAAATTCCTTGCTTAGAAAAAGTATTCCCATACGTGAGTGGAAAATACTAGAAGGTTTACTTTTAGATGAATCGTTGGACGTGGAGCATTCCAGAACAATCATAACTGTTGAATTGGGTAAATAAAGTCCAGCAGTGGAACGAGCTAAGTTTGCTATACACAGAATTTAGTTCAATAAGAATCCCACGGTGTGAGAGTTCATTCTCATTTAGCATGCAAAAGAAATACTGCTTCGATTTGCAAGATTAGCTGTCTTAGATAGACAAAGCCTGACATCGAAAATCCCGCGAAGATTGCAATTGCCGAGCATTTAGCAACTTCTCACTGTCTATAGAACGGTATTAAAAGCATATAGCTAATTAAAATCGATTAAAATATGAAGCTCATTTCTGGTGTAGTCGATCCAGGCGACCGTTAGTTATGATCTGGACATGGCGTTCGATTCAAAATTTTGTCTCTCGAGGAGAGGAGACGAGCCCTATTTAGGCTCCAACTGGAGGTCTTGACGACTGTAGCACAAGTGAGAGTGAGAGCAGTTTCTCTCAGCACGGAGACGAGGAGTCAAGTGAGCGAGCGTGTGACGCGCCGAAAAGTAGAGCGACAACGCACATGTCAGAAGTAGGCGGGCGGGGGGGGGGGGGGAGGGAAGAGAGGGGATAGAGGAGAGAAACAAAAGAAGTTATACAAGCATGATAAACATAACAAAATATTTGATGAAAGTAAAGTTTCTTCGCAGAGTAGTCGGCTGACGAAGAATGCGGCGCCTGGCGGATTGAAGACGAAGTCTTCGTCACTTGAGGCAATGGAAGTTCGGAGTTCGGCGATGAGGCGCTGCGAGCTGGCTCAGCAGAATATGTGCTTCTGAAACAAAATTACAAGATAAATCAATAAATGCACGGGGCAAACAGAAGGTAATGGTTCGATGTTTGTGTATGCGGAAAGGAATTATAAATAAATGAGCTAATATGAAGTAATGGAGAGCAGCAAAAACTAATTCTGTCTTTCCGTGTATTTCCAAAAATACACCAGGTTTGCTAGTGCTTTAGTCTTGCAAACTCGAAATTTTTCAAAAGCACATGCCAATTCAACACTGTCTATGGCATATGGACCACATATATCGACACTACCGTTGGCTGGTAATACATCATCATTATTATTTATTTGCGAATCAGCAACGTATGTAGTAGCCAATGGCCTTGTGGTTCGGTAAAATGGATACGCTGGTATGTTACCCACTTGTTTTCCAAGCATGTAAGGACAATGAGGAGACCATCGCAAATGGTCTCTAAAGGGATCATCCCCTTCTTCCCAGTGTGAAAGTTAAACACGACAAAAAACACAACGCAACATATCTTCTCGGTTCAAGTAAAAAAACCTGCTTCTGAAAGTTTATGTGTTGAGAAAAAGCCTACAGGCCAGGATTCAAATCTTAACCAACGATCATTTTCTGATTTTAAATTCAACCTATAAGGTAAACCGACTTGCTCACTTGTTGTATTTGGTACTAAAGTCATGTGTTATAATAAAACTTTTTTATTGCAAGTTATTAACGTTGCACAAGAGCACAGAGTACTTTAAAGCATAATGTATGCTTTTTCACTGTCTGTTCACTACGTTAATGACGCATGACCACACCTAAAAACAAACAAAATAAATGAAAAAAAAAAAAAAAACATAAAATATTATAATAAACTGTATGTCGGCACTAACAGTAACCAATGTACTTATTTTCTTTTTATATAGCTGCAGTCATTTACATTCCCCTTTAACCAATACGTAAACAGAAAATGAATGTCATGTCATTTTGTTCAGATTATCATGTTCAAACCTGTGGATATTCGTTGAGTCCATAGGGAACGACATGTCAGTTGAATTTAAATTTAAAAAAAAAAATGACCTTGTACTTTCCCTGTAAACAACCAATATGGTCATGTACCGGTTGCCAATACATAGTCATTAATCAAGAAAGCAATCATCGTCCCAGTCATGTACAGGTAATGAATATTTTTTTGTCTATGGTTTTTCATTAGTGGTAAAATGGAATAGCATTTTTAAGTTAGATTTACCTGAGTTTTCAATAGTTCACTGCCTGGAAACAATGGTTGCACTCTACTGCGTCTCGGGTTTTCAGTGACTGCTACGGCGGTAAAGCTTTTCTTTCCAAGTTTCTAAAAATAAATAAATAAAATAAACCGCTATAAATACCTAAATTCAGGATAATAAATTCATTTCATTAAAAAAAATATCAATCAAAAATGAAACAAGTTAGTTAAAAAAATCTCACCTTGACTTGTACTGGCTTTTCGCTGTTTTCTTCTAGTGAGCTTAAAAGTGGAATGGTCTCTCTCTCAGACATGACTGCTATACCGGTTATCTGCAAACAAATAAATACAAAAAATCATTAATTAACTTATCGATAACTACAAATTTAAGGGTCATTAGTATGATATCATTAAAATAATCATTAATATGTACTTTCAAAAAAAAAAAAGTTTTTTTCCAAAGTTCAGTTCAGAGCTCTACTCTATACATCTGTTTGCTAAAACGGCAAGTGCATCACTAATGCAATCCTTATCAGTCTGCTTAGCAACAGAGAGAGCTACAATTTGACAGCGTTTTGACCTTGAAAGAATCTGTGTGTATCTCTCTCTCACATGTTCCCACGCCTCGCCACATTCCTCAAGCGCGATCAAATTCTCGTACCTTATACTAGTTTCAAGTTTTAAAAAAGGAACCAAAATGGCTGCCTCTGATACATCGGTAGTACGACTGCGTAAGGACCAACATGGCAGTCTCTGCACAAACGTCACACCTGCTAGCCACCAGCCAAGTAACCTAACACAGCATTTCCTGCCCACGTAGACATTTCTGTCTTATCAGCAGTTGCTCTCACCAAACCAGCAAGGCCTCTGGCTAGGTACAGTATTCAGTGTCCAGCAAGCAACACGGTTCTGTAGCATTTGAAACGTTTGTGTGTCCAATATTTATTATTATTATTATTATTCTTAAACATTTTACTGTAATGATCATTAGCAAGTGTCCATCCTCAATACATGTACTCATTAATCATACGCTTTCACCATGTCCAATGATTAGTTTATAAAATCCCAGGGCAATGACCTTACCGTTTCAGCTCTTAGGGTTCGTGCACATCACTTGGTCAACCAAATGTTAAACGTTTTCATATCCTACAACTGTCCGCTGGCCAATGAGCATGCATGAATGCCACAGAGCCGTGACACAACTTCGACTAGCACGTTAAAAATCCCCTTTAGGGGTAAAAAAAATCCTAGCACGCTTCACGCGTTTTGGAATATTAGCCTCCACCCGTCAAAGGAAATATCGAAAAACCAACCGTCAAAAGCCGCCCGCCGTCCAGCCAAAATAGCGATTCATTTCTTCCGGGCACGGTCACCGTGGTTGGCAACAGGCTCGTTAAAACACATAACAGCAGTACCGTCTCTCCCAACGACCACTATTAATTAAAATTTGTACAGGTAAAAATAATTGTATTCAATATATAGACTTAGTATAGTGTTAGCGTTTTCACAAATTAAAAAATACATTCAAAAGAGTAATGTCACTCTAAGTCCAACTACCCCTGATACCAGTCCGTAGCCTTCTTAGTTCTCAAAATATTAACAAAAGTGCTCTTAGGCCCTTTTGACAAAAAGCAAAACTACATTCAAAAACGGGGCATCATCCCAAATCCAGCGACCCTTCATACAAGTCCGTAACCTTATTAGTTCTCAAAATATTAACAAAAGTGCACTTAAGCCCTTTCGACAAAAATCAAAACTACATTAAAAAACGGGGCGTCATCCCAAATCCAACAACCCTTCATACAAGTCCGTAGCCTTCTTCTTTCCCAAATAATTAACAAAAGTGCACTTAGGCCCTTTTTACAAAAATCAAAACTACATTAAAAAACGGGGCGTGATCCCAAATCCAACAACCCCTCATACAAGTCCGTAGCCTTCTTCGTTCGCAAAATATTAACAAAAGTGCACTTAGGCCCTTTCGACAAAATGAAAACTACATTCAAAAACGGGGTGTCGTCCCAAATCCAGCAACCCCTCATACAAGTCCGTAGCCTTATGGGTTCACAAGATATTAAAAAGCGTATGACCTATTAGTTTTGCATGTATTCGTTAGATAAAAAAACACTCATCAATAAATCATTATTCAAAAGGCCCAACCTCTTACAAAATTCTCAAGTGCGCATGCTTAAAAGCAAAAAACAAAAAAGTAAAATCATAGCGGCATCCATCAGTACGCATGCGCTTTATGTGGAAAAAATTCATTTAATACTGCTATCGGGTCTCTTGTCTGTCGCATTTGGAAAGCGACTTTTACTAAAAAAATAAGTTTTCACACCCTATAAGAGGTAGGTTTCATTTTGGGGTTGAAATGAGTTGTCCATTGGAAAGGGGGCGTCACCCTGAGTCCAACGATACCTCATTTGTTAAAATACGACCTTGGGTTCACGAGATATGAATAAGCAAATGGTGTGTACTAACTTTTTGAGCACCTTGTGAGTTGAAAGCACCACCACTCCCCTACTATTACTAAACGAAAGTTTATATGTAGCGTACAACTCCTAACGAATATTCCATTATAATAAGTTCCATTATAATAAGGAGGTATAGTAACAACTTCACCAATACATTTAGGAGAAAGTAGGCTACATGTTCATGACTAAACTTTTTGTTTTTATTTGGGATGATTTCTTATTGATATTCATTCACTTCTGTTAGTTCAGGCAGCATTGCCTAGATGGTGCTTACATAAGTGTGCGATTTTTCCTTTGGGAAATCATTGTAATATCAGTTCATTTTTGTTAGTACAGACAGAATTGGCTGGATGTTATGTAATTTTTGTGATAAAGTTAGATCATCGAGGTAATCTGCATCATCATGCGTACTGTTTTGTGGGTTTTTTCTTTGGGATGGTACTGTTCTTGATATTAATTTCTTTACGGTATTTTAAGCAGCACAGCCTACATGGTCATCTGCCTCATCAAGTCTGATGTTTTCTGCGTATTGGGATATTAATTTATTTGATATTTATTAATTTTCCTTTGAGACTGCTCTGTCTTTTATCATCTAGTATGGTCCCTATTATCAGTTAGCATTGTGACCTCCACGGCCCATACACCTTTCATATTCAAATCGTTGAACACTGTATGTAATTAAGCAAGATGACGAAAAAACATAGCAAAGAACACAACAGTGATATCGCACCACCGCTACGTCCTCAAGAGAGATGTGTGCTATCGTGGACTTTTAACATGGATATGTTTTGGGCTGGGGTCTATCTGGAATTAGCGTGGAAAAAAATCCGATACTTAGCTGCAACAAGTAGCAAGTTACCATGGCAACAAGTTGCAAGTTACCTTGACAACATGCGCGATACTGGAGAAGTTGACATTCAGAAGGTGTTCAGTCGCATCAGTTTAAATTATCATGAAAGCCAAAAACTGTAATGCTTGTACTTAATATGTATACCATAATGTAAATAATCAAATTTACTAGAATCTATGTATTTGTCCAAATAGCGATAAATTAGATATAATTTATTTTGAGACTCTTTTTGTGTTTAACATTAGTTTTTTGATCGGTCACAATGGACGACCTCTTTTTTAATGTAGTCAATTAGGACATATTCTTCTTTGATTGGCTCACTGAAAGGTTCATCCTTTACAAACACAATTCATTATTTTACAATTTAACACCAAAATGATGATTAATATTGAGTGTTCAGAAAGCTTTAGTGTCAAAGAAATGAGATCTAACAAGATGTTCAGTAAAGAACATACAGCCTACTTTCTTTAGGGGTAGAGTTACAGTATAACTCCTTGTCCCTATCAAGGGGTTTATTTGAATATATTTGTGATTAATATTAAGAGTTGTATCATATAAAATACCTCCCAATTTACTAAGTTTCGTTGTTTTTCTCTTTTGCACCCAGAGCAATTGATTGGATCATTAGAAAAGTACGCCCATTCACCATCATGAATGCATGGAATCTTTTATATTGCGCATTCTGCAGAGAGCGCCTTCTTTGTGAGACTAGAGGAAAGTCGCCATGTATGTGGAGGTTTCCATATAGTAGGTAATATTAGCCGAAGCTGGGTCAGGTGCTAATACGGAGGATGGCCGCCGAGCGCAACCACGCTCTTTAATGGCGGGCTTTTCAAATAATTTTTATTTGTTATTAACTATGCATTATTCATTATTACTATTTTTTTAAATTTATTATTCATATAATTTTTAATTATTTTTTTTTTATTTATTATTCTTTATTTTAATATTTAATATATTATGTATTATTATTTATTGTTTCAAAGCACAAAACTGCACGGTCATTAACCCAACAATTCTCTAACCCACAGAAACCTCATTTTAAGATTTAAATTAAATGCATGTAAGATTTTCCATTTTTACATTTTAGAATTTAAATTTTAGATTTTAGTATTTAGGTTTTTATATTTTTTATATTTTACATTTTAAGACTTTAGATTTTAGTTCTTCTTCATTTTAGATTTTAAATTTTATATTTTGTAAAAAAATTCAAATTACAAGGTCACTGACCAAAGATTTTATATTTAATTTAATTTTTAGACTTATACATTTTAATTTAATATTTACTTTATTATTTTAGCACAGGGCTAATACACAAAATGGTCACTGCACGCAACCACTTACACATATGGCATGCTAACCTAACCCAACCTTACCTAACCTAACTTCACCTAACCTAACTTTACCTAACCTAACCTTACCTAACCTAACTTGACCTAACCTAATCTAACTTTACCTTACTTAACCTGAGCTAACCTAACATTACCTAACCTAACTTCACCCAACCTCAGTTCACCTAAACAAACATGTCATCATATAACTTCACCTAACCTAACTTAACATAACCTAACCTAACTTTACCTAACCTAGCCTCACCTAACCTAACTTTACCTAACCTAACTTAACTTAACTTTACCTAACCTCAGTTGACCTAGCCTAACTTTAACTAATCTAACCTAACCTAACATAACCCAACCTAACTTTACCTAACCTCACCTAATTTCACCTTACCTTTAAAGCTAAGACAAAGACTAATGCACACACCCAAAGTATATAAGGGCATACGCAACTATCTCTAAGCTAGTCTTATTGAGAGTAAGGTAAAGCTAACACCTGCACTGTGGGTACTGTGCAACATGTTCGCTACACACGACGAGCTTAGGATTAAAAACTCAGTTAATTTTAAAAAAGTAAAAGCTTTTATTCCTTTTCATATTTTCCAACATTGCAATTTGCAAATTTCCAATTTACAGTTTTTTTAAATTTCAGTTTAAATTTTTTGAATTTTGTCAATATTGAAATATGGATTTTCAAATTTTGTTGTTTACATGTTTTTGATTTAGTCCATGTCGAAAGTTCATATTTGAAACCATGATTTTTCACTACATATAACAAGATTGTACACCTTATTCCAAAGCATATAGGTATAGTTTTAGCTAACTAAGGACAATTTCTTAAGATTACTACAGGTTAACTGTTTGGATTAGGAGTGGGTAGTAATTAGAAAAGTACAAGCAGTGTCCATACAATATATTTTATTTATTTTAAATACATTTACAATATTTACATATAATACATTTTTTGTTATAAATTATACAGTTGGTTTTATTAGTTATCTATTTCTTTATTCTTAAGTATGAGTACCATTTTTCCCTTTGCTTGTTATAGTTTTTTTTAAACACAAGGCTTGTTGTAGATCCTTTTATACCAATGTCCATTCCCTCTTGTTCTTAAAAACTGGGTAAGCCGAAATGGTTTTATAGACGAAAAACCCACATCCTCTTCTTTTTCATCATCCCCATCATCATCATCATAAGCAGCGGCATCATCATCATCTTTATCACTATCATTATAATCACCAACATCATCCTCATCATCCCCAGAACTATCCAATTCCTCTTGTTCCTCTTCCACAGGGTCCTTGTGTAGAGTCTGCGTGGCTTTTGATAGTGTTAAGGGTTTTTTGAACGTTGAACTATCTTGAGCAGCAATATTGTTTTCTCAAACTTGCTTTTTAAAATTTTCTTAAATGTTTGTAAACAGCAACCGTGGTGCGTTTGGAGCACTACATTGATGAACACTCACATTTAAAACCTTTCCATTTTTACTTTTTAGGTAACAGTGACACCCTTTTGACATCTCTATTGAGCATCGCCAGTATATTATTCCATGCACATTCTGGCGATTATAGTTATAAGAGTAGCCGTGATAGAGTGTACGTTGGCTACCCTTGTTGGTTGTAGGAAGTTCCATAGTAGTAACTGACCTGTCAGTATGATGTCCACACTATAAAGGCTACAAGTGTTCTGGTAATGGGATGGCGATATTCTTGCTAAGGGTCGTCTAATATACCCTAGTTAAGAGTTGCAGCTGCTTACTGCTTGTGACAAGGCTGTACACTGGTCGGTGAGACGGTCTTTTCCGATGTGAACACTGTAAGAGGTAGTAGTCAACTGATTGTATTCTTGCTAAGGGTATACTAATATACCCTTCTCTAGGCTAACAGCTGCTTATGTGTTGCCTTTGTATTAGCTTTTATGTTGGCTTAAATGTGGACTTTTTATATTGGCTTTTATGTTTGCTTTTTATGTTGGCATTTTTTGTTGCATTTTAATATTGTCTTTTGTATTTGCTTTTTATGTTAGCTTTCTGTATTGGCTTTCTATGTTGGCTTTATGTATTGGCTTTTATGTTAGCTTTTGTATTGGCCTTATTTTGGCTTTTTGTGTTGGATTTTTATGTTGGCTTTTATGTTTTTTTGTATTGGCTTTTATGTTGGCTTTTTGGGTTGGATTTTTATGTTGGCTATTATGTTGTTTTTTGTATTGGCATTTATGTTGGCTTTTTATGTTGGCTTTTTTGTTGGATTTTTTGTTTTTTGTATTGGCTTTTTATGTTGGCTTTTTGTATTGGCTTTTATGTTGGCTTTTGTTTTGGTTTACGTATTGGTTTTTGTATTGGCTTTTGTGTTGGCTTTATGTTGGCTTTTAGGTGGGCTTTTATGTTGGCTTTTGTGCTGGTTTTTATGTTGGCTTTTATGTATTTGTTTATGTGTTGGCTTATATGTTGGCTTTTTTGTGTTGGCTTTTTTGTTGGCTTTTGTATTGGCTTTTGAATGGCCTTTTGTGTTGGCTATTTATGTTGGGTTCTTTGTATTGGCTTTTTGTATTGGTTTATGTATTGGCTCTTATGTTGGCTTTTTTGTTGGCTTTTTATGTTGGCTTTTGTGTTAGCTTTTGTATTGGCTTCAAGATATTGGCTTTTTATGTTTGGCTCTTTGTTGGCTTTTTAGTGGGTACTGTGGACATCCGACACCTACATCCACGAACATCACTACATGAACGACGAAATAAATTAATTTCCAACACCATCATTGACACTTCATTCATAATATATTTCCGATCATCAATATCTACAGGATAACTCCAAGAGAAGGGCCGTATGAAGTATGAACAACAAAACCATCCGGTTCAAGAAGCGAACAAGTGATGGCAGATTCGAGATCCAGGAGAGGCCACGAGAGGCGAGGTCATTCGACTTCAGTCAAACGAGGCAGCGCCAGGAGCAGCGGCGAGCAAGAATCAGCTGTTAACCCTAGCACGCTGGATCAGATGTTTCGAGCTAGAGCAGAAACGGTACATCAGTCCTAGAGTTCCAGAAAGATCCAGGTTATGAAATAGATGTTTCGAGCTGAAAGTAGATACAGCGATCTGAATTATATTTCCTGCTTTGTTTTTAACAGTAGAGTGGATATTTTGACCTGACCATTTTTATAACTATTTGACGATGTTTAAAGTTTAATATTTGATAGTCCAGTTTTGTTAAATTAATTTCTGTAATTTTATTTTAAAACGTCATTGTATTTCGATTTTGACGTAGCGTAATTGTTATTCTTCGACGCATTTTCGGTATATTTAATTCTTCGATTTTTAAGCGAATCCGTATTTATGTAATGTGGAATGTATCGTAATATTTTCTTAATATTTCATGAATGTTTCATGAGCATTTCAGAAATATTTAGCAGTAATTTCAGGATGTTTTATTAGGTGATATATTAGGATATGTTCTCATCATGAGATTATTTACTTAAATCTATGGATTTAAATTAAATATTGATTGGGTTCGATGATGAACATCAGTATTTTTGAAACTTGATTGAAGCAACGCATTGATGATATTAAAACAGTTTGAGAGGAATTATAGTTCTTTATGCAAGGCAGAACTCCTTACAACGCTAAACCAGCGATAAGTAAAAGCGATAGAGTATTGTAATTGGAATGTATCGTCACATATTTGTGATAGAAATAATATGGAGAGATGAAGGTAATTAATATTCCGTAAATTTTAACACTGAACGGAGAGGAAAAGAAACGTATTTTTATTAATATGATATTTATATTCAGACGATTAACTTAAACTTAAACAAGCGAATAGTGATTATTTAAATAATAATATCGTACTGTCATATAGAATACCGTTAGTTGAAATGAATCGCTAATGAGTTGTATTGAAGATGAAATATTTAACAAGCATTATGGAAGAGAAAGTTTAATAAGTCTTAAATAATTCAGGCACGATGAAATGTATAATAATGTATAATCGACAGGAATAATATTATGGAAATAAGTAAGAGGAAGGTGAAGAAGTTTTAATGTGGTGAATTCTTGAATAAATTACGTAAATATGTGTGATACGTAGAGGTATTTGAATTCCGAGCAGTATTTAAGTTGGAGAGAAAAGAAATGTCAGTAGGAGGAGTAATGCATGTAGTATAACGCCATGTAAGACTTGTTGTGTGATAAAGGAAGTGAATATGAGTATTTCAGCGAGGTTATAATGAATGATAGCGATATTTTAATGGTATTGAGGACAGTGTAGACGATGAAAGCGATGTAATACGTAAACAATGAATATGAAAGCAAGTAAGAGTATGTAAAACCACTAATTAAACATAATTGGAGAGTCGAGAAGATAGTCTGATATAATATCATCTTTATTGTAATTTATCAAGATTAAGACATAATATGGAAATGTAATTAGCTAAATTTTTCGTTGCACAGTTCATGGATTTGACAAGCTTAAAGCAATAATATGTGAAGAATGCAAAGGTAATGTGAAATATTACATGGTCGTAGAGTGAGGAAGCATCGATCTGACAACGATAAAAATAAATAACATTGTAAATATTTAAATAATGATAATAACGGTATATTTTACTTCTAGGTGAAGTTAATTTTTATTTCCAGTTAGAAGGTATATTTTTAAGTGAGTGAGTTTTATTTAATTGTTTTCGAACACGATTTACATTTTTTGTTCTTTACTGAATAAATCTTAGCAGGCGCTTTTTGATTGCAGTTTCCTTTTATAGAAATTATCGATTCCTTCATAGATACTGGCACCCAATTTCTTTAAGTTAACAGTTCACCCTCGAGATTCCGAGAATCTCGTCCTCCAATACTTTGTTGTAGGAATTGTATGTAGCTTAGTAGTAGTACGATCGTATTTTATATCTATGTATCGAGAGAGAGAGCTAACATGCCATCTAGCAGGGAATTGTTGGTTTTTCTAGCTGGGGATCAGACTCCCTTGCGATCCTTTCCATCCTTCGGATAATAGGTGGTGGTTACGTGAATATCGGGTACAGTACCAAGACACAGGGTGTCAAGCAAAACACATCGGGCAGAGTGGGAGAAGAATGGATACACGATACAACGAACACAGAAATGCGATACAATAGGGGACGCACTCGGCCGTATGCGACCACACGTGCGACGCGGGACACAGTTTCACTAACATTGAAACAGACTTCAAAAAATTCATCACAGACCGAGAGGCAGAGATCTTGACTTTATAGAAGCAATCGAGATTCACTTAGCTAAATTAAGCAACCACAATAATTTAAACACCCATTCATGGTGAATTCACCCCTCTTCACTCTACTAGAAAATGACCCCCGGTGGAAAGAAGACACAATATTACGTAGTGGCAAAGCTAGGTAAGTGATTATTAAGGGAAACTTGTCATTGTATCAGGATGTACGATGTAACTTTTCTTCAATATACCGAGGCCAGCATTAACGACAGTATTAAAGATTACGGGACATTCTCATGTGACCGTTTGCTCTTAAATATGGCTCTTTTGCTTATGCGTGGCGAGGATGAAAACTGGGCTTTAATAGTTAAAGATTGTCCAGTATTCAGTAACATACACCTTATTAGGGAGACTAGATTAGTCAGCGAAACGGCAGCGACACATTCCACCCTGATCTCCTTTATAAAATAGGCCTACACCACTAGTCAGTTGCCATTTTGCTAATATTTACGTGTGAGCGAAAGTAATATAGTATCATTTTGTAAAGTTTAATTAAGTTGTACTATGTTAAGTTATTTTTAGCAAACAATGGTTGATTATTGTTTGATCTATGCCAACGAAAAGAAAGCGCAACGCGTTTCGCGAAATAGGACATAATTTAATACCAACATACATTACGGTATGTTAAGTTTGGTATTTAAATTATAATTTTTAAGCGAATGTTTCACCTTTAGTAACAAAATGAATCTCACTCAAAACTTTGTGGCATTTAGTCTTTCTATACAAATATTTTTTGGGTTTGCCCCGAATAATAATGTATTAATAACGCTTAATTAATTAATAGTGTGGAAATGCCTGAGATTCATTTTGAATCTGAATGTTTAGCACCCGCCTTAAAAATGGAAATGCCTAAACATTCCAACAAAGGGGATAAATATAAGGTAAGCGCAAGAACATGTAGTTTGTACATTTAACACTTACTCATTTAAGTGATTTCCACTTTCATCTGCCTTTTCATTGTGGTTTTCTTCTTTTACATCCTGGGGATAAGATGGAATAATTTGTCAGTGTTATGACCTGATACTTTTACACAAATGACAACCCAAGTAATTGTACACTGCTCAGCTGAAGTGAATATACATTCGCTGAATGACTTTCTACTGTCCATCACATCCTAGTGCAAGAGGTAAACTTTATACAGATAAGTGGTTATAATCCCCAGTTCTGAAACATATAATACACTTTTAGAGACCAAGTTAAATTTAGAGCGATTGGAAATGCTAAAATCAGTGCCTTAATGAAAGTATAACTGTAAGGATTGAGGACAAATGAACATTTATTTTCAATTATTTTAGCCGTAAGACCGTAAGAGAGGGACAGATGACCCGCTGTTCCACCCCTTGAAACAATAATAACAGAACAGACCAAAACAAATCCTACGGTCCAACACGTGCACATATCATTGAGTAACAAACTACTAGGCTGCCAATACGAGCATGACTTGTGAGAATGAAGGCATAAATCTATCAACCTTCAGAATATTATACACGGCATTTCTTCACAATTCAGTGCAATTTAATATTCTCATGTTCAAAAAGAAGTTAGACTGAGTCAATTAAATGCCTCTATGGGGAGTCTATTGTAGAGTATGCTAGTAGCTCTAAGAATTATGTGTCTTCTAGTGTACAGGAGCACACAGCTTGCATAGGAGATTAGAGCATGCTAGTAACTCTATGAATAATGTGTCTGCTAGTGTAAGGGAAAACACAGTTTGCAAAGAAGATTAGAGCAGCTAGTTACTCTAAGAATTATGTGTCTTCTAGTGCACAGGAGCACACTGTATGCAAAGGAGATTAGAGCATGCTAGTAACTCTATGATTTATGTGTCTGCTAGTGTACGGGAGCACACAGTTTGCAAAGGACATTAGAGAATCTAGTAACTCTAAGAATTATGTGTCTGCTAGTGTACGGGATCACACAGTTTGCAAAGGAGATTACAGCAGGATCTAACAGCCAAACGCTTATGTTTGTCAGCAACATCATTGTGAGAAAACAACTTTAAATCCCTAAATGCAATTAGGAGATAAGGAGTGATCTTAAAAATAGGCATGGAGTTACTTACCTCATTCAGATCTGACGATGACATGTCTGTTTTGAAGCATGGATCGATATCCAGCATAGAAGATTCCTCAATCTTAATATCCGTGTGATGGTCTGTATCGTCCTGCACAGAAATGACTTGTTTCGCATATATGCTCTTTGCGTAGGCGGAATTATATTTACAGATGTGTTGTAAACTTGCACTGAAGGAATCAAGGAATAAAATAACATTCTGAAGGTAATTCAACCCCGCATGCATAGTTTTCATTCGTGCCTAGCTACATGGCAAAACAAACTACCAGTTATTGTGCAGTTATTGACAAAAAGCATTTCAGTTAGAACACACTCGCAAACCGTAGGCCTAGCTTATTGTCATTAGAATTGAGTGTGTGTGTTGCGACGTTGCGGTGTAGCAGCAGTTACTTAGAGTTACCATATAACGTTAATAAGGACAAGCTACTTTGTTAAATGTTGTTTTAATATATTCCATACCATACGTTAACAAAACAAGTTTAAATCTCAAGGATACCAAACGGAGGGAGTAATTCAGCATGAACGATAAACAAATAGTGGTTTCTTTGAAAGTACTGTGGCAGCTAATTGAAGCCTCATTTGATATAAATCCACTTGTAATACATAATACATTAGTTATTGTGGTTATCAAGATGATTACGCAATGTGCTAATAAATAGAGAATTGAATAAACATATTTTTATAGACAACAGCTTAAGAGCTTTTCTAACGAAAATGCTGTCCGTGGTCTAATACAATGATCAGAAACACCGCCATAGACCATCTCTGGGAAGTTTTCCGCGGAGACTCGTGCCAGTCCAAAACAAGACACATCTCTCTTTCTCCTTCATTCCACCCTCCTAAAAAACGAACAACCCCTAACCATCAAATATGTGTGCTACATTGGATGCTATGATGAAGATACTGACAGTAGCAGCTAGCTGTGGAAGCCGTCTTCAAGAGTGGACCATCAATATATTCACAGCCATGGCTACCTGCGGAGGGAGGCATCAAGGTGCGAGGAGGACCAACATCATATTGACAGTGCAAGCAGTGAAGGTCTCCCCAAGCCTCATGTGAGCGTTAAGGCACTTCTGATCTCTTAATTTAGATTTACAATAGAAATCCTACGCGCTCTAGAACACACATGTCTCACAGGTCAGTCTAGGATAAGACAGGGGTTATCATTTTCAGGGAGTAGTATAGATCGCGATACATTTGCGTATAAAATTCCCTTAGAAACAAGATGGTGGCGTTGATGACGTCATCGACGACGTCACGTAAGACACTAGGTATTTGTCTAGTAAGCTTACGGGTAACTCCTGGGAGGTCGGGGGTTTTGGGTGGGGGAAATATAAACAGAAATCGTCATTTACAGCAACCCATCGAAACGCGATACACATCGAATTTTTGTAATTACCTAATATTTACCAAATATGTAACCCCATCTTTACATGGCATACTGTACCCACATCACGGACGGTTCAGTGATAAAATGACGTAGAGATATAGATACGTAGAGACGTTGGGCTATGTTTACAACGAAGCGGCAGATTTTGAATCGCGCGCTGAAGGACTTCAAGCAGCGAGGGAGACGTGACGTGGAGCCTGTGACGTGCACACTGGTCTACGTGACAGCATAATTTTTAGAATTTCCTCAAGACGACGGATTTGAATTTTTGAATGTAGAACAGTTTTCTGGTAATTGAATTTGGAGAAGATAGAGCTATCTAGCAAGGAGATACGTTCACTAGAAGCCGAGATACGGCAATGGAATATTCTGGAAGTTTGGATCGCTATGCTGTGACGTATCGCCGGAACCATTATAAAAGAGGCGAGGAACACCACTGAGATATGTCATCACTAGAGACGAGAATTATAGGCACTAAAACAGTTAAAATAGGCAGGCATATAGGCTCTTAAAATAGCCGAAATAGGCATGTAAATATGCACTAACGTGTAAAATAGGCAACAAAATAGGCTTGAAAACAAAATCTTAAAATGTAATAACATATTAAATTACTATAAAAAGAATTGGAGAGGTTGAAGGCTTCAAGGTCAAATTGTTCCTTGTTTCATCTGATGGAAATTTCCCAAGCGCTATTTCTGGTGACTTCCCAGAATTCCCATTCATGTTCGTGGGGTAAACATTGTTGAGAAATGAGAATATAATTCTGTCGAGCACACCAGCTGCAATATAATGCACTTTATGTTCGACGATGTCGAAATGTAAACATTAAGTGTCAGAAAACTGTAGCATAATGAGGCTCATTATAACACTATTTTTCATTATGAAACAGTTTCTCCTACCAATCAGAGCTCAAGAAACAGTTGTGTGATCAATTAGGTAAGGATACCTTCGCGCATGCGCTCAAAATCCAACATGTCTATATAAATTACCGAAAGTGCACCGTCCATATGTTCGCGTAAATAAACTGGCAAATATGAGACAAAAAACGCACTGTACCTTAATATCCCGAAATCCAATTTCTACACAGCACATTGCTTTCAAACGACTTCGGTGACAGTTTTACTGAATACTGGCGCACAATCTGCACATATGGCTTTGAAGCACACAGAGCGCAGGCTTCGGTCGGTCAGAGAGCTTGGAAAACAGAGATATCCTACCCAGCGCTGCACTCCGATCACAAAATTCGAGTGACTGAATCTCAACAGATATTTATGAATATTTATGTTAAAACATATAATAAAGTTATAATTATCGTCGAACATAAACAGTCGTACGCAACTCGACTATAATGGTAATTAAGACAGTCGTATGGACTCGTGTCTTAATTATTGTCATTATAGGCTCGTTGCATAATGTATTATTAAATACAGTCAAAAGGCATCAAATAGGCACTTGTTCTCCAAATAGGCACAAACCCTTGAAATAGGCATTTATAGGCACAATAAAACCAACGAAATCCAGCCTAAAAGAAGCTAAAACGGATTTATATCTCGAAAGCCTACGTTTCTAAACACAGGAATAAAATAGGCAAATTCCCGTCTCTAGTCATCACTCAGTCAGCGACCGTGGAGGAAGGACGAACTCCGAGACCCGCCTGCTATTGGTACTGCCCCCGTAATTGAATTATATAGAGACCACGGTGGCTATATTGAAATTATAAGGAGAGTTATGGCTGTCATAGTTATGACGCGGGTAGTCATGACGTAAGCACGGATGACGTAAACGTTATGCCAGCAAGCTACTTGAGCTGAGATTCTCAGTGACGTCAGCATTTAGTCGAGAATGTTCCAAGATTTACGACGCAGTCGCAGGAAACGAGGAATTCTGCTGAGGAAGAAACTATGCTATTGGAGGAGAGGCTTGAACCAATGAACGATAGTTTCAAGGAAGACGGAGATTGCTGAAACTATGGTATTTTTATTACTTTTGGAATGCAGAATTGTGGAAATCCATTTGCAGTAGAAGCATTGATTTGGAATTTTGGTGAAATTTATTTTCAGTTTTTGAATTTTGAAAATCCGTCATGTATTGACGAAGTTGGAACTTTTAGCGATGACGCAGTATCACGCTATGGAAGGGATGGAAACGCCCCTCGTAAAGTTAATAAAAGGGCTTGCGCAGAAGAGAGGAAGCTCATTCTCCGATTTCGTTCTCCGATCATTCTCAGATCTCATTCTCAGATCATCGAAGTCTAATTGTGAAAGTTATTTCTTATATAGTCCTATATAGTGAAAAGTGTGAAAAGAGTCGTCTTTATAACGCGTGGTGAGGCCACTGCATTAACGAGATCCAAGTCAAACTAGGTGAAGTTAAAACGGACCTTAGAACGCCTCTACAAGTTTAGCTTTGAATAGTTAGCGGTCGCCGATACGCTAATTTCATTGTGCAGTGCTACATGAAGTAATATAGAAAAGCTGAACAATTTCGAGCGATTAGTTTGAAAGATATTAGCAAGTTTCGACGACTGACAAAAGTGATTATCTCACCACCTGAGAAGCACTATTGTATCGCCAGAATTTACGCCACGGCTGACGCTGCTCGTGAAATAGGGAGACTTCTGATTGCTCTTGTTACACGACACTACAGTATAATGGAGCAATTTAATACGGCAGTTTGTTCTTCTAATACTACAACCGAAGAGCAGATGGAAGGCTAAAGGACTTAATGCAATTGGGACATATTTCAACGGAGTAAGATAGCAACATGGAACTTCGCTAATTGCTATTTCACACAAGCGAACATGTGGTGAATACCATCTACACCCATGTTTCGTGATTAAAGACTGAATACTATCCAACAGCAATGGAAATGATTACATACTCACAGTATATGAATATTTCTTCGGAGATTTCTACAAAAAACTTCATGGCGATTGTCTACTGGAACTTCAGGGATTTTTTCAAGAGAGGTCAGGGTTATCCCGACTCACAAAGAAGATTATTGCCGGAAGGATGTCTATTCGTCTTCGAGGAGCAGTGCGATTTACGGAGAAGGAAGCAGTTCGATTCTCCGAGGGTGCTATTTCCTGTTTCGAGGATGGAGCTCGGCTTTAACTTGGTGAAATGGATCCATCAGCAGTCTTCTTTGGGGAAGTTTCCTCTGGAACGTCAATCGGCAGATAAGGTAGTCGTGAACGTTAATTGTATTTGAGTTTCTTAATAATGTTTGAGCAACCATTTTTCCCATATTTTTGTCCTCATGTATTTTGCCCTATTTTCTTGTTTGAGATTCTTATTCTCAGTACACCTTGTTGAGTTATGCCTTTTTCGACGATTTATTAAGACATTGTTATGTCATGGGCATAGTTAAACGATTTTGGATCAGTTGAGACTGATATTTAGATTTTTCAGTAATTAATATTTTTGTAGTCACGATTTGACTGTAAGTTAATGATTTTTATGGCAGATTTGAATTCAGACAGCGTGTCACTTTATTAAAGTAATTCTACCCCAGTTTAATTACTTTGACCAATTTTCTGTCATCATCAAGAAGGAAGAACATTTAAATGATTTTAGAGCGTTAAAATCTCTTACGTTGTCGACGATCTTGGAAATACTAGTCGTTATTTGAATTGATTGCAACACAGACATTTATCGTCAGTTATGAACGATCATTGCATCATAGACATTTTTGTGAAAGATGAACTTTAATAATGAATTATTGAATGCATTAAAGTCAAGAACTTTTGTTAGGAGTTTTTTCTCAATTAGAGATTTTTATAACGATGTTTGCATTCCCCAGTCTGATTGGATTCTATTCGACTACTTTGCAGTTTTAGTCGCACTTTATTTGATGATAGTATTTTTATACTCCAATTCTTTTAAGATGTTAATCTTAAATTTTGATAGACCAGACAGGCGTATATAAGCGTATTCACTATTAAATTTGTTTGTGATTGGCAAATTTTGACTTCAGTTCGGTTCATGAATGAAATCCACGAAGGTTAAATGAAAACAGTTTTGAAACCATTAATGATTATAAGAATTTTTAAGTGGAACTATGAATGTATAATCGCTAGTGCAGCGCAAGTGTTGAAAGTCGCTGATGTATAATGCCCTTGAATATGAAGGAGGTTCCCACAGGAATTAATGTTAAAGAATTATTTGTGGAAGTTTTTGTAAGTTCGGTGGAAGTTTTTAATGCCATATAGATTAATATATGATGAATTTTGGGCCTAATTATAATGCAATTTGTGCATTATTGTGTTAGCGAAGTATTTTCCGCTGGAGTGAATTGTCATAGTTCATTGAAAATTAATCAAGTGAATTTACTGTTATAATTAACAAGAGTTTTGAAAGAATTTGAGATAAGATTTTGAATGAAGATTACCGTCACAAATAATTATTAAAACCTTTATTAAACCAGATTGTGACATTAATATGTATAACTAACCTTCATTGGTCGATTATATTAAACACGATTATGAAATTACCAACCGGATGAACCTGTGGTTAATGTATTTCTTAAATTAATAATTTAAACAATTTAAATGTTAATATTGTAAATAATTGCTGTAAATATTTTTGACAATAATGTGGAACGAAAGTGATGTTAAAAGCGTGTTTAAAATTTTTATTGTCTTTGACAAATATTATAAACAATTTCTAATTGTTATAAATAATTTATGTGATTTTGTTATAAACATTTAAGAGCTTATTAAACATTTGGAAGAGAACTTAACAAGTTCAGGAATTATCATAATAGTCCAGTAGGATGTGAGTAAAGTATTTGAAAGGATTGCGTAAATATATATTTGAGTTGTCTTGCGGACATTTAAAGCCTGAGAGAGAGCTGTATTCTTACGTAACGTAGCATGTGAGAAGGGAGTCCATTTGACAAGTATGCGACAGGTTGGAGGGTAGCTTGCAGCTGTCCCAACAACTGGTTATCAGCGGGTGAGGTCGTCCACACTCTGGCCTTGCGACTATAAATACAATTGTCATGTTTATTAAAAGGAAACCAAATGCTCTATATATGTCTCGTCCTCACTTCCTTTCCAATCCAATTGTGTTATGAATATTACGTTATTTGGAGCTCGGTGGAGCTAATATGTTCTATATCATGTTGTATGATAACTTTGCAAGTCCTACAGGAGGACGTAGTCAGATTGACATGGGCTACTGATAGCCACGTTGATTTTGTTGTGTTATTAAAATCATACCCTTTATTAGAAATAAGGCTTTTGTACAGTTCAAAGTTCTCGTCTTCGTCTTGGTTCATTTTTTTAATGTCATGGTGGAGGATATTGTGTGAACAGACTTTAGTGATCCTGTTGTCAACTCAAACCCCGAGATGATTTTTAAGAGGTAAGTAACGGTAAGTATGTACCCCCGTCTATTTTGGTGTGTTCCACAATGATTTCCTGTGAAGTTCTGTGCTCATATCTCGATAGTATCTGTCAGTGCCATTTTCATTGATGTAGCTGAGTCGGTGCGATTGATTGTTGGCAATCCGATTGAGGGGGGCGGATATCTGACAGCCTACTATCCGGGTAAACGGGGACAGTACCAAGGGAGCCAATCGCAAGCCACTGAGAGCCCCACCTGAAGCCAGCGACGTCCGCACTCTGCGTCCGCACTCTGCGTCCGCACTGAGCGCTGCCAAGCCACCCAGCCGAGCCGAGTCCAGCCATCGCCAGCCGAGCAAGATCACCCAACCCCGCCTAACTTCTCCATCCCTCTCAAGCAAATCCTTTTACCCCGAGTTTAATAATAAGAACTCATCCCTTCCACTACCCCCGAGTAGCCAAACCCAGCTCGCCTATTGTCTCGGCCCACAAGCCGACCAAAACTGTCAACCATAGGCGACAGGGATCCGCAGCTGTTACTTCGAAAGCCTTCCTCGCCGAGTCCGCACAAGGGCTGCATACAGCATTTGACCTCCATTCACACTTTACTTTTTTCACATTCTCGCATTACACAACATGCCCCACGACTACACTGTACCCCTTTATTTTGGAAATCCCAACAGCAAGAGCACGCCGTGGTGTACTGCCATCGTGGTAAAGCCGTCTCGGGTCACGGATCCAGTGTCTGTCCGACAGGCGGTGGCGGAGACGGTGATCCCGATGTGGCACACCATATACCAGGTGGAAGAAACCAGAAACAATTACATATTCATCACTCCCAACAAAAACAAGCACCTGGAGAATATTAGGAGAGCCCTTCGGAGCCATCCTGGTATTCCTCAGCACACACTTCTCTCACTTCTCCCTACAGATGAACACGATTCCAGCACACAAACTCTTCCCCCTCCTGAAACCACCTCCACACAGATGCAAACAGACACTCAGGACATCAGACACGAGCGCTCCCAAACAACACCTGACACAAGGAACTTCTGGACACAAACATCCAATAGCATAATCACAGCCCCAACCTCAACCAAACACAAAACCAGCAGCAAAACTATCCCTAAGGCCAAACCTACAGACCCAGTCATCCCTCCTCCGGAGGATGGTGACATCCCTCAACCTCCTCTCATCCCACACGCCCCAGACACTACAGCAGTTGCTTCTCCGTCAGAGAGCACTGTTACACTTGCTTCACCACCCTTCCCACCCTCCCCCACAGCTACAAAGACCCAGGCACCCAGGCGCCCAGCTCCCAGACAACGCTCCACACTCATAACTCAGTGCTTCAATTGCCAACGCCTAGAACATGCTGCGTATGAATGCAAGTACGAGTCCAGGTGCAATCGATGTGGCGGTCAGCACCGCCACAAAGACTGTACCGTGCCCAGAGAAACCCCCACGTGTATAAACTGTGGAGGGGGGCACGCGGCCTCGTACTCGGGATGCAGACAAATCAAAGCTGCCCTAAGACAACAGCACAGGCAGTTCCAGCAGCCCAAACAACACCAGAAACACATTCCCCCGCTACTCTCACTTCCCATCTCCCCCCCCCAAGCATTTCCCAATCCCAAAACTCAGCCCTCACAAACATTCTCCAGTTACTCCAACACATTGTCTCCTTTGTTCGTTAAATTCACCCCCCCCCCCTCTTTGCCCCGCGAAACCGCTGGGCATCTGCTCGGGGGATTAGCCACGGCTGGTTCACCCGGGATGGTGCCCAGGTCTAGCGGACCCGACCTCTCTACTAAGCCTCATTGAAACTCAAGTCGCACGCATTCTATCTTTCACTTTCACCACCTTTTACTTCTACTCTTCCTCCTTTCAACTCTTAAATACAGTTGTATGTACAACTAGTCATCTTAGATTTACATTGAATAACCACAAGTCGAACCAGGCAAACATTACACCCCGCTGAATTGGGACAAAGGACCAGAATTTGGTCGGTGGTCCCGAGCGCAACACCTAGACGCCGC
Source organism: Meconema thalassinum (assembly GCA_946902985.2). Taxonomy (NCBI): domain Eukaryota; kingdom Metazoa; phylum Arthropoda; class Insecta; order Orthoptera; family Tettigoniidae; genus Meconema; species Meconema thalassinum. The sequence continues at coordinate 283,791,138 of OX336392.1, forward strand.
CCCTTCGGGGCGTCGCCTAGGAGTCGTACTCTGATTTGGATTTGGACTGAGATATGTACTTCGTCCGAGCGACTGCTCGGGTAAGCATCATCGCCGCACTGTGAATCCAGTAAGATACTTTTACTATAGTCAACGAGAGAACATAGACGCTGGACTAGTGTTCAGGACTTAGTTTATTGTCAGTGAACTAAGCACGTGTACTATTCACGATTTTGCCTGTCTGGGTGGAACTTAGGCGACGTCTGGTCCCATCTGTTTTACAGATTGCGGTGGAGCATATCCAAAGTGCCAGTTATAGGACATCAGAAAATAGCTTAGCCTACGATGCGGGACAAGTGTTGCCTAGCGCACTTGTTGCAGATAATATCTGATTACTCGCTGAGGGACTAACTTATATGAGGCATTGTTATTATCCATGTTGGTCCGTATTGAATTGAAATCCACTTAATAATTTATAAACTGTTCCGTCTTTTCAATACTACCAGCAACTAGTATTGAAAAGACGGAACAGTTTATACATGATTAAGTGGTTAAATGAGGCAGTCTTCGACATCCACAGATACCAGATTGTTAGGGCAAAACTCGCTGAATTTCATGCTGCTAAAAGTTGTTCCTGTCATAACTAGTCAAATACAGAACAGTGAAATCACAGTCCACAAATGAACGTTGTAAAAGTGAACGAATCGTGTTCAGAATTGAAACATTTCATAATGTTGGACATTAGAAAGTATAGCGGGAAAGTGTTTGTACGTGCATTTATAACCGCTGGTATGTGTCGTTGAAACCGTGCGAGGATAGGTTTGCAATGGAGGGCAACGAAGATGAGGCAATGGAGTCGCTGATGACGAAGGGAGATCGCTATGTTTGTGGCGAACACCAAGGACACGCATTTACCATCACATCAAGAATGAAGTAAGCTGATATTCTAAATGTATTTCTTACTAGGCTAAAGTAGTTGAGAATTTCTTTTACCATTCATAAATAGAAAGTCAACACCATTTTCGTGTCAAACTTCATGTGCATTTGTCCAGTACTACAAATGGAGCACGATTGTGGAGGCCGAAAATTTAATATACAATTTTTCTATACTGTCAGAACAACAGTTACATTGATGTCTTCCCGATATAAGACATTCTGAATTTATTTAAAGGAATAGGAATATTTTTTACTTATAGCTCTTAGATGCTTGAGCGAAACATGGATTATTTAAATGAATTCTTAATTATTTAATAATAATAAATTACAGTGAAGTAAAAAAGGAAATAAATATTCTAATAATTATTTATGGGAGGATACACTGTTAAATTATAAATTTAAATTAATTAAACTATTTGAAAGGTGATAGCACCATTATAGTAATTTAATTTACACTATCAATAATTAGTGATGTTATTAAATTAATAATCATGATATGAGAATGTTGTAAATCATTCGTGATACTTGTTAAATCAAGGTGTGGGTTTAAACATTTTGTTTAATTGTTTATATTTGAATATTTGATAACTAGGGTCATAATAATAATTGTAAATGTTGTAAAAATCATAACAATGATTAAATAAGATATTGCCAAGGATAATAATAATTATTTAATGTGGTTAGAAGGAATAATAACAATAAACATAGAAATGGTTTAAATATAGAACAGTGATACAGCCAAATGACATTTATTTATTCAATATTTGTGAAGCAGAAGTTAATATTTATGAACATAGTGAGAAATAACAAAGGTTATTGATATTTAGGAACATGGTTAGACAATTTAGTTTGTGTAATTAACATCAAATGGCAATAGTTTTGAGTTTAGAAGACTTTTCTAAAAAGCACCAAGTAAGAATGAGGAAGGAGGTAAAATAACGGCAGGTATTAACAATGTATCTACTAGGTTGAACTTGTGTAAAATAGAGGCAGGGAGATGTTGACCAGGAATAATTATATCTTTTCATTGGAAACGTTATGACTTTAAAAATACACAGCAATATGTATGACGGAAAATTACAACGCTTATACAAAAAAATATTGTGGAGAAAAAAAATATTAGAATCATATGTGATGATTATCGTTGAAAATATTATGCGACTAGGATGTCGACATTTATATTTCTGTGGAGACTGAGGGTCATCCATGAAGAAATTATATCCTGAGTTATAGAAGAGGTTAGTGAAAGCAAGTGTTGCTCCTAGTTGTCAAAGAAGGGTGAGGCGAGAGGGCCGCCCCATATTCCCGTCCAATTCAAATCCTGTAAGATTGAGTATTTATTTCTAACCTGTGTCAATTATCTAGATTCCCAATTTTGTGCCTAAATAAATAAAATATGATTGTTAGATTTGATGAATCTGACCGAAAATTTATTGAGAAGAAAATGGTTGCTAAAGCAATAAAAGAAGATAAATAAATATCTGAGAATGTTTATTATAAATACTTGGGAGTGCTTGGAATAATAATAATAAATTTCGAAACAGTCAACTAACTTAATGCCAATCTTCATGAACTAATTTTGAGATGATGATGATGATAATTGTTGTTTTAAGGGGCCTAACATCTAGGTTATCGGCCCCAATGGTTTGGGTGATCGTGAATATGAAAATGAAATGTAAACTATAACTAAAACTAACTACGAACTTATATACTAGAAGAAGAAATGGAAAACAAAAGGAGAATACGGCAAATAAAGGACAGGATGAAAAGAAATGCCCTCTACTCTCGAAGAATGCAGATTGACGGACTTGGAAGGAAGGAGAGCCATGAAAGGCAGATAGTAAAGTGAAAGAGGAGAGGGTCCGCCCCACAGGTAATGGATAAAAGGGGAAAACCGGACCCATTTCAGGAATCCCTCGGGGTCGCCAACTCACGAACTCACCAGCCGTGTGCTCTTGAGAGTGTAGCTATATCCAGGGTGCACCAGAAGTGGTGGGGCTACATACACCCTGCCTCCTCGAGGGCCTTCAGCAATAGGCAGGAGATAACATGAAAAGAAAAATAAGGCTGAACCTTCGCAGAAGGAGGGTATCAGAAAAGATGGGACAAGGGCCAAATAAGGCAAGAAAGGAAGAGACTCCCTAGGCCTCGGATACCCTAACACCGTCGGGGTCGGAAGAGAACAAGAGTTGACCAAGTGAGGTCGACAGGAAAGAAGACGGAGAGGAGCCCGGCACAAGTAAGTGGTAACAATACCGGACTCAGCTGGGGGGCCCGTGGTCGCCAACCCACGTCCCACTAGATGTGAGCCCCTGGGGGTCTAATTTTGAGAGAAGGGAGACCTGATATATATAATTTTGAAGGAAATTTACGAATAATAACAATAATAAATTCTGTTATGAATATTTTGATATTTAAATGTTGTGAAGATTAACTGAAAGTGAGAATAATAATTATTTGATGAAAATCTGAATTAATTAAATGATAGAAAATTGTAACAATTATTGTTAATAATAATTTTGTGTTTTTTTAATATAACATCATTTGAGATGATTATAAAACAATTCATTGGTGATGTGAGGCCAACTGTGAATAAGAAAATACAAAATATGAATTGATTTCCCCAAGGACATTGCCCTGGTGAATAGTTTTCATATTTATTTGTGCAAAAAATTAGACCTAAAATATGAGTTTTTGCGTTTTAGTTAAGTTACATGGTGAAATGTTTCGTACGTTTTATTTTAATATCAATCCAAAAGGTCCATTAATGATGTTATCGTCTTAAGGACATCTTACACCATACCGTACCTTGGTAAGCATTTTCCTTGAGCTGTGAAATGATGAGTCTAAAAATAATTCGACTTTAACATTTAAGTTATCAGCTGCTGTGTCATAGCGCGCACAATGATGTAACATTCGGTCAGCGAGCCGTCAGTGGGTTTTATACTCTGTGAGCTGCCTGAATAGGATTGACATTTGGCCGGATGTTTCACCTCAGTCAACACCTCTCTGACTCTTGACCAATCCATGATCGCAGAGTTGATGTAATAATACTCTGCGTTGCAATATCACAGCCCACGTGCGTCAGTGCTTGGTTAGCTGTGTCTCTTGACTTGTACAGTGTGATCGCTTGTTATTCTGTGTATTGGTGCTTTAGTGATAGTAATAGTGCTTTAATAATTGTTTGTGTAGTCCTGTTGAGTAGAACAGCAGTAGTTAAAAGTAATTAGTAACTTATATTTGTGACTTTATTCAGTTTTCATGTACATTAACAGTCTATTTTCATATTATATTTTGCTATGACGGAGGCGGGTACGGTGGCTAAGGGAAAGGGTGAACTGAAAACCACGGGGCGAGGAATCGTTCTGCGAGGTCAGTCCCGTGAATTGGTATGTAATTTACGGGAATATTTTGAGAAGGAGAGCGATAACAGCGGTCCTTTAATGCCCTTTAGTAAAGTTATCGAGAGAACTTCTTATGCCCTAAAGATCAAAAAGAATACAGCAGTGAATATCTGCAAGGAGAGATTCCAGCTCGTGGAAAGTCAAAATAAATGTGTCAAACTCAACTCTCCTAGGAAGAAGATACGAGTGAAGAAACGAGTGACGAACTTGGACTCTTTTCAGGAAGATGCAATTCGCCGCCATGTGTATGCTCACTATAAAATGAAGGAACATCCAACTCTCCGCAAATTAAAAGTTTCCTTGCAACAGGCCGATCTATTTAAAGGCAGCACTTAGTCTGTAAGTAAGGTGTTGAAAAATATTGGGTTTCGCCATAAGAAAATTTCCGGGCGTAAAATTTTGCTAGAGTGGAGTGATGTTGCTGCATGGAGATGCCGATTTTTACACGACATTATTCATGAAAACTTCGACGATATTCTCTGGCTAGATGAGACATGGGTTAATGATTCACATGCTTTAAAAAGGGCTGGTTAGACAAATCAATTCAAGGCACAATGGCTGTACCTATAGGCATGACGAATAGAAATAAACAGTGTCATCACTCCGCTACTTAAGCATTGTAGTTCAAGGTCCAGCCAGTGTGTGGCGCGGAAGTCGTGCCGAACCATAAGCACGTGTGACAGTAACCCACGAGGTTAGTACTGTAATATCCTGTGCGCGAGAAGTCATATTATTCGAGGGAATTTGTTTCCTTGTAATAGTTTACGAATGTCTGTGCAGTGCTTTGTGTGTGCAAACAACTAAGTTTTCGGTTGTTTCGGGAAAATGTCGTAATGTTTTGTTCCTGGAAGTAAATCGGGTTACGAAGAACATCTGATGGTAGACATTTTTTCACACCACCAAAAGAAACAAATCTGTTTGCGAAATGGGCGAGAGTTATTCCTTGGAAAGATAAGCAATTGTCGATCAAAAATAGAATCTGTGACGAGCGTTTTTTCGGAAGATTTAATTATTATAAAGGCGGACTGTTTCGTAGTGAACTATGAGAGCGTGGAAATTCCTCGCATGAAGTGGAAATTAAAACCAGGATCAGTACCTCACATTTTTCAAAATTTACCGAAATATCTATCCATTGATGTAAAATCACGAAAGGCACCCAGTAGGATACGGAATGAAGGCAGCCTTCCATGGTTACTTGTTCTATTTCGTGCCATCCTTACCTAAAATGGTAAAAATCCGTCTTAATAATAATAGGCCTAAAATAATAATAATTGTTGATTCTTTAGGGACTTAACGACATCGTGGTCACGTACCCCCGTGTGTTTGGGTTTGCTTGGAATTCGTCTGATAACCTGTGTCATTATGATGTCTGTAGTAGTGTGTGTATTTGGAATTGAGGTAGGATTTGGGTAGGAAGCGGCCGTGCCCTTCAGTTAGGTACTGTACCCGAAACACTTACCAATACCTGGTGAAATCCCTCGATGGTCACTGGATCGTAGAACCTGAAAAATGCCCGGCGAAAAACCCTCCCAGGTCCTACCACCAAGTAGAGGAATGAATGGGGTACTAGTCATCCTATCAGGCTGTTTTAAGAATGACCATGGCTACAACGAACGAACACATAAGAAACTAGCTCAAGAACACGAAAAGCAACTCTAAAAAGAACTATCTCAAGGGTGGAAAACCCTGGAAAAAGAAAATCCAAGCGATGGCCATCTTAAAACGACCTGCAATCTCTTCGTTAAAATATCACGCCATGATTTAAAATTGGGAAAACAATTTATTCCAAGAAAACAAGGTAACAGACAAGAAAATAAAATATTAATACTCTGTAGTCAAGAAAACTAAATCACAGCTAAACACAACTGTATTAAGAAAATCCTAAATAATTCCAAAAATGGATTACGATCATCACCTACACGCTGGGGTGATTCTAAATATAATATCTCACATTATGAAACAAGGATATTAGGCATCAATCTCCTATTGATATTAGGAGGACTGGATGAAATATTAGACGATGAATAAAGAAGAATTATCAAAATTTTTACACGTGTATCGTCTTAAACGATATTCCAAAAGTGTAGCAATATCAAGATTATATACAAGTATTTATAATAATATATACAGATATGTCCTCAAACATTCACATGATTCAGCCTAAACAGCTGATCTTGGCCATAACATTCGCATCGTGATGTGCAATTATCATTTAATACATCGGGTTACCAATTTTTATCTAGCAATTAAGCTAAGTAGTGTATCTATCGACTATGTTCATGATTCAAATTTCAAGTAAACTTGTACAAAATTGTAGAGGTTTTAATGATTATATGTTGTGGAAATGTCTTAAGTTGCTCGAACAGAATATCCAAGCGTTGCTTTTGATTAGGTGAAGAAAAGCATGTAGGATCGCTCTATAAGAATGACGACGCCAATGTCTCCAACAGATATTAAAATACCAGAAAAACTCATCTATATTAACGTAACACCAAACACGGGTGTTGACTACTCGAAGTCACAAACAGATTGGTACTTACTGGCTGGAAAGCACTTACCGGCTCAATCTAAAACTGGCCTAATGCTTCAACAAGCATAAAATCTCACAAATATGCATCATCCCAGATGTGCATCCAAAACACAAAACAACAAGGTTATACGAACCTTCAAAACACTACTATTATTTAATCTCAATACTCACACAAGACCTACAAACATGCTTAACTCACACACTAACCTTAAGCACGTTGTTCAAAGTCGAGATACTAAAACATTCCACTAGCAAATTAACCTATCTTGCCTCCCGATAATGTATATTAATAATACTTGTTCATTTTTCTTGACTCCAAGTCAAGCTTTCCTGGAATAATTTAATCAATCTTTTGAATGGTGTTCAAAACTGCTACACTATATCTCACTCACACAATTGCATTAAATGCAATTATTTACGTTAATACTGTGGAAAATACATGTCTCAAAATGACATCCTAAATTAAGTTAATCTCAAATCAATACCTAATAGAAGGTAAAACTGATCTTTTCCTGAACCAGGATAGCCTCCAACTTCGGTGGGCTTCGAAGTATCAGTGGATAAAACTTACACCATGAAAACAAGTTAACTAATAAGGTTAATCCAATGACAATCAATAAGTAAATCCACTAATAAATCTGCACTCACAAAAGCGATGTGCTTTCCATAAAAATAATCCAACAGGTGGATTAAAACTATAAATGCAACGAACACCAAGATAAACTTTCCAAGATTCAAATCGCTGCGAGAAAACGAAGTTCCTAACAGAACAGTAGTACACGAAAAACATGTACTGGCCTCAAAGAAATCAGTGTTCCAAACTCTGAGAAACAAACGCGATTAATACTATACTTAAAAAAATATTGTAGATCTTCCCCTAAATCCTCTTCTCGGCAAATAAAAATTCGCACTACTAAGAAATTACTGATTCTACTGATTAAATGATCCAAACTAATAATACACAAGGGATGAATTCGTTAAGCGAATACAAAATCCCGGGAACACAGCAAGTCAGATTCGACAGAAACATCGAACCTAAACTTGTGAATACCCATTTAATCTACAAAAACGAAATGACAATTGCAGTTGCTAACAAGTGTCTCAACTAAGCTACGTTAAAGAGTCTGCTGGTCCGGTACCTTTTGTTGCATCTTGAAGCGTCTTAAGCGGGATATATAAAGATCTGATGAATATCCAGGGTATCACCAGATAATACACTCTTCTTCTTCTCTGGATCTGGGGATCGAACCCGGGCCTGCAGCACACGCATACTGGTCAAACGGCCATACGAGCCTTCTCCCTTCATACCAGAAATATTATAATCCGCCTGAGAAATAGCACTGTACTGCATGTCGCAGCTCATGAAAGCACTCGCAAACAACCACTGGAGTGCGGGGAAAATATACTCTTCTCCAAAAAGGAGAATGCAGTTGTGGGTGGCAGTCATTTCGCTTAAGCATTTCTCATGATGCTACCCCATTTAATCTAACCTGCCATTCTGGAAGACATAACTATAACGTTGAACTTCCCCACTGACATCTCAGACGATAATATGCGTTCTAGTGTCTGCATAATGTACAGCTTAACAAGTCCTGATGTTAGCATGTATCAGCACAATCATACACGTTACTATAGCTCGTGATGAAGACCTCACAAGGTTTCGAAATGGCTGCCTTGATAATGGACACTGCTGGACCGAGACATACAGTCAGTCCACGTTCCGTTTCGACACAATTCTTCTTGACCAAGATGGCAGTATACATTTACAACTGTTCTGAAAATATATCAGATCCATTATAAAATGGTAGCTTTAATAAGTACTCGTGCACGGTACACGTCCGCTTGTTGAGACACGAAATACTCTGCACGTTTATAACGCACTTTGAAAAAGACTGTTCGGCTTTGCTGAGTATAAACGCGAGCCGTCTCCACACGGAGTTATCACAGCCTGCATTGCACCTGCGATCTCGCTCACTAGACGAGTTGCGTAACCACACATATGACACTCCGAATACAATAGTACAAGTGAAGTCGCCTTGCTGGCTGCCAAACGCCACAGCAAGCAACCCCCACTACTACCTTCCTTCATCGATATCTCGATGTGTCAATAACTCGCTTATGGCTTGATCTTTATAAATGTTATTCTTGCACGTCACTTGTTATATTATATTCCTCATATAAAATAGCTTTCTGCTATGGTAATCTGCGTTCTACGTTCTTTGAAAAGTCTTCTATTACTCTGATTCGCTTTAAAACAATAAAGATAATCCTGTAGCCTGGGTCGATATATGACATGACGTCACATATAGGTTTATTGATCGGTCTAGCTGTGAGTCCACCCACTCGGGAATGCTCGTTACTTTCCGATCTCGAACCGAATGACACTTCTTATATTAACGGCGTGATAGATCATGACTTGACTCACGAGCTCAACAGCATCGCGTCTCTCGCCGTCTCCACTACAGTATCTGGGCATAACCTTATGAAAATATACGGTACAGTACCATCCCGGCATTTGCCTGGAGGAGAAGTAGTGGGAAACCACGGAAATCCACTTCCAGGATAGCTGAGGTAGGAATCGAACGCCCTCTTAACATTTTTGCCTCACGAGGCTGAGTGAACACCGTTCCAGCTCTCAGACCAGTATTAAACTTATTGGCAGAGCTGGGAATCGAACCCGGACTTCCGTGTTGATAGCCAAGTGGCCAAGAATGAGTCGGACATATAATAATAATAATGGCCAACCTGCCAATAAAATGAACGGTCATCCAATTCTTCGCTTCCGTTACCGTCCTCCTGATCTTCGGATCTTGTTTCAACTTTGTCTTCAGTATCAGAGTCACAAATTCCTTTGAAATTACTGAATCATGAACTTGCTATTCGTTATCTTTCAGCAGAAGGTGACACGCTTCATCTGCATCCTTAGGTTTCCGTAAGGCGCAATCTCCTTACTGATATTAACTAAGGCAACATACTAAGCCAAATAATCGGTATAACAGCACACTTGCTACTCACTGACAGAATGTAACATCATTGGGAGCGCTGGTACTATCAATCTCACGCTGACAAAATGTTACACGTGTTAAAGTTATTTTTAGGCACGCTATTTCACAACTCCAGAAAAATGCTTACTAAGGTTTGGTGTAAGATGTCACGAGACGATAAGATCATAACTTGATCTGTTGGCTTGATATTAAAACTAGTATAACGAACCATGGAGCTGTCAGACCAATGCGCGACTAACGGAGGGTTTTAAACGATAGTTCTACATGGGGACAGAGAATATTAATACTAACTTTTGACAGTATTATTCATAAGTCTAAACACACAATTTGTTGTAATCAGCGTAACCGCAGCCTTCGTAAAGAGGTTTACGTAGCCCAGCGCGTATCCCGCTATTGAACAGCTGACTGTGTAGCGTTGGGGATCAGCGCCTCTAGCGCTAGCCGAGCGGGGCGCGGTTGAACTCGGTGAGTGATAACACTATTTATTTCTATTCGTCATGCTATAGGTAAAGGAGGGAGGTTCATCATCTTGCATGCGAGTACTTCTCAAGGATTTGTTCCAGACTGTCTCCTGCTCTTTCGTTCAAAAAAGACAGGCGATTATTATGAAGAGATGAATCACGAGAAATTCTTAAATTGGTTTAAGGGATCGTTGCTTCCTAATCTGCATAAACCGACAACAATTGTTATGGACAATGCACCCTACCATTCTGTCATTGTAGACAAAGCACCGCCTTATGCCGCAAGGAAGGACATCATCATTGAATGGCTTTCACGCCGTGCGGTTCCAGCTGATGAGAGCATGAAGATGTCTCAGTTAAGAGAACTCAACTCCATCCACAAACCTCGATTTCCAACTTACGTTGGCAACCTCGTTCTCAGACCACATGGAGAGGCGAGAACTGTCAATCCCATTCAGGTAGCTCTCAGAGTATAGGTGTGCTGTTAGAACGATTATTTGATAAATGCCACAATGAAATACAAGTTTCCTTTTAAAAGGAGCAATGAATTGATATAGCGAGATGAATGTAGGTTTAGGCAACTCATAACAGCTGTTCACCCCATGACGGAATACAACGGCCATTGCTGGCTGCCAGTGGGTGATGGCTCATAGGCTGGAATGCACGTGGTAGCGGCGGATTGATATGTTCTGTTGGACAACTTGTTCCCGCGAGAACTGTCAAAAAAGTGCATACTTACAGTAGATGAACTATAGTGGTCGGACTGTCACCATCCACAGTTGTATCTGCAAGTTTTGGCGTGGAGCGTGGTCAGCGCATGAGGTCCCTCGGCCGTTAATCTTGGTTTTTGTGATCGAGATTTGCTTCGAGTAGAAGTGGGAAACCACGGAAAACAATTACCAAGTTTCGCCGCTAATTCACGTGATCGTCTAAATGATTTTTTTCATTGTATGTATAATTTTATGTAATATCTAGTCTTTAGGGCACCAAAACCTATGTGACATTTTGTGTCTAATTTTACACTATTGATGCCGTTGCTGTTATGGATGATTTTGAATCTTTACCTTATGACGATAGGTATCACGCGCATTATATTGTGTGTTATATGTACTAGAACTAGAACACTCCGTTAAGGTGCGTTCTTCTACTGATATGTTGACGTTTATGTATTATTAATCATAATAAGGTCTTTATGCTGCATGTTTTTATTGCTCACAGTGTTTATCTCTACAAGCTGTCTTTTGTATTACAAATCAGAAATACAGCAACTTGTGCGTGAAATTGCACATTGTTCTATGAATAGTATTTGCCTTTGTTATTCGGGTTATATTGTAATAATATTGGTAATTATCCTGCTCTAGGACTATGCTAATTGGTAATGGAACCGGATGTTCAATCATGAATTTAGTTGATAACATGTTAATAACATAATAAAACTACGAATTATGCGATAATTTTCGGCTGATAAGGACCAAACAATAAGTAATGATACTTTGCCATAAGAATAGCGGACATTATATAGTTCGATTCTATTCGTTCACAAATTTTTTCCTATGTTTATGTATTTATATTAACCATTTTGGTGATTCCTGACAAAAGGTATTGAATAGCCTAATGTTTTATTGTCATGAGTTCTAATCACTCTGGATTCCGGTATAGTATTTTAGAGATTAGTAAGGACGAAGTTTAGAGAATGTATTTCTTATCTCACGAATTACTTTAGAGGCTAAGGAAGTCCAATGTGTTAAGAATCTAAGCATCATATTTTTGACATTGGGATTTTACGCAGCTTAATTTACTTTAACTTGATGTGGATGAGATAATATGCATGCAAATTATTTTAACATCAGTACTGTTCTTGAATATGCTGCTATAGTACACCCTGAGCTATGTACGGGAATACGTCATTATTCATTATGCACGTAATTTGTGCGGGATTGAAAATCATATGTATATTTTATCTTTGGATATACCTTCAATGTTCTGTTGTAGGACACGAGCACAAGGCCCAATGCATTTTGAGTTCTGTGTGCTTTGGCTCTTAAAAGAACCTTTTGGAAAATGTTGTAGATAATAAAAACCGGGAGAGATACGAGATCTAGTTCGGTTACCGCTTGTGTAGACTTTCTGCCGTCCTGCCCTTGCAGTCCGTTGCCCAGGGTACACCATCTTGGAGGTTGTCTACACTTATTTCAGATTATGTTCAGGCGACAAGATGAGTAAGTCGCACACCATCAAGAACGGCCTCCCTCAGGGATCTGTCTTAGCCCCATTATTGTTCAATCTATATACACGCGATGTACCAGCAACAGTGTCCCATAAGTTGTGCTATTCTGATGACTCTGCCGTAGCAATCCAAACCAAATATCTGGACGACGGGGAAAAAATCCTGACACAGGACCTGAAAAAACTTGAAAATTATTTCAAACAGTGGAGGCTTTGCCCAAACCCATCAAAAACTGAAGTCACAACTTTTCACCTTAATAGTAGAATCTCCAAACAAGAGCTGAACATTACATTCTGCGGAAGGAGGCTGAGAAACAATCCCAACCCCAAATACCTAGGAGTAAATCTGGACCGTTCTCTGACCTACAATAAACACCTTAAGAATACTGCAGGGAAACTTAAGACCAGGAACAATAACATCCGAATACTGGCTGGCACAACATGGGGTGCCCATGCAGGTACTCTTCGTATGGCAAGCCTTGCGCTAGTCTACTCTGTTGCCGAATATTGTGCACCGGTATGGAATAGAAGTGCTCATGTCCACAGAGTGGATATTCAGCTCAATGACTCCTTAAGGATTATAACGGGCACATTGAGATCAACCCCTGTGCCATGGTTGCACGTCCTGGTAGGCATTCCTCCTCCACAACTGAGACGACAACAAGCAGCTGCCCACGCTTGGAAAACTTCATCAGTTCTGACTTCAAGCACATTCCGGTTCACTCAGTACTGAGTAATCCTCCACCCATGCGCCTGAAATCCAGGAATCCTATTTGTAGTGATGACATTATTAAACAGCCAGAGCCTTACAACATCAGCAAAATCTGGAAGGAAAGATGTAGAGATTTTTCTTCACATCACCAAATCCACTTAGATGATCCTTCCCAGCATATCCCAGGAATTGATCTACCAAGAGCTACGTGGTGCCAACTAAATCGTGCTCGAACTGGTCACGGAAGGTGCAAAGCAATGCTACAGAAATGGGGTTGGCTATAATCACCAGCTTGTGACTGCGGAGCTCAAGAACAGACAACAGACCTTGTACCACATCAATTGGGATTGCCCACAGCGTAGCTTCGCAGGCAACTGGGAAGAGTTCATGAAAGCATCAGCTCCAGCGCTTTCTTGGTTGAAGAGCCTTGATGTTCTTTTTTGATTGTTATGTACATATTTGTACATATATGTAGATCATTTGTACCGACAGCCTCCGTGGCTTAGGCGGCAGCACGCCGGCCTCTCACCGCTGGGTCCGTGGTTCAAATCCCGGTCACTCCATGTGAGATCTGTGCTGGACAAAACGGAGGCAGACAGGTTTTTCTCCGGGTACTCCGGTTTTCCCTGTCAACATTTCATTCCAGCAACACTCTCCACTAACATTTCATTTCATCTGTCATTCATTTGATCATTGCCCCAAAGGAGTGCGTCAGGCCTCGGCAGCCGGCACAGTTCATTTCCTCGCCGCTAGATGGGGGCTTCATTCATTCCATTCCTGACCCGGTCGGAGACTGGAAACAGGCTGTGGATTTTTTTTTCATGTAGATCATTTGTACCATACGAAAAATAAAAATATGTATATTTGGGTCCGCAATGATGATTTAATCTTCCAATCATCGAATAATTTAAATATTATTTCCCATCAAGAAAGTAGTTGCTACATTTGAAAAATAATAGCGATAACGATGTGAACACTGCTATAAGACGTCTTAATTACCCCATTAAATCAAAAATAAACACTATCAGGAAAGTGAATGCGAGACCGAGTTCTCGAAGAATTGTGTATATACATCCCATTCTACTACTGTTGCATGCTCTGCTACGTTATTGCACTCCATAGTACTTTTCGACTAGGTTTACTGTGAGATAATATTGCACATGAGTAATAACTGTGGTCAGGAGAACTATGTTCTAAACTCACATAGGGGCAAAATTAATATATTCAGAGAAATATATTAGCATTTATCTGTCTATAACATACAAAGACACCTCCCGGGCAACGCCAGGTACTATTGGTAGTATTTTATAAACATAAGCTAAAATGCCAAAATTCCGATGTGTATCGCCATCTTTACCACACATCGTATACAGGTGATGTAAAGATGGGGATACATATTTTAACAAGAAGTTCCGTGACGAACTAAAGAGCCTACTTTTCTTAAAATTTAAGATTCATGCCAATGATTAATCTATATGGATCTATCTAGAATAATGACGAAATTAAGTTGGTAATATCGAAATATCTAATTAGTTCGAAATACTCTATAGGCTACGTGGCATAATGTAGCCTAATAGAGAACTACAGTTGGCAGCCCTGGTGACTCAATATATTCTTAGTTCCATCTCTTAAGGTACAGAATTCAAAATTTGATTGAAGTCCAATGGATAGCATGGACGTTACATGCAGTTAAACATTGGATCTAACAGCGCACGTAAAATCATGTTGGCAACAATGACATACATGTATTGGTCAGAAATAATCTGAACTAATATGTTCTATTGTTATGTCAATTTTGAATGAAATCCATTAGTTAGTACAGAAGTTACATGCATTTTAAACTTGGACCTATTAGCAGGCTTAGAATCATGTTGGCAGTACTGACGTATATTTGTTGCTCCAAATTAATCTAGAATGCCAGGTATTATACGTGTGCAAAGTTTAGAGCTATTGGCTTGCATACTTTCTGATATATTGATATTAGGCTAACAAAAATAGAGACAGTATTTATTAACAGTTGGCAGCCTTGGTTACCCTTAAGAATCGGCATAGTTATATCTGTTAGGGTACACATAACACACACAAAATTTGGTTAAAATCCAAATGATAGTGTAGGAGTTACAAGCATTTAAATTTGGACCTTTCAGCAGGCTTAGAATCATGTTGGTAGCACTGACGTATATAAGTTAGTCCAAATTGATATAGAATGTCAGGTACTATACGTGTGCATAGTTTAAAGCTGTCAACTTGCATACTTTCTGATATATGGGTATTTTGTTTAAAAAAATTGAGTGCATTTATTAACAGTTGGCAGCCCTGGTGGCTCTTAAGATTACGCTCAGTCATATCTGTTTATGTACACAAAGCACATACGCAATTTGGTTGAAATCTAATTTATAGTGTAGAAGATATATGCATTTAAAATTTCGACCTATCAGCAGGCTTATAACCATTTTGGCAACACTGCCATGTATGGCCTCCTGGAAATTAAACTGCAATATCATTATCTATACGTGTGTCAATTTTGAAATAGCTCGCATTCATATCTTTCAAGATATCCAACATTGAGCTCAAAATTCAATTGCGATTTTTCAGCAGTTGGTAGCACTGACATAATTTTCAAATATGGCCGTAAGATATTCAGGTATAGATCTTTTACTGCTACCAAATTTTGTTTCGATTGCTGCAGCCGTTTAGGAGTTGATAGGGGGACACACACACACAGCCAGCCAGCCAGACAGACAGACAGACAGACAGAAGAACAGACAGACAGACAGACAGAAGGACAGGCAGACAGACAGACACACATTTGCCCGATTTCATGTCTACTTTTTCCTCATTTTTGCAAAATGTGAATAGTAGGCTAAAAATATCAGCTTGAATACCAAAATTTGGATGTGTATCGGGATATTTACCAGATCTATATAGGTCAAGTAAAGATGGGGATACATATTTTGTAAAAAATGCGGCAATACGAAAATTTGGAAAACGATAAACATCTCATTTCCATGTGTTATTCTAATGGCATTCACCAAGCCAAACCTCTTTATTCCCAGACAATTTCCCATAAGTTTGCAAGGTAAACATTCAGTGTCCTTCGTGATGTCGGCAATACTGTTGGTATAAGTATGGCCAGTATCTCAAACAGATGTCGATTTGATTTGAATTGCACGCCAGGGTGTGGTTGTATCCTTGTTTGGTGGCACGCTCTAGCGAGCGCGTTCAATCCTGTGCATTTTGCTTTTTCTAGTGTCGGCGGCTGTTGCCAGGGTCGTCAGTCAGTCGGGAGCAGGTCCTGAGCTGAGAGCTATATTACTCTGTAGTCGTGAGTGTAGATAGAACAAGCTGGTGTTATGTGGTGGACGGTAATGTGTAGCCTAACAATTGTATTCACATATTGTATAATAAACTGTATGTATCAACACTAAATGTATAATTCCACTGCCCTATCAACCAAAAAATAAAAATAAAAATACGAGCCTTACAGTAGTCGCATATGTGTAACATCTGACATAGAAGAAACCTCACGGGAAATTGTTGATACACCGGTATTTTATAGTATTATTGGCACAAATATTAATCTATTGCAAAAGGGATTGTTTTACAGATATTGTAGTTTATAATACGGAACTCATTTTATTAGATGATTTGTAGCTTCCACCAGCACTGCCCTAAATAAAGAATACGATATGGATCAACGAGATTAATAGACGCGACCCCGCTCATAACCTTAAAGTCCTTATAAACAGGTCCTTTTGATTCACAGACCAACACGTAATTTCATATGGATTCTGTTAAAATGAGTCATATTGATATGATAAATATCGTTTAAAATGATAATCTGGTAGCAAAAATATCTACCCCGCCCAGGATTCGAACCCAAGAACTCTAGATTTACAGTCATACGCAATAACCCCACGGCTATTTCGACTACGCAAATGTTTTGCACAAGATGGTGACTTATTTCCACGTTCCAATAATACGGCATTACGGAATTAAGTTTCATTGATATTTTGCTTGTTTCGATAATGTTCCTGCGTGAAATGCCTTATGAATAGGCCCTCTTGTGAGTAAAGAGAATGTATTGAGTAATAGTTCATGAAGAGTTGCTCAATTATCGTATAACCACAACGATTATATTATATTGATGGCTGCAATACCGTTATTTGGGTTAATATTTGAATAGCCATAGTGCAGAAACATAATACCGGCAATGCCGACTACTTACAATGTTTGATATTAAGGCATTTAACCATTGAAATACTGATACGAAGACTTCGAACATGTACCATGTCATTTGTTTCAATCACTTGACACCAGAGTTCGCATGAGCATTTTCCGTTCAGTGTGTCATATACATTCCACATGGCCGAGAGTGCGTCATAGTGTCGATTTCTGACACTGCGCGCTGATTGTTTCTCTTAGCAGTGCCAGCTGGATCGATCGATCGAGTTGGCAGTGCGTCTTCTACTTCCTTTCGATCCACCACTGCCAGCTAGGGCACACTTCCGTTCGATCGATCGAACGGGCAGTGCACACTTCCGTTTTCCACCACTGCAAGCTAGTACACTTCCGTTCGATCGATCGAGCGGGCAGTGTATACTTCCGTTTTCCACCACTGCCAGCTAGTACACTTCCGTTCTATCGATCGAGCGGGCAGTGCATACTTCCGTTCGATCCACCACTGCCAGCTCGATCGTTCCGATCCACTTCCGTCCCCAATTTTCAAAATCACTCCCACAAGACTATCCAGCAACCGAGCGGAATGATGTTACACATCAAAAACCTAACATTTTATGGGCCCAGTGCGAGTGGAATTATTTGAATGTGAACGAAGATTGTGACTGATTAATTGTTCTGAAAACAACTGGTGGCATGATGGCAGACGTAGCACTAGATTCGACATTGCATATTCCGAAACTGGAGAATGGAAATTATTTCGCATGGCATATGCGAGTTCAGGCATTTATGGTTGAAAAGAACTGTTGGAATGCGAATGATCCAAGATACAAAGAACCATTAAATGCCGATCAGCAAAGAAATAATAGAAAAGCACTCTCGACACCGTATCGAAGCGTGGGTGATGACTTCCTACTAGATATTGAAGACTGGGTGTTAGCAAAGACCGGTTTTAGGATACTAGAGGAAATTCATACAACCTCAACGAAATGTCATGCTTTGGAATCACTCTAGGAAATGGTCAATGTCTCCAAGACCGAAGATATGACAATGCAAGAGTACACAGCTAATACGTGTATGAAGACTGAACAAGAATGTAAAGAAAGGAGGAATCGAGTTTACTGATGAATTGTTGGAAAATTTATTTCTCGAGGGTTTGCCAGCCAAACAGAACGAGGTGTTCATCCAGAATGTACTCAAAGAAGAAAACCTAACAACAAGATTGGTGAAGGGCCAAATGATTGATGAAGAGAGGAGGAGCCGGCCCCAGACCGAGGCGGCGGCGTTAGCAGTGAAGACCAAGAATAGCAGTTACTTCAAGAGTACCAGTATCCTGAAAAAGCAAAGCCCCAACAGGACCAACCAGAGTGAAGTAAGACAACAGAAAGGGTCTGCTTCAAGTGCAATCAAACAGGCCACATCCGAAAATATTATCCAACAGTTGACTGCAAGAAATGTGGTAAAATGGGACATTGGGCTTCTGTGTAGAAATGGTAAGAGTGAGAAAGTTGAAACCAGTGGTAATTAAAATATAATTAACAAGAAAGGTCAAGCTGTAGCATGTGTAAGTGTATGTGCAATGTTGTCGTCAAATAATCATTATCAGTGGTTTTTGGACTCTGCTGCAACCGAGCATTTGTCTTCAAGGAAATAATTGTTTGAAAACTTTGTTCCTTTAAATGATCGTGTCTGCTTTGGAAAGGGTTCTACTGTTGTTGAAGGGAAGGGCACTGTGTCACTTGTGCTGTCTGATGTGAATGGAGGGTGTAATTGGTTAATGAAGGATGTATTGTACATACCTGAACTTCGATTTAATTTGATATCTGTATCTAAGCCTACGGCACATAATATAAATGTATGTTTCTTGACCGACAAAACTGAAGCTACCAAAGAAAACATCTCTGTATTTACTGCAATTGGGAGATATGGCTTGTATGTGCTTGAAATTGCTGATGTTGTTTCGGGTGGTCTGGTGGCAGCTATTGTGAGAGAGAGTGCGTGTGAGTGCATTGATGGTTCGTTTGAAGCTGTGGCATTGAGGAGTGCAAGTACATGGCATCGTAGATTGGGGCAAGTTCTCTTTAATGCCATTGAGAAAATTCCAGGACTGGAAAATGTTAAGATTGGTGGTAAGGAGCAAACTGAATGTTCTATTTGTATTCAAGGTAAATTTACTAAAACTAGTGTACCTAAGATAAGTGAAAGACAGTCTGAAAAACCCTCGGACTCAGTTCACAGTGATCTAATGTGTCTGCCTATTGTGTCTAATGGGGTGCACGATATCTCATAAGTTTTATTGATGAATGTAGTAGGTATGCTTTTGTGAAATTATTGAAGAAAAGAAGTGTTGCCTTTTTTTTAAATTTAAACAGTACAAGGCAGAGGAAGAGTTGTTTCATGGCAACAAACTGAAAGCATTCCAAACGGATGGTGGGGGGCGGGAATATTACAGTAATGAGTTCAAGGAGTATTTAGCAGAGAGGGGTATTGTTCACAGATGCTCAGTGCCTCTCGCGCTCCATCAAAACGAAATTTCAGAACGATTTAACAGAGTGATAGGTGACATGATAAGGTGTCCACTGTGAGAGTCAGGTATACTAGATAAATTTTGGGCTGAGGCAGCCAACACTGCTTGAGTGATAAGAAATTTATGTCCATCTAAGGCTATCAACTCCTGTGTACCTGCAGCATTATGGAAAGGGGGAGATGTGTCGCAGGATGTATTGAGATTGCGTGTATTTGGGTGTAGAGCTTGGATAGCTCAGTACAAGGGTAAATTTGAGCCCAGGGCAGCTGAACATGTGTTTATTGGCTATGAACAAAATGTCAAGTTTGAAGAGAGTGTGTTCCCATCTCAAGCTAATTCAAAATTCAAGGAGAAATGTATCTCCATGAATGAGAGTGATGATGATAATGTGAACATTGACAATGTAACTGTTGATAATGAGAATGTCATGAATGTTAATCATGTTGATGTAAATGTCTTGAATGTTGATCCTATCTATAAGGTGAATGAGAATGTAGACGTTTTAAGTCCACGGAGAAGTAGTAGGCCTCCAAAACCCAAAACATGGGGCTGCTGTAACCTAACTACTTGCGATTATAAAATGAATGTGATTGATTGTGTTGATCAGGTGATAGAACCTCCAAAAATGTAGGAGGCTATGTCTGGAGAAAATGCTGCTGAATGGAGGAAGGTCATGGATTTGGAGTATAAACAAACGGTAGATTTTTGAGTTTGGGATATAGTTGAACGGGCAGTAGATCACAAGGTAATTGGCTCAAAGTGGGTCTTTAAAGTCAAGAATGATGAATGTGTTAATATCGAAAGATACAAAGCTAGGTTAGTGGATCAGTGATTTAGAAGTCATATGGGATTTTCATGGGAAGACACATTTAGTCCTGTAATAAGAAAGAAAAGAGTGAGAGTGTTGTTAGCTTCGGTTGTTGTAAACCAGTGGTCTGTACATCATGTGGATGTAATGTATGCATACCTTAACAGTCCCATTTCTTAGGATGTCTTCAAGGAACAGCCAGAATTGATGAGGAAAAAGATAAAGGTAGAGATGGATTTGTATGTAACCTAAGGAAAAGTATAGATAGTTTACCATGTGCAAGTAAAGACTGGAATTTTTGTTTTGATAGTGTGTTGAAGGAGTTGCACTTCAACCGATGTAGAAGTGATTCATGTGTATATGTTGGGGGAGGAATCATCATTGGAGTGTATGTAGATGACATAATCATAATGGGAGATGAAAACAAAGTGTGTGATTTCAAGAAAGTATTCTCTGAAATACTAACTGTAAAAGATTTGGGTAAGATTACTTAACTTTTGTCAATGCAAATGTGTCAAGGTGATAGTACATTATTCATAAACCAATCACTTTACATCAAGAAATTGTTGTTAGAGTGTAATATGACAGACTGTAAACCTTTTAGTGCTGCACTATCCATGATAGAGGAAGTTGATGATAAACCATTTGAAGATGATCGCTTTTATAAGAAGGTTTTTTGGTAGTTTACTGTTCATAGCAAACAACTACAGATGTGACATTGCTTTTGCTGTCAGTAGAGTGAGCCAAGCATGTAATGCACCTAATATAGGAAATTGGAAATCTGTAAAACATATTCTACGTTACTTGAACGGTACTAGTAACCTTTGTTCGCGCTATGAGAGGAAGGGTGAACAAATACGGGTGTATTGTGATGCTAGTTGAACAGTGAACATTAATCTAGATCTGTGGGAGGTTTTGTTGTATTATTTGCTGGAGGAGCAATAACATGGCACAGTAGGAAACAATCATTGTCTGCTATGTCAACAGAAGAAGCAGAATATATCGGCATGTCAGAGGCTGTAAGAGAAATTAAATAGCTTAAGAATTTGTTTTCTGAATTGGGACAGTCGATGTTCATGAAGGAACCGTGTACAAGTTGGTGTGACAATACTCAAGCAGTTAAGTTGGGTGATACAGGAACTGTAACTGAGAGGTCAAAACATAGTGATCTGAAATATTATTTCTGTTGTGAGCAAGTTGAAATTGGTAATGTTATGTTTTCTTATGTGCCATCACATGACAATGTCAGTGATATGTTCACCAAAATAGTAAGTGTCCAAAGATGAGATCATACTTTGCTTCATTGGGCCGCGTGCTATATCCAACAATTTGAGTTATTTATCTAAAGCCTTAATTTATGTCATATTGTTTTGTGTTGTTTGAGATATGTCAAGGGGGAGTGTTGGTATATGTATTGCCAGTATCTCAGACAGATGTCGATTTGATTTGAATTGCCCGCCAGGGTTTGGTTGTATCCTTGGTTGGTGGCGCGCTCTAGCAAGCGTGTTCAGTGCTGTGCATTTTGTTTTTCTATTGTATCGGTGGCTGTTGCCAGGGTCATCAGTCAGTCGTGAGCAGGTCGTGAGCTGAGAGCTATATTGCTCTGTAGTCGTGAGTGTAGATAGAACAAGCTGGTGTTATGTGGTGGACGGTAATGTGTAGCTTAAAAGTTGTATTCACATATGGTATAATAAACTGTATGTATCAACACTAAATCTATAATTCCATGCCCTATCAAAAAAGAAACCTGACAGATACTTCATCACTGCAGCCAGTTTCTTAATAAGGCTTTCCATACATAGGCCTACACGAACCTAATCTGTGGCTCACACCCCAGACCCCCTTGCTTGTAGTACAAGCAGTAATTTACTTGTTAATAAGACTTTCCAGATATACACTATGTGTTTTAATGTGAAAGGTTGTCACTAAAACTGTGTTTCATCCTCCGACAAATAAGCCAGAGGAGTGTACCTGCATTACGGTACCAATAAATTAGCTTCTGTTACCACAGCGTGTGGTGTAGACTTCACGTACAATAGATCCCAGGAACTCGCATTATGATTACAATAACATCAGCAACTGCTCACTGCTAAAATAAGAAATATTTAAAACAAGAAATATAGAACCAATGATCACCTGTACTTGATGATCCGATTTGACTGCCCAGTTTTTATCTTCACACTTAACACCAGACTCATCCAACAGATTATAAGAGGGTGACAGGTCAATTGATTCCTAGAAAGTATTAATCAAGTATGAGCCAACGTAAAACATGCAGACAGAATAATTGTACAAAGTTATGTGTAAAAATAAGATATTAGAAATCCTAGTTAGGCTACAATTTGGTAGCAAGTATTAAGTCACTAACCCTTGCATGTCAGGCACATCACTTAGATTGCTATGTTACACGATATACATAATAAATACAACTTACAATATTAGGGAATTGATCAGTTTGAGACAGCCATTCTGGCTCCCTCTTAATGAGTGGTTGTTGTTGTTGCTCCATAATGTCTTGCAAACTAGAACACACAAAGTGCCCTTAAGGATTATAACACATCAAATGAGGTACGGTACCGGTAATTTCAGAAATCAGAATTCAACTAGGACTACAGTAATTAGAATATAACCCTCCGGGTGCGCAGTAAGAAGAAGAGGTTAACGGTACGTTGGCGCTCGACTTTATGTGATATTAACTTAGAGTATAATTTCGAGTAAAAAATTAAGATCTATCATTGCGATAGAATGAGGAATTACTGGTGCCAGCCAAAGAAATGAAGCGTCCAATAAATTGGTTTTAAACAAATATTAGTACAATATGACGGGCAGAGAGTAACACTACAAACCTATCAACGTAAAAGTAAACTCAAGTCACACCCATTGAACTATATAGGTACTACTGGAACAACTCCTCCCATGGTAACCCTCGCTGAAAACTGCTTCCTGGTCATCGCCTCCTTGACGTGCACCACCAGGCGTAACTAGTCGCACCAAAACCCGTCATACCATTGAACTCTAGGTTGCAAATCAGCTGATATGTCGTGATTCTTTTCTTAAATTTGATCGCACGTCCATTATTTTATAGAGAGAACATAGTGTGTTTGGAGTTAATACTCTATTATTATGTTTATTGTAACTGTTTGCTGCAATAAATGAGGTTTGGCATTCAGATCTTTTGAAGTCAAATTTAACGGAGTGCAACAATGGTATTTCGGATTTGTCTAGCAACAATAATAATAACAATTTTGATAATAATAATGTAAATAAATCACCAACACAAGCTTGCAAAAGTAACAAATTTAAAATTTACCACCAGAATGTCCAGTCTCTTTATAATAAAATTGATTGCATAAATATAATGCTTAAAAATGAACTTAAAGACATCTCAGCACTATGTATTTCAGAACACTGGCTGAAAGAGGAACAACTCGAATTAATTCAATTCCCAGGGTTTATACAAGCTAGTAAATATTCTAGATCTAATATTAGCCATGGTGGTACTTGCATCTTCTTAAGAAATAATTTAGATCATGAACAGATAACAGCTTATGATTATCTAATTATGGAACAGGATTTTGAATTCTCTGCCGTAAAAATACAGCAGTTTAAGTTAATAATTGTATGCGTATACCGTTCTCCGTCAGGAAAGTTTCCTTTATTTATAGATAAATTAGAATTGTTACTCAATAACATGAGCAAAGTAAATTTCGATATAATAATTTGTGGGGATGTAAATGTGGATTTCTTAAAATTTGATAGAAATTGTGAATTGTTAACACAGTTACTAATTTCCTATGGACTGAAACCTACAGTAAATACCCCAACAAGAATAACAAAATTTAGTAAAACCACTCCTGATCAAATTTTTATAAATACAGATAAATATCACCATTCAATAGAAGTTTATTGTCCGGGTTTTAGTGACCACCATGGACAAATACTGAGTTTTGAAGTATCCGAAACAAACAATAATAATGATAATGGAGTAAAATCAAAGTGCAGGTCATTCACTGAATCAAATGTTACATATTTCAATGGCTTATTAAATAAGGAAACATGGTCAGAAATTTATGAACTAGAAAATGTAAATGATAAATTTAATGCATTTAACAGTACCCTAAAACACTATTTTGAAATAGCATTTCCCTTTAAACGAAGAACTGTTCAAAATAACAAAACTAGCAATTGGATAACAACAAGGATTATAAATTCATGTCAAAGAAATAAATTTCTACACAAATTATATAAACAATACCACACAACACCTGAATTCAATTTATACTACAAAAATTACACTAGCATACTAAATAAGGTAATAAGACTAGCAAAGAAAATGCATAATGATAATTTTATTTCCCAATCATCTAATAAAAACAGGGCTATGTGGTCCGTGATAAAGAAAGAAACTGGAAAATCTGCTAAAATACAAAGGAACATTACACTGACCAGAAATAATAAAGTGATTAATAATCCAGAGGAAATAGCAAACACCTTTAATAACTATTTTCTGGAAATTCCACAAAAGTTATTAAATAAATCACAGGTAAATACACTAAATTCTAATAATAAAATAAATATATGCAGTGATTCTTTATTTATAAATCATGTCACAACTGAAGAGGTAAGAATAGTTATAAAAGAGCTAAAAAATAAATTCCGTGCTTGCATTGATGGCATCCCTGATGCAATTTTAAAGAAATGTGCAGAAAATATAATAAATCCACTTACGCACTTAATAAACAGTTCAATTCTCTCAGGAACTTGCCCGGATATTTTGAAGTTATCAAAAGTAATTCCAGTGCACAAAAACGGTTCAAAAGATGAATTAGATAACTATCGTCCTATTACCTTACCAACTGGTATTGCAAAAATTGTGGAAAAAATTATGTATAAGAGACTGATAAGTTTCATAGAAAAAATAAAATGTTATCAAACTCACAACATGGATTCAGAACGGAAAAATCTACACAGACAGCAATTTACGAATGTAGTAATTGTATACTGAAATTAATTGACAATAAGGAACATGTAACTTGCCTATTCTTGGATTTATCGAAAGCATTTGATGTTGTTGACCATAAAATCCTCCTTACCAAACTAAATCAATATGGTATTAGAGGTCTAGCTATTAAATGGATAGAGTCTTACTTAACAAGGCGTAAACAAATAGTAAACTTGAGACACAAGGATGATGGAACCAAATTACTTAATGAAACATTGTCCAATGAGGGAATTATTGAATTTGGAGTACCCCAGGGATCGGTTTTGGGCCCACTACTCTTTCTTCTATATATCAATGATATAACACAGAACGTTCATTCACATAAGGAAATGTTGTTTTCGGACGATACAACACTCGTAATAAAAGGTGAAACTAAACAGGTCATACAGCAGTCTGCTGACTCCGTTACAGGAGAGTTAACCAAATGGTCACAAGATAATCGCCTCATAATAAACTATAAAAAAACAGTATGTCTAAATTTCCACACTATACAGAATAGGAATCCTGCGAAGCCCAATATAACATTAAATGGTCATCAAATAGAAAATAAATCAGAAACCAAGTTTTTAGGACTATGAATACAACAAGACTTGAAATGGAATAAACATATACAATATCTGAATACTAAACTGAACTCGATGTGCTTTGCGTTACGTATTTTGAAAACCTGCACTAGCATGCACACATTAAAAAATACTTATTTTGCTTATTTCCATTCATACTTAAGATATGGGGTCATATTTTGGGGTATGTCGCCAGATGTACTAAGGACGCTTAGGATACAAAAGAGGGCGATTAGAATTATGGCAAATGTAAACTCTAGAGAATCATGTAGACCTCTGTTTAAAGATTTAAACATTCTCCCACTGCCCTGCATATATATCTTTGAAAGTATTATGTTTTTTATAAAGAATTTAATGAATAAAGATGTTTTTCTTAAAACAAACAATGATGTTCATAGGCATAACACAAGACAAAATCAAAACATTCATATTTCACACACACACACACACACACACACACACACAAGCATATATCAAAAAGGAACTTTTCACACTGGAGTTAAATTATACAATAAACTACCCCAGTATATAAAACTGGCCCCAAAAACAAAAACCTTTGATAGAATGTTGAAAGCTTATCTGCAGTGCCATTATTTTTACTCAGTAGTTGAATATCTTAGCGTATAGGAGCGATGAAATCTATAATTATATTTTACTTTTTAAATTTAATTGTAATACCTAGCTTTATGTTGTTGTATTTATAGAATTAAGTTTTCATATTATGATAATAGAGTGACGTGTAAATAGTTGTGCAATAAGATTGTATCTATTAAGATTTGCTATTATAATAAGTTATAAATAGTTATAATATTAGTAATATATAGCTGTTAGTTCTTTTATTTTATAGATGTAAATTCTGACGTGTCCTATATCAAAAATGTATTGAATGCATGTATTTGATCAAATGGAATTAATACAAATCTATCTATCTATGTTATAAAAACAAGATGCCCATTGCTTGTGTAGCATTCGGATGCTCTAATAGGCAGGAGAAAAGCTCAGAAAAGCTTCATTTCCACAGGTAAGCACTACTGTACCTCTGTGCAACGTTATATATAATGGTATTTTCCAAAAATACGGTAGGCTTACGGTCTGCTTTATTTTCGAATCGAGATTTGTAATGACGTAGCCTAGGCTATTCTGTGTTTATGGATAACCTTACATCAAATTTTGGCATAGGCCTAATGGTCCTAAATAGCATAATGACAAATAGACTTAGGCCCTATTATAGGTTATAAGTTATTAGTCACAGAATTATAACCTGGCTCATATTACAGATTTCCATGGAAACGTCCAGATGTGTTAAAGAAATGGGTTATAGCTGTGAGGAGGAAGGACTGGACCCCCACAAAATACAGTTATATCTGTAGTGAACATTTTTCAGAATCATGCTACTTGTTTGGTTCAAATAGAAACAAACCACTGCTTAAAGATGATGCAGTACCTGCAATTTTCAATTTCCCTCAGCATCTGCTTCAGCCACCCAAGAATAGACGGAGAGTTATTGGACGACAAGTACAAGTTGAGGCATGTAGACCTAATATTTACTGTTACTTTTATTTCTGTAGTAATTTCAAATCTACCAGGCTATAATATAATGTAATTTATTGCAGCCAATGGCCATTCATGATACATTAAATTACAACTCCATAAGGGAGAACTTCCTTGGTATTCACCACATGATGATGTACCTATCATGCTTGTCACTACATAGCATGCACATGCACTGGTTGGTTGTTAGGGCAGATGACCTCGTTGTTCCACCTCTTAAAACAACTATAACTAACTAACCAACTTACACTAGAGGTCCAGCTGATGGTATTTCTTATTTACACACACTTTGTGGTGAAAGAAGTGTACAGACAGTCTTGTCACTAAGTGTCGTATCCAGCTCTTGGAAGTCGCTCCATATTTCGTTCCTCTTCCTTGTCATAGTACGTAACAGTTCCTCGTATGCGGGTATGGATGGCAGTAGCATTCGTAAACTTATCTCCTCGACCGATGGGAGTTGTCCGGATGTCAGATAGACCAGGCACGAAGGTGTAAACTCTGATAAGCACAAGACCCTTTTGAGTTAGCTACCTTTGATCCGATCCAGGTAAGTCAGGTTCCTATATCTGAGGTGTTGCCATAAATGTTTTCCAGGGCATATGTCACCACTGGTGAGATTTTCAACCTGAACAGTTCCATCGCAGTTTTAGCAAAACATTACTAAGGTGGCATACGTCACTCGTGGCTTTCATAGCAGCATCAGGTCTCTCACATGGATTGTAAACACATTGCCCAAAGTCTGCAATGTCGCTCCTAAATATACAAAGTGTTTCACTGAAGTAAGGGACCTTTACAATACAGGGTGTAATTGATATAATGGAAGTCCGTTACACTGGTGATAGAAGAGACTATTGTAAGCTTCCTGGGTAAAAAAATTGTCACCTATCTTTAAATTGAAATTTTATCATTAAAAAGTCAATGTTTTTAGGCTTTTCCGAAATTCTTCAAACAGAAGGTGAGGCAGCAGGCTGGGGTAAACGGGGCGGGGCGAGGTGGGGCGATGCACGGAGGAGAAGTTGTTACGTAATCGGAGCGTTGACCTTACTAGTTGAGGGGAGGTATCAGCTGTTACGAGGAAAGCGAGCGATACCCATCTCGTAAGAAAATTTGTTTTGTTGTTGTTGCTGTTGTTGTTGTTGTTGTTGTTGAAATTGCACGCAATGTTTTGGGACGTTATGACCGGCAGTATTGTGTAGCCTACTTTGTAAGTATCATTGCCGTCCGGCACTTTAATGAAATACGGTGTGACAAAATTCCAACATCCCGTATTCTGTTCAGAACTAGCATTTAAGACGAAAGGAATACACTTGATGTTTTGTTTGAGAGGCTTGGCGATTTTGGTCATTTAGCCCCATGTGGTTGGGTGTGGGAAGAATTTGTCTGATAACCTGTGTTTTTGTGGTTTCTTTAGTTATGTGGGTGTTTGTATTTCAGGTGAGTATTGGGAAGGAGGCGGCCGTGGACTTAAGTTAGGAACCATCCCAGCATTTGTCTGGGGTAGAAGTGGGAAACCATGGAAAACTACTTTCAAGATTTAATACTAGTATGGTACCACATGTACATAGTAATAATAATAATAGCCAGCCTTGTGGTGTTGGGGTAGCGCGCCTGCCTCTCAGCCGAAGGCCCCGGGTTTGATTCCCGGCACCGTCAGGGATTTTAGAAACTGACGTGAGGGCTGGAACGGGGTGCACTCAACCTAGTGAGGACAATTGAGTAGCTGTCTGACAGTGAGGCAGCGCCCCGATCACGAAAACCAAGATTAACGGCCGAAGGGACCCGAAGCGCTAATCACGCGTCACCCCAATATCTGCAGGCCAAATGGCTGGGTAGCGGTCGCTTGGTAGGCCTAGGCCCTTCACGGGCTGTAGTGCCAGGGGTTATTTATTACGTTTAATAATAATAATAATAATACTAATAATAACATTAAAGCAAATATAGCGAAGCCTCCGTGGCTTAGGCGGCAGCACGCCGGCCTCTCACCGCTGGGTCCGTGGTTCAAATCCCGGTCACTCCATGTGAGATCTGTGCTGGACAAAACGGAGGCAGACAGTTTTTATTCCGGGTACTCCGGTTTTCCCTGTCAAAATTTCATTCCAGCAACACTCTCCACTATCATTTCATTTCATCTGTCATTCATTTAATCATTGCCCCAGAGGAGTGCGTCAGGTCTCGGCAGCCGGTACAGTTCATATCCTCGCCGCTAGATAGGGGCTTCATTCATTCCATTCCTGACCCGGTCGGAGACTGGAAGCAGGCTGTTGATTTTCATTTTCAAAGCAAATATAGCGAGTTGGTTGGCCCTATCAAAAGGCAATGGCATTTAGAACGGGTAAAGACCATACCTATCATTGTCTCAAATACGGGCGTGATCCGAAATTCCTTGCTCCAAGACCTTAAAGAACTGGTTCTGGATACTCAAATTGACAAACTAATGCAGAAGGCAGTAGTTCTCTCAACAACCCGAATCGTCTGGAAATTCATGGGTAGCGATTTCGACTTTCCAGCTTAGAAGTGGCTGTTTCAGTAGCAATAGTTTGGTTCCCTGAAGCCCGTATTGTTATGTTGTGATGTACCAGCAATGTGTTATATGTACTGTATAAAACAATAATAATAATTAAATGATAGTGAGGCTGTGAGCTCAGGTATTAGAGTGCTATCCTTCTCGAGGGTTCGATCTAGTCTGAGTCATGTAATACATGAAAGTGAAGAAATACGACAGACATGCCGATGGATGTAATGGCACGTACATGAAATTCTGTGAACACAACATTCCGGAATCTCGACATCCCCGCCAAAAATAAAAGTAGTGTGTCCAACAACATATTACTATTACTATTATTATTATTATTATTATTATTATTATTATTATTATTATTATTATTATTATTATTATTATTATTATTATTATAAGAGACTATATCTTTACTGAATGTTATTTATTTTTAAGTAGGGTGAGCTACTGGACCTCCTTTTTATGTGGAATCCGAACCACAGGACATGGCATTTCACTTCGAAAATTGTTTAGGACGTTCAGTAAATAAATATTTTTGTTAACAATGAAGATGGAAGAGACTTGAAAGCTTGTTGTGATGGTTGTTGTTAATTCATTTTAGGGGCTTGGGACATTTTTTTATCAGCACCGTGTAGTTGGGTGAGTGTTGGATTTGTCTGATAAACTGTGTTTCTGTGGTGACTGAAGTAATATGTGTAGCTGAAGTTATTAGGGTCGTGAATGAGGTTGGTGCTCCGGGACTCCGGCATGTGCTTGGAAAGCGCGTGGAAGAATCCAGGGAAATCCAAACTCAGGATAGCCACTGTCGGTGCTGAGTTTGGACCTTCATTTACCGGACTTGCTGCGATCGTGGTGTACGATTAAATGCGCATGCCTACACCGCGGGGGTAGGCATTCCAACTTTGGGCTCGTGGGATACCACGGGAAATCATCATGTGGCTGCAGATGGTGGGAAGTAAGGAAGCTTGTGTTTTTACATGACCGTAAATTTCGTGATCGTGAGCTACTGGACCTCCTTTTTATGTGGAATCCGAACCACAGGACATGGCATTTCACTTCGAAAATCTCACATGCATTGACCGGGAATCAAACCCGGTCCGCCGTGGTGAGAGGCCAACAGCTGGACCGCTGCGCCATCACGCCCCGACTTGCATATCGGCCGTTGATGGTAAGCTGCCTCAATACTAGCACCCCATGAACATGATGATGATAATAATAATAAGTCTAATAATAAGAAGAAGAGGAGTCAGCATGTGTAGCTCTGGTGTTCGATTGCTAAAAATAAAAGTCTGGCAACTCGACATACCAAATAAAAAACATAAAGGAACTTAGGTTGGTTCCATAGTTTAGGGACTGCGACAACGTGGTCAGGTAGCCCCGTAGAAGTTAGTGTGTCTTAAAATTCTATTATTACTATTATTAGTACAGCAGTAGTAGCCTGGTATAATAATAATAGTATTATTAATATTTTTGTTACGGTTGTTGCACTGCCTTCACACAAAGATAGACCAACAGTTTCTTAAATTAATTTACCAAATCTTTAGGATTTCCATTTTCTATGCATAGGCGATGAGGATGGCAAAATCCTAAACAGATCCACCATCACTAGTCGTGTAGCCACTCCCCATGAAGGTGTGAAACAGCTGTTCATAGGCTCGTTTTGTGTATTTCAATGTCATTGGCAGACAAGACGAGGAGGTCACTCAACTTCAGACTCTTGTCAACATTCCTTAGCGTTGGAGGGGAGGGCGACGGGGAGAAGTCAGCTGTACAGCTGAGGGGAACGAAGTGTAAGCCCGTTTCCAAGACATTGACCGACGATTTTTGTGATTTAATTCCACCTACACTAATTAAGATCCGACTGAATTTAATGAATATATTTGCTTAGAATACCATCTTCTATCACCAGTGTAAAGGACTTCCATCATATCAAATACACCCTGTATATAGTCTCTTGATCCCCACCTTTCCTTAAGAGCATTGTTACCGTCTTTGCTGCATTTATCTGTACTGTAACTTTTTTTCCAGCCCACTCTAACTTCCTGGTCATAGTTGCACGTCAATGCCATGTCATCAGCGTAGGTATAAAATTTCTCCTTATAAGTCTGGGCATATCGTTTTCTTCTCCCCCATCATCTCCTTCACTGATATAGTCCAGTAAACACATCACATCCCACTTCTTCCTCTGTTGGTCTCGTGTAAGGTACGTGGGTCTCTATGTCCGGGCTATCATCTTGCTCGAACTCTTCCTTCTGTCTTTCTATGTTTGTTAGTTAGTTATTGTTGTTTTAAGGGGCGGAACTACTAGGTCATCTGCCCCTCTTTCTATGTTGCCACCGATCAAATCTGATATATGTGGTAGGCCTACAGTAAAATTGCATTTTATTGTAAACATAACTTTGCACGTGGTAATAAAGACAAATTGTTGCCGTGCTCTTATCTGAGGGGCCCTATTGGTCAACAGCATTATAGACTCCAAATATCACCCACACCTCCCAACACACTGTGTTCATGTTGAACGCTGAAAGCTCCATTTGCGAGGTACTGAATACTCATATTAAATTGTACACATTATCTTAGTATTACATTTCCAGACTGATGGCGTTAATGTCACTGAAGGAGAATGTTCCAAAAAGATAGTAAAATTTTCATGATTTGATGCAAACATATTTTACTTTACAGGATGAAAAGCAGGTCACCAGCTCAGTGTCCAACGTCTCTGATGAAAACATTCAAGATACATGTCGACCAAAACCTCCAGATTCACCACAAAAGAAAGTTCTGAAGAAGAAAATTAAGCTATTACAAGAAAAACTTAGGCGAAGAAATAAGAAGATCACCAATATGAAGCAGCTCCTCAAAGAATTTGAAATCTGCAAATTCATCACATGGTGTAATTTCTGTGCTTGAGTCAAGATTTGAAGGTTTCCCCCTTGAGGTTCTTATGAATACTTTCAAGAATGAAGGTAATTCTAAAAACAGGGTGCATTACACAAGTCTGACGAAGCAGTTTGCCTCAACCTTGTACTTCTATTCACCAAAGGCATACAGGTCTGTGCGTTCGAAGTTCCATAACATGTTTCATTTGCCACACCCGTCAACATTAAGGGCATGGACGTCCAAATTGAATTGTGAACCAGGCTATTTGGAAGAGGTATTTTTATATCTTAAGGAGAATATTGATGAGAAGCCTCAGTTGAAGGACTGTAACCTTGTTATCGATGCAATGTCTCTACGCAAACAAACTGTATGGGACCGAGCTGAGGGAAAATATTCTGGCTATGAGGACTGTGGTGAAATTCTGGGTTTTGAGGATGAACTGGCATCTGAAGCTCTTGTGCTAATGGTTGTATCACTCACACACAACTTCAAGTGTTCTGTGGGTTACTTTCTGATCAATAAAATATCAGCAGAAATACAGTGCCAGATGATCAATATATGTTTTACGAAGTTACATGAGGTTGGTGTTAAAGTGTGGGGCCTAACCTGTGATGGAACTTCTACTAACGTTCAAACAATGAAACAGCTTGGTTGTGCAATAGATTCGGCAGCAAGTAGTTGTTGTTTTGAGCATGTGAAAATGGGAACTGTGTTCGTTATTTTTGACCCTTGCCATATGGTGAAGTTGGCGAGGAATACCCTCTCTGATAAGAAGATTTTGTCTTCTCCAGAAGGTGATATAAAATGGGAGTACATCACTAAACTAAATGAGATTCAGGAGAATGAGGGGCTAAATTTTTCCAATAATCTGAGTGGTGCACACATTAGGTGGGGAAACAAAAAATGAATGTTCAACTTGCTGTGCAGACATTGAGTTCTGGTGTTGCAGATGCAATTTATTTTTAATGAAACAGGGTCATCCTTTCTTTGCTGACAGTGAAACAACGAAAGAATTCATATACATGATCGACAGACTGTTTGATTTGCTTAATTCCAGAAACCCATTTCAGAAGGGTTACATGCAACCATTGTTCATTCAGGGGGAACAGTCTGGTTAAATGCTTCACAGAAACTTGTGATTACTTGAGGTCCTTAAAGATTGAAGGAATACCACTTGTGTGCCATGCTAGGAAAATGTTCTGTGTTGGACTTATTATAGCTGCGACTTCTATTAGAGAAGTTGCTAGAATATTGCTCACCAGAACTGAGAATCCATTTAAATATGTGTTGACATACAAGTTTTCACAGGATCACATTGAGTTGCTTTTTTCTTGCATTCGAGCTCGTGGGGGATGGAATAATAATCCCAATACTTTGCAGTTCAAATGGGCATCAAGAAGACTATTGTTCAGAAACCGTGTAAATGCTGCTGGGAATTGTGTGAATATTGATTCAGTTTCAGGGGGTTATGTTTTTGAATTTCGTTCGCAGAAAAGAACAGGTTTTAATGCATGTGATGCTAACGATGGCACAGAAATGGAAGAGCATTATTCAGATTTGCTTGAGATGCATTTGTCTGAATTTCAGGACAACATTTTGTGTTATATAGGAGGGTATATTTTGATGAGGGTTTTGAAGTCTCTAACTTGCTCACATTTTAGAACAATGCTAATAAGACAATCTGAACGTCTTCTTGACCACTCTTACGCTGCTCCCATCAAAACCTGTTACAATTTTGTGCAACATGTTTCAAGAGGTAAGCTGATTGAACCATCTCCAGATGTTGTTAAAATCGTTCAATGTACAGAGAAGGAATTTAGGTTTAAGGTTGTGTTAGTCGAGCCGATGAATATGCGCAATGTAGATAAAATTATTACCCAGTCCGTCGTTATGAAGTTAAGTACTGGAGGTAACTTGCCTTGCAATTTTTCACACCCAATAGAAAGTGAACTCCTTTCTGAAGAGCTGCACGAGTTGCAAATCCTAAGAAAGGTTGCTGAAATTTATGTATACATTAGACTACTGAGTTATGGTAAAAAGCAGTCCTTGTATAAAGCTCATGGCAACTCTTCTAGTGTTAGGGAAAAATTGAACAAACTAATCACTTTTAGCCATGTGTAAATACCAACGAGTACAGAGAA
This sequence comes from Meconema thalassinum, assembly GCA_946902985.2. Classification (NCBI taxonomy): domain Eukaryota; kingdom Metazoa; phylum Arthropoda; class Insecta; order Orthoptera; family Tettigoniidae; genus Meconema; species Meconema thalassinum. Next base: position 283,826,557 of record OX336392.1, read on the forward strand.
TCATAGTGACGGCAAAGGCGACCCGCGGCTGAAGCAAGCTACCGTCATTCCATTGTTACCGCCAAGTCAAGTCTGGCCATTTTCCGCAGTGTTAATTCACTGTGTTTTCTGCAATTCGCAGTAATGATCATCAAATCCTGTGTGGCCTGTGTTGAGTGGTGTATATTAATGTGCAAGCTCTGCATAGACTATATGCTATTCAAGCTGGGGAAGTACTCAGGTTTAATAACTGAACAGAACGGAGTGAACCAAGTGATCAACTCGTATGTGGACCGGAGAAATCTCTTCAATCATGACCATTTTCTTGAACTTGCCCTTGTCGAAAACCATTTTAATTGGTTAATCAGAGCTATGGCTGAGAAATAACTTGACATTAGGTTAAATCATAATTCGAGATGCGGTGATAGTGCATTGCTTTGAAAATATGTTCGTCGTCTATATAAAAAGCTCGTGCACTTTAAGGGCTAGTAAACGATCAGAAGGGACAGTTCATGGTCACGTGTGATGTATTTACACTCGATGTTTTTAAAGATGACTTACTTATAATAAGAACCATTCAAAATATGTTTAAAATGCCATTTCTGTGTTTCAAAAAATTAATTTCCTTTAAGTCGATTTTGCCAAGTATTTTGGGATATTAGGGTAATTTGTCAAATTGGAAATAATTCATGAACAAGAGGACAAATAGAAAAGGTACATTAAATATATGCTGAGTTTTTGTAAGAAATAAACAAAACCTCCAAAGCATTTCGGTTTAACTATAGAATGTGTTAAAGGCAAGTGCCTGGGGAAACAACCGTCAAAGTTGTTGTTTAAAACAGTATAACTATTATTTAAAGGTGAAAGAATGTAGACATTTGTGTAATTTATGTTCATTACATTTCATTTCTGTATACCGTACATATTACTGTACTCCCTCAAATCCATGGAATGTTAAGTTAGAGATTACTACATGGAAAATACATCACTTAGAACTTCATGCTTTATTTTGTATGTACCGTTCTCTCTCTTCAAACCCAAAGGCTTGAGCTTTACATATGAAGCAGTTAGTGGTGGCAATACAGTTAATATATAACAGCAATCTTAGCAGTAATACAGCGGCTTGCACTTATCTGCTTCACGCGCCGCACAGGAACTCGCTACACTTTGTCTTCTGTCCTCGTTGGTAAATACGAGCTGCACCGAGTTCATCACCTGTATCTAGTGAACAACTTGTATAATTTAAGTACATATAACAGGACCTATCTCTACCCTATTGATGCCAGGGCTGTACTACACATTAAGATTCATCCCTCTCCCCCTCTTCACCCACACATGCACCTGCCCCCAACCCTGTCCTTAACAAATATGTATGTACATTTTGAACATTGAGGTCTCTGGCAGAATTAATATTTTTTACTGCTTCAAAGAATGCTGCAAGTGTTGTTTTGTAAATTAAGTATATCGTTTTAGAACCACACGTTAAAAGTTATCCATCTTCCTCCTGCTCACACACATACCTCTCCCTCCACCCCTGTGACATATTCATTCAGAACGAGTTAAATTTATATGAAATGAAAATTAATACTTTACTGTATGTTCTTGACACCGGATCCTAAAGCTGCCATTAACTCCTGTTTTTACCATTTGCAAGTCAACAATGGTAACATTTAAAGGGTAACTACACTGAGAACCTGGTGTGAAGAATTCATTTTCTTTCTTTACCAGTACTAACTTGTTACGCTTAAATGGCCTATTCACACCCACACCCCATGGCACTTCTGCCAATGAAGGGCCTAGGACCTGCAAGCGACCGCTGCCCAGCCATTTGGCTCAACACCACGGTGCCGGCAAATTCTATTTTACTTAAATCAATACCAGATTGTGAATTTAATTAGAAACTATGCACTTGAATTTTACTTGGGCAATAATAATGTCGCAGGCTGGCTGCGTGGCTCAGCGGTGACGTCCTCGCCTGCTATACCCAAGGTTGCAGGATCGAATCCTGGTGCAGTCAGCTGGCATTTGATGGTGCGCAAATGTGAGGGAGCCGTGTCAGTAGATTTACTGGCATGTAAAGATCCCCTCCGGGACAAAATTCCGGCACCCCGGCGTCTTTAAATGCCACATAAAACAAATGACTTTATTGTTATTATTATTAATAAAGTCACAGCAGATAAAGCATACATTTATTACACATAGAACAATGCGGGCTGTGATTGGGCCAGAATGCGTCAGCTGACAGCGAATTGACAATTAAGAAACATTTGATAATGCTGAACGAACTCTTTACTTATTTGCTACTAATGAGGTAGCTATGCTAGTCACATCTTTCGCAAGAGCAAATACTTTTTGTTGATTTATTGAGGGGCTTTGAGACATCATGGTCATGTATCCCCTTGTACTTGGCTGTGTGTGGAATTTGTCTGATAGCCTGTATTATTGTGAGTAGTATGTGTATTTGTAATTCAGATGAGGATAGGGAAGGAGGCGGCTGTTGCCTTAAGTTAGGAACCATCCTGGCATTTGCCTCGAGTAGAAGTGGGAAACCACAGAGAACCACTTTCAGGATGGTTGAGACTGAGGCTACCAGAATTAAATTTATTGTCATAGCCGTGAATCGAACCCGGATCTCCAGAATGACAGCCGAGAGTGTTAGTCACTACGCAATGAGGTGGACGACAGCAAATACTGTAGTAACTCCATCCTGAAACATTGATCCACTGAACTGCACCCTGAAATTAATTTACCTCAGTGCGTGATATTGCCGAACAGTAGACTATTCCTTATTGACAGAGCTATAGTTTTACATGTAATTTTCTTAGAATTATTGGAGTCCAATTTTTTACTAAAATATCGAGAGAAACGAAAAACACTTTTCGTTCTGTATGAAGGACACCATACAGGAATCCTTAAGGGCAACCGCTACTGGTCGTTTTGCAATTTTTTAAACAATAGGTTAAGAATTATTTTGCTTCCCCTTGCTTTTGCTCATACCTCCACCACCACCCCTGTTTATTAAAGAAATCTTTCCAGTCCGTGAACACAAATATTTGCTACATGTTGGGCTGAAGAATGCCACGTTTTTCTTTGTTCATCACCTGTATAACATACCGACAGTAGTGGCTACGCTGGCTAAAGCGCTGCGTTAGGTCATGGGGCCAGGCTCTCTGCTGACTCGGTAGACACGTGGGTTCGAGCCCCACCGTCGGCTGTCCTTGAAATGGTTTCCCGTGGTTTCCCATTTTCAACACCAGGCAAATGCTAGGACAGTACCATCTGACAGGCCACGGCCGCTTTCTTCCACATCCTTGCCCAGTTTCAGTCATCTTCATCCATTCCATCTCTCAACCCAACGCGCAGGTCGCCCACGGGCGTCGACTAGAAAGACCTGCACTCGGCCTCTCAGGAGGCTACACGACAAAAAGAACTGTATAACATGGTAAATATGGATTTCTTACTGTGTACAACTGGGTTTACCTAGATCCTGGTGATTGCTATGCTGCTGTTCACATTAAGAATTATTCTTCTTCCCCCTGGTCACATAAATACCACCCAGCCCCACCCAAGTCTCGACCTGCTTTGAAGAATATTGGACATGTGGTTGTTTTGTATAAATAAGGTGTGTATTTTTGTTCACTAAGCATCAATTTAATTGTTTATTTGTAGGCCTATGCATATTCACACACATATGAATGCTGTCTTGGAGTTAATAAAAATATTGAAAACCAATTGCCATATTTTTGTTCTTTATTCTTAGTCATTCCCTGTCTAACCTTATTTTTATTTTAATGTACGTACGGCTTGAATTTTTTTTGCCAGTAGGCCTATAGTTATTGTGTACGCTGCCTTTGATGTAAGCAGTGCTGGATTAACCATAAGGCACAATAGGCATGAGCCTGGGGCCCCTGGCTCAAAATGGTCCCCCCAAAATGAAAAAATCCCAATTTTACAGTTTAATTTCTTGGTTTATACTTCATAAAGTGCTGTTCGTAAATTCTCTCTGCCCGCATTTTTCCCATAAACTTTATCTTCTTATTATACTTCCAAATAATAAATAACGTAACTATTTTTGACACATTCCAAGTCAATCGAAATTTCAACTTTCTGTTCGCGCTATTGTTTAAGGATTGGAAGCAATTAACTGATACTCTCACAGTCGGGTCCCAAAATTCCTAAAATGCCATGACTATTTGAATTTACTGATAAGTCCCCCCCCCCCCCCGCCCGCCATCTCCTCCACTTTATTAGCCATAGATAAGCTAGGAAACAGTTTTTCCAAATTCTGGCATTCAGGTCTGTGGAGTAATTTCGGAAACAAGTAACGTGCTCCCGCTTGATTTCAGACTTCAAATCGACGATTTTGTGATCGACAATTTTAATTCGTTAGTGTTCGATATGAACAGTTATATCTGTGTATCGGGTTGAATTAAAACCCCAAATAAAAAATGCCTTCACGTACATATTTGAGTGGTGCACAAAAATGAAAACTTGCCGAAGACAAAGATTACCGAGAAAGTTTGGTGTTAGAGAAAGTGCCAAAGCTGACTAAATTTTTCCTTCGGAATGAAACCACTTCAAATGCCTCGGAAAATCAAGGATCTGCCACTAGCGATGGATCAAAGGAGCAAAACAAAACGAACACCGGTCACGCATAAGACCCGGATAATGATCCGGTCATTTCAAGGTCTCAAACATCCAGTTCTTCTTCCGAGGATGAAAATGAAGCTGGACAACCAGGTGCCGAAAATTTGAACCGTTTCACTGATCCAGGACATTGGGGAAATTTAACCAGTGAATACATACAGTTTTGGGTTACACATGGTCCGTCAAATTGTCAAAATTTGACTGGACCGTTTGAATCGTCCAAGCGTCGATATGATCAGGAATCAACGTCAATATATTGCTCCCAAAATTTATTCTTTGGAAAGAAACCGAATGGAGGGAATACAAAACGAGATTGGCTAATTTATTCACACGCGAAAGGTAAGCTTTGATTAACAATTGAGCCCTTCATGTATTTATGATACATAGGTAGACAGTTTTTGAAATGTTATGCTATTTTTATCAAAACCTATTGTAAATTGTTTGATTTAAATTTTTCTGTTTTTTTAGAATTCTTGTTCAATTTCATTCGTTTCCAGACTTCAATAAGTTCTCCCTTATGTGTAACAACGCGGTATTTTTGAGCACCATATGCACTTCTGGTAGCTTGGTCCAAATTATCAGCAACGAGCCTAGCTTGCAAAGTATATCCAAAAGCAACTAAAACTTGAGAATTGTTGACAAGAATAAGATCAAATTTTTTAGATAATTTTTGATGATCAGTTTGCCTTTTTCGGAATTTTAGTCGATCGTATTCGTTAATTTTTTTAAATTATTATAATATTTATAATTATAAACGGTTTTATTTAACTTCACTTATGGCAAATCAAATATTGCAACAACAATTTTGAATATTCCCATCTTACCGAAATGAATCAAATTTTGCATAGTTGTGCAACTTGAAATTACAAATGTATGTATGTCTACCACTTATTATTCCCGTTTTCTAACGGGGTCGGGGATGAGATGCGATGGAAGTCTTTGTGGCGATGTTTTTTTACGGCCGGATGCCCTTCCTGACGCCAACCTCAGGAGAGGAGTTAATGAGAGATGAAATGAATGATCGTGAATGAAACTGGGCAAGGATGTGAGTAGTGTGTTTTGGATGGTTCTAGCACCACCGCCACCGCTCCACCGCTGGAATACTAAAATGGCAATATCTCGCGAACCAATCAGGCTAGAGACTTGTACGAGGTGTCATTGAACTCGGGCTGATACCCCCTTTGCAATGGACAGCATATCTCCACCCCAAAATAAAACCTACCCCTACTAGGGGGTGAAATTGTAATTTTTTTGAGAATCTCTCTTTCCAATTGCAACATGTGAGAGTTTGAATACCGATATGGAATGTAACGTTGTTCCGCAAACCAATAATCAAAGAGGGGCATGTTAGGCCTTAAGGTGAGAGCCCCTGTTATTGTTGACGAGCCCCTGCTGTCGGGCCCCTGTTGATGGCTCATTGTTGACGAGTTATTGTTGAAGGGTCATTGTTGACGAGTCCCTGTGGACGAGTCTTTGTTGACAGGTCATTGTTGACGGGTCCTTGTTGACAAGTCCCTGTTGATGGGTCATTGTTGACAGGTCATTGTTGACGAGTCATTGTTGACGGGTCCTTGTTGACGAGTCCTTGTTGACGGGTCCTTGTTGACGGGTCCCTGTGGACGGGTCCTTTTGACTGTTCCCTTTGGACCGGTCCCTTTGGACTGGTCCCTAATGATATGATGAAATTAAACGTTGTTCCACATGAAACGCATGTGAAGAGCCGATTGCTACTATGAATTAGCATGTTTGTTTTCTGTTTTTACGCATGCGCACTTGGGGTTTTCGTAAGAGGGCGGACTTTTTAAATAATGATTTATAGATGAGTTATTTAAAAAAATAACCAATAGATCCAAAACTAATAGGTCATTGGCATTTTAATATCTCATGAACCAATAAAGCTAGGGACTTGTATGAGGGGTCGTTGGACTAGGTATGACGCCCCGTTTTTCAATGTATTTTTGCTTTTTGTCAAAAGGGCCTAAGTACACTTTTGTTAATATCTCGCTAACTAATAATCACAGAGGGTCAAGTGAGGTGTCATAGGACTTAAAATGGCCAACCCCTCCCCATGACCAATGAATTTCCCCAAAATAAAACAGCAAGGTCATTAACCTAAGATTTTATCAACTAATAATTAGAGAGGGACAAGTAAGGTGTCACAAGACTCACGATGGCCAACACTTTTCCATGACCAACGAATTTACCCAAAATACCCAAAACAGCAAGGTCATTGCCCTAATATTTAATAACTTATCAGTAGAGAGGGTCAAGTGAGGTGTCATAGGACTACGAATGGTTAACCCTTTCCCATGAGGAATGAATTTACCCCAAAAATCCAAAACAGCAAGGTCATTGACCTGAGATTTTATAAACTAATAATCGGATATCAACATGTGAGGTGTCATAGGACTTAGAATGGTCAACCCTTTCCCATGGCTAACGAATTTACCCAAAAATACCCAATACATCAAGGTCATCGACCTTAGAATTTATAAACTAATAATCGGATATGAACATGTGAAATGTTTACAGTGAGTGATGAAACATAGCTAGGTAGTGAAAGAATTATTGTAGGCTACATGTATGGTGACTGACAAATCTTTCACCATTGGAACTTGTTTTCAGATCAAACTGCAGTACAGAGAGAGTATAGGTTGTAGGTATGGGATAATAAATGACAAATGGTGTATACAAATTCTGATTTATCGATTCAAGAAATAAGAGTAGACAATCTTTAATTGATTGGTTAAAGAGGATAGCTAAAATCCAAAATAGTGACTATATCGAACTAAACTGATCCAAGCTGAATCAAACCCAACTAAACCGAACTAAACCGAAGCAAACTTAATCAAAAACAAGTCAATGGTTTAAGTGTAAAACTTGTGGGTGAATGTGGTCATTGGTAATGTCAGAAAGGAAAGGGATAACACTCTACCTATAGAGGGTAGGTAAAGCTATTGCATGATGCTAATGCACACACACACACAAGTACATGAAACACACACAACTAACCTATACTGTTTTTATGGGTTGACTGTTAAAACTTGCTCAGTGGTTACTGGGACAAGATGGTCGCTACACACAACAAGCGTTAAATACTTGAGGCTAATAATCTACACACACGCACACACACACACACACACACAAACACACACTTGTTCTAAACTAAACTGTCTTGCTGACAGTGCTCACACTGTAGGCAGATGACAGAAATGCTTGGCTAACAGAAATACAATCATTTCCGGTTGTCTAATGTTACCAGCTAACCATTTTGTGCTCAGTACCTATCTGTCCCGAGCTAATCGTTTCATTTCTATATAGCTACCACATCCTACATTCAAGGCTATCTGTTTAACATATTCTAACCTTTGTCTCCCCCTACAAGCTCTTGGGTTCAATTCCTAGCTTTAACACAAAATTTTAAAAGTGGTATGAGGACTAAAACAAGTATACTCAGTCTCGGGTGGTCAAAAATAAGTAGGGTTTGATTCACACCTCAACCATACAGCACCATTTTTTTAAAATAATGATAGCCATTTGTTCATTTTCACATTTCACACATTACAATTTGTCAATTTTCCATTTGCATTTCTTTTAAATGTCAGTTTAAAGTTTTTGAATTTCATGATATGGAAACATGGATTTTCCAATTTGTTGTTTACACATTTTATTTTTATTTTGTTTATGTCAAAAGTTCATATTTGCGAAACATGATTTTTTCATTTTAATATTTTGAAAATGGTGTTAAAGTGAGTGCTTGGCCATTGCGATCGTACAGTCTGTCTATGTGTATGCAAAACATAGAGGTCTACTATTACTACTGCAGGTAAGGCTGTTTCTACACTCCCTCTCTCTCTCTTTCTGTGTAGTCATACATCCACACAACCTTGCCTGTCTTTGAGAACAAACACACAACCACTCTATTTATCCCTAAAAACATCATTGACATGCACACTCATCCCAAAGAACATTAATTATACATTTAACATTTACCATTACAAAAATAAATGGTTTCCACTATTTACAAAAAATTAACTATTTACAATTACAAAAATAAATATTTACAAAATACTAAATCAATTAAATCTACTGGTTACAAAAGCCATGTCTCTAAACAATAAAATATAGAAATCACACCTCCTCTTCGTGGTTATAACCCCTTGCTAGGCTAATGCGTAGGTCATTCGTCTGCACACATTTGTTATCCATCAAGGCAAAAGTGCATTTTCTCTGTTCCACAAGATACGAATTATAGTTGCTGGATTGTATCCTGCACCGTTTATGCGACATAGCTATACCAGTTCATGAAATCGCTAGGTAGTTCTCTACATATAGCTCTACATATGGCTTCCTTACAGCTAGTGTGCGATAGGCAGCATTAACTGTATATCACACCCAGTCCACCTTTGTATTTGTAATCCAAGTAATAATTTGAAAAGAGACGAGTGTAATCGGTTTAAAACATTATCTCTGCTTTTTTATATGTTTATGACATGCGTATTAACCTGAAATCAAACCCTAGTCCACTTTAGTGAAAGGCTAACAGCTTAACCACTGCGCCACTATGCCCTTTTTTCTTAGTTGATTCGTTCTACGACTTAGAGCTTGAAATCGAGTTAAAATCTCTAGTGTAAGTGGCACATGTGCTCGCCACTGCAGCACAAAATGGTTAGCTGGTAACATTAGACAACCGGAAATGATTGTATTTCTGTTAGCCAAGTATTTCTGTCATCTGCCTACAGTGTGTGCACTGTCAGCAAGACAGTTTAGTTTAGAACAAGTGTGTGTTTGTGTGTGTGTGTGTGTGTGTGTGTGCGTGTGTGTAGATTATTAGCCTCAAGTATTTAACGCTTGTTGTGTGTAGCGACCATCTTGTCCCAGTAACCACTGAGCAAGTTTTAACAGTCAACCCATAAAAACAGTATACGTTAGTTGTGTGTGTTTCATGTACTTGTGTGTGTGTGTGCATTAGCATCATGCACTAGCTTTACCTACCCTCTATAGGTAGAGCGTTATCCCTTTCCTTTCTGACATTCTCAATGACCACATTCACCCACAAGTTTTACACTTAAACCATTGACTTGTTTTTGATTAAGTTTGCTTCGGTTTAGTTCGGTTTAGTAGGGTTTGATTCAGCTTGGATCAGTTTAGTTCGATATAGTCACTATTTTGGATTTTAGCTATCCTCTTTAACCAATCAATTAAAGATTGTCTACTCTTATTTCTTGAATCGATAAATCAGATTTTGTATACACCATTTGTCATTTATTATCCCATACCTACAACCTATACTCTCTCTGTACTGCAGTTTGATCTGAAAACAAGTTCCAATGGTGAAAGATTTGTCAGTCACCATACATGTAGCCTACAATAATTCTTTCACTACCTAGCTATGTTTCATCACTCACTGTAAACATTTCACATGTTCATATCCGATTATTAGTTTATAAATTCTAAGGTCGATGACCTTGATGTATTGGGTATTTTTGGGTAAATTCGTTAGCCATGGGAAAGGGTTGACCATTCTAAGTCCTATGACACCTCACATGTTGATATCCGATTATTAGTTTATAAAATCTCAGGTCAATGACCTTGCTGTTTTGGATTTTTGGGGTAAATTCATTCCTCATGGGAAAGGGTTAACCATTCGTAGTCCTATGACACCTCACTTGACCCTCTCTACTGATAAGTTTATAAAATATTAGGGCAATGACCTTGCTGTTTTGGGTATTTTGGGTAAATTCGTTGGTCATGGAAAAGTGTTGGCCATCCTGAGTCTTGTGACACCTTACGTGTCCCTCTCTAATTATTAGTTGATAAAATCTTAGGTTAATGACCTTGCTGTTTTATTTTGGGGAAATTCATTGGTCATGGGGAGGGGTTGGCCATTTTAAGTCCTATGACACCTCACTTGACTCTCTGTGATTATTAGTTAGCGAGATATCAACAAAAGTGTACTTAGGCCCTTTTGACAAAAAACAAAAATACATTGAAAAACGGGGCGTCATACCAAGTCCAACGACCCCTCATACAAGTCCCTAGCTTTATTGGTTCATGAGATATTAAAAAGCCAATGACCTATTAGTTTTGGATCTATTGGTTATTTTTTTAAATAACTCATGTATAAATCATTATTTAAAAAGTCCGCCCTCTTACGAAAACCCCAAGTGCGCATGCGTAAAAACAGAAAACAAACATGCTAATTCATAGTAGCAATCGGCTCTTCACATGCGTTTCATGTGGAACAACGTTTAATTTCATCATATCATTAGGGACCAGTCCAAAGGGACCGGTCCAAAGGGAACAGTCAAAAGGACCCGTCCACAGGGACCCGTCAACAAGGACCCGTCAACAAGGACTCGTCGACAAGGACCCGTCAACAATGACTCGTCAACAATGACCTGTCAACAATGACCCATCAACAGGGACTTGTCAACAAGGACCCGTCAACAATGACCTGTCAACAAAGACTCGTCCACAGGGACTCGTCAACAATGACCCTTCAACAATGACTCGTCAACAATGAGCCATCAACAGGGGCCCGACAGCAGGGGCTCGTCAACAATAACAGGGGCTCTCACCTTAAGGCCTAACATGCCCCTCTTTGATTATTGGTTTGCGGAACAACGTTACATTCCATATCGGTATTCAAACTATCACATGTTGCAATTGGAAAGAGAGATTCTCTAAAAAATTACAATTTCACCCCCTAGTAGGGGAAGGTTTTATTTTGGGGTGGAGATATGCTGCCCATTGAAAAGGGGGTATCAGCCCGAGTTCAATGACACCTCGTACAAGTCTCTAGCCTGATTGGTTCGCGAGATATTGCCATTTTAGTATTCCAGCGGTGGAGCGGTGGCGGTGGTGCTAGAACCATCCAAAACACACTACTGATGTGGAAGGAAGCGGCCGTGGCCTGTCAGAAGGTACCATCCCAGCATTTGCCTGGTGATGAAAATGGGAAACCACGGAAAACCATTTCAAGGACGGCCGACGGTGGGGCTCGAACCCACGCGTCTACCGAGTCAGCAGAGAGCTTGGCCCCATGACATAATGCTGCGCTTTAGCCAGCGTAGCCACTACTGTCGGTCAACTTGAAATTACAAATAAATTGTTAAAATACGCTCTTTTAGTCCAAAAAAATACTTTCATACAAAAAAAAATCAAAATAATAAAAAACAACTGAAGCGTAAAAAGAGTAAAATGTGAATTACAAAATTACTAAACGTTTTCATTAAACTTAAGACCAACGCAAAAAGTAAATAAAAAATTCAGGTAAATTTTTTAAATTCATTGATATTCAATAAATGATCGAAATATTTATGATCAATGAATGGTAGAAAATACATCTTTTTTTTAAGTTAGTAATCTCCTGACTAAAAGGGATACCATTTCTGTTACGGGTTTTATGTCTTGAATTCCGTATAATTAATTTTTGTTCTCAAATTATAATAATATTTTTTGTTTTATTTTCAGGCAAAGTCTATTGCTTTTTTTGCCGCCAGGAAAATCGAACAGGCTTGCGCGTGAAGGGTATTATGATTGGAAGAACGTCGGGATTCATTTACAGCAGCATGAGAAGAATTTGAATAAACGGGAGAGTGTGCTAATTTACCTGGGAAAACGGAAACATGAAAATTTGCCAGATCTGTTCAGAAATGGACTACTTGAAGAAAAAAACTATTGGCGCGATGTTATAAAACGAGTAGTTGCTGTTATCAGAAGGTCATACTGGCGAAAGTTTGAAAACTCAAACTGTGAACTTCGTCACTGAAGATTGCGGTTTGGAAATTCAAGATTGTAGAGGACAGTCCTATGACAACGCACCAAACATGTCTAGAAAGTTTCAGGGTCTGCAAGCCAAAATATTAGAACTGAATATATATGCAATTTATGTTCCTTGCGGTACACATTCCCTCGATTTAGTTGGACAATCTGCTGTTAAATGCTGTTTTTACGCAGTTGATTCTTTTTTTCGATAATACATTCATTGTATATCTTCTTTTCTGCAAACCCTCACCGTTTGGGCGTGTTGAAAGTTTATATAAAAAACGCAAAAACTTTGAAATCATTGTCAGATATGCGCTGGGAAGCACATGCTAATGCAACGAACGCGGTTTATGATTCGTTTCATAAAATTGTCGAGGCTTTAGAAACCATTGAAGATGACGAGTAGGAAAATAATGACACTCGGCATGAAGCGGGGTGCATCGCAAACAGAATCCAAAAATTCCAATTCGGGTTCATGTTAATTTTGTGGGATTCAATTTTGACTTCTATGCGTGCAACTAGGAAATCATTGCAAGTTGAACAGATCGACTTACAAACGTGTGCTGCCTTGTATAAAACTTGAGACGAAAAGTTTGGCAAGATTCGTGATAAGTTCGATATTTTCGAGGAAAAAGCTAAGAAATTGTTACCTGATGTATCGTATTCTAAAATATTGTCGCGTAGAAGAAAAATCCAACCGAACGACGGAGGTGCTCATGAAGTCGAATTTTCGCCTCGTGAGAATTTCAGAATAACAGGTTTTCTCGAAATCTTCGATTAACTCAACATCGAAATAAAAAGGGCAAAAGTTTATATTGACGTTTCCAAGAAATTTGCATTGTTGAATATTTTTTCAATGAGCGATGAATACCTCTGTGAAGCGGTAAACAATTTGGTTGACTTTTATGATACCGATTTGGAAGAATTTTCAGCTGAACTGAAACAATTTTATTCTTATATACAGTAAACAACAGATACACCGCTGGCGAATAATCTCATTGTCAGTTGTATGAGAGTTTAATGAAAGACCAATTGGCAAATGTATTTCCGAATGTAGAACTAGCTCTCCGAATTCTTTTTACTTTAATGATAACGAACTGTACTGCGGAACGTTCTTTTTCACAGTTGAAACGAATTAAAGCGCCTCGAGAGCTACTATGCAACAAGAACGACTGGACATGTTAAGTCTTCTCTGCGTAGAATCGGAAATTTTAAGTAAAAACAACTTCGATGATGTTATTGAAACTTTCTGCGAAACAAAACGCAGACAAAAGATTTTCTGAAAATGTACATATCATCTAAATTGTATTCATTATTCATTGTAAATTTTTAAATAAAATCTTCAAAGTTATGATTGACTTTTATGAGAAAAAGGGGCCTCAAATTAACAATTGCCTAGGGCCACTGTGAGTCTTAATCCGGCACTGGATGTAAGGATAAAAATTATGAACAATCAGGCTGCAATATTATATTTTATGTTGGCGTATATTCCTAGCCATTTTAAGTATCATATTACTATGATATATTGAAAGATGTATTTCGGCGTAAGTTCCGTTTAGTTTACCGTTCGCCTAAATGATCAAAAGTACCTTTTTTACTTGTATCTCGCCGTACGTACGCACATCATCCTTGCGTTCGTATACGTCAAACTCGCCTCCTTGACGTGCACTACCAGGCGTAACTAGTCGCACCAAAACCGCACTTTGCTCCCATACAGTCGGCATTCCAGTATTACCTAGAGTTCAATGACATACGTCTGCAGACAGTAATGATACTTCACCTGATTGGTCAGAAGAAACTCATTGCCTTGATTTGTGATAGGCCACCTAATATACCCGTTCCATGTGTATTTTACTGTTCCTTTCCGCGACCTGTACGTGACAAACATCACGTGACCGTTCGAGTCTAAAGATTTGTTGAAATGCCGCGGTCGGACCGCCATTGCGGAAGGAAATGAAGGCTGGAGTTGAATAATATTTATAATCAAAAGTAAGTAAAAGTTATGCTTTCCAACATGTACTGAACGCTTATTTTATTCATTAGGGAGTGTGTTTACAATATTTCCTTTCTTTTCAGACGGACGCAAGAGCCGAGGTAAGAGTTTAGGGGGCAGATGACATCGTAGTTCAGTCCATTGAAACCCCAATAACCAACTAACTAGAGTTTCAGAGGAGAAGATTTATACGAAACAGCCTGTAAGTTTTATTTATGAATACAATTTGCCGTTATTTTATTCACTTTTCCAAAGGGATTTTTTTTAAATATTCGTTTAATAAAACCTAAATGTGTGCCTCATTCCTTGTGTATACAGTGTATGTTATTAAGCCGAGGTACCGTACTGAAAATGGGCATATGCAAAAATCACCAGTAAAGTGATTTACTTGTTAAGATACAATATAACATTTGAGAATAGGCGTTGTCCGGGAATTGCTTTGCTGAGAGGCTATTGATCACTGCAGCATCACGCCCCAAATAGTTAGTGTCCGGTTGGCAGTATTGATATTGCGAATTTTCAGTCTGTCAACACAATAGGCCTATATTCCCAATTATTGAGGCATCCTAAATTATAACCTGAAAAAAAGAAGATTTTGGTGGTGCATTTCAATTATCAGCCTAAGTCATTTTGTTAGCAACACTCAATAAATAGTTTGATTTGCAGTGCAGGACACAGGAACCTGACTTGAACAGTTTCAGTTAGATGGTGAATGATAATATATGATTTTCCTACCTTTTCAGGGTTTCCAGGGGACAATACCTATTGAAATTGCCATTCATTATGACTAATATACTGGAAATATGTGCTAAATTACGTAATTATATATGTTTCATTCTCGTTAAATTTAAACTAGGCTATGGCAGCCATGTTGCTCACTCCAGCTGAGCAACACATGACGAGACATTGATGTTTCGGCAGTTTGCCCAACATGTAAGATATAAAATACACCACCACTAGGCAAAGCCCATTCGTCTGCGGCTGGAAACAAGAATCTGGGCACATTTGGCTGCAACCATTGAACTGGACATGTTAGACTGTAACCATTGTCAAAAACCATTGGATTAGACTAAACGAAGGTTAGAATGGTCGCGGGAAGCTTGCGGGGCACGGTTGAAAAAAAAAAGAACATTGATCTGGACGAAAGACCACCTATACAATTAGTACCGTATTCATGGGGCTGGCAATACGTTTGTAACGCTGATTATGGCAGACACAGCTGGAATTTTTACTATATAAGTCATGTTATAATTTGAGATGGCGGGTGTGTTATAGATAGTGATGTGCTTGAGCTCGGCTCGAGCTGCTCGAACAGATGACGTCAGAGTTCGAACTTTAGAGCGCGCCGTGACCTATCGGCATGCTCTTATGAGCCCAGAAACCTCAAGAAGGTTGTGTTCGAGCATTGTGCTAGGCGGTACCGGCTCATGCTGTGTTCGCTATGCACTGCTGTATAGTTTGTGCATATAACCCCTTCAAACTGTATCTGTAATGTGGAGACAGCCACAATCTGTGTTTGTGCGATGATTCGATGCACACATCTCCTCAGATTATACAAACTGCGTACTGAACATCGTTGGAGTTCACAGAATAAAGTTGACGGGTCACAACACGTTCTTCGTACAATGATGCGGCAAGAGTATGTGTATAGGCTATAAGTGATTAATTTCTTCCGTTGCAGGAACATATGTTTGCTACTATCCTCGACGTTTTACATCCTTCCCAGAAGCCAAAGGTGTATCAGAGATGGGGGGTGGGGAATAATCTTATTAAAATTATTATTAGCCTAGGTACAATTTGATTTACTGCACGTCGCACCGACAGAGATCGGTCGTATGGTGACAATGGGGAAGAAGATGGCTAGATGCGGAAGGATGTGGCCGTGACCTGTATTAAGGTACAGCCCTAGCATGTGCATAGTGTGCAAATGGGAAACCACGGAAAACCATCTGCAGGACTGCCCACAGTTGGATTCGAACCACTAACAGTCTAATACGTTCACACATACCGTACGCGAGCGAAAGGTAGCAGAAAATATCGTCCGGGCCGTCAGTGCACCGCCTACTTTATGAGTGGGGTCGTCTAACAGTTCAAACAGGTTCGATTCCGTATCGAGCTACGTTGCGTAACGTGCCAGTGCGAGCCCGCTCGAACTTGAGTATCATTCGCTCCTGCTGGAACAGAAGACATCAGTTTGAACAAGTTCGAGCTTTGCACGACCTTTTGAGTGCACTGCGACCTATCGGCGTGTTCTTATCAGGCCAGAATCCTCAAGAAGGCTGTGTTCGAGCATTGTGCTAGGCGGTACCGGCTCGTCCTGTGTTTGCTGTGCACTGCTGTATAGTTGGTGCATATAACCCCTTCAAACTGTATCTGTAATGTGAAGACAGCCACAATTTGTGTTTGTGCTATGATTCGATGCACATGTCTCCCCAGAATATACAAACTGCCTACAGAATATCATTGGAGTGTACAGAACAAAGGCGACGGGTCACTACACGTTCATCGTACAATGGTGCGGCAACAGTATGTGAATATGCGAAACCAAAGACGTATCAGTGACGGGGGCGGGAATAATCTATATTAATATTATTATTATTTACAATTTGGTTTACGTCGCACAGACAAAGATAGGTCGTATGGTGACAATGGGACAGAAGACGGATAGGCACGGAAGGATGCGGCCGCCTTTAAGGTATGTGCCTGGTGTGCACGGAAAACCATCTGCAGGGTTGCCGACAGTGGGATTCGAACCTCTAATAGTCTTAATACGTTCACACATAACGTTCGCGAGGGAAAGGTTGCAGAAAACAATGTCTAGGCCGTCAGTGCTCCGCATACTTTATGTGTGAGGTCGGCTAACAGTTCGAACAGGTTCGATACTGTATCGAGCTACGTTGCATATCGATTCGGCACGAGCCCTCTCGAACTTGAGTATCATTCGCCTGTCGCTGGTTATAGACAGCCGGGGAGTGAACTAGATCATTCCCAGATCAATTTTGAATCATTAGAAGAGGTATTTATTGCAAATTTCAGAAGTTAAAACCTTTGTCAAAACTCACTGCATTGCCCAAAATGAAGGTAAGAATGATCGGGTTGGCGGGCCACTGTTTACGACACATTAGACTGTAATCATTGTCAAAACCACTGTTTCTTTCATTTGAACCCCTCACAGAACGCTATCTATACTGCCTATTCAATTAGTACCGTATGGGTACACAAAATCCTAAGCTTCGTCCAGACAGCCTTCTAACCAAGTAGCGGCCAAGGGTCTCTTTCGTCAAGGCAGTCGTCGAACCAAGTACGGTAGCGATGTATGGCTTGTTCTGGTCCAACTTTTACATCAGTAATTTTCGTCCAGGCAGTCATCTAATCTCGCTACGAGTGAGTACGCTGAAGCGTATTATAGGAGTCTGTCAAGAGCTATGAGACCTTGTTGGTGTTCTGAAATTTTGCATCTGTGGCACATATTATAGTATGGGCTTTATACATAGTTCGGTCATGCATAGGCACTGCAAAAAAAGAGCCAAAATTACAGCTTGTAGTACAGGAAAGGGATCGGGTGCATATGCCCCAGGTTAGGTTTGTGGCTGTATGTAAAGCCTTATTTGACGTTCACTGCTTTCGAACTTAGCAGCAAAACCGGCACCAAACGATAATGTTGGCACTGCTGAAATAACGCAATAACACCCTCGTAGTCTTTTTCCGTAATCAGTTGGCGACTCTCTTATATTCTGATCTCGCAACATAAATATCTCAGCTCTCCACACCAAAAACATAAGTTTGTTTTGTGTTTGTATCTTCTCATCCTATCTGAGAGAGAGTGTAACTTCCTAGCGCATGCGCATTGTAAAAACTACAGACTTGGGTCTAAATCCTGCCATTAGCACTGCGAAGGTACCGTATGCGTGGGGTTGGCTATATTGCATTTGTCCCATAATTCAGTCACAACTGGAATTTTACTATATAAGTTTTGATCAAAAAAGGGGATGAAGGATGGGTTATAGTCAGTGGAGGAGAAAAGATCTATTACCACAGCATTTCCACTATTATTATTTATTACAAAAGTTTATGGTGTTTGAAGCCATTTTTCAGTGTTGCATTAGTAAATGAAAGCTTGGTGCTTTACAGTCGGTCAACACGATTGTACCCAAATGAGATGGGTTATTCCCTAATACTGAAAAAGAATTAAGGTAAATGCTCCAATGGTCGTCATGTTAAGACCGATTTAATCAAGAAAATATATACACCTTACACATTTTGGTAAATTTAATTAACAAAAGCACTGTACCTAACCTCAAACTCTACTCAAACACTAGGAAACTCTCAATATCGAAAATATTCTTTTTTTGAAAATTACGTATGTCTTTGGCACCATGTCTTTGGATTTTTCCTATATTTGTCACCCGTTTGCACCAATAGCCGTCACATTGTTAGTTTTCCTTGTCTGCTGTTTATAATGCATTACCATCAAATGTTGCGGAAGACACCGATTTATCGACTTGGAGGCTAACGTTTATGAAAAAACAATACCAGAATTGGGAAAAATTTTCCATTTTTTGGTCTGTATTGACAATTGTAATTTGTGTTTAACAAAAACAGTACCAGTAATAGTTTTTTTAATAAAAAAAATGAAATATTAAAAAATTAAAAAAGACGGCATCGGGAAGCGGGAATGGTGGGTAGAAGACATATGGGCATGAAAATATCGTAAATGAAAATATCGTAATTCTGCTCTAAACACATTTATTATAAGTTATTTTTGTATTAATTTAAAGTGCAATATTAATGATAATTGAAATTCGAACAATATAACCACAAGAAGGTGTATTGATGTAGGCTTCCCCGGTCGGTGTTCAAGCGCGAATGGTCATTTTCCGGGCTGTTATGCGTAGTCACATAAAACGTGAGACCAGACCCTGGTGTAACATAACGTCTGCGTTGAACAATCTCCGAGGGTCTGACAAGATAGATTGTAAGCCGTTTTTCACCAAATAACAATAGGTTTTAATTTGATGTTCTGTAATATTGCAGCATGGTTTACTGTCAAATTTTGAGGGATTCGTAAAGACTGGGTTGGATTTCTTTTTAGGAAAGATGCACACCTTTTCCTCCCTGGCCGCCCATCTTTGAAAGGAGAGAACCACTTCAATTCTTTTGTGAAGCGCTGGACGCTATTTTGCAAGTTGTCCTTTGTTACTGGGAACCCCGCTTTTCCTAGTGAGATAACCCATTGAATTAACACCCTTTGTTAATAAGGAACTTGGCCCCATCTTTCTCTCTCTGGTTTTTCTTTTAATTTTGTCCGAAAGGGCGTTTTCTCGGAACACCATTCCTCTCCGCGGCCGTTGTGATACTCATGCCGTCCTCCTCAATTACCTTAGTAGCAGCTTCCATTTGCTGAATATCGTAGGTTAATTGAGAAATGTGCGTTTCGAGATATTACTTGAAAGCAAATATTTAGTCTTAGAATATATTTTTCATCTCAACTTGAAAAGAATCCCTTTTAGCTCACCTAAAAACCCTAGGCCTAGACCTACTGATGATGATAATAATAATAATGTTGTTTTACGTCCCCAACTACTGCGGCTTTTAGAGACCACGGGGTACCGGAATTTTGCCCCGAAGGGTGATCTATAACGTGCCAGTAAATCATCTGACACGGCTCCCTCGCATTTGTGCACCCTCAAATTCCAGATGACTGCACCAGGATTCGATCCTGCAACAGCAGGCTAGAACGTTACCGCTGAGCCATCACACCAGCATAGGCCTACGGCCGTCACAGGGACAGATCTACATAATATCAGCATACTGTAAATGTTTATTGGTTCTAAAACGTTAACGCAAACTTTAACAATATCGTGCACTAGTGTTAGTCACGCATGTGCTCTAAAGATCGTCAGCTATGACGACTATTGGACACGATGATCAAACGACAATTTAATTAATGCCGGAGACTTCGGAACTACATTATAAGTATATTGCCGCTGTTAGTTAGATCTTACAAGGAGATATGACAATGTGCCAATTTTCGTCACAAATGACGGGCTTTGGTAAAGTGCGTGTTTTTAAATCCAGTGTACGTCACCAGCATTTCTAACCAAACTAGGAACGTGAGCACGAAATAGCAAATCGCATTATGTTACAGAAACAACTACCCACTATATCGCACACTTGTAACATTTTAAAATGTCGGAATGTAACACGTACGCACATAATTAACTGGCGTGCCTGGTTAGCACATGCGAGAAGCAATATGCCGCGTCAAGACAGCTCAACTCACACAAGATGTTTGACGCTGGGAATCGCCTATTACATCGCACGCATGATTTCGCAAAGTTGTTCCTTATCGGCAACGAAGGTATAACGAATCTCGTAAGACTTCGTGCGTTGAGAAAGACCCGTTGACATGCTTATTATTTGTACTTATATACGAGAGTGACGACGACTGGCTCAGTGACGAAAACCGGTACAGTTACCTTACATGAGATTAATAAATTTCGTTTATTACAAAAAGGAACTGGCTGCCTGGCTCAGGGGTAACGTTCTCGCTTGCTGGGCCCTAGGTTGCAATTCGTATCCTGGCACAGTCAGTTGGCATTTGAGGGCGCGCAAACACGAGGGAGCCATGTAGATTTACTGGCACATTAAAGATACCCTTCGGGGCAAAATTCCGGCATCCCTGCGTTTCTGAAAGCCAGGGTAGTTGAAAGGCACGTAAATAATTAACATTATTATTGTTTTATTACAAAGGGTATTTTGGCTAATTTAAGTTGTTTTGTAGCTCGTTCACCACTCCTGAACTGTTACCTTTAACCATAACAAAGGCTAAATGTTTTTAGGAAACACCACATTCTCACTTCAATCAGGAAGGTATGAACATTTTAACTCTGCAGTAATAAACTGACTGTATGACAGGTTGCCATGTTGGATAAGGCTTGAGTCAGGCAATACTGCCAACTTTACCACACTGCCCTGTTGCCGGGTTAGACGAAAATTCCTCTTTGTACTAAAGTTGGGTGGGGTAAAACCATTGGTCGCTACTAGGTTAGACGACTGTATGGACGAAATTTATTGATTGCAGAGGGCGGGGCAGAAGATGCGCATGGGTTGCACTGCCTCATATTGCGTCATTTTCATACCTTTCTAGGGAACGGTTAGGATTGAAATTACGGTCCATTATCACTAGTGCAATGGAAATATTTGTTAAATTACGTCAGTATGGATGTTTACCTCTTGCTGATTAAACGACCACTGCCATGTTCATCAAGCGCGTGAGCTATTTAGTAATTCTTGGTCTAGAGCAGTGGTTCTGAACCCTTAGAAGTGTGCGGACCACTCAGCCTGAAATTGAATCATGTACGGACCACCCCTTCACCCAATACACCTTATCAGTCGTAACTCTTCTCAATAACACTTATTTTAAAGATATTTCAATTCAAAACCTGATAGTCATCACCGCAAATACATTCGGACGATTCTCGTTCAACGGACATCGTTTTCGAAATCCCCATTCATTGGCCACTTTTTTATACGTGCTGGTGGACCCTTTTCTCCCGCGGTCCACCGGTTCAGATTCACTGGTCTAGAGAGACTATTTCCACTCTTCTTCTTCCTCGCCTTTTCCCGTTACGCGGGGTCGGCTTTCTTAAACCTGAGGCGCCAGTCATTTCGTTGTAAAGCATCAGCAGCAGATATGCCCAATACTCTGGTGTCCCTATGGACATTCGTCATCCATGTTGTTTGAGGTCTGCCGCTCCCTCTCTTTTGTGTAGCCATGGAAAGGCACTTCTTCGCTACATGATTTTCCGGTCTTCGCATAACATGGCCATACCACCTTAGCCTGGACTCTAAAAGTTTCTCAGTTATAGGCGCTACTTTGAAACTGCCTCGCACATGTTCATTACGGATTTTATCTTTGAGAGTCCACCTGCCCAACGTGACATATGCATTTCAGTGGTATGTAGCTTTTGCTCATGTGCCTTGGTAGTAGCCCATGTTTGGTCTTACGGCAGTTTTATAAACATTACCCTTCGTTCTTGTGTGTTGCCTTATGATTCTTCATTTTAGAGATGGCTTTTCTAACTTCCGCTTCTGTGATTTCATTAATAGCTCCTTGCGTCATAGGTAGTTCCACTTCTTGTCGCCTGGGACAAAGACAAAGGGGAGCATATGTGACTAACACAGGGCCACCACCTAAAAATTATTGGTCTAGGCAAATGTAACTTTTACAAAAACAATTAGTAACGTATGCGTGGGGTTGGCGTTACTGCACTTGTGCATAATTCACGTTGATAAGGGCCAGCACAACTGGAATCTTACTCTATTTCATGATATATAAGGGAAATCTAATTTGAATCAGTAGTTTAGTAATTTTTTTCAAGGGTTCTCTTCTCCTCAACTGTTACCAGCTACTCTTGAGATCATAGAAGTTGACTCATGCTTCAAGGATGCCATGTAATTCTATGCGTCAGGGACAAACGACTTGCCTTTCAATATACTCTACCTTCTGTGCCCACTGTTATTACTTTTTTACTATTGCACTGTGGGATGAAGTCTTGTTTTGTGCATCAGAACTTTCTGTTATGTTTTTCTCTCTGATTTTATATGATAAAGGCCCAAATACCATAATATCAGGTATTTTGTAAAAGATGACACATCAAACAAGCAAGGAAATTTCAACTATTATTAGGTTGTGTGTTGTACAGAGTGTGGGTCTACAAACCACATAGGTGGACGCTAAAAGTTACAACGTACAAAACATGTGGGACACAACCTGTGACATCCAGCTCTAACTTCATTAGCCCTGCCTCCGAGCAATTATGTTGGACATGCTAATGCATAAAAAAACAAAACTGTCTCCACATAAGCCCAGAGGTAGAGTAATGGAAGCCAAATCTGGAAGTTGTTAGTTTGTGTTGTGCTTTCTACCCTCCATCTATATGGTTTGTACACTCTTTGTAAAATCAACGACCTAGTAGCCATGGTCCTCTATGGTCATTAACAGTGTATTTTCTTACATGTTTAGTGCCTTATAATTTACATTCCACATGTATTATATTAATAGCTTGATGTTTGTATTCTTACAGATCTGTCCACTAGATCCAGTTGAACAGCAAGTTGCATGGAACAGACCTGTGCGAGAATGCAGTTTCAGTTGTGTTGTTCTTTTTATAATATGCAGTAATTGTATTTCTTGTACTACACTGTGTAATGCAAAATAAATATTACTTTTTCAATTATCAAACTCCTGGGGTTTAAATTTGATTGTTTCTCCTTCCTTCTCATAATCCATTTGCAAGAGGGTCATGGGATTCAAACAAGAATTCGGAACCTATGCAGGAATGATACGAGTTAGGTCATTCCATAGACTGATTTGGAGGTTATGTAGGATAGGACAATATGCACTGGAATTTGAAGGCTGTCTGTTTGGAAACCTGACTCAATTGATTTTATAGCATTTAGCAGTTAATAGATTAAGTAGTTTTATTTGACCTAACATAAATTCAAAAGGAACTAATTATATCAATATCTATCTACATATATGCACAGTTCACGCCACGATTTTTGGCCGGTGAGTCCTGATTGCACAGTCATACAGAGGACAGATGGCGAGCCTCGGGCATTTGCAATTGATGCATGAGTTTCTTTCCACGCAACTGTATATTTGCTGCCAGAGTTACATAATGAACGACATATTTCAACATTTAATCAAAGGTAATTATTTTAATTTAATTGGTATTCTGCCCGAAGGCAGGTCCGAGCCTCCGAAGAGGCTACCCCCAGCCGGAGTTTACTTGCGGTAAGGTGGCCAGGGCCTTTCCGCTCCTCCTTATGTTGGCCAACAGCGCGCAGTGCCTAGAACCGGCATACCATCCAAGTTCCGACTGCGTCCAATGTTGCTTAACTGCGGAGTTCTCATGGGATCCGGTGTTTCAACACGGCTAGGCCGTTGGCCTAATTATATCAATAATTTTAGGTAACCAGCGGTCACCCTGATGTGGTACAGCCAATTTTCAATTTAACAGTGCTACCAACTAATAATGCGTAAAGTCACCAAGCCTTCAACAGAAGCGATAATGTGCACTCTGCAGTTCACATTTTGTATTGGCTTTTCTATATTAGGTAGCCAACATAACTGCAGGTTGACCACCATGACAAGTTCCCATCGATTTCAATTTATACTACTTTCTTTGTCATGTAAGCGGCCAACGCAGTGAATACGGGACCATATTGAAATTGATTTCAGTTTTCATTTAAATGTAAAAGGGTTACCATAAGACCTCTTTATCCCTGGACACTTACAATTTTTAGGTAATAGAAAGGAATGATTTTCTATTCGGAGGATTTAATATCCTGGTTTTCCACAAACAGCCCTTTAAAACGTTGAAAATAATCGTATGTCACAATATATTCGCCAGATGTCAGCACATCGCACTGCAATGGGAATGCAAACATGATGGCAATAATATAGTTTTATGAAAGTAATCATGTGCGCTCTGGAGTTTTATTCTTGTACTGATCTACCATAGTGATGACAATCTATTGGTGCGAAATAAATCCTTTGCTCCTTTAGATATATTTCTTCAGTTGTTGATTCATTGTAGGGACTTGGGGTGTTTCTGATAACCTGTATGATGGCTGTTCTAGAGTGTGAATTTTTAATTGAGTCTAGGATTTTGGTAGGAGCCTGCTGTGGCCTTAATTTGGGTACAAACCCAGAAATTCGTGACTGCATTTCGAATCACGGTGCTGACAGCAGCCATCCTGAGTATGGTTTTATCTAGTCTTGTTATGAAAGCCGGATCTAGATCCTATAGGCTTTCATATCGCCGTGGTAGGATTAACAAGAAGTTCCGTGAAGAACTATACAGCCTACTTTTCATGCCAATGATTATTCTACAGTATATGAACCTATCTAGAATAATGACGAAATTAAGTTGGTAATATCGAAATATCTGATTAGTTCAAAATATACCTGGTATAATGTAGCCTAATAGAGCACTACAGTTGGCAGCCCTGGCGACTGAATATATTCTTAGTTCAATCTCGTAAGGTACAGAATACAAAATTTGGTTGAAGTCCAATGGACGTTACATGCAGTTAGACATTGGATCTATCAGCACGCGTAAAAGCATGTTGCCAACAATACCATGCGTGTGCTGGTCAGAAATAATCTGAAATATTATGATATCTTGTTGTGCCAATTTTGGATGAAATCCATTTGTTAGTATAGAAGTTACATGCATTTTAAAATTGGACATATCAGCAGGCATAGAATCATGTTGGCAGCACTGTCTTGTATTAATTACTCCGAATTAATCTAGAATGTCAGGTGCTATACATGTGCAAAGTATAGAGCTGTTGGCCTGCATACTTTCTGGTATATTGATATTAGTGTAAAATAAATATAGACAGCATTTATTAACAGTTGGCAGCTCTGATTGCTCTTAACAATACTTATAGTCATATCTGTTATGGTACACATAGCACATACGAAATTTGGTTGAAATCCAACTGATAGTATAGAAGTTACATGTATTTAAAAATTGGTCGTATCAGCAGGCTTATAATCATGTTGGTAGAACTGACGTATATAAGTTACTCGAAATTAATCTAAAATGTCAGAATATACGTGTGCATAGTTTAAAGCTGTTGGCTAGCATACTTTCTGATATATTGGTATTTGGATAAAAAAAATAAAGAGAGCAATTATTAACAGTTGGCAGCCCTGGTGGCTCTTAAGAATACGCTCAGTCATATCTGTTTATGTACAGATATTACATACAAAATTTGGTTGACATCCAATTGATAGTGTAGAAGTTATATGCATTTAAACATTGGACATATCAGAAGGCTTAAAATTATTTTGGCAACACTGTCATGGTTGGCCTCCTGGAAATTAAACTGAAATAGTATTATCTACATGTGTGCCAATTTTGGAACAGCTCCCATGCATACTTTGCAAGATATACAACATGGAGCTCAAATTTCTAGTGCGTTTTTTCAGCAGTTGGTAGCACTGACATCATTTTCAAATATGGACGTGAGATATTCCGGTGCACATCTTTACTCATACTAAATTTGGTTTAAATCCAATTGATAGTGTAGAAGTTAAATGCATTTAAACATTGGACCTATCAGAAGGCTTAAAATTATTTTGGCAACACTGTCATGGTTGGCCTCCTGGAAATTAATCTGAAATAGTATTATCTCCATGTGTGCCAATTTTGGAATAGCTCCCATGCATACCTTGCAAGATATACAACATGGAGCTCAAATTTCTAGTGCGTTTTTTCAGCAGTTGGTAGCACTGACATCATTTTCAAATATGGACGTGAGATATTCCGGTGCACATCTTTACTCATACTAAATTTGGTTTTGATTGCTGCAGCCGTTTAGGAGTTGATAGGGGGACACACACACACAGCCAGACAGACCGACAGACAGAAGGACAGACAGACAGACACACATTTTCCCGGATCGACCTCATAAGTCTACTTTTTCCTCATTTTTGCAAAATGTGAAAAGTAGGCTAAAAATTCTGTCTGTATGTACATATGTGCGTGAGGTTTTTGCGTTTAGCAAAGTACAGGTCGCAATTTTCTAGATATCGAGCTGAAATTTGGTACGGCGAAAGAGTTATGGTCTGTGAGGAACCCTATTGTTGGGCGTTAAAATCGGTTCAGGGCCGGACCCTTTTTTGGGGCCCTGAATTTCATCCTATTTTTTGAATCGATATATCTCGGAAATGGCTGGTCGTATCGAAAAACGTTAAATCTACAGGTGCAAGATCTCCGTGGTATGCAATTTATTTACTCAAATTGATTTTTTGATATCTCTCACCGTTTAGCTTTTTTGGGGCCCTGAAGATGTCCATTGTGCGTGACATATTTGGGTTTAGCGAAGTACAGGTCGCAATTTTCAAGATATCGAACTGAAATTTGGTGCGGTGAAAGAGTTAGACCCTGTGAGGAAACCAATTGTCGGGCGTTAAAAACGGTGCAGGGCCGGATCTTTTTGGGGGGCCCTGAATTTCAAACCTTTTTTTTGGAATCGATATATCTCGGAAACGTTTGGTCGTGTCAAAAAACGTTAAATGTAAATGTGTAAGATCTCCGCGGTATGCGACTTTTTTACTCAAAACGATTTTATGATATCTCTCACCGTTCTCTTTTTTTTTTGGGGCCCTGAAGATGTCCATTGTGCGTGACATTTTTGGGTTTAGCAAAGTACAGGTCGCAATTTTCAAGATATCGAACTGAAATTTGGTGCGGTGAAAGAGTTAGACACTGTGAGGAAACCAATTTTCGGGCGTTAAAAACGGTGCATGGCCGGATCTTATTGGGGGGCCCTGAATTTAAAACTTTTTTTGGAATCGATATATCTGGGAAACGGTTGGTCGTATCGAAAAACGTTAAATGTACAGGTGTAAGATCCCCGCGGTATGCAACGTTTTTACTCAAAACGATTTTTTGATATCTATCACCGTTTTCTTTTTTGGGGGCCCTGAATATGTCCATTGTGCGTGACATTTTTGCGTTTAGCAAAGTACTGGTCGCAATTTTCAAGATATCAAGCTGAAATTTGGTACGGTGAAAGAGTTAGTGCCTGTGACGAACCCTATTGTTGGGCGTTAAAATCGGTGCAGGGCCGGATCTTTTTTGGGGGCCCTGAATTACAAACCTTTTCTTGGAATCGATATATCTCGGAAACGATTGGTCGTGTCAAAAAACGTTAAATGTAAATGTGTAAGATCTCCGCGGTTTGAAACTTTTTTACTCAAAACAATTTTTTGATATCTCTCACCGTTTTCTTTTTTGGGGGCCCTGAAGATGTCCATTGTGCGTAACATATTTGGGTTTAGCGAAGTACGGGTCGCAATGTTCAAGATATCGAACTGAAATTTGGTGCGGTGAAAGAGTTAGACCCTGTGAGGAAACCGATTGTCGGGCGTTAAAAACGGTGCAGGGCCGGATCTTTTTGGGGGGCCCTGAATTTCAAACCTTTTTTTTGGAATCGATATATCTCGGAAACGGTTGGTCGTGTCAAAAAACGTTAAATGTAAATGTGTAAGATCTCCGCGGTATGCGACTTTTTTACTCAGAACGATTTTTTGATATCTCTCACCGTTTTATTTTTTTGGGGCCCTGAAAAAGTCCATTGTGCGTGACATTTTTGGGTTGAGCAAAGTACAGGTCGCAATTTTCATGATATCGAGCTGAAATTTGGAGCGGTGAAAGAGTTAGACCCTGTGAGGAAACCTGTTGTCGGGCGTTAAAAACGCTGCAGGGCCCGATCTTTTTCGGGGGCCCTGAATTTCAAACTTTTTTTGGAATCGATATATCTCGGAAACGGTTGGTCGTATCGAAAAACGTTAAATGTACAGGTGTAAGAGCTCCACGGTATGCAACTTTTTTACTCATAATGATGTTTTGATAACTCTCGCCGTTTTCTTTTTTTTGGGCCCTGAAAATGTCCATTGGGTGTGACATATTTGGGTTTAGCGAAGTACAGGTCGCAATTTTCAAGACATCGAACTGAAATTTGGTGCGGTGAAAGAGTTAGACCCTGTGAGGAAACCAATTGTCGGGCGTTAAAAACGGTGCAGGGCCGGATCTTTTTGGGGAGCCCTGAATTTCAAACTTTTTTTGGAATCGATATATCTCGGAAACAGTTGGTCGTATCAAAAAACGTTAAATGTACATGTGTAAGATCTCCGCGGTAAGCGACTTTTTTACTCAAAACGATTTTTAGATATCTCTCACCGTTTTCTTTTTTTGGGGCCCTGAAAAAGTCCATTGTGCGTGACATTTTTGGGTTGAGCGAAGTACAGTTAGCAATTTTCATGTTATCGAGCTGAAATTTGGAGCGGTGAAAGAGTTAGACCCTGTGAGGAAACCTGTTGTCGGGCGTTAAAAACGGTGTAGGGCTCGATCTTTTTTAGGGGCCCTGAATTTCAAACTTTTTTTTTTTGAATCGATATATCTCGAAAACGGTTGGTCGTATTGAAAAACGTTAAAAGTACAGGTGTAAGACCTCCGCGGTATGCAACTTTTCTACTCATAATGATTTTTTGATATCTCTCACCGTTTTCTTTTTTAGGGGCCCTGAATATGTCCATTGTGCGTGACATATTTGGGTTTAGCGAAGTACAGGTCGCAATTTTCAAGATATCGAACTGAAATTTGGTGCGGTGAAAGAGTTAGAGCCTGTGAGGAAACCAATTGTCGGGCGTTAAAAACGGTGCAGGGCCGGATCTTTTTGGGGAGCCCTGATTTTCAAACTTTTTTTTTCGAATCGATATATCTCGGAAACGGTTGGTCGTATCGAAAAGCGTTAAATGTATAGGTGTAAGATCTCCGCGGTATGCAACTTTTTTACTCAAAACGATTTCTTGATATCTCTCACCGTTTTCTTTTTTTGGGGCCCTGAAGATGTCCATTGTGCGTCACATTTTTCGGTTTAGCGAAGTACAGGTCGCAATATTCAAGATATCGAGCTGAAATTTGGAGCGGTGAAAGAGTTGGACCCTGTGAGGAAACCTGTTGTAGGGGGTTAAAAACGGTGCAGGGCCGGATCTTTTTTGGGGGCCATGAATTTCAAACTTTTTTTGGAATCGATTTATCTCGGAAACAGCTGGTCGTATCGAAAAACGTTAAATGTACAGGTGTAAGATCTCCGCGGTATGCAACTTTTTACTCAAAACGAATTTTCTGATATCTATCACCGTTTTCTTCTTTGGGGCCCTGAAGATGTGCGTATGTGCGTGACGTTTTTGGGTTTAGCAAAGTACAGGTCGCAATTTTCAAGATATCAAGCTGAAATTTGGAGCGGTAAAATAGCTAGAGCCTATGAGGAACCCTTTTTTTGGGCGTTAAAATCGGTGCACGGCCGGATCTTTTTTGGGGGCCCTGAATTTGAAACTCTTTTGGAATCGATATATCCCGGAGACGGTTGGTCATATCGAAAAAAGTTAAATACACAGGTGTAAAATCTCCGCGGTATGCAAATTTCTTACCCATAACGATTTTTTGATATCTCTCATATCTCTCAGCGTTGTCTTTTTTTTGGGCCCTGAAAATGTACTTATGTGCGTGACGTTTTTACGTTTAGCAAACTACAGGTCGGAATTTTCAAGATATCGAGCTGAAATGTGGTACGGGGAAAGAAATCGGGCCTGTGAGGAACTCTGTTGTCGGGCGTTAAAATTGGTGCAGGGCCGGACCTTCCTTTCGGGCCCTGAATTTCATTCTTTTTTTTTTACCCCTGATGATGTTTTGATATCTCTCACCGTTTTCCTTTTCTGGGGCCCTGAATGTCTTCCTTTTTTTTCGAACCGTTATATCTGGGAAACGGTTGGCCGTATATAACAAAGTTAAATCTACAGGTGTAAGATCTCAGTGATTAGCAACTTTTTCTACCCTTAAGATTTTTTGATATCTCTCACCGTTTTTATTTTCTGCGGCCCTGAATTTCTTCCTTTTTTCGAACCGTTATATTTGGGAAACGGTTGGCCGTATCGAACAAAGTAAAATCTACAGATATAGGACCTCAGTGATTAGCAACTTTTTTAACTCTTATGATTTTTTGATATCTCTCACCATTTTCCTTTTTTGGGACCGTGAATTTCATTCTTTTCTTCGAATCGTTATATCTCGGAAAGCGTCGATCGTATCGAAAAAAGTTAAATCTACAGGTGTAAGATCTCAGTGATTTGCAACTTTTCTACCCCTTATCATATTTTGATATCTCTCCCCGTTTTGATATTATTAAATGTTTTTGGTATTGAAAAAAAAAATGGGGCCCAAATGTATATAATAACTGGTAAAAATTCAACTGATGGTCTAATTGAATTCTACGGAAAATTATCTATAATAACTCGTTTTAACCTTTTCAATAAGTTGAATCATGTATTTACAGCAGTAAGATATTTTCCACTTCCGAGGACTTCCGGCTTTCATAACCATGTGATGGTGTCAGCATTGCCTAGAATAACATTTTATAATTTTCCTACATTCCCTCGCAATCGGGTCAAAGATCCGAAATGCAATTCCACAGGCCTTGCCGCCAACGAAGTTGTTATTTGAGATTATAACCCCTCTTGCTGGCCCCTTGCTGCTGCGCCACCGTCTCATCAAAAGCAGGTCGTGCTGCGTGGACTCCTACTTGTTTCTTTAATCCCGGTGAATCCTGGCAATTAACCTCATGTGTGTTTTATTTTTGTTAACCCCTCATAAAACCCAAATTATACTGTAATTTTTTAATGGTTGTCATATAAAGGGGGGAGACAGTGACTTTATCTGCCCTTCCTAAAAGATAATCTCTACTTAGTATAAAAGAAAGTCCCCCATTTTTTTATTTGTCTGGTAATCTCCAGAACCACTGGACGAATTTTGATGCAGTTTTCACCATTCTGTAAAGGATATCTGGTGGAAGGTTTCTGTAGAAAATTATTTATTTATGATCGAAGGAAGCCAAGCAGTAACGATTTCAGTGAAAATGTCAAAACAATACCTGGCGTCCGTGTGCTTTTTAAGCTTACGCTGAGCAAACCGTTAAAAATATCAATATACTATGAGTGTATGAATTGTCCAGCATGGAAAGTTCTACAAAAAATATGGTAGAGCTAATCTCTATCAATACATCACCCACTGTGAGTGTTCTTACTTTTTCATTTCTTCCAACAATCTCCATTCAATTTCTGACGTGACAATTTACTAACTAGCTAGGGGCGAGCCTATCACCCGAGTTACAGCCTAACTAGCGGGCGAGCCTATTACCCCAGGTACAGCCAGCAGCAAACTGTCGAGTTGTGTTGTATTAAGAGTGGTTGTGTTTGGAGCTTCCCTGGAAGTGCAACTCGGCTTTTCTTCATTTTGCCTGTGAACTTTTCGTTCCGCAAAATACACAGTCAAGTTTAGATTTGATGGAAGGGGGATTTGAGTTTCATGCACCTCGCCATTCTTAAATTACGTCTGACAAGAATTCGTTGCACTTGCATCTCCATGATAATATAATTAATAGTCCAGTCAGTGATTTTAAACCATCATGCCGAGACGTAAAACGGATATAGGTTCATTGACATAAAAAGGGCTTATCACGTAATGCATCCATAACTGTTCCCTAATTGATTAGTCTCCCAGGTCCGAAGTAATTCAGCTACCAACCCTTTGATAAAAGGAATAATAATAAATTATTAAATCGAAGGATATTACGGAAGATTTTAGGCAACAGATGGGTTGGTGGGCAGGTATGATTGATATTCAGTGAACAATTATACACATAGATAGAACCAATAATGTCGTCTATCAAAAGGAAGTAATTGCTGTTCTATGGGCACATCTTTCGTATGATTGATGACCGACTAAGAAAATCTAGAATTTCGAAGGCAACTAAATGGAGATGGTTCCAAGAATGTGAGAAAGACCTGATGCAAATTAGTATTCCAGAAGGAAAAAAAAACTACGACAGATTTGAGTCGACAAATTGATAAAATCTATCAGGATTCTTAAGTGCAATCTAAGGCCAGGAGACTGAGACGGCCTTCACCAGAAACACAATAAAGGCATTGATCGTTGGACTCGTGAAATATTGAGAGGATGTCAAGTCTGGTAGAACAAGATCTAGTCAAAAATTAAATTCAGTGTTAAAATGCTGGCCATAGCGGCTCAATTCTAATGTAATAAAAAATGTGTATCCACCCATTATAATTCCGGTTTCTACAGGTTCAGAAGAATTTCTGAGACGATGTTCTGATGCCCTTCTTGAAGACAAACTCATCAGAAGAGTTACTGAGAGATGAACTGAAAGAAGAAAATGACCAAAGATTTGGAAGGAAGTGGCCGTGGCCAATTAGAAGGTATTATTCCGGTGTTCGCCTCGAGTTAGA
This sequence comes from Meconema thalassinum, assembly GCA_946902985.2. Taxonomy (NCBI): domain Eukaryota; kingdom Metazoa; phylum Arthropoda; class Insecta; order Orthoptera; family Tettigoniidae; genus Meconema; species Meconema thalassinum. Next base: position 283,859,838 of record OX336392.1, read on the forward strand.
AATGGAAAACCAGGGAAAGTCATTTCAAGGGTAAATTTCCAGCACACTCGTCTATCGAGTTCCGAGATAGTCTGACCCTGTGGCATAACTAGCGTGGTCGATAATAATATGAAGTTTAACATTCCTTTGGGGCGTGATGGTGCAGTGGTCAAGCTGTTTGTCTCTCACCAAGGTGGAGCGGGTTCGATTACTGGTCAATGCATGTGAGATTTTCGAAGTGAAATATCACGGCCTGTGGTTCAGATTCCACGTAAAATGGACGTCCCGTGGCTCATGATCACAAGATTAACAGTCACGTAAAACTACAACCTTCCTTACTTTTTTAACAATCCTTAAAATTGAGGTGGTTGTAGGAAACAAAAGTTTGTTTTAAATTATCGTGGCAGTAAATCTACAACTACGGTCTCTTTTATTTGAGCATCCTGACTGCCAGAATTTGATTCTTAACCTCGGAGGTGAGAGCTTAACCGGCAGAGACCTATAGGTACGGTACCCTAAATACATATACCGGTATAACATATTCCCCTCAACTAACGGACTAACCAGAACTCGAGTGGGCTACATGTGACTGGGATTGAATTATTTGTGTTTAATATGTATTGTGTAATCTGCCTTGCCAATACATAGGCCTACCTATTACAATTAGTCAATACGGATAAAACTCTTACCAATTTAGCATATAGGCCTACGCTGTGTCTTGTAATCATCAAATGTCGTACTACACGGAATGCCGTGGAATTTTGCCACCCTTCAAAAATCCGATTTTCTCGGCCGGAAATTGAACTCGGTAGCATGAGGCGGACCCTCTACCACTGAGCCCCGAGAAAAATAATCTCTTCTCTTCTTTTAAAATAAAACAAAGTCCCCGATTCTTGGATGTTCCGGGTAATCTCGAGAACCACTGGATGGATTTTGATGCGGTTTTCACCATACAGTTTGGATATATCGAGGATGATATCTGTAGAAAATAATGTATTCATGATCAAAGGAAGCCAAGCAGCAACGATTTCAGTGAAAAAGTCGAAAAAAGAACCTGGCGTCTGTGCGCTTCTTAAGCTACGCTGGACAAACCATTAAAAATATCTATTAGTATGAGTGTAAGAATTGTTCAGCATGAAATGTTGTACAAAAACGTCCGCGACAGCATATCTCTATCTTCAATACATCGCCCACTATAAGTGATTTTACGGTTTCATTTCTTCCAACAATCTCCATTCAATTACTAGATTCGAGACAGTTAACGTGGCTGGCGAGCTGGCCTATCACCTCAGACACTGTCAAGCCGTGTCGAGTCAAGACTTCAGAGAAGAGTGGATGTGTTTTGAGTTTCCCTGGAAGTACAACTCGGCGTTTCTCTACTTCGCCTGTGAACTTTTCGTTCCCCAGAATACACAGTCAAGTTTAGATTGGACGGAAGGGGGATTTGAGATTCATGCACTTACCCATTCTTAAATTATGTCACACAAGAATTCGATGCACTTGCTATCTCCATGATAATATAATTAATAGTCCAGTCAGTGATTTTAAAACCCATCATGCCGAGACGGAAAAAGGATATAGGTCGTAGTTCATTGAAATCGAAAAAAATACGCTTATCACGTAACTATGAAACTGAGCAACAAATAATTTCTCGATTGTCACGAGAGAGAGAAAGAAAGAATTCACAAAGTCAAAGGGAGTCATCCCGAAAGTTCGTATGACACAGGGAAGACATGTTCATCGTTTGTGGTCCGATGAAGAGAATTCTGCTATGAATTATGATTCGTCCATAAATTATATAAATGATGCTTCAGTTTCCGGGCGAAGCCGGAGCCGGGTTGCTAGTTTAAAATAAAACAAAGTCCCCGATTCTTGGATGTTCCGGGTAATCTCGAGAACCACTGGATGGATTTCGATGCGGTTTTCACCATTCTGTAAAGGATTTCACGAGGAAGGTTTTTGTAGAAAAACATTCATTCATGACCAAAGGAAGCCGAGTAACGATTTCAGTGATTCAAGTCGAAGAAAAGACCTGTCGTCCGCGCGCCTTTTAAGCTTACGTTGGGTAAACCGCTAAAAATATCCGTATACTATGATTGTAAGAATTGTTCAGCATGAAAAGTTTTACAAAAAAAAATTGCTGGACAGCATATCTCTATCTTCAATACATCGCCCACTAACTAACCAAAACTAACCCCGTTGCACTACAGCCCATGAAGGGCATAGGTCTACCAAGCGGCCGCTGCCCTGCCATTGGTCTGCAGATACTGGGGTGACACGTAGTCAGCGCATCGGGTCCCCTCGACCGTAATCATGGTTTTGGTGACTCTCAGACAGCTACTCAATTGTCCTCACGAGGCTGAATGCACCCCGTTCCAGCCCTCACTTCAGTTTCTAAAATCCCTGACGGAGCCGGGAATCGAACCCGGGGCCTCCGGGTGAGAGGCAGGCGCGCTACCCCTACACCATGGGGCCGACACATCACCCACTATAAGTGTCTTTATCACCCCAGTGTTGCAGCTTTCGTTCCGCTGAATACAGTCAAGTTTGGATTGAACGGAAGGAGGATTTGTGTTTCATGAACCTCGAATTCTTAAATTATGTCTGACAAGAAATCTTAGCACATGCTATCTAATGATAATATAATTAATTAATAATGCCGAGACGGAAAAGGGATATAGCCTAGGTCGTAGGCTATTTCATTGAAATCGAAGAAAAAAAACGCCTTTTAAGCTTACGCTGGGTAAAGCGTTAAAGATACCGGGCGAAGTCGGGGTGGGTTGCTAGTAATAATATATTTAAAGTCGCTAATCCTCCCTGCTCGGCTCACCCACGGAGCTCTGACGCATCTCAAATGTGAAGTGGGGCTTTGTCTTTTCAGTGACCCCCTTCAGTGTAATCTAAATATAGTGTAAGGTACTGATAAACAGATATGAAATCACTCTGCGATGTATCCTTCCTCTACCGTCACAAGGACGGTGCCTGGTAGCTAAACATACTTAATCAGCAGATACAACTGGGGATGGTGACAGGTGACCACTAACTTGGGTCTAATTAAAGAAGGGATTTTGGAAGGAAATCGTCTGTAAATTTGTTGAAAGGACTTGCCCCGGCGTTTGCCTGGGGGTGAAAATGGGAAACCACGAAAACCATTTTCAGTTCGGTCGTGTTGGAATTCAATGCCACGCTTTCCCGATGCCAGCGAGACTAGAGTTAGCGCTCTCGGCCACCGTAGTCGATCAATAATAATAATAGCAATAACAACACAATTTTGGGATTGGATAAGAATTGACACTCATACAGGAAAGGCGGCCGAAAACCTTGTATTGAATTTACAGGTAGTGCAGCATTTGGATATTATACACATCAAAAAAGTTTTGCATAGGCTATACTTACCACTTCGAACAGCGGTGGTACAAGAATTCCTCCAGGAGTCCACGATTGCACGAATGGAATGGCCTGCGATGTCGCTGGACATGAATTGTTTCGAACAGGTCTGGGATATGCTGAAGCGTGCTATTGCTCAGCGTCCACGCCTTTCCATAACCCACCAAGAGAGCATCGAGGCCGATGTCAAAGAGTGGGATCGCCTGCCTCAAGAGGACCTGGACAACTTGATCTGTGGTATCGGTATGCCACGGCGAGTAAGAGCTCTGCTGGACGCCCGTGGTGGCCATGTTCCTTATTGAAACGTCACAGGATGGCAAGATTACAACAGATATCAGTAGCCTACCTGTTTAACGGGCCGGCCAAATGTCTTCCAGTGAGTAATTTTCTTTTCACACATGAATAAAGTCTGCAGGATTTGTCAGAATGCCATCTCTTTTGTGATAACCTCGCTCACAATCCCACATACGCTCTGCATCATGGCAAACAAGTGTTATGTAAAACTCTTTTGATGTGTAGGCCTATATTTAGCAGGGCTGTCGAGAGCGAACATGGGCCCTAGGACAAGGAAGTGCGGGCCTGTCTATCTTTTTTCCTTTCTTGACATGCTTTAAGTATCAAGTTAGCATTCCCATTTTCAAGCTCCCCCTCCCCCACAAAAAATATATCTGTGGAGTTTTAATTAGGCCTACAGTACTTTGTAGTTGTTGATAATCTGGCTGCAGTGAGAGTTGATGGTTGGTTTAAGGTTGTTACAGGAGTGAGGTGAGGCTGTAATATTTCACCATTACTGTTTATTTTATATAGGACCATTTGCTGAAGGCATGAACTGTATGGGTGGAATTCAATTAGGTGGAAACCAGGTAAGCAGTCTGGCCTATGCTGATGGCCTGGTTGTAATGACTGACTCCGTCGAAAGCTTACAGGCCAACGTGTTAGAACTTACAACAGAATTGTAGGGAATGTGGTATGAAAATCAGCATTCCAAAGAAAAAGGAAGCTTGTAGTTTAACATGACCGTTAATCTCGCGATATGTGCCACGGGACCTCCTTTTCACGTTTAATCCGAACCACAGGACATGCCATTTAATTTCGAAAATCCCACATGCATTCTAAAGATGAAGGTTATATCGCTAGGGAAGAAACGCAAGAAAATAAAATGCCAGGTAGGAGGTTCTAATTTGGAGCAGGTGGATCATTTTAGGTACTGTACTTAAGCTGTAGTCGCCTCCGTAGCGTAGCGGTCAGCATGATTAGCTGCCGCCCCGGAGGTCCTGGGTTCGATTCCCGGCTCTGCCACAAAATTTGAAAAGTGGTATGAGGACTGGAACGGGGTCTACTCAGCCTCGGGTGGCCCAAATGAGTAGAGGGGGTTCTATTCCCCCTCAGCCATCCTCGAAGTGATTTTCCGTGGTTTCCCATTTCGTCTTCGGGCAAATGTCGGGATGGTGCCTACCGTAAGGCCATGGCCGCCTCCTTCCCACTTCCTTGCCAAACCCTCCCACTCTTTCCATCCCTTCATCAGGCCCCTGTTCGCTTTGAAAGCGAGGCCACCTGGGCGTCGTGCTGGTCACACACCCCAGTTGTATCCCCCACCCATAGTCTCAAGCTCCAGGTAGAGGTGGGATCCCTCGCTTAGTCCGTGGGAAAAGCCGATCCTGGAGGATAAAATGATAGCGAAGCGAAAAAAACTTAAGCTGTGCATTCTCTCAGAATAACAGAGTCAGGTGTAGAAAAGCTAATGAAGTGAGTTGCGACGAAACTCTCCCTACATCGCTCAGAATTGAGATCGACCTTGCGTTATGGAAGTGAAAGTTCGGCAGACACAGGATTACATAGGCTAAGCTAGAGGTAATGGATGAGGGTAGCACGAATGATTTTTGGGACACATGGATTTGAGCAATGGCTGGAGGGTACTCGAACAGTGCTCGCAGTGCATTTCTGAGAATTCGAGCTGTCAGCTCCTATTCATAAGACATTACCCCACTTTGTGGGGCTGGGGAGTTCTGTCGACCGACTAATGCACGCAGTGTTTGCCACACTATTGTCAGCGTGCCAATTTGAGAAAAATTTTTGTTCAGGCTAGTAGGCCTACAGTCGATATACAGTACCTTACCTGGAAGTAATGATTAAGCCTCCGTGGCTTAGACGGCAGCACGCCGGCCTCTCACCGCTGGGTCCGTGGTTCAAATCCCGGTCACTCCATGTGAGATTTGTGCTGGACAAACGGAGGCAGACAGGTTTTTCTCCGGGTACTCCGGTTATCGCTGTCAACAATTCCATTCCAGCAATACTTTCCACTATCATTTCGTTTCATCTGTCATTCATTTAATCATTGCCCCAGGGGATTGCGACAGGCTTCGGCAGCCGGCACAGTTCATAATACCCTCGCCACTAGATTGGGGCTTCCTTCATTCCATTCCCTGACCTGGTCGGTCGACTGAAAGCAAGCTGTAGATTTTCATTTTTCACCTGGAAGCAATGGTATAGCTGACCAGCACAGTTATAGCGTGGGCACAGTAATGAAGGCTAAGTTATAAGGTGCGTTCAAAAAGTAACGAGCCGGAGGCTGGAATGCGCAAACCGGTGACGACATCGGCTAATCGTGGCGTTTGTAACGAGGTGTGGTTCCGACCAGAGCGTGGAGGGTAACAGCCCGTCGCTAGAGGGCACGCGTGCACGTCACGTGACGATACAAAGCGAGCAGCAGCATGCATCAATCGTCCAACGCTGCCATTGCAAACAGTGACATAGAGGCGTCAAACGAAGGGCAAGGATGTGTTGATCGGTTTCTGACAGCGGAAGGAGTAGGGGGAACGGACATTCATCGCCGAATATCACAAGTGTACGGTGAACTCTGCATGTCCCTTACAAGGGTCAAGGCGTGGCACAAGCGCTTCAGGGAAGGACGGGTGTCGTTAGCCGATGATGCCCGGTATGGGGCACCCCCTGCATTACCGATGACAACGTCCAGCTGGTTGATGCACTAATTACCCAGAACCGCCGAGTGACAGTGAACGCCATAGCCGCCGTGGTCGGATTGAGCGTCGGAAGTGTGCACACCATCATGAAGGAACGACTGCACTTGCGCAAAGTGTGTGCCCAATGGGTGCCCCACAGTCTTCAACCACACCAGGAAGCATGTCGAATTGCCCACTGTCTTGGTCATCTGCAGCGCTATGCGAGGGAAGGGAATGGGTTCCTGCCACGAGTGGTGGCTGTAGATGAGTCATGGTGTCATCACTTCGAACCAGAATTGAAACGACAAAGCCTCCAGTGGAAGCATCCAGGGTCACCAACACCCAAAATAGGCAAGGCCATCCACACGAGTGCAGGAAAGGTAATGCTGACGTTCTTCTTTGGCCAAGGTGGCCCCATTCTGATACACTTCATGCCGCACGGGACAACAGTGAATGCCCAGCGTTACTCGCAAACCTTGACCACCCTTCGCCAAGCGATCAAAACAAAACAACCAGGCAATCTCACCCGTGGGGTCATTCTGCTCCACGGCAATGCACGACCTCATACGGCCAACACCGTCGCGGCACTCCTGCAGAAATTCAAATGGGAGGTTCTCGGCTACACGCCATACAGTCCAGATCTCTCTCCCTGTGATTACGCCATGTTTGGTCCCCTGAAAAGGGCTCTGCGGGGCCAACGATTCACCTCGGACGCCGACGTCCAGCTGTACGTGCTGAACTGGTTCACATCGCAGCCCAGGGAATTTTATGAAATAGCCATTCACCGCCTCGTGTCACAGTGGGACAAGTGCCTCAACAGCCAGGGCCAATACTTCTAACATACAGGTACTGGTTTCTGTAACTATGCCTCCAGCTCGTTACTTTTTGAACGCACCTTATAGTTATTAATACGCTAGATGAAGCTGTTTGTTTGAGTTGACTCACACGGTGGGGTAATGTGAAGAGAATGGGAGAGGAGATATTACATTGAGTTCGGCTGTAGAGGGTAAGAGAAGGAGAAGCAGACCTAGGAGGCGATGTTTAGATTCCGTTTTGAACGATTTCAAAGTGAGAGACGTAGAAGCAGAGGCGACCGTAGTGCTAACTGCTAATAGAGAATCATGGTGGCGACTTGTTCCAAAATAGAGACTTACAGACTAGATTGGGCGCTAAAGGTCACAGTAAGTTATATTTTTTTCTTTTGTACGTTTTAATTATGTACAATATGTATTTTAAATGTAATTTTCGTTGCTCCTGACCGAAAAAGTTATTCTCATCATAAGAACAAATCGAAGGCCTTTCACAATCGTATGAATTATGCGATGGCTATTTAGACGTTCTGAGCTCTATAAAGACTGCTGCTTTTCTGGTTGCGAAGATAGGCTATTATCATAATGTTTATTTACTAGATACATTTTATGTTCTTCTTGTAAAATTTTGAGCACCTCATGGCGCAGTGGCTAGCATTGTTGGCTGTCCCCTCCGAGGTACCGGGTTCGAGCCCCGGCTCTGCCAAGAATTTAAAAGTCTTGGTATGGTCTGGTGCAGGGTCTCGTGATGCAAAATGGGAACCTGCCGGATGCTATGGCAGAAGGAGGAGTGGAAAGGAACTGGCCACCCTACCACACGCAAACTCCGACTCGGGATGCCTGGTTAGTGATCCCTTGACTTAGTCAAGGGCTCTAATTCAGGTCGCCTACGTCCTTGGAGGGGATATGGCACTCTTTTTTTCTTTTTATTGTAATATTTTGCAGTCCGTTCACAAGATTCGGATACATATAATATATCCCTATAAGAAAATTTCATATTTCTTTGGATATCCAATTTTTTTGACTCCCAGTGAGTTCTTCTCGTCAGGCCAAAACACCTAGCCTACATCCTATTGAAGTCCATTGTCTGTGGCATTACGTTTTGCCATGGGACTGAAAGCATAGCGAAATGCTCGAAGTTCTTTTATATTGTATTGTTGTTGTTTCGTTTGGCAGGCTGAGTGGCGCAGCAGTAACGTTCTCGCCTGCTGGTCGAGAACGATCGATTCCTGGTGCAGTCTGTTGGTATTTGCCGGTGCGCAAATGTGAGGGAGCCGTGTCAGTATTTACTGGCAGGTTCTATATCTCATACGGTTCGAAACCTGGCGCAGTCAGCTGGCATTTGAGGGTGCGCAAATGCGAGGGAGCCGTGTCAGTACATTTACTGGCACGTTAAAGATCCCCTTCGGGGCAAAATTCCGGCACCCCGGCGTCACTAAAAGCCAGTGTAGTTAAAAGGGACGTAAAACAAATAACATTATTATTAAGATCTCATACGGGGTGAAATTTGGCACCCCGTCCTCTCTTAAAGCCTCAGTTGCTAAAGGGACGTAAAACCAATAGCATTATATTATGTTGTTTCGTTTAGGAGTTTGGATATCGTGGCCATTTATCCCTTGATATTTGGATGTGTGTAGAATTAGCTTGATAGCCTGTGTTACGGAGATGTCTGTAGTATTCCATGTACTTGTAGCTGAGACTAGTATTGGGAAGGAGGTGACCGTGGCCATACCGGCATTTGCCTGGAATGGAAATGGGGAACTTATTAAAATCTCCTCCAGGAAGGTGAAAGAGTGAACTAAACCTACCGTACCTTTTTTGAGTTTTGTCTCACAAGGCTGAGTGAACATTGTTCCAATCTTCAGACTAACTTTCTTGACAGATCAGAGAATCGAACCCTGGATGTTAGAACCTGAGTCTCAACATGAACCCTGAGAAGGATCATTATTTTTCAACAGGATGGACAGAATCAGGACCCCTGAAGCAGTCGTCAACTACTGTCCCTATGGGGAGAGATCTCTAGGTCGCCCCATGAAACTGCATATCTTTTGTATAGACCGTAACAGTTCTTCTAGGACTAGGCTATTACATGAAAGGATGTTGATGATTATTTATTTAACAGACGGATCCGAAAGAGCGTTGTTGTTGTTGATTCATTTAGGGTCTTTGCGACATCGTGGCCATGTAGCCCCAAGTACTTGGGTGTGTGTTGAATTTGTATGATAACCTGTGTTATTGTGATGGCTGTATTAATGTGTGTAGTTTTAATTCAGATGAGGATTGGGAAGGAGACGGCCGTGGCCTTAATTTAGGAACGATCCCGGCATTCGCCTGGAGTAGAAGTGGGAAACCACGGAAAACCACTTCCAGGATGGCTGAGGTAGGAATCGAGGACTCACGAGGCAGGGTGTACCCCGTCCAGCCATCAGAATTAAATTTCTTGGCAGAGCCGGAAATCGAACCCGGGCCTCCGCGGTGACAGCCTTGCTAGCCACTAGGCTACGAAGCGGACGAAGCAGAAGGAGTTCTACGACTGATCTCAAAGTTTCTTTTTATAATTATTTATTATTTTCGGGGTAGCAAGGATACATGTTATTAGCCTAAAAATGTAAAAGTTGGTTCATGATATCAGTCCAGGACATACAGTAAATAAAAGGTAATAAGGTAATATCAAATTTGCGGTCATCATCGAGTAACTCCATACCTCCAAAACAATTCATCGTAACTGGTATCTACTGATTGTGAAAAGGAAGGAAGCTTGTAGTTTAACGTGACCGTTAATCTCGAGATCATGAGCCACGGGACCTCCTTTTTACGTGGAATCCGAACCACAGGACATGGCATTTCACTTCGAAAATCTCACATGCATTGACCGGGAATCGAACCCGGACCGCCTTGGTGAGAGGCATACAGGTAGACCGCTGAGCCACCACGCCCCCTTACTGATTGTGAACATGTTAAAGATAATAATGTTAATGTTATTGGTTTTACGTCCCTTTTAACTACTGCGGCTTTTCGAGACGCCGGAATTTTGCCCCGAAGGGGATAAAGGGGATATTAAACGTTCCAGTAAATTTACTGACACGGCTCCCACGCATTTGCGCACCCTCAAATGCCAGCTGACGGCGCCAGGATTCGATCCTGCAACCTTGGGCACAGCAAACGAGAACGTTACCGCTGAGCCACACAGCCAGCCGAACATGTTGATGAGAATGCCACTTTAATTACCAGGGTGATTCGAATTTATCCAAAAACCAACTCTGGCAATAAACAAAGCGGCATATCCATTTAATTTCATAGTGCTGACATAATTTGCCTCACAGCAAGGTGCATAACGCTTCCTAGGCGTCTTGAAATATTGTAATGAAGTATTAGTGAAGAGTTTGATTGTTAAAATCATTGATTCTACATACTATGTAACACAAAAAACAACAAAGTCACTTCTTCAACTTTCAGCACTTCGCCCCGTAGTGGCTAGCACTCTTGGCTGACATCGCGGAGTCCTGGGTTCGATTCCCGGCTCTATCTAGAAATTTAATTCTGAGGGCTGGAACGAGGTACACTGAGAAGAGGTGGGTTCGATTCCCACGTCAGCTATCCTGGAAGTGGTTTTCTACTGGTTCATAAATTAAGGCCACAGCCAATCCTCATTGATTTACTAATACAGCCATCACAATAACACTGGTTATAAGACAAATTCTACACACACGCAAGTATATGGGGCTGCATGACCACGATGTCGCAAAGCCCTAAATGGAACAACAACTTTCAGCAGGTCTGATCTACTACGAGGAATTTCACCGGTGTTGGAAGAGTAAGCAATGGACTGATTTAAAGTTCTGTCCTATTACTGTATTCATCAACAAAAGCTAGCACGTGAGATTAGCGTGTTTTTCACATCTTACGGCCTCCCCACAGTGTTGCCAATTCTACCAACAGCATGGCTTCTACATCTGTCAATCGGCGGATCAGGGCGAGTGTGAGGTAAGAGGGAAGGCATGTACACTCCGCATCAAGCGCTGTTGACACTAAGAGATTGTGTGTTGTTCTGCTGCTAATAATACCAATTCTACTGTAGTTACATACTACTTTTCCGTTAAGGGTATGAATCCCTTGAAACTACTGTATTCCCATATCACAAATTTGAAATACCCAACTGACCAATCGCAATGCTCGTGCCACAATGATCTATTGACATTCAGTGGACACTGTACTGCTCGGGTCTAAGCTTGCGGGGTGAAGGGCAGAGGCAGAGGAGAGTCAGGCGAGAATTGAGAAGCCTGTCAACAGGCCGCCATGTTACCTGATATTCCCGTCTATTCCAATATTGCTAACATAGGGTCTTTGCTGAAACCAGTATGGCGTTGCGAATGAGTGATTAAGTCACCTACCAATGTATTTGGTTATGTTACTAAGCACGGACCGGGAAACCTAATCACTCGACACCATCACTTCTCATAGTGCGCGATCCACATTCCTCTCAGGTTCACGCAGCTTGGACCCGAGCAGTACCGATATCTCCAGGAACACAGATTGCATCACATAGCTGACAGCTTGTAGTTCATCCATCTACCGCCCGCAAGGATTCGTCAGACAGGTATTTTCATAATTGAGGAGTTCAGATGCAAAAGGGACATTATCCACTTTTTGTGAAATTAGAGTTATTGATACTGCTATCTTGTGGAATTAAATATTCATCTTTTAGTAGTAGAATTTTACGTCAAAACGGACATTATCATAGTTAAGTTACACATTGAATATTGCGTCTTTCTGCATAAGGGACATTATCCACCAATAAGAGACATGAATACGGAGTCACATGATGCACCTCTTCTAAATATTTGAAAGCTCCTGTTAGATTCAGTTTTCAAATGCAAATTTTGTAATTGTTATAATAAACCTTATCTTTGAAATGCATATTATCCAATCCATCATTTCCAATCAAAGGTACATTATCCATTTTATAATACTTTTTTTTGTTAACTTCTTATGATTTTTGTGACTGGAAATTGCAGACTTAAACTTTATTAAGAACAAAGTTCCAAATGGTTCCGCCTCGTCAATACTGCTTATTAAACTTTCGTGATACAATCACCTGTCTTTTAACACATGGTACATGTTTCGACGTCTAACACTTACTGACGTCTTCATCAGCCTATTTTATTTGGGCAGCACTTAAAACATTCCCTTTATATACTGGATGTAGTAAAAAATTGTACATGAAAACACACATGGATTACTAAAAGTATTCACTGTAACACATTAAAAGTTGTTAAAACATTTTCTTATGTTAAAAGCTCAATAAAATCCTCAGCCGGGCTTGGCAGTCTTTCTTGGTTTATTTCTAATGTTAGCTTCAAAAGCCCAAGCAAGGGGTGACCATTCCCAACTGGAAAGAAGTGAAACTATGTATGAGAGAATGAAGTGGTAGATAAAATAAAACTTTAAAAACCCTAAATGTTATGTAAAGACTTACGATGTAATATGGCAATGAGCTAACAGAGCCGTGCTGAGTCGGACTGAGACTTTGTCATCAAATGTTAATGAGTTAGTGAACAGAAATCAATAATCGCATAACTATATGAGTAATTTTACGTTATTTTTTGTTCCTGTAATTTTTAGAAAAAGTGGATAATGTCCTTTTTGCCTCATTCCCAATCAAAAGGGACATTATCCATTTTATAATACACTTTTGTTTACTTCTAATGACTTCTGTAACTGAAAATTGCTGGCTTAACCTTTGTCATCAAAAGTTAATGAGTTAGTGAACAGAAATCAAGAATTGCACAACTATATGAATGACTATACGTTTTTCCCTCTTCCTGTATTTTTTTAAATTGGATAATGTCCCTTTTGCATCTGAACGCCTCAATTTATTTTAAGAAAGCTACAAGACTGCTGGTTATATTCTCACCTCCGAGGTTAAAGAATCAAATTCTGGAAGTCAGGATGCTCAAATAAAAGAGACCGTAGTAGTATATTTACTGCCACGATAAAAGAACTTTCGTTAGCTACAACCACCTCAATTTTACGTAATGTTAAAAAATAAGGTAGGTTGTAGATTTTAGTGACCTTTAATTTCGCGCTCATAAGCCACGGAACCTCTATTTTACGTGGAATCCGAACCACAGGACAGGATAGTTCACTTCGAAAATCTCACATGCATTGACCGGGAATCGAACCAGTTCCGCCTTGGTGAGAGGCACCATCACGCCCCACAGGAATGTTAAACCCCATATCATTATCGACCACGCTAGATATGCGCAAGGCCACAGGGTCAGACTACCTCTAATTTAAGTGTACATACAGTATTGATATTATTAACGGTTTTTCCCAGCGTAAGCTTAAAAAGCGCACGGACGCCAAGTATTTTTTTTAAATTTTCACTGAAATCGTTACTGCTTGGCTTCCTTTGATCATAAATAAGTAATTTTCTACAGAAACCTTCCGCCAGATATCCTTTACAGAATGGTGAAAACCGCATCAAAATCCATCCAGTGGTTCTGGAGATTACCAGACACATCAACAAGATATTCTGTAAAGAACATATAGGCCTAGCCTACTTTCTCCTAAATGCATGGGTACTGTTATAATGCTTTGTCCTTTTCGAGGAGTATAATTAGATGTTGGTTGTAGTACCTTGTTGAAATACAACGTGCTATAGGGCCTACGGAATATGAGGTGCCCGTTGCTAGTGCTACCCCTGGGAAAAAAAATCAATTCGGTTTCACCGTGTTTGAATTGGTATGGGGAATCGATTTGCACACATGCATGGCCGCTATCTGCAAACTATTGGACTGATGGCCTTGTAGTTCAGTCAAAAAATGCTTCCCACAAAAAGGTATGTTGTTGCAAATTTTTGTAGAGATCAAATGATTAGGTTGGTCGTAATTCGATTTAAGCTTTTAACATTTGGGTGGCCGACATTCCGTTTCCGTCAAAATGGCGGTGATATGAAACATGACACTGAGGTGCCCTTTGCTAGTGCTACCTCTGTACCAAATTTCACTGAATTTGGGTTTACTGTTTTTGAATTGATAGGGGGAGTCGATTTGCACACATACAGGGCCGCCATATGCAAACTATCGGACTGATGACGTTGTAGCTTTGTCAAAGAACGCTTCTCACATAAAGGTATGTTGTTGAAAAATTTGGTAGGGATCAGATGAAAGGTTGGTCGTAATTTGATTTAAGCTTGTTACATTTGGGTGGCCTGCTTCCAGTCTCCGACCGGGTCAGGAATGGAATGAATGAAGCCCCCATCTAGCGGCGAGGATATGAACTGTGCCGGCTGCCGAGGCCTGACGCACTCCTCTGGGGCAATGAATAAATGAATGACAGATGAAATGAAATGATAGTGGAGAGTGTTGCTGGAATGAAATTTTGACAGGGAAAACCGGAGTACCCGGAGAAAAACCTGTCTGCCTCCGTTTTGTCCAGCACAGATCTCACATGGAGTGACCGGGATTTGAACCACGGACCCAGCGGTGAAAGGCCGGCGTGCTGCCGCCTAAGCCACGGAGGCTGGAAGCAGGCTGTGGATTTTCATTTCACATTTGGGTGGCCACCATTACGTTTGCGTCAAGATGGCGGCGATATAAAACATGACAGTGAGGTGCCCTTTGCTAGTGTTACCACTGTACCAAATTTCGTTCAATTCGGTTTCACCGTGTTTGAAGAAATAGGGGGAATCGATTTGCACACGTACATGGCCGCGATCCGCAAATTATTGGGCTGATGACCATGTAGTTTGGTCAAAAGATTCTTTATACATAAAGGTATAATGTTGCAAAAGTTGGTAGAGGTCAGATGATTAGGTTGGCCGTAATTTGATTTAAGCTTTTAACAATTGGGTGGCCGCCGTTACGTTTTCGTCAAGATGGGGTGATATAAAACATGACACCGGAGTGCCCTTTGATATTGCTACCTCTGTACCAAATTTCGTTCAATTCGGTTTCACCGTGTTTGAATTGATAGGTTGAGTCGATTTGCACACACACACACACACACACACACACACGCACACACATGGCCGCCATCTGCAAACTATTGGGCTGATGACCTTGTAGTTTAGTCAAAAGACGCTCGCCATATGAGTATATAATTTTGCCAAATTTGGTAGAGATCGGATGATTAGGTTAGTCATAATCTGATTTAAGCTTTGAACATTTGGCTGGCCGCCATTACGTTTCCGTTAAGATGGCGGCGATGTAAAACATGACACTGAGGTGCTCTTTGCTAGTGCTATCTCTGTACCAAATTTCGTTCAATTCGGTTTCACCGTGTTTGAATTGATAGGGGAAATCGATTTGCACACATACATGGCCTCCATCTGCAAACTATTGCGCTGATGATCTTGTAGTTTGGTCAAAAGATTCTTCATACGTAAAGGTATACTGTTGCAAAATTTGGTAGGGATCAGATGATAGGTTGGTCGTTATTTGATTTAAGCTTTTAACATTTGGGAGGCCGCCATTACGTTTTCGTCAAGATGGCGGTAATATAAAACATGACACTGAGGTGCCCTTTGCTAGTGCTACCTCTGTTCCAAATTTTGTTCAATTCGGTTTCATCGTGTTTGAAGAGATGGAGGGGATCGATTTTCACACATACATGGCCGCCATCCGCAAAGTATTGGGTTGATGTCCTTGTAGTTTGGTCAAAAGATTCTTCATACATAAAGGTACAATGTTGCAAAATTTGGTAGAGATCAGATGATTAGGTTGGTCGTTATTTGATTTAAGCTTTTAACATTTGGGTGGCCGCCATCACGTTTTCGTCAAGATGGCGGCAATATAAAACATGACACTGAGGTACCTCTGTACCAAATTTAGTCCAATTCGGTTTCACCGTGTTCGAATTGATAGGGGGACAGACATTCCGAGTACACACACACAATTTTTGGCCCTGTGTAGATCTCATAAGTCTAATTTTTTTTTGCAAAAATCGAAAGTAGGCCAAAAAATGGGGGACTTCGTTTTATACTAAGTAGAGATTATCTCTTAGGAAGGGCAGATAACGTCGCTGTTCTGCCCCTTTATATGACAACCATTATCAAATTACAGTATAATTTGGGTTTTGTGAGGGGTTAACGAAAATAAAACACACATGAGGTTAATTGCCGGTGAGAGATTGAAGAAACAAGACTAGAGAAAACCATAATCAGGATGGCTGCTGTCAGCGCCGTGATTCGAAATGCAGTCACGAATTTCTGGGATGGTACCCAAATTAAGGCCACAGCAGGCTCCTATCAAATTCCTAGCCTGAATTAAAAATTCACACTCTAGAACAGCCATCATACAGGTTATCAGAAACACCCCAAGTCTCTACAATGAATCAACAACTCAAGAAATATATCTAAAGGAGGTAAGGATATATTTCGCACCAATTGATTGTCATCACTATGGTAGATCAGTACAAGAATAAAACTCCAGAGCGTACATGATTACTTTCATAAAACTTTATTATTGCCATCATGTTTGCATTCCCATTCAAGGTTGTTACAAGATCAAGATTTGCATTTTCCCTGACTTAAGATCCCATTCCCCTGACCACCAATACTTTATTCTGATCACCGTATGAACATATTTTAAAAATAAAAGCTGTCTAATTGATCAAACGATTGTTACTGATTTACATCTTCCAAATCCCACGACATACGCTGATTATTTTCTTATTTTTTAAATACACATCCATGCTAACCTTTCTTCGTTTTTTTTCAGCTACTGTATTACACGAGATTTGTAAGCTATTTCATACAAAAAGAGTTTCTTTTCAGAGATTGTAAAGAAAAGGCTTAAAGAAAGAATTTTAAGGATTGGCCCGTTTCAGATGCCGTGAGCACTTCAGAAGGCATGGAAAAATACTGGCTTCATCTGACTTTTTTAATAAATTAATCGGTTATACTAAAAAAATTAACATGGACAATTAACAAAAAAGAAATAAATAAAACAATGGATTCAAGGAACTTCCTTTGTCAGTATACTCAGTTCACAATGAAACTTCTTACATTCAAAAAGTTATTGCAATTGGTATAACTAATGACATAAAAACTATGACCTAATAGTCAAATAATATTATAGGTAAATAACGTACACGTCACTGATTCTTTCAAAATTATTGCCAAGGTAACTGGTGTATTCTTGGAATACACGGTAAGATAGAGTATATTTTAATGCTCTTTGCTTGTTCATTCCTTCCTTTTTCTCAAACACCAACAGTGATCTTCTAATTTCTCCTTGCTGTTTAGGGTTCTCATGTTATTTGTGAGTCTGTTCTAGATATATATCTTCCATGACCCACCTAGCGTCATCTAGCAGCGAATCTCTGAAGTTCCCCAACTCTTCCCTGTGCAAGAGGACTTCCTTATCAATCTGGCCACCAGATCTCGTCGCCATCGCCATCTATCATCTCCGTGATCAAGAGAACTTCGTCTACTTTTTCACCCACCAGGTTGCGATGGTGTCGCCTACTATCAACTCTTTGAAGACCATTCATCATGAAAAAACATTTATTTTTGCAAGGTTGTCTATTCTGATATGTATTCCTTTTGTTTCCTACCCCCACTCTTTTCCCTTCCCTGGTTCCTCTGTGCTTCGCTGAGCGTGTCTCACTCGTACGTCGACAGTCGACTTAGTCAGTTGAAGCTCTACTAGAGCTAGCCTCCTCAACTAAAGAGGCATTCTTTTAATTCCACGCCATGTTGGAACTTTAATGTAAACCGTCAAAGGGAACTTCACCATCGCCATGAAGCAAAGATAAGTACAGACTTCAGGTTTTAACCTCATTCTCATCGTCCTTTAATAACTACATGTTTTTAACGATCATTTTATAGGCAGTGTGAGATTACTATATTTGGGGCAATAATTATCCTTCGTGGGATTTCCTATGTTGGGCTTTTGTCTGTCTAAGCCAATCTTAATAGAAAGCAGCATTTCTTATGCTCATTAAATGAGAGATCTTCTCACAACGTGGGATACTAATGAATACCCACTGTCTATAAAATACTTAGTTCGTTCCACCGCTGGAATAACTCTTGCCCTATTCTTCAGTCAGGATTGCTCTGGAACCTTCCAGAATCTACCAGTCATACCGTCATGTATTTTCCACTCACATGTGTGAATACTTTTTCAAACTAAGGAATCTTTCTTATGAATTAACGCTCAATAGCTAACTTTTCTTTCTCCGTTGGGATTTTCTCTGGCGCATTTAACTGTAATCTACAACTTTCTCAAGCAATAGACTCTCGCCTATCTAGTGTAACTAGTTATTTTCCATAACTGCAATAACTTTCTTTGCCATAAACGTTTGTGCTACTACAGTGAACTTTTCATCCATTCCAACAGACTATAGTGAAAAATAGTGTTTGTTCAATATTTCTTCCGCGTCGCGCTCGTCCGATGATTATAAATAAGGCCATGAACATTTATCCTCCATCCCATTTGATTTTTCCCAAACCTCTTACTAACAAACCATAATAATAAAATTGTTACTTCAGGTCTTTTTCAATGAGGTGTCACTCTAAAGACGTGCCCTCCCTCGTTTGCTTATTTATCATAAATTAATGTCTGTAAAACTACGTGTCTGGTACACGTCTCAAATTATCTTGTTTCTCCCTTCTAATCAGGGAATACAATTCTTTCAACTCACAAGTGAGTTATTTCTAGGTTTCACTAAAGGGAAACTTGCCCTATTTGTCTCGTGATTCCTACTTAAACATAGGAGGTCTAGAAACTTCCTTTCGACTTTCTCTTCAGGTTTCACAGTAAGTGACTTGCCCTATTTGTATAACTACTAAAAAAGTAATTCAGCTTGAATATAAGAAGTTATAGGAACTTCTCTCTTATTCTTCCTCCTTTTAGTTATTGTTATTTACGAAGTTGTTACTCTTTCTAAGATATTTATCTAGAATTCCTTAAAGTACCCACCTTGTACTTGATTTATTGTTTAACTTCAATCACTTTAATTGTCTTAAAATTTTTCATTTTATCTTCGCCATTTTAAAATCTTGCGAAGATTTTAAACCATATAAAGGTTTGAAACCAAAAGAATTGTTAATTGCCTGGCGCAAACTTTAGATGTTTTTCGGAGGTCTGTGACCCCATTTGTTAACAAAATTGAAATTATATATTTGTCAAAAAACTACTACCTAATATTGTTAAATTCATTACACTCCTTTGCATTGTTAAATAAATTCAAAGTTTCTTTTTTGACTCATCATTTCTCTAGTATAACGGTTAGGCAAGATCCTGCGTTCCTAACTCTTCCTAGGTTCATGCCCTATTTAATGCAAATAAATCTCTTAATAGGGTTTCCACCACTTGTCGCATTTGAGCAAGTACTAATAATTATAACTTATGTCAAACTCTCTTCCTATTTCTCCATCCTTTTTTCTCTGGTCCGAAACCCACTTCCTTTTCTTAATCATCTTCCCTTGGGGGTTAGGTTATTCCCCAGCCAATAATCTACCCAAAATTTGGTCCCAGAAACCCGGGAGAGTCCATTTGTCATTTTTTTCTCAAGGGTTATTTGACAATACTTTGCAAATTATTAATATCTGCTTTGAATCTTTCAGCTATAACTACATCGTGCAAAGCCTGTGAAGTGGAAAGAGGCCGCTCCTGTCTCCTTTGGTGTGTCCCTTTCTTTCAACTTATTTGCTGCTGCCAGTCTGACAGCATTTCCAAGGTTCCACAGTTTCGTAAGTTGTACTTTAATTTACATACTCTGTCATGGCTCCTATTGAAAAGGATAAGGATGAAACTCTCATTGCCAGACGTTCTTCCTACAAAGGGCAACTCACCAGATTTAGAAATTTCATTAACAAAATAAATCCCGCCGAGTGTTATCTAGACATCTTGACACAACGCCGTAAGTTGAACGAACGGTCCCATGATTACTACGATCAAATTCAAACCGAGATTGAATCCGCATGCCCAGGACTTCAATCGGATCGGGACGAGGTTGAACCCTTGTATTTTGAAGGGATTGCCAAGGCCCACCAACTGATCCGCAATATCTCAGAACCAGACACTGGGGTCATCAATCCGGCCCAGTTCGCACCCGCTTCAGTTCATAAGGACAAACCGAAACCTTTACTTCCTAAGATAACTCTACCTCACTTCTCAGGCCAGAAAGATGAATGGTATTCCTTCTACGAACTTTACTGCTTCCTCATTCATGAAAACAATGACATTTTCGACATTTGTAAGTTCTATTTCCTGCGTGCGTCCTTGGAAGGCGAGGCCTTGGCCTTGGTTGAGTCACTGCCTTTAAGCGCAGATAACTACCACATCGCCTTTAATCTCCTTAAAGAGAGATATGGTAATTTACGTTTGTGTGTTGTTCGCCACATTCGCTGTCTGTTCAACCTGCCAGTCGTCAAACCTAATGACGTCACCTCTTTAAGAGACCTGTTAGACTCCATGCAATTAAATGTTAGGGCGTTATATCAACTCAAGCAGCCAGTCCAAACTTGGGACACCGTCCTTATTCATCTAGCTACATCCAGATTCGATTTTTCGACATTAAAGGCTTGGGAAATCGAACTCACTCGCAAGGAGGAATATTCGTTTGAACACCTTATCTCGTTTCTGAACAGCCGGTGACAAGTCCTTACAGCACTCTCATTTCAGTGCGAAAATGTCGAAACGAGTCATCAGTGTCACACTCTTGAGAAAAAACTTGTCTCTTCAAATGGTCAACAGCCCCCATCTGTCGAGAACAAGCAAACTCGTTCTACCTCTTTCAACCATCCAAGAGAACATATCAGGCCGCTCAACAAATCTTTAAAATGCACGCTCTGTAAAAAGTTTCACACTTTGTACTAGTGCAAATCCTTTAAAGAATTGTCTGTTGAAGACAGAAGGAAGTTTGTCTTCAATAGTAAACATTGCTTCAACTGCTTGTCACCTAAGCATTCTTCTTCTAACTGTACGTGTTCCAACCTCTGTTTTCATTGCAAAAACCGCATCATTCTTTATTGCACTTTCATGATCAATCGAGGTCACCAGTACCTGCCTCTTCAAACTCCATGCAGAGCAGCTCCGAACAAACTAATGCTTCTTCCTGCATTTCTAACGCCGAAACTTCTCACAGTGCGCAAGTCCTTTTGTCCACTGTACAATTCGAAATCCAAGATAAATTTGGAAATTGGTTTCGAACCCGCGGTCTTCTCGATTCCGCTTTAACTCACAACTTTGTTTCGCAATCGTTAATTAAAAAACTAGGTCTTTCTTCATTACCTACTTCCATCAATGTATCCGGCATTGACAATTTGAAAACTCAAGCCTTGCAGTCTTCAAAATTGAAAATCAGAGACATTTGTCAAAGAAACACCAATCTTAACTTAAACTGCCTCATTCTTACCAGTATTGGCAAGGACACTCCTAGCAGCTCTATTAATACTTCCGGTTTAAAGATTCCTTCGCACTTAAGGTTAGCTGATCCTCAATTTAATGCTCAAGGTCCCATTGATATACTTTTCAGTGCCAATATTTTCTGGAATTGCCTTCGCAAACAAACCCGTAGGCTATCTTCAAACGTGGTCGCCAGAGACACCGATTTTGGTTGGGTTATTACTGGTGAAATCCAACATCCCAGTCTTCAAACCAAATCACAATGTCATTTTGTTACTGCTGATATAAATCCCTTTTCTGAAAAAGAGAACGCTTATGTTTCTGATCTCGATACATTTGAAAAACACTTGCCGAAACGATGTCTTATTGTAAACAACTACGCCACCTTTGTAAGTTGTTTAAATGGTTTTATCTTATTTCTGCACAAAATGGCAATTCAAGTTCGCCTCGCCTTGGGTTACTTAGTTTACCTTCTCATGTCATTTTTTCTAGCAGGTAATTGCTTAAACTTTCTATCGAAAACTATCTTCCCCTTGTGTAAAACCATGGCTATCAGTCACCATCATTTCACTGTAAGCTATGTTTCACTTCTTTCGCTATTTATTAGGATGGCCACGGCCGGCTCCTTCCCCCTTCCTCACAATCGGAAGCCGCTTTTGAAACCGCTTGAAAATCTGAATTCTCTAGCATCTAGAATAACTATTCTTACGCATAAACTCCTTTTCAATGTCCCAGCTTCTCTTCTTTGTTCGGAAGAATTAAGCTTTTTTCTGTTGAAAATTGTCGGATTCCGTGATCCTCAAAATTATGCGAAATTGATTTCTTACTTTATTTCATATGTCTTTAAATTGTTTTTTCACGTCCAAGCTACGGATGACTGCATGACGTGTTACTTGTTCCGCTTTAAGTCACAGCTGATTGCACTAGTTTTGTTTGTTTATTTTGAACTGCTTGTTTGTCAATCTTGTTTGTATACAAGCTCGGGTAAGGCCAAGCTGCCGTTTATTTCCTTTATGCTAGCCAAAGGTCAGAGCAAGTTTTCCTTATCTCAACTCTGGCTGACTGCCAACCATTGTCTTGCGAGTTGCTCCCGTAATTTCGGAAGCTGCTCACCTCCTTCCCAAAATAAACTTGTTCTGGTCAAGGACTCTTCCAGCTATTTATATTCGTTATCTCGCTGTACTATGTGGGTCAAGGTCGTTCATGCTTATGTCTCCCATTTGCTCACGCTCGTATCCTATAGCTGCTTCGATTCTTGTTTCATAACATCGTTGCATATTTTTTACGCGCTCATGTATTGCACCCTGCTTACATATTTTGCAATTTTATTGTTCAGTGATGAACAAACTTGTTTTCTCTCGTCGTTACACTCGATGTGTTTTTGCGCATATACTTGTTATGTCACGTTTCTCACTGACTTAAGTATTTTTCTGATTAACCCCTTTGATGCTTATAACTTGAGGTCATTGTTTATGGCTACTAGATTGTTGTTACCTATGGCGTTCTTGCCTCCTACTTTCATTGTTCCTTAGTTTATTTGGTATATTCTTATCCTAAATCGATGTACTTGTTTCTATACGCTCTGTTTAAACTTGTTAATTCTCCTTTCGCATCTTATCGCGATCTTTACTAGAGCTATATTTCCCGCAGCTTCTAGCTACTTTGTGATTGAAGGTGTTGTGAATTCTCGCCCTTTAACTCCACTTTCCAATGGCCCTGATGACCTGATTCCACTCATACCTGGTCACTTCCTGATAGGCACTTCTCTTTCTGCCCCTCCTCCCCTTTCCAGCTATTACAGGGATTCTAATCTACCTATTGTTTGGCGTAAACTTGAAGCCCTCCGCAATTCTGTCTGGAAGAGGTGGAACTTGGAATATTTAACTTCCTTGCAACGGAGACAGAAGTGGTTTCTTTCCAGTCCCGGCATCAAAGTGGGGGACTTGGTCCTGGTTAGGGATGTTTCTCCTCCCCTGGTCTGGATTTCTGGTAGAGTGACCGAGCGTTATCCTCGAAGGGATGGGAGAGTCAGGGTGGCCAGAATCTTAACCACTAACGGTCACATCACAAGACCACTGTCTTTAATTGCTCCATTACCTTTAAATGTTTAATTGTTTATCCTGCTCTCTGTTGGTATTTTCCCCTCCCAGCTTTGTGTATTCTTGGAATACACGGTAAGATAGAGTATCTTTTTAATGCTCTTTGCTTGTTCATTCCTTCCTTTTCCTCAAACACCAACAGTGATCTTCTAATTTCTCCTTGCTGTTTAGGGTTCTCATGTTATTTGAGAGTCTGTTCTAGATATATGTCTTCCATGACCCACCTAGCGTCATCTAGCAGCGAATCTCTGAAGTTCCCCAATTCTTCCCAGTGCAAGAGGACTTCCTTATCAATCTGGCCACCAGATCTCGTCACCATCGCCAGCTATCATCTCCGTGATCAAGAGAACTTCGTCTACTTTTTCACCCACCAGGCTGCGATGGTGTCACCTAATATCAACTCTTTGAAGACCATTCATCAAGAAAAACATTTATTTTTGCAAGGTTGTCTATTCTGATATGTATTCCTTTTGTTTCCTACCCCCACTCTTTTCCCTTCCCTGGTTCCTCTGTGCTTCGCTGAGCGTTTCTCACTCGTACGTCGGCAGTCGACTTAGTCAGTTGAAGCTCTACTAGAGCTAGCCTCCTCAACTAAAGAGGCATTCTTTTATTTCCACGCCATGTTGGAACTTAAATGTAAACCGTCAAAGGGAAATTCACCATCACCATGAAGCAAAGATAAGTACAGACTTCAGGTTTTAACCTCATTCTCATCGTCCTTTAATAACTACATGTTTTTAACGATCATTTTATAGGCAGTGTGAGATTACTATATTTGGGGCAATAATTATCCTTCGTGGGATTTCCTATGTTGGCCTTTTGTCTGTCTAAGTCAATCTTAATAGAAAGCAGCATTTCTTATGCTCATTAAATGAGAGATCTTCTCACAACGTGGGATACTAATGAATACCCACTGTCTATAAAATACTTAGTTCGTTCCACCGCTGGAATAACTCTTGCCCTATTCTTCAGTCAGGATTGCTCTGGAACCTTCCAGAATCTACCAGTCATACCGTCATGTATTTTCCACTCATATGTGTGAATACATTTTCAAACTAAGGAATCTTTCTTATGAATTAACGCTCAATAGCTAACTTTTCTTCCTCCGTTGGGATTTTCTCTGGCGCATTTAACTGTAATCTACAACTTTCTCAAGCAATAGACTCTCGCCTATCTAGTGTAACTAGTTATTTTCCATAACTGCAATAACTTTCTTTGCCATAAACGTTTGTGCTACTACAGTGAACTTTTCATCCATTCCAACAGACTATAGTGAAAAATAGTGTTTGTTCAATATTTCTTCCGCGTCGCGCTCGTCCGATGATTATAAATAAGGCCATGAACATTTATCCTCCATCCCATTTGATTTTTCCCAAACCTCTTACTAACAAACCATAATAATAAAATTGTTACTTTAGGTCTTTTTCAATGAGGTGTCACTCTAAAGACGTGCCCTCCCTCGTTTGCTTATTTATCATAAATTAATGTCTGTAAAACTACGTGTCTGGTACACGTCTCAAATAATCTTGTTTCTCCCTTCTAATCAGGGAATACAATTCTTTCAACTCACAAGTGAGTTATTTCTAGGTTTCACGAAAGGGAAACTTGCCCTATTTGTCTCGTGATTCCTACTTAAACATAGGAGGTCTAGAAACTTCCTTTCGACTTTCTCTTCAGGTTTCACAGTAAGTGACCTGCCCTATTTGTATAACTACTAAAAAGTAATTCAGCTTGAATATAAGAAGTTATAGGAACTTCTCTCTTATTCTTCCTGCTTTTTTATTGTTATTTACGAAGTTGTTACTCTTTCTAAGATATTTGTCTAGAATTCCTTAAAGTACCCAACTTGTACTTGATTTATTGTTTAACTTCAATCACTTTAATTGTCTTACATTTTTCATTTTATCTTCGCCATTTTAAAATCTTGCGAAGATTTTAAACCATATAAAGGTTTGAAACCAAAAGAATTGTTAATTGCCTGGTGCAAACTTTAGATGTTTTTCGGAGGTCTGTGACCCCATTTGTTAACAAAATTGAAATTATATATTTGTCAAAAAACTACTACCTATTATTGTTAAATTCATTACACTCCTTTGCATTGTTAAATAAATTCAAAGTTTCTTTTTTGACTCGTCATATCTCTAGTATAACGGTTAGGCAAGATCCTGCTTTCCTAACTCTTCCTAGGTTCATGCCCTACTTAATGCAAATAAATCTCTTAATAGGGTTTTCACCACTTGTCGCATTTGAGCAAGTACTCATAATTATAACTTATGTCAAACTCTCTTCCTATTTCTCCATCCTTTTTTCTCTGGTCCGAAACACACTTCCTTTTCTTAATCATCTTCTCTTGGGGGTTAGGTTCTTCCCCAGCCAATAATCTACCCAGTAACAAAGAAATTAAAATTTGAAATGGTCCCTGACTGCAGAAAATTTCCCAGACTTCCCTGAACAGATTTTTCCCCCTGACTTTTTCCTGACCTGTGACAGTCCTGCCATTGCAGTGCGATGTGCTGACATCTGGCAAATATATTGTGACATACGATTATTTTCAAAGTTTTAAAGGGCTGTTTGTGGAAAACCAGGATGATAAATTCTCCGAAAAGAAAATCTGCCCTTTTCATTACCTAAAAATTGTAAGTGTCCAGGAATAAATAGGTCTTATGGTAACCCTTTCACATTTAAATGAAAACTGAAATCAATTTCAATATGGTCTCGTATACACTGTGTTGGCCGCTTACATGACAAAGAAAGTAGTATAAATTGAAATCGATGGGAACTTGTCATGGTGGTCAACCTGCAGTTATGTTGGCTACCTAATATTGAAAAGCCAATACAAAATTTGAACTGCAGAGTGCACATTATCGCTTCTGTTGAAGGCTTGGTGACTTTACACATTAGTTGGTAGCACTGCTAAAATTGAAAATTGGACCACCTCAGGGTGACCGCTGTTTACCTAAAATTATTTTCCAGTGTCAAATTTAACCTTGTATTAACACATATACTTCTATAAGTATACTTCTTCTTCTTCTTCCTCTTCGTCGTTTGGGCCTACTGAGGACCACGGGGCTCGTATCTCCTCGTCGCTTTGTTTTTTCTCTTCTTCCAGTACTCTTTCATCATCTGACTATGAGCCAGCTTTCTTTCCTCCGTCCATGGTGGTCTGCTGACACCAGTGTTCTTCCTAGCTGTCAGTGATCCAGGAAAAACTCCCTGTCGGATAGCTTGCCGGAATTGTTGGCGGTCCTGCATGGAATTAAGTGGGATCCCTAGGTGGTCTAAATCCGTCCTGACCGTAGAGATCCACTTAGACCTAGAGGCCTTCCCTCTTCCTGCCACTGTGAAGATCTTACTGGTGAGCCGGCAAGGGATCATGCGAGTCAAGTGTCCATAGAAGGCCAAGCGCCTCTTTCTTATACAAGTAACAATGTCTTCTTGATGGCTGTAAAGCTCATCATTGTGCCGAATTCTGTAGGTGCCTCCCTCTTCCCGTATAGGTCCTAGTATCCTCCGCAGGATCTTCCTCTCCTTGAGTTCAAGTTTCCTGAGTGGGCCTTTCCTGGCCATCACGAGGCATTCTGAGGAGTACAGAACAGATGGTTTTACTACTGAATTGTAGTGTCTGAGTTTTAGGTTTTTGGAGAGGAACTTCAATGCGTAGATGCTGCGGCAGGAGTGGTGTACCTGGTGTCTATGGCCAGATTCTCACTCTGGTTTGCCGAGATCCACTCTCCTAGGTACTTGACCGCAGGGACTTTTCGGATGAAGACTCCCTCAAGTGGAATTGTGGACGGGGCTTCCTTGATGTTAGTCATGAATTCAGTCTTCCCAATGTTGATCTTAAGGCCAGCCCGAACCGCTACATCGTGAAGACTCTGTAGGTGGTGAGTAGCTTTCTCTATAGTGTTGGCCAGTATGGCGAGGTCATGGGCAAAGGCCAGGCATGACACATGAAGGTTATCTTTCTTGTATCCAAGCTGCAGACCAGTCCTTGGTGTTAGTCGCACCATCCATTCCCTTATGATGTTCTCCAGGATGCAATTGAAGAGGATGCAGGAGAGTCCATCACCCTGTCTAACTCCGGTCTTGATGGGGAAGCTCTCGGATAGTTCACCTCTGAACTTGACTTTAGATGTTGTGTTTGTCAAGGTGGCCTGGACTAGATTAAGGGTTTTTTCATCAAGGCCAAATTCTCGCAAGGTGGAGGAAAGACTCTCTCTGTATACTATTTATGTTTATTTTCAAAAAATAAAACAAAATGTATGTACGGTAAATACTTTTATTTATTATAGAACGTAAGTAATGTGTTTGTAACTGTTCTAAATCCTCCACCTCCACACCCTCTATACAAGATGGCGGCGGCGCGTTATCTCTCGAACGCATGGTCGGATATTGACGAATGAGGTGTCATTGAACTCGGGCTGATACCCCCTTTCCAATGAACAACATATTTCCACCCCAAAGTAAACCGTACCTCTACTAGGGGGTGAAATTGTAATTTTTAGAGAATCTCTCTTTCCAATTGCAAAGTGTGAGAGTTTGAATGCCAATATGGAATGAAACGTTGTTCTACACAAGAGACATGTTTACGGTGGATAGCCACTATGAATTAATATCCTTGTTTTTGTTTTTTATGCATGCCCACTCATGGCTTTTGAAGAGGGTGGGGGAGCGGTTCCCTGTGGACGGGTCCTTGATGACAGGTCCCTGTGGACGGGTCATTGTTGCCGGGTCATTGTTGACGAGTCCCTGTGGACGAGTCCTTGTGGACAAGTCCTTGTTGACAGGTCCTTGTAGACGAGTCCTTGTTGATGAGTCCTTGTTGATGAGTCCCTTTGGACCGGTTCCTACGGACTAGCCCATGAATTTATTTAAATTATGTCACAGGGCCTAACTACATTTTGCGTGTAAAGCAGTGTGTTGAACTGACGTTGTTCACCAGTCCCCCACTACTATAATGGGATAACGATATGAAAGGAAAGTGACGAAATACATGTGAACATACAAGGGATCTAACTTGGTGGATGGATGTGTTCTAACGAGTCATTTGTAGTTGAAAGAGAATAATACATGTTCTTAAGATGTTAAAACTACGGAGATGGTACGTGTAGTAAGACGTCTTGTTATTTCCTGTGTCATATTACGGACATGGCAGAGAGCGCGCCGATGTGTTGCTATGACTAACGCTGCAGTAATTTGAAACCGCAAGTGTTCATGAAGACAATGGGTGATGATCATGCAAAGTTAGCAGTTATTGGATATTACACAGGTGTTCCTTCCGGTGTCATGTTGCTGACATGGCAGACTGCGCACACTGCTGTTGCTATGACTGACGCTGCAGTAATTTGAAACCCTAGGTGTTGATCAAGACAATGGATGATGATCATGCAAAGTCAGCAGTCATTGGATACCACACAGGTGTTCCTAGTTTACTTTGGACTCTCAGCTGTATTGGGAAAGGAATTGCAATGATCTGCAAAAAACTGCTGACACTAGCGATGAGAGTTTATATAAGAGAGGTGTCATATATTTCCCTAATGTCAGTCTTCATTACTCGCTTTGAGTGAACAGTGCTCTATTACTGCTCAAGAGTTGTAAAAAAGCCTTTTTGGTAGAAAATCATTAAATTATTTTGCAAGGTAAGTACTTATTATCAATGGATTGTAGTATTTTATTACTAATTGATGTTGAAGTTATTGATTGGAATGTATTTATTAATTGAAAGTTTGATTTGTTTACAGATAATTGGGTACCTGTAGGTTACCAGATTCCTACAATCTGTTCATTCAGTGGCAGCAGTTGATAAATTATAAAAAGGTAAGTGCCCCTCTAATAACTTTTAAACAGTTAGAGTGATATTTTCCAATGTTCACCACTACATGTCAGTGAAAATTGTATATTTGGCAGTCAAAAGTTGGAACTACTTGACCATGGTGTGTAAAGCTAATTTTGTAGGTTAGATTTTGATTACCGCTCTATTAAGTCTGAATGTTCATTGCTAGGTGTCAGTGTCAGAGGGAATATTTAAAGACTTAACCTCAGTTCACCTAACATAACCTAACTTTACCTAACTTAACCTTGTCATGTGACATGTTTTACAAGTTTAAACTTGTTTTAAGACTGGCTATGACGTCACACTTAGCTCACTTAACTGACGATCGCTGGTTTCTATCACGTGACTTGTTATACAAGTTTAGACTTGTTTTAAGACTGGCTATGACGTCACACTTAGCTCACTTAACTGGTGATCGCTCGTTTCTATCACGTGACATGTTCTACAAGTTTAGACTTGCTTTAAGACTGGCTATGACGTCACACTTAGCTCACTTACCTGCCAACTACTGGTTTCTACCACTCTATCAAGTTCCAATGTTCACAGCTAGGTGTCAGTGACAGTGGTATATAGTAACCCCCAGTTAGAACTACATGAAGTTAGACTTGCTAGGAGTTCACAGATCGATTTAAATACCCTGCTATAACCATTGACTGGTATATAATTAAACTATTTATATTGTACTTTGTTTTATCATTTATTAACATTTATGATTTCTTTCTTTTATAGGTAATTTCGAAAGTGATCATAATGTTCAAGTGTGGTGACTGTAAGAAACAGTTCTCAAGACCTGACAACCTTCAACGACACGCAAATGCTAAACATGACATTAAAATGTTTGTGTGCAGTCATTGTGCTACCACATTTAACAGACAAGATAGTCTTGGACGACATGTAAATTTAATGCATGTCAGTTCAGCACCTTTTTCATGTTCAGTTTGCGAACTTGGTTTTTCTGCTGTAAAGCGATATCAGTCCCACATGGTTGAAGTGCATGCGGAACAACAGGAATTAAAAACTGTAAAACCATCAACTAGCATGGAACCTTTAAAAAGGTGATGCTCAAAAGCGTAAACGTTCTCAAGATTGTGAAAATAGTTGTGCAACAAAAAGAAACAAGAATGGTGAACCTTCAATAACACATTGTGATGTATGTAATATTGATATACCTTCTTCAATCATTCATGGACATTTACGTAGTATTCATCATAAAAATAACGCTTGCCATGAAAGAAATTCTGGAAATATTCAACAAATTGGTAGTGCGTTTAAAAGTCGAATTGCTAGTTACAGACTTCATAGTGAAGAAAAAACTCAAAGTATTGAATCATTTTTAAGAAATGTTCAACCTAATGTGTTTGGCTTGGTAGAAAATGTTTAGTGGAGCATAAAACATTCAAAATGAATTTTGAACTTTTTGGACTCTATGTAAAAACTGGGAGTGAAAGTGAAATTACAGATATCAAATCTTTTAATACAAAAAACATAATTGTTAGCGAATCAACTAATATTAGTGATATATACCAAGATATTTCAAGTTCTATCATTGTGAAGAGTGAAGAGTTTCAGGAAAGGGAGTCAGGCTGGGCGTTGGTTGAAGTACTTTATTTAGAAACCAACATGAAAAAATATAATCCCCTTCGAGCATCATCATACATTGATTTGCCAGGATGGATCAAACGTAAGCATGCTTGTGTAAACGTTATGAATTTATTTATTTATTTAGCGTTTGGCTGTACATATCAACATTAGTCAAAAATAGATGTGTATTTACATTATTTACAGTTTCACTTTCAAGTTGTTAATAAAGTCTATCACAGCTGGGCCTGCTTCCACAAAGTCACTGAAGTTGCCACTGTAGGAATGCGTCGGGCAGTCATTCACTATATGCCGTATGGTCTGCCTGGGATCACCACAACTGCATTCTGGTGAAGATATATATCCCCATTTGTAGAGAAGATCTGCACATCTACCATGGTTTGTTCTTATCCTGTTTAGCGTTGACCATGTTTTCCGGGGTAGATGGAAGCCACTTGGTGGTGTTGTGGAGTTTGTGATATCTTGCAGCTGACTTGGAATGTTTTCCACCAATTCTTCTTTCCAGTTTTGCAACAGGTTGAAGTTTTGGTTCACCAGGTGTCTCGCTGTCCGGATGGAGGGGTTTCGCGAGCGTAGACGTCTCACTTCAGCAGCAGTGATGTCCTGGTGTATTGGTAGCTGGTCGTTGGCATTTATCTTCTTATACTCCCGGAGTAAGGCATGTTTGCGTCTGAGTTCCGCTGGTGGAATATGACTCAGTGCTGGTAACCAAAATGTTGGTGTTGATTTTACTGTGCCAGATATCATTCTCATTGCCTGATTCAATTGGGCATCGACAAGTTTGGTATAACTGCTATTTAGCCACACTGGAGAACAATACTCAGCTGTTGAGAAGACCAGACTGAGGGCGGTGGTGCGTAAAGTGTCGGCTGACGAACCCCATGTAGTGCCACATAGTTTTTGAAGTATGTTGTTTCTAGACTTCAGTTTTTCTGCCGTTTTCTTCAGGTGTTTCTTGAAGGAGAGAGTTCTGTCTAAGATGACCCCCAGGTAATTGGATTCATTGCTGTGGGTCAAGCGATTTTTACCTAGGTACACTTCTAGTTCACGATTAGCTAGCTTATTGCATAAGTGGAAACATGTCACTGTAGTTTTGCTTGGGTTCGGCTTCAGCCTCCATTTTCGGAAGTATTCATCAAGAATGCGTAGATCAATAGTTAGGGTATGTTCTGTATTTTCGATTTGTCTCTCCTGGGTAGCAATTGCCCAATCATCGGCGTATCCAAACTTTCTTGAACTGGTTGCAGGCATATCAGAGATGTAGAGGCTGAAGAGAAGTGGGGCCAAGACGGAGCCTTGAGGCAATCCATTGTCAAGTTTCTTCTCCTTACTGATGGTGTTTCCCAAAATTACTTGAAATCTGCGATTCATTAACATGTTATCCACAAGTCTGGCTATTCTTCCGCAAGGTATTGTGCGTAGGAGTTTGTAGATCATGCCATGTCTCCACACAGTGTCATAAGCAGATGTCAGATCAATGAATGCAACTGATGTCTTAAGCCCTTTCTGGAATCCGGCTTCTATATGGGTGGTCAGTGATAGTACTTGATCGACACAACTGCGATTTGGTCGAAATCCAGCTTGTTCCATAGGCACTTGTTCAAGGATTAAAGAGCTTATCCTGTTGTAAAGAAGTCTTTCTAGTAGCTTGTACACTGCGCTGAGTAGTGCAATTGGCCTGTAGCTTTGAGGTAAATCATTTGGTTTGCCTGGTTTCAATATGGCGATAACCTTTGTTCTTTTAAGCGCAGGAGGTATGTTCCCAGTTTGCAGGATATCAGAGAAGAAGCGTGCAAGCCATACTGTTGCATATTTTCCACAATGGAGCAGGAATTCTGGGTGGATACCATCAAAGCCTGGAGCTTTATCTGGTTTGACATCTTTTAGTGCCTTTGAAATGTCCTCTGATGTGAATGGACAAGATAATTCATTAACTTCTAAACCCTTTGCTTTTAAGACTTTAAGCTCTCGTTTAATCTTGTTGGTGTGATCTCTTTGCTTGGGTGCTTTTGATGTTGACACCATGTGTGAGGCTATAGTATCTGGACTGATGGTGCTGTTATCACGTACTATTTTGTTTCCTCCTCCCAGTTTTCGAAGAAGGGACCAAGCTTCCCTGCTTGAGTGTTTGAAGTCTATGTTCTCGACGGTTTCAGTCCATTTCTGTCTTCTAGAGGCATCAAGGCTGTGCAGTAGTTCATCTGATATTTCATGGTCACCAGTTGTGAGGAACTCTTCATACAACTTTTCACTAACTTCATTCCATCCAGGAATATACTCCTTCCTGCATCCTCTAGGAATAAACTTCTTTGCTATACTGATCACTGCGCCCGCAAATCTCTCGTAACTTTCACTTACAGGTGGAATCCAACCCAGACATTTGTCAAGGTTCTCAGAAAAAGCAGGCCAGTTTGCCTTTTGGAAATTCCATCGTGGTCGTGGAGTAGAAGTGATGATAGGCACTTTCAAACTTGTTTCAATGATGACTGGTCTGTGTTGACTGCGAGGGAAGGCACGTAGGACTTTGCGTGATGTTGGTAGAGGCAGACGATTATCATCCGTAGATACAAAGCATAAATCAGGGTTGTAGTCACGTTTCCAGGAACCTGATCTGAAAGTAGCCAAATCTTTCGCGTCAAAAATAAGGTGCATGTGATGTGCGTCGGCCCAGGTGGCCAGAGCCTCACCATTGTCGTCATTAACACTATATTTCCATTCAGTATGATGACTGTTGAAATCACCAAGATAGACAGATGGATGTGGGTAATTTGGAACCACAGAAGGAGGCCACTGAACGGCAGGTGGCTTGTAGACGTTTATGACTTTTGTCCCACTTACTTCTATGACAACGGTGTGGATGTCATTGCTGGTGTTAGTAGAAATCAGAGAGGCAATTTCTATAGTATTGTGAACATATGTGGCTATACCATACACCTTATGATATGTTGCCCCTATGAGATCATATCCTGGAACTTTGCCGCGAGAGTTTAGTTGGCCTATATCTTCTGTATGTGTTTCTTGAATAGCAATAATGTCAATGTTGTTTTCTAGAGCGATTTTGGACAAGTACTCTCCCTTTGCTCTGCTTATGCCTTCTACATTGATCTGTAACATGCGGATAGCAGGTCCTATTCTTCTGAAGTGCGAGTCCTTATAAGGACTATTTGAGTTAGATTTCGTCATGAATAATGATGACGCATGCTTTGCATGGGCTGTAACCTCAGCTCTCAATCCAGCAGTGGAAAATATGGATAGAACATCATCTTATCCTCACTATTCTTCAGTGTTAGATTTGAAAGAAATAGAATTACCTATGGCGATAAAAGACATTCAACGTTTTGAAAAGCTGAACAATGTAAGTATTAATGTGTATGAAATTGAAAATAAGAGTATAGTTGGTCCTCTATATTATACTCAGGAAAAAAGGATGCTCATGTAAATTTACTATACATAACCGAAGGTGAAAATGCTCACTATTGCTGGATAAAACATTTCAGTAGACTTGTTAGTAGTCAGCTACCAAATGCGATGGTAAAAAGTGATTGTGTGATGGCTGTTTGCTATATTTCAGAAAAGAGGATCAACTAACTCAACATCAAAAATGGGGATGTAATCATGTGTGTACGGTATTACCTACTCCTAAAAATAACATTTTAAAATTTAAGGATTATGAGAAACAGCTTCGAGTACCATTTGTTTTATATGCTGACTTTGAAGCTTTGCTAAAACCATTTAATACATGTTCATCGAATCCAGACCAAACTTTTACCAACACTACTCACATTCATGAACCTTTTAGCTTTGCATATTATATTAAATGTAGTTACGATGACTCTTTAAATAAATTTGATCTCTATAGAGGACCTGATGCACCTAAAGTTTTTATGGAAAGACTTGAAAAAGATGCCATCCGTATATCCTCTATTTTAAATACGATCATTCCAATGGAGCCACTAACTTCATCAGAGCAAATGGATTTTGAAACTGAAACTAATTGTTTTATATGTTGTGAATGTTTATATACAGACAGGGTTCGCGATCATGACCATTTAACAGGAAAATATCGTGGTGCTGCTCACCAAGAATGTAATTTAAATTATAGAGTAAGTAAATTCATTACGGTCATTCTACATAACGGTAGCAAATACGATAACCACTTTATCGTTAAAGAATTTGGAGCTTCAGATGTGAAAATTGATGTGATTGCAAATAATAAGGAACAATACATATCGTTTACAAAATACAGTAAAACTAGCAATAAAAAAACATTAAACTGCGATTTTTAGATTCATTCCGCTTTATGCCGAGTAGTCTTGATAAGCTGGCTAGTAATTTAAAATCAGATCAGTTTCATGAAATTCAACGTGTCTTTCCTAAAGAAGATGATTTTAATTTGATTCATCAAAAGGGTATATTCCCTTATGAATATATTAACTGTGTGGAACGTCTTGAGGAGTGTTCTTTACCGTCGAAAGATGCATTTTACAGTTCCTTAAACACAAGTCATATCAGTGATCAGGAATATTTACATGCACAACGTGTATGGACACAGTTCCACATTCAAACTTTAGGAGAATTTTCAGACATATATTTGAAGACAGATGTGTTATTATTAGCAGATGTTTTTGAAAATTTTCGGAATGTTTGTATGAAAACTTATGACCTTGATCCTTGTCAGTATTTCACTGCTCCAGGGTTAAGTTTCAGTTCAATGTTGAAAAAACGAAAGTAAATTTAGAATTAATGACTGATATAGACATGATCAATTTTATAAAATCATCAATTCGAGGTGGATTAAGCCAATATAGTGGACGGTACTCTAACGCAAATAATAAATACATGCCTAGCTACAACCCTTGTGAAGAGTCAAAGTATATGAGTCAATATCTACCACTGAAAGATTTTCGCTGGCTGACACAACCTGAAATTGAAGTCTTACATGTTTACACTCTTAATGATAACGATGATAAAGGATATATTTTAGAGGTAAATCTTGAGTACCCTAAAGAGTTACATGATGATCATAATGATTTACCATTTTGTCCTGAGAATATGAAATCTCCATACATCACATCACGAACAAAAATGTTAATTGCTAATGTAAATGATAAATGTAAATATGTAATACATTATCAAAACTTGAAACACTGTCTACAGCATGGATTGAAATTAACTAAAATTCATCGCGTATTGCAATTTCATTAGTCAGCATGGCTCAAACCGTATATTGATCTAAACAATAATTTAAGAACACAGTCAACAAACGCGTTTGAAAAAGATTTTTATAAACTCATGAATAATAGTTTTTTTGGAAAGACTATGGAGAATGTTGGTAAACGAGTTGATGTAAAGCTGATAACAAAGTGGGAGAATGATGGTAAAAGGTATGGTGCGAGCAACTTAATAAGCAAGCCTAACTTTCATAGCTGTTCAATTATTCATGAGGATTTAGTTGTAATACAAATGAATCGTCTTAAAGTAACTTACAACAAACCCATATATGTGGGTTACACCATTCTGGAATTGTCAAAAACACTTATGTATGAATTTCACTGTGATTATGTAAAGAAAAACTATCTTGATAATGCTAAATTACTCTACACAGACACAGATTCTTTTATTTATGAGTTTAAAACTGATGATTTTTATGAGGATATCAAAACTGAGCTAAATAGGTTTGATACAAGTGACTACCCCGAGGATAATATTTACCATTTACCTCTAGTAAACAAAAAGGTTCTTGGGAAATTTAAGGATGAATGTGCTGGTGTTATTATAGACACCTTTGTAGGCACAAAATCTAAATCATACAGCTATATGACAATTGATGATGTAGTAGTAAAAAAATTAAAAGGAGTGAAAAAGAATGTTGTTAGTAAAGAGTTAGATATAAGTGATTATAAAAACTGTATAGTTAGCAACCCACCTGTATTATATAAGAAAATGTGTGTATTTAGAAGTAAAAATCATCAGCTACATACCAATTTGCTGAACAAAGTTGCTTTAAGTAATGAAGAAAACAAACGATTCATTATACCCAACACATTTGATACTCTTGCTTGGGGAAACAGTCGCATTGACGGCTATTACTTTACTTAAGTCTAATGATCACTATATTGTAATATTTGTAGCGTGTTTTTTATATTGTAATATTTAAAAAAACTATAAGTAGAATGTATAATGTTAGGCTACTGTAGTTTAGTAAAAATAAGATAAGTAATACATTTTAGTGTAAAATGTTTGTTTTTGTATATTACGAAAAAGATTTTAAAAAATCTACAGAATGTGTGAACTAAACAAGTGGAATGTAAAAATGTAAAGTGGAAATTGTAAATATCCATGTGTGAAAAAGTGAAATGGCTATCACCATTTTAAAATTAAAAAGACATTGTGATCTGGTAAACCTTGTTTTTTATTTCACAACAACAAAAGTGTACAGAATGTGTAAACTAAACAAGGGGAATGTAAAAAATGGGAAGTGGAAATTGTAAATATTCATGTGTGAAAAAAATGAAATGGCCATCACCATTTTTTAAAATTAAAAAGATATAGTGATTTAGTGAACCTTATTTATATTTCACAAACAAAAAATGTACAGAATGTGTGAACTAAACAAGGGGAATGTAAAAAATGTAAAGTGGAAATTGTAAATATTCATGTGTGAAAAAATGAAAATGAAGAAATAGCTGTCACCATTTTTAGAATTAAAAGATATAGTGATCTGGTGAACCTTATTTTTATTTCACAAAAAAAATTACAAAAGGTGTGAACTAAACAAGGGGAATGTAAAAAGGGGAAGTGGAAATTGTAAAGATTCATGTAAGAAAAAATGAAAATGAAGAAATGGCTATCACCATTTTTAAAAATTAAAAGACATTGTGATCTTGTAAACCTTGTTTTTATTTCACAACAAATAGAGCTTTATAAAAATAGAATACAAAGAAATACCAATTCCTCAATCCTTTTCAATGTTCATGTCCACTCATCATTAACTTTCCTTATATAGCGCTAATCACAATGAGAGCTGCCAACCTCTCTCCCACTGAGACATCACAGGATGTCAAACGTTGTTTAGCTTTTCAACGATACTTTATCCGCTACACGTCTTAATGCAGGATGACTGTGGTGATAAAAAAGGTGCATGCTCGATCCAAAGGTTTAATAGGTATATCACCACGCTGCAAAAGGTTCTTCAAGATAAGTTCCAGGACCACACAAATAATAACCAGGTAGGTAGATTTCGAAAGTTAAGTATTGAATTACTTTATCAATGACGCCATTGCCAGTACAGGTCTGGCATATCCTTTTCCATCGATGGTAAAAAGGTTTGATCTTCCTCCTCCTCTGTGGATGATGTTTGTTGCTGCTGCTTTTTTTCTTCATCACACCCGTGGTATGAGGAAATAAAGTCTTTACACTGACTTTTATGACCGTGATACAGTTTGACCAGCTGGCAAGTAGCACACTGTCGCATAGAGGGTATTTTTGCCATAGCCACTTGCTTATGGTGATCATAATCCGTACATGGTTGCAATTCACTTAACACAGGGTCTTGAGTCCATGATTTTGGTACATGTTGCCAGATTTCTTTCACTGCATTTGCTGCGACGTAATAAATGAATGATTTTGAAAGAGCCAATAATTCTTCTTTGGTAAAACTGTCTAGTTTCTTTTTACACACAAAGAACTTTCCAATCGCTTTATCGGTAGCATCCCCTTTCTCCATGGTATCACGTTGATGTTTACACGTCGCTTGTAGAAATATCACTGGTGTCATCCACAGGTAAACCTTTAGTTTTTATTTTATTTAACAATTCCCAGCAGGCATTGGTGGTTAGCCAATGAAACAATTGCCACACCTGTGCCAGGACTTTATAGGTAATATTGTCACAGGGGTAGCGGTTCATGAGTGTTTGCAGCGAGGGACAGCCCATGTCCATTAAATCAATACATTGACAGTAAGACGCCAAAAATTGTTGTAGCCATTGACGTTTTTCACTACCTTTCACAAATATTACATGGGCAGAAGACAAGTGGGCTTTCATGACCATGTCCAGGTGCTTATATGAAATGGTTCCTTGCTTCCAGTCTAGTTGCATATGAGTTTCAATCCACTGGGTTTGTTTACGGTCTTTATCACACAACAAATCAAACGCATAAGGTGGTTTAAACACCAAATGGGTAGCTTGTGAAATCCAAAAAATGGAACAATCGATGATGGCCACTTCTTTAAATATAAATTTGTTATCTCCAATTTTAAACCCTTGACAGTCGACAATTAGTGTACGCAACATGTTCACTCTTGTCTGGATCAAGTCCAACTGACCACAGACTGACAATTGTTCAGTAAAGTGTACTCATGTCATTTACTTACATTCCATTCTAGTAAAAGAAAATAAAAACATCGAGTAGTCACTATAGAGGTTAGGATATGACAGGGGGCATAAGAAATAATAATATAACAACAACAACCAATTTTTATTACATTATTTTATTAACATAACAAGTTTACATTCTTTTTTTCATTCTAGGATAGAGGCAGTACAATCTCATATAACAACAAGAAGTTCCGTGACGAACTAAAGAGCCTACTTTTCTTAAAATTTAAGATTCATGCCAATGATTAATCGATATGGATCTATCTAGAATAATGACGAAATTAAGTTGTTAATATCGAAATTTCTAATTAGTTCGAAATACTGTATACCTGGCATAATGTAGCCTAATAGAGCACTACAGTTGGCAGCCCTGGTGACTGAATATATTCTTAGTTCCATCTCTTAAGGTACAGAATACAAAATTTGGTTGGAGTCCAATGAATAGCATGGACGTTACATGCAGTTAAACATTGGATCTAACAGCGCGCGTAAATTCATGTTGGCAGCAGTGTCATGCATGTATTGGTCAGAAATAATCTGAAATAATATGATCTATAGTTGGGCGAATTTTGAATGAAATCCATTAGTAAGT
The DNA here is from genome assembly GCA_946902985.2 of Meconema thalassinum. Lineage (NCBI taxonomy): Eukaryota > Metazoa > Arthropoda > Insecta > Orthoptera > Tettigoniidae > Meconema > Meconema thalassinum. The sequence continues at coordinate 283,899,831 of OX336392.1, forward strand.
ATAGAAGTTACATGCATTTTAAAATTGGACCTATCAGCAGGCTTAGAATCATGTTGGCAGCACTGACGTATATTAGTTACTCCAAAGTAATCTAGAATGCCAGGTACTATACGTGTGCAAAGTTTAGAGCTATTGGCTTGCATTCTTTCTGATATATTGATATTAGGGTAACAAAAATAGAGACAGCATTTATTAACAGTTGGCAGCCCTGGTAGCTCTTAAGAATACGCATAATCGTAGCTGTTACGGTACACATAGCGCATACGAAATTTGGTTGAAATCCAAATGATAGTATGGAAGTTACATGTATTTAAATTTGGACCTCTCAGCAGGCTCAGAATCATGTTGGTAGCACTGACGTATATAAGTTACTCCAAATTAATATAGAATGTCATGTACTATACGTGTGCATAGTTTAAAGCTGTCGGCTTGCATACTTTCTCATATATATTGGTATTTGGATAAAAGAAATTAAGAGCATTTTAGCAGTTGGTAGCACTGGTGGTTCATAAGAATACGTTCAGTCATATCTGGTTATGTACACATACAACATACGAAATTTGGTTGAATTCCAATTGAGAGTGTAGAAGTTATATGCATTTAAATATTGGACCTATCAGTAGGCTTATAATCATTTTGGCAACACTGCCATGTATGGCCTTCTGGAAATTAAACTGCAATATTATTATCTATATGTGTGCCGATTTTGAAATAGCTGCCATTCATACCTTCCAAGATATCCAACATGGAGCTCAAATTTCAATTGCGATTTTTCAGCAGTTGGTAGCACTGACATCATTTTCAAATATGGCCGTGAGATACTCAGGTATAGATCTTTACTCCTACCAAATTTTATTTCGATTGCTCCATCCGTTTAGGAGTTGATAGGGGGGGGGGACACAACACAGCCAGACAGACAGACAGACACACATTTTCCCGGATCGATCTCATAAGACTACTTTTTCCTCATTTTTGTAAAATGTGAAAAGTAGGCTAAAAAGTATTTCGTGTTAATAGTGTCCATAACACCGATGATATTCTAATGTCTCTAAGCTGGGTGTTTTTGATTGTGAGCTGCTCACTGAAGCACTGTTGACACCATAAAGCCCACACGTATCATAACTTTTTTCATCACTCAGAGGCATGGGTGAAGGGTAACTTGAATGACAGGGTATATTACCCACCTCCATTCTGCACATATAGGGGCAGGCAGGTGACCAGCGCTGATGTTCCTCCATGGGTTCATCACTTTCTTGCCATTGGTCTAAGATGATGGGACAAAACACACATTTCATTTCATCTCCCGTTTTTAAATAGTAGAATCCAGCGGCCGCTAAGGCTTGAGGGTTTATAAAAGCCACCGGCCACGTCGCAAAGGTCTTTAAACGTTGTTCCTCAGATTTTAAATTCATGGATGTAACTTCTCTTGAGGTTTGAAAGCAAGACATGACTGAGCGGTTTGACGTGGGTTGACCTGCTATTTATACACTTGTCACTTGGTTGGACAGTGGATAATAGTTGACTTGTTTGTGATGAATAATCAAACAGTAGGCCGTCGTATTGGCTGGAACATTGTCATGCGTTTCAAAATCTAGTCGAATGTCAATATTGGATGATTTGACAGACTCTTCCAAGTAGGAACAGTCAAAGACAATCAGTGGCGCCCTTGTCTTAAAAGCTTGGGGTGACAACATAGGACAATTCTCTTTTTGATAATACGACCATCTAAATTTAGAAAACAAGTCGTACAGGGGGCCAAACTTATTTTTTGAAAAATCTAAATCCAGTCCTTCATAGGGAAACACAGCACCGTTGAGGAAAAGACGTGCATTTCTCAATTGCAGGTGATCAAATTGCGTGGCATCTTTGGTTTCTTGATACTTGCGAATTGTTTGAAAACCCACAATCATGTAGAGAGGTTTCTCTGCATAGCGGGCTGTTTTTATAGACCAACTGTGTGTGTTGGTGGTGGGCAATAGAGGGTACTAATGGAGTGCCCAGCTTCTAAATTCCATGGGTAGAGGTATATCTCTCTTTACCATCTTGAGTATGTCCAGTTTTTTTGCTATCGTTAAGGGTCAGATGAGGCATTTTCCATAGCAAGCGTTGTAGTTGAATTTTTGAATCAATGGGGACATTGTCGGCTCCCTTGAGTGCATTATTATCACTCCTGTCTCTCACCAGATAGAGCACTTGCCTTGCGTTGACCACAATGCGCTGATGATCTTCAGCAAAGCCTAAAATCAGTTTAAGAGGTAAATATCCAGTAAAGGTACCACCGGTGTGTACCATCCAGTCATTGATCGAGTCAGGGCACCAACCCGCCATGCAAAGTGTTTTAGCTTCTTCCTCACTATAAGAGGGATATAGTTTCATGACACTGGAAATACCCACATTTCGAGTGCTATCCACTACGATATCGTTAATCACATAACGCACTTCAGAAAACAGAAAGGTGAAAGCATGGTTGGCTAACTTGGATGTGGTGGGTGTAGAGCCATCAGCTTTGGTGAGCCGACCTTCAATCTGAATAACACTTTCATGCGGTAGAGTGTAAATATCTTGGTTGTTGATAACAAATTGAATTTCATCATTGTTATTGATTCCAGGTGTTTGAGCTTGATAAGAATGGAGATCAATTCTTACCAATCCTGGTTGCTCCTCGATGTGGTTCGCTACCTCTAGGATAGAATTCATCGCGGGGATTGACGTGGTAACACAAATGCTGTAAAATTTGCTTGTTCTGAGATGTTAACGTGTATTCACGTGGTAAACAACTAACACCATTCCTAGACGGTGCTGTTGCTTTATATACAAACTTCATAGTGGTTTTAGCACCAACTTGTAAGTGGTGTAGTAGAATCTAGATCAATGAGTTTTTGCTCTCTATTAATCAGTCTTAATGTTATATTACTGATACCATTGACAGCCACAGAATGGAAAAGCACCACTGGAGGGTTTTCACGAATAATATAGCCATTGGGCGATGTTACAATAAAGTCATAAAGCGAATGCGATGGTTGTTGATTAGTGTACACTTGGCTAATAATATTACACGTCACCGACACATGATGGTCCTCAATGAATTTCACTTCAAGGTCTGATTCATGTTTTTTGTTGGGCTCCAACATGCGTGGTTTAAATCCTAGTAATGGACCAATGGAATCGGAGTGTGTTTTAAAGTCAATTTTGAATGTAGAAAAAATACTGCAGCGATGAATGTTGGTATTTCCTACAAAGTTCAAACTTGCGCGTTCCATCGAGAAATGACTTTAAACCATATTCATTGATCAACACCACATAAATGTGTTCATAAATGTCATCGATCGTGTATCCACCAGAGTTCAGGGTGAGCACACAATCATCATAGTAAAACTTGTTGTTCACCTTTTCACGTATGATGTATATTCGATTGTACGTTTCAAGAGAAACAAGTCCTAAACCATAGGGTTTTTCACTCAATTCGATAGGTGGGTAAAAGTCTAGGCTCACTTCAGGTCCACGTCCATGCAGTGTAATCGTCTTACTTTCCACCGACATACTGTTTACGTTTTTGCTTATGCTGCTTCTTATATAAAAAAATTAAACACAAACGTCCACACTGTTGGCTGTTAAACGTTTGCTCACGTTTCACATTTTAATATACCTTGATCCTGTTTCCAAAATCAACCACTAGTTCCATGGGCGGGGGCAAATTCCCAAAACTATCAAAGTACCATACAGTGGATCCAGGGTTGTGAGGGTAATTGGTTTCGCATAAACACACCTCGAAAATGAGAAAGCTTCAGTTGTTTAGCATAGCTTTCCACTTGTTGATGCATCAGGGCATGTCTTGCTATGGCTGAGGTTAAAGATGTTTTTATTTTATTTCGAAAAGGTGAAATTCCAAATCCTTGTTGATAAAAGGCTGGCTTCAAATTGACATTTCTAGCCCCCATAGCAATGGCTTCCATTGTTTCATTGTGTCGCTGACTTTCTTTGAGTTGTTGCTTGCCCTGCTGCGCGGCTTTAATAGTTTTTGCCACTGCACTGGCGCCGCCTAAAAGTGAGCCTAGAGCAGGCAGACCAGCAAATAATGCAGGTAAAAATCCCGCTCGTTTGGGGACGGGAATCACTCGCCCTTGTTTTGAACCCTGTCGCTGACGTTTTGGAATAACATGTCTCTGTGCTGCTCGAAGAGCTTTCCTTATGGTCAACACATTATTTCTTCTTTTTTTCTTCCACAAGGGCTTGTCCACGAATGTCTTAAGTCCAGGCTTTGCCAAGGATAGGGTCATATCTTTAGTCTTTCTCACCAGATATCTTTGTTTCACCATGATGATGATGATCAACAACCTTTCACAAGAAAGTTTAAGTCACAACTAACGTCAGATTGTTATTTCATGGCTGTATATTCCAATTCTACATAAAGTGGGAAATCGTTTATGGTTTTTCCAGCTTGCTTTTCATCCCATGTCAGCATGAGATGAAAGGATAATTCGTCTCCTGCATTGACCATTTCATGGTTATGGACCAACATCCTATGACCATTTATCTCTATTTGTAAATGGTTCTCATCAGGTATGACATATTTGATGTGAATGGTTCCATTATAGTGTAATCGATAGTGGCTTAACCCCGAAGCAAGCACATAGGTCAAGTGCTGGTCATGAACTAGCGGTATATGGTTTCTCTCATTCACAGGTTTTACATTTGTCAGATACACTAAAAATAAAGATGGGATAAATTTATAAAGCTTTTTCATTTCATAGGTCACGTATTGCTTGGTACATACATCATCATCTTCTTGTGGGTCTTCCACGTGAATAATGCGGTGATGATTAGCGCTATAGCCATCCACCGTAAGCTGAGGCACTTTATCATAAAACTCATACACCTTGTTATCCACATCCTTTTTTGTAGTAACGTCTGTAGACACTTGAGGATGTTTTACATGGGTTAACCGCTTTCCTTTAAAAGTCATAATCTCCTTGTTTTGTGCGTGGCACTACTGACCTATCCACATAGTGTTTATTAGCAGGATCTGTTTCTTGTTTAGGATCATGTATGGGAACAGACCTAGCTTTGACCATCAATGCACGTCCAAAGACATCCATCGTCAACCTGTAGTACGAGTCTACTGTTTCTATAACAAGGCTCGGTGCGATGTATATAGACAGCCTGCTAGCCTCTCTAAGCCTTAGTTGAAATGAAGATAATTAAGCAGCATGAGTCATTCCCCGTGGGGGACATGGTTTCCCATCTCTGCCCCACATCACGTGAACAACGCCATGGTTCACTGTTTCCATCTTCCATTCGCTGCATCATTGTGGGACCTTCCGGCTGTGGAAAGACCAATCTTTTGCTGACACTTATTACAGCGCTCAATGGTCTGTGTTTTCAAAATATTTATATTTTCGCAAAATCTCTCTACCAACCCCTCTACGTGTTTCTGGATCAAGTCATGTCTGGATTACAAAATGAGAATATGGGGTATTTTACATTTTCCACGCAAGAAAATGTTATTTCACCGGATGAGGTAAAGCCTGATTCACTCATGATTTTCGATGATGTATCCACTGAACTTCAAGGCATCATTTAAAAGCTATTTCAGCATGGGTCGACACAAACATATCGATTGCTTCTATCTTGGACAAACGTATTCTAAAATGTCCAAACAGTTGATTCGTGACAATGCTAATGTCATTGTTTTATTTCGCCAGGACGAGAGGAACAGTCGTCACATTTATAATGAACATGTGAATCCGGATATGACCTTTCAAATGTTTACAGAATTGTGTGGCAAGTGCTGGAACACACAACGTCATGCCTGTTTAGTGATTGACAAACCAAGTGAACTCAACCAAGGGCGGTATCGCTTAGGGTTTGATCATTTCATTGCTATTTAAGGCACTGTATCATTCCCTCTCAAGTCAATTGTGACGACATCATGGCGTCAGCAGAGAGTCAATTGAAAAAGCATATTATTAGAGCAAAAAATACTATTCGCCAAAAGTTTCGTCAATTGAAACGATTGCCTGCGGATCATGCTTTGTTTATTCAACAACATTTAGCACATCCGCTAAAAGCCATGTTGAAACCCTCTTTCAAGCCATCTGAAACGCTACCTACCGTTTCACAAGCCACTCAGACGCATCACGAGGACCCTGAGGAAGAGGAAGAGGAACAGGAAGATTTAACTAGTGTTAGCGAAGTTGAGGATAATGAGGAACAAGTGTTTACGCCTCAAAGAAAGGGATCACCCCTTGCAGAGTTTTTAAGAAAAAGGAAATCCTTGGCCATGGTTGAAACACCTTGCCCTTCCAGATCGTCTCCATTTTCACAACTCTTGGCCACCCCTCAACATAAAACTCAACTGAAAAACATTTTAATAAAATATTATGGTTCAACACTGGAACCCTATTTCACCAATCTATTTATTGGAAACACAGATACCACATATGGCGTTAGCTATGAGGATGATTTTTTTAAAATTGGTGATTCATCGATTAAATTTAGTCGTACTAAAGCTGTCATTAAAAAGATCAACTATAAATTAACACCAGGACTGTTAAAGCTACTATTCTCTCGGACTCCCTCAACTCAAGATTATACGCCAGAGGACCTTGGTAAATATAAATCCATTTTATTGGACACCCATGCCCACAAAAGACAGTATGATCCCACTCAACAAGTGAATGCCAATACATCTCAAAAATATAAAACCATCATTGCAAAAATGTTCCCCACTAGTCAAAGTGGTCGTCGTAAAGTGTCCGCTTCAGGAAAGACATTTAAACCATTAAAACCCTTGTGGATGTTACCTACTGGCACAATCCAAATAAACTCGTCCAGCGACTACAGCTGTTGCATGCTTCACGTCAAGCCGGCCATACTGGTCACGATTGGGAAATTCAAGAAATTGAGGAAGAACTTCGAAATGCCAAAATTATTGTTTAAGCCCTCACCCATTAAAATGGGTATTGCTCACGAGTTGCATCGTCCAGCTAGACGTCACTATCAGCGACTCAAGGTGATTTCACAGGGTGTGGATGAACTTTCTCAAGCAGACTTGGTTGAAATGATTCCCTATGCTAGCGTTAACGATGGTGTACGCTATACGTTGACGGTCATTGATGATTATTCCAAAATGGCGTTTGTTGAACCTGTGCGTCGCAAGTCTGGTCCACTAGTCACCGAAGCCTTTCAACATATTATTCATCAATCTAAACGTCAACCTCAGCTGCTACAAACCGATCAGGGAAAAGAATTTTTCAACAAGGATTTCTCCAGTTTTCTCAAATCTAAGGATATTCACCATTACACCACGTACAGCAATCTCAAAGCCAGCGTGGTCGAGCGGTTCAACCGAACATTGAAAACCCATATGTGGAAAGCGTTTACCGCTCAGGGCACTTATCGCTGGTTGGACTTGTTACCTGAGCCAGTGTCACGTTAAAATGACACCAAGCACAGAACCATTGGGACCAAGCCACGACTTGTAACTAAAATATTCCACAACTGGATAAACTGTTTAACCCCATAAAAACAGCAGACCCTAAACGTCATCGCCTTAACATTGGGGACCATGTTCGTGTGAGCAAATTCAAGTCCGTCTTTGACTAGGGCTACACACCAAATTGGGGGACTGAACTATTTCGAATTCGTCAAGTCAACCTGAACAGTCCAGTCACCTATTTACTCGAGGACCTCAACAACCAACCCATAAAAGGCAGGTTTTATCTTCAAGAACTCCAAAAGACAGCGTTTCCTAAACATTACTTTGTGGAAAAAGTGTTGAAACAAAAAGGAAATAAACTATATGTAAAATGGTTGGGATTTAGCTCAGCCTTTAATTCTTGGATTAATAAATTACCTGTGTGCCTTGTATTTATTTATTCACTCATGTTGTACTTAACCTACAGTCTTATGTACAGTCCTCAGCTCTACATGTATTATGAGCAATACATATTTCTTTCTCTCTTCACCTGTGTTCTCTCTTACACCAACTCCCCACCCCCACCACCTCTCCCCCCTTCACCTCCCACCACTGTCAAAACAGGTTGTGACTTGTTAGCTCTTATCGTGCGCGTGTACAGGTGAACAGCTGTGTGTTAGATCATATTACACATGAACTCGCATTTTCTCACGTATGAACCAAAACAGGATGTGACTTGTTTCACTAGGAGGACGGTAATAAGGCCATCTCACACGTGTTCACATGTATTTCGTCACTTTCCTTTCATATCGTTATCCCATTATAGTAGTGGGGGACTGGTGAACAACGTCAGTTCAACACACTGCTTTACACGCAAAATGTAGTTAGGCCCTTTGACATAATTTAAATAAATTCATGGGCTAGTCCGTAGGAACCGGTCCAAAGGGATTCATCAACAAGGACTCATCAACAAGGACTCGTCCACAAGGACCTGTCAACAAGGACTTGTCCACAAGGACTCGTCCACAGGGACTCGTCAACAATGACCCGGCAACAATGACCCGTCCACAGGGACCTGTCAACAAGGACCCGTCCACAGGGAACCGCTCCCCCACCCTCTTCAAAAGCCATGAGTGGGCATGCGTAAAAAACAAAAACAAGCATATTAATTCATAGTGGCTATCCACCGTATACATATCTCTTGTGTAGAACAACGTTTCATTCCATATTGGCATTCAAACTCTCACATGTTGCAATTGGAAAGTGAGATTCTCTAAAAAATTACAATTTCACCCCCTAGTAGGGGTAGGGTTTATTTTGGGGTGGAAATATGTTCTTCATTGGAAAGGGGGTATCAGCCCGAGTTCAATGACACCTCATTCGTCAAAATCCGACCATGCGTTCGAGAGATATCGCGCCACCGCCATCTTGTGTGGAGGGTGTGGAGGATTTAGAACTGTTACCAACACACTACTAACGTAAAATACGTAACACATAGTCTCTTACGACAATGTATATCTTTCACAAATTAAATACCTTACATGTTTCATTGATCACATTTCAAAATAATCACAATTATTTAGGTATAATATTTAATCACAGATATTTAGGCGACTTTGAATACGTTTGAAGTTCTTATTTCTTCAAAGTTTTTATTTTCATTTCCAGCTCATGTTGCTTTGTGAACAATTCTTCCTTTTCTTTATTTAATGCCATTAACACTTTATCCTTTCTCTTCTTCTTCTTCTCTCTCTCGTACTGACTCAACTGCTCTATTTCCGATTCTCGTAGTTTTTGTTCTTCGATAGCGATTTTTTCCTTAGCCCTAGCCCCACAAGCGTTACGAACCATTCCATCATCAATGTTTATGGCATCTTATCCACCTGAATCCTGAATTCCATCCCATGCTCTTCTCATCGCTATGAGAGTTTGGTCGTAAATGTTTCCACTGAAAAAAATGGAGAAAAAAAAACCTCCACAAAGGTGTTACATGAGAAAATATGAGGATGATTTTTATGATCTGCCACACATCTTAATATTCTTCCAAGCCCTTGAACTGTTTAGTATAAAAATGAACCGGGCAAGATTTACTCCTATCAAACTGTTCAAGCTCAGTCTTGTTGACACGGTATGTAAAACAACGAAACTGAAGTATGGTTCGATCTGACTAAAGCGCAGTCACATGGTTGGTGATTCATGCTTTGTGAAATTTTCTGTCATGTGGCTAGTGATTGCTCTCTTGCCCACGTTGCTCAAAGGAATCCGTTTTTTGCACAGGTTACAAAAAGAATGTTTTGCGTTCTTGGGAACAACTTCTAACCAAGGCTGAAAATCTGGGTACTTTGACGGTTGAAGCTATTCCGGATTAAATTTCTATAATCCCTCCATGATCTTCAAAAAATACTAAATACAAAAGTGTAAATTGTTGAGTGAATTTTAGGTTACGTAAACCATTGTCGTTGCAGTATTTGTTTTATTACTCAGTATATCCAAAGAAATTCCATTTACCTGTATGTCTCTTCGCTCATCACTTATAAAAAAAACGCTTTGGCAGTCTGAAAATTATTTACACACACAAGTCGACAGTACAGGAAGGATGCCTGGGACATAAGTAAACTCAATTCAGATTTTGCGCCATCTGTTCAGTGAATCACGTTACACCACAACTATAACTTATTCTATATAAGTTGAGAGTCAACTGACAACACGCCAGGGCCTCGGAGAAGAGCTCATACCTCTTACCGATGTGAAGTTAAAGCCAGTTTACAATTGATACAGTGTCTGTAATATTTCAATCGAAGGTAGTGGGCTCGTATAGGGAAGAGCTCTTCTTCGCGGCTCTGGCGTATTGTTATTACACTCAACTTATATGGAAGAAGGTATAAACACCCGAGCCATATTTCTTTCACGTGAAGCTACTTTTTCTGACTTTGGATATCCTGGAAGGTGAACATCCGAAAAGAAGAAATAGCAGAACGGTCAAATTACGGTATTTAATCTTAACGGTAATTAATCATGTATGGAAGATTAATTAATACTGCCAACGATGCATTATTATTAGGCCTAGTCCTATGTCCAGACATTTTTATTTCATTATGCCAATTTTTTCCCCTGTTTATTCTATGCAATTTAAATTCCCCGAGTTTTCCAGAAAGCGGCCACACTGCACTTGCTCAGCTCTTCACAAAAACAAATGATACAAATATTTTCCCTTAAAACAGGAGAAAAAAAACACATATCGTAAACTAAATCCCCGAGATATCACATATTTTTATAAATATTCTGCTGAGCTAGATCATTTGTGGAATTTTAACATTGATATAATTACTTTTGATTAAATGTTGAAATATGTCGTTCATTACGTAACACTGGCAGAAAATATACAGTTCACGCCACGGTTTTTGGCTGGCGAGTCCTGATTGCACAGTCTGCTGGCCTCACGCATGTGAAATTGATACGCGAGTTTTCAGTTGCGTGGAAAGAAACTCTTGCATCAATTGCAACTGCCCGAGGCTCGCCACCTGTCCTCTGTACGACTGTGCAATCAGGACTCGCCGGCCAAAAACCGTGGCGTGAACTGTGCATATATGTAGATAGATATTGATATTATTAGTTCCTTTTGTATTGATGTTAGTTCAAATAAAACAACTTGATCTATTATCTACTAAATACTATAAAATCAACTGAATCAGGTTTCCAAACAGACAACCTTCAAATTCCAGTGCACATAACTTACTCCCCCCTTTCTTCATTGTCCTATCGTACATAACCTCCAAATCAGTCTATGGAATGACCTAACTCGTATCATTCCTGCATAGGTTCCATATTCTTGTTTGAATCCCATGACTTTCTTGCAAATGGATTATGAGAAGGAAGGAGAAACAATCAAATTTAAAACCCAGGAGGTTGGTAATTGAAAAAGTAATATTTATTTTGCATAACAGAATGTAGTACAAGAAATACAATTACTGCATATTATAAAAAGAACCACAAAACTGAAACTGCATTCTCGCCCAGGTCTGTTCCATGCAACTTGCTGTTCAACTGGATCTAGTGGACAGATCTGTAAGAATACAAACATGAAGCTAATAATATAATAAATGTGGAATGTAACTAAACATGTAAGAATGCAGACTATGCTTATCAAGAAAATATACTGTAAATGGCCATTGCTCGGAGGGAGAGCGAAGGCAGTTAGGGCTGGATGTCACAGGTTGTGTCCCACATGTTTTGTACGTTCTAACTTTTAGCGTCCATCTAAGTGGTTTGTAGGCAAACTCTCAGTACAACACACAACCTAATAATAGTAGAAATTTCCTTGCTCGTTTGATGTGTCATCTTTTACAAAATACCTGATATAATGGTATTTGGGCCTTTATCATATAAAATCAGAGAGAAAAACATAACAGAAAGTTCTGATGCACAAAACAAGACTTCAACCCACAGTGCAATAGTAAAAAAAGTAATAACGGTGGGCACAAAAGTTAGAGTATATTGAAACGCAAGTAGTTTGTCCCTGACGCATGGATTTACATGGCATCCTTGAAACATGATTCAATTTCTGTGATCTCAAGAGTAGCTGGTAACAGTTGAGGAGAAGAGAACCCTTGAAAAAATTTACTAAACTACTGATTCAAAATAGATTTCCCTTTTATATCATGACATAGAGTAAAATTCCAGCTGGGTTGGCCATTATCCGCGTGAATTATGCACAAGTACAGTAACGCCAACCCCACGCATACGTTAGTAATTATTTTTGTAAAAGTTACATTTGCCTAGACCAATAATTAATAGGTGGCGGCCCTGTGTTAGTCACATATGCTCCCCTTTGTCTTTGTCCCAGGCGACAAGACGTGGAACTACCTATGACGCAAGGACCTATTAATGAAATCACAGCAGTGGAAGTTAGAAAAGCCATCTCTAAAATGAAGAACCATAAAGCAACCCATAAGAACGAAGGGTAAAGTTTATAAAACTGCCGTAAGACCAAACATGGGCTACTACCAAGGCACATGAGCAAAAGCTACATACCACTGAAATGCGTATGTCACGTAGGTCAGGTGGAGTTACTCTCAAAGATAAAATCCGTAATGAACATGTGCGAGGCAGTTTCAAAGTAGCGCCTATAACTGAGAAACTTTTAGAGTCCAGGCAAAGGTGGTGTGACCATGTTATGCGAAGACCGGAAAATCATGTAGTGAAGAAGTGCCTTTCCATGGCTACACAAAAGAGAGGGAGCAGCAGACCTCAAACAACATGGATGACGAATGTCCAAAGGGACATGAGAGTATTGCTGCTGATGTTTTACAACGAAATTATGGCGCCTCAGGATTAAGAAAGCCGACCCAGCGTAACAGGAAAAGGCGAAGAGGAAGAAGGAGAAGAGTGGAAGTAGTCTCTCTAGACCAATAATTACTAGATAGCGTGGCTCGCAAGCACATGACCGACTTCATGTGGTGTTGTATTTTATATCTTACATGTCGGCAACACAATGTGCCAACCCAAGAAATGTTGAATCAAGCTCACGCGCTTGATGAACATGGCAGTAGTCGTTCAATGAGCAAGAGGTAAACACACATATTTACGTAATTTAACATATATTTCCATCGCACTTGTGATAATGGACCGTAATTTCAATCGTAACCGTTCCCTAGAAAGGTATGAAAATGACGCAATATGAGGCAGTGCAACCCATGCGCATCTTCTGCCCCGCCCTCTGCAATCAATAAATTTCGTCCATACAGTCGTCTAACCTAGTAGCGACCAATGGTTTTACCCCACCCAACTTTAGTACAAAGAGCAATTTTCGTCTAACCTGGCCACAGGGCAGTGTGGTAAAGTTGGCAGTATTGCCTACTCAAGCCTTATCCAACATGGCAACCTGTTATATCGTCAGTTTATTACTGGAAAGTTAAAATGTTCATACCTTCCTGATTGAAGTGTGAATGTGGTGTTTCCTAAAAGCAGTTAACTTTTTTATGGTTAATGGTAAGAGTTCATGAGTGGTGAATGAGCTACAAAACTACTTAAATTAGCCAAAATACCTTTTGTAATAAAAATAATAACTATGTTAATGGTTTCACGTCCCTTTTAACTATGACTTTTAGAGACGCCGGGGTGCCGGAATTTTGCCCCGAAGGGGATCTTTTACGTGCCAGTAAATCTACCGACACGGCTCCCTCGCATTTGCGCACCCACAAATTCCAACTGACTGCGCCAGGATACGAATTGCAATCTAGGGCCCAGCAAGCAAGAACGTTACCCCTGAGCCACGCAGCCAGTTTCTTTTTGTATTTTTTTAAAAATTAATCTCATGTAAGGTAACTGCACCGGTTTTCGTCACTGAGCCAGTCGTCGTCACTCTCGCATATAAGTACAAAAAATAGGCATGTCAACGGGTCTTTATCAATGCACGAAGTCTTACGAGATTCGTCATATCTTCGTTGCCGATAAGGAGCAACTTAGCAAAATCATGCGTGCGATGTAATAGGTGATTCCCAGCGCCAAACATCTCGAGGGAATTGAGCTGTCTTGACGCGGCGTATTGCTTCTTGCATGTGCTAAGCAGGTACGCGAGTTAATTATGTGCCTACGTGATACATTCTGACATTTTAAAATGTTACAAGTGCGTAATATAGTTGGTAATTGTTCCTGTAACATATGCGATTTGCTATTTCGTGCTCACGTTCCTAGTTTGGTTAGAAATGCTGGTGACGAACACTGGATTTAAAAACACGCACTTTACCAATGCTCGTCATTTGTGACGAAAACTGGCACATTGTCATATCTCCTTGTAAGACCTAGCTAACAGTGGCAATATACTTATAGTTCTGAAACACCCTGCATTAATTAAATTGTTGTTTAATCATCGTGTCCAATAGTCGTCATAGCTGACGAACACTAATGCACGATATTGTTAAAGTTTGCGTTAACATTTCAGAACCAATAAACATTTACAGTGTGCTGTTATTATGTAGCACTGTCTCTTTGACCGCCGTAGACCTACGCTGGCTGCGTGGCTCAGTGGTTACGATCTCGCCTGCTGTTGCAGGATCGAATCCTGGCGCAGTCATCTGGAATTTGAGGGTGCGCAAATGCGAGAGAGCCGTGTCAGAAGACTTATTGGCACGTTATAGATTCCCCTTCGGGGCAAAAATCCAGCACCCTGGGGTCTCTAAAAGCCACAGTAGTTAAAAGGGACGTAAAAAAACATTATTATTATCAGTAGGTCTAGGCCTAGGGTTTTCAGGTGAGCTAAAGGGGATTCTTTTTAAGTTGAGATGAAAAATATATTCTAAGAATAAATCTTTGCTTTCCAGTAATATCTCGAAACGCACATTTCTCAATTAGCCTACGATATTCAGCAAATGGAAGCTGCTATTAAGGTCGTTGAGAAGGATGGCATGAGAATTACAATGGCCGCGGAGAGGAATGGTGTTCCGAGAAAACGCCCTCTCGGACAAAATTAAAAGAAAAACTAGAGAGAGAGGAAGATGGGGCCCAAGTTCCTTTTTAACAAAGGATGTTAGAGCTCGAGCCAGCCGGGAAGGCAGTGCGCAGAACACAACGCTAACAATGTCATGCCTCACTTCCATCCCACCAATCACAGTCAGTCTGTCTTGAGAATCTGAGCTAGTGTGTTGTTAGGAAAGCTAAGTGTAACGCAGCGTGAAAGAAAAAAGAAGGAAGATTGTAGTTTTACGTGACCGTGAATCTTGTGATTATGAGCCACGGGACCTCCTTTTTACGTGGAATCCGAACCACAGGACATGGCATTTCACTTCGAAAATCTCACATGCATTGACCGGGAATCGAACCCGGACCGCCTTGGTGAGAGGCATACAGCTGGACCGCTGAGCCACCATGCCCCTGCAGCGTGAAAGAGACAGGCTCGAGGTAAGCGACGGTGTCGTCATACCGCAGGAACTCATGGCAGCAGCCTGCGGTGTGGGAACTCTGACATGATGGACCTGTTGCAACAGTGGAAATGTATTTCTTTCTCTCTCTGCGCAAATCCCACAGAGCCGGCCGCCTTCCGGGCTGACGAGAGCTCTAGTTCAATGGGAAAATCGGGGTTCCCGGTAAAAAAAAGGACAATTTGCAAAATAGCGTCCAGTGCCTCACAAAAGAATTGGAGAGGGACTCTCCTTTCAAAGATGGGCGGCCAGGGAGGAAATGGTGTGAATCTTTCCTAAAAAGAAATCCAAGCCTGTCTTTAAGAATCCCTCAAAATTTGACAGTAAACCGTGCTGCAATATTACAGAACATCAAATTAAAACCTACTGTTATTTGGTGGAAAACGGCTTCCAGTCTATCTTGTCAGACCCTCGGCGATTGTTCAACGCAGACGTTATGTTATGCCATGGTCTGGTCTCACGTTTTATGTGACTACGCGTCCCATCCCCCGGTAAAAAAAAAAAAAGATCACGGCATAACAGCCCGGTCGGGGAAGCCCACATCAATACATGTTCTTGTGATTATATTGTTCGCATTTCAATTATTATAAATATTGCACTTTAAGTTAATACAAAAATAACTTATAATAAATGTGTTTAGAGCAGAATTACGATATTTTATTGCCCGTATGTCTTCTACCCACCATTCCCGCTTCAGTCTTTATTTTTCTTTTAATATATAATTTTTTAAAATTAAAAAACATAATTATTGGTACTGTTTTATTCATAAATGTTAGCCTCCATGTCGATAAATCGGTGTCATACGCAACAATTGACAGAAATGCATTATAAACAGCAGACAAGGAAAACTAACACTGCGACGGCTATTGGTGCAAACGGGTGACGAATATAGGAAATATCCAAATACATCGTGCCAAGGACTAGGGCAAAAACACACTAAAAAAATAGGTAATTTTCCAAAAAAAAAGAATATTTTTGATTTTGAGAGTTTCCTAGTGTTTGAGGTTGGGTACAGTGCTTTTGTTTATTAAATTTACCAAAATGTATAAGGTGTATATATTTTCTTGACTAAATCTGTCTTAACATGACGACCATTGGTGCATTTACGGTATGTGTGAACGTATTAGACTGTTAGTGGTTCGAATCCAACTGTGGGCAGTCCTGCAGATGGTTTTCCGTGGTTTCCCATTTGCACACTATGCACCTGCTAGGGCTGTACCTTAATACAGGCCATGGCCACATCCTTCCACATCTAGCCATCTTCTGCCCCATTGTCACCATACGACCGATCTCTGTCGGTGCGACGAACAGTAAATCAAATTGTACCTAGGCTAATAATAATTTTAATATGATTATTCCCCACCCCCCATCTCTGATACACCTTTGGCTTCTGGGAAGGATTTAATACGTCGAGGATAGTAGCAAACATATGTTCCTGCAACGGAAGAAATTAATCACTTATAGCCTATACACATACTCTTGCCGCATCATTGTACGATGAACGTGTTGTGACCCGTCAACTTTATTCTGTGAACTCCAACGATGTTCAGTACGCAGTTTGTATAATCTGAGGAGATGTGTGCATCGAATCATCGCACAAACACAGATTGTGGCTGTCTCCACATTACAGATACAGTTTGAAGGGGTTATATGCTCAAACTATACAGCAGTGCATAGCAAACACAGCACGAGCCGGTACCGCCTAGCACAATGCTCGAACACAACCTTCTTGAGGTTTCTGGGCTCATAAGAGCATGCCGATAGGTCACGGCGCGCACAAAAGTTAGAACTCTGACGTCATCTGTTCGAGCAGCTCGAGCCGAACTCAAGCACATCACTATCTATAACCCACCCGCCATCCCAAATTATAACATAACTTATATAGTAAAAATTCCAGCTGTTTCTGCCATTATCAGCGTTACAACAGTATTGCCAACCCCATGCATACGGTACTAATTGTATAGTTGGTCTTCCGTCCAGATGAATGTTCTGTCAACCGTGCCCAGCTAGCTTCTTGCGACCATTCTAACCTTCGTTTAGTACAATCCAATGGTTTTTGACAATGGTTACAGTCTATCGTGTCCAGAACAATGGTTACAGCCTAATGCGCCCAGATTCTAGCTTCCAGCCGCAGACGAATGGGTTTTGCCTAGTGGTGGTGTATTTTATATCTTCTGTAGGCAGGTTGTATATTCTGGGGAGACATGTGCATCGAATCATCGCACAAACACAGATTGTGGCTCTCTCCACATTACAGATACAGTTTGAAGGGGTTATAGGCACAAACTATACAGCAGTGCATAGCAAACACAGGACGAGCCGGTACCGCCTAGCACAATGCTCGAACACAGCCTTCTCGAGGTTTCTGAGCTCATAAGAGCACGCCGATAGGTCACGGCGCGCACAAAAGTTCAAACTCTGATGTCATCTTTTTGAGCAGCTCGAGCCGAGCTCAAGCACATCACCATCTATAACCCACCCGCCATCCCAAGTTATAACATGACTTATATAGTAAAAATTCCAGCTGTGTCTGCCATTATCAGCGTTACAACCGTATTGCCAACCCCATGAATACGGTACTAATTGTATAGGTGGTCTTTCGTCCAGATCAATGTTCTTTTTTTTTTCAACCATGCTCCGCAAGCTTCCCGCGACCATTCTAACCTTCGTTTAGTCTAATCCAATGGTTTTTGACAATGGTTACAGTCTAACATGTCCAGTTCAATGGTTGCAGGCTAATGTGCCCAGATTCTTGTTTCCAGCCCAGACGAATGGGTTTTGCCTAGTGGTGGTGTATTTTATATCATACATGTTGGGCACACTGCCGAAACATCAATGTCTCGTCATGTGTTGCTCAGTTGGATGAGCAACATGGCTGCCAGAGCCTAGTTTAAATTTAACGAGAATGAAACATATATAATTACGTAATTTAGCACATATTTCCAGTATATTAGTCATAATGAATGGCAATTTCAATAGGTATTGTCCCCTGGAAACCCTGAAAAGGTAGGAAAATCATATATTATCATTCACCATCTAACTGAAACTGTTCAAGTCAGGTTCCTGTGTCCTGCACTGCAATTCAAACTATTTATTGAGTGTTGCTAACAAAATGACTTAGGCTGATAATTGAAATGCACCACCGAAATCTTCTTTTTTTTTTCAGGTTATAATTTAGGATGTCTCAATAATTGGGAATATAGGCCTATTGTGTTGACAGACTGAAAATTCGCAATATCAATACTGCCAACCGGACACTAACAATTTGGGGCGTGATGCTGCAGTGATCAATTGCCTCTCAGCAAGGCAATTCCCGGGCAACGTCTATTCACAAATGTTATATTGTATCTTAACAAGTAAAACACTTTACCGGTGATTTTTGCATATGCCCATTTTCAGTACGGTACCTCGGCTTAATAACATACGCTGTATAAACAAGGAATGAGACAAAAATTAAGGTTTAATAAAACGAATATAAAAAAAATCCCTTTGGAAAAGTGAATAAAATAACGGCAAATTGTATTCATAAATAAAACTTACAGGCTGTTTCGTATAAATCTTCTCCTCTGAAACTCTAGTTAGTTGGTTATTGGGGTTTCAATGGACTGAACTACGATGTCATCTGCCCCCTAAACTCTTACCTCGGCTCTTCTGCGTCCGTCTGAAAAGAAAGGAAATATTGTAAACACACTCCCTAATGAATAAAATAAGCGTTCAGCCCATGTTGGAAAACATAACTTTTACTTACTTTTGATTATAAATAATATTCAACTCCAGCCTTCATTTCCTTCCGCAATGGCGGTCCGACCGCGGCATTTCAACAAATCTTTATAGACTCAAACGGTCACGTGATGTTTGTCACGTACAGGCAGCTGAAAGGAACAGTAAAATTCACATGGAACTGGTATATTAGGTGGCCTATCACAAATCAAGGCAATGAGTTTCTTCTGACCAATCAGGTGAAGTATCATTACTGTCTGCAGACGTATGTGTTCAATGGTCACACCACGATTTGGCCAACTAAGAAATTGGCAGTAATTGAATGCAATGGGTGTCGTGTTACAAGAAACCCACTTCAAACCAAATGCAACATATCTCCACCAAAGCCAACAGTTAACGGAAGGGATTCGAAGATGTATTTATCCGTACCGAATTATACATACTTTCACTGGATAAGTAGTATAATTGTCGTCATAAATAAGTATCTATTTACACATTTAAACCTGTGTATCCTCGGCAATAAAATATCGTAAAATAATGTACACAGGGCACGAACATGTCCAAGCAGTAGTGTGGTTGTAAGATTCGTCTTCAATATGAAATTTAGTCTCATTTCTAATATCCGAACATGGAACTGAAAAACTCTCAGATCTTAATATTTTGCCGCGAGGGACCGTACATGGAAGACACTAACTTGGTGACGATATTGCTAGCAACAAAAAAATCTTCGGGGCAAAGTTGTTGCTGATGATAAATAGCTTAGGCACGGTGTAAGAAAAACTGTGAGACTAGGGATGTTTTACTACCGTAACACAAATCAGATTATTAGTATTATTGTATAAGCTATTCTTATGCACCGGTGAAATATTACAAAACTTACTGAAATAAATACATACGGTAGCCTATTCCATCAATAACCTAAACTTAATTGGCATCTTCTTTCCCGGAAACTAAACCCTTTGCCCCAATTACCTAGCCCTTTTCTTTATTCCCCTTAGGGAACAGCTTTTTGGAACATGGAATATAAGATGCCCAGCCAATCTGGTACCCGGAAAAATAGATACGGTCCGTACCGGACCGGTAATTTGATCATCAAACTAGAAAGTTACCTGGCCGCCTCCTGGGGTACTGGCTAGCTTTTTGGCTGACCGCAAAGGCCCTGGTTAGATTCCTGGATTAGCCACAAGCCATTTATTTCTCGTCTGAGGGATCGTGAGGCAGAACTCTGCCATCCTGCACTTGATTTCCCACTCCTACTCAATGCCAATGCTGGGATAGTACCCAACCGATGGTGATGGCCACTTCCTGCCCTAATTCTAATTAAAATACAAGTGCACACTAGTTATGCTTCACAGAGTTGGAAAAAATACTGGTCCTCCCACTATGGTATTGAGCCCGCATTAAATTTCATTAATCAGCTGTTGCTGGTGATAGTTTTGAGAGAAGTAAGGAATACTTCAACTAAGAGTTACTAAATAAGCTTATCTCACCTTCAGGAGATCTTTTGACTTTGTTTGGAGGACTGGTTTATTCTATACAAGATCGTGCATACTTGAACGAATCATTCTACGTAACTCTGCATAATAAGCCACTTTAGATTGGTCTAATGTATTGTATTTTGGTAATGAAAAAAGGTACATCATCGCAGGAACGCGAAGCACATGGAAATAGTTGCTAAATGACTTCGACTGTAGTCGAACCCGGAACACGCCATTCCAGGCACGAACACAACCCTTTGTGCGTTTGACACAAGTAGACGTACAATTTTGACCGGTCGTGGAGACCGAGGGTGCAACAGTCTTATAATAGGACCATTGAGTCCCTGATCTACGAAATATCAGGACATCGAGTATTATTTTGGCACTAATGTGCTGGTGATATCGTATTTGAACAGTTTAAATCACGGGAGTGACATATTTTCGAGGAAACAGTGAATATCCAACTTTTGAGCTAGGAGCAACAGGTAATCGTCACACCACAAGGTGGACAACGTGTTCGACGATAAATCATCAAAGTGCTAAAAATATTCACAATATTCAGTGCTATTGCTTACTATATTATTTGTTCCATAAGTAAGAATCACGCCGTACAAATCTGTGTTACCAGAATAGCTTCGGTGAAAACAAGCACATGTTCAATCTTGCTTACAGCTTGCAAAGTGTAAAGCCAGTTTTGAGAAGTAAAACTACTCATAGAATCAGTGAATTTCCACTCAATTTCACCATTTCTACCAGAACTTCGAGATGCCGAAACTAGTCCACGTGATGTTTAATCCCAGTTCCATGATGATGACCATGAGGGCTTAAACTGCGGTATGAAGGAGTCATTGATCACCTAACGACACCTCAGGATGGAAGTCGATACTAGGATTATGATGACCATGGCCAGGGAGATGAAATCTTTGCTCAACTCTTGTATTGAAGGAAGGAACCCTCAAATTATGCCTTCCCAAGGTAGAGGCGAACAACTCTCGCCGTGAGTTTCGATTAATTTCCTCTTGTATTGGTTATGAATCAGGGCTGGATTAGTTCTAGACAATCGTAAGCATAACAGTCATTTAGGTAGGGTTCCTTCGCTTCTTGTAGCCGCCACTGACGGTGGGTTTCATTCTCATGGGCTTCCACACGCTTTGTGCTAGCTCAGTTGTAGAGTTAGACACTCCACGGGTTCAACCCGGGTGCAATAATTGTAACTTTATGTAGTCCACATAATGGACATGGATTTATAACTTTGAGCATTAAGTTTCATTAATCAGCTGTTGCTGAAAGCACAGTCATTCTTTGAAGCTCCCTTTAATGTGAAATATTTGTACGCCACTGCAGCGGGCGTATCGTTTAGATACAGAGAAGATGTCGCATCTACATAATTATTGTACATAATTTTTATATGGTCTTAGAACCAGATTCAAGCAGACTCAGAGTAGTGTAATGGAGTGCTGTAGGTTAACTCACTTTAAACCCCGCATTACACATTATACGTATCATTTGCAATTAACACCCCCAGGTGTAGGTGTTTTATAACATTTATGAGCTTTGATGTGCTTAGCGCACGATATTTTGTTATAATAATCTTCCGACATTACAGAGTAAGCATGTCTTTCCTTTGCTACTCTTTGCCGATTTATTGGCTAACACATGATTATCAGTGTTTTTTTTAAGCCTAACTAGAACGCCTCAGATATACAAAGAACAGTGTGATAATATTCTCAAGTGTAATAGATCAGAACTATGAACTTTATCTAGTGAAATCTACAATTTTCTTAAGTTTTTGATGGACATTGCTATGCAATGAATGTGAGGTGCTGTTATAAACACTCACTAGAGCACGGCAGAATGACAAATGTCGACTCTCAAGGTTAAAGCACAGTTAGATTTCCCAGCAGCCACCTGGAGTTTCCGTGTGAGACTGCAGACAGATATGACACTGCTCTCTTTGCATTGCCTAAAGGGGAACTTTTATCGAGACATTCTTGGTGCTCGAACGGAATGTAATTTACGTCACAGCAATTTTTGAGCACAGGGTGACCAGAGAGTAACGTCTTCCATTATATTTGTTATATTCCCATGATGCTGTAAGCGAATCAATGATGCTTCTTATTTTATGATGAGTACTATCAGAGTAACCAAGGATTTCGCTTAGACAGATAAACTTAAATGTAAATATGGGGAGTGGTCACAGTATGATCGAGATTTTCGCTGTCATGTTTGACTATATTTATGGTATGATGACTCTTCTCAGAACATCATTATCTTTTCCTTGTACTTAAATTAGGGCTTTTGTACCACTTTCCCAAGCTTTGCTTTGTTTTGAATGTAGTAAGAACTAGTCATGAGGGTTAATTTCCATTAGCTTAGGGGTTGTTCGTTTCTTGTTTTTTTTTATTAGATAGTGGATTACCCGATTTGAAACCCTCTGATCCTAGGTTAGGTGTTGGTTTTATTCAATAAATATTCCAACGATTTTTTCTTCAGTCTGGACATCCTCCTTTAGTAGTTGGTTTCTTTTGGGGGTTTATTTCCAGGGGTGTCTTATGACTTAACAATCATGATGGGGACGAGATCCTGCGGGATAGGAGTCTCGTGCCCGCGAGCCCTATTGGAATGCACCCCAATCCTTTTCTTGGATATGTGGTCGGGGGAAGAGGTCATGTGGGAGGCCATACTCGGTTGGTGGTGACCAGATGACATCCTCCAACGGGCACAGTATGAACATTTTGTATGTTTATACAAAATAAACAATACTCACAAATTTATTTTAGGTACAAAATACCGGTACACTTACAAATTTACGGAAAATACAAAATACTATTTTCTTATCAATTTTAAAATACTGTTTCGTGCCGCCCCCTAGTGGCACTTTTGTTAACTGGATTACGGTGGGTAGGAAGTACAACACCAATTACTGCTTAAAGAAGTAATTAACTTTATTGCGGCCAGAAAATTACACTACTCATCAGCAATTACAGACAATAGGAACCTTACTCTAGTTTCCTCAAGTCTCCTGCTTGTGGAGAGCTCTTGCCCCTTTCACTTGTCAACAAACCACAGAAGTTAATCCTGCCGCTAATGATCCTAGTGGCCTTGACAAATCTACATGCAACTTCTTCCTAATGTGCGCCTACTACAGTACTTACGAGCACTTGCTGCGCGCTGTTCACCAGCTGGGAGAAACAATGTCACTGGATTTCGACACCACAATATCTGACACTCAGTGGAAGCACATTCACTCAGAACACGGCAGTCCCCTGTATGTTCCTCACTTCGCCGCTACACTAGGGGTTTCGCAAGTCACCACACTTCTGTCGCTCAGAATAAACGCTCACACTAGCTCGTAAAACACAACAACAACCCCTGCTTGTCAGGTCGCACTTATATAGCAGGCCGGTGACTCAATACATGCTTCCAGATCCATCCAGGGTTCACGGCTTCTCGAGGTTTCCATCGCTGGTCCAGTCACGAATATTCTGGACTATCCCTTTGTCTTAGTAGCCCTGTTGCATAACGCACACGCAATACAGGAGGCAGGCCACAGCCCAGCCCCTGGGGCAGTTGTGACTCAAGCGGCGAGCGATGACACAAACTCACAGCCGTAACACCACCCCCTTCCTAAAAAGGCTGATCGTCCCGATCAATCATTGGTCCGTCTGTGTCTCTCCGTAGGCTGCCAGGCGATCTCGATGCACGATCTTCATCTTCGCCCTCGGGCTCCGCTGGATCCTGTAGACGACATCGTTGATCCGTTTCACGACTCGGTACGGGCCCTCCCAGGACTTCTGAAGTTTGGGTGACAGGCCTTTCTTCCGTAATGGGTTGAAGAGCCAGACCAGGTCGTCCTCGTGGAATCCGCCGGCATCCGTCTGCTGGTCGTATCGGGTCTTCATTCGGTCGGTCTCGATCCGCAGTTTCCTCCTCGCGAACGCGTGCACGTCCTCCAGTTGGTCGACCAGTTCTTGACAATACTGGCTTACCGGGATCGGATCATTCCCAGGTCGGCCGAAGGCAAGATCGACGGGTAGACGGAGCTCCCTCCCAAGCATGACCCGGGCTGGTGTGCACCCGGTGGCTTCATGCACGGCGGCGTGGTAGGCCAGGAGAAATAGTGGAAGATGTTTGTCCCAATCCCTCTGGTGCTCGCTGACGACTATTCGGAGATGGTTCTCGATGGTGCGATTGAATCGCTCTACCATCCCGTCGGACTGAGGGTGTAGCGGCGTTGTCCTTGTCTTCCGGATTCCCAGCAGCTGGCATAGGTTCTGGAACACCTGCGACTCGAAGTTCCTCCCTTGGTCGGAGTGCAGCTCCAGGGGTACTCCGTACCGACTGACGAATTCCTTCACCAGGGTCTCTGCGATCGTCGCGGCTTCTTGGTTAGGGAGCGCATACGCCTCCGGCCATTTGGTAAAGTAGTCGCTGACGACTAATATGTAGCGGTTCCCTGCCTCGCTTAACGGGAATGGCCCAGCAACATCGATGGCCACTCTCTCCATGGGGCCGCCCACGGTGTAGGTCTTCAGTGGACCCCGTCGTCTTCGTCCTGGGCCCTTGCTGGCTGCGCAATCGTGGCACCTCGCGCAGTGGTTCTCCACGTCTGTGCGGCATCCGATCCAGTAGAACCGCTCTCTCAGCTTCTCCAGGGTCTTCTTTATCCCTAGGTGTCCACCAGATGATCCTCCATGAACTTCCTTCAGGACTTCCTCCGTCATAGCCTTTGGAACGACGACTTGTTCCCGAGATGTCTTCCCGTCGGTGCTCTCCCAGGTACGGCAGATGAGGCCATCCCTTACAATCAGCGAGTCCCACTGTGCCCAGTAGGACTTAAACTTTGGGCTGCAGTCACTCACAATGTTCCACCCGGGTCTGGGGACACAGGCCCTCTTCCATTCGGCTATCAGTCCCAGGTCATCATCTTCTGCTTGTGCCCGCGTGAAAGATTCGCGGCTCCAGTTCCCCTGAAATTCCACAGTAGTCCGTCGACACTGTATCCCGGTGTTCTCCTCCCTTGGGGCACAGAAGGTGCAGTCTTCGGGGCACGGTCTTCGTGACAGGGCATCGGCGTTAGAATGCAGTTGGCCTTTCCTGTGCTGAATCTCAAAGTTGTACTGTTGAAGCCTCTCTAACCACCGCGCGAGTTGACCCTCGGGCTGCTTGAAGTTCAGGAGCCACCGCAGGGATGCATGGTCGGTCCTGATGAGAAATTCTTGCCCGTACAGGTACTTGTGGAAGTGTTCAATGGTCTTCACGATGGCGAGCAGCTCCTTCCTGGTGACGCAGTAGTTCCTTTCTGGCTTTGACAGGGCCTTGCTGAAGTAGGCCACTACTCTCTCCTCGCCGTCCACTACTTGCTACAGGATTCCCCCTATGCCAAAGTCGCTGGCATCGGTATCGACGATGAACCTTTTTCCAGGTCTGGGGTAGGCCAGAATAGGTGCGGTTCACAGAGCCTGCTTGAGTTGTTCGAAGGCACTGTGGCATTCTGCTGTCCACGTGAAGAGTTGGTCCTTCTCAGTCAGTCGATGTAAAGGTTTGGCGATGTCGGCGAATCCTCTCACGAAGCGACGGTAATAAGTGCAGAGTCTCAGGAAGCTTCGTAGTTGGGACTTGTCCTTTGGAACTGGCCACTCCCTCACAGCTGCGGTCTTCTCTGGGTCGGTGTGCACCCCTTCCTCGGAGACGATATGCCCAAGGTACTGGACCCGCTTCTGGAAGAGCTGACACTTCTTGGGGCTCAACTTCAGCTGGGCAGCCCGTAGCTTCAACAAGATCTCCTTCAGGTTGCTGTAGTGCTCCTCGAAGCTCCTCCCCAGAACGATGACGTCGTCTAGGTATACCAGGCAGGTCTTCCAGTGTAGTCCCCTCAGAATGGACTCCATTAGCCTTTCGAAGGTCGCAGGGGCGTTGCACAGACCGACTGGCATGACGGTGAACTGCCAGAGCCCGCTGCCCACAGAGAACGCCGTTTTCTCGCGGTCCTTAGGGTGGACCTCCACCTGCCAGTAGCCACTCTTCAAATCCAAGCTGGAGAACCATCTCGACCCTGATATGGTGTCCAGGGTGTCGTCGATCCGGGGTAGAGTGTAGCTGTCCTTCTTCGTGACGTCATTCACCCGCCTGTAATCCACGCAGAACCTGGTGGAACCGTCCTTCTTCTTCACTAGCACGACCGGAGAACTCCAAGGACTATGTGATGGCTCGATCACCCCTTGCTCCTTCATCTCTTCTACCATCCGGTCGACTTCGGCTTGCTTGGCGAGCGGGACACGTCGGAATGGGGCCCTAATCGGTGCGCTGTCCCCAACGTCGATTCTGTGCTGAACCAAGCTTGTCCTGCCGAAGTCTTTGCTCCCCACGGAGAAGACGGCCTGGAATTCGCGTAGCAGGTCTTGAAGTTGGCGTGATTGTTCCTCGTCTAAATGGTCCTGGGATCCTTGGTACAGCTTCTGTAGTTCTTCTGGCAGTGTGCGTCTTCTTCGGTTGTCCGTCTGCAGGTGTCCGTCGGTCGTATCTGTGATGCGGGCAATCCAGGTAACGGGCTCGCAGACTCCTAGGTTGGTGTCCCGGTGAACCGTATTGTCGTAGTCGTTCAGGTTGGACAGGCGCACGTACGGCCGAGACGTCGTGTTGATGAGAGTCTTGGCAACTAGCAATCCTTTTGTCTGGATGTCCTCATATTTTGGCTCGATGACAGCCGTCACTCCCTCAGCAGTTCCGTCGACAATTACGGCAGCACTGACCTCCGTCCTGGCGGGAACGATGACGTCTTCTCTCAGCCTTACTCGTCGTGCGGTGATGGACTCGTGCGCAGGTTGCAAAGCAAGTTCCTCACCTCCGAAGTGCAGAGTGTTGGTAATCAGATCCAAGATGATGTTGTTCTGGTCCAGGAAGTCCAGTCCGATGATCACTTCATTTGATACGTCAGCCACAAGCACTGGATGCTTTATCGCCCGTCGACCAATGACGAACTCCAGTGATGCTTCGCCACGTACCGGTGCGGTCTCTCCGGTCGCGGTTATTAGCTGGAGGTTCCTTTGTGTGGGTTGCACTCTCCACTTCGGGATCACGGTGGGACTGACGATGGTCCTCGATGCTCCCGTGTCGATTAGCATGGGCCAGCTCTCTCCGTTGACGGCTCCGTCGACCATCAGGCTGCTATTATCCCTCCGTAACTGAGTCACACGAACTTGGACTGCTGGGGCTTGACGACTGTCACAGGCTAACCTTTGCCCCCCTAGGCTGGCTGATACTTGCTTTCCTGGGCCGCACGGTTTCCCTACGACTGACTGTCCCGACGGAAACCCTTGGCGGCGGCGATCACCGCAGTCCTTGCTCAGGTGGCCTCTCTTACGGCAGGTCCAGCAGGTCGGTAGTCCTCTTCCGTGCCGCCTCTCCGGATGTCCTTCGGCTACGTTTTTGTTGGTGGTACTGCGATTCTTGAAGAAACGGCTTAGCGCCTCCATCAATTCGTCGGCCAGGGGCTTGGTCTCGTTGGTTTTTACTGGTTCGTCGACGTCCACTTGACGCACCCGCGCGTGCATTCTGGATGCCTGTTTTGCCGTCTCGAACTCAAGTGCGTGGCTCAGCGCATCTGCCAGGGTCTTATTGCGCGCAAGACGCAGCGCCTGTTGAGTGTCCGAGTCCCTTAGCCCGTCGGTGAAAGTCTGCGTCGCTATCTGCTCCAGAAAGTCGGCCGGCGCTGTTGGGTAGGCGAGCCTTACGAGGCGTGCGATGTCCATCTCGAACTCCTGCAGGGTTTCCGCGTTCCTCTGTACCCGGGTCCGGAGCTGCATCTGGTAGGCCTGCTGAAGATGGCTATCTCCATATGGGGACTCCATATGGGCGATCAGTGAAGCGTAGTCCTGGGATCCAGTCGGGATGGCCTGAAGGACGTTAAGGGCGTACCCTCTCAGCGCTACGATGAGAGCTGTAGCCTTTTCAGTGTTGTTCCAGTTATTTATGGAACAGGCCGCCTCGAACTGACGTAAGTAGGTGCTCCACGGGACCTTTCCGTCGAAGGTTGGGGGCGTCACTCTGCTATGTCCCGTTCCTGATATTCCCGGTGTAACGGTGGGCGGGCGTTGGCGCAGCTCGGCAACTTCCTTTTGTAAGGCGTTGAATTTCTCCTCCACCCCCATCAGCGGGCGTTGGCACAGCTCGGCAACTTCCACTTGTAAGGCGTTGAATTTCTCCTCCACCCCCATCAGCGGTCGTTGGCACAGCTCGGCAACTTCCACTTGCAAGGCGTTGAATTTCTCCTCCACCCCCGTCAGTGGGCGTTGGCGCAGCTCGGCAACTTCCTTTTGTAAGACGTTGAATTTCTCCTCCACCCCCATCAGCGGGCGTTGGCGCAGCTCGGCAACTTCCACTTGTAAGGCGTCGAACTTCTTTTCCACTGCCGTGACTTCCTCACGCAGACCCAGTTCTAATTTCTTCAGGTCCTGTGTCAACTTATTCTCGCCGTCTTCCATCTTCTTCTGGCCGTCCTCTATCCTCTTCAGGTCCTCCGCTAGCTTATTTTGACCGTCTTCCACCTTCTTCTGGCCGTCTTCTAGTTTGGCAGTTAGGTCCTCGGCTAACTTCTTCTGGCCGTCTTCTAGTTTGGCAGTTAGGTCCTCGGCTAACTTCTTCTGGCCGTCCTCCATCTTCTTCTGGCCGTCCTCCATCTTCTTCTGGCCGTCTTCTAGCTTCTTCTGGCCGTCTTCTAATTTGGTTTCCATGCCATTTAACTTTTCTAGCAATGCTGCCAATTTCTCCTCCATTTTAGTTGTTTGTCTTGTAAAGGGCATGCACTCACAGGAAAATTAGAGAAAATGACCTGCTCGGGTTTTGAAACCAGGACCGTCAGGTGTTGTGCTTGAGTTCGTAATCCGGCTTCTGACACCAGTTGTTTCGTGCCGCCCCCTAGTGGCACTTTTGTTAACTGGATTACGGTGGGTAGGAAGCACAACACCAATTACTGCTTAAAGAAGTAATTAACTTTATTGCGGCCAGAAAATTACACTACTCATCAGCAATTACAGACAATAGGAACCTTACTCTAGTTTCCTCAAGTCTCCTGCTTGTGGAGAGCTCTTGCCCCTTTCACTTGTCAACAAACCACAGAAGTTAATCCTGCCGCTAATGATCCTAGTGGCCTTGACAAATCTACATGCAACTTCTTCCTAATGTGCGCCTACTACAGTACTTACGAGCACTTGCTGCGCGCTGTTCACCAGCTGGGAGAAACAATGTCACTGGATTTCGACACCACAATATCTGACACTCAGTGAAAGCACATTCACTCAGAACACGGCAGTCCCCTGTATGTTCCTCACTTCGCCGCTACACTAGGGGTTTCGCAAGTCACCACACTTCTGTCGCTCAGAATAAACGCTCACACTAGCTCGTAAAACACAACAACAATCCCTGCTTGTCAGGTCGTACTTATATAGCAGGCCGGTTACTCAATACATGCTTCCAGATCCATCCAGGGTTCAAGGCTTCTCGAGGTTTCCATCGCTGGTCCAGTCACGAATATTCTGGACTATCCCTTTGTCTTAGTAGCCCTGTTGCATAACGCACACGCAATACAGGAGGCAGGCCACAGCCCAGCCCCTGGGGCAGTTGTGACTCAAGCGGCGAGCGATGACACAAACTCACAGCCGTAACAATACAAAGTACATTCTATCATTTGGACTGTTCAAAATAACAATAATATATTACTATTAGGAATATTACTGTCCTTATTGACCTGAACGGATACGCGCGTTAACGTGCAAGGCCACCGCCAGTCCCCTTGAAATGTCTCTCCTCACCTTGTCTCCGATCCCTCCAAATGGGGAATAATATGTAGAGATAATTATCAAGCGACTCCAGTGGAACGAGTTGAAATAAGCAAGGTGTGTAAATGATAGGAACGCCATAACAAAGCGATTAACGTCATATTATAAGTCTTCCAAACATGGCCACGGCTCGTCAGGAAACTGAGGATGGACCCGACTTACTACACACGCCATACACTCAAAGCAAGACGCTCTACTCAATCCACTCCGGAAAGCGAAAGCACCCCTGTAGGTAACGTGCAAAGGAGTTTAGCGCTGAGCGCTACACACAGGATCGCGAAAGCTGCCCTGCAGGTAGTGTGCGAATGAGTTTAACGCTGATCGTTGCACTTAGGAACAAGGGAGCCTCACTGTAAGTGGGGCGTGAAGAAGTTTTCCAACGAGGGCTGTCCTGACAAGGGAGAAAGCGGCTCCTCAGCTAACAATATAAAGCAGGAAATCTTGACTAAAATGCTTTCTGCCCGGAGTGCACCCAGAAGCAACAAAAACGAATACTGCCCGATATGTCAGAGACAATGCACTTATGAGGACAGCACAATCAAATGCGATAGGTGCAGATAAAAGACCCACGAGAACTGTACTGGCCTCATTGGTCAGGAAGTCAAAGACCTTGAAAGAAAGAACAGGATACTGATATGGCTCTTTGAAATATGCAAACCTGAGACACTGGACACGAATAAATCCTGTAGGGTGGTAACAGCCACCCTTGCCGAAAAGGTCGAGAACCTAACACAATACATGAAACCCCGACTTCAGGAAAACATGGAAAATCATATCAAAGAAGCAGTATTCAATGCATTAAGGAAACCAGACAGCGATCAGAACACAAAAACCGTAAGCACTGATAAAATCGGCAAAGCCAACTGTATCCAAACTAAAGGAATCGTACAGATAGCAGTAGAGGGCGGAAGCCCAAACAACACTGAGCATAAGGATAAACATGAGCAGGAATAAGAGAAAGCACAACGGCGAACACAGGACTGAAGGATCACACAGCAACTCTGGTCACAGGAGAGAACGCGCCAGCTGATACGTTAAATATAGGAAAGAACGGTGGAACCACCGATAGCAGCCCACAAGAAGAGGTCCAAAACGAAGAGAGGAGGGAAAGAGAAGAGATGTCTGACGCAAATCAAACCAAATGGACAGAAGAAGTGCAGAGGCGTCGTGTGCAAAGGAATCAACGCACCCCAACCCAGGAAGAAAGCGCACACAGAAGGGACTATGTGAAAGGCATCAGACAAGGAGTTACAAGAATGAAAACTGCAGAAAAGGGTGCGTGGATTTATGTCGCAAATCTAAGACAAGACACTTCCCCAAAGGACGTAACTGCGTATCTAAAGGAAAATGGAGTTGAAGGAGTGATTCACTGTGACGTAGTGAACCAGAAAATGGCAGCAGAGTTTTTAAAGTAAGCATGCCCATGAGTAAAAGAGAATTAGTCTACATTCGCAACTTCTGGCCTACGGACGTCTACTGCCGGCCCTTTCGGACAAAATGGAAGTACAGAGGCTTGCGCCAGTAGGACGAGGATACTACCGTGGAATGGAGACGGGCTGCGAGGTGCAATGAACCTCCTTCACGAGAAATCTTAAGCGTATATGACATCTGTATTCTAACGGAGACTATGATTAAAGATGAATAGAGATTCGACGTCCCCATTTTCTACAATTTTCATGCATATGCGAGACAGTTTAAGGAGAGGGGAAGACCATCAGGCGGCGTTGCCTGAACAGTTAAGCATAAAATGACCCCGATAAAGTTTCCATGGAAAGAAGAGGAAATACTAGTCGTGGAGAGGAAAATCGGTGTACTAGTGGCGGCCTACTTCAATCCCAACCAGACGGCCCCGGACCACCAGACCACCTTGGAGCTGCTCTGAATACATTCCCAGGAAGAAGAAAGGCTGTCTTTGCCGCAGACTTTATCTGCAGAATAGATCAACAAAACGAAAAAAGTGAAGATATTTTCAGCTATCTAGACCTAGAGGGTGTTAAAATCCGGAACAAAATTCATGACTGGACGTACATAGGCCCCAACGGGACCAGCTCAATAGACATAATATGCAAGAGAGGAACACTTGATACAAGGAACGCAAGTACAATTAAGTCAGAGGGAGCTGTTAGAGCTGTTATACTCAAGCAATACCAGTGAGCCTAGAAATAGATGGAGAGATCTGCGATGGGGAAACTATAGAAGGACCTACCAGAGTGAGCAAAACTCTACACCGAGATAAAATTAGAGAAAAGATGGAAGACATAGACAAGGTGATGGAAAGTATCCAAGAGGGAGGATTTCGACGATGCGGCAGCTTGGATACAAGACTGCATCACCAGCGCAGCAACCACGCCTTCACACGGGAGAAAGGCTAAACCTTGGATCGATGAATCGTGTTTTATTCAAAGGATGGAAACCCAAAGCCAACTCCACAGCATAAGAGTCACAAAAGACAACACAACACTGGAAGAATACCGACAACACAGGAAAACCTATAAAGAACTGATTAAAAGAATAAAAGGACTTCATAGATGAGACGCAAAGAGCGGTCATTGCAGAAGCAGAAACAGACCCATACCGTGCCCTAAGGCCAAAGATCCAAAGCTTCCAACCTAACATATCATTGGAAACAAGGGAGGAGCATATCAAGAACGTCACCTGTGCAAAGGAGTCTAGACCCGAAACCAGACCCCCAGAAGACCGCGATGTGTCAGAACCCATCACAGAAGGAGAGATCACCATGGTCACACAGAAAAAAGAAGTAATAGATACCCCGGTCCAGATGGACTCAGGAATGAGCATCTAGAACAAACTACTGAGGAACTGGCACCGATATGGACGGCCCTACTAAACAAATGCTTAGAAGTCGGGCAGATACCAAACGAATGGAAGAAGTCAACCATTAAGCTACTATACAAAGGAAAAGGGAGTACTACGACCCAAATTCATACGGAGGACTAGCGCTGATATCCGCAGCCCTAAAGCTATTAACAGGAATATTGACAGCGAGAATAGACGAAAAAATAGACCCAATACTACCAGATTCAGGAAGCACAGATCGACAACTATGGCTGCAGGAAGTCTATTACGGCACGTAACAACAACACTAGTGAAACGCAAGAGCAAACTCTATGTAGTCTTTGTTGACTTTTCGAAGGCTTTTGACCTGGTGAACAGAAAGCTGATGATACATAAATTGGAAACACTCATAGGTAGATCAAAGCTGACAACCCTTATATCGAACATGTTGGCAGAAAACTATATACACGTGCAGGACGGAGTTCGACAAACAAAATGGATGAAAGAAAGGAATGGAGTACATCAAGGGGACTCCCTCAGCCCCTTTCTATTCAATGCGCTCTCACACAATGCAGGGGACAAAATAAATTAATCAACCAAGTCCAAACAGTACATATAGGCAGACGACATGGCAATCGCCTCGGAGTAGATAAAGGATTTGCAAGATGCAATCAACATCATAAGCGAACGGGCCCAGGAAAACGAATTAACAATCAACGAGGACAAGACTGAGATGGTCGTCTTCCGGGACAGTGGCAGGCCAGCGGAATCACACCAAGTGCTATGCAACGGCAAGGAACTGAAGAAAGTAAACAATTTCAAATACCTCGGCCTCACGCTCCAGGTTACAGGCCGAAGCTTCAGAATACATATAAGAGCGAAAGCGGCCACAGCAGTAAAGGCCATAAACGGCATAAGGCATATTACCCAAATATCGCTGGAAACAGCAATGATGCTCTTCCGAGCCAAGTCATGCCCGTACTAACATACGGTCTGGAGCTAACATGGGAGTTTCTCAACTACAAACAACTGGCGGAACTCAAAAAGGTGCAATCCGGTTCCTCAAAAGAGCCCTCGGAGTCTCCAACTCAGCCCAATCTCAGCTGGTATATAAACTGGCGAGAGAAACGCCCCTTATAGAGGACCTTCGGTCTCTTCTACTGCTGCCATCCACAGAAATCTATAGAAAATTACCCCAGGGTGTGCAGAGCAAAAGGCTTGATATTCCGAAGGAATTCTACGTGACTGACGTCATGGTGGACAAACGATGGATGCAACCCCTATCCGAAATGAGACACGTCGTGACGAGTCTCGTAGTTCATGTGTTGCACCTTAAGGTCTGCTCACAAAAGACATTCCATGATCCGGATGAGAGATGTATATGTGAGGTGTGTAGGAACGAATGTGGAAGGCACCATATTATCATGACATGCCCTAGCAGAACTTTGTTAATAGCGACTTATAATAAGGACTAGAATTGAATCATAGTATCTAGTAAGTGAGTCATATTCCCCATCAAGTACAGAACCGAGGCCTATGTGCTCCAATGAGTTTGGCTTCTAAAATGTATTATTATTATCACTTTCTTGTCATTAGAAACAAAGTCTGTTGACATACCATTTAAGAAAGGGCCTCGTCAAGCCATAAAGTTAAAGGATGAACCTTGTAGTCCATCTCTTCCTTACAAGAGTTATCCATCTAAAAAAAGATATCTTCGATAGATAACTTGAAACAAGCTGTCTCCATTTAAAGACATGGAAACCGCCATTAAACGGCTCTCTTTTCTTAAGAAAGCCTTGAGAGTTATTTACTATGGAGTTTTAGAAAGAACCAGAAGGAATCTTTAGCTACCCTTCAACATTTACACATTATTGTTTCCCCACTCAGAGAGACAACTCCCTTTTAAAGAAGCAATCTTCTGATTGGCTAAGTCCTTCAGGGAAACCCATAATCCCCACCAGGTATTATCCAGTATTTAACTTGGTGCACGAGAGCAGATCGAGCTCTTCTTCTTGATTGTAACTTTTGAGTAGTGATGTGTCGTGTGATCAAGAAGTTCGGTGGTGCTGTGCAGAGAGACATTTTACTTTCTCGTGGGCGGCGGCTTGTGGTCTCCCAGTGCTCCACCATGTTCTCGCCACACCTCGTGGACCGGTACAGCGTTGCCGTGCTTCCTCCAGTGCAGTTTGCTTGATACTGCTACTGCTATCAGGTGACATACATTTGAACGCAGGACCCCTTAACCTCTACTATCAAAACGCACAGAGCATCAAAAACAAACTAAGTGACTGTTTAGTAAATGTAATGGAATTTAATCAATTTGATATCCTCTGCCTCTCAGAAACATGGTTGTCAGACTTCGTATCATGTGGGGAACTTCCGTTTTCATCTGAATTCAATGTGTTTCGCCGCGATAGTGAGACCGTCGGTGGAGCTGCCAGGATAGCCAACAACCGCAATGACTTCCCTAACATCTCATCCGTCGGACTTAACTGCCGTGAGGATCAGGTGAACTTCCTAATAGGCCAAAGCGGCACGAGAATCTATAGTCCACAGGGATCGTGGTACATGGTGACGATGGTCATAGACCGCCTAAGGAAAGGTTCACCTTAAAAACTAGACTGAGAAAATAAACATCCAGACTTATGTAAAACACCGCGAAAATTTATTGTTAAAATTCACAAGCCCCTAGCCTAATTCGGAGGGTTTCAATCGGCTAATCCGCAAGCTAATAAACAATCAAAAATAAAGAGCAGGTCCCAACCTGAGAAGTTAGGAAAACCCTCGCGAAAGATCTATCTCACAATAACAAAGCAACAACAGCAACGCTAGGAAAATGGTATGACGCAAATCCCTAGGTCAGGTTACAAGATCAAGCTAATATCAGAATTTACATTTAACAGGGTAGCAAAACAAATCTAAGTTAGGATGATACCATCTCCACATTTACATTTAACGTTAATTCATCTAGCTAAGTCCTATCAATTAATAACAAAATTTACGGCGATGACGTCCGTAACAGAAAACAATTACATTCAAAGCTAAGTGAACAGCCATGTAAAAAAATCTAATTATTCTTAGGAACTAAGTGCTAACAGCACACAAGAAGGTAACATGTAGGATTCATACATTTATACATCATGAATAATTAATAAGAGACAAAAGTTTTATTAAAATGCCTGCCTGCACCTTGGTTTACTCTTTGTAAGCCATAGTCATCTAATGTGTGTAGTTACGGTGACGACTGCGTAGTAAAGACTACGTCTAACATCGCATGGCCTGCGCTCCACAAGCTACGAACTCAAGGTTAGAGCAAGCTTCAGGTCGCTACAAAAGTGTCAGCTGTTCTAAGTCATTTACTCAAAAGGAAATACCTTCATTAGCACGGCCATGTCAGCAGGTTCCAAATGCAAAAGAACAAGGTTAGATAGAAAGAATTCGTTAGTTAGCTTTTGTTTTACCAAAATTATGCGTTTTATTATTAAGATGTCGGTTTAGGTTTATCGTT
This sequence comes from Meconema thalassinum, assembly GCA_946902985.2. Classification (NCBI taxonomy): domain Eukaryota; kingdom Metazoa; phylum Arthropoda; class Insecta; order Orthoptera; family Tettigoniidae; genus Meconema; species Meconema thalassinum. The sequence continues at coordinate 283,936,502 of OX336392.1, forward strand.
GGTTTATGGCGAATAATACTGACAATAGCCTGGGCACGGAGTGTCTCCACTGAGATCAATCTCCACCAAAAGCCTCGACTCAAAAGTCGGAATACAATCAACGAGCAATAACAACTCGAACACACAATAACACAAGTTACCAGTGGCGTGCAGCTCGCGTTCAATAACTCTGGGATGGGCCTGCACACTCAGTCACCCTCCATAACATCTGGTCAACGGGAACAATCCCGGACAAGGTACACAAAAATACCTTCATACATGAAATACCTCCTTTAACAGGGCAGCCTACAACGTACTATAGAAAACCTGACATAACTGTACACGTCAAACGACGGTACACGCAAAAGTGCGCTTAACTAACAAAAGACAATCTATAAAACATGTGATCAGATACAAGGTTGGACACTGGGTTCCATGAGCTAAATTGCAATGAAGGGAAGAGCGAATACAACAAGTATTCTGCCCTCTGTCAAAATATGTCTGGCTCAAGGGCACTGGGTCACAAACCAGTTTGTGTCGCTGCAGGCTACAACATTCCTGCGCTGTCTGACACAACACACACTAACTATCAAGGCCGGCGATTTAAGCAAAATAAAAACTGTACAACTGGCCGCATCATAAAACCTTTACTATAGGTTATAAACTGGGTTCCATGAGCTAAATTGCAATGAAGGGAAGAGCGAATACAACAAGTATTCTGCCCTCTGTCAAAATATGTCTGTCTCAAGGGCACTGGGTCACAAACCAGTTTGTTTCGCTGCAGGCTACAACATTCCTGCGCTGTCTGACACAACACACACTAACTATCAAGGCCGGCGATTTAAGCAAAATAAAAACTGTACAACTGGCCGCATCATAAAACCTTTACTATAGGTTATAAACCTCGAAGAATACGTGCATAAAAAACACGCTATAAATCTGAATACAATAATATAATTCTGTCTTCTACACCAAAGACTTCTAAATGGTAGCAATGTCACATTGCTGGAGCTCTTTGCTCTCAAAGGTAATACTTCAGTAGTTGCTTGTATAACTTCAAATAAGTACGTGTCTTCACATGACACTAACAAAATAATAATTGTGACGCAGATTCCATACTCTGTATCTGCTTAATGATACGTTGGGAACTGAGTTCGATGCTAGACAACAACGAAATATCCCTTTTACTTATAAGGTCCACACTTGTCCAGATGGCTTCTGAGCAACATCTCAAATGAAATACAATGCAGTTACAAAACTGGTAATTACAGTCGATTACCTAAATGATACGACTGCTCTAACGAAGTCAGGGGTGTAACAAAGACTGGTTGCAAAAAATGCAGTTAAAGAAATATAACCATGGCATCTGATTGCCATAACTAAAGTCAGCAAAGACTTGAAAAATCACCCCAGATAGGGTTAAACAAAGTAGCCTCAAATGACTACGGTCACGCTTAGCAAAAGATAGGCATTGACGCTCTACGACGTCCATCAAGCTGCACCAGGGTTGACCAAAATGTCTGACCCAAGGGTGACTCACTCTAACTGAAATAAATGACATCTAATTAGACTAATTACATTCCCTACCTATAAAAATGGCTGTCACTGAGTTCGGTTGGTTCACAAACTACATTAAACCTACTATACTACCAGAAACTAGAACAAGAATGGGTGTACAAAAACTCACGAAATGGAGGAGCTCTCACTCAGCCCTCTGTCCAACGACAAGGGTTGGACAAATTCACCTCTGGCTTTCCGGAACGGCATCGTCCTCATCAGGACTCCCATCTGGACTCTACCAAAGACCAGGGTTCGATCTGTCCCCGTCGATGACCTCGTGAATGTACTGGACATGCCTGGGAATTGCATCCTGGGTTCCTTCCCCCTCGTTCGTTGTTCTGGAAGTTCCACCATCATGCTGGTCCCATCAGATACATCACTCTCATACCATAGTGGTATTAGCCCATGATCTCGGTCTCGAACATGGTGTAGAATAAGTCGATCACGTGGGTGGGGGAATAAATCGTGTGGTAGTTCATTCTTTCAATTCAAAAATCACAATGTTCGTAGTAAATGTTACAGGCTTTAATACAATTGATAACACAGCCTTTACTTCGCAGATATTGAATAATACGTGACCAAGCACTGTTCTGTAGTTCTTCACGTGTACTGACGCCACTTTTTACATCACGTGGCATCCGTGAAATGTGCGTCGTTTTGTAATTAAAAAATTCACTGTGGCAATTCAAATATATTATACTTTCATAATCACAATTGCTTAAAATAATTACAACACGTTTACCTCTATATTTTTCACTAGGCTCTCGGCCCTCCACAGACACGTGGGTATAAAAATGTGGTGTTACGATAATGTTGAAAAATTCACTATCCTTGCCAATTACTTTACAGTATGATTCTTGTTGTTCACTGTGCATCAATAAACAGTGATTTTTAGAATATTCGTGCACGATGTCACCTGATAATAACTTCCACGCTAAACAGCGGATATTTTCCACGTCTGACACGACGGATATGGTTGCATGCCTTCACAGGGCGGATTTTCCAGACGTAGTGCAAATAATTCACTATACAATTCTTACTTATCACTCGTATCGTAACTTATCTGTGCTCGATGGCAGCTGATAATAATTTCTTCGCTAAAAAGCGGATATTTTCTACGTCTAACACGACGGATGTAACTTCACGCCTACACGGGGCGGATTCTCCAGACGTAGTGCAAGGCACTGAGTGTCTCGAGGAAGTAGGTCGTCAAACCAAAGTCGTTGAGCGACTACTTACATTCCTGTTTGCGTATCTGCAAGGATATTACCTTACCTTAAACGAAAGAAACATTCTCCAAAATGTTTTAATAATGCTAAATGATGAAATGGAATATTCTGAGTCTCGTGGAAAGATAAAATTGATTAATAAGACCTCAGATAAATAATTAGCAGACTTCACCAAAGTCAAAAGTGCGATTCTCCGCTACTTCAAAGAGCATAGAGTGAGCTCTCAGCTCCACGTGGCTTTCTGGGTGTGTTCAAAGGTACTACATCCCATCATAAATGTGCTGTTATAAAAAATATCACATGAACCTTAGCTCAGCGGGTTCAATAGGTCTTCAAGGGGTGGTGGAGTAGCAATCGCAGTTCATAGCAAATTGAAGGCAAAACATCGGCCTGATTTAGAAACTTGCTGTGAAATAATATGGGTTGAGATTAATATCCCCTAAAGTAAGAATTTACTCGTAGGTTGCTTCTACCGCCCACCTAGCAGCAAAATTGACACCTTACAAGAATGTTTCAACTCTACTGTTCTTGCCCTCAACCAAGAAAATGAAATAGTGTTACTAGGTGATTTTAACTCCCATATCTCCTGGACATCAATAGACAATGGTACCATACACTCTCCCCCAATAGATACTTTCATCTTATCAAATTTTATAAACGGTCTACACTTGAAACAGTTCAACCGGCACCCAACAAGGAAATCCGAAACACTGGACCTCATATTTTCTACCCTGCGTAATGTCATCGTGACCGTTGGAAGGAATATCCTGAACACCGATCATAGTTCAATAGAAGCTACCCTCCCCGTCCCAGCCAGCAGACATAAAAACTGCCCACCCTCCGAGAAGAAAGCTTTCCCTCTTTGGAGAAAGGTCGACTGGCAAGCTGTCAATCAGGATTTATCATCTCTGCCCTGGAGCCTTCTAACGGCTGAGAGAGACGTAAATAGTGCAGTGACCTTGTTTGAGGATTTACTCTACTCGGCTATTAAACAACACGTTCCTTTCTCCCTACCCAAATCCAACAAATATTCGAACTGGCTAAGTCAAAACACCAAATTTCTTCTCCAAAATAAAACTAGAGCATGGTCGCTGTGGAAATCAGTTCCTAATCCTCATACACGCAATGTATTTATTCACCTACGGAAAATTTCAAGAGTTCATATGACAGAAGATTACAACCGCTACATTTCTTCCATAACAGGAAAAATCTCAAGAATAACCCGAAGTAGTTCTGGACACTTATATCGTCCCGTAGAAAGACTCCTGGAATTCCACTTAACCTAAACCTCCATAATGAAGAAATCCCGTTTGAATTGAGGTCCACTCATTTCAATATATTTTCACTCAACTTTTTCAGTTCCCGTACCAATCCCCAGTCTCTCTCAACTTACTAGCGTCTGTTCTGATTCACTGTCTCAAATTTCAACGACCCCCGATGAAATCCATACTATTTTAAAAAGTCTGCCCACAAACTGATCTACTGGACCATTAGACATAAGCCCTATATTCCTGAAAAACACCTCTGCATCTCTCAGCATCCCCTTGTCCATAATACTCAACTGGTGCATGACTTCCGGCACTTTTCCTGACTCATGGAAAAGAGCTGATGTCACACCTGTCTTTAAATCAGGCAGCAAGCACGAAATTTCCTCAAACAGACCTATATCTATCGTCCCTATACTCTCTTCAGTCTTCGAAACAATAATACATTGCCGTCTCCTCACTTTCACCAAACCACACCTCTCAGAAGAATAACATGGCTTCGTCCCTGGAAAACCATGTTTAACAAATCTGACTGTTTTGAACCATCACATAATTTCTGCAATAGATCAAAAAACTCAGCTAGATGTTATCTACGTTGACCTGACCAAAGCATTTGATTCCGTGAACCATTTCCTTCTCCTCCACAAGCTTGCTTCACGATACAACGTACATTGATCCTTCCTATCCCTAATACAAAGCTTCCTGTCCAATAGGCAACAACGGGTAGTGCTTCCAGGGTCTGTATCGTCCTGGCTCCCTGTCTTATCAGGAGTAACTCAGGGCAGTATCCTGGGACCCCTTCTCTTCGTGCTGTATATGGACGATATAAACACATGCGTGCAAAATTCTCCATGTTCCCTTCTTCTGTACGCTGATGACCTCAAGATAGTCAGAGAAATTTCCAGTTCTGACGACCACGGTGAGCTCCAGGAAGCAGTGAATACATGTACCGATTGGTTCAACAAATGAAGGTTATCTCCAAATCCCAAAACGTGCTTCAAAGTTTCTTTCTCACCACTGAAATCTGGAAATCAAGTGGACTATAAAATATGTGGAAATAAATTGGATACGGTTTCTCAGGTAAGAGCTTTAGGTATTACTCACGATGATAAACTGACATTCTCTCCCCACATTGACCATATCAAATCTCGCGCAATGCGTAGTCTCGGCATTCTATACAGATTCACAGAAATTAAAGACCTCACTGCACTCAAATTATACTTCACCACTTATGTTCTCCCTATCCTAGATTTCTCTTCTCCAATTTGGTCTACTTCGGCTATAACCAATATTTCTAAATTGAACAGTGTCTTTAATTTCTTCATATCAATAGTCAAAGCTCGCAATCCATCACTAAGGCAGTTTGCCAAATCCGACATTCTAAGTCAGCTCAATGTACTCGACCTGAGAAGCCGCTTACAATTTACTGACCTGTGTTTCTTACATAAAATTATGAATGGTTACACAAAATGTAATATGCTCTTAAGCTACTTCCCACTCCAAGTTCCCTCCCGTTCAACACGTCAGAACCATTTACACCACATACCTCGCCCACGTCTTGAAGTACAGAAGCGCTCTATCTTCCACCGTCTACCTACCCTTAGCAACTCCCTTCCAAATATTGACATATTCTCTCCCTATAGAATATTCAAACACAACATTAGAAGATCCCTTTTATCCTCAATTCCTACCCCCTTACCCTCCTAATCACCCACTACCCAACTCATTCCCTGCGTCTTTCCCGAGATTTGTCCCTTGCTGCCATCACTGCCAATTGTTATCTGTTATTGATGTTGCTATTTTTGTTAATATTATTTGAAATTGTTAAAATATTAGTGTAAAATGACCTATCATGGTTGTATCTAATAATTATTAAATAAATAAATATATAAACTAGACTGCTCCGCAGTCAGGTTACATGCCTTGTACATAACTAACGACTACTGTGAATGTATTATTTGGTGGTCTTCTGGAAATAAACAACATTCTTTGGGAATCTTCGTGTGCAGTTGATTCAAGATATACTCAGACTCGAGGAGAACCTTTGTGGATCTTGTCGTAATTGCTGTCCCGCCTGGAAGCAGTGTACGTAATTGGAGTCCCGTCCGGGATTCGAAAGGGATCTGCATATTTAATTGGAGACCCATCTGGTACAACAAATTTAATTGGGAGCCCGTTTATCCGGAAATGATTCATGATTGCCACTAGATCTACGTGCTGATTGGACCAGGTATACTGAAAACGCTCAACGAAGACAAGACTTCAAGTGGCGCCTTTCGTTGCCTATCAAAGAAGCCAGTATCATCCCGAAAAATACTGAAGTCATCTTGATCATCTGAACCAAGCCGATTGGAAGGAAGTGGTACTAACAACCTCACTGGAGGACTTTCGTCCATAACTAACCAGACAGTTCTAAGGGAGGAAGCTAGCCGACAACGCTGAAATAAGCGCCTTTCGACAGTAAGCAACCGCCATCGCCGTGCGAGTATACCGGCAACTCCGTTAAGGGGCCCTTCGATCGCTCAAAAGACATCGGAGGAACCCAGCCGACTACGGAACGAGAGGAGGTGAGCCGACAACGCTGAAACAAGCGCCTTTTGACCGCCATCTATCGCCATCCGTTGCTGCTGTACGTGCGCACCGACAACTCCGAGAAGGGGCCTTTCGATAGCACGACATCGCAGAAGGAAGACCAACCGACTACGCAGACCGGAATGCAGTCCTGCTGATCATCATTTCCTGGCTGTGAGTACATTCAAAGTACCCTGTTTTTTGTGATACCTTACATATTACTTGTTTATAAGGGATCTGCATATTTAATTGGAGACCCATCTGGGACAACAAATTTAATTAGTGCACATATCTGTAACATGTAATACGGCCAGCTGGCTATTATTATAATTAATATTATTTCTATTCACCCTCTTTGGGGTACGTTGAACCAATCATTTCCCTGTGTGTTGTTCTTTCATTTGTGCCCCTTATCTCATCATTCTTTCTTATCTTTTCCTCTCTTCTTCTGAGATGATGGGTTTGGATTTAATGTAGATTTGTCTTGGAACCATCTATATATGTTTTTAATAATTAGTTTTGTTTGTCAATTGAGCAGTGAATTTTCTGTATTTTTTAAAATTCTGCTAGGTCTTTTTCTGTTTTTTTAAACTATGTGGATTTTGTTTCGCTGTTACGGAAGAAATCAACGATTTGTTTGTTTAATCTATCTGAGTTCATTCTGAGTACATCACCGAAAAGATTTATCCTCTCTTTGTCATAGTATCTGGGAATTATTATTATTGTTATTACTAGGCGATCTACTCCCCAAATTCAACACAGCGAAACCAGCACTGAATTGGGTAGTCTGTGGCTTTTGTCTTGTAATCATCAAATGTGATACGAGAGATCTTTTATGAGATCGCCGGGAATCAAACTACCAATGATCCACTGCGCTATCGTAGTATGTACTGTTAACACTGGGTGTAACTCTTGACAGAACGCTGTTATCTAAGAAAGACTGCTTCCAAACCCCAGCCACGGAACCATTGTGGTACCATTTAGGGTCCTGCACCAACACGCTCTTCTATCGCTGAACACTGTTCCCCAGTTTGATAAATAGTTTGTGGTTGTTGATTGATTTAGGGACTTTGCGACATGTGTAATAAAACAAATAAATCAATCAAACTTCGAAAGGTTTGTTGAAATCCAGACCTGGAAAAGGTTGGGCCAAATGTCATTTTTATTATTATTATCGCTGTGGCTCAGTTTTTTTGCGGACTTTGAGAGACGTGAGCTCGAGCCGTTTTCGGTGGTTTCCCCATTTTCAACACCAAGCAAATGCTAGAACGGTACTTCATAATAGGTCAAGGTAGCTTCCTTCCAATGCCTTGCCTAGTGTCATCCTCCTTCACGTATTTCATCTCTTCTTGACTCCCCACATGAGGTTGGCGTCAGTTAGGGCATCTGGCCGTAAAATCACCCCTCACAAGGTAGAAGGAAATCATTACATCCCATCCCCAACCTCGTTGAAACGGGAATAATAAACGGTAGACATATGACTATTATTATTATTATTATTCATTCAATTTTGCTAATCGGCCAACTAGGGACCACGATAAGCCTCATTTTACGTTCTGGCATTTGCTCATTTTTCGCTTGATCCACATTGTCTTCATGAGCTCTGTGCTTAGCACGATGTTCCTCTGTCCATTTCTCACCAGTTGTCCGTTTTTCGTCCCGGAAAGTCCCAAACGTCTTGATGGCTGCTCTATAAAGATTTCGGTCTTGTGCGTCTTCTGCTCGTATCCCCATTTCTTTCAGATCTTTCTGGTCGTTAACATACCATGGCATTGTCGTTTTTGGTTTAGAGTCGAATATACTGAAGATACGTTTCGTCGATCGGGAGTCGATCATCCGTCGTATACGACCGTAGAAGCAAACTCTGCGTTTTCGCATTGTGTCTGTGATCTTCTCTATTCTCGAGTAAATTTCTTGCCTGGATTTTCTGATGTAGATGCCATTTTTGTAGTCCGGGCCAAGTGTGATGTGTAGGATCTTTCTTTCTTTCTTTCTTTCTTTCTTTCTTTCTTTCTTTCTTGTCTCTCTAACTTCGCGAGCAAACATTTCTCGGATAGGATAAGGCATGCAGATGCATATAGCGGTACTGGTTTGATGACAGTGTTGTAGTGACGAATTTTTGTGTTCATAGAAAAGCACTTTTTGTTATATATGTTGCGGGTGGTTTGAAAAGCGACTTCCATTTTCTTGATTCTTGCTTCTATGGCTTTCTTGTCAAGGCCATTTTGCTGGATCCATTTCCCAAGATATTTAAATTTATTAACACGGTTTATCGTTCGATATTTGGTGTTTAGTTGTGCTGTATCATCCTTGATGTTCGACATTACTTCTGTCGTTTGAAAGGAAATTTGTAATCCTGTTTGTTCTGCTACTTCTTTAAATATATTTACCTGTTCTGTTGCACTTTCGAAATCTTCTGTCATCAGGGCTATATCATCAGCGAATGCTAAGCAATCTATTTCCACTTCGTTTTTCTTTGTCCATATCCTTAAAGGTTTGTAAAGGCCTCCTTCTTTTAACTTCTGTCGCCAATTCTGTATTACCTTTTCAAGCACGCAGTTGAACAACAGAGGTGACAGGCTACCTCCCTGTCGAACGCCTGTCTTGATTTCAAAGGGTTCAGAGATACATCCTTGGAATTTGACTTTGGATGTGGTATTAATTAGGGTTGCCCTTATTATCGCCAGCAGTTTCATATCTACTCCCATTTCTGCAAGTATGTTATTTAACACATCACGGTCGATGCAGTTGTACGCTTTCTTAAAGTCTACAAATGTCGATACATACGTTCGACCTCTCAACACATAGTACTGTGCCCATTTCGACGGAAGTCTAACGAACACATTTGCCAATTCCCAAAATCAGTCTAGCAAAAGAACTAAAATCTCAGGGTCCATCCGGGCAAAACTAAATTTATCGCAGGCATGACTGATTAAGGCAATTATCAAGCAATGGAGACGAGAAAGGAGAAATGAAATATCACAATTCCTTAAAATTATCTCATTTTATTAACAATAAAAATACTAAGATATTATGCAAAAGCACTAAAAAAACTTCACCAGAAAAATACCAACACATGCCAAAACACTCCCTACTCTAAATTGTGGATAACCAGAAATTAATAGTCCATCTGGGTATCGGTCCCTACTCTAAATTGTTGTATTTAAACGATAGGCGGCTCATTGTTTATAGACCCCTACCTGTACACTGTTCACTTCCACTTTGTGTTTTCACAAAAACAAAATCACTCATGGCTTTGAAAATCATTGTTCATTCATGGCTCAGGTTGAAAATTAATTGTTTATAAACATGGTAAAAGGTATCACCTCATGTGATATCGAAATGTATCAGTGTTAGAATAATTAGAGTTCTTTCGTGTAGGAACATTGGGTTGTAGGAAAATATCAATATTCGACAACATGACGTCAGAATATTAACAGTCTTTATATGACCTCAATGTCCTAATTGATTCTTTTCAAAACATTTGTTTCTATGGACTGTCGTCTTAATCCATGCTCACATATTCATAATTCAATTTAACATTGTAAAAAAATAGAATTTTCATCTTTTTTTCTTTGAATAACCATATTGGATGACTCAATGTGTTAATTGTTGTTGACATCATGTCATTTACTCATTCCTTTAAATTTTTAAATGTTATATACCATAAATTCACACAACTATTAAACTTTCAAAATTATCAGTATTATTATTATTAATAATATTCAAAAAGAACATCGGTAATTATCTTTCTTTTATAAACAATATCTAAGCTAAGGAATATCAACAGTTATCATTATTTATCACTACATAAGCATCACTCCTATTCAACTTGTAATTCGAAATTTATTTTATACACTGACATATCTGTATTTATTTTATTTCATTTGAGGATCCGGCTAGGCTTTAACAAAACTAAATAATCAGTAGGCTCCATGATTGAAAATTAGAATGATTGACTCAGGTATTTAGGCGATAATGTGTCTGACGAAAATGAAGTTGGACAGAAATATGGGGTGGTTACACGACTGAACCCTTCTTTTCACAATTAAGCAGCAAATGCTCCCACATCACTTTAACAACATGAAAATACATATTCCAATGGACGGCCTCTAGCCTCCACACTCTTTCTTTAAATGCTGACCTTCAAGTCGCATATTTATTATTATTATTTTATATATATTTTTTTCAATAAATAAATCAACATATGATTTATTCTTTTATTCTGTGCACTATTCCTGCCTTTAAACAACACACATTTGTCTTCAACTTTTCCAAGATCTGATTTAAACAAAAACTTTTCATAAGGAAATATTGTTAATATTTATTCCTGGTCATTTTCTTTCTACCTTCATTTAACAACTCCACGCCCTATTTTATACATGTTCATCCTTAATTCACCTACCGTTCCTCTACTCTTTCTTAATATTGTGGTGCATTTCACAAATATGCCATTAACTTCTCCATTTATTTACTGACTGATATGATATTTATTCCCTACAAACATATTCAAATAATCACTGTTATTATTATTATTATTATTATTATTATTACCGTTAACTATACACCTAACTCCTCAACTTCTCAATGGTTTATAATATTTACTCGAATTTATTATTATTATTAAACTATACATTCTGAAATCTTCAACTGTTTATAATGTTAAATAAACTCTATTGTTATTATTATTACTGCATTAAACAAAAAGTATTTTATCACTTCCCTGAATTTGATTATTTATAATTATTTTATGATTTGTTTATGATTATTATAGAAATATGTTATTATTATTATTATTATTTTCAAATGGATTTACTCATGATCGTTATGAAATTTGTCTTTAATACTGTTTAAATCTTCAAGTTGAATAATTTGAAGATCCAAGCTACCATCTACTACAAAAATATTTAAATCAACGAAAAACCTCTTTATTTATGTTACTTGGACTGAAATAAATTTTCTCATGACTGTACTATCGCTGTCAACTACCACTGGTATCTCTGACTATAGTCTCGATAGACTTAGCTGTCAGAACGAAGCAAAAACAAATTAAATTAAAGTGTTGGTAATTTCTAAGCGAAATAGAAATTCAACTTCTCAACTACTCTATTCTAGAAAAAGTACACAAGAATGTAGCTTACATATTCTTGAAGTTCACATCGTTGCAGATCTTTGGTTGATGTCGAAATCTAATGGAACATTCCTCCCTCCATTAGCATGGCACCAGTCCTTGGCCATCCGCCTCGCGTTCGGCTATTGGATCCTATCTACGTGGTATCTAGTGACCCATATTCGCGTTCAAGAATACGCACTTTTCCACTCCGCGATAATTTGCACAACTGTTCGACATGACTATTAACGTCATCGTTGACTGTCCTATTATTTTAAACACTTGTTTAAACAGCTCAATGTTTATAACCGCATGAAAAATATACCGTCTAGTCTGATTCTGATGCCACTCAAAGATGGAAAAGTTACCCAACATCTGCGAACATACTCTTACAGTCAGTGGAGTATATGGAAACATAGATGGAATATTTTCCCACACTGTTTGTTTGAAACAAATGACCCCAAAGTCATAAACTAAGGTCCATCTCCTGACCGGTATGACGCGATAATTCTGAGTACTTTCCACTCGAGACAACTGGCTCAGCTATAAATACTAAGTCCGCAAGCTTAGCTCCAGAGACTAAGTCCCACTCGATCGGTGATAATGACGGTCTATAACAGCGTAGCACGTGTTATGGTGACGTTACGACGGTATCTCTTCGAAGACTGATGTAATAATGACATCAGGGGGAGCCACTCCGGGCTCCGCGCTTCGGCTTGCCAGAGCATAGGCTGCTGCGTGACGTCATCGGTTGGGTACTGTCGTGGCGACCATGTATAACAAACAGTTCTCAGCTGTCTCTAGCAACAAAAAGGGACGCTTTTGAAGAGAAATATGCATGTGGTAGTCCTCGCATGCCCTTCTGCAGTCAACTAATACCCTATAAAGGGTGTATCACTACAGTCTGTACCATTAAACTTGCTACCCTCCTGCCAGGAGACTGATAAAATAACCCGGTCAATGCATGTGAGATTTTCGAAGTGAAATGCCGTGTCCAGTGGTTCGGATTCCACGTAAAAAGGAGGTCCTGTGGCTCATAATCCCAAGATTCACGTTTACGTGAAACTAATAAACAGAACTCCAAAATGATAATGTTGAAAATTAATCAGTGAGGTAAACAACATTGAACCAAGTGCTAAACGGTTATCGGAGTCCCTAGTCAGACTACTGTGTGACCACCACGTAGTGTAGCGGTTAGTATTCGTGGCTGTCCGGGTACACTCAGCCTCGTGAGGCAAATCTGAGAAGATGTGGGTTCGATTCCCACCTCAGCCAGCCTGGACGTGGTTTTCCATGGGTTGCCACTGCCGGGTTGGTTCCTAACTTAGGCCACGGCTGCCTTCTTCTCAATCCTCATCTGATTTACAACTACACAAAGACACCACAATAACACAGGTTACCAGACAAATTTAACACACACCCAAGTGCACGGGGCTAAATGGCCACGATGTCCAAACTCCTCAAATGAATATTTTGGGCTGCACCCAACTGATTTACTACTTCTTGAAAAGTACTGTAGTTTTAAATAAGGAATATAATAAAATGCTAAATAATCAATAAGCTAATTGCATTGGACACTTAAATTCTTTGGCATTGTATCGTGCAAATAACTTGAAACGTGAGAGTATTCTGGACTCTCATAATATGCATAGATCATACAAATGCACATCTTTTAAATAGGTTAAATATCGTAGTTCTCAGTTCTTAACATTTTCTAGGATCAAGCACACCCTCGCAGGAAGTTGTGGTACAGTTACAAAAGGACTCTCACGCTTACGAAACTATAGGGTCTTTCTTATCGGTGTAGTAATATATAGGCTGGCTGCGAGGCTCAGCGGCAACGTTCTCTCCTGCTATGCCCAAGGTTGCTGGATCGAATCCTGGTGCAGTCGGCTGGCATTTGAGGGTAAGCAAATGCGAGGGAGCCGTGTTAACAGATTTACTGGCAAGATAATGATCCCCTTAGAGGCAAAATTCTGGCATCCCGGCGTCTCTAAAAGCAACAGTTAAAAGGGACGTTCAACCAATAACATTAATTATATTATCTAGCAATATAGCAGCTACATTAATGTAATCTCTCGGCTGTTAGTCACCCGGCTACGTGCGCATTTTGCCGGTCCCCGCTTTATTGCTAGACCGATAAAAATGTCTTTGTAATATTGTGAGCATCTGAGTTATAGTCTACTTATCTTGGTATTGAGTCATCTAACGTGCTCGGCAGAAGCTGAAAATTAAAACTTGCTACCAGTTGCATCGGTAATATTTCTCCAGTGAAGATGACGTTTCGCTAGATGCACTTAAGTACTTTGCCGGTTATGTGGCATTCAAGAGTAGGTTCATTGATGAGAGTTTAAGTGTGAAGGGGGAAAATTTGTGTGTAACAGACGAGAGCAGGGATGATTGGATACCCATCATTTCAAAGGGGATTATTCGTCCAACACATGAGTGGCTCCATAAAATGATTGAATTTGAAGTTTTGTTCGTTTCTTTTCATGGACGAACTATATCAAAAAGAAAAATGTAATGACCTACCTGACCATCTTAATAAAATCAAAATTTCCGGAAGTGTATGAGAAGATAATTCGTTTATACGTGAGGACAAGGACTATTATCAGAATCCGTCACCTGAATAGGCATGTCAAGATTAAATTACTGGAGAAATATGCAGCAATAAAGAACAAATTCTGGGTAGTTTTGTCATCTAAAACTCAAGTCGCATAAAAGGTAAGTGTTTATAAACTGATCATTTTCATACCAATGTTACATTAATAATGTATGTTGTTGGGACTGGGACATCTTGATCATCAGCTCCGTGTACTTGTCTTCAATTTGTAATCCGTGATTTTAAGGTGACTGTTGTAATGTGTGTGTGACCGTAATTATTAGGGACGGAAATGGGGTAAGTGCTCCGGAACTTGAAACAAGGTAGGCTACTCTCTCGGCATTTGCCTGGAGAGAGTGTGGAAAGCCGCTGTCAGTGCCGGGATTTGAACCTCTGAACTCCTGACTTACTACAGCTTCCCATCGCGGCCGTAATGAGCAATATAACGCGCTTGGCTACACCGCAGGATCGCTAAAGCATGATTATGTAGCCTATCGCTATTGCTAAATTTCGTATTTCCATCCTTTGCACGTCTTTTATTGTGTTTTGTGAGGCTTCTTTTAAGCTCAGCTGATACTAAGTTGCGGTAGCGTAGTTAATCTAAAATATTTTTTGTGTGTGTTTATGAAGTATATTTCGCATTATAAACCACTTCAATATATTGTTTATACCTTTCTCTTTATAATGCGCATATTGCCATTATTGTGATTGAATACCACGAGCGGAAAAGAGAAGCGAAATATGACTGTGTTTCCCGTAAGAATGCATTGTAAATATCAGCTGGCATGCGCCTGCTTCATCCGAGCTGCGTCACAGCTTATCAGCCAATGGGAGCGAGAGGCACCGGAGTGTCCTACCTTATAGTCTACTTACCTTGTAATGACATACTCATGCTTCAGACTCACTGCTATATATACAGGTACAGCGCTGAACCGCCGTGCGTTCGCTGTTCCGGGCGGCGAGCACGCCCCGCTCTTCAAAACTCCAGCACACACCATACTTCCAGTTAAAACATGTGCTTTACAAAAATACCTATAACTTCCAAACGACTGGTCCGATTGTTCTCAAATTTATTCTGGCATTCCTGGAATTTCATAGCCAATATTATCCACTAGATTCTAGACCTCAAGTCGTCGCTTAATATTTCTCATCAATAAGTTTCAGCAACTCGTCCGCTAGCGCCACAGGTACCTCTCCTAGCGTATCCTCTGAATCGCTCGGCGAACTAGCTGACTTCGCGCTCGGTTCAAAACTTCAAGCTAGCGTTCTGCTCATCCGAAATACAAAACATAATTACGGTGGCTTCCGTAATTGGGCACAGTATCTAATTATGGCTTTTAGGTTAATGATTTGTTCTGCAGTGGATCGGCCTTTCCTAAAACCCCCTTGGTATTCTCCGAGTTTGTGTTCAACTTGCTGTTCCAGTCTTTCAAGGATGGAAAGTGACAGGATCTTGTAAGCTACTGACAGAAGTGAAATACCACGGTAGTTGTTCACATCTCTTATATTTCCTTTCTTGTGTAAAAGATGGATCAAAGCTAACTTCCAGTCCTCTGAGAGTTGTTCTGTCTCCCATATATCTACAATGGTTTGGTGTAGGATGTCAATTGCTTCTTCTGGGGCATGTTTCCACAGTACTGCAATCATGGAGTCTTCACCAGGAGCTTTGTTATTTTTCAACCTCTTTATGTGACGTTTGATTTCATCGCGATTTGGTGGAAAAGATGGCAAATTGTGGTTCATTTGTTTGTTTGTTTGTTTGTTTGTTTGTTTGTTTTGATGGGGTTGGGTGGCTTTTCACAATTTAGGAGGTCGTTAAAATGCCCGGCTAAAATTTCGCAGTTTTCTTCATTAGATGTTACTAGAGTTCCATCTTTTCTTAGAAAACAAGGCAAGGTGCCTTGTATCCTTGTATCTTCTTTTTAAAATCCCTGTAGTATTCACGGGTCACATTTCTGTGATAGTTTTGTTCAATTCTGTCTAGTTGTTCTTTTTCATACTTGCGTTTCTCGCTGCGTATTATTTTTGCTGTTTGTGCTCGTTGGTCTATATAGATGTTCCAATTTTCTTCCTCTTTGGAGGAGCATTTAGACGATCCTTTAAGGTCTTCTCGCAATTATTGTTCCACCATGTGTGTTTCTTCCTGTTCTTTGTTTCTGCTACTTCTTTTGCAGCGTTTATAATCTGCTTTCTCGTGCTGTCGAAGTCTTTTTCCACTAGTTGGGCAAGTTCTTTGAATTCATTCTCACTATCTCTGAGCATATTTGTGTCGAAGCGGATTATGGTAGGTTTCTTTTTCTTTTTGTTGAGTGGAATGGGCCAGAACTTTATTACCGATACATGGTGACCTGAGTCTATGTTCATTCCCTTTTTTTACGGTAACGTTCATTATTTCTGGACTAGATCTTCGAGATATAGCAACATGGTCTATTTGGAACTCTCCTAATGTTTTGTTCGGGCATTTCCATGTAGTCTGTTTTCTAGGTAGGTGACGAAAGTGTGTTGACATCAGCTGGAGGTTATGGTTATTACATAGTTCAATGAGGCGTTCTCCATTCTTGTTAGTTCTATTGTGCGCTGGATAGAGCCCAACGACATTCCTGTATTTCCGTTCACGCCCTACCCGTGCGTTGAAATCACCCATTAGGATCTTGACGTGGTGTTTCGGGATTTCTGGCAATCTAGCATCCAAGAGGTTCCAAAGTCGATCAGTGTCTTCCAACTATTTTTTGTTTTGTTCATTAGTTGGAGTATGTACATTGACTAGCGTATATGTTTTGTTTGCACAACGCAGAGATAGCAGGCACAACCTATCGTTAACAGCTTCAAAATTCGAGACTGACCTAAGGATTCTGTTGTTGACAGCAAAGGCTGTACCAAAGATAGGGGTGTTCTTCATTACCCTCTTACGAGATTTGCTCTTGATGAACCGATACCCATCAGACTCAAACGTATCTTCGTCAGTGAAGCGAGTTTCTTGCAAGGCCATTATTGCGATTTTGTTTTCGTGAAGGTCATTGGTCAGCTGTTTCATCTTACCAGTTTGTATTAGAGAGTTGATGTTGAACGTTGCCAAACAACTCTTCGATTTGGGTTTCAGCTTTCATGACTCTTCAGGATTTCCAACTCGTCTTTAGCATGACGTTGCATCCTCCCCAGAGTCCGAATGGAATGCATGCGTCGCTCGTGGGCGACGGTGAATTTCTTCGAAAAGTTGCCACCTGGGGTATTAATCTCCTGTATTTGTTTTACCATCATGCTTAAGAAGCTTTAGTTTAGCTTGGAGCAAATTGCTCATTATGAATGCAACCAAGGTTGTTAGCCTTGGAGGGCCTCAAGGTGTTATCCGGCGGTGGGCAGGCATTTCCTCCTAACCCGATTAGATATGGTTTTCCCGCAAATACTCGGGTGGCTGATTGCAGTGGTTTCCCACTGGGCGATGGGGTCGCCACATCCCTACGCCAATTATTATTATTATTATTATTATTATTATTATTATTATTATTATCACTGTTTCTTAACGTACACAATTATGTAAGGAATTTTAAGAGATTCAAGGTTCGAACTCTGGCACTGACAGCGGCCATCATCAGTGTGATATTTGCAGGATTCTTCCCACTCTCCGTCTAGGCAAATGTGGGAATGGTAACATACTTCAAGTCCCGGGGCATCATCATTTCTATGCCACAATGAAAACAGCCAGGCAAACTACTAAGACACGACACAAACACAGGTTATCAGAAAAATTAACAAACACAATTACATGATAAAATTTACCAATACCAACTGCCAAACTTATTTTTTGGCGGCTCGTGGCGCAGTGGCTAGCATTCATGGTTGTCATCCCTGAGGTCCGTGTTCGATTACCAGCTCTGCCAAGAGATTTATTTCTGGCCTGAAGACTGGAGTGGGGAATGCAGAGAAGAGGCGGGTACGATTACCACCTCAGCCATCCTTGAAGTGGTTTTTGGTGGTTTCCCACTTCTACTCCAGGAGAGTGCCGGGAAGTTTCCTAACTTAAGGCCTCGACCACCTCCTTCCTAATTATCACTTTAATTGAACTCATTAATACAGCCATCACAATATCACAGGTTATCAGTTAAAATTACACACACGCACCAAAGTACACGGGGCTAAATGACCGTGATGTCCAATCCTCTCAAATGGAATAATAACAACAACAAGGAAGTACCGTAATGATTGGAAATAGGGAAAATATTACAACGTATAATACAAGGGCTGATAACCTCACTGATCCGCCCCTCATAACAACATTCAAGCTACTACAACCGACATTCTCCTTGATAAGGACAAGATTTATAACTATATCTATGCGTTTAGGAGAAAGTGGGCTGTTTATATGCCTGGGGGTGGAAATGGGAAACCTCGAAAACAATTTTTAGTATGGCCAAGGTGAAATTCATACCCACATTCTCCAGAAATAGCGCGACGCCGTGGTCGATTTAATTTTCCTCTATGTCATATTTTATTGTTTGTGCGTATTTTTCCTCGGGGTGGTCATCTTCGTGATTTTCATTTGTATCTTGTAGTTCAGGCAGCACTGTCTAGATCAAGGTTACATAGTTCAAGGCACCTGAGTGTCCTATTTGTATCACCGCCATTTTGTTAAAAAAAATGGCTGAAACCCCAATATTAAATCTCAAATGTAATTAGGATTAAGCAACTCAACTAAATTTGGGGGAAAAAAACTTCAGTGTGGGAAGAGGTTTGCTCCCAAACTACTAGTTTATCGGTAGAAATGTTTTCATGATGATGGTTGCACGAATCAGCCAAGCTTTATAATACATGACTTATGATCCACAGAATCATTAACAGTGCTTCTCATTCCGATACATTTAAATAGGGACCCTCTGTATCCAACGTGGAGACTTTATGATCACGAATATCTTGATGTTATAAACCTATAAAGTATATAATTATCAACACTGTACTTAAGACCTACAGGAGAAATAATTAGCGACAAGTTATGACCGTATGTGTAGCCATGTATCACGAAAGCTACAGAATAGTCTCTCCATACTTTCAAGATGGTGACTGAGTGAACTTAAAACATAATAATCGACAACTCTGAATTAAATTGGGCAACTAACACAACTCTTACCATCTTATAAGACCACTCACTTGCATTAGTCAAAAGATAACTGAAGATGTTATTGCACAATTAACGCGAAACTTGTTGAAGACGGGTAATACGAGTATATTAGATGCGTCAGTTGCGTTAGTGATAAAATTATCACTGTGAATATAGCACTGAAATTGCATTGTTTAAAAATAGATAACTCTTTATACGTTTGAACAACAATAACGAAAATAAGTCATAAGGTTAAAACCTGCGGTGTACTGAAAGCCTAAAGCAAAACAACCGCGACATTAAATTTTCACATTGGCGGTTGATCGTAAAATTAGAACGTAATTGGGCAATTAGAACGAAATTAAGCAGCATAGAAGTAACTTTTATGGGACCTTGCTGAAATTAGCCTATGTTATAACACACAACGCGTGGCGGCCATCATGAAAATACAGAATATGATAATGAATGACCAGATATATTTTTAAGAGACAACAAAAATTAGCTTTTCACATGGCTACTTTGACTAAGTCAACAGAACAACGTCTCCATAAGTTCAGGATGGCGGCTGGGCATATTCCTAAGACTTAAATATATTCATCGCACGATATAATATACAAGGGAAATTTAGTGAGGGAGGAGTACCGTACAAATATTACGATATAGTGCGCAGCCGCCATATGGAATTTAAAAAATATTCAAGCAAATAACTATATACAGTTTTTTAGAGATACAATAACTGAAATGAATTATCATTAATGTAGAACCATATGTGGAATGTCATAG
Source organism: Meconema thalassinum (assembly GCA_946902985.2). Lineage (NCBI taxonomy): Eukaryota > Metazoa > Arthropoda > Insecta > Orthoptera > Tettigoniidae > Meconema > Meconema thalassinum. The sequence continues at coordinate 283,956,693 of OX336392.1, forward strand.
GCTACCAAAGTTAAAAGGGCACCTACGCTAAATTTTTCCGGCGATGGCTTGGACTACAAAATCAATAACATGTGATCCAATTACACAGTTACCACGAAACTTTGTAACAGATGTGATATCGCGCTTCTATTAGTCGTACGACTATCACACTGCGTAGAGCACGCAGTTGACTACTTAAGACATTCATATCGAAAATCTACTATTCATTACAATTACAGTGACAAAACGAAGATCATATGTAGGCTCACATAAAAGGCTTTATCGGCAGAAGTCAAAAGATAAAAGATTTCATACATTCAAGAAGGTGGATGGGCATATATTGTATATTATTTTCCATCTCTGGAGGCAAATGCTGAATTATAACCAAACATACTAAACGAAACTTTTTATGTAGCGTACAACTCTTAACGAAAATTCCATTATAATAAGGAGGTAGAGTAACAACTACACCAATACATTTAGGAGAAAGTAGGCTACATGTTCATGACTAAACTTTTTGTTTTTATTTGGGATGATAATCTAATTATTGATATTCATTCACTTCTGCTAGTTAAGGCAGCAACGCCTAGATGGTGCTTACTTAAGTGTGCGATTTTTCCTTTGGGGAATCATTGTAATATCAGTTCATTTCTGTTGGTACAGACAGAATTGGTTGGATGTTATGTAATTGTTGAGTTAAAGTTAGAACATCGAGGTAATCTGCATCATCTTGCGTTCTGTTTTGTGGGCATTTTCTTTGGGATGGTACTGGTCTTGATATTAGTTTCTTCATGGTATTTTAGGCAGCACCGCCTAGATGGTCATCTGCCGCATCAAGCCTGATGTTTTCTGCGTATTGAGATAATTTTTGTGATATTTTTTAATTTTCCTTTGAGACTGCTCTGTCTTTTAACATCTAGTATGATCCCTATTAACAGTTAGCATTGTGACCTACACGGCCCATACACCTTTCATATTCAAATAGTTGAACACTGTCTGTAAATAGGCAAGATGACGAAAAAACTTAGCAAAGAACACAACAGTGATATCGCAACACCGCTATGTACTCAAGAGAGATGTGTGCTATCGTGGACTTTTAGCATGGATATGTTTTGGGCTAAGCCGGCCCCGTGGTGTTGAGGTAGCGCGCCTGCCTCTCACCCGGAGGCCCCGGGTTCGATCCCCGGCTCCGTCAGGGATTTTGAAACTGACGTGAGGGTTGGAACGGGGTGCAATCAGCCTCGTGAGGACAATTGAGTAGCTGTCTGACAGTGAGACAGCGCCCCGATCACGAAAACCAAGATTAACGGCCGAGGGGACCCGACGCGCTGATCACGCGTCTCCCCAATATCTGCAGGCCGAATGGCTGGGCAGCGGTCGCTTGGTCGGCCTTAGCCCGTCATGGGCTGTATAGTGCCAGGGATTGACTTGACTTGACTTGATGTTTTGGGCTGGGGTCTATTTGGAATTAGCCTGAAAAAAAAAATCCGATACCTAGTTGCAACAAGTAGCAAGTTACCATGACAACATGCGCGATACTGGAGGAGGTGACATTCAGATGGTGTTCAGTCACATCAGTTTAAATTATCACGGAAGCCAAAAACTGTAATGCCTGTACTTAATATGTATACCATAATGTCAAGAATCAAATTTAGTAGAATCTATGTATGTGTCCAAATAGCGATAAAATAGATGTAATTTATTTTGAGACTCTTTTTGTGTTTAACTTAAGTATTTTGATCGGCCACAATGGACGACCTCTTTTTTTAATGTAGTCAATTAGGACATATTCTTCTTTGATTGGCTCACTGAAAGGTTCATCTCTTTACAAACACAATTCATTATTTTACAATTTAACACCAAAATGATGATTAATATTTAGTGTTCAGAAAGCTTTAGTGTCAAAGAAATGAGATATAACAAGATGTTCAGTAAAGAACATATAGCCTACTTTCTTTAGGGGTAGAGTTACAGTATAACTCCTTGTCCTTAACAAGGGGTTTATTTGAATATATTTGTGATTAACGTTAAGAGTTGTGTCATATAAAATACCTCCCCATTTACCAAGTTTCGTTGTTTTTCTCTTTTGCACCCAGAGCAATTGATTGTATCATTAGAAAAGTACGCCCATTCACCATCTTGAATGCATGGAATCGTTTATCTTGCGCATTCTGCAGAGAGCGCCTTCTTTGTGAGACTAGAGGAAAGTCGCAATATATGGGGAGGTTTCCATATAGTAGGTAATATTAGCCGAAACTGGGTCAGGGGCTAATACGTAGGATGGCCGCCGCGTGCAAAGGAGGGCTTTTCAAATATTTTTTATTTTCTATTAACGATGCATTATTTTATTTATTATTTATGTAATTATTTATCATTTATTTTTTAATATTTTTAATTATTCTTTATTTTAATATTTAAGTTATTATATATTATTATTTACAGTGTCAAAGCACTAAACTATAAGATCATTAACCCAACAATTCTCTAACCCATACAAACCCCATTTTAAGATTTGAATAAAATGCATGTAAGATTTTCCATTTCTACATTTTAGAATTTAAATTTTAGATTTTAGAGTTTAGATTTTTAGATTTTACATTTTAAGACTTTAGTTTTAGATCTTTTTCATTTTAGATATAAAATTTTATATTTTGTAAAAAAGACCAAACTACAAGGTCACTGACCTATGTTATATCTTTAATTTTTTTTCACTTATAAATTTTTATTTAATATTTTATTTATTATTTTAGCACAGGGCTAATACACAAAATGGTCACTGCACGCAACCACTTACACATATGGCATGCTAACCTAACCTGACCTAACCTAACCCAACCTAACCTTACCTAACCTAAACTAACCTAACCTAACTTTACCTAACCTAACTTCACCTAACCTAACTTTATCTAACCAAACTTTACCTAACTTAAACTGACCTAACGTAACTTTACCTAACCTAACCTAACCTAACCTAACCTGACATAACCTAACTTTACCTAACCTAACCTAACCTAACCTAACTTCTTCTAACCTAACTTTACCTAACCTAACATCACCCGATTTCAGTTCACCTAACCAAACATGTCATCATATAACTTCACCTAACCTAACTTTACATAACCTAATCTAACCTAACTTTACCTAACCTAGCCTCACTTAACCTAACTTTACCTAACCTAACCTTACCTAACCTTACCTAAACTAACCTAACCTAACTTTACCTAACGTAACCTAACCTAACTTCACTTAACCTAACTTTACCTAACCTAACCTGACCTAACCTAACTTTACCTAACCTAACTTTACTTAACCTAACCTAACTTTACCTAACACAACCTGACCTAACCTAACTTTACCTAACCTAACTTCATCTAACTCAACTTTACCTAACATAACTTCACCCAACTTCAGTTCACCTAACCAAACATGTCATCATATAACTTCACCTTACCTAACTTTACATAACCTAACCTAACTTTACCTAACCTCAGTTTACGTAACCTAACCCTACCTAACCCTACCTAACCTAACCTTACCTAACCTCACCTAACTTCACCTAACGGAACCTTTAAAGCTAAGACAAGGGCTAATGCACACACTCAAAGTATATAAGGCCATACGCAACTATCTCTATGCTAGTCTTATAGAGAGTAAGGTAAAGCTAACTCCTGCACTGTGGCTACTGTGCAACATGTTCGCTACACACAGCGAGCTTAGGATTACAAACTCAGTTAAGTTTCAAAAGGTAAAAGCTTCTATTCATTTTTTTCCTTTTCCTTTTCATATTTCCCCACATTGCAATTCGCCAATTTCCAATTTCCAGTTTTTAAAAAGGTCAGTTTAAAGTTTTTGAATTTTGTCAATATTGAAATAGGGATTTTCAAATTTTGTTGTTTCATGTTTTTGATTTAGTCCATGTCGAATGTTCATATTTGCAAATCATGATTGTTCATTGCATATAACAAGCTCTATACCTTATCCCAAAGCATATAGGTAATACATGGGTTATACTATACATTTGACCACCTAGTTTTAGCTAACTAAGGGCAATTTCTTAAGATTACTATAGGTTATCAGTTTGGATTAGGAGTGGCAGGTGGGTAGTCAATAGAAAAGTACAAGCAGTGCCCATACAATATTTTTAAATTATTTTATATACATTTACAATATTTACACATAATACATTTTTTGTTATAAATTGTACAATTGGTTTTATTTGTTTTCTATTTTTTATTCTTAAGTATGAGTACCATTTTTCCCTTTGATTGTTATAGTTTTTTTTTAACACAAGGCTTGTTGTAGATCCTTTTATACCAATGTCCATTCACTCTTGTTCTTCAAAACTGGGTAAGCCGCAATGGTTTTATAGACGAAAAACCCTCATCCTCTTCTTTTTCATCATCACCATCATCATCATCATCATCATCATCAGCAGCAGCAGCAGCAGCATCATCATCATCTTTATCACTATCATTATAATCACCAACATCATCCTCATCATCCCCAGAACTATCCAATTCCTCTTGTTTCTCTTCCACAGGGTCCTCGTGTAGAGTCTGCGTGGCTTTTGATAGTATTAAGGGTTTTTTGAACGTTGAACTATCTTGAGCAGCAATATCGTTTTCTCGAACTTGCTTTTTAGCATTTTCATGATTGTAAACAGCAACCGTGATTCGTTTGGAGCACTACATTGATGAACACTCACACTTAACAACTTTCCATTTTTACATTTTAGGTCACCGTGACACCCTTTTGACCTTTCTTTTAAGCATCGCCAGAATATTATTCCATGATTATAGTTTTAACAGTAGCCTTGATAGAGTGCCAGTTGGCTACCCTTGTTTGTTGTAGTAAGTTTCATAGTAGTAACTGACCTGTCAGTATAAAGGTTACAAGTGTTCTGGTAATTGAATGACGATATTCTTGCTAAGGGTCACCTAATATAACCTGGTCAGGTGTTACAGCTGCTTACTGCTTGTGACAAGGCTGTACACTGGTCGATGAGACGGTCTTTTACGATGTGAATACTGTAAGAGGTAGTAGTCTACTGATTGTATTCTTTCTAAGGGTCTCCTAATATACCCTATTCAAGGCTAACAGCATCTTATGTGTTGGTCTTTGTATTAGCTTATCATATCAATATGACCCATTTTAACAGAATCCATATGCAATTACGTGTTGGTCCGTGAATCAAGAGGTCCGGGAACTGGGCAAGCCTTTCATGATCTACTGCTGTGCACATTGCATTTACTCGCAAGTTGGCCTATTTATAAGGAATTTAAGGTTATGAGCGGTGTCGCGTCTATTAATCTAGTTGATCCATATCGTATTCTTTATTTAGGCTAGTGCTGGTTGAAGCTACAAATCATCTAATAAAACGAGTTCCGTATTATAAACTACAATATCTGTAAAACACTCCCTTTTATAATAGATGAATATTTGTGCCAATAATAGTATAAAATACCGGTGTATCAACAATCTCACACGAGGTTTCTTCTATGTCAGATGTTACACATCATATGCGACTATTGTAAGGCTCGTTTTTTTTTAAATTCTGGTCAGAGGACTAGAATGGAGTGCACTCAGCCTCGATAGTATTACTGACAAGGGAATATCAGGACTGAGAATTTCCCGATCTCGCTGAACTTTCCTTATATATTAGTCAGGTTTCAGAGAAACAATCTGTGATGCTATTTCTTCCCAAAATTCATTTAAGCCATCTTCAGGGATTGCTTAATCGTGTTAGGTACATACACATGCCTGGCCTACATTATATACAGTAGGTTAGCCAAGGTAGATGATCACGCTGATTTTCTACATCCACTTTAGCCAATCGCGCTACTACGACCCGTTCACCATCATAGTTCCATGTCATTCTATAACTTATAGCAGGGAATCTCTTCGTAACATTGGCTGTCAGTGATCGACCGCCTACGATTTCTGACGAGCAAGTTATAGGGAAAACAGACACTCCGAGCAGGTATGTTATGCTTGAGGAGGAGGAGAAGAACGTAGACTATTATATTCCCAACTTTGATGGAAGTGTGAAATTTGGAATTCCTAGTATATTGAAATTTATCGGGTCGCACATTCCTTGCAAAACGCATTCCTTTGTTTTAACCGTGAAAAGAACTAAAAAACCAGCACCATCTGCCGAACCTGTTCGGAAATGCTTGAATTTTGACAAAGATTAAGGAAGATGAAATAGTTGACAATTCAGGACATTGTTAGTGCATGCATCACATATTATAACTCTTGTAATACCGACAGCAATGGCTACGCTCGCTAAGCGCAGCGTTAAGTGTTGGGGCCAAGCTCTCTGCTGACTCAGTAGAAGCGTGGGTTCGAGCCCCACCGTCGGCCGTCCTTAAAATGGTTTTCCGTGGTTTCCCCCATTTTCAATGCCAGGCAAATTCTGGGACGGTACCTTCTGACAGGCCACGGTCGCTTCCTTCCACATCCTTGCCCAGTTTCATTCATCTTCATCCATTCCATCTCTCATCCCGACGCGCAGGTCGCCCATGGGCGTCGACTAGAAAGACCTGCACTCGGCCTTTCAGCAGGCCACACGACAAGAAAAGAACCTCTTGTAACTACATCGTTTTTCTATTTGAATTAATACAGCCAATGACCATTAATTTTATTTTCAGGACGGGTCAGGGAAGGAATTTTGGAAGGAAGTCGGCCATGGACCTATTGAAAGGAACTGTCCTCGGATTTGCCTGGTGGTGAAAATGGGAAACCACGAAAACCATATTCAGGACGGCCGAGGTGGGATTTGAACCCACACTCTACAGATGCTAGCGAGGCACGAGTTAGCGCGTCAGCGCTCTTGGTCACCTCGGCCGGTAAATAAATAAATACATAAATACCCGGTATTATTCCCGTTTCGTAAGGGGTCGGGGATGAGATGCGATGAAATTCTATGTGGCGGATGTTTTTACACCCGGATGCCCTTCCTTACGCCAAATTCCTGAGAGGAGTAGCTGTCATTTGTAGCTCTTCAGTCGGGCAACACTGATTTGCCCAATGAATGGGCGGGGTACGAAGTATAAATATGTAAATACACTCCTGGAAAAAAATACATGCATTATTAAAGGGCGCAACTTAGGATTACCCTGAGTGGCCATCATCATATCCTGATCACTGTGATGAGGTTAATTTCTTTTTTCACTAATGTAAATGCACGTCTATTGTAGGTAGTCTTAGGTGATTATAATACGGCTCAGAATTTGAATCTCGATGTAAGTTAGGTTTGTTTTCATTTAACGGTTTTATGAATTACGTGAGTATAGGTGAGTATGCACTTGTATAGAATTTATAATAACACACTGTAATAATAATAAATAAATTAACAAATTTAGCATGCACTAGAGATATCCAATTCTAATGGCTATTTATCTTACTAAGGTACTCCTCACAGCAGTGCTGAGTTGTCGCCCAACTAACTCACTGTTATTGGCGAGGTGAGCTCTGGACATAGCTCAGTTTGAATGATGTAAAAAGCGACATTTGTTATCGAACGTTGTAACTGAGTTTGGAATTAATCATCGTTGTAAGTGATCAAACTGACTGAGGTTGGAATGAATTATGAAAAATGTATGTTATTGACTCTTGGAACTTTTTTCATTGGCCATTTAAATCGTCTGCAAAACAAAGGCATCTGCCCATGTTGGTAGCCGCCCGGACTATTAGATGCTATAGGACCCGACGAAACTACCTAAATTCAGGTCTTGGTTTGTTGAAAATAGACACATGGTGCATCCTGCTCCTATGACATATTTCTCAATTATCCCTTCCCGTGTGCATTCATTGCCTCACTTTTACTAGTGTTTTTTTTTTTAGCAAAACGGTATGAATAAAGATGAATAAAACTAGGCAAGGAAATGGCCACGGCCTGTCAGAATGTAACGTGCCAGCATTTGCATGGAGTTAAAAATGGGGAACCACGGAAAACCCTTTCAAGGACGACTGTGAAGCTGTCACTGAGTCCGCTTCGCTCTCATTGGCTAACCGTGCGTGATTTCAACAGTAGCCCCAAGGATGGTACACTCAATAATTCACAATACCTCAATGATTGGTCCAATGAGAGTAAACGATAATCGCAACTGTACATGTAATAGATTATAAATATGGTACAGCATTAAGAAGCAAAACAACCAGGTATTAGAATTAAAGACTGCGTGCATATTGTACCCTTTAATGCAGGTTTTCTAGGATGTAGACTCTCTTCTCAGGGGATGCTCGGTTCGGGTGGCTAGCATTAATAGCATCCCAGGGATTTAGATATGGATCGTGGGAACTTATTCTATAAATCATATGCATGAGAAACATTAAAACCTAGAATTTATTCATGAAAACACATTGAATTTAAATCAAAACCCAAAACCAAACATCCCAGAAATTACCTTAAACAACAAAATCACCAGATAAAATGCAAATGCAATATATAAAATGTGTCAAGCCTCTCTCACTCGGCCAAATGTCCACAGAGGCGGTACACGGTATTGTACCTAACTATCCTCGGTGCTCGGGCCAAACCTCAGCTTGCCCGTAATTCAGTTCAATGGAACACAAATAGTGGAACACTATTAACCTTAACCCACCTCCAAAGAATTATTTCAAATGATAACTTGATATCCCAAAATTTAACTCAGTCAAAAGAAATTTAACTCATCTCAAAATTACATCAAATTAACATATTTCAAAATTTACCTCATTTCAGGTGAACTAATTTCAAAAATTTACCTCATTTCAGGTGAACTAATTTCAACGCTATTGTATGGCGACTAAGACCTAGTACAGTATATCCAGATCAATTCCTTCGGCCACATGCCTCCGGTATTGATTCTGTGTCAGGTACTGGCCGAATAACAAGTGGAATACGACAAAGAAATAAATAAATCAATAGTAAACCAACGTGTCTATTCTAAATGACTGTAGAACAAGATGATTCTGAGTTAAACATAGACAAATAAAATGAACATCCGCAAAAGCGGGAACCTCAACAGGTTCAAACACAAATGAACACTGGTAACACGGGTCATCAAGGCAAGAACGAGAGTATCAACACAAACAAACAAAAAAATACACACATCCCTAAATCTTAAATTAACTCAAAGCAAACGTTTAAACAAACCAGTTTCTACTTAAATCCTCAACCTCAAACAATAACACAAGTGAAAGGACCGAAGGCCGGGTGAGTCACCCCTACATGGCGGGTAGCCTACCGTGCTCCAAACCAACAACAGCTGGGGTGATTGACATGAACATGTGCTTACAATGGCCCGTAAGGAACATTCCTTCAAGCTACGACGCTTAATATACGATTCGCTGCCTACAGGGCGTCAAACCGACGTTCCCCAGCATCACAGTCACAGCACACGCAGTAGGAATTACCACCTCCACTACTTACCAAAATGGACAAAACCTCCATTACTTACCCTCGACGCACAGTGGGCATTATCTCCTCCACTAAATTACACACACAATACAGTCAGCCTCCCATAACTCTCTCATCATCAACTACACGTAGGGTCACTATTGCCTTCCACCAAACTATTATTCAGGATGAATCCAGCTAAAACCTGCTTTTACTTTACAATTACTGTGGTGGTCCAATGATCCCACTCAAAACACAAAATATGCTTCACTTACAGCATCTAAAACTCCTGGTTTGTTTAAACACAGTAAATCTCGTCCACCACCCTTCTATTCTTAACAGTATGTACAACACCTAGGGCTAATGACCAGTTCTTCCATAAATACTTTCCGTAGAAAATTCCGATGACACCCCATGACCACGCATCACACATTTACAAAGCACGTTGAAGAACAACAAAAAATCAGCACCGATTGATACGTGACAACAAAATAAATATATACAAAAACCGTATCCCTTGTTACTTCGAGGGCAGCCCCGACTAAATTATACGAGTATAATTCTGCACTGTACTTAGCCTTCGCCTGTACGCCATGTCACTGTCATCTCCGCTTCCCTTCCGTGGTTTCTCACTCCATATTCATCCCCATGGCAAAACTGGACCGCTGCATCATTCCCATCTACTTGTTCTGGCGAATGCTGGTTTCTTCTTCCACACGGACCTCGTGATGCGGGTGGACAAACAAAGTTTACAAGTTATTACACTTAAACTGTACAAGGGACCACACATTTGCAATGCGTGAACACGCTGTATGAACACGACCCTAACTGGCTGTACTAGCTACGTTGTTGGACTACTACATTCATCCAACCATCCTGTGTAGCACCTATTATCGCAGTAACGTTCCTAAACTTTCTAGCACGGAGGCCAGTCCTAACTATACTGAACTTATTAGCACACTCGGTTCGGACTTCTGCTTTGCGCACAGAAATATACTCATGTGACCTCATATTATTCGTGGTATAGTTTGTCTTTCGCACTTGTAAAATTTTCACGATTGCAGAGTGCAAAGCGTCGCACGCTTTCGCCGCAAGAGCACCCAAAATTGACTGATTTGCTTCCACTCAGAGAGTCCTACTTAAGTGTCGGCTGCAGGAGTAGGCACAGGAGAAGGAAATTTAAACTCAATTTCCATAATAATCCCCTCAGGACAAAATATCTCATATCACTAGGCTCGTGACATTCATATCGTCTCGTAGGTCTAATTAATTCCCCGATTCGATCGAAGGTTTAACTTTTATATCGGTCCGCAATCTACCTTTATTGTCCTTACATTTGGCGTGCAAAATTTAGCGAGGGTTACGCCTTATCGATGATTGGCTGCTTTAAACACGCTACCCCCCCCCCCCCCTCTGTTTTGAACTTAATTAATTCATCCTTCCACATTTTTCATAAATAAAATACCGCGATCAAAGGTTAAAACTCTTGTGATTTCAGAAATGTAAATTTCAAAGTGGTCCTTTTATTAATTCCCAAGTAGGTCACTTGTGGACGAATACAATTTATCCTCTGTCCTTCTAAAATATTCTGGTTCTCTCTCTTCTGTCTCTAGAGAGGTCAACGATCCTGACCGTTCTCCGCAACCGTAATTCCCACGGCCGCCCTTCTCTGCCGCGAAACAGCTCTATGGCTAAGTGCATTTATGGCTCAATATCCGGCCCGCATCCTCTCAGTCACTTCCACCTCTCTTCACTATACAACAAACGGTGTCGCTAAAATATGGGTTGGACCCTCCCTGAAGTCTGAAATATACTTGGACATTGTTCACATGAGACCGAATGAAAATTGGATTATGCATAAAGGTCTCAATATAAACACTAGAACAGCTGTCAGTATAAGTGTGTTTCCAACTCACATTTTGATGACTTATTACTTGTTTAAGGAGGCCAAAGCTACCCACATTCGTCTCTTCCTCAACGAATACTTTTACATGACCTGTATTTTGCGTCTCTTCTTGAGGTGACGTATTTGGATGAGAGTACGTGTGCTGCCGTTCAAGGAGATGATTTTCTTGTCGAGCTCGGGGAATTTAGATTTTATCACGGAAGTCAAAGTTTTTATCACTCTTTCACATTTCGAGATGTCAAATCCATGAAAATTGCCGAACAACACCTCAAACTGCATAACTCTTTGGGTCCATTCTTCGGTTGGCCAAGTTAGTCCTCCCTTCGAATTGATTGCGATCCAGTTGTGAGTCACTTCTTGTAAAAAGTTACACTTTTCCCCTCTAACCCCCAGATTTGCCAGGTAGCCTGCAATATATTCAATTGCATCGTGATTGACTTCTTCACTTTCTGCGTCATGACCCAAGTCTTCCATCCCTAATAATGCTGACGTTTCTTAAGATTCATCAATTATTTCACTTGTCATAGACCCCTCAACAACACCTGCGCACAGATCACGTGTCACAAATGTCATAAGATCTACCTCATTCTCACCACTGTCTCAAATTAAATTATGGCTACATTTTGATATAATGATAAGTAAACCTCTGTGGAATTTGTTACACCAGACCCACATTTAATTGAAAGGGGGAGGAATGAAATCTTGTGATGGCAGCTGATTAGTTCCAGCATCAAACACAGGAAGAAGCTACACATTACCAAGCAATAAACTTAAAACATGCCCTAATAATAATAATAAAAATAAAACAAATTACTTAGCATGATTATTTCCTGGACTTTTACCTATTATTTATTTACAAGTGCACTTTATGCCCTAAGGCTACATGAATGCTTAGCCATGGTGAGAATTCACCTCTTTTAATGTACACTCTAAACATCATTTGTTATTTTCTGACATGTGTTATTGTTGCTGGTAGCTTTGGAGGATCCTCTGACAACAGCACAGAGGACAAAGGGGAAAATGAAATATGAAAGAATAATTAGAATATGAAATGTTGAGCAGGCAGAAACTGAAGAAAATGAAATGTGCTAATATATCTCTACTTAGTGTAAAACAAAGTCCCCGGTTCTTGGATGTTACGGGTAAACTCGAGAACCCCTGGATGGATTTTCATGCGGTTTTCACCATTCTGTAAAGGATATCTCGAGGATGATTTCTATAGAAAATAATTTATTTATGATAAAAGAAAGCCGAGCAGTAACGATTTCGGTGGAGAAGTAAAAAAAAACTGGCGTCCGAGCGCTTTGTAAGCTTACGCTGGGCAAACTGTTAAAAATATCTAAATACTATGAATGTAAGAATTGTTCAGCATGAAAAGTTCTACAAAAAGTCCGCGAGAGCATATGTCTATCTTAAATACATCGCCCACTATGAGTGTTTTTACGTTTTAATTTCTTCCAACCATGTACATTCAAATACTGAGGCAACAGTTTACGAGCTATCTAAGGGCGAATCTATCATCCCTGTTGCAGCCTAGCTAGCGGGCGAACTATTGCCCCAGATACAGCCAGCAGCAAAGCGTTGAGTCGTGTTGAGTTAAGACTTCTGAGAAGGGTGGTTGTGTTTGGAGTTTCCCTAGAAGTGCAACTCGGCTTTTCTTCATTTCGCCTGTGGACTTTTCGTTCCGAAAAATTCACAGTCGAGTTAAGATTGGACGGAAGGGGGATTTGTGTTTCATGCACGTCGCCATTCTTAAATTACGTCTGACAAGAATTTGTTGCACATGCATATCCATGATAATAGTCCAGTCAGTGATTTTAACCCATCAAGCCGAGACGTAAAACGGGCGTTGGTCGTTGTTCATTGACACTGGATAACAAAAAAAGCGCTTATCACGTAATGCATTCTCCCGGGCGAAGCCGGGTCGGGTTGCTACTAACTCAATAAAAATAAAAATAAAATATGTAACAAAAATTGTCAGCAATTTTTCTAGGTTTGTGCCGTGTCTTGTGTGGGCTTTTGCCTAGGACACCAAGCTGGCTCATAAGAGGGCTCTTGGTGTTCCCGCCTTTATACGGAGGTTATGGCTGCTTGAGCGTTAAGTTCTCGTAGTGAAGAGGCACAGGTGCGCTTCATAAAAAGGGAGGTAGCACGCAGTTAGCTTGTCCTGTGGTGGTCCGGGCGGGGACACCAAGACACCGCTGATGAGTCAGCTAGGTGCCCTAGGCGAATCACCACACAAGACACGGCACAAACCTAAAAAATTACTGAGTTTTAATTCACTGGCCGGAAAAGCCAATATACCATCTTTTTGGAAGCCTTCATAGGGAGGTTACGGCTACTTGAGCTTTTAGTTCTCGGAGTGAAGAGGCGCAGGTACGCTTCATAAAAAGGGAGGTAGCAGGCAGTTTGCTACTCCTGTGGGGGTCAGGCCGGGACACCAAGAGCCCGCTGATGAGCCAGCTTGATGCCCTAGGCAAATCACCACACAAAATACGGCACAATCCTAGAAAAATTGCCGAGTTTTAGTTCACTGGCCGTGCAAGCCAATATACCATTCTTTTAGAAGCCTTCCTAGGGAAGTTACGGCTGCTTGAGCTTTTAGTTCTCGGAGTGAAGAGGCGCAGGTACGCTTCATAAAAAGGGAGGTAGCGCGCAGTTCGCTACTCCTGTGGGGGTCCGGGCTGGGACACCTAGAGCCCGCTGATGAGCCAGCTTGGAGTCCTAGGGCCTAGGCGAAAATCCACAGAAGACACGGCACAGACCTAGAAAAATTGCTGAGCCAATATCCAATCTTCTTTTAAAGTATCTAATGTTTATTCTGGTCTTCCACAAATCCAACCCCTCGTCCTCGTCGTGGGAGATGGGCAAAGTAATTAAGTAGGGGATTGCCTGTAGGGGTGAAGTACAGTGGGGACTTTGTGTGCCTCAAGACCGCTACGGTAGCTGTGAAGGCCCTACAGGAACCCTGAAGAAATTACGGCTAACAGGGCTCTGGTGAAACAACTGCTGCCTTGTAGTTTGGAGTTGGTTCTTCAAAGGCTAAGGGAAGAAACCTTGACAGAAAATCAGCCTGGTGCCTCAGGCTTAAGGTGGCAGCCCCTCCAAGGCACTCGGAGGCAGCGGGTTAATCACTCGCTCCTCTTAAATAAACTGATTACGGAAACTGAAGCGAAATTACAAAACCGGACGGATAACCTGATAACGACTTTTGGCATGAAGAGGATTACGAAAATCGGTTTATGGAATGTGAGGACCTTGATGGAGAAAACCAGACTGAAACAAGTGACACGGGAGATGAAGGACTATGGGCTGGATATCCTAGGATTGAGTGAAGTGAGGTGGCCAGGATTTGGTGAAATACAGACAACAGATGGAATTACATTTCTCTATTCTGGGGGCGATGATGAAGAACACAGGGATGGAGTGGGGTTGCTGCTCAACAGAAATGCAAAGAGAAGCCTTATGGAGTGGAAGCCAATTTCTAGTAGGCTCGTGTTTGCTAGGTTCAAGACAAAGATCAGGAATGTGATCCAATGCTATGCGCCTACAGAACAATCGGAGCCAGAGAAGAAGGAAGAATTCTACCAAATGCTGCGAGATGTCACAAGACAAACAAGTAAAAAGGACATTCTCATTGTTATGGGAGACTTCAACGCTAAGGTGGGCTCAAACAATGAGGGGTTGGAGCAGATCATGGGTAAACATGGCCTTGGTAAGATGAATGACAATGGGGAGAAATTTACGGAATATTGCGCCAGTCAGGATTTGGTGATGGGTGGCACGGTATTTCCTCATAGACGGTGCCACAAGGTCACCTGGGTGTCTCCTGATCAAGTCACAGAAAATCAAATTGATCACATCGCGGTGAGCAGGAGGTTCAGAAGAAGCTTGGAAGATGTTAGGAACAAGAGAGGAGTGGACGTTGGTAGTGACCATCATCTTGTGGTTGCCAACTTCCGCATGAAGATCGTCGCAGTCCGCCGAAAGTTTAACACTCGGCACAACAAGTTTGATGTGGGCAAGCTTAAGGACCAGCAGAGATTGGACCAATTTAAACTGGAGCTCAGAAATAAATTCCAGGTGTTTGACTCCGAGACAGAGAAGGACGTGGAGACTGTGTGGAGCGAGATAAAGAATATCTTCGTGGAAACCAGTGAGATGCAGCTCGGGTACAAGAACTACCTGCGGAAAGAATGGATATCCGATCAGACCTGGGACAAGATAAATTATAGGAAGGAGATTAAGGCCAAGCTCAACACCTGCAAGACTAGACAGCAGAAGGCTCTCACACAAGCAAAGTATTCAACAGCAAACAGGGAGGTAAAGAGGAGTGTACGGAAGGATCATAGGAGGTGGATTGATGAGCAGGCGGAGAAAGCAGAAGAAGCGGCAAGAAGGGGGGACGTTAAGGAACTCTATGGCATCACAAAGATGCTTTCGAATAAAGGTTTTAATAAAACTAGGCCTGTGAAGAGCAAGACGGGCGAGATCCTCACGACGTGTGAACAGCAGCTGACAAGATGGAGAGAACACTTTGCGGACGTTCTTAATAGAGATAGAGGACCAGAAAGTAAGCAGCGAGGAGAAGATGAAGAGGAAGCAGAAAGTGACCCATGCATCAGCCTCGACTCCCCAACTCGGGGCGAAATACGGACAGCGTTGAAGCAGATGAAATGCGGGAAGGCACCAGGTCTGGATAATATCCCAGCGGAAGTACTGAAAGCAGACCTGGATATTACGATCGATCTGCTGCACCCGCTGTTGGAGAAGATCTGGAAGGAGGAGGAAATACCAACCGACTGGAAGAAGGGGTTGATAGTCAAGTTGCCGAAGAAAGGGGACACCACAAACTGTAACAACTGGAGGGGTATCACCTTGCTGTCCATTCCAAGCAAAGTGCTGGCGAGAGTCATCCTGAACCGTATAAAAGACTGCGTAGAAAAAAGGCTTCGGAAGGAACAGGCTGGATTTCGACAACATCGCAGCTGTGTGGATCTCATCAACACCCTCCGAATCATCCTGGAACAGAGTGTGGAGTGGCGGAGTACTCTTTACCTCACATTTGTTGACTTCGAGAAAGCCTTCGACTCCGTAAATCAAAGAATCATGTGGAAGACCCTCGAGGAATATAAAATTCCAACAAAGATCATCAGAATCATGGAAGAGATGTACGAAGGGTATGAGTGCCAGGTTCTTCACGAAGGCAAATTAACAGAAAAGATAAAGGTCAGTTCCGGAGTGAGACAGGGGTGTTTCCTTTCCCCCACTCTGTTCCTGTTGGTCCTGGATAGTGTGATGAAGAAGGTAATGGGAGGACGGAAGAGGGGTATTCAATGGGGTATAAATGACAGGCTTGAAGATCTGGATTTCGCAGACGACATTTGTCTTATGGCACAACGGTACCGAGACATAGAAGATAAGCTGGGGAGGTTGCAGAGAGAAGCAGAACGTGCAGGACTGTTGATCAACACCAACAAGACCAAAGAGATGAGGATAAATTCTGACATCACGACTAGTTTGACAGTCAACGGAAAGAAAATTGAGCAAGTTGAGTCCTTCCTCTACATTGGAAGTATAGTCACAAATGATGGGGGAGCAGAGGAAGATGTTCGAAGCCGTATCAGGAAGGCAAATGGTACCTTTGTCCAGCTCTACCCCATCTGGAGAAATAGAAACATTTCCAGGAAGACCAAGCTCCGCCTCTTCAATAGCAACGTAAAGTCGAATCTTCTCTACGGCTGTGAAACATGGAAAGTCACAAAACCGATCAACAACCAGCTACAGGTGTTCATTAACAGATGTCTTCGTCGCATCATGAATGTGAGGTGGCCGGACATAATCTCAAATGAAGATCTTTGGACCATCACCAATCAACAACCGATTAGCATCCAGATCAAGGAGAGGAAATGGCGCTGGATTGGTCACACACTAAGGAAGCCGGACGGAGCTATTGAGAGGGCGGCGCTAGACTGGAATCCTCAAGGCGCCAGGAAGCGAGGTCGACCTAAGAAGACCTGGAAGAGGACGATCGAAAATAAAATTGCAGAGGTGGACAAGAACTGGAGTCAAGTGAAGAGAATGGCCAGGAACCGTACTGCGTGGAGAAATTTCACCAAGGCCCTATGCTCCGGAAGGAGCGGCAGGAATTAAGTAAGTAAGTAATGTTTATTCTGAAGTAGTT
This sequence comes from Meconema thalassinum, assembly GCA_946902985.2. Lineage (NCBI taxonomy): Eukaryota > Metazoa > Arthropoda > Insecta > Orthoptera > Tettigoniidae > Meconema > Meconema thalassinum. The sequence goes on from OX336392.1 coordinate 283,974,144, forward strand.
GTTAATACTGCAGGCCCTAATAGTTCCTGAAACTGTTGCCACAATATTATCCTCTGTTGACTATCATAGAAAAACGCTTTTTTTACAAATAAAAAGGAATGTGAGAATGTACACCCTATAGCTAAGGCTGGTGATCTATTACAATATTGTGATGCAGTTGGCTACAGCACGGTTGTTTGTGGAATGTGCTCTAAACTGATACCCAATCCACATGTTTGACCTTATTGTACCTAAGGTATCTGTTCACTGAATAATCAACAGCAGATTTAGTAAGTTTTCTATACATGATGCATAGAATGTTTGTTATGATCAATGTAAGGCTTATGTATTTCATACAATAGTATGTGGCCTTGTAGGTTAAGGAGGTTGTCAGTTGACCACTGAAGAATCAGAAAGGTTTCATCTCATACCCATTAACATGTTGAGAATATTGTGGTAGCTCACAGTTATCACGTATTTAGAAGCTGCCGGTAAGGGAATAGTAACAAAATAATAGGAATTAAGCTTCTTTATTTAATTAATTTATTTTATTAGTTTTTAATCCTTAAAAACTGACCTATTCAAACGCCATACATGCACAGGAGTATAATAAAAATGGTTGTTAAGGGGAAAACTTAGTAGGTACCGGTACCACCACTGTAGATGAGTTTGAACATTGTCTGACATGAAACTTTTCCCAGCATTGTCTGAATCACAGAGAACCCTGAGACCTAAAGTTTGAAATAGAGTGGGGGTGGTTGGATGAACTGTGTCCATTGAACTTCTGGTATTTGGAAACAAAACACACGAGCACAGTAACGGGTGGGGAGTGGGGGTGAATGGATGCAAAATAAGATTGATGTAAATGTTAAAAAATATTTTCTCAATAAAAATAATTTTATGTAGCATAGATTTCTTGATCAATGTTTTGCATAAATTTAGGCCATTGAAATATGCATGTATCTAAAATTACACAAGGGACTATTTATAAGTAGCTATGAGCTTAAAATTGTGGGCATGTTTACCGCCATATGCCATTGAGGCTTATAACCACAGTCTCCTTAATCCAGTCCATGAAATCTGTATTTACATGGATAATTTTCATCAGGCAAGTCCAAGTCCCGGGGGTGGGCAACGGTACTATAGTCGGAACTATAGTAGCGGCTGAGTGTTGGTGGGGACCCAGTCCTGTGGGGTATAACATAGGCCCCTTGCACAGGGTGATGTGTGAAGACCTCAACGGCGGTGAAGGCGGAGAATGTGGAAATCAGTACGGCGGAGCTGGCGGAGGAGGCAACCTATATTTCTGAGGGTAGTACAGATAGAGCCCACTGCCATGTGCGATGAGGAGGGATCCTAAAGGCTAAAGGAGCAAACTCCGACAGAAAATTCTTCAATTACGTTAGGCCTAGCAAGCCAGTAGGAGAGACATTTTGAATACGCTTTCAATACAAATACGAGCCTCGGAACGCATATTAATAACCGATTAAGATGCCAGCATGAGCAGACCCATGACAGGTATGATGGCTTACAGTTAGATGACAAACAGGGTTGTGTGTCCATGCATCAACACCGGAGGAAACAAGGTAACAAAACACGAATTTGAACCATCAACATACTCAGCCTAACAGGGAAGGGTGAAGAACTGGTGGATCTCATGGAGGGAAGGGAAATAGCAATCCTGTGGCTATGTGCAACTAAGTGGAAGGGAAAAGGGAAGAAACAAGTAGTTCCGTGACGAAATAAAGAGCCTACTTTTCTCAAAATTTAAGATTCATGCCAATTTACATAGACCTACCTAGAATAATGACGAAATCAAGTTGGTAATACTAACATTTCCAAGTACTGCAATGTGAAATGCACCTGAAATAGTGTAGCCTAATAGAGTAACTTACTACAGTTGGCAGCCCTGGTGACTCTGAATAATATATTCGTTATTCCATCTATTAAGGTATAGAATGCATATACAAAATTTGGTTGAAGTCTAATGGATAGTATGGACGTTGTATGCTGTTTGATATTTTATTTATCAGTGCACGTAAAATCATGTTGGGAACAATGTCATGTATGTAATGCTGAGAATTAATTTTATATATTGCGATCTATTATTGCGCCAATTTTGTATAAAATCCATTTGTTAATATAGAAGTTACAAGTAATTAAAAATTGAAACTATCAGAAAGCTTAGAACCATGTCGGCAGAACTGAGGTATATTAGTTACTCCAAATGAATCTAGAATGTTAGGTACTATACGTGTGCAAAGTTTAGAGCTGATGGCTTGCATACTTTCTGATATATTGATATTACGATTGAACAAATAGAGACAGCATTTATTAACAGTTGGCAGCCTTGCTGGTTCTTACGAATACATATATTCATAACTGTTATGGTACACAAAGCACATACGAAATTTGGTCGAAATCCATTTGTTAGTATAGAAGTTATAAATATTTAAAAACTGGACCTATCAGTAGGCTTAGCATCGTGTTGGCAGTACTGATGTATATAAGTTACACCAAACTAAGGTAGAATGTCAGGTATTATACGTGTGCAAAGTTTAGAGCTGTTGGCTTGCATAACTTCTGATATATTGATATTGGGATATAAACATACAGAGAGCATTTATTAACAGTTGGCAGCCCTGGTGGCGCTTTAGAATACGCACAGTCATATATGTTGTAGTACACATAGTACATATGAAATTTGGTTGAAATCCAATCAATAGTATAAAAGTTACATGCATTTAGAAATTGGACCTATCGGCAGGCTTAGAATCATGTTGGCAACATTGGCATGTATGGACTTCTGAAGAGTAATCTGAAATGTCATCATCTATATGTGTGCCAATTTTGGAATAGTTTGCATGCATAACATCTGAGATATCCAACATAGAGGTCAAATTTCAATTGCGATTTTTCAGCAGTTGGTAGCACTGACGTCAATTTCAAATATGGCCGTGAGATATTCAGGCATAGATCTTTACTCTTACCAAATTTGGATTCGATACCTGCAGCCGTTTAGGATTTGATAGGGAGGGGGGGGGGGGGGAGGGGACACACCTAGACAGGCAGAAGGACAGACAAACAGACACATTTACCCGGATCGATCTCATAAGTCTACTTTTTCTCATTTTTGCAAAATGAGAGTGGGCTAAAAGTTAAGGAAACAATATACCCTCTGTACGGTGCTGCGCCCTGGACTATGTGGTTCACCCAGTGCCCACGGACGGCAGCGCCCGTAGCAGAGTCGAGGGTCTTTGGGTATTCTTGTGTGTGATGTTTTTTTCTTTTGGGATCACGGAGTTTATTGGCGTATTAGATCAGATGTTTTCCTTGTTTTAGAATTAAGATAATAAATCATCATAAATTGATATATGAGGAGTTCCCTTTTAAACTGCTACCAGAGACATGTTGAACCAACAATATTTTTGGTCCTCCTGATTGCCGGAATAAAGAGAACACAAAGTGAACTACGAATACATCTAAGAAAATAGCTATCTTGGTTTGAGTTTTAAGAGCACAGAACAGCACCAGTAAGTACGATCTGATTCAACACATTTGTCATTCTTTGTTTCTCGGGTCATTATGGATGCCGATCAGAAACGTGTATTAATAAAGAAAAGAGCAGTCATCAAATCTCGCGTGATTCACTTAAGTACATTCGTGAATGCATTTGCAGTAGGTGGGAATCTTAACGACATTAAGGTTAGGAAGCAATCGTTGGCGAGTTTAATTGATGTATTGTGCCCAACTGAAGTTTTGGCCCAAGGGTCGAACGCTGGATATATAATATGCTAGTATGGCCTAAGCCCTGCCGAGGAAGAAATATTGTCAAAGGTTATGCAAGCCAAGCGTGACTCACATCATCCAGCGGCGAGATTGGGAGTAATTAAGAGAGCTATAAACATTGTAATCATTAATAAGTGTCAAGAAAGTATAAACAGATAAGCGAGGTTCTGCACACTCATGAGCTGTTAGTACATCAACCAGGAATCATTAAAAACCTTCTAAGCAAGCACTGTTTATCAAATTTACGGGGGCATAACTGACAGATTTAATGAGATTGAACCTAGTGATTAAGGACTATTGCATGATTCAGGCTGGCCCAAACTAGAGCTGAGGCCGCGATAAATTATGATACAGAAATTACAGAAGTCCCAGACAGTAGCGAATCAGTCTTAGGGTACAACATGACTAAGATAAAACACTATACATTGATAACATGCGTTAAAACTCTCACAGGGACTAGGTCTGTTTAGAGGTTGGTAATCATAAATGCTGGCACAGGTTTTAATGGCGGCATTAGCAGTGGCGTCATTGTCAATTAAAACGCAGGTATACGGAGGTTGAATGTACCATTCCGCTGGCCACGGAGGGAGCATAAGAACATTTGAATTAATTAAAAATAAGTAGACGATTAAATGGGATTCCGCACGAAATGAACGTCAAAGTAAACATGTTTTACATCCGCAAATAAAGTTTCAATCAAATAGGGGCTCAAACGTGAAAAATAGACTCCGCACTTGCGTGAGGGAACTACGTTTTGATAAACTAGTATAAATATGAGGCCGAACGGAACTCAGTCACTCAGTTCTACAACGGACCTTTGAGAGGTCGGGTGATGAATGTCATACTCCAGCCCACGTTAGAGTAAATATGCTGGATCGCAGCATGAAATTATCAAGTACATTATGTTCGCAGTAACGGAACATACGGGTCATCATACCGTTATTCAAAGTGATCACTATTGCGCTTGGCGCTGGATCAAGTAAGAATCGCGACGAGAATAAGTTACGCCGCGTTAAGTAAAGGTACATTAATACTGTCAAAAAGTGTGGGCTAGTATAAATAAATTACGCAAGTCGAAAGTATACAGAAATACGTGAAGCAAGAGCGATAATTAAGGAACTTGGAGTTTTGAAGGGACGGTAGTTCAAAAACTAGAAATCGGTGTATTAGGAACCCGAAATACAGATAAGAGTGCGTCAAAGCAGTGAATCCTAGAAAGGAAAAATAGAAACGAGTATTGATCACGAAGTACAAACTAAACCAGTAGGAACCTAGGAGACTGCGGGTTCGAGACTCAAGTTATAAAGCGTCAGGAATACGAGCTAGACAAGTTAAGGTTCTCGAATTGGAGACCAAGCTAGGAACTAGAACATTTACGCGAAGCAAAAGTACGGAACGAGTGAAGGCGAGTACGAGGAACATTTACAACTAGGATCGAGTAGGAACGAGTGAGCAGGGACGTGGAGTTAGAGACTTTCACGGAGAACAGGAAACCAGGAGTTTCAAGGAACGGGCAAGGAGCGAATTAGCACGTTCAAAGCAGAAAACGTAAGGGATTGTCAGGGATCAGCCAGTGCGAAAAATCATTGCCGAAGCTCTGAGATGAGGTCGTGTGTTGAGAAATAAAGTGTTATAGTGTTAAAGTATTATAATATTTTTTGTGCCAGTGTAATAATGTATCAGTGTAATATAGAAATGTTAGGGAAAACTGTTGTGAGGGAGTGCTAGAAATACAACTTGATGGGTGAGCCTATCTAGGAATGGAATCATCGCACGGGTGAGTTGAAATTTCATTAATATTTTTCTGTTGTACTGTGTACTGATATCAATAGAATCATTCATCGACTGGGGAGTTTGATGGGCGATTCATTGATGAAATGAATGTGCAAATAATTGAAATGTTGGAAAAAATGATAATTGTTAATCACGAGGATCGCCTCGGTGAAAATAAAGCATTGTTGTGGTCAGTAAAGATAAAGAAATGGAAGCCCGATAAAGAAATATATGATAAATAAATGAATTTGAAAGAAGGAATAAAATAATAACATAAATGGCTTAAATTGTTGCCTAGTTAAGAAGTAAGTGCGCACCGTAATAAAAGTATAAAAATTGAAGGGATAAGTTGAATAATGTTACGTGCCACACCCTAGTGGCACTTTTGTTAACTGGATTACGGTGGGTAGAAAGCACAACACCAATTACTGCTTTAAAGAGAAGTTAGCTTTATTGCTTGCAGGAAGATACACTACTCATCAGCAAATACAAGCAATTGGAACCTTACTCCAGTTTCCTCAAGTCTCTTGCTTATGGAGAGCCCTTGCCCTCTTTCACTTGTCAACAGTTAATCTTCTCGCTAATGAGTCTGGTGGCCTTGACAGAACTACATGCAACTCTCCCCTATGTACACAAATTACAGTTACCTACGAAAACACAGGCAGTCCCCTGTATGCATCTCACTTCCTCGCTGTCAAGAGAAACGGCTTCACTAGGGGTTTCGCAAGTCACCACACTTCTGTCGCTCACGATAAACGCTCGCACTAGCTCGTAAAACACAACCACAACTGCTTGACAGGTCGCTCTTATATAGCAGGCCGGTGACTCAATAAATGCTACTAGACCCATCCAGGGTTCACGGATTCTCGAGGCTTCCTTCACTGGCTCAGTCACGAATATTCTGGACCATCCCTTTGTCCTAGTAGTCCTGTTGTATAAGGGGCACGCAATACACTGAGGCAGAGCAGCCCAGCCCTGGGGCAGTTGTGACTCATGCGGCGAGCGATGAAACAAACTCACAGCCGTAACACCACCCACTTCCTAAAAGGCTGATCGTCCCGATCAATCATTGGTCCGTCTGTGTCCCACCGTAGGCTGCCAGGCAATCTCGATGCACGACCTTCTTCTTCGCCCTCGGGCTCCGCTGGATCCTGTAGACGACATCGTTGATCCGTTTCACGACTCGGTACGGACCCGCCCAGGACTTCTGCAGTTTGGGTGACAGGCCTTTCTTCCGTAATGGGTTGAAGAGCCAGACCTTCGTCCTCGTGGAATCCGCCGGCATCCGTCTGCTGGTCGTATCGGTTCTTCATTCGTTCGGTGTCGATCCGCAGTTTCCTCCTCGCGAACGCGTGCACGTCCTCCAGTTGGTCGACCAGTTCTTGACAATACTGGCTTACCGGGACCGGATCATTCCCAGGTCGGCCGAAGGCAAGATCGACAGGTAGACGGAGCTCCCTTCCAAACATGGTCCGGGCTGGTGTGCACCCGGTGGCTTCATGCACGGCGGCGCGGTAGGCCAGGAGAAATAGTGGAAGATGCTTGTCCCAATCGCTCTGGTGCTCGCTGACGACTATTCGGAGATGGTTCTCGATGGTGCGATTGAATCGCTCTACCATCCCGTCGGACTGAGGGTGTAGCGTCGTTGTCCTTGTCTTCCGGATTCCCAGCAGCTGGCATAGGTTCTGGAACACCTGCGACTCGAAGTTCCTCCCTTGGTCGGAGTGCAGCTCCAGGGGTACTCCGTACCGGCTGACGAATTCCTTCACCAGGGTCTCTGCAATCGTCGCGGCTTCTTGGTTAGGGAGCGCATACGCCTCCGGCCATTTGGTAAAGTAGTCGCTGACGACCAATATGTAGCGGTTCCCTGCCTCACTTAACGGGAATGGCCCAGCAACATCGATGGCCACTCTCTCCATGGGGCCGCCCACGTTGTAGGTCTTCAGTGGACCCCGTCGTCTTCGTCCTGGGCCCTTGTTGGCTGTGCAATCGTGGCACCTCGCGCAGTGGTTCTCTACGTCAGTTCGGCATCCGATCCGGTAGAACCGCTCTCTCAGCTTCTCCAGGGTCTTCTTTATCCCTAGGTGTCCACCAGATGATCCTCCATGGACTTCCTTCAGGACTTCCTCCGTCATAGCCTTTGGAACGACGACTTGTTCCCGAGATGTCTTCCCGTCGGTGCTTTCCCAGGTACGGCATATGAGGCCATCCCTCACAACCAGCGAGTCCCACTGCGCTGCACTGGGCTGCAGTCACTCACAATGTTCCACCCGGGTCTGGGGACACAGGCCCTCTTCCATTCGGCTATCAGTCCCAGGTCATCATCTTCTGCTTGTGCCCGCGTGAAAGATACGCGGCTCCAGCTCCCTTGAAGTTCCACGGTAGTCCTTCGGCATTGTATCCCGGTGTTCTCCTCCCTTCGGGCACAGAAGGTGCAGTCTTCGGGGCACGGTCTTCGTGACAGGGCGTCGGCGTTAGAATGCAGTTGGCCTTTCCTGTGCTGAATCTCAAAGTTGTACTGTTGAAGCCTCTCTAACCACCGCGCGATTTGACCCTCGGGCTGCTTGAAGTTCAGGAGCCACCGCAGGGATGCATGGTCGGTCCTGATGAGAAATTCTTGCCCGTACAGGTACTTGTGGAAGTGTTCAATGGTCTTCACGCTGGCGAGCAGCTCCTTCCCGGTGACGCAGTAGTTCCTTTCTGGCTTTGACAAGACCTTGCTGAAGTAGGCCACTACTCTCTCCTCGCCGTCCACTACTTGCGACAGGTTTCCCCCTATGCCAAAGTCGCTGGCATCGGTATCGACGATGAACCTTGTCCCAGGTCTGGGTAGGCCAGAATAGGCGCGGTGCACAGAGCCTGCTTGAGTTGTTCGAAGGCACTGTGGCATTCTGCTGTCCACGTGAAGAGTTAGTCCTTCACAGTCAGTCGATGTACAGGTTTGGCGATGTCGGCGAATCCTCTCACGAAGCGACGGTAATAAGTGCAGAGTCCCAGGAAGTTTCGTAGTTGGGACTTGTCCTTCGGAACTGGCCACTCCCTCACAGCTGTGGTCTTTTCTGGGTCGGTGCGCACCCCTTCCTCGGAGACAATATGCCCAAGGTACTGGACCTGCTTCTGGAAGAGCTGACACTTCTTGGGGCTCAACTTCAGCTGGGCAGCCCGTAGCTTCGTCAAGATCTCCTTCAGGTTGCTGTAGTGCTCCTCGAAGCTTCTTCCCAGAACGATGACGTCGTCTAGGTAGACCAGGCAGGTCTTCCAGTGTAGTCCCCTCAGAATGGACTCCATTAGCCTTTCGAAGGTCGCAGGGGCGTCGCACGGACCGAATGGCATGACGGTGAACTGCCAGAGCCTACTGCCAACAGAGAACGCCGTTTTCTCGCGGTCCTTAGGGTGGACCTCCACCTGCCAGTAGCCACTCTTCAAATCCAAGGTGGAGAACCATCTTGGTCCTGATATGGTGTCTAGCGTGTCGTCGATCCGGGGTAGAGGGTAGATGTCCTTCTTCGTGACGTCGTTCACCCTCCTGTAGTCCACGCAGAACCTGGTGGAACCGTCCTTCTTCTTCACTAGCACGACCGGAGAACTCCAAGGACTATGTGATGGCTCGATCACCCCTTGCTCCTTGATCTCTTCTACCATCCGGTCGACGTCGGCTTTCTTGGCGAGCGGGACACGTCGGAATGGGGCCCTAATCGGTGCGCTGTTCCCAACGTCGATTCTGTGCTGGACCAAGCTTGTCCTGCCGTAATCTTTGCTCCCCACGGAGAAGACATCCTGGAATTCATGTATCAGGTCCCGAAGTTGGCGTGATTGTTCCTCGTCTAAATGATCCTGGGATCCTTGGTACAGCTTCTGTAGTTCCTCTGGCAGGGCGCGTCTTCTTCGGTTGTCCGTCTGCAGGTGTCCGTCCGTCGTGTCTGTGATGCGGGCAATCCAGGTAACGGGCTCGCAGACTCCTAGGTTGGTGTCCCGGTGAACCGTAATATCGTAGTCGTTCAGGTTGGACAGGCGGACGTATGGCCGAGACGTCGTGTTGATGAGAGTCTTGGCAACTAGCAATCGTTTTGTCTGGATGTCCTCATATTTTGGCTCGATGACAGCCGCCCCTCCCTCAGCTGTTCCGTCGACAATTACGGCAGCGCCGACTTCCGTCCTGGCGGGAACGATGATGTCCTCTCCCAGCCTTACTCGTCGTGCGGTGATGGCCTCGTGTGCTGGTTGCAAAGCAGGTTCCTCACCTCCGAAGTGCAGAGTGTTGGTACTCAGATCCAAGATGTTGTTGTTCTGGTCCAGGAAGTCCAGTCCGATGATCACTCCATTTGATACGTCAGCCACAAGCACTGGATGCTTTATCGCCCGTCGACCTATGACGAACTCCAGTGATGCTTCGCCATGTACCGGTGCGGTCTCTCCGGTCGCGGTTATTAGCTGGAGGTTCCTTTGTGTGGGTTGCACTCTCCACTTCGGGATCACGGTGGGACTGACGATGGTCCTCGATGCTCCCGTGTCGATCAGCATGGACCAACTCACTCCGTTGACGACTCCGTCGACTATCAGGCTTCTATTATCCCTCCGTAACTGCGTCACACGAACTTGGACTGCCGGGGCTTGACGACTGTCACAAGCCAATCTATGCCCCCCAAGGCTGGCTGATACTTGCTTTCCTGGGCCGCGCGGTTTCCCTACGACTGACTGTTCCGACGGAAACCCTTGGCGGCGGCGATCAACGCAGTCCTTGCTCAGGTGGCCTCTCTTACGGCAGGTCCAGCAGGTCGGTAGTCCTCTTCCGGGCCGCCTCTCCGGATGTCCTTCGACTACGTTTTTGTTGGTGGTACTGCGACTCTTGAAGAACCGGCCTAGCGCCTCCATCAGTTCATCGGCCAGGGGCTTGGTCTTGTCGGTTTTGGCTGGTTCGTCGACGTCCACCTGACGCACCCGCGCGCGCATTCTAGATACCTGCTTTGCCGTCTCGAACTCAAGTGCGTGGCTCAGCGCATCTGCCAGGGTCTTATTGCGCGCGAGTCGCAGCGCCTGTTGAGTGTCCAAGTCCCGTAGCCCGTCGGTGAAGGTCTGCGCCGTTATCTGCTCCAAAAAGTCGGCCGACGCTGTTGGATAGGCGAGCCTTACGAGGCGTGCGATGTCCATCTCGAACTCCTGCAGGGTTTCCGCGTTCTTCTGTATCCGGGTCCGGAGCTGCATCTGGTAGGCCTGCTGAAGATGGCTATCTCCATATCGGGACTCCATATGGGCGATCAGTGAAGCGTAGTCCTGGGATCCAGTCGGGATGGCCTGAAGGACGTTAAGGGCGTCCCCTCTCAGCGCTACAATGAGAGCTGAAGCCTTTTCCGTGCTGTTCCAGTGGTTTATGGAACAGGCTGCCTCGAACTGACGTAAATAGGTGCTCCACGGGACCTTTCCGCCGAAAGTTGGGGGCGTCACTCTGCTCTGTCCCGTTCCTGATGTCCCCGGTGTACCTGTGGGCGGGCGTCGGCGCAGCTCGGCAACTTCCTCTTGAAGAGCGTTGAATTTCTCTTCCGCCCCCGTGAGTGGGCGTTGGCGCTGTTCGGCAACTTCCTCTTGTAGGGCTGTGAATCTATCTTCCATCCCTGTCGGCGGGTGTCGGCGCAGCTCAGCAAATTCCTTTTGTAGAACGTTGAATCTCTCATCCACCTCCGTCAGCGGGCGTCGGCGTAGCTCGGCAACTTCTTCTCTTAAGGCGTCGAACTTCTTTTCCACTGCCGTGACTTCCTCACGCAGACCCAGTTCTAATTTCTTCAGGTCCTGTGCTAACTTATTCTGCCCGTCTTCCATCTTCTTCTGGCCGTCCTCTATCTTCTTGGTTAAATTATTCTGGCCATCTTCTAATTTAGCAGTTAGGTCCTCGGCTAACTTCTTCTGGCCGTCCTCCATCTTCTTCTGGCCGTCCTCCATCTTGGTTTCCATGCCACTTAACTTTTCTATCAATGCTGCCAATTGCGCTTCCATTTTAAATGCTTGTCTTGTAAAGGGCATGCACTCACAGGAAAATTTTTAAAAAATGACCTGCTCGGGTTTTGAAACCAGGACCGTCAGGTGTTGTGCTTGTGTTTGAGTTCGTAATCCGGCTTCTGACACCAGTTGTTACGTGCCACCCCTAGTGGCACTTTTGTTAACTGGATTACGGTGGGTAGAAAGCACCAATTACTGCTTTAAAGAGAAGTTAGTTTTATTGCTTGCAGGAAGATACACTACTCATCAGCAAATACAAGCAATTGGAACCTTACTCCAGTTTCCTCAAGTCTCTTGCTTATGGAGTTCCCTTGCTCTCTTTCACTTGTCAACAGTTAATCTTCTCGCTAATGAGTCTGGTGGCCTTGACAGAACTACATGCAACTCTCCCCTATGTACACAAATTTCAGTTACTTACGAAAACACAGGCAGTCCCCTATATGCTTCTCACTTCCTCGCTGTCAAGAGAAACGGCTTCACTAGGGGTTTCGCAAATCACCACACTTCTGTCGCTCACGATAAACGCTCGCACTAGCTCGTAAAACACAACCACAACTGCTTGACAGGTCGCTCTTATATAGCAGGCCAGTGACTCAATAAATGCTTCTAGACCCATCCAGGGTTCACGGATTCTCGAGGCTTCCTTCACTGGCTCAGTCACGAATATTCTGGACCATACCTTTGTCCCAGTAGTCCTGTTGCATAAGGCGCACGCAATAGAGGCAGAGCAGCCCAGCCCTGGGGCAGTTGTGACTTATGCGGCGAGCGATGAAACAAACTCACAGCCGTAACAATAATAATGGTTAAAATTTATACCAAATAACAAATAATGAAAGAGTAAAGCGTTATAATAAAACGAATTAAAATCTGAAATAATGAGATCGCGAATAATGATGATCAAGTTAATAACAAAGTTATATTTAAAGATCCGTGTTTAGGAACTCAAAGTAAAAATAGAGCGAGAAATAATATGTTAATAATAAAAAAGTATAGAATAAATGGTGGAACCAAACACCCAAAAACGAATGTATTACCCTAATAATAATAATATTACCTTATAGGCTATTAGGCCAAGGTCGTGAAATAAATAGTAGGATCGCCGAAGTAGAGCCAATATTGTAAAGTTATCCAAGCAAGTTTTATTACCGTAAGGGTTGATAAAAATAATAAAAGTATAGTTTCAAGCTGAATATAATATGCGTTAAACCAGGATATATTTATTCGTGAGATGGAAAATGTAGTAACAATCGTCGAAATGCGTGGAGGTAAATTCCCACCGAATGTATTGTTGTAATGAAGAAGCCTCGTATTGTATGTTGTGGATGAATAAATTCCCACCGAGTTATTGCCTAATAAAGCGTTGTATTGTTGTGTATTGTGGGTGAATAAAATTCCCACCGAGTTATTGCTTAAGGAAGCGTTATATTGTTGTATATGATGGATGTGCAAATCCCCACCGAAAATGTAGTTGAATGAATCGTCGTACAAATCCAGTTGTAGGATGGATATCCCAGCTTGGTATTGTTGAACGGATTATTGTTATGAAGAGGCATTATAAGCGTCGTGAGAAGTTATAATAAGGAACTACTGTACAGCCTATCCGAATTAAATACTAATATACTTGGAACGAAAGATAAATAATAATAATAAATAAAAGACGGAACAAATATCCGTTGTGAAATGAATTTGTAAGTCTTGGAAATCATATGGTTGAAAAGTTACACTAGCGTGAAAGCAAGAAGGGCTAGCAAGCCATCATATATCTCGTTTTAAAGTTCCACAGAAAGAGGGGGGGGGGGGGGGCTTGCGAGGGAGAAAGAGACACATCTTAATGAGTTCGGTAGCTAAGTGAGGTCTAGCAGAGACTGGTGGAAAGGGAAACTGTTACACGGAAATAATAAAATTCAAAATAAAAGGTGCAAGCTTAAACTGAATATAAAATTATCAGGCGGGAATTAAAGAAATTGTCCCAATCCTATTTCTGAAATATTATGTAAAATTTGACGGATTTTGTCAAATAGTCAATTGTTGGTAAAAGAAATTCCTTCTTTCATAAATAATGATATAGCGGGTTAAGGAATAATAAAGTTTTGTTATAAATAAATATCCCATTTTTATAAACAAATGGTGCACAGTACAGTACAAAAACAAATCGCCTAGATGTATGGATGGTAACTGGATGATTGGGGGTTCGATCGATAGACATGGCACATTTTTGTATAGTATTGTATTGCATTTTAAAAACCTAAGGCTTTGTGGAGAGTTGTGTGAAGATCCAAAGAATTTAATCAAATAAGGATCATATAAATATAATGAATAAAGGAAGCCCTGAAGGGTAATAACGAAAACGTAAATATCCAAAGCCTTAGATGAATGATATGACTAAAATGATAGGCGCGCTCTACGCTTGAGTAGTGTAAAACTTAAATAATGATATGATGTGTGGAAATGATACATTAAGCAAGACAGAGTATTCAGAACTTCACGAAACAATGAAAAGACATTATGGTGAATTGTGATGCTCTTTTAGTGATCTTTATGAGTGACATTTGAAGAGACAATAACAAATGATCTTGAATGTTGATGATTTTTAGTGATTTTTATGAGAGACATTTGAAGAGACAATGCCAAATGATCTTTATTTTTGATATGTTTTTGAGTGATTATTTCTTTTTATATGAATAAAATAATTTATAACTGTAATGTTGAGTTTTTCCTAAATCTTGGTAACCTGATTGTGTTTACATATCGGATGTGAAGTTAGTGGTGGAGGGAACGTAACGCGCTCCGATACCGAAGTAGCTAAGCCGAGTACTAACTAAACATCCTCCGCCTAAGCGGGTACATTATATAATGACATTCAGACACAATTGAAAATCGATGTTCCTGAAAAAGAATCACATGAAGTAGATAGAGCAGCCTTTGATGATTTAAGTTTGGATATTAAGTCAAAAATGGAAACGCTATTGTGTCCTGAACGTACACACCCACCTCCGCCTGTAAATTGTGATAACATGAACAATAGTTGCACACTAAAATTTCCAACTATTTCACTACCCAAGTTCAGTGGCGCTCTACAAGATTTCATGCATTTCTATGAAACTTTTGTAGCGCTGATCATCAACAATGAAACAATCACAGACATTCAAAGATATTATTATCTTCTATCATGCTTGTCTGGTGAACCTCACCGCCTCATTGAGAATTTTCCCATTTCACAGGATTACTTCAGTAGTGTGTTTTGGATGGTTCTAATGGCGCCGCCACCGCTCCACCGCTGGAATACTAAAATGGCAATTTCTCGCGAACCAATCAGGCTAGAGACTTGTACGAGATGTCATTGAACTCGGTCTAACACTCCCTTTCCAATGGACAATATATTTCCACCCCAAAATAAAACCTACCCCTACTAGGGGGGTGAAATTGTAATTTTTTAGAGAATCTCTCTTTCCAATTGCAACATGTGACAGTTTGAATGTCAATATGGAATTAAACGTTGTTCTACATAAAGTGCATGTGTTCGGTGAAAAAGCCACTATGAATTAACATGCTTGTTTTCCTTTTTTTACGCATGCCCACTCATGACTTTTGTAAGAGGGCGGGCTTTTTAAAAGATGGTGGCTGTAGTGTAACCTAACCTAACCCAACCCACGAGGGGTGATCAAAACGTTTTCCAAGTGGTGCTTGTCGATAGGCAAACTGATAAACAAAGAGGGGCATGTTAGGCCTTGAGGCGAGAGCCCCTGTTATTGTTGATGAGCCCCTGTGGTCGGGCCCCTGTTGATGGGTTATTGTTGACAGGTCATTGTTGACGGGTCATAGTTGACAGGTCCTTGTGGACAAGTCGTTGTTCACAGGTCATTGTCCTTGTGGACGAGTCCTTATGGACAAGTCCTTGTTGACAGGTCATTGTTGACAGGTCATTGTTGACGGGTCCTTGTTGACGGGTCATTGTTGACGAGTCCTTGTGGCCAGGTCCTTGTGGATGAGCCCCTTTGGACTGGTCCCTTTGGACTGGTCCCTAATGATATGATGAAATTAAACGTTGTTCCACATGAAATGCATGCGAAGAGCCGATTGCTACTATGAATTAACATGTTTGTTTTCTGTTTTTACGCATGCGCACTTGGGGTTTTCGTAAGAGGGCGGACTTTTTAAATAATGATTTATAGATGAGTTATTAAAAAAATAACCAAAAGATCCAAAACTAATAGGTCATTGGCTTTTTAATATTTCATGAACCAATAAAGCTAGGGACTTGTATGAGGGGTCGTTGGACTTGGTATGACGCCCCGTTTTTCAATGTATTTTTGATTTTTGTCAAAAGGGCCTAAGTACACTTTTGTTAATATCTCGTGAACCAATAAGGCTAGGGACTTGTATGAGGGGTCGTAGCACATGGGATGACATTCCCTTTTTAAATGTATTTTTAGAAATTTTGAAAAGGTGCCTAACTGCACTTTTGTTGATATTTCCTGAACCCATGATGGGATTTTGACCTGTGAGGTGTCGTTGGACATGGGCAGACACTCTCTTTTTGAATGTATTTTTGACATTTTAACAAAGGGCCTAACTACACTTTTGTTTAATATCTCGCGAACCAATAAGGCTAGGGACTTGTATGTGGGGTCCTAGCACTCGGGGTGACGCTCTGTTTTTAAATATATATTTAATGTTTGTCAAAAGGGCCTAACTGCACTGTTGTTAATATCTCGATAACTAATAATGGGAGAGAGTCAAGTGAGGTGTTATAATACTAAGGATGGTCAACCCTTTCCCATGACCAACGAATTTATCCCAAATATTTAAAACAACAAGGACAATGACCTGAGATTATATAATCCAATACTTGGATATCGACATGTGAGGTGTCATAGGACTTAGAATGGTCAACTCTTTACCATGACCAATGAATTTACCTAAAATATCCAAAATATTAAGGTCATTGATCTGAGATTTTATAAATTAATAATTGGATACGGACATGTGAGTTGTTTACCGTGAGTGATGAAACATAGCTAGGTAGAGAAAGAACTAGTGTAGGCTACATGTATGGTGACTGACAAGTCTTTCACTATTGGAACTTGTTTTCAGATCAGACTGTAGTACAGAGAGAGTATAGGTTGCAGGCATGGGTTAATAAATGACAAACGGTGTATACAAAATCGGATTTATTGATTCAAGAATTAAGAGTAGACTATCTTTAATTGATTAGTTAAAGAGGATAGCTAATGAAACAAAATGGTGACTACATTGAACTAAACTGAACCAAGCTGAATCAAACCCAACCAAACCGAACCAAACCTAATCGAAAACAAGCCAAGGGTTTAAGTGTAAAACTTGTGGGTGGATGTGGTCTTGGTAATGTCAAAAAGGAAAGGGATAACGCTCTACCTATAGAGGCTAAGGTAAAGCTAGTGCATGGTGCTAATGCACACACCCAAGTCCATGAACCTCACACAACTATCCTATGCAGTTTTATGGGTTGGCTGTTAAAACTTGCTCAGTGGTTACTGGGACAAGATGGTCGCTACACACAACAAGCTTTAAATATCTGAGGCTAATAATCTATACACACACTCACACACACTTGTTCTAAACTAAACTGTCTAGCTGGCAGAGCTCACACAGTAGGCAAATGACAGAAATGCTTGGCTAACAGAAATACAATCATTTTCGGTTGTCTAATGTTACCAGCTAAACATTACGTGCTATAGTGGTGAGCACATGTGCCTCTTTCACTGGAGATCTTAATTCGATTTCTAGCTCTAAGGCCTAGAACGAATCAAACTAAGAAAAAAGGGTATGGTAACGCAGTGGTTAAACTGTTAACCTTTCACTAAGGTAGACTAGGGTTTGATTTTAGGTTAATATGCATGTCATAAACAAACAAATAAAAGCAGAGATAATGTTTAAAACTGATTACACTTGTCTCTTTTCAAATTATTACTTAGATTACAAATACAAACGTGGACTGGGTTTGACATACAGTTAATGCTTCCTATCACATACTAGACTGTAAGAAAGCCAAACAAGCAAAAGGCGTAGGTAAAGCAGTGGTAAAATCGTTATATGTAGAGAAATACCTAACGGTTTTATGAACTGGCAAAGGTATGTCGCATAAACAGTGCAGGATACAATCCAGCAACCATAATTTTTATCTTGTGGACAAGAGAAAACATATAGAGAGAGAGAGATATATAGAAAGCTTGTGCATGTGTGGGTAGCATTGGTTGTTTGACCAGAGAAAATACGGTGAGGTAGGGTGCGGAGAGCGAGAATTAGCACTTATATATGAATGGAAAATAGATTTTTTCAATCGTTTTGTTTTTCAAATGCAGTGGTAGATAGTCGTTATTTTGTAAAACATTCTTACTTGCAGTAGTATAAACCTCTATGGTTCCGCTAACACATAGATAGACTGTATTATTGCCATGGTCAAGCACTCACATTAAGATTATTTACAAAATCATAAAATGAAAAATAAAAAATCTTGTTTTGGAAATATCGTTTTTCAACATACACAAAATAAATATATAAAAAATTTGTAAACAGCAAAATGGAAAATCCATGTTTCCATATCATGAAATTGAAAAACATCAAACTGTCATTTAAAAAAATGCAAAATGGAAAATTGACGAATTGCAATGTGTGAAATGTGAAATTGAACAAATGGTTATCATAATTTTTCTTAAAGAACATGGTGCTCTATGGTTGAGGTGTGAATCAAACCCTCTCTACTTATTTGGACCACTCGAGACTGAGTAGACTAGTTTTAGATGTCATACCACTTTTAAAAGTTTGTGTTAAATCTAGGAATTGAACCCAAGAGCTTGTAGGGGAGATCCAAGGTTATAATATGTTAAACAGATAGCCTTGAATGTAGGGTGTGGTAGCTATATAGAGATGAGACGTTTCGCTCGGGGCAGGGAGGCATGGAGATCTGCATCAAACCAGTCAAAAGACTGACGACTAAAACAACAACATGTAGAACTCACCAAAATAATGTTGTGTAACGGTAAATGTTAGTCAACGAACAGTAATGCATTACTAAAACCCATGACACGATACCTAAGAGCTTTTCTAAAATTATTTTAAAATGCCTTTAACCCTATATTAAACACCCAGTTCACAAGACTCATAACTGCAATGTTATGGCCAAACAAAACAAAATCTATATTTCAAAACAAACAAGTGGTTTAGTCAATGTATACTGGAAAAAGTTTTATAAACACTCAAGTCCACAAAAATAATTAAATTAGTAACTGTCAGGTTGACCGAGTGGTTATGGTGTTTGACTTAAGTTCAAATTTTCTGTACAAGAAAGCAAGGGTTCGAATCCCTTACCTGATATAACTATTGCCTCAACATGGCTTGACCACACTGTATTATTGTGTACTCGGTACACAAACCATAGATAGAGTGTATTGTTTAAGGTCACTCTCTTTGCGAACATAGTCAGAGACTGTTGATCGTTAACAATTGCATTAATAGTGGGACATAGGGATAGCAATTAAGAAAAACAGACAATACCTATATACTATTTTTATTTATTTAATGTAAGTACTTGTACAATAGTTATATACAAACTACAACTCTATTTTGTCTATTACTATCTAGTCCTTTTCGATCCACTTGCATATCAAGGGCAGATGACTTTGTAGTTCAGCCCCTTAAAACAACAACAACACTACCTCTTGCATAGTCTGTGATGTTGATGATTCTTGAGGCGTGGAAGATGGATACAACATAACTTTTACAACGGGGGTTAAACGTTGCTCAACAAACAATGCACTATCTTGAGTAGCAACATCTTTCTCTTGTACTAACTTTTTAACATTCTGATGATTTTTTGTCAACACCATCAGTGTTTTGTCTGGAGCACTACATTGATGATCACTCACACTTTAAAACCACACCATTTCTACTTTTCATTTTGCCTCGACATTTTGTTGACCTCTGTTTTGAGCATCGCCAGAATAGTATTCCTTTTATATTTTGTCGTCTATTGTTATAAGAGTAGCCTTTATAGAGTACACGCTGTTTACCTCGGTTAGTTGTAGTAAGTTCCATAGTAGTAACTAACCTGTTAGTATGATTTGCACACTACAAAGGTTATCTCTGTTCTGGTAATAGAATTATTTAGCGTTGGCTTTTATATTTAATATGTACAGTTTAAAGTGATAGAAAAGTGGTAGAAACGTGGTAGCAAAGTGGTAGACAAGTGGTAGACAATTGGTAACATAGTGGTGGAAAAGTGGTAGCAAAGTGGTAGAAAAGTGGTAGAAAAGTGGTAGAAAAGTGGCAGAAAAGTAATAGAAAAGTGGTAGCAAAGTGGTAGAAAAGTGGTAGCAAACTAGAAAAGTGGTGGAAAAGTGGCAGAAAAGTAGTAGAAAAGTGAGCAAAGTGGTAGAAAAGTGGTAGCAAACTAGCAAAGTGGTAGAAAATATTACATATATTATTAAGAAATAGTTTAAGCAGTTACATGGATTCATTACACTATAATTTTAGCATCACGAAGCTCATTTTCTATATCCAAAAGTTCTTCCTCATATTTAGTATGACCAGCCTGTTTACAGGTGTGCAAGTACTGAAGCCGTTGGATTAGCTTATTGGGATTGTTCCAGTAAACAAATTTAACAAATGATTTTTTGGGTGTAAACCATTATCATCATCATCATCATCATCATATTCATCATCATCATCATGGTTATCATCATCAATATAATTATCATCAATATAAACATCATCACTATTAATATCTAATCCTTTTTGTTCATCTTGCAATGCAACAACCTTTGGCATAGTTTGTGTTGTCTTTGATAGTGTTAGAGGTTTCTTAGACGTTAACGACTGTCCTAACATGTCTTTTTCAGGAGATAATAAATGCTCTTTAACAAACAAAGCACTATCTTGAGCCACACTATTCTTTTCTTGGTCTTGCTTTTTTTACATTGGTTCGATTATTTTGTCCATTTAAATGAGTATTATTTTGAGATTTACAATGATGATCGATTGAAAGAAGTATGTTGGAGCCTTTTGTTTTAATCATTCCTCGACACTTTTTAGATCGTTGTTTCGAACAACACCAAATAACAGTTCCATTTTTATTAGTTCTTTTTACAATATATGCATATCCTTTATAGTAAGCACATGGCTTACCATAGCTAGTCGTTGATACTTCCATGTCAACTGTTAAGCATAAACTAATCTCTAGTAAAGTTAACTCGATAATAAAAATGATAGTTTGTAGTATGTGCAGTTTAAAGTAAGAGCAAAAGTGAGAGTCAAATGGTAGAAAAGTGTTAGCAAAGTGGTGTAAGAGTGGTAGCAGTTTATAGTAGTCATGATCTTTTCTTACCAGAATGTGATTTGAGTAAATGTAATTTCTAAACCTTAGCAGTGAGTAGTCAGTTAGTCTTGGTTCAGACAAGCGTAAACAGTTCTCCAATGAATCAGAGATCAAGATTTTCATTATGAAACAGTTGTGTAACCAATTAGGTATCGGTACTTGATAGCTTCACACATGAACAAAAATTCCAACATATCTGACATGAATTACATGATTTGAAAGTTGACAAAGAATATCCAATCAACCTTTGTAGTTACAATGTCAAACACAAAGACAAAATCAGCATGAACTTTTAAGTTACAGGAAAATTCTATTAAATAGTCTATGCAGGAAATTTGGAAATACACATCAGAAGTTTGCAACACCATCCTTCTAGCCTATATAAATTATCGACATGGAAAGTGTGCACTGCCCCTAACATTAAACCAATTTATCAATAACACAAGTCAACAATCAAAACATTTTGTGTTGAGTCTATCATTTAATGCATATATACTCTCTACATTGAACAGTAACAAAAAACGCCATTCATAATTAATTAAGTTTGCTTTAATTCTTTATGTAATGATAAATACATATCTAAAGTTTTGGCTGACTGTTCAGGGTGAATCGGCTTTGAACACATAAGAGAGGGAATATTTTAAGACTTAACCTCAGCTCACCTAACATAACCTAAATTTACCTAACCTAACCTTGTCATATAGGTAAGAAACGGGTCAAGCTATGCTTTCGACTACCGAGTTTCAGCTACTTTTCAAGGTTACTCTCCCGAACATTGCCGGAGACTGCTGATAAACACCTATGTTCCCACGGCGGCGGCGCGCAACGACTTACATGACGCGCTGCCCCCTTTTCGTTGAAGATGGCGGCCGTAGCTTAACTTAACCTAGCCTAACCTAACAAGATGGCGGCCATAGCTTAACTTAACCTAGCCTAACGTAACAAGATGGCGGCTGTAGCTTTACTTAACCTAACCTAACCTACGAGGTGTGATCAAAAAGTTCCAAAAATGTGGCTGCGACTTAACCTAACCTAGCCTAACCTAACCTACAAGGAGTGTTCAAAAAGTTTCAAAATGGCAGCCGTAGCTTCACTTAACCTAACCTAACCTAACTTAACCTAAACCTACGAGGTGTGATCAAAATTTTTTCAAAATAGTGGTCATAGCTTAGCTGAACCTAGCCTAACCTAACCTAACCTAAACCTACGAGGTGTGATCATAACGTTCCAAGATGGCGGTCTTAGCTTAACTCAACCTAACCTAACCCTACGAGGTGTGATCAAAAAGTTCCAAAATGGCTCCCGTAGCTTAACTTAAACTTTGATTGATCCCTGTTGATTGACCCCTTTTGATTGATCTCTGTTGATGTATCCCTTTGGACTGGTCCCTGTTGACTAGCCCCTTTGGACGGGTCCTTTTTGAAGGGAGTCATTTTTTTTACGGGTCCTTGTTGACGGGTCCCAGTGGGCGGAGTCCTTTGAACTTATCCCCATGGAATGGCCCATGCATTTTATCCAAATTATGTCAAAGGGACCCGCCCACAGGGGACCCATCAACAAGGACCCGTCCTCTGGGACCCGTAAAAAATGACTCCCTTCAAAAAGGACCCGTCCAAAGGGGCTAGACAACAGGGACCAGTCCAAAGGGATACATCAACAGAGATCAATCAAAAGGGGTCAATCAACAGGGATCAATCAAAAGGGGTCAATCAACAGGGATCAATCAAAGGTTAAGTTAAGCTACGGCAGCCATTTTGGAACTTTTTGATCACACCTCGTAGGGTTAGGTTGAGTTAAGCTACGACCGCCATCTTGGAACTTTATGATCACACCTCGTAGGTTTAGGTTAGGTTAGGTTAGGCTAGGTTCAGTTAACTAATGACCACTATTTTGAAAATTTTTTGATCACACCTCGTAGGTTTAGGTTATGTTATGTTAGGTTAGGTTAAGTAAAGCTACGGCCGCCATTTTGAAACTTTTTGAACACACCTTGTAGGGTAGGTTAGGTTAGGTTAGGTTAAGTCGCAGCCACATTTTTGGAACTTTTTGATCACACCTCGTAGGTTAGGTTAGGTTAAGTTAAGCTACAGCCGCCATCTTGTTACGTTAGGCTAGGTTAAGTTAAGCTACGGCCGCCATCTCGTTAGGTTAGGCTAGGTTAAGTTAAGCTACGGCCGCCATCTTCAATGAAAAGGGGGCAGCGCGTCATGTAAGTCGTTGCGCGCCGCCGCCGTGGGAACATAGGTGTTTATCAGTTGTCTCCGGCAATGTTCGGGAAAGTAACCTTGAAAAGTAGCTGAAACTCGGTAGTAGAAAGCATAGCTTGACCCGTTTCTTACCTATACGACAAGGTTAGGTTAGGTAAACTTAGGTTATGTTAGGTGAGCTGAGGTTAAGTCTTAAAATATTCCCTCTCTTATGTGTTCAAAGCCGATTCACCCTGAACAGTCAGCCAAAACTTTAGATATGTATTTATCATTACATAAAGAATTAAAGCAAACTTAATTAATTATGAATGGCGTTTTTTGTTACTGTTCAATGTAGACAGAATATATGCATTAAATGATAGACTCAACACAAAATGTTTTGATTGTTGACTTGTGTTATTGATAAATTGGTTTAATGTTAGGGGCAGTGCACACTTTCCATGTCGATAATTTATATAGGCTAGAAGGATGGTGTTGCAAACTTCTGATGTGTATTTCCAAATTTCCTGCATAGTCTATTTAATAGAATT
The DNA here is from genome assembly GCA_946902985.2 of Meconema thalassinum. NCBI lineage: Eukaryota > Metazoa > Arthropoda > Insecta > Orthoptera > Tettigoniidae > Meconema > Meconema thalassinum. Next base: position 283,997,765 of record OX336392.1, read on the forward strand.
TTCCTGTAAATTAAAAGTTCATGCTGATTTTGTCTTTGTGTTTGACATTGTAACTACAAAGGTTGATTGGGTATTCTTTGTCAACTTTCAAATCATGTAATTCATGTCAGATATGTTGGAATTTTTGTTCATGTGTGAAGCTATCAAGTACCGATACCTAATTGGTTACACAACTGTTTCATAATGAAAATCTTGATCTCTGATTCATTGGAGAACTGTTTACGCTTGTCTGAACCAAGACTAACTGACTACTCACTGCTAAGGTTTAGAAATTACATTTACTCAAATCACATTCTGGTAAGAAAAGATCATGACTACTATAAACTGCTACCACTCTTACACCACTTTGCTAACACTTTTCTACCATTTGACTCTCACTTTTGCTCTTACTTTAAACTGCACATACTACAAACTATCATTTTTATTATCGAGTTAACTTTACTAGAGATTAGTTTATGCTTAACAGTTGACATGGAAGTATCAACGACTAGCTATGGTAAGCCATGTGCTTACTATAAAGGATATGCATATATTGTAAAAAGAACTAATAAAAATGGAACTGTTATTTGGTGCTGTTCGAAACAACGATCTAAAAAGTGTCGAGGAATGATTAAAACAAAAGGCTCCAACATACTTATTTCAATCGATCATCATTGTAAATCTCAAAATAATACTCATTTAAATGGACAAAATAATCGAACCAATGTAAAAAAGCAAGACCAAGAAAAGAATAGCGTGGCTCAAGATAGTGCTTTGTTTGTTAAAGAGCATTTATTATCTCCTGAAAAAGACATGTTAGGACAGTCGTTAACGTCTAAGAAACCTCTAACACTATCAAAGACAACACAAACTATGCCAAAGGTTGTTGCATTGCAAGATAAACAAAAAGGATTAGATAGTAATAGTGATGATGTTTATATTGATGATAATTATATTGATGATGATAACCATGATGATGATGATGATGATTATGATGATGATGATGATAATGGTTTACACCAAAAAATCATTTGTTAAATTTGTTTACTGGAACAATCCCAATAAGCTAATCCAGCGGCTTCAGTACTTTCAAACCTGTGAACAGGCTGGTCATACTAAATATGAGGAAGAACTTTTGGATATAGAAAATGAGCTTCGTGATGCTAAAATTATAGTGTAATGAATCCATGTAACCGCTTAAACTATTTCTTAACAATACATGTAATATTTTCTACCACTTTGCTACCACTTTTCTAGTTTGCTACCACTTTTCTACCACTTTGCTCACTTTTCTACTACTTTTCTGCCACTTTTCCACCACTTTTCTAGTTTGCTACCACTTTTCTACCACTTTGCTACCACTTTTCTATTACTTTTCTGCCACTTTTCTACCACTTTTCTACCACTTGCTACCACTTTTCCACCACTATGTTACCATTTGTCTACCACTTGTCTACCACTTTGCTACCACGTTTCTACCACTTTTCTATCACTTTAAACTGTACATATTAAATATTTAGCCAACGCTAAATAATTCTATTACCAGAACAGAGATAACCTTTGTAGTGTGCAAATCATACTAACAGGTTAGTTACTACTATGGAACTTACTACAACTAACCGAGGTAAACAACGTGTACTCTATAAAGGCTACTCTTATAACTATAGACGACAAAATGTAAAAGGAATACTATTCTGGCGATGCTCAAAACAGAGGTCAACAAAATGTCGAGGCAAAATGAAAAGTAGAAATGGTGTGGTTTTAAGTGTGAGTGATCATCAATGTAGTTCTCCAGACAAAACACTGATGGTGTTGACAAAAAATCATCAGAATGTTAAAAAGTTAGTACAAGAGAAAGATGTTGCTACTCAAAATATTGCATTGTTTGTTGAGCAACGTTTAACCCCTGTTGTAAATGTTATGTTGTATCCATCTTCCACGCCCCAAGAATCATCAACATCACAGACTATGCAAGAGGTAGTGTTGTTGTTGTTGTTTTAAGGGGCTGAACTACAAAGTCATCTGCCCTTGATATGCAAGTGGATCGAAAAGGACTAGATAGTAATAGACAAAATAGAGTTGTAGTTTGTATATAACTATTGTACAAGTACTTACATTAAATAAATAAAAATAGTGTATGGGTATTGTCTGTTTTTCTTAATTGCTATCCCTATGTCCCACTATTAATGCAATTGTTAACCATCAACAGTCTCTGACTATGTTCGCAAAGAGAGTGACCTTAAACAATACACTCTATCTATGGTTTGTGTACCGAGTACACAATAATACAGTGTGGTCAAGCCATGTTGAGGCAATAGTTATATCAGGTAAGGGATTCGAACCCTTGCTTTCTTGTACAGAAAATTTGAACTTAAGTCAAACACCATAACCACTAGGTCAACCTGACAGTTACTAATTTAATTATTTTTGTGGACTTGAGTGTTTATAAAACTTTTTCCAGTATACATTGACTAAACCACTTGTTTGTTTTGAAATATAGATTTTGTTTTGTTTGACCATAACATTGCAGTTATGAGTCTTGTGAACTGGGTGTTTAATATAGGGTTAAAGGCATTTTAAAATAATTTTAGAAAAGCTCTTAGGTATCGTGTCATGGGTTTTAGTAATGCATTACTGTTCGTTGACTAACATTTACCGTTACACAACATTATTTTGGTGAGTTCTACATGTTGTTGTTTGAGTCGTCAGTCTTTTGACTGGTTTGATGCAGATCTCCATGCCTCCCTGCCCCGAGCGAAACGTCTCATCTCTATATAGCTACCACACCCTACATTCTAGGCTATCTGTTTAACATATTATAACCTTGGATCTCCCCTACAAGCTCTTGGGTTCAATTCCTAGATTTAACACAAACTTTTAAAAGTGGTATGACATCTAAAACTAGTCTACTCAGTCTCGAGTGGTCCAAATAAGTAGAGAGGGTTTGATTCACACCTCAACCATAGAGCACCATGTTCTTTAAGAAAAATTATGATAACCATTTGTTCAATTTCACATTTCACACATTGCAATTCGTCAATTTTCCATTTTGCATTTTTTTAAATGACAGTTTGATGTTTTTCAATTTCATGATATGGAAACATGGATTTTTCCATTTTCATATTTACACATTTGTCAATATCCCATTTGCATATATTTTCATAAATGTCCGTTTAAGGTTTTTAAAATTTGTCTATATGGAAACATGGATTTTCCATTTTGCTGTTTACAATTTTTTTATATATTTATTTTGTGTATGTTGAAAAACGATATTTCCAAAACAAGATTTTTTATTTTTCATTTTATGATTTTGTAAATAATCTTAATGTGAGTGCTTGACCATGGCAATAATACAGTCTATCTATGTGTTAGCGGAACCATAGAGGTTTATACTACTGCAAGTAAGAATGTTTTACAAAATAACGACTATCTACCACTGCATTTGAAAAACAAAACGATTGAAAAAATCTATTTTCCATTCATATATAAGTGCTAATTCTCGCTCTCCGCACCCTACCTCACCGTATTTTCTCTGGTCAAACAACCAATGCCACCCACACATGCACAAGCTTTCTTTATATCTCTCTCTATATATATGTTTTCTCTTGTCCACAAGATAAAAATTATGGTTGCTGGATTGTATCCTGCACTGTTTATGCGACATACCTTTGCCAGTTCATAAAACCGTTAGGTATTTCTCTACATATAACGATTTTACCACTGCTTTACCTACGCCTTTTGCTTGTTTGGCTTTCTTACAGTCTAGTATGTGATAGGAAGCATTAACTGTATGTCAAACCCAGTCCACGTTTGTATTTGTAATCTAAGTAATAATTTGAAAAGAGACAAGTGTAATCAGTTTTAAACATTATCTCTGCTTTTATTTGTTTGTTTATGACATGCATATTAACCTAAAATCAAACCCTAGTCTACCTTAGTGAAAGGTTAACAGTTTAACCACTGCGTTACCATACCCTTTTTTCTTAGTTTGATTCGTTCTAGGCCTTAGAGCTAGAAATCGAATTAAGATCTCCAGTGAAAGAGGCACATGTGCTCACCACTATAGCACGTAATGTTTAGCTGGTAACATTAGACAACCGAAAATGATTGTATTTCTGTTAGCCAAGCATTTCTGTCATTTGCCTACTGTGTGAGCTCTGCCAGCTAGACAGTTTAGTTTAGAACAAGTGTGTGTGAGTGTGTGTATAGATTATTAGCCTCAGATATTTAAAGCTTGTTGTGTGTAGCGACCATCTTGTCCCAGTAACCACTGAGCAAGTTTTAACAGTCAACCCATAAAACTGCATAGGATAGTTGTGTGAGGTTCATGGACTTGGGTGTGTGCATTAGCACCATGCACTAGCTTTACCTTAGCCTCTATAGGTAGAGCGTTATCCCTTTCCTTTTTGACATTACCAATGACCACATCCACCCACAAGTTTTACACTTAAACCCTTGGCTTGTTTTCGATTATGTTTGGTTCGGTTTGGTTGGGTTTGATTCAGCTTGGTTCAGTTTAGTTCAATGTAGTCACCATTTTGTTTCATTAGCTATCCTCTTTAACCAATCAATTGAAGATAGTCTACTCTTAATTCTTGAATCAATAAATCCGATTTTGTATACACCGTTTGTCATTTATTAACCCATGCCTGCAACCTATACTCTCTCTGTACTACAGTCTGATCTGAAAACAAGTTCCAATAGTGAAAGACTTGTCAGTCACCATACATGTAGCCTACACTAGTTCTTTCTCTACCTAGCTATGTTTCATCACTCACGGTAAACAACTCACATGTCCGTATCCAATTATTAATTTATAAAATCTCAGGTCAATGACCTTAATATTTTGGATATTTTAGGTAAATTCATTGGTCATGGGAAAGGGTTGGCCATCCTTAGTATTATAACACCTCACTTGACTCTCTCCCATTATTAGTTATCGAGATATTAACAACTGTGCAGTTAGGCCCTTTTGACAGACATTAAATATGTATTTAAAACCAGAGCGTCACCCCAAGTGCTAGGACCCCACATACAAGTCCCTAGCCTTATTGGTTCGCGAGATATTAAACAAAAGTGTAGTTAGGCCCTTTGTTAAAATGTCAAAAATACATTCAAAAAGAGAGTGTCTGCCCAAGTCCAACGACATCTCACAGGGCAAAATCCCGTCATGGGTTCAGGAAATATCAACAAAAGTGTAGTTAGGCTCCTTGTCAAAATTTCAAAAAATACATTTAAAAAGGGAATGTCATCCCATGTGCTACGACCCCTCATACAAGTCCCTAGCCTTATTGGTTCACGAGATATTAACAAAAGTGTACTTAGGCCCTTTTGACAAAAATCAAAAATACATTGAAAAACGGGGCGTCATACCAAGTCCAACGACCCCTCATACAAGTCCCTAGCTTTATTGGTTCATGAAATATTAAAAAGCCAATGACCTATTAGTTTTGGATCTTTTGGTTATTTTTTTAATAACTCATCTATAAATATTATTTTAGAAGTCCGCCCTCTTACGAAAACCCCAAGTGCGCATGCGTAAAAACAGAAAACAGACATGATAATTCATAGTAGCAATCGGCTCTTCACATGCGTTTCATGTGGAACAACGTTTAATTTCATCATATCATTAGGGACCAGTCCAAAGGGACCAGTCCAAAGGGGCTCATCCACAAGGACCTGCCCACAAGGACTCGTCAACAATGACCCGTCCACAGGGACTCGTCAACAATGACCCGTCAACAAGGACCCGTCAACAATGACCTGTCATCAATGACCTGTCAACAAGGACTTGTCCATAAGGACTCGTCCACAAGGACAATGACCTGTCATCAATGACTTGTCAACAAGGACTTGTCCACAAGGACCTGTCAACATTGACCCGTCAACAATGACCTGTCAACAATAACCCATCAACAGGGGCCCGACCACAGGGGCTCATCAACAATAACAGGGGCTCTCGCCTCAAGGCCTAACATGCCCCTCTTTGTTTATCAGTTTGCCTATCGACCAGCACCACTTGGAAAACGTTTTGATCACCCCTCGTGGGTTGGGTTAGGTTAGGTTACACTACAGCCACCATCTTTTAAAAAGCCCGCCCTCTTACAAAAGTCATGAGTGGGCATGCGTAAAAAACGGAAAACAAGCATGTTAATTCATAGTGGCTTTTTCACCGAACACATGCACTTTATGTAGAACAACGTTTAATTCCATATTGACGTTCAAACTCTCACATGTTGCAATTGGAAAGAGAGATTCTCTAAAAAATTACTATTTCACCCCCCTAGTAGGGGTAGGTTTTATTTTGGGGTGGAAATATGATGTCCATTGGAAAGGGAGTGTTAGCCCGAGTTCAATGACACCTCGTACAAGTCTCTAGCCTGATTGGTTCGCGAGATATTGCCATTTTAGTATTCCAGCGGTGGAGCGGTGGCGGTGGCATTAGAACCATCCAAAACACACTACTAACTTCAAGTCGATTAGGACTTGATTCGCAGTTGGTATCACAATCCGAGACTTATATCAGACCTACACATCAAGGAATTATTGTCACTCCCGAACGTAAAGCATGATTTTCCTAAAGAGCTGCGTTTGCTATTAAATCAACTTAACAGCAAATTACAGTAAATGCCGTAGAAGCTCTAAAAATTGAAACGCCCTTGCATGACCTTATGCTCTCGCACTTAGTTTTGGTAAGAATCAGTCTCAATCTCAGGAAACAATGGGAGAACGGTACGTCAAATGAATTGCACGCCAACTTGAAGGACTTAATTCAATTCTTGGAAAATAATTGCCAAACTTTAGAAATAGTTACGTCCAACAAGACAGCTACTGTAACCCAAGAGGGGCCGATAACCTAGATGTTAGGCCCCTTAAAACAACAATTATCATCATCATGTAACCCAAGATGAGGTCAAGCATGGTACAAGTTCAAGGGGACCACACCAAGCCTTCGTCACCACGTAACCTTATTGCGTGCTATGTAAGACATCTCACAGTCTGCATAAATGCCCAAAATTCAAGTACATGGACGTAAGTAGCCGTATAGGTGTTGTGAGGGAACATAATTATTGTTTCAATTGCTTGAGAAGTGACCATGTAGCCAACAATTGCAACTCAGGTAACTGCAGATGATGCAATAAAAGTCACCACACTTTGTTACATATAGACCCGAATATGAACCGTACTACAACCACGTCACACAGTGCATCCCAACACGAAGCACTCAGATGCGCTTGCCCGCACAATGAAGTCTTGTTATCTACTGCCATTGTTAACATTAGGGATAGCTAAGATCGAATGCATCAATGCCGAGCACTATTAGACAGTGCATCACAGATGAACATCGTGTCTAGAGACTTAGTAGACCGTTTGGGTATCAAGCTGAATCCTCATTCGATACCCATCAATGGTATTAGCAACACGCGAGCGACTGAATCCTCTTACTTCTGTCAACATCAGATAGAGTCGAGAGTTGGAACTTATAGTCGGCATATAGTATGTTCTGTCCTGCGTCAGATTATTGGCCCGCTGCCTTCATAAAGAATAGAGTACGAGAGCTGGCAACTGATCGCCAACATTCCACTAGGCGACCCTAATTTCAACCAGCCTAAGGAGATAGATCTGCTGTTAGGTGCTACTATGTTCTTTGAAGTCTGAAGACCCGAACAACAATCAAGGGATGGTTACCCTACTCTTCAAAATACACGACTTGGTTGGGTGCTATCTGGATGATTACCTCCCCACTCAGTTCAACATCGAAAGAATGGAACAACTTCATTGTTGTCTACGGATGAAGCCTTGCACACTCAGGTGGAACGCTTTTGGAAACAGGAGGAGCTTACGACTCGTAGCCATTCCAAGGAAGAAAGTCAATGCGAGGAGCATTTTCGGAAATGTTTCACGCGCGAAGAGTCAGGCAGGTTCATAGCGAGACTGCCACTACGGCAAGGATTAGGAGAACTTGGTGACTCGTGTGTCAATGCCAGGAGGAGCTTTGGCTTTATAGAGAGAAAATTGCATCGACAACCTGACCTGAAGAATGAGTACATCAAATTCATGGATGAATATTTACAACTAGGACACATGGAACTTGACGACCCTAGTGACCATCTGGTTATTTGAAGCCTCATCACGCAGTAATCAAGGACACGAGCAGCACTACCAAGGTCAGAGTTTTCTACAATGCGTCGGCTAAAACTACTTCGTCGATCACCCTGAATGACGTGATGTTGGTTGGGTCAACTGTTCAGCAGGATCTAATTTAGATCGTTCTTCGCTTCCGCACACACAAGTATACGCTAACAGCAGATATCGAGCAGATGTACCGACAGAACCTGATTCATGATGCAGACAGAGACTTCCAGAGAATCTTGTGGCATAGTTCTCCGAATAACAACTGGACATGTACCGATTGACTACGGTAACCTATGGTACTGCAGCAGCTCCTTATCAAGCTACCCGTTGCTTACTGCAGGTGGCACTCGATGGTCAAGACATATACCCTACACCAGCCGAAGTTACGTTGATGGTCTTTTAACAGGGACAGAAACCGTTCAAGAAGCCATACATTTGCACAAAGACCTCACATCGCCCCTGATAACCGGAGGCGGTCCAACAATCCTGATGTTTTGGAGGCCATCCAACCAACACTTCTCGAGAACCAGGTGCCTTGCAGTCTTCCTCTTGATGGCGCTGTGAAAACTCTTGATTTGTTAAGGCATTCGAGTAGGGACTCATTTCAATTCACTGTGGGAGCCCGCAACCACAAGAATGTGACTTGGACAAAGAGATCAGTGGTGGCCAATGTAGCGTCCATTTATGATCCATTGGGACTCCTAGGTGGGTAGATTATTGGCTGAGGAATAACCCACCCACCAAGGGAAGATGATTAAGAGAAGGAAGTAGATTTTGGATTGGAGAAAAAGGATAGAAAAATAGGAGGAGAGTCCCACAAAATTTATAAGTTTAACCTTAAACACACTTAGTGGCGGTTGCCTCCGCAAATCCGCTCTCGGATACCTAAAATGAGTAAGGGCTTGGTCTAAGCTGACGGGAAACACAGCTAGAACTTGGGCGGTTTGCAAGAGAGTGGCTTTAGTATAATCCCTCTCAAGCATGTATAACACTACTATGGGGAAGAGTGATGGTCTGGCAAGACTGAGAGTAACAAATTTGTTGTATGTTTGTTCAAAGAAATTCGTTTTTGCAAAATAATTCGAAGAATGCCAATAATTTAAATCAGGTTTGGTATTTCCAATTTTCAAAGTTATGGAGTTTCTGAAAAGGCGACCAAGTGTTTCCAAGAAGGAAAATGATAAAAGATTATACCCTGGGGAGTAATTTTGTTGAATGAACCAATGGTTGCATTTAGAAATGGCTAAGCTTTTACTCAGCGAGGAGCCGGCTAAAAGTTTAGACAAAAAGAAACACTTATCTTTTGGAAAACTGACCATAAGTTTTCGGAGAGGATCTCCACAAGCAGGTAGCTGGCGTAGCGAGCTTTACTTGCCTTACTGGCCAATTAGAATTAGCTATTAAAGCTAAAAGAATCTTTAGTGAGGTTACTACTAAGAGTTCTTGCTCAAATGCAACGAGTGGTGAAAGACCTATTAATGGTTTTAATGGCATTAAGTAGGGAGAGCCAAGGAAGACAGGATTTTGCCTAAACTTTGTATTAGAAAAATGAAAAAGCGAAAAGAAACGCTTAATTTATTTAACAATTCAAAGAAGTTTAAGGAAATTAACAAGTATGTAATATATTTTTGACAAACATAGTTCGTTTAAACTTTTTAACAAATGGGGTCGCAGACCTCCTCACATTAAATGGTTGCTCCAGGCAATTAACAATTTATGAGGTTTCAAACCTTATACATACTAAAATCTTAGTAAGATTTTAAAAGGACAAATGAAGTAATCAAAGATAAACATTAAATTGAGTACAAAAGTGTACCTTGAGAAATTCCTGAGAGAATGTTCTAGAGAGAGTAACAACTTCGAAAATAACAATAAGAAAAACATGAAGAATAAGATAGAAGTTCCTACAACTTCTTATATTTAAGCTGAATTACTTTATAACAATTATACAAAAGAGAACAGGTCACTTACGGTGAAACCTGAAGGAACAGTCAAAAGGAAGGTTCTAGACTTCCCACGTTTAAGTAGGAATCACGAGCCAAATGGGGCAGTTTCCATTTCGTGACACCTAGAAACAACTCACGCAAGAGTTGAAAGAATTGTTTTCCCTGATTATAGGGAAGAAACAATGTAAGTTTAAATCGTGTTTAAAACACGTAGTTACACAGTAATTAATTAATGTTAAACAAGAAAAAAATGGAAGGGCCCTTCGAGAGTGACACCTTATAGAAAAGTTACAATTTTATTAATATGGGTTGTTAGTAGAAGGTTGAGGAAAGATCATTGGGATATAGGATCAATGTTCATGGCCGTATTTAATATAAACGGACGATCGCGACGCGGTAGAAAAGTGGAGCAAGCACTGGTTATCACTATAGTCTGTAAAGATGGATGCAAAGTTCACTGTAGAAACACGAAAGTTTATGAGAAGGAAAGTTATTGCAATGAGGAAAATAACTGATTGCACTAGATAAGCGAGAGTCTATTTCTTGAGAAAGTTGGGAGTTACAATTAAATGTACCATAGAACATTCCAGCGGTTCCAGCGGTGGAAGAAAGTTAGCTATTAAGCTTTTAATTCAGAAATGAGATTCTTCAATTTTAAATAGTATTCTCACGAGTGAGGAAAAATACATGACGACAGGGCTTGTGGATCAAGTACAGAATCTGGAAGGTTCCAGAACGATCTTTATAGAAAAATGGGGTCAAGAAAATCCAACGGAGGAACTAGCTTGGTGAATTATAGACAGCGGGTATTAGATAATATCCCACGTAGTGAGAGGATTTCTCATTTGAATAGCTTAAGAAAAGCTCTTTTTTAGTAAGGTTGGCTTATACGAACAAAAGCTCAACATGGCAAATCCCACGAAGAATGATTTTTGCCCCAAAATAAATAATCTCACACTGTCTATAAAAGTATCGTTAAAAGCACATGAAAGTTAAAACAATGAAGATGAGGTTAAAACTTTAAGATGGTACTTATCTTGATTTCATGTTGAAGGTGAAGTTCCTTTTGACGATAAATACTTTGCCAACATGGCGTAGAAGAGAGTATGCCTCTTGGGTTGAGGAGACTGGCTCTAGTTGAGCCCTGACTGATCGAGTCAACTGCCGACTTAGAAGTGAGACCTGCTCAACGGAGCACGGAGGGTCTAAGGAAGGGGAAAAGAGTGGGGGGTAGGAGACAAAAGGAGAACATATAAACATTGCCAACGTTAAAACAAAAAATGATTTTCTCTTGAGCTGGTCTTCAAAGAGTTGATAACAGGCGATACTAGCGCAGCATGGTGAGTAAAAAAGTAGACGTAGTTCTCTTGCTCACGGAGAAAATAGCTGGCGATGGTAACAAGATCTGGTGGCCAGATGGATAAGTAAATCATCTTGCACCAGGAAGAATTGAGGAGCTTCAGAGATTCGCTGCTAGATGACGCTAGGTGAGTCATGGAAGATATATATCTAGAACAGACTCATAAAGGATATAAGCGACCTGATCACCTAAGAAAAAATAGAAGATCACTGTTGGTGTTTGATAAGAAAGGAAGAAATGGACATGCAAAGAGCATTAAAAATTGGATTCTCACGTACCGTGTATTCAAAGAATACACCACTAGGACCTGTAATTGTTCAGTGCAAGTTGTTTATACAAGTCCTGTGGCAACAACACCTGGATTGGGATGGTAAAATGCCCTCAGAACTTGAGACACAATGGAAGCAGATACATCAGCAGCTCCCTAAACTAAATGAGATTCGTGTACCACGGAAGGTGATGGCAGACGGCATGAATGTCAATTTGGAACTTCACGGATTTGCTGATGCGTCAGAAAGAGCCTACGGTGCCTACGCTTACCTGCGTTGCACCAACTCCAATGGATCAATCTCCCATTTGAAACAAATGTAGCTCCCAAGACTGGAGTTGAATGGCGCACTACTTATGAGCAGGCTAATGGAAAGGGTGATTGCGGCCCTTAAGCTACATTCATGTCGACGATATTACTGGACAGACTCCACTGTCGTTCTAGCCTGGATTGCAGGTAGCTTCTCTCAGCCTGGAAAACATATGTGGCCAACAGGGTGTCGGAAATTCACCAACTGACTTTTCAGCAAGATTGGAATCATGTCTCATCACAGGACAATCCATCGGATGTTATCTCCAGGGTAACAGAGCCACATCGTCTTCAAAGCAATTGATTATGGTGGGCGGGGCCCACCTGGCTATCTACGGATCCTTCAACCTGGCCTGAACTTACCACTGCTGAACCATCCGAAATTCCTGAGCAGCGAGTAGTAAGGTTGTGTTTCGTGGCGAGCAATCACGACGCAGAAACCTCTTCATCCGGTTTTCCAGCTGGTCTAAACTTCACAGAGTAATTGCATACATTCTCAGATTTCTTCACAAGCTAAAGCAGGATGCAGCAGCAAGACGGCATGGACCTTTGACTACTGCCGAACTTCGCGAAAGTCTGACAGCAATCATCCGCATCATTCAGCGCTGCTCGTATAGTCAGGAGATTCATAACTTACATAAAAGAAACGCAGTGCCACTTCAGAGCAAATTTCTCACTCTGCACCCCTTCCCGGATAGTGACAACCTATTGAGGGTGGGCGCAGACTGGAGAATGCTGAAGCATCATTTGAACAAAAACATCTGATACTGCCACTTAGGTATCATGTCACAAAATTGCTTATTTGGAATGAGCACATACGACTTTTGCACGCAAGAAGCCAACTTCTCTTAGCCTCGTTGCGGCAACGGTGGTGGATAACCAATGGTCGATCTGTCATCAGGCAAGTGAGCCGCAGCTATGTAACATGCTTCCGAGCGAAGACCAATGACAGTTGTCTAAGTCTAGAGTCACCCCTAGCAAGCCGTTGTCATATTGTGGTGTGGAATATGGAGTGCCGCTGCATGTGAAATATGGAAGTCCACGAAGTAAAATCCTGAAGAAATGCTATATAGCATTGTTTGTGTGCATGGCGAAAAGGCAGTACACATTGTGAAGGTCTTTATTGCCACCTTAAGAAGGTTCATTTCAAGATGTGGCCGCTGCAGTCACATGTATAGTGACAATGACACGTGCTTCACCGGAGCAAGAAGAAAATTAGAAGAAATGTCGCGCTTCATCAGAACAGAAAACCATCAAACTACCGTATCGAACTTCACAGCTGATGAAGGAATTCATTGGCATCACATACCTTCTAACTCCCCTCACTTGGGCGCAGGTATAAAATCAATGAAGACCCACCTGAAGAAAGTTGCTGGTAACACTGTGCTAACTTTTCAAGAATTAACCACTCTGCTCACACAAATTGAGGTATGCTTAAATTCGGGACCCATTATCCCGATACCCAACAGTCCTGATGAGTATGCATTCCTCACTTCTTGACTGGCGAACCCTTAGTATCTTTCCCTGAACCAGATTGTCTCTTATGGCCATCATCACGGCTGTAAAGATGGCAACTGGTCCAGCGGTGCCGACGACTCATCTGGAAGCGCTGGTCAACTGACTACTTGGGCCAGCTCCAGCAGCGTTCCAAGTGGCTCCACAACCAACCAACAACACACTCCACTGGCACGGTGACTACAAAGAGATGAGAAATAGAGTTGGATTCATTGTGTCAAATTTTATTTATTTATCGTGTGGCTTTTAGTGCCGGGAGTGTCCGAGGACATGTTCGACTCGACAGAGGCTGTAGCTGCTTCAAGCGGACACCCATCGGATGACCCACATGTTCCGTTTAATTTTAAGTAGTTCCAACATTCGCTACCAGATGTCATTGATACCTAGTTGTGAAAGTTGGAACTTTGATAGAGCGTTCCAACGAAATCTAACCTAGAAATTTAGCTTCACACAAGTTTAGCCTGTGGAAGGATCTTTAAGATGCCATAAATCTATGACATGGGACCGCCGACTTTACTTCCCCTCCGAAGGAAGGCATACTGAAGGATTTTCACGTTCATAAAAAATCCGACGACTTTGGCCGAGTTTGAACCCGCTATCTTGGCCACAGCAGTTCAGCATGCTACCAACTACGCCACCGAAGCCGCTATTGTGTTAAATGGCCTGGAAGGAATCACCGACATTCAGTATGTGAATGTAAGGATTATAAAAGCAACTGGGAAGCTAGGTAAGAGGAAGCTAACACTGATAGAAATGTACGCAACAATGAATGGTTGCAGTCAGGAGATCAACACTAATTCCTGGAGGACCTAGAGGAGGCCATTAATGAAGTCAGCTCCATAATCAAGTGCGATTTAAATGCACAGATCGGAACAGTAAGGACTGGCTACGAAAAGATAATGGGGCCACATGGCTTTGGTAAGAGGAATATAGAAGCGCTACACATTCTTGATTCCTGTATGAGGAATAATTTGGTGATAAAATACAGTTGGTTCATGAAAAGAATCAGTCAAAAGATACAGTTGGGATGGACACCATAAGTCCATAATAGATTATTTCATCATAGACGAGGAAAGTAGCAATGGATATCATTAAGAAAACGTCGGGTGAACTCAGTGCAGTTGCCTTTACTGATGACGTCATGATCTGGGGAGAAACCGAAGAAGTAGTCCAGACAAGGCTCAACGCATGGATATCAAAGTTCGGGGAGTTTAACATTAAGATCAGTGAGACTAAGACTAAAACAGTGAAGAGAAATGCCCGTCCAACAAGCAACAAACTGGGTGACTACCAGCTGAAGAGTGTTGACAATTTCACATACCTGGGTAGTATAGTTTCCAAGAACAATCTACCCAGGAAAGAATCAACAGGGTGCAGAAGAGTTCCATTTTCTACCAACAAGTGCGGCCCTTTCTCTGGGATGACAAGATCCCCCCCCCCCAAAAAAAAAATAATTAGCTATGTTCAACAGTTACTTCATGTATCAGAGATGAAATTACTGAGGTCCACCATGCAGAGATCCAAGATGGATAAGTGAGGGACTGAAGTGGTAAAGAGGGAAGCTGGGATCAAGATATGTGTACTTGCCAGAGTCAGATCATCACAACCTCAGTGGTTTGGACACGCGATGAGAATGGAACCTACGAGGTCAACCAGAATACAGCTAGAAGGAGAGGTGGAAGTTAAACGAAGGGTGGGAAGACCAATAACTCGTTGGATGGACATGGTCAAGTCAGACATCGCAACCAATGGAAGGTCACTAAATGATGTCATGAAAAAAAAAAAGACGTACATGGACAGAGGAGAATGGAAGAGACGTGTCAACAGTACCCGGGAAACTGGAGCTGTAAATGAATGATGATGATGATAGTCTCAATAATGTGGTGTGTGGGTCATATTGCCTATGATAATTCTTCTACAGGATATCTAATAGGCTACCCTATTAACAATGGTAATATTAGGTACCAGTGGCCTACCACTTTCGAAAACAAAACGTAGATAAAATCGAGCCATTTAATACTACCATTATTGTGCCGTATGTATTTGGTAACGGTATAGTCACTGGTGGTATGATGATAGAAGCACCTCTGGCAATGATTTTAACCTCTAAATGGGGAGCAAAATAAATTGTTATATACTGTAATGTGAACACGCATTATGTCCGTATAGCCTGTAGGCCTAATAACACTCGACTCGTACTGGCGCAGAACAACAGGGTGAACAGGTGACCCAATTAATATAAAATGTTACAAACTGGACATGTTTTTTATATTTATCTAAAATGGAAGAAAAATATCGTTCATGCGTCTGAATAAGACAACATTTTCTGGACAACGGCTTTCTTCCCTCTCAATAAAATCCAAAATCTCTCTGACTAAAATACATCATCGATGAGAGCGAGCACGCACAAATTAAGCCAAGTACAGAAAAATATAACCTTCGTATCAGTTTAACCTACTAATATACAAGCTTTATATTATATTTCTCTAATAAATGCAGCCTAGAACTGGAAACTATGGCCTGAAATGTTTCACGGACAGCAGCTGTGAAATAAGATTAACTGCGCTGAACAGAGAAATGTCGCCGGTTGAATATCAGATCAGATCAAGACGCGATGATCTTAGATTAACGTTTATACAACGACAATTCTGAGGTCAGCACGCGCGAAGGCCAGCTGAACGCGGTGCAATGAGATCAAATGCTTTAAAATTTAAACAACCCGCCATTAAACTTCCTTTTAAGGTCTCGGAGTTTTGATGTAAAAGGTTATCACTAAACCAGTGTTTCATTCTCCGACAAATATGGAAGCTGGATGACCAGCATTAGTAATAAATTACTTACTGTTTGCACAGCATGTGGCGTAGACTTCACCTTGAATAAGGTCCAGGTTGCCAGCGGAATAAACCAGCATTACCAATAAATTAGCTACTGTTAACAGTGCGTGTGGTGTAGACTTCACCTACAATAGGGCCCAGGGTGCTACAGAGAGAAAATGCATTACCTATAAATGACCTACTGTTAACAATGCGTGTGGTGCAGACTTCACCTACAATAAGGCCAAGGGTGCCAGCAGAGTGAAACTGCAATACCAATACATTAGCTACAGTTAGCACAGCATGTGGTGTAGACTTCACCTAAAATATGCCACAGGATGCCAAAGAGAGAACCTGCAATACCAATAAATTACAACTTTTCGCCCAGTATGAGGTGTAGACTTCACCTACAATAACGACCTGGGTGCCAACATAGAGAAAGTGCAGTACCAAATTAATTAGCTACTGTTTGCACGGCAGCATGTGGCGTCGACTTCACCTAAAATAGGGAAATGTTTCCTAAGAGTTCATCAGCATTACCAGTAAATTAGCTACTGGTAACACAAAAGTGGTGTAGAGTTCACCTAAAATAGGGCACAGGGTGCCAAAATGTGAATAAGCAATACCAATAAATTAGCTACTGCTAGCGCAGCAAGTGGTGTCGACTTCACCTACAACAGGGCCAGGGTGCTACAGAGAGAAATTGCATTACTAATAAATTAACTACTTAACAATGCATGTGGCGCAGGCTTCGCCTACAATAGGGCCAGGGGTGGCAACAGTGTGAACCTGCCTTGCCAATAAATTAGCTACAGTTTGCACAGCAAGTGGTGTCAACTTCACCTAAAAAGGGGAACAGGGTGCCAATGAGTTATTCAGCATTACCAATATTTTAGCTACTGGTAATACAGCAAGTGGTGTAGACTTCAGCTAAAATAGGGAAAGGTTTTCAAAGAGTTAATCAGCATTACCAGTAAATTAGCTACTGGTAACACATAAAGTGGTGTAGAGTTCACATAAAATAGGACACAGGGTGCCAAAGAGTGAATCAGCATTACCAATAAATTAGCTACTGCTAGCACAGCAAGTGGTGTCGACTTCACCTCCAATATGGCCCAGGGTGCTACAGAGAGAAAGTGCTACTGTTAACAATGCGTGTGGTGCAGACTTCACCAACAATAGGGCCCAGGAAGATGTTCGTGACTGCTTCCAAACACGATTGTGCAGTGGACGAATATACAATGCCAACAAAATTTTACATCCAAAATTGTTTTTATAGGCATGTTTACCCGTTTTTTTTATTACAATTTGCCACTCTTTTTATGCGCTTCACAGCATTAAAGGTGAACACAGAATTAGCGTGTACCGAATTTTTAAAAGTCAGTGGAGATGAAAAACGAGAAACCATTTGTTTGACAACAAAAATGAGACCATGTTATCGGACGGATGACAGGGAAGCTTGGTATAACTAACATGTCGTTGACGCTTTGGTTGCTAAGTTTGACGCCTTTCTTGAAGGTGAAAGTGGAAAATCGCTCGAGGTCATCCCGTTTCTACAAGTCAATGTACGTTGCTTTGACCCCTTAAATTCAGGTTCTCAGTATTTTCCACTTCCTCTTCCTGTTCAACGTAGAAAAGCCGTTCTCAATATTCAAAATGAGGACGACTATTGCATTTTATGGTGCATGGCAGCACTTTTAGCCCCTGTTCAACGTCATGCTACTCGAACAGCCTCCTACCTGGTCATGTTTAACAGGTAACTCTCCACGCTCAACTTTGCAACTATTTAATTTCCTATAGAACTTTCATCTATGGCTAAATTTGAAAGTCTTAATCCTGATTTTTCCTTTATGATCTATGGTCTTGATAAGAATAAGGTTATTGGACCGCTTTATTGTACGCAGCAGCATAAGGTGCATCATATAAATTTATTATACATTAGTACCGAGCAAACGAGTCACTATTGTTTAATTAAAAACCTCTCCAGGCTTGTTGGAGGTCAACTTTCATCTAGACAACAGAAACATTTATTTGCTAACGGTGTTTGCAGTAATTTTCAACGCAAATCAAGCTGAATAGCCACACGAAGGATTGTTCTACTCAGCCAGCAGTTAAAATTACATTTCCAAAACCCGGAGAGTCTAAAATGAAATTCAAAAACTTTCATCGCATGGATCCAGTGGCCTACACCGTGTATGCGGACATTGAAAAATTAACTGTCCCCATTCAGCGGTGTCCACCGAATCCGTCTTCCTCATACACGGATGCTATTCAAAGAAATACTCCGTTTTCGGTGGCTTTTCAAGTAGTTTGTTCCTATGATCCAAGTCAATCCTATTTCAAATTCTTTCGAGGACCTACCTTTATTCGTTGGTTGTTACAAGAACTGAAACAGTTAGCCAATCATGTCCATCAGCTTCTTCAGACTCCCAACCCCATACAGATGACGCTAGACGAAATGATACGTCATGATACGGCAACGACGTGTCATATTTGTCGGAAGCCTATTTTACCTGACGCCATTAAAGTGCGCGACCATTGTCATTTCACGGGCGTCTATCAAGGGCCTGCTCACAACACGTGTAATATGACGTTTCGTGCAGCAAATTATATACCCGTCTTTTTTCACGGCCTCAACAATTTTGACTCCCACTTTATTATTCGTGAGTTTGCCACTTTCGACAAGGAAAATTTATCCACTATTCCACAAAATCATGAGCGGTTTATTTCCTTTTCTATACATTACCAGGGTATATCACTTCGGTTTCGCGATTCCTATCGATTGATGGCCTCTTCGTTAGACGCCTTGGTCAAGGGTATTTCACCCGATGAATTACACTTTACACGAAACCATTTTTCGGATGATGCTAAATTCAAACTTAGCATCCGGAAGGGCGTTTTTCCTTATGAACATGTCAACAGTTGGTCTTCCTTGAACGAAACGCATTTACCCCCGCAGGCTGCATTTTTAGCACGTTGCATAATACTACCATTACCGATACCGATTATATCTACGCCTGCAACGTGTGGGATACTTTTGGTTGTTCCACCACAGCTGAATATGCTGATCTGTATCTCACTGTGGATACCTTGCTATTAACGGATATTTTTGAGAAATTCCGTCGCATGTTATACA
The DNA here is from genome assembly GCA_946902985.2 of Meconema thalassinum. NCBI lineage: Eukaryota > Metazoa > Arthropoda > Insecta > Orthoptera > Tettigoniidae > Meconema > Meconema thalassinum. The sequence continues at coordinate 284,017,227 of OX336392.1, forward strand.
GATTTACAAGCTGGACCCGTGTCACTATCATACAGCACCGGGTTTATCATGGGATGCCATGTTGTTGTACACAGGTATCGAGTTGAATTTACATGTAGATATTGACATGTTATTATTTTTCGAAAAAGGCATTCTTGGAGGATTTGTTTCCCTGGTTCAGAGACATGTCCATGCCAATCATCCTTACATGTCAACGTATAATGCACAGCAGCTCATTTCCTATTTAACACACTATGAGTTGAATAATTTATACGGCTATGCTATGAGTCAACCACTCCCGTATAAAGATTTTGTCTGGCTCAGTAACGAGGAAATCGAACGCCTTGACGTGCACACCGCTGCTCGACAAGAAGATCTCGGCTTTGTACTGGAGGTGGATTTACAATACCCCGCACATGTGCATGACGATCACGCTGATTTACCGTTTTGTGTCGAGCGTGGGAATCCTCCGAATTCGAGCTCAAAACATCCAAAGTTACTGGGAACGCTTCTTCCTAAAACAAGGTATGTGATTCACATCCAAGTGCTTTTGCAATGCTTAACGTATGGACTCCTGTTGAATAAGATCCATCGTATTGTGTCGTTTGCACAAAAGGCGTGGTTGAAGCCTTACATGGACCTGAATACTCACCATCGGCAGCGTGCTACTCAACCTTTTGAAATCAAGTTTTTAAAATTGATGAATAATGCGCCATATGGAAAAACGTTTGAAAATGTACGCAAACACCGGTCAATCCATTTAGTTAATTCGTGGGAAGGTAGGTATGGAGCTCGGAAATATGTTACCAAGCCCCATTTTAAAACAATGAAAATTATTACTGACGCGTTGGCTACCGTCGAATTAGGAAAGGTTGAAATTCTTTACAATAAACCTATTTATTTAGGGATGACTATTTTGGAGTTTTCAAAATTAACAATGTATGACTTTCATTATGGGTTTGCTCGTCGCTATTTTAATGATGTTCATCTTGTTAACATGGATACCGACAGTTACGTATATCAGGTTAAAGCAACAAACGTTTATCAGGTGATGCGTGACCATCCTAAGCATTTCGATACTTCCTCTTTTCCTCATGACAACATCTTTGGCTTGTTACCTCAAAACAATAAAGTCATGGGGCTCATGAAGGATGAATGTGGCATCGATGTCATGACAGAATTTTTAGGTCTGGCATCAAAAATGTACTGCTATACTTGCGACAGTTCAAGACATGTCAGTCGAGCCAAAGGTGTCCGCTCCAATGTCATCCGAATGTTATGCATGGCTCGTTATCGTGAGGCATTATATAATCCCACTGAAGAGTATGCGAAACAGGCACGTCTAACATCCCGTACCCATGAAGTGTTTCTTGCGGAACAAATGCGTCACTCGTTGCCTTTGTTTGATGATAAACGGTCATGGGTAAATGATCACCTCACAAGCTTGCCATGGGGCCATTACGCTCTTAATGAGTAAACCAATAATGTTTTGATGTTCTTTATTACAAGCGTTCTGTATGTTCATGTGTTCGCTATTATCTGTGAATCAAAACATCCCTATGTATTATATATAATCCATGTGTATGTCATGGTCCTATATATTGTAAATAAAGAAATAGTATGTATTGTCCTTTTGTTTTATTTATTTTCAAGTCCTATATAATCATCAAACATTGGTATTTCCTGGCTAGATGTTTAGATGTTTAACACCATTTCCCCCTGCAAAATCTATAATAACTGTTTTAGGGGCGAAATGATCTATCAAGATAAAAGATTATTGGATTACCTATTTTTAGAGCTACAATACATCATTTTAGGGTTCTTAGTTTCCAAGGTATCGATTTTTCAATTTTGGGGGTAGTTTTCACACCCCTACTCAAAAACAAAAGATCTTGGGTTAATTTATCATTTTTAGATGTTTAAGACCTTTTTCCCTGTAAAATCTATAATAACTGTTTTAGGGGTAAAATTATCCATTAAGGTAAACGAGTATTTAATTACCAATTTTTTGAGCTACAACACATAACTCTAGGGTTCTTAGTTTCCATGTATCAATTTTTCAATTTTGGGGTAGTTTTCACCCCCCTACTATTTTTTTTATCAAAACCAAAGGTCTTAGGTTAATTTATCATTTTTAGATGTTTAACACATTTTTCCCCTGAGAAATCTATATTTACTGTTTTAGGGGTGAAATGATCCATTAAGGTAAAAGAGTATTTAATTACCTATTTTTAGAGTTATAACACATAATTTTAGGGTTCTTAGTTTCCAAGGTATCCATTTTTCAATTTTGGGGGTGTTTTTCACCCCCTACTAGTTTTCTTCAAAAACAAAAGATCTTGGGTTAATTTATCATTTTTAAGTGTTTAAGACCTTTTTTCCTTGTAAAATCTATATTTACTGTTTTAGGGGTGAAATGATCTATCGAAGCGAAAGGGTGTATCAAGAGAATTGTTTTGAACGATGGTTCATAATTTTGGGATTCATGGTTTCGGAGATACTGATTGTTCCCCTTTAAGCGCTTTTTCACTGGGAAGACTGTTTTATCAAGTAGTACAGGCTAACATTAATGGGGGCTTATGACCGCTATGTTTCAAACCTCCCTAATGATTATACAAGACATATCCATTATACGGGTTTGATGATCAAGATGTCCCATGGTACAGCCGTCACAATAACACAGGTTATTTATACCATGATACACACTCACGTATATAGCCACCACCATAACACAGGTTATGAATCACATGATAATCATTCAGGTATACAGGTTTGACAATCGCAGTAACACAGGTTAATACAAGATACGGCTTTGACACAGATACATGGGACTGATAACCGCGATGTTTCAAATCCCTCCAATAATCATGCATGGGACTGGTAACCGCGATGTTTCACACCTCCTCAATGATTATACAAGACATATCCAGTATACGGGTTTGATGATCAAGATGTCCCCATGTTACAGCCGTCACGATAACACAGGTTATTAAACATATGATACACACTCACGCATATAGCCACCACCATAACACAGGTTATGAGTCACTTGATAATCATTCAGGTATACGGGTTTGACAATCGCACTTACACAGGTTAATACAAGATACGGCTTTGACCCAGATACATGGGACTGATAACCGCGATGTTTCAAACCCCTCCAATAATCATACATGGGACTGAAAACCGCGATGTTTCAGACCTCCCCAATGATTTTACAAGACATCACAATAACACGGGTTATTAAACAAGTATACAAGTTTGATGATCTAGATGTTCCCTTGTTACAGCCATCACAAAAACACAGATTATTCATTACATGATATACACTCAGGTTTGATGATCAAATATTCCCGTGTCACAAGTTATGGCTAGACAAACCATTGCAGTAAGACAAGCATAGTCTGATGACTATAATGTGTAGTCTGTACTCACGTGTAATAAGCAAGCTGGTTTGTGTAGCCAACTAGACCAGTGTTCCATATATATATGTACGTGTTATTTTTTTATCGTTAAAGGTTAACCGAGAAACGACCTAGATGCAGTTGCAATAATTCAATCTTGGAACTAGGTTAGATGGATATTTACTACCGCGTTAATGAAGGCTGTTCCAGGATAGCGGCCTTCCGTATAGACACGTTTTATTTTTCATTCCTAAAGGACAACCTACTAACGACCTGGAACTAGGCGTTCATGAAGGCTATTTCTAACCACTGACTCTAGAGTTTATTATTATTATTATTATTTATTCAGCGGGGGTTCACACCTCTTGGGAAATACGTGCAAATCAGTAGCTGCTCGCACAGGGACTCACAACCAGTGCGAATGGGTAACTACTCGCACAGGGGCTCACAACCAATGGCAATAAGTAGCAGCTCGCACAGCAGCTCATAACCAGCGCCAACAAGTAGCAGCTCGCACAGGGGCTCATAACCAGCGCCAACAAGTAGCAGCTCGCTCAGGGGCTCACAACCAGCGCCAGCAAGTAGCAGCTCGCAGAGAGGCTCACAACCAGTGCCAACAAGTAGCAGCTTGCAAGGGGCTCACAACCAGTGTTAATAAGTAGCTGTTCGCATGCTATTATATCAGGGAAATGGCACAATGGCTCACAACCAGTGTGAATGCGTAGCTGCTCGCTGGCTCAGAACAAAAAAGCTCCAAAAGGAGCCTCGGCTCTACTCGGCTCGGGGACACGAACAGCTCCGATCTCCAACCGGTTCCCCCACTCTCCTCCCATAGCCTCCGCACTATAAAGCAGGTCCACAGCAGCCACCACAGTCATTATGTCGGCCGGAACAGGCCAGGACACCTCGGCCTTCTCCACCTTAGGCCAAGCACCCCTCCACCACCCTCCCCCAAGCCCCTAGGGGATGCCTGCGGGCACACGTGACCGCGAGAAACCATGGATGACCTTAAAATTGGTCCAGAACCGCCCTAGCCCTACTACTGCAAGACTGTAGAAAAATTGAGAATTCCAGCTAACTAGCCATAAAAATAATGCAACATGTAGCTTACATTCTTGTAGATCTTGATGTAGATAATCTGGTCGGAACCAGACTATTCCAGTCTTCTGTCCCCATTTGGACACGCACTTAAATTCTCGTATTGGCCTCCATTATATACCCGCAAGATGTATAACCAGACATAGCGGTAATCATACTCATTGCCTGATAATCTTGATGAAAACTGTTTGTAATATTATCTGCTTCAACAGCTGAAGTAATATTCTTGATAGGGGTGAGATCGAAATGATTCATGATGCAAAATATCAGAAATAACGTGACCCAACTGTGATGCATTCTGTACTATCAATACTCTGACAATCTTATTCAGCACCGGTCCAAGTTCTGATGTTCAAATCCCTGGGCAGAGTTTCTCACTCTCCAGACAATGCTAGGCATGCTGGTTTCCCTATGTCGGCTAAATGAACTGAACCGTGCAAGAATGGTATGTGAAAAGTACTGACATATCTTGGTTGGTCAAATAGTTACCAAGACAAAAGCTTGTTCTGGTCATTGGATAAAAATAATCCAGTTTAAATATTAGTGGACAGTGGAAAGAACTATAGACAAAGTCTATCATATGTCCGTGTAGCAGCAATAATTACCAATGTTCTGCCACAATGTCTATCACCTCAGTGATAACTTAGGAAGAATTCTAAATTCACTAAAATTGCAAACACTTTTCGAAGTACAGTAACCATGTTCTGTCGTAGAAATTCACTAAGTCATAGCAACCGTGTGCTAGTAAAAACGTAGAGTATTGCAACCATGTGCACGAAGATATTTTCAAAGTATAACGATGTCCTTAGCGGCATAGCGCTTACGAAGTAATAACGTGATGTATCAGCGACTGAGTGCTGTGGCGAAGTAACATATTGAGCTATGGCTCCTAGCCATTTTATACTCTGCGGGCGGACTCCTTGACGTCACTGCTTGAGATCTGCTCAAACTAAAACATCTCATATCTCAGCTGCCGCTCGCTCAATTTTCTTGAAATATAGCACGTTCTTCTTCCCTTGTCCGTGCCAGTAATTTGGTGTTAGTTCCATGTTTCTACTCAATCGGAAATTATTTTATACAAATATAGCCCCGACTACGATGAGCTTGCTACGTCACTTAGCGATCTGTTGGCTGCATAAAGCTTCAAAATGCTTCTAAGAACAATGGGAGCGCGCATTTCAAAATCTAAGCTCTGGACTTAGCATCTGGGCCTGTGCTCTCAAATCTGGACAACTGGATTTGGGCACATCATTACATAGTGAAAACATAATTTACTTTCATAATTCCCGTAAAGAATTCTCAGCAATTTACAATGCCATATACTTTTAAATTAGTAAACGAAAATGTAGTTTTCCAGGCACTTGCGCGTGCAGATAATCGCTTTCGCCATGAGAGACAATATTGGCGAACATAATTCTTTTGAAAGGATCGGACATCACGGTCACTTTGTACTTTGGTGTGTGTGTATGTGTAAAATTTTCTGTGATAACCTGTGTTATTGTGAAGGCTATAGTAATGTTTGTATTTGTAATTAAGGTGGGGAATGAGAAGGAGACGGCCAAGGCTTTAAGTTAGGAACCATACCGGTATTTGCCTTATGTGGAATTCACAAACCACGGAAAACCACATCCAAGATAGTTTAGGTTGGAATCGATTCTACCTCCACTCAGCTTTACCTCTCAAGGCTGTGGGCGCCCCCTTCCCCATTTCAGACGAGAATTGAATTCCTTGAAAGAGCAGGGAATCGAACCCAGACCTCCAGGGCGATAGCCAAGAACGTAGCCTTAAGAGTGAGCTTCCTTCTGTTAATAGGATCTTTGACATGCACGGGACATATAATTCTCAAACTGCCTCCATTACAGTGGCTGGCGCAGTGAGTCTATGCTCAGTTCATTAGTCAACGAAGTGATTCTAAACTCTCCTGCATAATTTACTGTCATAGAAACGCCAAGGATTGTACCTATAACAGTTACGAAATTACTTATTTAGAGCAGTTTCGTACTGTTTATATCAAATGAAGGACCTCATCCTGAGGAGCGTTTGCAAGTTACTGATAAAAATTATTGCTGACAGGGTTAATTATAAGGATTTTATTATTGGCGATCAGTCTCATCGCATTCTCGTCAGCAACCAACTTGAGTAAGAAAGTATCTGGACGGTGAATACACTGGTCATGTTGAATTTCATTTCAAAAGCCAATTGTTTATTGATTATTTGTTTAGAGTACATAACAATGAGTCTAACCACGCTGTTGATTTTGGCAATGGGAGTATTATTCGTAACTTAAAATTTATTTAATACATTGATGCAGGACACAATAGTGTATTCGATTATGACGAAAATTTGGGGAGAGATGCTCCTATAAATAAGCACATTCAACGAAAAAGAACATTGGGCGTAAGAAAGTGAGAAATCTGAGAAAATACAAAGTCTCTTTTAACCTTCCGGCGGGCGCACCGTTGTAAATTTTACAACAGTGGCAATTTTTTTACATTGACATGGAAATTCTTTCAGTTCAGAAAGTAGGTTGATGCACAAATTCCTTCCTTATTTCTTTCCCCACCACCTCAACAAGGTCGTTTTTCCACTCACCATCACCACTCAGTGCAGAAGGTCGCCTCAAAGAGAACCTGCCAATTCTGATGTACATTTTACAACGTGCGCCTGGCCATGTAACAATTTTCGCCCACGACAATTTTTGATATATGTTAGTGATATGGCGACCAAATAATGTCAAATAATATTCCATGAAATTCTTCAAGAGCCTTCAGATGATTATGACGATGTAAACTTTGAAAATATTGACATTATGGAAGGTGACGGCAAACTGGCGAACACTTTAATGATAGTGAACATTCAGATGACAGTGAGCGCGAAGGTGGAAATAACAATCAAGATTTAGACGTTGTGACTAGTGAGGAAGAGTTCATTACCAAGAAGGATTTGCAAACTATTTGGTTCTAAATGGAACTGAAAGGTATATCCAAAACACCTAGTAAAAACATTGTGAAAATGCTTCCTGGACTGAAACTCAAATCTCAAGGTATAAGAAATGAAGTTGACGCATTTTGGAAAATTATGGATCTAAATATGATATATGATATCATAAAATATGGAAGCATGTATGTTATTAGAATTTCAGAAAAGTTTCAAACAGAGTTGGAATGTTGCCAGACCAATCAAACTGAAATGTTGGCTTTAATTGGTCTTCTGTAGGCTATTTGATAGGTCCAAGAAAAGGTGGCCACACTTACGTGGAAGAGATCCGGTCAAATGATGGGACTGGAGTACAGACAGAGAGGGCTGTTATCATTTCTCGTTTAATGTGAAAAAGCAAAAAGAACTGTTTGTTTGACGTGTGGTCAACAACATGAAGTAAACCACTAAAAACTTATGACAACTCTTATGTAACGCTGAAGATCTTTTTATATTTTCAAAGCTTAATTTTTTAATATCCAGTCAGATTTAATTTCGATATGATGTACAATAAAAATATTTTGGTATTTCAATTCGTTCTTGTTTTCGCACCAAGACATTACATATATATTAATAATTTTATTAATGCAGCCAATGGCCATGTACTTTTCTTTTCAGGACGGGTCTGGGAAGGGATATTGGAAGGAAATCGGCCGTGGAGCTATTGAAAGGAACCGTCCCGGCATTTGCCTGGTGATGAAAATGGGAAACCACGAAAACCATTTTCAGGACGGCCGAGGTGGGAGTCGACCCCACGCTCTCCCGATGCCAGCGAGGCACGAAGTAGCGTCTTTGCGCTCTCGTCCACCGCGGCTGTTCATTACATATATATTTAATTTATATATAATTTATATGTATAAAATATTTGGGAGGCTGCAACAATTTTTCACAGGAGATGTTATCTCAAGGAATTTCAGAGAGCATATTCGGGAGTGCAACAATGCTATGTCCTTCGTTTCTTTTGGTGCCAATGTTACCGTGCCACATCAAAACAGTTCATATTATTTGAAGATTTATTTAATTTCACATCATTGCATTTGTTCCTTATATTCCTAAAATAGAAGTTATGGTTCTTACGATCATTTTTATATTTTATTCTCTTCAGAAGCTAATCAAGTTAGATCTGAAAACCAAACAAATTCTTGGATCAGGGAGGGCACACTTCATAGATTAAACAATATTTTGTAAGAGCATAACCCCTACATTCTAGATTCAAAATACCACTAAGTTGAATTGCAATCCAGCTGACGATATTCGATTAGCATGGTTCATAATATTGGATGAAGACCCAATGGCAAGCATTCATTCATTAATGTGTGTAAATCGACTTCTAAAAGATATGCAACGACATTATTCTTTTTTGTGGGAAAGTCATTGTTCTTGGAGGTGACTTCAGGTAGGATTTACCTATTGGGCCACACGCTTCTCGCCAAACATTTATTCACAATTGTATTAAATACTCTTCTCTTTGGGCCTTCTCGAAAATACGCCGCTTACATAAATACACGCGATCGAAGACATATGAAATGGAATTTTCTGTTATTTATTCCACATGTTAACAGCGAGTCCTCTGTGGATGGTGAGGAATCAAATGTTACTGAATTACGAGCCAGAGTTTCAACGCATGATGATATCGTGAATGAGATTTACGGCGAAACATTCACTTCTGGAAGGGATATACTAAATTTCTCGAAAGTTTGCATTCCTACACCAAAAATGAACAATGAAATTAAATTAATTTAAAAGTGATTGAACTTATACCCAGTAGTTCAAACACATACATCAGCGTTTACAGATTAAATATTGAGATGAATGCAAGCCACTTAAGATTCCAAAGAATTCTTCAATTTTTTGGAATTAAGGGATTCGCCTCCACATACTTCAATCATTTTAGCCATAGTTATGCTCCTTAGAAATCTGAACGTGTCCCAATGGCTCCTATATTGAACCATATTATATGTAAGAAATAGATATGAAAATTGCTTGGATATGTAAATAATAGGTGTCTGGCTGCGTGGCTCAGGGGTAACGTTCTCGCTTGCTGAGCCCAAGGCTGCAGGTTCGAAACCTGGCGCAGTCAGCTGGCATTTGAGGGTGTGCAAATGCGAGGGAGCCGTGTCAGTACATTTACTGGCACGTTAAAGATCCCCTTCGGGGCAAAATTCCGGCACCCCGGCGTCTCTAAAAGCCAGGGTAGTTAAAAGGGACGTAAAACCAATAACATTATTATTATTATTATTATATTAAATAATAGGTGCAGTCAAATTTAGGCAAAAAAGGTCTAATCCTTCGACTTGATTTAACACCATCCAATAACACACTTCCATTTTCTTTAAAGAGACAACCTCATCAAGTTATTAGTCATGGCCAGCAGTGTGTTGCAATGTCGAGAGTGCAATCTTTTGACGCCCTTAAAGTTGCAATAGTGCAAGAAAGTAATCGTACAAAGAATGTATAGAAGAAAATACTTCAGTAAATATTTTCTCATTGACCATCATGTATTGACGGGTTTCAACTAGTAAATAACAAAGTTATTACATGTCTGCATAATAATAGTACATTATGCAACGAGCCTATAATGGCTATAATTAAGACACGAGTATTTTTATAAAACGAGCGTATGCGAGTTTTATAATTTCCATACGAGTGTCTTAATTACCATTATAGGCGAGTTGCATACGACTGTTTATGTTCGGCGATAATTATAACTTTATTATATGTTTTAACATAAATATTCATAAATATCTGTTCAGTCACTACAGTAGAATGTTGTGATCGGGTGCTGCGGTGGGTAGTATATCTCTCTTGTCCAAGCTCCCTGGACAAACGACGCATGCGCTCTGTGTGCTTCAATACCATATGTTCAGATTGCGCACCACTATTCAGTAAAACTGTCACTGAAGTCGTGTCAAAACCACGCGCTGTGTAGAAATTGGTTTTGGGGATATTAAGGTACCGGTACAGTGCTATTTCTTGTCGCATATTCGCCAGTTTATTTACGCGAACATATGGACGGTGCGTATTCCATGTCGGTAATTTATTATAGTTCGATGTTGTGTTTATGTCCGACATGTTGGATTTTAAGTGCATGCGCGAAGGTATCGTTACCTAATTGGTCAATGAACGAGCTCTGATTGGCTGGAGAAACTGTATCATAATGAAAAACGGTGTTATAATGACCATCATTATGATACAGTTTTCTAACACATAATAGTGAGGGTCGAACATACAAATATTTGAACAGGTTCGGTAGCTGGTAGCACATCACGGGCGGAAACAGATTATATTTCTGCTTGCGTTGCTTTCCGTCGCCTGGCTACTGCCTGAGAGAGACAGTTCAGTCTCGTTTGGTTCCAGGCTTGCTGAAGGAATATTTTAGTCATCAGCCCCGTGTGTTTAAGTGTATAGGATAGGTGGGATAGCTTGGTCATCAGTCCTGTGTAGTTGCGAGTGCATATGTTTTTTTACATTCTCAGCCTATAGTCCCGTCTCGTAATAAACTTGGGATGGCTTGGTCATCAACCACGTATAGTTTGATATTATTTCCGTGTAGTTCGTGTTAGATATTGTGGTCATCAGCCCCATACACTTAAATGTATTGTACAATTAAAATATATCAGTAGTCCCTCATTAGTCTCGTGTAGTACAAACGTAGGGATAACGTGGTCATCAGTCCCCTGTACTCGTGTGTGGAATATGGCTATCACGGCCATCAGCTCCGTATAGTTGCTAGTGATTAATTCATATTAGTGGTTTCATTAAGTCATTAAGACCATGAAGTTGGGGGTATTTGGATATAACTGCTATTAGCCCTGTATAGTTATAAACTTTGTAATATATAGGTTATCAACAATTAAAAACATATAGGTTATCAACATCTTGTAAAGCGAATAAAGTAATAAATCGCCTACTGTTAATTATCATCTACCGTTACGGCCTAGTGGGTCGGAAAGTTTCGGATGTCATTATAGTATTAATACAGTAGGCCTTAGATACGCTAATACAGCTAGTTTTGCGAGAAAGCTAGTGTTGCTCTCCTTGAATATCGACAAGAGGAAAGAACTGTTCCATGTAGGTGGAAACAATTGTAAATAATTTTAGGTAAATCAGTAGAATTTGAGATAAACAGTTCGATTACGTTGTCGTGGATTTTATCCATGTAGTTAAAGGTTGAGTAACACCTGTTTCTTACGAAAAGCGTTAAGAATAGTCGGATATTGTAGAATGTAAGAAAGTTTGTGAATTTTTGGTAAAATGTTGCGATGTTTTTTAGGATTTTGGGATTTCTTAGAGAAATTGTTAATTCCAGTTAAATCATGGTATGTTTTTGGTCTCACATCCGACTTTTCAACTTAAGCCTATGCTGTAAACTAAGAAAGTGTGAACAAAGAGAGAAAACAACCACACCGTTTTCGAATAAAGGAATACGTAACTAATTTTTAAGCCTTAATAAAACAATTAAAATGACATGGTCCTCAGTTGGCCCAACAGATAATTTCAATATTAAATGATTACAAATAATAAATACTAAGTATTGAATACATTTAAATGTACCATGTAACGTCACTGGATATGATTAATCTTGTTTAACCACAGAAATTTTGCTTAGACTATACTATGGACCAACATCTGCGTCTTCAGGGAACCTATCAGAGTAAAGTTTGTTCCCCTTCTTCAGGTGATCTTTCCGAGTAAAGTTTGCTGGAGATACAGGGTGAACAAAAAATGCTGCACTTAGAGGTCGGCATGCGATTCCTCATCCAATTGCAAGACAAAAGTTTCTATAGCAACATCGGATCGGGTGCTGTTTAAAACCACAAGTATGAAAGCGAGGAGCTGGCAACACTGTCACATCCTGCAGCGCATCGGAATGTACAGATAAATGTGAATCATCCCGCAATACCGTACCAGCCATCACAGCGCGCAGAGTAGACTGCTGGGTTATCAAACCCACATGCACCATGGTGCTACGGTTCGAATCTACGTCAGTTTCTATGTTTTTGTTCTGTTTTTGTGACGTCAGTTCCCTAATTCCTGTCATTTAACTGCGTTTGTAAGCATGACATAATTTTGTCACATGACAGTGTGAGTCGCCTCCGTTGCGTGGTGGTCAGCGTGATTAGCTCGCACCCCGGAGGTCCACGGTTCGATTCCCAGCTCTGCCACGAAATTTGAAAAGTGATATGAGGAATGGTACGGGGTCTTCTCAGCCTCGGGTGGTCCAAATGAGTAGAAGGGGTTCGATTTCCACCTCAGCCATCCTCGAAGTGGTTTTCCGTGGTTCGCCATTTCGTCTTCGGGCAAATGCCGAGATGATAACTATCCTAAGGCCACGGCTGCCTCCTACCCCTTCCTTGCCTAACCCTCCCACTGTTCCCATCCCTTCATCAGGCCCCTGTTCGCTTTGCAGGCGAAGCCGCCTGGGCGAAGTGCTAGTCACACCCCCAGTTGTATCCCGACTCAAGAGTCCCAAGCTCCAGGATAATGCCCTCAGTGGCGGTAATGGTGAGATCCCTCGCTTAGTCCGTAAAACGATAAAGAAAAAAGCGGACAGAGTGATCCATTAAACGGCATGCATGAGTCGGCTAACCACGCAGTGCACAACCATAACTGGTCCTGTCATGTGCATGTAGAGTGGCTTCAAGATGGAGTTCACAAACGGGGATTACGTCGATATGCTTTTAGTGTTGGGTGCAACCGATAACCAAGCTTCTGCTGCTGCTCGTGAGTATGCAGCACGGTACCCTCAAAGGCGCCATCCCGACAACAATGTTTTTCGTCACCTTGAGCAACGCCTGCGGGAAACCGGTAATCTTCGCCCACAAGTAGTAGACAGAGGTCGTCCAAGGACTAGACGTACTTCACAAACGGAGGACGCTATTCTTGAAACCGTTCACCAATCACCTCGGCGAAGTTCCCGTGATATTGCAAGGCAGTTCCAGGTATCTCAAACACTGGTTGTTGACATGTTGCACGACGAAGAACTGCATCTGTATTATTACACGCTAACTCAACATCAGCGGCCAGAAGACCGCATTCAACGAGTACAAATCTGTGAATGGCTTTTGCAACAAGTTGAAAATAGCGTACATTTTATCAAAAATATGGTATGGAGTGACGAATGTAGCTTCACTCGGGAAGGTATTTTCAACCATCACATCAGTCAATATTGGTCTGACCACAACCCACATGTGACCCGTGAATGTGGATTTCCGGCACGCTTTGGCATAAACCTGTGGGCTGGAATCGTGGGAGGAGTGTGCTTTTAGGCCCTTACCTATTGCCGGACATGATGATGATGATAATTGTTGTTTTAAGGGGCCTAACATCGAGGTTATCGGCCCCTAATGATCTGGGTGATAGCGAAAATGATAATGAAATGGAAACCAGAACAAAATTATCTGAGACGGAAAATACGTATATAAAAGAACTCAGATGGAAACAACTCACAATATGGTCTGAAAAAAGGGAATTTAGGACGAAAAGTAAAACACACACAAAACGTAGGCTAGATTCAAAATACGTACAAAGTGCAATGTAGCGTCGAAATACTCACAAAATGCAACTGAAATTCAAAATACTCACAAAATGCAAATGAGATCGAAATGACGTACAAAATGCAATTGAGGTTCAAAATACTTACAAAATGCAATTGAAATTGAAAATACACAATGCAATTCAGATTGAAATATCCCAGTTCCAATCCAAATTAATCACAAAGTGCAATTGAAATTCAAAATACTTACAAAATGCAATTGAAATTGAAAATGCTTACAAAATGTACGGTAGATTCAAACGACTCATGTGGATTGACAATACTTACAAAATGCAATTTAGATTGAAAATACTTGACAAAATGTAATTTAGATTCAAAATACCCACAAAATGCAATTAAGAATCAAAATATGTGCAAAATGCCCACCAAACAAAATGCAATTTAGATTCAAAATTCGTGCGAAATGCGGTTTTGGTTGAAAATACTTACAAAATGCAATTGAAATTCAAAATTCTCACTAAAAGGCCCCGCAACCTGCATTGAAAGACTTACCAAAAAGCAATTTAGATTGTCAATCTTTACAAAATGCAATTGAAGTTGAAAACAATCGCGAGATGTAATTTAGATCGAAAAAACTTACAAAATGCAACGTAGATTAAAAATGCCTTAAAAAAATGGTAGAAGGGAATTTAGACACACGGTGAACCAAGTAACAAAAACAGTGCTGGAATCTTAAAGAGAAAAGTAAATATGAGGAAAAGAGGAGAGGAGAGGAGAGGAGAGGAGAGGAGAGGGGAGGGGAGGGGAGGGGAGGGGAGAGAGGAGAAGGTCCGCCGCAAAGGGAAGGGATAATAGGGGAAAACGGACCCAGCTCAGGAATCCCTCGGGGGCGCCAACTCCCGAACTCACCAACCGTGAGCCCCTGAGGGTGTAGCATTGTCGACGGTGCACCAGAAGGGATGGGGCTACATGCACCTTGCCTCCTTAAGGGCCTTGAGCACAAGGCAGGAGGTAAAAGGAAAAGAAAAAGAAGGCTGACCCCTCACAGAAGGAGGGTGTCAGGAAAGATGAGACAAGGGCCAATTAAGGCAGGAAATGAAAGACTCCCTAGGCCTCGGATAACCTAATACCGTCGGGGTCGGAAGAGAACAAGAGTTGACCAAGGGAGGTCGACAGGAAAGAAGAAAGAGAGGAGCCCGGCACAAGTAAGTGGAAGCAATGCCGGACTCAGCTGGGGCCCCGTGGTCGCCAACCCACTATTGCCGGACAAGTTTCTTGGCAATACCTTGTCTGACGCTTTAGGAAAAGTACCACTTGGTGTTCGGCGACACCGAGGTTTCAGCATGATGTTGCACCGGCACACTTTGGAATGACTGTGTGTAACTGTTTAAATGAAGCGTTTCCAGGGATATAGATTGGTCGTGGAGGTTCAGTGTTCTGGTCTCCACGTTCCACGGACCTATATCCACTAGACTTTTATTTGTGGGGACACATAAAGGAACAAGTTTATAGTACGCCACCCATGGATGTACAATACCTAATAGCTCGCGTGCATGCTGCATCGGCAATGGTGGATGCAGGTGTGTTGTATAGGGCCCGGCAAAGTATGTTCCAACGAGTGGCGAAGTGTTTGAAAATGCAAGGTGAGTAGGGGAGTGAGGGGGGGGGGGGTTCTATTACCCCCCCAGCACTACTCCCAATGCGAGCCGATAACTCCCGAACCCGTGGTCGGACATTCACGAATGAGGAGTCGTTGGACTCGAGCTGACGGGGGCTTTTTTATGGACCATTCGTTATATTTTTCATTTTTTTTAATGTTGTTTTTGAAAGTAGGCGATAGTTGGAAAACCAAACATGATAAAACGTTGTGCCAAGGTTCAAACCAATGGTCATTATGTCCTTTATATTTTATATTAAAACTTTTTTATTATTTATG
This sequence comes from Meconema thalassinum, assembly GCA_946902985.2. Classification (NCBI taxonomy): domain Eukaryota; kingdom Metazoa; phylum Arthropoda; class Insecta; order Orthoptera; family Tettigoniidae; genus Meconema; species Meconema thalassinum. The sequence continues at coordinate 284,033,116 of OX336392.1, forward strand.
TTTTTTTGAAAAATGTTCAATTTTGAAATTCCTATATTTCTGAAACAAGGAAGTCTACAAATAAGTTTGTTTGACATAAATGAATGGCCCTAATCCCCTCTACCCCCAAAATAAATTTCAAGTCTCTAGGATAAAATCTTTATGAGAGTAGTGGGATGACAGCGGTTCTACTTGCAGTCGCGTGTGTGCTTGAATACGTGTGGCTATGTTGGAAAACGTTTAGGTGGTGGGGGAGGACTAGGGTTGAGTGAGGGGTCGTTTAGATGGTAATTTCTCCACTCTATTTGATGGCGTGGTTATTTTTTAAAATGGGTGAAATTTGGAAACGCAATTTGAGGTAAACGTGCTTTTTTGACATTTTGGTGATATTTAATGAGCTTGTAAGGCTAGAACGATGTGTTGTTTAGGAACGGGGTTACGTCCTCTTTGCTAAGAATGTGTGTTGGTATTTTTTTTTTTTTTGAAAATTGTTGATTTTGAAATTGGCGCTATTTGGGAAACTGTGAATTTTGGAAAAAAGTTTGTTTGACGTTAATGAAAGGTGGCTATGCCCTCTAGGTGGACAGCAAGTTTCAAGTGTGTAGGAAGAGAAAAATGATAGCCTACTTTCTCGCGAACATGGGCGATAATTGGCGAACGGATGGTCATATTTTAACGAATGAGGTGTCGTTGGACTCGAGCTGACGGTCGCTTTGCTCTGGACCACGTATTATATTTTTCAATAAAAAAAATGTTTTTCAAAGTAGGTGATAGTTTGAAGACCAAACTTGATAGAACGTTGTCCAATAGTTCAAACAAATGGTCTCTATAACCTTTATTTTTTATAATAAAACTTTTAATTTTTTGAGATTTTTTGAAAACACTTACATTTTGAATTTCAGCTATTTTGGTAACTAGGAAATTTACAAAAGAGTTTGTTATACATAAATAAAGGTCCGTACCCCTCTACCAGGAAAAATAAATGTCAAGTCCATAAGACAAAAACTATGCATTTTGAAATTTTTTACATGTTTTTAATTTTTTTAAAATAAAGTGTGTTTGTAGACAGATAGAGCCGGTAGAGCTTGACGTATGTTACAACGAGGCTATGACTGGCCATGGTGGATACAGGAAATGGCTATTTCGACGGGGCGACAAAGCGAGGGAGCGCTTTCTGATATTTTGTTATGACAAACGGATGAAGGCGAATATGTGAAAAAAAAAACTCATGACGATCTTTAAAACATGCTAGTTAACACTGACCAGTAACATGACAAATGATAATTGTATGAGTTGAATGAAAGCGGGAAACGTTTGATAGTTGTCATTAAGAACTTGCTTTGTATGTATGTCCGACTGGCAGCCAGAAAGGAAAAACACAATATCTGCTCGAGAGGCCTGCTTGGAGCCTAGCTAGCCGGTTAAGAGAATGGAATGTAGGCGAGAGCTGACAACATTGGTGTCAGGTGATAACAGGTTGCCACTATCTGACAACTCTGTAATGGAAATAATATTTCACAGCCTGTCAGACAGGACCCGAGCAGAAGCGGGTGAGAGGGGAGAGGAAGAAAACCTCTACACAACAGGAAATCACGTGTCCACTGCAAAGCGGTGAGGGACCAGGGGCGGGGCCAGAGGTGCGGGGAGGAGTGGAGAACCCATGAGAGCCAATAGCTGAACGAGTTGTGTGACAACATGGAGTGAAGGAGTGACACGAAGGTGTGGAGAGAGAAAGAGAAACATGTATGGACATGCACGAAGCGTGGAGCGCCGTACACAGAGCTCTCGTACAACATGATTCAATAAAATAAATAAATAAAGAAAAAAGTGCACAGGTTCACACAACATGTACTTTATTGATCCAAGAATTAAAGGTAGAGTTAAATCTTAACAATTTGACATATAGTTTATTTCCTTTTTGTTTCAACACTTTTTCCATAAGATAATGTTTAGGAAACGCTGTTTTCTGAAGTTCATGGAGTTAAAATCTACCTTTTATGGGTTGATGGTTGAGGTCCTCCAGTAAATAGGTGACTGGACAGTCCAAGTTGACTTGACGAATTCGAAATAGTTCAGTCCCCCACTAAGGTGTGTAGCCCTTATTGAAGGCAGACTTAAATTTGCTCACACGAACAAAATCCCCAATTATCAGTCGGTGACGTTTAGGATCTGCTGTTTTTATGGGGTTAAACAGTTTATCCAGTCGCTGAATATTTTTGTTCACGAGACGTGGATTGGTTCCAATCGTTCTATGTTGGGTGCCATTGCAACGTGACACTAGCTCTGGTAACATGTCCAAACAGCGATAACTGCCCTGAGCGGTAAACGCTTTCCACATATGGGTTTTCAATGTTCGGTTGAACAGCTCGACCACACTGGCCTTGAGGTTGCTGTACGTGGTGTAATGGTGAATATCCTTAGATTTGAGAAAACTGGAGAAATCCTTGTTGAAAAATTCCTTTCCCTGGTCAGTTTGTAGCAGCTGAGGTTGATGTTTGGAGTGTTGAATAATATAATGAAAGGCCTTGGTAACTAGTGGACCAGACTTGCGACGCACAGGTTCAACAAAGGCCATTTTGGAATAGACATCAATGACGGTAAACATATAGCGTACACCGTCGTTAACGTCAGCATAGGGTATCATTTCAACCAAGTCAGCCTGCCAAAGTTCATCCACACCTCGTGAAATCACCTTGAGTCGTAGATAGTGACGCCTAGCTGAGCGATGCAACTCGTGAGCAATACCCATTTTAATGGGTGAGGGCTTAAACAATAATTTCGGCATTTCGAAATTCTAGTTCAATTTCTTGAATTTCCCAATCGTGACCGGTATGACCGGCTTGACATGAAGCATGCAACAGCTGTAGTCGTTGGACGAGCTTATTGGGATTGTGCCAGTAGGTAACATCCACAAGGGGTTTTAATGGTTTAAATGTCACTCCCGAAGCGGACGCTTTACGACGAGTACGTTGACTGGTGGGAAATATTTTTGCAATGATGGTTTTATATTTTTGAGACATATTGACATTCACTTGTTCAGCGGGATCATACTGTATTTTGTGGGCATGGGTGTCCAATAAAATGGATTTATATTTTCCAAGGTCCTCTAACGTATAATCATGAGAAGAGGGTGTACGAGAGAATAGCAGCATTAACAGTCCTGGCGTTAATTTATAATTGATATTTTTAATGACAGCTTTAGTACGAGAAAATGTAATGGATGAATCTCCAATTTTAAAACTATCATCCTCATAGCGAACAACATACGTGGTATCTGCGTTTAATAAATAGATTAGTGAAATAGGGTTCTAGTGTTGATCCATAATATTTTATTAAAATGTTTTTCAGTTGAGCTTTATGTTGAGGGGTGGCCAAGAGTTGTGAAAACGGAGACGATCTGGAAGGGCAAGGTGTTTCGACCATGACCAAGGAGTTCTTTTTTCTTAAAAACTCTGCAAGGGGTTATGACTTTTTTTGAGGTGTAAACACTTGTTCCTCCTCATCCTCAACTTCGCTAACACTTGTCAAATTTTCCTGTTCCTGTTCCTCTTCCTCAGGGTCCTCGTGGTGCATCTGAGTGGCTTGAAAGAGGGTTTCAGCATGGCTTTTAGCGGAGGTGCTAAATGTTGTTGAATAAACAAAGCATGATCTGCACGTGATCGTTTCAATTGACGAAACTTTTGGCGAATATTATGTTTTGCTTCAATAATCTGCTTTTTCAATTGACTCTCTGCTAACACCATGGTGTGTTGACAAATGAATTGAGAGGGAATGAGACAGTGCCTTAAATAGCAATAAAATGATCAAACCCTAATCGATACCGTCCTTGGTTGAGTTCACTTTGTTTGTCAATGACCAAACAGGCATGACGTTGAGTGTTCCAGCACTTGGCACACAATTCAGTAAAAATTTGAAAGGTCATATCCGGATTCACATGTTCATTATAAATGCGACGACTATTCCTCTCGTCCTGGCGAAATAAAACAATGACATTGGCATTGACACGAATCAACTGTTTAGACATTTTAGAATACGTTTGTCCAAGATAGAAGCAATCGATATGTTTGTGACGACCCATGCTGAAATAGCTTTGAAAGATGCCTTGTCGTTCAGTGGATACATCATCGAAAATCATGAGTGAATCAGGCTTTACCTCATCCGGTGAAATAACATTTTCTTGCATGGAAAATGTAAAATAACCCATATTCTCATTTTGTAATCCAGACATGACTTGATCCAGAAACACGTAGAGGGTTTGGTAGAGAGATTTTCCAAAATATAAATATTTTGAAAACGCAGACCACTGGGCGCTGTGATGAGCGTCAGCAAAAGATTGGTCTTCCCACAGCCGGAAGGTCCCACAATGATGCAGCGAATGGAAGATGGAAAGAGAGAACCATGGCGTTGTTCACGTGATGTGGGACAGAGACGGGAAACCATGTCCCCCACGGGGAATGACTCTTGCTGCTTAATAATCTTCATTTCAACTAAGGCTTAGCCAGACTAGCAGGCTGTCTACATACATGGCACCGAGCCATGTCATAGAAACAGTAGACTCGTACTACAGGTTGACGATTGATGTCTTTGGACGTACGTTGATGGCCAAAGCTAGGTCTGTTCCCATACATGATCATAAACAAGAAACAGATCCTGGTATTAAACACTATGTGGATAGGTCAGTAGTGCCACTCACACAACAGGGAGATTATGATTTTAAGGGAAAGCGGTTAACCCACGTAAAACATCCTCAAATGTCTACAGATGTTACTACAAAAAGTATGTGGATAACAAAGTGTATGAATTTTATGATAAAGTGACTCAGCTTACAGTGAATGGGTATTGCGCTGATCACCATCGGATTATTCACGTGGAAGACTCGCAAGACGAAGACGATGTCTGTACCAAGCTTTACGTGACATATGAAATGAAAAGGCTTTATAAATTTATCCCATCTGTATTTTTAGTGTATCTGACAAATGAAAAACCTGTGAATGACAGAAACCATTTACCACTAATCCATGTCCAGCACCTGACCTTTGTGCTTGCTTCGGGTTTAAGCCACTATCGATTGCATAATGATGGAACCATTCACATGAAATACGCGATGCCTGATGAGAACCATTTACAAATAGAGACCAATGGTCATAGGATGTTGGTCCATAACCATGAAATGGTCAATGCAGGTGACGAATTATCCTTTCATCTCATGTTGACATGGGATGAAAAGCAAGCGGGAAAAACCATAAACGATTTCCCACTTTATGTGGAATTGGAATATACAGCCATGAAATAACAATCTGACGTTAGTCGTGACTTAAACTTTCTCTTGTAAGGTAGTTGGTCATCATAATGGTAAAACAAAGATATGTGGTAAAAAGACTAAATAGACTAAAAATAAGACTTTGTCCTTGGCAAGGCCTGGGCTTAAGACATTCGTGGACAAGCCCTTGAGAAAGAAAATAATAAAAAATAATGTATTGACCATAAGGAAAGCCCTTCGAGCAGCACAGAGACATGTTATTCCAAAACGTCAGCGACAGGGTTCAAAACAAGGGCGAGTGATTACCGTCCCCAAACGAGCGGGATTTTTACCTGCTTTATTTGTCGGTCTGGCTGCTCTGGGTTCACTTTTGGGCGGTGCCAGAGTGGTGGCGAAAACCATTAAAGCCGCGCAGCAGGGCAAGCAACAACTAAAAGAAAATCAGCGACATAATAAAACGATGGAAGCGATTGCTGTGAGGGCTAGAAATGCCAATTTAAAGCCAGCCTTTTATCAACAAGGATTTGGGATTTCATCATTTCGAAATATATATATATATATAAAAATAACCTCAGCCATGGCAAGACATGCCCTGACGCATCAACCAGTGGAAAGCTATGCTTAACAACTAAAGCTTTCTCATTTTCAAGGTGTGTTTATGCGAAACCAATTACCCCCACGACCCTGGAAACAGGAATGCGCTGTTGTCAATTTCGATGATCACCGAGGACCAGGAACGCATTATGTAGCTTATGTCAAAGAGGGATCCACTGTATGGAACTTTGACATTTTTGGGAATTAGCCCCCGCCCATGGAACTAGTGACCTATTTTGGAAAGAGGAACAAGATATATTATAATGTGAAACGCGAGCAGACGTTTAACAACCAATAGTGTGGACGTTTGTGTTATTTTTTTAATATAAGATGCAGCATAAGCAAAAACGCCACTAGTATGTCGGCAGAAAGTAAAACGTTTACACTGCATGGACGCGGACCTGAAGTCAACCTAGACTTTTACCCGCCTATCGAATTGAGTGAAAGACCTTATGGTTTGGGACTTGTTTCACTTGAAACGTACAATCGAATATACAACATACGTGAAAATCTGAATTATAAGTTTTACTTTGATGATTGTGTGTTCACCCTGAACTCTGGTGGATATACGATCGATGATATTTATGAACACATTTATGTGGTGTTGATTAATGAATATGGTTTAAAGCCATTTCTCGATGGAACGCGCAAGTTTGAACTTGTAGGAAATACCAACACTCATCGCTGCAGTATTTTCTCCACATTCAACATTGACTTTAAAACACGCCCCGATTCCATTGGTCCATTACTAGGATTTAAACCCCGCGTGTTGGAGCCCAACAAAAAACATGAATCAGACCATGAAGTGAAATTCATTGAGGACCATCATGTGTCGGTGACGTGTAATATTATTGGCCAAGTGTACACCAATCAAGAACCATCGCATTCCCTTTCTTACTTTCTTGTGACATCGCCCAATGGCTATATTATTCGTGAAAACCCTCCAGTGGTGCTATTTCATTCTGTGGCTGTCGATGGTATTAGTAATATAACTTTAAGACTGATCAATAGAGATCAACAACTCATTCAACTAGATTCTACCACACCAGTGACTTACAAGTTGGTGCTAAAGCCACTATGAAGTTTGTGTATTAAGCAACAACACCATCTAGGAATGGTGCTGGTTGTTTGCCACGTGAATACACGTTAACATCTCAGGACAAGCAGATTTTACAGCATTTGGGTCACCACGTCAACCCTCATGACGAATTCTATCCTAGAGGTAGCGAACCACTTCGAGGAGCAACCAGGGGTGGTAAGAATTGATCTCCATCCCTATCAAGCTCAAACACCTGGACTCAATAACAATGATGACATTCCATTTGTTATCAACAATCAAGATATTTACACCCTTCCGCATGAAAGTATCATTCAGATTGAAGGTCGGCTCGCCAAAGCCGATGGCTCTACACCCACCACATACAAGTTGGGCAACCATGCTTTTGCCTTTCTGTTTTTTGAGGTGCGGTATATCATTAACGATATCGTGGTGGATAGCACTCGAAATGTGGGCATTTCCAGTGTCATGAAACTATACCCCTCTTATAGTAACGAAGAAGGTAAAACACTTTGCATGGCAGGTTGGTGCCCTGACTCGACCAATGACTGGATGGTACACACCGATGGCACCTTTACTGGATATTTACCTCTTAAACTGATTTTAGGCTTTGCCGAAGATCACCAGCGCATTGTGGTCAACGCAAGGCAAGTGCTTTATCTGGTGAGAGACAGAAGTGATAATAATGCATTCAACGGAGCCGACAATGCCCCCATAGATTCAAAAATTCAACTACAACGCTTGCTATGAAAAGTGTCTGATGTAACCCTTGACGATAGCAAAAAAAACTGGACATACTCAAAATGGTAAAGAGAGATATACCTCTACCCATGGAATTTAGAAGCTGGGCCCTCCATGAGTACCCGCTATTACCCACCACCAACACACACAGTTGGTCTGTAAAACAGCCCACTATACAGAGAGACCTCTGTACATAAACGTGGGTTTTCAAACGAATCGCAATTAACAAAAACCAAAGATGCCACGCAATTTGATCACCTGCAATTGAGAAATGCACGTCTTTTCCTCAACAGAGCTGTGTTTCCCTATGAAGGACTGGATTTAGATTTTTCAAAAAATAAGTTTGGTCCCCTGTACGACTTGTTTTCTAAATTTCGATGGTCGTATTATCAAAAAGAGAACGGCCCCATGCTGTTACCACAAGCGTTTAAGGCAAGGGCGCCACTGATTGTCTTTGACTGTTCTTACCTGGAAGAGCCTGTCAAGCCATCCAATATTGACATCCTACTAGATTTTGAAACGCATGACAATGTACCAGCCAATACCACAGCCTACTGTTTGATTATTCATCACAAACAAGTCAACTATTATCCACTGTCCAACCAAGTGACGAGTGTATAAATAACAAGTCAACCCACGTCATGCCGCTCAGTCATGTCTGGCTTTAAAGCATCAATAGACGTTACATCCATGAATTTAAACTCTGAGGACCAACGTTTCAAGACTTTTGCAACGTGGCCGGTGCCGTTCATAAGCCGTCAAGTCTTGGCGGCCGCTGGCTTCTATTATTTAAAAACAAGAGATGAAGTGAAATGTGCCTTTTGTCCCATCATCATACACCAATGGCAAGAGAGCGATGAACCCATGCAGGAACATCAGCGCTGGTCACCTGCCTGCCCCTACCTGTGCATAATGCAGGTGGGAAATATACCCTGTCATTCAAGCTACCCCTCACTCGTGCCGCTGGGAGATGAAACAACAAGTTGCGATATGTGTGGACTGTATGGTGTCAACGATGCTTCGGCGAGCAGCTCACCGTCAAAAACGCCTAGTTTAGAGATATTGGGACATCATCGGTGTTATGGACGTTACAAACACACGAGGCTATATTGTTGTATCAGTTGGTATCGTCCTTATCCCAAAATGACAAAAGCATGTAAGACGTGTTATGATAATAAAATGATGTAATAGTAGGGGGGTGAGGCCGATTCTAACGCACTCATTTTATTTGTACCCGACTGTACATGTTAAAATAATTAATATCTCGCGACCCCATGGTCCGATGTTGACATGCGACATATCGTTGGACTCGGGTTGACGCCCTCTTTCCAATGAACCACTCATTTCAACCCCTAAATAAAACCTACCCCCTACTAGGGAGTGAAATTGTATTTTTTTAGTGAAAGTCTCTTTTTAAATGGACATGTATAAGGTGCGCTGCTAAAATGAACTAAAACGTTGTTGCTCATATCGCGCATGCGTTTTTCCAGCTGCCGCTATGGATTAACATTTTTGTTTTTGTTTTTTACGCATGCGCACTTGGGATTTTTGTAAGAAAATGATTGATAAGAATGGGTTTTGGTGGTGAGGAGAGAACCAGATAGTCGCCTACTTTCCTACGAAGTTTGCCGATATCTCTCGAACGCAAGGTCGGATTTGGACGTGTGACGTGTAAAATCGCTTGTCTCGAATCCCTATACATGTTATTAGTAGGTTAAAGTTTTGAGAATGAGGGAAACAGGCTTTTTGGTGGTAAAACCGTGATTTTAGACTTTTTCCGATATTTCACGAATGCCTGGTCGGATTTGGTCCTATGACGTGTCGAATGGCTTGTCTTGAAACCCTGTTTATTTTGGTAATAGGTTCAAGTTTTTGAGAATGAGTGAAACAGAATGTTTTGGGGTAAAACCGTGATTTTAAACTTTTTGCTATATTTCGCGAACCAATGATGCTAGAGGCGTGTACGAGGGTTCCAAGGACTCGGGCTGACGTCCTCTTTACTATAGACCACTCGTTATATTTAAAAAATAATTGGAAACTCGATTTTGGGGTAAACAAGTGTTTTTTGTGATTTTTGCTGATAACTCACGAACCAATAAGCCTAGAGTCAAGTGCGAGGTGTCATTTTTTTCATTGCGTTGCCCTCTTGCCGAGGATGTTCGTGTTGAGCAGGAATGAAGAACCATGTTGAGGTAAAACCATGATTTTAGACTTTTTGCTTTATTTCGCAAACCCATAACGCTAGAGACGTGTACGAGGTGTACTAGGACTCGGGATCACGCCCCCTTTTAGAAACTATGTTTGACATTTTGACAAAGGGCCTAACGCCATACATGTTGAAAAAAAATTCTTTACCGATACCTGTTTATAATGTTCATGAAGCGTGGTGGTTGAGAGAGACGATACTGCTGGGTGTGTGTGTTTCAACGAACCTGTCGCTGACCACGGTGGCTGTGCTCAATAGATCAATCGCTATTTCGACAGGTCGGTTTATGACAGAGCGAGGGTGCGGTTTTTTCACACTTTTTACCCTCGAAGGGGCTCTTTGACGTGTAAATGGTGATGAGAACTTGGTTCTATGTTGGTCGAAGCGAGTAGAGAAAACAAACTTGCAGACGAGCAGGAGGTGAATGTCATTTGAGCTTATTGGAAGGCGTTGATCTGACTTGACAACAGGTGCAATGGAAAATGACCAAGACGCTTGAAGGTGAAATAATCTGACCATCGTGGTGGCAGGGGAGTGCGAAATGCATGTGAACATGTGTGAAACCACATGTAGGCTAAACAAGTTACATCCTGTCTTGCTTCGTACGTGACAAAATGTAAGTCCATGTGAAATTTGATCTGCCACAGGTGTTCGCCTGGGACGTTAGCTGTCCACGTGTCTGATAACAGAATGTTCAAAGCGTGGGAATCGCTGAATCAGTAAAAAGTATGATGCAACTTGTGGGAATGATGTCGCAACCAATAGATAGGCAAGAGCTGCAAACAGCAGTGGTGGGAGGTGAAGGGAGGGAGAGGGGAGGGGGGGGGGATGTATGAGAGACCACAGGTGGATAGAGAAAGAAATATGTGGAGCTGAGGACTGTACACATAGAGCTATAGGTGGTGTACAACATGTGTGAATAAATTAAAAATTGCACAGGTTCACACAACATGTAATTTATTGATCCAAGAATTAAACGTAGAGTTAAACCCTAACCATTTGACATAGAGTTTATTTCCTTTTTGTTTCAACACTTTTTCCACAAGTTAATGCTGAGGAAATGCTGTTTTCTGAAGTTCATGGAGATAAAATCTATCTTTTATGGGTTGATGGTTGAGGTCCTCGAGTAAATAGGTGACTGGAGTGTCCAAGTTGACTTGACGAATTCGAAATAGTTCAGTCCCCCACTGAGGCATGTAGCCCTTATTGAAGGCAGACTTAAATTTGCTCACACGAACAAAATCCCCAATTTTCAGTCGGTGACGTTTAGGATCGGCTGTTTTTATGGGGTTAAACAGTTTATCCAATCGCTGAATATTTTTGGTCACGAGGCGTGGCTTGGTCCCAATCGTTTTATGTTTGGTGTCATTGTAACGTGATACTAGCTCTGGCAACATGTCCAACCAGCGATACGTGCCCTGAGCGGTAAACGCTTTCCACATATGGGTTTTCAATGTTCGGTTGAACAGCTCGACCACACTGGCCTTGAGGTTGCTGTACGTGGTGTAATGGTGAATATCCTTAGATTTGAGAAAACTGGAGAAATCCTTGTTGAAAAATTCCTTTCCCTGGTCAGTTTGTAGCAGCTGAGGTTGATGTTTGGAGTGTTGAATAATATGTTGAAAGGCCTTGGTAACTAGTGGACCAGACTTGCGACGCACAGGTTCAACAAAGGCCATTTTGGAATAGACATCAATGACGGTAAACATATAGCGTACACCGTCGTTAACGTCAGCATAGGGTATCATTTCAACCAAGTCAGCCTGCCAAAGTTCATCCACACCTCGTGAAATCACCTTGAGTCGCAGATAGTGCCGCCTAGCTGGGCGATGCAACTCGTGAGCAATACCCATCTTAATGGGCGAGGGCTTAAACAATAATTTTGGCATTTCGAAGTTCTTGTTCAATTTCTAGAATTTCCCAATCGTGACCGGTATGGCCAGCTTGACGTGAGGCATGCAACAACTGTAGCCGCTGGACGAGCTTATTGGGATTGTGCCAGTAGGTAACATCCACAAGGGGTTTTAATGGTTTAAATGTCACTCCCGAAGCGGACGCTTTACGACGATTACTTTGACTGGTGGGAAACATTTTTGCAATGATGGTTTTATATTTTTGAGATATATTGGCATTCACTTGTTGAGCGGGATCATACTGTCTTTTGTGGGCATGGGTATCCAATAAAATGGATTTATATTTGTCAAGATCCTCTTGACGTATAATCATGGGAAGAGGGGGTCCGAGAAAAGAGCAGCTTTAACAGTCCTGGCGTTAATTTATAGTTGATGTTTTTAATGACAGCTTTAGTACGAGCAAATTTAATGGATGAATCGCCAATTTTAAAACTATCATCCTCATAGCGAACACCATACGTGGTATCAGTGTTTCCAATAAATAGATCAGTGAAATAGGGTTCCAATGTTGATCCATAATATTTTATTAATATGGTTTTCAGTTGAGCTTTATGTTGAGGGGTGGCCAAGGGTTGTGAAAACGGAGACGCTCTGGAAGGGCAAGGTGTATCGACCATGGCCAAGGATTTCTTTTTTCTCAAAAACTCTGCAAGGGGTTCGTTTTTTTTTTTTTTTTTTGAGGCATAAACACTTGTTCCTCCTCATCCTCAACTTCGCTAACACTAGTCAAATCTTCCTGTTCCTCTTCCTCTTTCTCAGGGTCCTCGTGCAACGTCTGCGTGGCTTGTGAAACGGTGGGTAGCGTTTCAGATGGCTTGAAAGAGGGTTTCAACATGGCTTTTAGTGGAGGTGCTAAATGTTGCTGAATAAACAAAGCATGATTTGCACGTGATCGTTTCAATTGACGAAACTTTTGGCGAATAGTATTTTTTTCTCTAATAATATGCTTTTTCAATTGACTCTCTGCTAACGCCATGGCGTCTTGACAAATGACTTGACGGGGAATGAGACAGGGCCTTAAATAGCAATAAAATGATCAAACCCTAAGCGATACCGTCCTTGGTTGAGTTCACTTTGTTTGTCAATCACTAAACAGGCATGACGTTGAGTGTTCCAGCACTTGGCACACAATTCTGTAAACATTTGAAAGGTCATATCCGGATTCACATGTTCATTATAAATGTGACGACTGTTCCTCTCGTCCTGACGAAATAAAACAATGACATTGGCATTGTCACGAATCAACTGCTTGGACATTTTAGAATACGTTTGTCCAAGATAGAAGCAATCGATATATTTGTGACGACCCATGCTGAAATAGCTTTGAATGATGTCTTGTCTTGTTCAGTGGATACATGATCGAAAATCATGAGTGAATCTGGCATTACCTCATCCGGTGAAATCACATTTTCTTGCATGGAAAATGTGAAATAACCCATATTCTCTTTTTGTAATCCAGACATGACTTGATCCAGAAACACGTAGAGGGGTTGGTAGAGAGATTTTGCAAAAATATAAATATTTTGAAAACGCAGACCATTGGGCGCTGTAATGAGCGTTAGCAAAAGATTAGTCTTTCCACAGCCGGAAGGCCCCACAATGATGCAGCGAATGGAAGATGGAAACAGTGAACCATGGCGTTGTTCACGTGATGTGGGACAGAGATGGGAAACCATGTCCCCCCCGGGGAATAACTCTTGCTGCTTAATAATCTTCAATTCAACTAAGGCTTAGACAGGCTAGCAGGTTGTCTATATACAGGACACCGAGCCTTGTCATAGAAACAGTAGACTCGTACTACAGGTTGACGATGGCTGTCTTTGGACGTGCGTTGATGGCCAAAGCTAGGCCTGTCCCCATACATGATCCTAAACAAGAAACAGATCCTGCTAATAAACACTATGTGGATAGGTCAGTAGTGCCACGCACAAAACAGGGAGATTATGACTTTAAGAGAAAGCGGTTAACCCATGTAAAACATCCTCAAGTGTCTACAGACGTTACTACGAAAAAGAAAGTGGATAACAAAGTGTATGAGTTTTGTGACAAAGTGCCCCAGCTTACGGTGAATGGCTATAGCGCTAATCACCATCGGATTATTCACGTGGAAGACCCACAAGACGAAGACTATGTTTGTACCAAGCGTTACATGACCTATGAAATTAAAAGGCTTTATAAACTTATCCCATCTGTATTTTTAGTGTATCTGACAAATGAAAAACCTGTGAATGACAGAAACCATTCACCGCTAGTCCATGATCAGCACTTGACCTATGTGCTTGCTTCAGGATTAAGCCACTATCGATTACACTATGATGGAACCATTCACATCAAATATGCCATACCTGATGAGAACCATTTACAAATACAGATAAATGGTCATAGGATGTTGGTCCATAACCATGAAATGGTCAATGCAGGTGACGAATTATCCTTTCATCTCATGTTGACATGGGATGAAAAGCAAGCGGGAAAAACCATAAACGATTTCCCACTTATATGGAATTGGAATATACAGCCATGAAATAACCATCTGACGTTAGTTGTGATTTAAACTTTCTTGTGAAAGGTTGTTGGTCATTATCATCATGGTGAAACAAAGGTATGCGGTGAGAAAGACTAAAAAAAGGACCTTGTCCTTGGCAAAGCCTGGGCTTAAGACATTCGTGGACAAGCCCTTGCGAAAGAAAAAAAGAAAAAATAATGTATTGACCATAAGGAAAGCCTTTCGAGCAGCACAGAGACATGTTATTCCAAAACGTCGGCAACAGGTTTCAAACCAAGGGCGAGTGATTACCGTCCCCAAACGAGCGGGATTTTTACCTGCATTATTTGCCGGTTTGGCTGCTCTAGGTTCACTTTTGGGTGGTGCCAGTGCAGTGGCGAAAACCATTAAAGCCGCGCAGCAGGGCAAGCAACAACTCAAAGAAAGTCAGCGACACAATGAAACGATGGAAGCGATTGCCATGGGGGCTAGAAATGCCAATTTAAAGCCAGCCTTTTATCAACAAGGATTTGGGATTTCACCATTTCGAAATATAATTTTTTTTTACCTCAGCCATAGCGAGACATGCCCTGACGCATCAACAAGTGGAAAGCTATGCTAAACAACTAAAGCTTTCTCATTTTCGAGGTGTGTTTATGAGAAACCAATTACCCCTCGACCCTGGAAACAGGAATGTGCTGTTGTCAATTTGGATGATCACCGAGGACCAGGAACGCATTATGTAGCTTATGTCAAAGAGGGATCCATCGTATGGTACTTTGACAGTTTTGGGAATTTGCCTCCGCCCATGGAACTAGTGACCTATTTTGGAAACAGGATCAAGATATATTATAATGTGAAACGAGAGCAAACGTTTAACAGCCAACAGTGTGGACGTTTGTGTTTAATTTTTTTATATAAGACGCAGCATAAGCAAAAACGCCACCAGTATGTCGGCAGAAAGTAAAACGTTTACACTGCATGGACGTGGACCTGAAGTCAGCCTAGACTTTTACCCGCCTATCGAATTGAGTGAAAAACCCGATGGTTTAGGACTTGTTTCTCTTGAAACGTACAATCGAATATACAACATACGAGAAAATGTGAACAACAAGTTTTACTATGATGATTCTGTGC
Source organism: Meconema thalassinum (assembly GCA_946902985.2). Lineage (NCBI taxonomy): Eukaryota > Metazoa > Arthropoda > Insecta > Orthoptera > Tettigoniidae > Meconema > Meconema thalassinum. The sequence continues at coordinate 284,048,488 of OX336392.1, forward strand.
TCACCCTGAACTCTGGTGGATACACGATCGATGGTATTTATGAACACATTGATCAATCAATATAGTTTAAAGTCATTTCTTGATGGAACGCGCAAGTTTGAACTTGTAGGAAATACCAACACTCATCGCTGCAGTATTTTCTCTACCTTTAACATTGACTTTAAAACTCACCCCGATTCCATTGGCCCATTACTAGGATTTAAACCACGTGTGTTTGAGCCCAACAAAAACATGATTCGGACCATGAAGTGAAATTCATTGAGGACCATCATGTGTCGATGACATGTAATATTATTAGCCAAGTGTACACCAATCAAGAACCATCGCATTCGCTTTATGACTTTATTGTGACATCGCCCAATGGGTATATTATTCGTGAAACCCCTCCAGTGGTGCTTTTTCATTCTGTGGCTGTCGATAGTATTAGTAATATAACATTAAGACTGATCAATAGAGATCAACAACTCATTGATCTAGATTCTACCACACCTGTGACTTACAAGTTGGTGCTAAAGCCACTATGAAGTTTGTGTATAAAGCAACAACACCGTCTAGGAATGGTGTTAGTTGTTTGCCACGTGAATACACGTTAACATCTCAAGACAAGCAGATTTTACAGCATTTGGGTTACCACATCAACCCTCATGATGAATTCTATCCTAGAGATAGCGAACCGCATCGAGGAGCCACCAGGAGTGGTAAGAATTGATCTCCATTCCTATCAAGCTCAAACACCTGGTCTCAATAACAATGATGAAATTCAATTTGTTATCAACAACCAAGATATTTACACCCTACCGCATGAAAGTGTCATTCAGATTGAAGGTCGGCTCACCAAAGCCGATGGCTCTACACCCACCACATCCAAGTTGGCCAACCATGGTTTGGCCTTTCTGTTTTCTGAAGTGCGGTATGTCATTAACGATATCGTGGTGGATAGCACTCGAAATGTGGGCATTTCCAGTGTCATGAAACTATACCCCTCTTATAGTGAGGGAGAAGGTTAAACACTTTGCATGGCAGGTTGGTGTCCTGACTCGACCAATGACTGGATGGTACACACCGATGGGACCTTTACTGGATATTTACCTCTTAAACTGATTTTAGGCTTTGCCGAAGATCACCAACGCATTGTGATCAACGCAAGGCAAGTGCTTTACCTAGTGAGAGACAGGAGTGATAATAATGCACTCAAGGGAGCTGACAATGCCCCCATAGATTCAAAAATTCAACTACAACGCTTGCTATGGAAAGTGCTCATGTGACCCTTGAAGATAGCAAAAAACTGGACATACTCAAAGTGGTAAAGAGAGATATGCCTCTACCCATGGAATTTAGAAGCTGGGAACTCCATGAGTATCCGCTATTGCCCACCACCAACACACACAGTTGGTCTGTAAAAACAGCTCGCTATACAGAGATACCTCTCTACCTGATCGTGGGTTTTCAAACGAATCGCAAGTATCAACAAACCAAAGATGCCACGCAATTTGATCACCTGCAATTGAGAAATGCACGTCTTCTCCTGAACGGAGCTGTGTTTCCCTATGAAGGACTGGATTTGGATTTTTCAAAAAATAAGTTTGGCCCCCTGTACGACTTGTTTTCTAAATTTCGATGGTCGTATTATCAAAAAGAGAACGGCCCCATGCTGCTACCCCAAGCGTTTAAGGCAAGAGCACCACTGATTGTCTTTGACTGTTCTTACCTGGAAGAGTGTGTCAAGCCATCCAATATTCACATTCGACTAGATTTTGAAACGCATGACAATGTACCAGCCAATACCACGGCCTACTGTTTGATTATTCATCACAAACAAGTCAACTAATATCCACTGTCCAACCAAGTGACAAGTGTATAAATAACAGGTCAACCCACGTCAAGCCGCTCAGTCATGTCTTGCTTCAAAGCCTCAAGAGACGTTACATCCATGAATTTAAACTCTGAGGAACAACGTTTCAAGACTTTTGCCACGTGGCCGGTGCCTTTCATAAACCCTCAAGCCTTGGCGGCCGCTGGATTCTACTATTTAAAAACAAGAGATGAAGTGAAATGTGCCTTTTGTCCCATCATCATAGACCAATGGCAGGAGGGCGATGAACCCATGCAGGAACATCAGCGCTGGTCACCCACTTGCCCCTACCTGTGCAGAATGGAAGTGGGAAATATACCCTGTCATTCAAGCTATCCCTCACTTGTGTCTCTGAGTGATGAAAAAACAAGTTACGATACGAGTGGACCGTATGGTGTCCATGGTGCTTCGGTGAGCAGCTCACCATCAAAAACGCCTAGTTTAGAGACATTGGGACATCATCGGTGTTATGGACGTTACAAACACAAGAGACTATATTGTTGTATCAGTAGGTATCGTCCTTATCCCAAAATGACAAAAGCCTGTAAGACGTTTTATGATAATAAAATGATGTAATTCTTAAATTCTTATTTTTGCATGTCCCTCTGTCCTACCCTAACCTCAATTTGAAACTAGCATGGCAGGTAAGCCCATGCCATGATCACACTTTAGTGGTCGATCGTCAGTCAGTCGTCAGTTGAACTTGGTCCAGGCAAGCGTCAACATGTTGCGCACACTCATTGTGGATTGCCAAGGGTTTAAAATTGGTGACAACAAATTTATATTTAAACAAGTGGACATGATCGATTGTACCACGTTTTGGATATCGCAAGCTACGCATTTGCTATTTAAACCACCCCATGCTATTGATTTGTTGTGTGAAAAAGACCGTAAACAAACCCAGTGGATTGAAAATCATATGCAACTAGACTGGAATCAAGGAACCATTTCCTATAAATATTTGGACGTGGTCATGACAGCGCACTTGTCTTCAGCCAATGTGGTATTTGTGAAAGGTAATGAAAAACGTCAATGTTTGCAACCATTTACGACCTCATCGACTTGGGCTGCCCATCCCTGCAAACGCTCATGGATACTTGTTCCTGTGGCAGCATTACCCATACAGCCCTAGCCCATGAGTGGCATCTCTTTCATTGGTTAACCACGCATGTCTGTTGGGAGTTGCTGAACAAAATTAAAAATCAAGATTTACCTGTGAATGACGCCAGTGAGATTTCTACAAGCGACGTGTAAACATCTACAGCACGCGATACCATGGAGAAAGGCAATGCTACGGACAAAGCCATCGGCATGTTCTTTGTGTGCAAAAAAGACTAGACAGTTTTACCAAAGAGGAACTCTTAGCGCTGCCCAAGTCGTTCATTTATTATGTGGCCGCCAACGCAGTGAAAGAAATCTGGCAATATGTACCAAAATCATGGACTCAAGACCCTGTGTTGAGTGAATTGCAACCCTGTACGGATTACGGTCATCATAATCAAGTGGCCATGGCAAAATACCCTCTATGCATCAGTGCGCGACTTGTCAGGTAGTGAAACTGTATCACGGTCATAAACGTCCATGTAAAGACTTTGTTGAATCATTCCACGGGTGTCATGGCGAGAAAAAGCAACAACAACAACAAATACAAACACAAACATCGTCCACAGAAGAGGAGGAAGACCGAACCTTTTCACCATCGGTGGAAATGGATATGCCAGACTTGTACTGGTAACGGCGTCATTGACAAAGTGATTCAATACTTACCTTTCGAAATCCATCCTTTTTGTGGCCCTGGAACTCATCTTGAAAAACATTTGCAGCGTGGTGATGCACCCATTAATGTTTTGGATCAAGCATGCAAAGAACATGATCTTTCTTATCTCCATAGTCATCCTGGTTTAAGACATGTGGCAGATAAATTGTTATTGAAAAATGCTAAACAACGTTTCACATCCTGTGATGCCTCAGTGGGTGAAAGGATGGCAGCCCTGATTGTGATGAGTGCTATGAAAGGAAAGTTGATGATGCGTGGACATAAACATTGAGGAATTGAGGATTGAGGAGCTGGGATTTGTTTGTATTCTATTTTTTCTTTTGTCAATCCCTATGGCTATGAAATAAAAACAAAGGTTTACCAGAGCATGATGTTTCTTTAATTAAAAAATCATGATGTTGATGGGCTGATTTTCCATTTTCACATTTCACACATGATGAATTCACACATTACCATTTGCCAATTTGCCATTTACAGTTTTTAAAAATGACTGTTTCAAGTTTTGTGTTTTTGATGATATGGATTGTCCATTTTGTTGATTACACTTTTAAACAATGTCTGTTAGACATTTTTGAATTTTTATAATTCACACATGGCCAATTCCAGTTTTTTTTAATGTCCGTTTCAAGTTTTTCGTTTTCTGAATTTTGCTGATATCGAAACATGGATTTTCCATTTTGCTGTTTTCACATTTTTTTCATTTGGTGTATATCGAAAGTTGAGATTTGTCAATAATGTTCATGTGTGTGTTTGACCATGACGATGCTGCAGTGAGTTTATGGGACTGCGAAAACGTGGAGGTCTACGACTAGTGCAGGTAAGACTGTTTTACAAAATATAATGTCTATTGACTGCTACATTTCAAAAAAAAACTATTGACAAAACAAAATGAATATTGACCATTTGTTATATATTGAACCCTTGCAAAGAAGCATATGAGACTCAGTTTCGGGGGGTGTAACAGTCCATTTCGTAAAGTTGTTGTTAAGCGCTTCTTATAACATGCAGGGTAACATATAACAAAATAACATGCAGGAAAAGTGAATACCAGGGTTAAAACATATGCATTTAATAACAGATCAACTATTTACAGAAAACTTAACAAAACAAACAAGGTCTCCCAAAGTGACTCCCACTTGAATTAATAAACTGCCAAATTTAGGCCTAATCTCAGGAGAGATTGTAAACAGCTGGACCAAATGTCCCAAATTACTACAATGACCATGTGCGTGTGCGGCTGTTCTACACGCGTTACGATATGTACAAATTAATGCGAGATTCGTCACCATCCAGTAAACTTTCAGAGGACGAATCTACATTGTCTAGAGCTAGACAGACACGGGGAACCAACTAAACACTAATTAAATTAATCAGACACTTCCTACGCTAAATAAAACAACAAATAATTTCCGCATGAAACTGGAATCAAGGAACTGCCGTAGCAAACAACATTAACGCCTAAAATTAGGACTTTTCAAATCAACACAAGTAAATTCACACGTGACCAAACAAGAAAAATACACATATGGCCGCTTGCCATTTTTACAAGAAAATATACAAGGTACACCCAATGGTGTCACAACAGACAAATCTAACATGAAATGAGTCATAGAAATCACTAGGCTCAAAGCCAACATTTACATCATAAAACAATATTTCATCTCATACGATATGCAGTAATCCGTAACGGACAAGGTGAACTCCCAATTAATTATGGTCCAATGACCAGCAAAAGAACAGGTTTGCTACTGATAGCTTACAGGGTCAGTCGGTCAGCTGGACTGCCTAAAATATGAATCACCAGACATAGACGGGCGCTAAGTGGAATCTGCACATCTGTCAACCCACGTGTCAATAACCTCGACCTGCCGTGGCACTGGTTCGAGTCTCGAAGAAGCGTGCTCCCAAAGCACATAATATACGTGTGTGTGTGTCAAAAAAATATATCTCAGCATTTCCCAAGGAAATCCAAGAATCAGCACTGGACAAGGTACAGTAGCCTCTGAGAGTGCTCTGCCTTTCCATAAAATACAACCACAATATTTGAGGGCGGTAGCACATCCTACCCCTCATCACGAAGAATCAATACACACACCTGACACAAGAACACACACAGAATCACACGTATGGGTTTGACAGAAACCTGTAATAAAAGACATAAAATATTTTCCACCAACTTGCGCTCCCAATCTAGTCCGTGACTAAAGAACCTGAAAAGGACTCAAAAAAACTCAAAAAAATAGAACTAAGGTGTTCTACAGTGACATCTTAATTTGTTGCGCTCGGCAACCCTAGTATGAATAAAAACCTGTTCGTAAAACATCATACAACATTTACCCCCTTTTCCTATAAAAAATGAACTTGAATAAAGCACCACTTGTCGACCGTGACGAGTTTCGCATTCGCATGGATAAAATCAAATACACACGCCGTGTACCCTAAATATGACTCATAAGAAAAAAAATACAATCAAACAACTTTGGCCACGTGCCAACGTACATTTAAATATAATAGTGTCGGCACACAAAAAATCTAAATACAAGAAAAACAATGAATAAAATATTTACAACGTTCCCGCGTCTAATCTAACTACATATTGAGTAAATCAATGGTTTGTACATCACCGTTTCAGCTTGTAGAACTTAACCTCCATCCCAAAACATTTCCCTACGGGAAATCTAGTCGTTCATATTCGACGTATTGGTAGAGGCGATGCACTTCATTCCATCACACGACCTTTCAGCAGACATCTTGGCGTAGCTTCTTGGAAAGAAATGTTCAAAGTTATTAGTTGGCTAGCTAGAATCGCTATGAGCTACTACTTTCACTCACAATAATGTCCTAGGCGATTACTTAACGTAGAACTGGCCCTATCTCAGCATTTGCTTATTCACACGCACAATATACCACTCAAAATATAACACAAAAATTTACATAAATTGCACTCTTCAATCTCAACTGGCTTCAAACAAGTCTCAAATATGTCTATCACGTAGCGCTTATCTCGACTAGAGATCTCCACCCCTAAGCGTGAACTCTGCTCCCTTGAGCACAAAATGAAATGTTTGTCAAACAGACGTGAAGTATGCTCACTAGAGCTTGATAAATCGTGACGCAAACTAGCGTGAACGTTGCTCACCAGAGCTCAATAAAGTTGTGTGTCAAACAGCTCATCACCGATCAATTTATTTGAAACTGACAGAATGGGGTAGGCTGGGGGAAATTTGTGAAAATAATCTGTAGTTTTCACCTCACAAACTTGGGACTAGTATCAATCTTCTTTTTTTCATCCAAACGTCTCAATGGACGCGTTTTCGCGCCTTTTTCTAAGGTACGCGATCCACCGCGTGGCTTTGGCTTCCTCTCTCCTGATTTGCTGATTCAATCGTGGATCGGTTGAAACATCATTTCTGACACTCCCATAATGACGCCGATTTAGGTGCGCGTTCATCCAGAATTTGTCCTTGAACTCGGCTTAACCGGTCATCTTCAGGAATAACTACCAAGCTGCTTCTGTTGTAATCGTAGCGACACACGACCTGACTCCCCTTTGTCAACTTCCAACATGTTCTGCCTGGGCATCAGTAATAATAATAATAAAATCATGAAGACTTATTGATCGACAAATCAATAAGGGTTCATTTATCCTCAGCAAGGTTTTGAAATTCGAAGCAAGTGATTGATTTGTATTTTAAAAACAATATCCACAGTAGTATAGATAACATCTCTTAAGTACCTCACTCGTCTGTCCCAATTAGTGTGCGCTCCTCGCTGCAATGTCATTCACACGTCTCGCCAGACTTTCCCCTCTCACTCACACAATTACAACTTCTGCCGGACCGGCCGTCTTGTTTACAAACAAAGCTCGCTCTCCCAGGTACCACGTAGCCACGTACATTTGAGTGTGTTCTCAAATTAAATTTTTGCAATAATGATTTTGCATTCATAGTCCTTATCACTCATCAAATGGTTCCCTTCTGTAATACGGCTTGAAATTAGCGCTATTGAAAACAGATTTAGCTCCAGTGCTCAATTCTTCAAGTCTGTAAGCATTATTACCCAAATTCTTGATAATACGGAACGGGCCGATAAATTTTGGACAGAACTTGGCAAATACTTTGTTCTTAGGATCTGATATCGGTGGTCTCCGAACAAGCACTAGTTCCTGTTCCTGTAGTTCACGATGAAATTTCTTTCCTCTGTATCTCCTCAGTCTTCGGTCCGCTTGGCTCCTCATGTGTTCTCTGGTTCGCTGAATTCGCAGCTCATGTGCTAATAACGGGTCCCTTGGGCATGGAATAATCTTGTCCCAAGATCTTTCAGGCATCCTGTTGCGGTGTACAACTAGTGGGACTTGACCTGTCGACTCGTGCTTCGTAGTATTCATGCACATCTCAATATCTCCTACTCTGTCGACCCACTTATTATGATCATTTGGAATCATGACGCGGTAATACTTGGCATCACAGTGAATCGTTCTCTCGCTTGGATTTCCACAAGGGTGGCGAATGCTAGATAGAACATGCTTTATTCCTAAGCTCTCTAGACCTTGTCTAAAACATTGCTTGTAAAATATGTCCCATGGTCCGATAACATGAATTCCGGCTTCCCAAGCGTCGGAATGACTTTGTTCTGGATTCGGCTGAGGACTTGCTTTGATGTCGTCTTCTGGATTGGACATAATACCACCATCTTGGAAAATACATCGACACATACAAGAAGGTGTCGGCATCCTCGTTTTCCCTCAACTAGAGGGCCAAAACCGTCAATAGCGACCAGCTCGCACGGTTTCTGTGGTAATAAAGGTTTTGGAAGCTGTTTCAGTATGAAATTATTGGGCTTAGTACGCTGACACGCGTCACAAGTTCTAATTACTTCAACAATGGTATATCGCATCTTTGGCCAAGTAAAAGTTTCTCCTGTTGTTGCTTCTGTTTTGCCAGTGCCGATATGTGCTAGGCTTTCATGGACATGCCACGTCAGTCCTCTCTGTAACGATGCTGGAACTAGAATTCGAAGTTTGGTGTGATCATCATCCACGAACTTGTGAAGAAGATTATTGAGGTAGTGGAATTTCGCTTCCTTGGCACGGGCTTCTCGATATTCAGGTGAATCTGGCTGTAGTTCCTTCTTGTAAAACTTGATCATCATCATCATCCATGGGTCCTTTTCTTGTTCCTTCTGAATTTCTTTCAACTTGTCCAAAAACTCACGAGCCTTAGGTGTCAATGCTATGTGTTGTACTTCTACTGCTGTCTCGTTCTCATCTTCAGGGTTCCTGCTTAAAACATCTGGTATGATGTTCATCCTTCCAGGGCAGTGTTCTATGGTAATATCGAACTGCTGTATAAAAATGGACCAACGCGTAACTCTTTCGCTTGCCATCGTTGTTTTGAATAAGGTCAGTGCATGGTGGTCAGTTCTGACAACAATGGAGTACCCGAAGATCATCTTGCGCCATTGTTGAAGTGAGTACAAAATCGCTAACAACTCAAGTTCTGTAACAGTGTAGTTCCTCTCGTGCTTCCTAAGTTTACGACTAGTAAATGCCAAATATGATCGATTCTTGGGTTCATCAGCGTCCTCTTGGTAAAGCATGGCGCCGATTCCAATCAATGAAGCGTCCGCCTGAATTACAAATTTCTTCGCGAAGTCTGGATACCCTAGCTTCACACAATTCTCCAGTAGGTCTTTCGTGGCTCTAAAGGACCTGTCGCACTCCTCATTCCATGACCATCGATTTGATTTCTTTAGCATCTCTTGCATCGGTGCTACTGTTTCCGTGTACCCAGGACAATTCTCCTTAAAGAAACCTGTCACTCCCAAAAATGCTCTAACATGTTTCACTTTAGTTGGTGTAGGGAATTTCTTAATTGCGTCAATTTTTGCCGGATTTGGTCTCACGCCTTCAACACCAATTATGTGACCCAAATACAGAATCTCGCTCTGGCAAAAGTGCGATTTCTTCAAATTAATTTTGAAATTCATGGTTCTCAAATTATCCAAAAGTTTGTTTAGGTTTTCCAAATGTTCCTCCATTGTTTCCGATGCTATGAGTATGTCATCAACATATCTTGTAGTGAAGCTCTTGACCTCTTCACTTAGATTCCTGTCTAGTGCTCTTATCAATGCACATCCTGCTGTTTTTACGCCAAAGGGCATGCGAGACCAGATATAGCTTTGGTTATCAAATAAAAACCCCGTCAATAATTGGGATTTTTCCTCAAGTTCCAGATGGTGGAAACTATTCGCTAAATCGACGCTAGAATATATCTTCTTTCCACGGAAGCCCTTCAATACGTCCTTGATCCTTGGTGCTTGGTCGTGCTCGACTAACAGTTTGCTATTTAAAACCCGTGCGTCTAGGCATAATCTGATTGATCCGTTTGGCTTGGTCACAGCCAATATTGCATTTGAATATGGGGTTGCTGCTTTTCTGATCATTCCAGAATCTAATAGGTTAGTAATAATGTCCTTGACCTGAGAAAAATGTTTCTCTGGGATCGGGTACAATTTACTCTTAAATGGGGTCCAATCGGTAATTTGCATGGCATACTGGAAATTTAATACCTTTCCAGGGATCGTGTCGAAAACTCCCTTATGATGTCTCAAAATCTCTTCTAATTTTCTTCTGTCAGGTTCCCCTACTATTGCCTCCTTAAGTTGCTCCTGAAGTAAAATCTCAAATTTGGACCCGCTAATTTCTTCCTCCGCCAAATGTATCCAAAGTTCTTGCGAAATATCTTGACCGTCAATTTCAATAACTGCTGTCTGGCTTACTCGTCCCTCCGTCGAGTTCTTATCTTCGATCGCCTCATTAGTGCATTCTTCAATGACCCAAGTATTCGCCTCTCTCTCTAGTGGACTTTCTTCCATGTTCAGACCAACATGACTCAACCCCTCAACTTGTTTAAAACTCACAGTGTTATTATGTAAGTCAATTATAGCGTGAAAATCACAAATGAAGTTGGCTCCCAGAATGACATTATAATTCATCTTTGGTATCACGATGAAAGTTTGTGAAAATGTGTGGTTTAATATCTCCAGATCTAAATATGCTTGGTGCTTGCAAACTATGGTCTTATCAGGAATGACCCCTCGGATTTTCATTAATGGTACAGGCATAATTGGAATGTTTTTTTATATCCAATTTCTTTCAACAATGCTTCCGTGACTAAGCTCACCTGGCTACCCGTATCGATCAGGCACCTCACTCTAAGACCTCCAATATGAGCATAAATAATTGGTAATTTTCTGATTACATTCTCCCGGTCCTTCACCACTTCCTCCAGGCAATCGTCCGGGAATGCTACCCACTCTTCAATGTTCGCAACAATCAACTCCTCCCGTTCCCTGGTGTCCTCCATTCTCAGGCTATCTGGTTATCTTGCCGATAATTCCTCTGATTATTCCATCTGCCGTCCCCGTTCCTTTGGTAAGGTCTACCCTGTCTTTGGTTTCCCCTCCAGTTAGTATATTCCCGCTGGTACGTCCTCTGGTTGTGATTGTTGTTCTGATTATTATTGTTACGTGCAAAGCCCGTCCAAACGTTATTAATATGCATCTCCTCTACGTATATGTATTCCCTTCCATTTAAAGTGCCCGCTAAGATGCCTTGGTTTGCCTAATGAACTTGAGGAGGCAGCATCTCTCGGCTCCTCGGGCTGGAGTTGTGTTTTCTGCCGCTAGAGTGAGACTTTGGTGCCTCTGATCCCGTCTCATCGTGACATATTTGAGAAAAAGTATATTATTATTCTACGTCATTAAACAAAGGACTCTATATGCATCATGCCGCCAAAACATTTTAATGGTGTCGTGTGAATATTATTTGGTTATTCACATTGTCGTAATATGTGGCTAAATTTGATTGGTCTAATTTAAATAAACCTGGTGCATGTTGGGCGGCCTTCTTCGCGATTGACCTCCATCTTGTGAATTTTTAGTTGTTACTGATTGCTGGTAGAAGAAGTACGCAAATTGTGGACCTCATCAGGGACGAGGGCTACGGCCCTCGTCCCCGCTAACTTGGGAATATATCCCAGTATTTGATGATACATGAAGAATTATCTGTGCAACTATCATCTGTGATAATCGTGAAAGTATTTTCTTGGGCCTTAATATGGAAATGCGATGTTTGGTGTGCTTCTCTTCGACGGCGGTTGGCAGCCATCTCATATTTTATTTTATTTTTGGTGATAATTATCCTTTAAGGATGTCTAAGTAGTGTTGTAAAAATTAGTGTCTCCCCAAAAGGCTTTATTAAGGTATGTTTTGGTATTTTATTTATTTTAAATTTTTGGAGCTCCATATTTTTCATTGTGTACTGAGTGTTTTGTTTTTGTTCTGAAGGTTGACTTTGGCCTAGATATGTCACCTCTGAATACGTAAACATTTTGTTAAACAATATTAGTCCGGGGAACACTACTGTTTTTCTTCTAATTTTATTATTTGGCGTCTGGCTATGGCATTTTCTTCTTATCATATTCTTGTACTGACCAGACGAATCTATTAACACTAGGCCTAATTTTGATCATTAGTCGGTCGTTTTTTAGTTTGATCCGTTGCCTTTTAAAAACTTTTGATCTCGTAATGTCTAGAGTTTGTTTATATCTTTCTGTTTTCTCACTGGAGAAGATTTTTTTAAATGTAAAATTAGGCGTTTGACATAAATACTTGCTGATATACCTTCAACTGTTCTTGGTCGCCATGGTAACTTGTTGACAGTAGTGCAGTGTAGGTTTTTGTTTCTGGCGTGTGTTTGAAGTGCACGTTCATGGGTCATGGTGATGTTGTTTAACTTATTTTGGTTTTAAATTATCCTTTGGTTTTCCTTTTTTGGAGTTTTCTTTTTGTACTCTTGCGTTATTCTTTCGGTACCTTGTTTATGGTAAAATTTTGCACTATTTACTTATTTTGATTCTCCAAGGACCTCAAGGTTCAGTTGGGAGTATGTCAGGTACATATTAAGTGTTTAAATTTGGCTTGTGGCCTTTCATTCTCTGACCACAGGTAATTGTTAATTGATATCGACCTTTATTTAAAAAAAATTTACAGTGAGAATTCTGAGGTTTTTATTTTTATTTTTGTAATTTAATGCTGGCTGATGCATGTTCTTTTCTCTGGTGGAGGTGTTCTTTTAAATTTAACATTAAATTTTCTTTTAAAGCAAGCTACTGTTGTTGCATCATTTCGTCGGTGGCATTTCTGTTGGTTATCGGTTTTTTTTCTGTAGACGAACCTGTGGGTCTTCTCCTTCTCCACCTTCTTCCACCTTTAGGTGTTCTTCTGTTGGGGCATGTCAACTGGCGGTGAGTTTGTTGTTGCGAGGCGGACCTCTAAAGACAGGTAAGTAGGTAGCAGAGCGTGGTTGTGTATCGCTTCTGCAGATATCCCCTCCCCCGTACCCGGAGGCACGTTTATGGACCCTTCTGGTGCTGATAGGACGGTTACTGATGAGATGTGTCATGTCAGTGTGCTTTATGTTATTTTATGTTAATCCTTGTCGTTTGTTTGGTTTCATGTTTGCCTCTAAAATCCATGTGGTGACATGTGATGTGACCTGTTCCAAGCAAGGTTTCTGTGCTGAATATTATCCTATTTATGATGCAACATTCCCAATGAAGAAGAGGTTTGGTAAGTGATTGGCTTGTATTCTTGGCATGGGAAATGTGGGTTTGTTGATATTCTGATAGCCTACATGCTGCGAGTGAAGGCATCGAGGAGCCCTGTCTGAAGCTGTTCGCCTTGTGATTTGTAGCAATTTGTTGTAATTTAGCTTCCTGTTCTGGAGCCTAGCAAGGGATGACGTCTGCTGTCCTGGGCAGTATTGTGCATGATTTTATTTGTCGAAATTTCAGGTATCGGGGCAGTGTTGGTGTTTAAGAAGACTGGTGTGTGCCTATATGCTTCCTTTGCATGAAATTCTGTTGTGATATGTTGTCCTTGTGATATATTTATTATGCAACTATCACGCCTACTGGTGTTATGGAGAAGTGTAGTCCGATTAAAAGGGCTAAACTATGGAAATCAGCCCTCCCTATGTCCCTACTGTGGTGCCAAATGGCACATTTAACGTGCATGCCACTATTTATTGGCTAGGAATTCTTCCCAACTCATTCAAGGTAAGTGTTTGTTTTTAGATGTTTTTATAGCAATGTGCGATTTGTAAATTTTTGTTCTCACACTTACATTATACTGCAATCGTTCTGGGATAAGTGTGTATGTAGTGCAAATAGTGTCTGTCTGTATGTGTTAACGTAGATTTAGATTTAGATTTGTAGGGTGGGGTAATTCAGGCGTTGTTTTGTTTGCAAAAGTAAGTCTAGGATCGTATTTTTATTAGTTGCTTTCCTTGTAATTTTGAACTAAAGCTAATATGTAGGTGTGTTTAACGTGGAGATATCTACTGTCTGGGGTTAGCTAGGTTAGAAGTATGGGATTCTTTCTTGGTTTGATCCCTGGGCAGGTTGTATATAGGACTTGCACGATCCGAATCGCTCAGGTATGGGACTGGTCTGTTCGATGACATGCGAGTATGTGTCATGTAATTTAATTGTAAGGGTATTGTGTTTTTAATTGTATTTGTTTGTGTCATGATATCTCTACGACTACATAACTTGCATATTTGAGTATTAATGGGAATTATTTTTGTGGGTGGCTAAAAATTATATATTGCTGCTATTTGAGTATGTTGTGCGATGAATATTTTGTGGTGAATATGAGGTCTCAGTTCGTGAACAGCCATAATGTAATGTGCTTTTCTGCTTAATTAATTAATATAGGGTCGTCAAAATTTACTGGGGTTAAATTTCTGTTGGAAATTGTGGTCATCAGCTTCTGTAAGTCAGCTTGTTTTGCGTTTAAAGCTCGTTATCTGTTGTTGCTGGAAATCAGGGTCATCAGTTTCCTCATGTTAACTGTAAATGACATAGGCCTTCTGTTTAGTTCATGCTATGGCAATCACGGTCATCAGCCTCTGTAACTTGAGTGAAATTTTCTGCTTTTGACTGGTAATTCTAAATTTTTTCAGCTTAAATCGTTAGGAATGGTGCGTAAGTGTTCTCTGTTAGCCTCGTCTTTCGACAAGAGCGGCTTGTTTTCTCATCTAACCGTATTTTCGGGCCATGTTAGGCATCCTTTGGTTGTACGTGTTCGTGTCTTAAACCTGAACGAGGAAACCTCATTTGTACACCTTGTACTGTTGAAGTTAGTTCTTTTTATGTTGGCTTTTTCTCACCCAGGCGGATTTCGGCTGTATAGTCATCGGGTGTCGAACTTCAATTTCGTTCCTTGTGTTAGTGTACTGGTGTTTTGTTTTCTGCGCTGCCATTTCCCCTTCGTTTTTTGTTGTTTCTGTAACGGTGTTTTATTTCTCACTGTCCCCATGCCAAGCAATGTGTGCGATCACGAACCAACAAATGTAGATGCATACATGTCAGCTTAATTAATTTTTCTTTTTCTAAGCCCTAAGGCAAACAAATAGCCAGAGTGCATCTGTCGCACATAAAACGAGGTGGAGAGATTTGTAATGAAGAAATGCTACCATAAATTTGTAAACTGATATTTTGTATAATGTAGAGTATCCCTAACCTTCATTGAAGCCTTCAGGCATCTGTTCCTTCTGGAATTTTGAATTGGATTTGCAAACTCTACTGGGATACAGCTTGTAACTGTTGGGTAATTCCCATTTAATGGTAAAATGTTAACATTGTGTAATAGCCTACCTTTGTGAAATTGGAACTAATTTTGATGTTCACGTAGAAGATGCTAGCATGTAAGTAGGACTCGGTGGGAGACCTAACTCATGGTGATCTTGTATACCCGTTTCCTTGGGAATTTGAGTGGTCATTTCTCTACCGTAGCTCCTTCTGAATGTATAGTCGTTCAACTCGTGTATTCTAGAAAAGTCTAACTAGTCTGTAAAAACGTAACTTTGGTAATAAACCTTACTTCCGTATATCTTGTTATTTAATGAACTATTGTGAGCACGGATCTAGGGCATGGTCAGGATTTTTTTCATATATATTCAACCTTGTTTCTCATATGTAAAATGTATTAAGAATTAGTAATTTCTGTAAACTTTTATTTTTGAAATAAGATTAACTACTGTTTTGTAAATGGCTGCCCACTCGTCGCATGGTATCTTGCACATTGCATCCACCTACTTCGTCAAAAGCTAACAACATCGGACTTATTGAACATTTACCTAACGTGTCTCGGACTCTGAAAGCACTGCAGGTCCTGGTGTAATGCGTTTCTGAAGAGTTATGGACACAGTGATGCTGTTGACTAAGTGGTTTGCGAGGTGATCAATTATCCCATCACTGATAATCTGACCCTGCACTCTTCCTAACCAAAACGATGTGTAATAATGTTATTGGTTTTACGTCCCTTTTAACTACCCTGGCTTTTAGAGACGCCGGGGTGCCGGAATTTTGCCCCGAAGGGGATCTTTAACGTGCCAGTAAATGTACTGACACGGCTCCCTCGCATTTGCGCACCCTCAAATGCCAGCTGACTGCGCCAGGTTTCGAACCTGCAAAACGATGTGGTTTTATCCATCAATTGGAGTTAACTGGTGAACTTAATCTTCTGGAAACATGTTTGGTGAATCGACTAGTTATGGAGTACTGCCTATGCATAACCTAGGCGTGTTCGTGAACGGTGTTCACGCTTAAGGGAGGGAGACTGTTACGTGCAAAGCCCGTCCAAACGTTATTAATATGCATCTCTTCTACGTATATGTATTCCCTTCCATTTAAAGTGCCCGCTAAGATACCTTGGTTTGGCTAATGAACTTGAGGTGGCAGCATCTCTCGGCTCCTCGGGCTGGAGTTGTGTCTTCTGCCGCTAGAGTGAGACTTTGGTGCCTTCTGATCCCGTCTCATCGTGACATATTTGAGAAAAAGTATATTATTCTACGTCATTAAACAAAAGACTATATATGCATCATGCCGCCAAAACATTTTAATGGTGTCGTGTGAATATTATTTGGTTATTCACATTGTCGTAATATGTGGCTAAATTTGATTGGTCTAATTTAAATAAACCTGGTGCATGTTGGGCGGCCTTCTTCGCGATTGACCTCCATCTTGTGAATTTTTAGTTGTTACTGATTGCTGGTAGAAGAAGTACGCAAATTGTGGACCTCATCAGGGACGAGGGCTACGACCCTCGTCCCCGCTAACTTGGGAATATATCCCAGTATTTGATGATACATGAAAAATTATCTGTGCAACTATCATCTGTGATAATCGTGAAAGTATTTTCTTGGGCCTTAATATGGAAATGCGATGTTTGGTGTGCTTCTCTTCGACGGCGGTTGGCAGCCATCTCATATTTTATTTTATTTTTGGTGATAATTATCCTTTAAGGATGTCTTAAGTAGTGTTGTAAAAATTAGTGTCTCCCCAAAAGGCTTTATTAAGGTATGTTTTGGTATTTTATTTATTTTAAATTTTTGGAGCTCCATATTTTTCATTGTGTACTGAGTGTTTTGTTTTTGTTCTGAAGGTTGACTTTGGCCTAGATATGTCACCTCTGAATACGTAAAAATTTTGTTAAACAATATTAGTCCGGGGAACACTACTGTTTTTCTTCTAATTTTATTATTTGGCGTCTGGCTAAGGCATTTTCTTATTATTATATTCTTGTACTGACCAGACGAATCTATTAACACTAGGCCTAATTTTGATCATTAGTCGGTCGTTTTTTAGTTTGACCCGTTGCCTTTTAAAAACTTTTGATCCTTCTGTTTTCTTACTGGAGAAGATTTTTTTAAATGTAAAATTAGGCGTTTGACATAAATACGTGCTGATATACCTTCAACTGTTCTTGGTCGCCATGGTAACTTGTTGACAGTAGTGCATTGTGGGTTTTTGTTTCTGGCGTGTGTTTGAAGTGCACGTTCATGGTTCATGGTGATGTTGTTTAACTTATTTTGGTTTTAAATTATCCTTTGGTTTTCCTTTTTTGGAATTTTCTTTTTGTACTCATGCGTTATTCTTTCGGTACCTTGTTTATGGTAAAATGTTGCACTATTTACTTTTTTGATTCTCAAAGGACCTCAAGGTTCAGTTGGGAGTATGTCAGGTACATATTAAGTGTTTAAATTTGGTTTGTGGCCTTTCATTCTCTGACCACAGGTAATTGTTAATTGATATCGACCTTTAATTTTTTTTAAATCTACAGTGAGAATTCTAACTGAGGTTTTTATTTTTATTTTTGTAATTTAATGCTGGCTGATGCATGTTCTTTTCTCTGGTGGAGGTGTTCTTTTAAATTTAACATTAAATTTTCTTTTAAAGCAAGCTACTGTTGTTGCATCATTTCGTCGGTGGCATTTCTGTTGGTTATCAGTTTTTTTTCCTGTAGACGAACCTGTGGGTCTTCTCCTTCTCCACCTTCTTCCACCTTTAGGTGTTCTTCTGTTGGGGCATGTCAACTGGCGGTGAGTTTGCAGTTGCGAGGCAGACCGCTAAAGACAGGTAAGTAGGCCCAACCACCCTGGCCCCCACACCCTGTGTCAATTATTATAATTATCACGGCGATTCTGGAAGTTCCTATTGTTATTATTATATTGGTTTCGGCCGTCGAACTCGTGCCGTCTGGGCGTAAATTGTGTGCAGGTGGACTGTGTCTTCGTCTGATTATTCTGATTGTGGCCGTTTTGATGCCCTTGAACTACTTCAGCAGTGTTTACGCACTCCATGTTCCGTCTCCCTGTCTGCGGACTGACCATACTCGTCTCATCCAAGTGGCGGAGTATCTCCTCGGCCTGAACTGCGGTTTTGATGTTTCCAGCGACTAAAAATTGCTGAATGTTCATCGGAAGCTGCTTGCCGATAGTTAAAACCATGTTTTCCTCTGTAGGGGGCTCGTCAAAATCCCGGAATTTAACTAGCTGTTGGCTAAAGAACTCAGAAAACCTTGTAGAGTGTGTGCTATGTTATTTCCTGGTATATAAATCTATCCTCAACCCCTGCTGCAGTGAAGGACTCCAGAACTTCCTCAAGAATGTCTCTTTAAACTGGGCCATGTCATTAAACGTGTACTTGAAGCTTTGAAACCAGATTAAACTTGGGCCCTCTAAAATTTTTTCCACCAGTCGCAGCTGTTTTGCGGGACTGACGTGTTGGTCATTAAAGTAATCATCCAGCTGGCGCAAAAATGCTTTTGGAGTAGATCCTGAATTCTCCCTGAATTTGTCGGGTTTAAAGTAGTTTCCCCTAATTACTTGTATGACTTGGGCAGGTGCCAAACCAGGTTGTGGAGTTGATGTCTCCCCTCTGTAATTTTGGAATGTGTCGCACGTTATCTTTGGACTCTGACCTCGGCTCGTATCCTCAGGTAGCTTCTAGCCCACCGGACTTCCATTACTTCCCCGTTTCCCTGCTGCGTTTTCTGAAGAGAATAAAGTAGCATTCTCTAAAGATCTTATCTCGTTCTTAACGATGAGGTCTGCGTGTTCCTGGAACTTGGACGTGATACTTTCCTCCAGAGCCTGCATTCTAGAGTTGTTCTCGCCTAGCCGCTTTAATATATTCAGCCTATCTCCTTTAGTCTCATTCACCTGCTGTTCTCAATCTTTCCGGATCCTATTCTTCAAATTATGAATTTTTTCTTCATTGCTCTCCTGATTTTTCTCAAGCTGTTCCCCTATTTGCTCTTGTATCACCTGCTGAGTTTTAATTAATTGTTCTCCTACCTCTTCTCGTATTTGCTCTTGGGTTTTAGTTAACTGGTCTTCCAGGTTTTCGCGCAAGTGCATCCGTTCTTTCTCCGTTTTTATCTCCAGCTTGTCAAGTTCCTTTATCAATTCTAACACATTGTTAACGACTGAATTAATCTGCTCCTGTATGTTTACGTTCTTCGCCTCTATTCTATTGAATTGACCCTGTAATTCATCCTGCGTGCTTTTGATCCCTGCCGTATTGTTTACGCATGCTGTCTCAATTTGTTTCAATTTGGCGGCTACCATTCCATCTAACTGTACTAGTTTATCGTCGAATTTAGATTCTAGCTTCTTAATTTCTCCTAATTGCCTCGAATTATTTTCTGCCACCTCTCCTGCCAGTTTCTCTAATTCTATTTTAGTACTCTGGTTTATTTCAAGGGTGATCTTCTCTAACTGAACTGTTTGTAATATTGCCTGCTCTGATAACTTGTGGTCTATTTCGATTAACTTTTTATCATTATGCTCTCGCAACTCGTGTAATTGTTTATCGCTCTGTTCACTCTGTTCACGTAATTGAGTAGTTATGTCATTTAATTGTTTATCATTATCCAATTTCTGAATTTGCAATTTTACCGTAATGTTACTGTTCACATCCTGTAATTGTTTATCACTGTGTTCACGCAACTCGTGTAATTGTTTATCACTCAGTTCACTCATGCCTTTTAACTGTTGTTCCGTCTTTGCAGACAATTGCACAGACATCTGCTCCATCAACGCTTTAATCTCCTCGATGCTAGCCATCGCAAAACACACAAATATATACTGAGAAAAACAGGGTCATGCAATGGGATTTCAGTCGTACACACGCACATGTCTTGATATTTAACTTACATTGATTCTAATTTAAATAAATTTTCAGTAATCAAAATCTTACTGAATAACGACTCTTATTTCCAAACAACAAACTAACTCCCTTGTGATCTGCTTTTAAATTCCTAACTAACAGAATTTACGAACAATACTTTAATTAACCGAAGTTAATTAAATGTAAAGTAAGGCTAAACCTTCCTGCTTTGACTGAGTTCACAAAATATGCAAATTTTCTAATTTTAAGCCAGGCGCCAGAACAAGTTAACAACAAATACAATTTCAACTTCTAACCTTGCCACGGTGGGTGAGTGGATAGCGTGTCGGTCTACTAACCCCAAGATTTCAGGTTCGCCCCTGACCGTGGTAAGTGATTTTTGAAAGGCGGCAAAAATACGATACGCATGTCATACGATGTTGGCATGTCAAAGAACCCATTTGAATTCAGTAGGCCGAGTTCATAATGGCAAAATTAATCTCGGGAGTTTCCGCCAGCACAAAGTTCCTCATTTTTCTACTAGAAAGCGCTATTGTGTTCAAGGAGATTAGATATCTAACATCTAACCTCCTTGACTTTCATAGTCAAGGAACTACGAAATTCGACATGCAAGCTACCCTCTGGGTGTCAAATAGCAAAGCTTTCACCAGGCACCGAGGTCATACGATATTATTATTAATTTTATAACCTTGTTCAACATTTCTAACTTTAAGAACTCAGTGATTTTACTAATACACATGGCGGTACAACATCGCCTCAATTTACTCTTGCCCTGCTGACCTGGCATCATTTCTCAGCGAAATAAGTATGAGGTCAACAAAGCAACAACAACAACAATCCCCACTTGGGCAGCCATTTTTGATATATGAACCCTTGCAAAGAAGCATATGAGACTCAGTTTCGGGGGTGTAACAGTCCATTTCGTAAAAATGTTGTTAAGCGCTTCTTATAACATGCAGGGTAACATATAACAAAATAACATGCAGGAAAAAGTGAATACCAGGGTTAAAACATATGAATTTAATAACAGATCAACTATTTACAAAAAAACAAAACAAAACAAACAAGGTCTCCCAAAGTGACTCCCTCTTGAATTAATAAACTGCCAAATTTAGGCCTAATCTCAGGAGAGATTGTAAACAGCTGGACCAAATGTCCCAAATTACTACAATGACCATGTGCGTGTGCGGCTGTTCTACATGCGTTACGATGTGTACAAATTAATGCGAGATTCGTCACCATCCAGTAAACCTTCAGAGGACGAATCTGCATTGTCTAGCGCTAGACAGACACGGGGAACCAACTAAACACTAATTAAATTAATCCGACACTTCCTACGCTAAATAAAACAACAAATAATTTCCGCATGAAACTGGAATCAAGGAACTGCCGTAGCAAACAACATTAACGCCTAAAATTAGGACTTTTCAAATCAACACAAGTAAATTAACACGTGACCAAACAAGAAAAATACACATATGGCCGCTTGCCATTTTTACTAGAAAATATACAAGTTACACCCAATGGTGTCACAACAGAAAAATCTAACATGAAATGATTCATAGAAATCACTAGGCTCAAAGCCAACATTTACATCATAAAACAATATTTCATCTCATACGATATGAAGTAATCCGTAACGGACATGGCGAACTCCCAATTAATTATGGTCCAATGACGAGCAAAAGAACAGGTTTGCTACCGATAGCTTACAGGGTCAGTAGGTCAGCTGGACTGCCTAAAATATGAATCACCAGACATAGACGGGCGCTAAGTGGAATCTGCACATCTGTCAACCCACGTGTCAATAACCTCGACCTGCCGTGGCACTGGTTCGAGTCTCGAAGAAGCGTGCTCCCAAAGCACATAATATACGTGTGTGTGTCAAAAAAAATATCTCAGCATTTCCCAAGGAAATCCAAGAATCAGCACTGGACAAGGTACAGTAGCCTCTGAGAGTGCTCTGCCTTTCCATAAAATACAACCACAATATTTGAGGGCGGTAGCACATCCTACCCCTCATCACGAAGAATCAATACACACACCTGACACAAGAACACACACAGAATCACACGTATGGGTTTGACAGAAACCTGTAATAAATGACATAAAATATTTTCCATCAACTTGCGCTCCCAATCTAGTCCGTGACTAATGAACCTGAAAAGGACTAAAAAAAAAAAAAAACTAAAAAAAATAGAACTAAGGTGTTCTACAGTGACATCTTAATTTGTTGCGCTCGGCCACCCTAGTATGAATAAAAACCTGTTCGTAAAACATCTTACAACATTTACCCCCTTTTCCTATAAAAAATTAACTTGAATAAAGCACCACTTGTCGACCGTGACGAGTATCGCATTCGCATGGATAAAATCAAATACACACGCCGTGTACACTAAATATGACTCATAAGAAAAAAATATACAATCAAACAACTTTGGCCACGTGCCAACGTACATTTAAATATAATAGTGTCGACACACAAAAAAATCTAAATACAAGAAAAACAATGAATAAAATATTTACAACGTTCCCGCATCTAATCTAACTACATATTGAGTAAATCAATGGTTTGTACATCACCGTTTCAGCTTGTAGAACTTAATCTCCATCCCAAAACATTTCCCTACGGGAAATCTAGTCGTCCTTCGTCGACGTATTGGTAGAGGCGATGCACTTCATTCCATCACACGACCTTTCAGCAGACATCTTGGCGTAGCTTCTTGGAAAGAAATGTTCAAAGTTATTAGTTTGTCTAGCTAGAATCGCTATGAGCTACTACTTTCACTCACAATACTGTCCTAGGCGATTACTTAACGTAGAACTGATCCTATCTCAGCATTTGCTTATTCACACGCACAATATATCACTCAAAATATAACACAAAAATTTACATAAATTACACTCTTCAATCTCAACGCAACTGGCTTCAAACAAGTCTCAAATATGTCTATCACGTAGCGCTTATCTCGACTAGAGATCTCCACCGCTAAGCGTGAACTCTGCTCCCTTGAGCACAAAATGAAATGTTTGTCAAACAGACGTGAAGTATGCTCACTAGAGCTTGATAAATCGTGACGCAAACTAGCGTGAACGTTGCTCACCAGAGGTCAATAAAGTTGTGTCTCAAACAGCTCATCACCGATCAATTTATTTGAAACTGACAGAAATGGGTAGGCTGGGCGAAATTTGTGAAAATAATCTGTAGTTTTCACCTCACAAACTTGGGACTAGTATCAATCTTCTTCTTATCATCCAAACGTCTCAATGGACTTATGCGGAGTTATATCGTATCGGCGGTTCTTTAGATACGCGTTTTCGCGCCTTTTTCTAAGGTACGCGATCCACCGCGTGGCTTTGGCTTCCTCTCTCCTGATTTGCTGATTCAATCGTGGATCGATTGAAACTTCACTTCTGACACTCCTATAATGACGCCGATTTAGGTGGGCGTTCGTCCAGAATTTGTCCTTGAACTCGGCTTAACCGGTCATCTTCAGGAATAACTACCAAGCTGATTCTGTTGTAATCGTTGCGACACACGACCTGACTCCCCTTTGTCAACTTCCAACATGTTCTGCCTGGGCATCATTAATAATAATAATAAAATCATGAAGACTTATTGATCGACAAATCAATAAGGGTTCAATATATATATAAGTGACAATTTCCCCATCCTCACCCACCCTACCTCACCGTGTTTGCTCTGGTCATACATACACACAGCTTTCTGTCTAATGACACAACCATACCTGTCTTTTGGGAACAAACACAACCACTTTATTTATTCCCAAAGCACATTCTAACATGCACACCTATCCCAAAAGAACTTTTTAGTTTACCATTTATATTACAAAAATTAAATACTATTCGTTAAAGTTCCTAAAAAGAAATATTACTTATTTTACATTTACAAAAACTACAACTTTGTACAACTTTAAATAATCTATACACCATTTTCCAATTCCCAACTCTGTTAAATTTAAAATTAAAATAAAAATAAGGTTGCATACAACTTTTTTTAAGAGCAAAAGGTCCAAGTGGGTTGCCACTATTCACAAAATCTACTATTAACAATGTCAAAAACCAATATTTACAAAATACTAAATCTACGAGTTACAAAAAACCAAGTCCCTAAACGAACAAACAGAAAAATCAAACCTCCTCCTCCTTGCGATCATAACCCCACGGCAGGCTGGTAATGAGGTCATCAGCCCACACACGTTTGTTATCCATCGAGGCGAGGGTGCGTTTTACTCTGTTCCACAAGATACAAATGATGGTTGCTGGATTGTATCCTGTAATGTGTATGGGACATAGCTGTGCCAGTATGTAAAACCGCCAGGTAGTCGTTGACACGTAGCGATTTTACCACTGCCCTACCTACACCATTTGTTCTCTTGGCTTCCTTACAGTCTAATATGCGATAAGCATACATTTTCGAGGCCAACCCTACAAAATCTGTCATGACAGAATCACCGCATTCATCTTTTAAAACACCCATTTCCTTCTTGTTTTATGGGTAGCTGAAACACGTTGTCAGCGCTATAGCAAGAGGTGTCGAACCAGTCACTATGCTGGCTCATGACGTCATAGGGGTTGCAGTGGCGAATGTGGTAAATGAATGAGTCCGTATCCATGTACAAAGAGAGACGTCCTCAAAATGGCGTTTGGCAAACTCATAGTGGAATCGATACATAACCGATTTAGAAAGGTCTAAAATGACTTGGCGCAAGTAAATGGGTTTATCCATGGTCACGCTGGTCTTACTCAATTCAATGGTGGCCAAATTCTCATCGATAATTTTGATTGATTTAAAATTTGGCTTGGCAATTTACCGCCGGGCACCCCACTGCCCCTCCCAGATATTCACCAATTTTTTGTCGCGGTATTTGCGGACATTCTCCATGGACTTGCCATAGATGCAGTTGTTCATTAATTTTAAAAAATAATTTCAAACTGTTGTGTTGCCATTTGTCGGTGCTGTGTCGAGTTGCATGTATGTCTTGAGCCATGGTTTTTGGGCAAAAGAAATACCCCTATGGATTTTGTTCAACACCAAGCCTTGGGCTAGGCATTGCACCAACATTTGGATATGTAGCACATACCGATTTTTGTTGTAATGTGTGCCCATGTGTTTTTCAACCTTCACTTTACTGTCAGGGGGGACCATTTGCTCTAGGCAGAATGGGAAATCGGCATGTTTACCATACAAGGATGAGGGATATTCAATATCCACGTCTAAGACATATCTACGACCTGTTTCTTGGCTAGCCATGTTCACATCAAATTCCGACACTTGTTTCTCTGTCAGCCAAGCAAACTTCCCATAGGGCAAAGACTGACTCATGGCGTAGCAATACAAATTATTCACGTCATAGTACATTAAGTACGATTCTGGTTTGTCTGGTGAATAATCAGGCATGTAGACATTGTTCGCTTCGGCATGGCGCTGGTTAAGTGACACAATGCCACCGCGAATGCCCTTTTCAAAAAATAGAACCATGTCTACATCAGTGAGTCAATCCAATTCCACTGGAGTGTATTTCAAAGCGGCATCCAACGAGAATCCAGGACTTGTATAATTGTGAGCCGGGTCAAGACCATAAATGTGTTGACACAACTCACGGAATTTCTGAAACACATCGGTGAGCAGCAATACATCCAGTTTTAGGTAATGCATAGCATATTCACTCAGCGTCTTAATGTCAAACACTCGCCAAACTTGTCATGCATGTGCATAGTCTTCATCGGAAACGGTACTGCGTGTTAGTTTCGAGTAAAATTTGTCTTGTGATGGGAGTTCTTTTTGCTTTAACACGTCCCAGCTGTTGGAGAAATCATACGGGAATATACCTTTCCGAATGCACAATTGAAATTGCATAGGAACATTAAAATGCATTCTGGTATTTTTTTAATTCCTCCTCAAGCCATTCACAAGGCTGTCTAGCGAGGATGACATAAACTTAAAGGAATCCAAAAACCGAATGCTAAAGTTGCTCAACCGCCATGTCAGGGCTATAAAACGCTCATGGTTTTGGGGAATAATGGTAAACGAGCCCTTGTTGACATGACCCAATTCACGAATCAATAACTGAATGTCATAATTCGCCAGATTGTGGAAAAAGACACTGATAAAACGAGGAGCTGGAAAGTTCAAATTGCATTTGCTGCACGCAGCTCCACGAAACTCTCCCGTAAAGTGCGAGTGATCACGAACGGTGTCTTCAGCACTGATCAGTGGCTTTTCGCAAATATGACATGTCGTGGCATGCTCATACTGCTGCTGCTGTTCTGGAGATAGGGTCATGGGTACTGGGTACTGGGTGGTACATGGTCGGCCAACTTTACAAGTTCATCCAAAAACCATCTGGCACAATCTATCCCCTCACGGTATTTATAAACGGGTTGTGTGGGGTCATAGGCGCACACCACATTAAATCATGTGGCAAAGGGTTCATGTTTTTGAATGGGTGTGGTTGAGCTGATGGTGGGATGTGGTTCACATCCCGCCATGGGCGTGGTAAGAGCTTCGAAATCTGCATATACCATATAGCGAACAGTGTGGCGCTTAAGAATGTTGTTAAATTTCAACACAGCCTTGTCCCCTTGTGGCAATATCGACCTCACCGCTTCCTGAGAAACGCAATCTATTCTATGACGTTCCAAAAGCGTAGGGGTTGTAAAATATTGCAAGCATTGATCACAAATATGTTTTGCACACTTTTTCTTAGACATTTGACTGCTTAGCAATCTACTTAAGCTTTTAATTAGGCAATAATGATTCACCTCTCCATAAGACAGATATAAAAGATGAATGTTATGTTGTTTCGGTTCTTTTGTGGCATAAAGAGGACCCACAATCTCATTAGCATCAAGGGCATACACCATGAACGAAAAGTCATGGTTGTCTTGTTCTAACCTATAGACCTCGGTTAAGTCCATAGGGAACGACACTCGAGTTAAACTTAAAGTTTGTTTTAATTCTTCAAACTTGGCCTTGTACATTCTTGTTCTGTGACAGGCACGTAGTGTTGGCTGCAAATAGGCAGCCACAGACCACAGGAAGCAATCATTGTCAACATTTTGAATATTCACCACAGCCTTTTTGGGAGCTATTGCTGGTGGTGTTTTAATATAGCTAGACCCAGCATTCAACGGGATGAAATAAGTGTTGATTTGTAGGGAACGGATTTTGTCTAACGCTAAACCACTGGGTCCTTGTTGCAGTTTATCAAATTTTGATAACAAGGCATTCACCACATGTCTTTGATACCACTCGTTCAGATTATTGGCTATCAAAAGCTCTTGCATTTTACTGCCAATATAAAATATTCTTTATGCTCTCCGTCCTTGTTTTTATATATGAAATCGCACACGAGTTGTGTATTGACCTTTAAAGCCGTATACAACCTTTGCGCTGTACAAATTTGTTCTTTAAAAATGTCAAAACATGATTCGATAATGTATTTTGGGATTAAACTCTCCCTAACATTTACCAAGCGGCCAGAGCATACACGTTTCTTAAAACAGGACTCAAGGGGCTCCCAAGTTAAGCTATCTGCAGTGGCAAAAGACATGATTTTTATTAAAAAAACCAATCTCACCCAAGTTTTCAGCCGTAGACTGCCTGGTAAACAATGGTTCCAAACACACACGTTCCTGGTTTTCAGCAGTTATCAAGCTCACACTCTAAAAAAGAAATAAAATAAATTACCATGAGTATATCCACTCCAAATAGCAAATTTGTACAACCTAAAAGAAGTTAATATCAAACAGGTTTTATATATATATATATATATATATATATATATATATATATGGTGTAACTTAATTATACAGACAAAAAAAATCAGGGACGCTCTGCGTGTTATGTAAAAGACGATGCTCAGCAAATACGGCGAGTTCGTAGATTTGAATCGCGTGCCTGGAAGTAACAAAGTAACCTCATTTTCTCGGAGGGAAAAATTTTCTCCGCCAATCCGATTGCAGCATCGTCTTTTACATGACACGCAGAGCGTCCCTGATTTTTTTTGTCGGTATAATTAAGACACACGCTGTATATAATTTTAAAAATCTTACCTTCCTCTTTATAAAAGCCCTGCGTTTGCCTTTTTGTAGGTTCAAGTGGAATGGGGTTTCTGTCTCCCACAACAGGTATGCAGATTATCTAAAACAAAAATAACAATCCATCAATAAAATGGTAAACCAATAATAATTTAAACATACATTAGCATTAAAATAAATTAAATAGTGTTAATCTCACACTTACCTGTAAATATATAATGTATTCAATATAGTAACCAAATGGGGTTAAGCCCACGAATGCAATTATTTTATACAAATAAGACATAGCCTATGTTAACACAGTAACATTTACCATAGGAATGACGTGCAATGTGCAATGACAGGCTCAATAATCTCTTACCCAAACCCTCACCTCCCCGTGGTCCTCTAGTCTCGTCCCTCACCGCTCTTGGCAGGCTCTGCAGTAGTCATGTGATTTCCTGTTGCATGTCTCGGTCTTCCCTCCTTTCCCCTCACCCTCTCTGCGGGGCCCTGCCTGCTGCTGCTCGGGGCCTGGCTGACAGGATGTGAAATATCATCTCTGTTACAGAGTTGTCAGGTTGTTGCAACCTGTTATCACCTGACACCAATGTTGTCAGCTCTCACCCACATTCCATTCTCTTAGCCGGCTAGCCAGGCTCCAAGCAGGCCTCTTGAGCAGATATTGTGTATTTCCGTTCTTGCTGCCAGTCAGACATACATACCAAGCAAGTTCTTAAAGTTCTTAATGACAACTATCAAAGGTTTCCCGCTTTCATTCAACTCATACATTTATTATCATTGGTAATGTTACTGGTCAGTGTTTACTAGCATATTTTAAAGATCGTCATGAGTTTTTTTTCAAATATTCGCCTTTATTCGTTTGTCATAACAAAATATCAGAAAGTGCTCCCTCGCTTTGTCGCCCCGTCGAAATAGCCATTTCCTGTATCCACCATGGCCAGTCATAGCCTCGTTGAAACATACGTCAAGCACTACCGGCACTCTCTGTCTACAAACACACTTTATTTAAAGAAAAAAAAAAACAGGTAGAAAGTTCCAAAATGCTTAGTTTTTGTCTTAGAGACTTGCCATTTATTTTTCCTGGTAGAGGGGTAGGGACCTTTTATTTATGTATAACAAACTCTTTTGTAAAATTCCTAGTTTCCAAAATAATAGAAATTCAAAATGTAAGTGTTTTCAAAAAATCTCAAAAAATAAAAGTTTTATTATAAAAAATAAAGGCAATAGAGACCATTCGTTTGACCTATTGGACAACGTTCTATCAAGTTTGGTTTTCAAACTATCACCTACTTTCAAAAACAAAATTTAAAAAAATGGAAAATATAATACGTGGTCCTGAGCAAAGCGCCCGTCAGCTCGAGTCCAACGACACCTCATTCGTTAAAATCCGACCATCCGTTCGCCAATTATCGCCAATGTTCGCGAGAAAGTAGGCTATCATTTTTCTCATCCTACACACTTGAAACTTGCTGTCCACCTAGAGGGCATAGCCACCTTTCATTAACGTCAAGCAAACTTTTTTCCAAAATTCACCGTTTCCAAAATAGCGCCAATTTCAACATCAACAATTTTCACAAAAAAAAAAAAAAAAAAAAAAAAAACCCAACACACATTCTTAGCAAAAAGGACGTCACCCCGTTCCTAAACAACACAACGCTCTGGCCTTACAAGCTCATTAAATATCACCAAAATGTCAAAAAAGCACGTTTACCTCAAATTGCGTTTCCAAATTTCACCCATTTTAATAAATAACCTCAACATCAAATAGAGCGGAAAAATACCATCTAAACGACCCCTCACTCAACCATGGTCCTCCCCAACCACCTAAACTTTTTCCAACATAGCCACACGTATTCAAGCACATACGCGACTGCAAGTAGAACCGCTGTCATCCCACTACTCTCATGAAGTTTTTATCCTAGAGACTTGAAATTTATTTTGGGGGTAGAGGGGGGGGGGGGGGTAGGACCATTCATTTATGTCAAACAAACGTTTTTGTAGACTTCCTAGTTTCAGATATATAGGAATTTCAAAAATGAACTTTTTTCAAAAAAACGTAAAAAATAATTTTTATATTATAAAATATAAAGGACATAATGACCATTGGTTTGAACCTTGGCACAACGTTCTAACATGTTTGGATTTCAAACTATCGCCTACTTTCAAAAACAAAAATTTTCAAAAAAAATGAAAAATATAACGAATGGTCCATAAAAAAGCCCCCCGTCAGCTCGAGTCCAACGACACCTCATTCGTGAATCTCCGACCATGAGTTCGGGAGTTATCGGCTCGCATTGGGAGTAGTGGTGGGGGGTAAGAGAAAACCCCTCACTCCCCTACTAAGGTGGTCGCTTTTAACATCTGCTTTGTAGCGAAGACGTTGCTCGTAAGTGAACGTACCGGCTCAGTGAAGTTAAGACTGGACGTCAAACGTACACTATGGAATTATGGTGCGTAGCATAATGGGCAATCTAGTGTAGGCTACCTACAGTATTGTGCTTCTTTGTATCGCATTGGATAGAGACGATGTTACTGTATCCACTATTATGTTCTATTGGCTTTATTTGGCCCATGGACTAAACAAAGGGGTCGTTTACGTCTGTAAGTAGTTCATATTACGTTTGAATGTTTAAATAAACGGCACTGCAACGGTAAAACATAGTAGAGGTGTACATTGGATGCAATTTGATACATTATCTGACAAAAATAAATAAAAAATGGCGCGAATGCGACTCGAACATCGGTGCGCCCGCACAACCGGCATTTATGGCAAAACCTCGCCTCACAGAGCTAATGAGTCAGCTCCGGCAGAGCGCAGTGTTCCTGTGACCAGTTTTTGGCCATGCTGCATGCAGTTACAACGTTCCCAAGGCTTCGTATCTTGACACGCATTTCAGTTAAACCTATTGGCAGGACTAGGTTTTGCAAGATACACTGTAGCATTGTCGTGAATTTCGACGAGGAACCGCATGCCGACCTCTAAGTGCGGCATTTTTTCATCACCCTGCATACTACCCTACCAGGGAATTGTTACAGCTAGGAGAGCGCAGCTGTTGTGTATACATTACGTCATCTCCCAGCAACACGTGTCAGCAATTTAAGGGGCTCCGAAATATCCTGTAAAGCCCATGCAATTGACAAAGTTTAGTTACGTATTTGTCAAAAAGCGATTAACAGGAAGTAATCGTAATATTTAAGGGATGATTTGTTAAGGATCCCGCCCTACTTTAAAAAATACAATTTTTTAAATATCCATCTGTCAATTTTAACTGAAGTAAAGTAAAATAACGGATCATTAATTATATAACCCTCATAAGGAGAAACTATATCTACACATCTCAGTTGTGCATGTTGAAAGGTTCCATAAGAAAATGTAATTGTTATACTAAGGAATACATTTTGTTTAATGGAGAGAAAAATTACAATCCAGAGACATGTCTCGAGAAAAATAGGGAGATAATAAATACATGTTAATTATTGGGTTTACTGAAACAGAAATAAGTCTATTTAATGAGTGTTGAGTAATATAAATATACCGTTAGAAAGTTATAGTTCCGTAGCATCATACAGCGAAAAAATATTTAGAAACGCATGTATCACAGGACTAAGACTTAAAACCACTATGGATCATCATGTGTTGCTTTAAATTGTCTTTGCCATTTAATTTTGCTTCGCATGTACCACAGGAATGTGGCTTGGGACCAATATGAATCATCATGTGTCTCTTTAAACTGCCTTTCGCAGCAAACTTTGCTTTGCATGTAGCACAGGAATGTGGCTTGAGAACACTATGGATAATAATGTGGTTCTTTAAATTGCCTTTTAACGTAAACTTTGCTCCGCATATATCGCATGAATGAGGCTTTACACCACTATGGATCATCATGTGTTTTTTTAGATAGTCTCCATGATTAAATTTTGCTTCGCATGTACCACAGGAATGTACCTTGGGAGCAATATGAATCATCATGTGTCTCTTTAAACTGCCCTTCGCAGTAAACTTTGCTTCGCAAGTACCACAGGAATGTAGCTTGAGAACACTATGGTTCAGCATGTGCCTCTTCATATCAATTTTCCGAGCAAAGTGCGCTCCACATGTAGCACAAGAATGGGGTTTGAGACCACTATGGATCACCATGTGCTGTTTCATATCACCTTTCCGAGCAAAGTGCGCTCCACATGTAGCACAAGAATATGGTTTGAGACCACTATGGATCACCATGTGCTGCTTCAGGTCAGCCTTCCGAGCAAAGTACGCTCTACATGTACCACAAGAAAGTGGCTTGAGACCACTATGGATCACCATGTGCGTCTTCAGGACACCTTTCTCTGCAAAGTTTTCTCCACATATACCACAGGAATGTGGCTTGAGTTCACTATGGATAATCTTGTGTTTCTTTAAATTGCCTGCCTCAGTGAACTTTGCTCCGCATACATTACAGGAATAAGGCATTATTCCACTATGAATTATCATGTGTTTCTTCAAACTGACTTTCTGAGATACGTTTGCTCCACATATAGTGTTCTCTGAATTCTGGTCGTTTCTGTGAAGAATTTCTAATGTTAGAACAAATAAAATACCCACTACCATTATAATATAGAAATTTCATAGCACAATTCCGGATAAGTAATTAATAATCTTCTGTATTCGTAGACATGGATATAAGAGCGTATGATGATGATAATTTGGTTCAGGAATTTACAATTTCGGTACAATCGTGTTGACCTCCTCAAAAACATTTTATTTCGCTATGTTAGATGATCAAGAGAAACGGAATAATAACATTAAGGTCAAGACATCTATTTAGTGAAAACTTAACAAGTGCATTTTAAGCAATTTGCATTTATTTGCAAGTTTTCCTTAGATACTAGGAACTGAGCTCGTATCTACTCTTAAGTGGAGTGGTGTTCGTTCAATCGATATATTATACAAACAATACTGTTCTATACTGTATGTCAGTGTTTTAGGATTTATAGATCTTACGGATGAACGTGTTAATCTTTCATAACAAGAGAAAAGCACTTGTGCCAGTCAACATGATCTTCGAACGTCTCGATTAAGAGGATAAGAAAAAAAATGGGTACCACTCTATACTTATAAGTACGAGAGTTGAGGGGAAGGATCCTATCCACGGGGTATTTGAATAGGCACCCCACAATCCACGGACAAGGCCGTGCGCACTCCCGAACGAGTAAGAGGGGAGAAAGTCATCTGAGGGCTCAATCGAATGGGCCCCTTCCCCGCTATATAAAGGAAAAATCCAATCCACCTTAAAATAACAAATAACCACACCCCCGAGGAACTAAGAAAATTTTAAAGAACATGCGCACTTTATGGAAGATACCTCCATACTCCCCTACCTCTCACTGCCATCCCACCACCACCCTCAGAATTCCCCAAGATTCCCAACAAAATTTTCCAAATTCAATTAGATTTTACAAAAAAGCCCAGCATTGCTTCAACTTACTTGCGCTAGGCACATCTCTGTTGACCTACTTTGGTAAGTTTCCGTTCCATTCCAACTTATTTATCGATTTATTTATTGTTTCACATTTATGTATTTTTTACTATTTATTGATTATCGATTTACAGATTATTGATGAACTACAGGGTCATCGACCCGAAATTTCCGAAAATAGTCGATATCACACGATCGATAATCGGAAAAAGTCGTGTGAGGGCTAAAACGAAAGGTACTGACCCCCTCTATTCATAGGACTCATCAACTTATATTTTTTTAAATGATGGACGTTTCCAAGGGTAGGTGAGGTTCGGAGCGGTTTTCACAAAGTCATGTAACATGAAACCTAGCGACCCACTACAGAATAGCCCGAGCGGTCGATCCAAGATGGCCCGCAATATATTATGTTTTATTTTTATTTAATTAATGTTTATTCATTTATTATTATTACTATTATTCGATTCCGCCAACTATGGACCACGTTACTTCAACCGCTTCCGTCCCTGAGCTTTAGTTCTATCTCAGAATTCCCGCATGAATTTTCTGTGAGCCTCCTTTCTTTCATCAGTCCACTCTTTCCCTGTTTTCAGCTTCAGCTTTTCTGAGAATCGCCGGTGTGTTCCAAGTTTTCTCTGAAGAGGAGTACGTTCCTGGATGTCTTCAAACGTGATCCCAACTTCTAGAATACCTCCTTCAATCTCGGTGAATCAAATTCCCTTCGTTTTCTTGTTTACAAACTGGGAAAAGGTGCCGTTGGTCAGTCTCTCAGAGTTCATGCGTGTTATGTGGCCATATAAATTAATCCTCCTTTTCCTTACGATGTCTGTTGTCCTTTCCACACATAGGCAGAGTTCGTTGTTGTGCCACCTCCTGAAATCTCCATTTTCCCTGATTGGTCCCAGTATCTACTTAGAATTTTTCGTTCTTTAGTGTCTACCTTTTCAGTCAAACCTTTCCTGTTCAGTGCAAGGCATTCTCCTACGTACAGGACTTCTGGACGAATAACTGAACAATAATGTCTAAGGTTGGCATTGAGTGACACTGATCGTTTATTATAAACATTCCTAGTTGGTGGAAATGCCAATTCCACCTTGTTGGTCCTTGATGTGTATGCTTCATTCTCAGAATTGTTTGGTGTTATCCACTCACCTAAACACTTAAACGTCTCCGTCCGCTCGATTATTCCCTGCTCTACAATTACCTCCTTGGGGGTTAGCTTGATGTTAGTTATAAACTCCATTTTCTGAAAGGAGATCTGAAGGCCTTCTTTTAATGCTTGGGATTTAAGTTAGTTTTTTGTTGTTGTAGCAGTTTCTTGGGAATCAGAGAAGATCTCAAGATCATCTGCAAAAGCAAAGCAGTCAATTGTGAGATGCACTCTCTTGCAGCCTATTCTAAGTCCATTCCCGTCCCCTTCATTAAATATATCTTTGTGCCATTCTCGGATGACATTCTCTAGTACGCAGTTGAAGAGTAGAGGCGACAGTCCATCTCCTTGCCTAACACCTGTCTTGAATCGAAGGCGTCTGAAATCTCTCCCCTGAATTTCACTCAGGAGGTAGTTTTGGTCAAGGTATGTTGAATGATTGTCCTCGTTTTGTTATTTAAGCCCATTTCCTTTAGAATTTGGAGGAGTGTATGTCGATCATTAGAATCGTAGGCCTTCTTGAAGTCACCGAAGGTCACTACAAACTTCCTGTTGCTAATCTTCTGATGTGGAAGAATAGATTTAAGGTTATTGACCTGCTAGGCACATGAGCGTGCTATTACTAAAGCCTCCTTGATATTATTCCAGTTGTGAATCGAATTGCTTTTCTGCTTGTGTTTGAAAGGCTTTCGAGAGAATGTTGTATGTTATCGAGCGGAGCGAGATGCCTCGGCAATTGATAACAACAGCTTTATCACCTCTCATGTGAAGGAGATAAGTTACGGCTGATGTCCAGTCACTTGGGAGTTTCTTGGTTTCCCAGATCTCATAAATGATCTGTGTTAGTTTGTCAATCGCCTCATCACCTGTGGATTTCCAGAGTTCGGAAATGATAGTGTGTTTGCCAAGTGCATTGTTGTTCTTTAGAGACTGGATGATCTGCTTGATTTTATCTGTTGTGGGTGGAGAGGAGTCTGGTTTGGAGTGGGTGGTGTCTTCAATTTCGAATTGTAAATTTTGGTTCCTCACAGTTAAGAAGAGAGTCAAACTACTTTGCTAAGATCTGACAGTTGTCCTTACTGCTGTAGGAGAGTTTACCATTGTCATCTCTGAAGTGTAGACATGGAGAACAGTACTTAGTGAGGTTATGTTTGAAGGTTTTATAGAAATCATTTATTATTTAATAAATTACAGAGGTATATCGCTCTAAGCAGTCACTTGAAAGATATTTACCATGATCTTAGAACAGCATGAAACGAGACAATTAGACATTCAGATAGGAGAATACCAAGCTGGTTTCAGATCATCAAGGTCTTGTACTGAAAAAATATAAAACCTTATAACCATCCTCCAATACAGAAAGAATCGAGCCAGAAAGTGGGTAGTCACCTTCGTTGACTTCCAGAATGCATATGACTCTGTGGATAGAACCATTCTCTTCAGAATCCTAGGATAACTGGGACTTAACAACAAAATTATAAGGTTGGTACAAGCCACCCTTTGCAATACTACTTCCTGAGGAAAGTTTCGAGGGCAGCTCTCGAAGAGTTTCCCAATCAAAACAGGGGTGAGGCAAGAAGATGGTATATCTTGCATATTATTTAACTGTGTTCTGGAAAACATGACAGGGAATGGACCAGAAACCTACCAGTCGACACCGGAGTAAGGATGGGTACCAAAGCAGATAACCTAAGGATCCCTCGCCTAGCCTTCGCTGACGACCTAACCTTGCTGGCAAACGTCATGCAAGAGGCCACCACACCACTCCAAACACTATGCTCAATAGCGGCGAAAACGGGTCTGTTGATCAACATCGGAAAGACAGAGTTCATTGCCAATATTCAAGACGCCCCTAAAACCATGAAAGTTAGTGATACTAACCATATCAAGTGAGTGAAAGCAGTAAATTACCTTGGAGAATGGATCTCAAATGATCACAGTGAAATAATGGCCCTCGAACAAAGGTGATCAAACTAGACAGGACATACTATGCTTGCAGAAAACTATACGCCTCGTAACATCTGTCGATGAATGTCAAACTAGGACACTATAATGCAGAAGTCAGACCACCAATCCTCTACGCAGCTGAGTGCATGTTTCTAACTAAGAAGACCCCCCCCCCCCCCTAAGGGCCTTCGAGGTACAGGAAAGGAAATTCTTGCGGAAAATAGTGGCACGGAGGATCTTTCCAGACGGAAGACGATGGTACAAACCGAGTTTTGTACTCTACAATCACCAGGAAAACCTCACCGATGCCATCAGTAGGAGACGCCTGGCTTTCTACGGCCACCTGTGCAGAATGGACCACCACAGACTGTCTTATAAGATCTTCAAGGTAGCCAAGAAGGGTAAAGCCACTGGATCCTGGTGGATCAATAAAATTGAAAGGATCTTGCAGAACTTAATATTCAGCAAGACACAATAAATGAAAGGAGTCGCTACCGTCCGTCAGTTGAAGCTAGCCTTTCCTCACATCCATTATAGAAGTTCGCCACAACGCGTACAAGAAATGCTCCGAGGAACGTAAGATAGAGCTCAGCAAGAACATGAAAGATTACTGGTCCAATAGAAAGGCTCGAGATTACAGCAAAGAAGCAGCCGCAAAACAATCCACCAAAAACACCAGAGAGCAGATAACAGATAAAGCACAAGCACCGTGGTCCATAGGTGGCCCAAACGACCGAATATATATATTTATTTATTGTTGAATTTGTATTTATTTACTATTTATTATTTTTAATTCTCGATAATTTATTATTTAATATGTATTTATAATAAATTCTTATTTATTTATTTTTACTATTTATAATTAATTTCATATTCATTATCTATTATAATTATTATTATCCAACGTATAGGTTCACATTATAATGACACCTATGCGGGTAGCGGCATGTGTGGCTCACACAAGGTCACGCCGTCGTTTCAACAAGAATATACCTGTCGCGAGTTAACACGCCAAGCTGTTGCAGGTGGCGGGTTTCCCGTTACCGTTTCAAACAAGACCAAACCTGTTGCGTGACGTCAGAGGGTTGTGTTCATCCATATAACGTGGACTTATGAAATATTTATTTATTATTATTATTAAATTTTATTTATTTATTAGGTATTAAATATTTATTTACTTATTTAATATTATTCATTGATTATGGATTTTTTATTTTTTGTTTCAAATTTTTTATTATTATTGTTTGATTTTAGTATTAGTACTATTGTTTAATATTAATTTATGTATTATTTAGTTTTTATTAATTTAATCTTCTATATACTGTATATATTGATTATTATAATTATTAATTTGTTTACGGGTGTTAGAACACTGGGCAGCATAGCCGAGCGATCGATCCCAGGCCTTTCAACGCCGGCCACGATGGCAGCGTTCTCTCACGACCCATCCAAGATGACGGTCCCACCTACAATATACACCTGACCCCTTCTCTCACACCCTATTCCCCAATTTCCATAAACCACCACCTCCAGAATTCCCTCAAATTACTAACAGATTTTACCAAAATTTACCATATTTTCCTCAAAGACCAGCATTGCTTACACTTATGCGAGGCCCCTGTCTGTCAACCTCCTTTGCTCATCTCTTAATCTCTTCCAACCCAGATGCCATTTGAGAGTCCTGTAACTTACCAACATAATAAAAAAACACCATATTTCCTAATACCACCAAAATTCTATAGAACCCATCAAATTAACCAGATTCCACCAAAATCTTTCCAAATATTCTATGATTCCCCAAAATCTCCCACAATACATTTAAAAATGAAATTACCCACATTTCCCCGATTTATTTCAAATTCACCAGATTACCCAAAAATACTTACAAATATACCAAGATTCCCAAAAACCCTTCCAAATATACTACGATTCCCTAAATTCATCAAATTACCTAGAATCCACAAAATCCCCAAACACTGCAATTCCAGATCACACCAGACTTCCTCGTAAGAAACGGGCTATACTATTCGTTCAAATACAAAATATCAACTGCCTTCCAAAGGATGTACGGAGCGGATGGTCAGAGTCGCCACGAGAGGGTATCTGTCGACAGGAGCTGGTTGCAACATGTCTTTCCACAAGGGCAGACGGATGTTAATTCTCGCAGAGGGATTCCCCTAACTGTTTCTAAAATTCCCTCATCATGGAATCTTCAACGAGTTGAATGTCGGTTAGCGACCATGGATCCCCAGCAGTGTATGGCATAGCTTTCACTTACTTGGGGCTAGGTTCTTCGCTGTCATCATTCATGTCCACCTCCTTGGGACAACTCTTGTTCTCTCTTCCGACAACGACGGTAGGGAATTATTCGGTGCCTAGGGTGTATTGCGATCGAAAGGTAAATGACCTCACAATGGTCAGGCTTCTGCAGTTACAGTAACTAACTGAATTCTTAAAATTCATCTGGTGATGTTTTAAGAGCGGAGTATGAGTGCATCCGGGGGTTCCCGACCAGCTGTATTGTAATCAGGGTATGCTAGTCAACAAACGGTGACCCATTACTCTACACCATTCACACGGTGCCTATGAGGTTTCTAAATTCCAACAAGAAATCTCGAAAATTCTCCAAACTTAACAAAATTCACCAATTCCTACTTAAATTTACACAGAATCTCCAAATTTTCCTCAGATTTCACCTAAACTTCTTTAAAATTGCTGAATTCCACAGGTTCTCCTAAATTTTTCAAATTGACAAAATACTCATCAATCCACCAGATTTACCCCCAGGATCTACCTCAAAATGTTTCAAATTACCACCCAGACGGAGCGTAATGACCAAGAGATCTCCAGTCCTCCCACATCCAACGACACGTGGTGGACGACCGAGCTGCCCAAACTTTCTATCCACACGGTGCCGATGACCAAAATGTCAAAATCGCCCAACATGAATTCCGCACACGCAAATACACGGGGCTGATGACCGAGATGAAACAATCCCTCAAAATGAGTTACTCGCACTCAGGGACACAGATCTAAATGATCGAGGTGTTTCATGTCCACTCTACAGCGCACTATTCAACCAATTTCCAGACCGTGACAGATGCAATTTTAACGGGAATACAACTCCGCTTCTAACACGTACTTGTGACAACATGCGATCAGCATTCAATGTTAAGCATATAGATATGGCTTTCACAGCGAATACTCTGGTTCGATTCCCTTCTCTGTAAAGGCTTGAACAGGACCCATTCTGCATCGTGAGGCAAAACGGAGAAGAGGTGGGATCGATTCCGACCTCACCCATCCTGGAAATGGTTTACCGCTTCTACTCCAGGCAAATGCTGTGATGAATCCTAACTGAAGGCCATCACTGCTTCCTTGCCTATCCTTAATAGTAAAATTCACACACTAATACAGACACCATAGTAACGCAGAAAATCTGACAGACACCTAAATACCTCAGATTTTCCTCCAAACTTTCCCATAATACATTCAAATCCCAAAATTTCCACACAAATTGACGAAATCAGCTCGGAATTAACCAAGTCTCTACAAATTCCCCTACATTAGTGTGAAGAACACCCACACGGGGTTTCACAAGCCCATTGAGCTGTACCAACACGTGGATGCTTGTATCGAGATCAGAAAGCGAGACACAGGATGACGTCATAGGCCGACAGAGAATTTTCTCCATGATCTCCTGTTATCAGTTAGTACTGAAGCCTCCTTTTCCCCTAAACCCCTCACTTTGAGATCGTTCAACTCTGGTTTACCTCTGTTACTCTCACCCTCTATAGCCGAATTTATTAACATCTTAGTTAATCTCGTCTCCTGCCTTTCTAATCACGGGATCCACCATCTAAGTCAGCTCACATGAACAGCTATATCTAACATGTCCATTTCTAACGTAATCTTTAACCACACATTACGAGAATGCATATCCCTCCTGCCATAGTTACCACATATTCATCCCAGCAATCATTAGTGTTAGCCTCATATCAGTTACCTCTATTTTTGTATCATATATCCTAAATCTGCTCATCACTCACTTCCATACAGCAAGGGTGGTCCAAATACCAAACGATGTCGAAAGAGTTCGTCGCTACACTAACTTCTTTCTTGAACTATACTGTTGATCCCAACTGAGAAATCACTGCATTGGCTTTTATACACTTCGACTCTTTGTATCACCCAACACAACCATCATGAAAGAATGCACGGCCATGTATTTAATATCATCAAACTGCTCTAATAAACTTTCTCCTACCTGACATTCTATTTTCTTGTGTTTCTTCCCTAAAACAGGGTAAATGAGCGGTCGATCTATAAATTTCCTCAATTACACTGTGCCCCATATTCCAGCCTTGGATTGCGTGGACCGACTCATCGCGATCCCAGGTTGAAATTCGATACAACAGTAGTAGAAAATTTTACCAAAAGAAAATCATGGAAATTCACGTCGGCATAAAGATGAGATAAGAAAAAGTGAGACCTCAAGTGCGACTCCATCACTCCCATAGGTTTACTCATGACACATTAGCAGGTTTAAGAAATACAATTGAAGCAGGACGCTTGCTCCTACTTACACATAAGGTTCTCACGAGTTGCATCTCTAACAAGCCGGTGAGTTTACCTGCCCGAGCACAAGGAGGGCCACGGACTGTGCATATGGCAAAGATGCCCACTCCTATTGCATTGTCACAAGTATTCCAACACCACCAAGCAGATAAATTCTGATCTGAGGATTGGATCCGAGTGCACTCACCCTCGTGAGGCAAAACTGAGAAGAGGTGACAGTTCGATTGCCACCTCAAGCATCCTGGAAGCAGTTTACGCTTCCTGCTCCAGGTAAATGTACAGATGATTCCTAACGGCCACCTCCTTCACAATCATCACTCTGAATTACAAATAAACACACTCTAAATACACATACCACAATAACACAGGTTATCAGATCAATTTTATATACGGTATACTTGCATACGTCCAAACAAGTGATTCCCAGTCAATGCATGTGTGATTTTTGAAGTATTATGCCATGTTCTGTGGTTCGGATTCCACCAGCATGCTGCGTTTCCAATCCTCACACTTTGGGATTGTTCTGACCATGGCATTCTAGGTCTACCTTTGCTTCTCCTACCCTCTACAGCCGAACTCATTAACCTCTTAGGTTATTTCGTATCCCCGAGATATCATGAATCTACCCAGCCCTCACTTCCATAAAGCAAAGTTGGCGTTAATACAGAGCATTGTAGGGAGAGTTTCGTTACTACACGAACTTCTCTCTTGCAGTTGTCACCTATTTTGCGGCTTATTTGATGGTGGTACATTTGATGGCTCATTTGATGGGGGTTTATTTGTCGGCTCATTTGACAACTTTTTTGGTGATGGTTCTTTTTATTAACCTGGGATGGCCACTTACTAACTTGGTCGCTTTTTGGAGAAACCATATACATTCCATGATCTAACCTCTCTGGTAGGTTCGTAAGCAAGCAACAAAAACAACACACCAAGATTGCGATAATTCCAGAGTATTTTTGGCTATCCCATCCTAAGCTGAGCTAAGCGGAAGGAGCATAACATTGCAATCTGCCCTAAAATAACCAACAACAACTCACATACATTAGAATGACAATCTCAAAAATATAGTATACCACAAACGGTTCCTAAATTAAGGTCATGACTGCCTCCTTCCCAATCCTATCCTTAATTGTCAAATCCACTCACGAATACACCACCCGAAATGGCTATCTCATATTGTTAACACATGCTTGCGATATATACGTAACACATGCTTCCAATATATACGTGTTTCCTAGAAACACATCTCCAAGAATGAGAACCTAATCTAGCCCGGACTAAGATTGGTACTTGTGTATCACCTGCATTGCTTCTTTTAGTTCCAAGTAATGTTACCTTAAGAATTGATACTTGGGTTCAATGGTGACTGAATTCGTGATTTGTCTAACACCCGTCTGCACTTGGGGAAAAACGTGTTGCTACCATCTCGTGTCGACAGATACCCACTCGCGGCTACCCTGACCGTCCACTCCTTACCTACATTGGAAGGTAGTTGAAGTATGTATTTGAACGAATAGTATAACCCGTTTCTTACGAGGAAGTCTGGTGTGCTCTGGAATTGTATGATTTGAAGAATATTTTGGGAAATTTAGGTAATCTGAAGACTTTGGGAAATCTTAATATATTTGGAAGGTTTTCTGGCAGTCTTTGTAAGTAGAGGGCCTACAGGAATTCAAAGCCCTAGCGTCAGCAGTTTTTACATTGCGCGCGCCTTAGCCAAGTAAGTTTTTCGATATCTCGCGAACCAATAATCGGATATCGCTATGTGGGAAGTTGAATTACTTGAGGTAACGCCCTTTTTCCTATGGCGAACTCTTTATATTGACAAATATTTTTTTTAGAAATGTAGGCTGTATTTTGAAAACTAATAATGATAGAGCGTTGTGAAACGACTCAAACAAAAGGTCTTTATGTCCTTTATTGTTAGAACAAAACTTTATATTTTTAATTTTTTTTTCTACAAAAGTTCAATTTTGGAAATTGGCCATATTTTGAAAACCAAGAATTTTACAAAGTTGTGTGTTCGATTTAAATTAAAGGTCTTTAACACCCCCCCCCCCCCCCCTACCTGATTAAAATATCACCCAGGTCTCTAGGGCAAAAAGTTTACTATCATTATTATTATTAATATTATTATTAATACATTAAAATTGTATTGTTTAAGGCGGAATGTGGTTGTGTTAGACCATGTTCATTCCATGAGGTAAGAATATAAGCCCGCCAGCAAAGGGGGTGTTAGGTTGTAAGCGCTAAACATTTGCCTGGAGTAGAAGTGTGAAACCACTGAAAACCATGTTTAGGATGACCGATTTGGGAGTCGAACCCGCTTTTCTTTTTTTGTTTTGCCTCACGAGGCTCAGTGTACATCGTTGCACCCCTTAGACCTGATTTTTTTTGGTAGAGCGGGGAATCGATCCTGGGGAATTTATAATTGAAGGAAGGAAGGAAGCTTGTAGTTTAACGTGACCGTTAATCTTGAGATCATGAGCCACGGGACCTCCGTTTTACGTGGAATCCGAACCACAGGACATGGCATTTCACTTCGAAAATCTCACATGCATTGACCGGGAATCGAACCCGGACCGCCTTGGTGAGAGGCACACAGCTAGACCGCTGAGCCACCACGCCCCTGAATTTATAATTGTATAAGGGCATGTGATACATTATTTTAAACGGAATGAGCTTTGATTAACGTGGATGATTTATTGTTTTATTATTATTATTATTAGTTAATTATTTATTTGATTGAGATGTAATGGTAGCTACCTGTAAGAGCGAAGGTGACGAAGGGAGAAGAGGATTGTTAATGAGTTAAAAAAGCAGCTTGAGATATTTTAACATTATGAACAGTAAAGTCACTTGTTGCTGAAAGAGAAATACAGGTTCTTACGATGTTAAACTCGGGAGATTGTACATGCAGCAGTAAGCTGACTGTAAACAAATAAATCAATCGATCAATAAATACATTCCATTCAATAACATGGCGGCCAAGCGAAGTTGACATTTTAAATAGATTTTTCTTGCAATTTCACCATCCAAATGTAATGAAACTTAATACAACAAATGTTTAAACACTATGTAATGCACTGGCTTCTAATTTAGTTTAATTGCTTACATAACCTCATGATGGAGGCTGTGTGAAATATTTGACTGACATTTATATTTCTAAA
Source organism: Meconema thalassinum (assembly GCA_946902985.2). Classification (NCBI taxonomy): domain Eukaryota; kingdom Metazoa; phylum Arthropoda; class Insecta; order Orthoptera; family Tettigoniidae; genus Meconema; species Meconema thalassinum. The sequence goes on from OX336392.1 coordinate 284,093,032, forward strand.
ACTATTGCTGATATTACCCTAAACATTTGCATGGTGATAAAGGGTACTACTAGAAGTTCAGCTATGAGACTTCCAAAAACCTGTAAAATACAAAACAAACAAAAAAACAAAAACAAAACATGGTGGCCATGCGAAGGTGAAACATTTTATTATACTTATCACGCGATTTAACCATTTGAGTGCAGTGAGATTTGGTACAGTAAATGTTTATACACATTGTAAAGCACTGGCATCTAATTAAGTTCAATTGTTTACATAACTTCAAGATGGTGACTGTGCGAAATTTTAAAATTAAGTTTACATTTCTTGTGTTTTAATCATGCGATCGAAGTGAATTTTTGAATAATGAACCTACCCAAAAATCGTCATCTAACAGTACATACCTCTATTGCCTACACATATAAAAATCCAACATGGCGACCAACAGAAATATTTAGACGGTTCTCAATATCTATGAATCTAATACAACAATCAAACTGAAATTTTGTATGTTGATAGAGGTAATTTACATACGTAGGATACATGAAAATAAGCTGTATAGTTCTTCACATAACTACTTGTTTTAATGGTAATTGATGTTTAAGTTATTGATTGGAATTTATTGATTAATTGCCTCTTGCGAGCCGAACATGTCCTCGGACACTCCCGCAACTAAAAGCCATATGCTAAAGAAATATTTATTAATTGATTTTTGTTTTGATTTTTAGATATTGCTGTATTTAAACAGTACTAATGTTTAAAGAAGAAAAAAACAGGCTTTACAACGAAAGGTAAGATTTTTAATAACCCGTTTAATGTTTTTTGTTTGATACCATATTTTTATGAAATGCATGTATTTATTTGAATTTATATAGTTATGTTTTTTTTAGATATTTGTGAGACGCGCTAGAGTGGAACCATTATCGTGCAGTCAAAAGCTGAAAACTCAGGTAAGATTAACTTCCAATGATGTTCTATTCTACTGCGGCAAATAGTTTAACCTGGGAACCTCTTGACTGTTGTTTTAAATCACGTGTGTGCTCTGGTCGCGTGGTAAATGGTACGGAAAGTGTATTCCCAAGGAATTTTGAGAATCTTGCTTTGAAATATTTAGGGAACAAATGTGTAGAGCTCAAGGGTTGCACACAGCATTAAATGCAAATACGGAACTCGTGTGCGATTTTGTATACAGAAAATGACGTGGAACATAAAGACAAAATTTATATTTGTAGCCAAATGTAGAGCTTTTAATAGCAAACAATTTAGAGCAGTGGTATGAAACCAATGTGTTTAATGCCTTGCTAACAAAATTTGATAAACTGCAGGAAGGACCCAGTGGCCTTGCGTTAGATAAAATTCATCACTTGCAAATCAACAATTGCAAATTCAACCATTTTAATTCTGGACCTAACTTTATTCAGACACCACCAGCGATTTCCTGCCGGAGAGCGGTGGTTAACATTGAAAATAGGGACGATGAATGTTTTATCAAGCCGGTGGCTGCGTATTTACAGCCAGTACAGTAGCATAGTTACAAAGCAGGAAAGTACAAGGCCATATTTGAGCAATTGAACAAAATTTAAATTTAACTCATGTTTCGTTCCCCATCGAATTAACCAACATCCATAGGTTTGAACAAAAAAATCCAGATTATTCTTGTATGGTTCATGGCCTTGACGGAGATGAAATTATGGGTCCTCTTTATGCCACGAAAGAACCAAAACAACACCACATTCATCTTTTATATTTGCTTGACGGAGAGGTAAATCACTATTGCCTGATTAAAAGCCTTAGTAGATTGGTAGGCAGTCAACTGTCAAAATATCATGATAAGAAGCATATTTGTGATAGATGCTTACAGTATTTTGTTAGCCTTACCATTTTGGAATGCCATAGGGTAGATTGTGTGTCGCAGGAAGCAGTGAGACTGGTATTGTCACAATGGGACAATGCTGTGTTAAAATTTAGAAATATCCACAAGCATGACACAGTGCCTTCTGTGGTCTATGCTGATTTTGAAGCTCTCATCATACCCATGGCGGGATGCGAACCAGATCCCGCCATGAGCTCACCCACACCCATTCAAAAACATGAACTCTTTGCCATAGGATTAAACGTGGTGTGTGCCTATGACCCCTCAAAGTCCTATTTTAAATCTTATCAGGAACAAGATTGTGCGAAATGGTTTCTAAATCAACTTGTCGCGAAGGCTGACCATGTACGAGAGTTATTGGACCACCCAGCACCCGTGAGCTTAAGTAGAGAACTGCATTAACAGTATGAGCATGCAACCACACGCCATTTTTGTGAAAAGCCGCTGGTGAATGATGAAGACACTGTTCATACCCACTCACAATTTACAGGTGAGTTTCGTGGAGCCGACCACAGAGTATGTAATGTGAAGTACTCAGCTCAACGATTTATTAGAGTTTTTTTTCACAATCTGGCAAATTATGATATTCAGTTTCTGATTCGTGAATTGGGTCATGTCGGCAAGGGGACTTTTTCTATTATTCCTGAAAACCATGAACGTTTTACAGCTTTGACATGGTGGTTGGGCAAATTTTGCATTCGATTTCTGGATTCCTTTAAGTTTATGGCATCATCCCTAGACAACCTAATCAACGGCTTGGATGAAAAGGAATTGAAATACACTAGGATCCATTTTAAACATCCTGAGCATTTAAAATTATGCATTCGGAAAAATATTTTCCCATGTGATTTTTGTAACAGCTGGGACGTGTTAAAGCAAAAATCTCTGCCACCGCAAGAGAAATTTTACTCTATGCTTACACGCTGTACCGTTTCCGATGAAGACCATGCACATGTACGTCAAGTTTGTCGAGTGTTCAATATAAAAACTCAGATGATTATGCTATGCATTACCTAAAACCTGATGTATTGCTGCTCACGGATGTGTTTGAAAAGTACCGTGAGTTGCACCAACACATCTATGGACTTGACCCGGCTCATTATTTTACGAGCCATGGTCTCTCGGTTGATGGAGCTTTTAAATACACCATAGTGGAATTGGATTGACCCACTGATGTAGACATGGTCTTGTTTTTGTGAAAGGCATTCGCGGTGTGTTTGTGTCGCTTAACCAGCCCCATGCCAAAGCGAATAATCCATACTAGCCATCTTGTTAACAAGACAGACCAGAATCGTATTTGGTGTACTACGATGTGAATAATTTTGACGTATGCTGTAAATTCTACTGTACGTTTCAAGAGAAACTAACTCCGATACATAAGGTCATTCACTCAATTCACTAGGAGGGTAGAAGTCTAAGCTTACTTCAGGTCCACGTCCAAGCAGTGTAAACGTCTTACTATCTGCTGGTATACTGCTTACGTTATTTGCTTACAGTGTGTCTTATATAAGAAAATTAAACCCAAACGCCCACACTTTTGGTGTTGAACATTTGCTGACGTTTCAAATTATAGTATATCATTGAGCTGTTTCCAAATACATATTGTATAGTTCCATAGACGGAGGGAGATTGCCAAAGTACCACACCGTGGAACCCTCTTTGACATAGGCTACATAATGGGTTCCTGGTCCTCGGTGATCATCTAGATTAATAATGGCACATTCCTATTTTCATGGTTGTGAGGGTAATTGGTTACGCATAAACACGTCTCAAAAATGGAAAATCTTTAGTTGTTTTGCCTAGCATTGGACTTCATCATGGGTCAGGGCATGTCTCGATATACCTGTTGTTAAAATTTTATTTTTTATTTGGTGATACGTAAATACCAAGCCCTTGTTTATTGAAGGCTGGTTTCAAATTTGCGTTTATAGCCCTATAGCAAAGGCTTCCGTCGTTTAATTAAGACGTTGATTTTCTTTCAATTGTTGCTGTTGTACAGGTTTTATCGTTTTGGCAACAGCGCTCGCACCACATAAAAGTGAACCCAGGGCTGCAAGGCCTGCAAACAAAGCTGGTAAAATTCCAGCTCCTTTTGGAACAGGAATGACTCGACAATGGTTTGACACTTGTCGTTTACTTTTTGGATTGACACGTCTCTGTGCTGCTCGGAATACTTTCTTTATATTCAACACTATTTTTTATTCGCAAGGGCTTGTCAACAAGTGCTTTAACCCCATTCTTTTGCGATGACCGGGTCTTCTTTTTAGTCTTTTTCAACACGTATCTTTGTTTTACCATGATGATCATGAACAACCTATCACAAGAAAGTTTGAGTAACAACTAATGAGCGGCGATTATTTCGTGGCTGTATATTCAAGTTCCCAAGCCTCCGTAGCTTAGGCGGCAGCACGCTGGCCTCTCACCGCTGGGTCCGTGGTTCAAATCCCTGTCACTCCATGTGAGATCTGTGCTGGACAAAACGGAGGCAGACAGGTTTTTCTCCGGGTACTCCGGTTTTCCCTGTCAAAATTTCATTCCAGCAACACTCTCCACTATCATTTCATTTCATCTGTTATTCATTTAATCATTGCCCCAGAGGAGTGCGTCAGGCCTCGGCAGCCGGCACAGTTCATATTCTCGCCGCTAGTTGGGGGCTTCATTCATTCCATTCCTGACCCGGTCGGAGACTGGAAGCAGGCTGTGGATTTTCATATTCAAGTTCCACATAAAGCGAGAAATCGTTTATCGTGTTTCCTGCTTCTTTTTCCTCTAAGGTAGAACCAAATGAAAGGATAGTTTATCACCCACGCCGACTGTACACAATCACTAAGTAGTAACATGGCACCATGATTTAATCGTATCGAATAATGTCTTACATCTCTTTTATAGTCTATAATAATAATACGTCCATTATACGGTAAACGATAACTCGTTCAGCCTGAAGGTAAATCTTCTATGTCTTTTACAAAACGTCGATGAGTCATAGTCAAAAGAAGTACATGAGGGTGTGGTTTTATCATGGAGGATACATAGTCATCCGCAAATTGTTGGGTTGCCACCTCATGGGGTTCAATGGGATCTAAAACGTCGGCTAGTCGTCTTCGCTTCATGTGTAAACTCTTCTCATTAACTTACACCACCAGTTCATTACCGAAGTTAAAAACTGTTTGGTACAGACATCTTGCTGGTTTACAGGGTCAGCAACATGAGTAATGCGGTTATGATTAGCCATATAACCATCCACAGTGAACTGGGGCACTTTGTCATATAACTCTCGCACCTTGTTATCCACATACTTTTTTGTGGTGGCATTAGTAGATACTTGACGATGTTTTGCATAGGTTAACCGCTTTCCATTAAAGTCATAATCTCCTCGTTAAGTGCGCGCACCACTGACCTATCCACATAGTGTTTATTGGCAGGGCCTGTCTCTTGTTTAGGATCAGGTAATGGGACAGTCTTGCCCTTGGCCATTAACGCATGTCCAAAGACATCCATCGGCATAGTGTAGTACTGGCATACTTTTCCTGTCACATGGCTTGGTTCCATGTATATAGACAGCCTGCTAGCCTCTTTTACCATTAGTTGATATGCAGATTAATAAGCAACAAGAGTCGTTCACCGTGGGGGAAATGGTTTCCCATCACGTCACGGTTCACTGTTTCCGTCTTCCATTCGCTGCATCGTAGTGGGACCTTCAGGATGTGGAAAGACCAATCTTTTGTCTTCACTCATCACAGCGCAAAATGGTCTACGTTTTCAAAATATTTGAAAAGAAAATCCACAACCTGCTTCCAGTCTCCGACCGGGTCAAGAATGGAATGAATGAAGCCCCCATCTAGCGGCGAGGATATGAACTGTGCCGGCTGCCGAGGCCTGACGCACTCCTCTGGGGCAATGATTAAATGAATGACAGATGAAATGAAATGATAGTGGAGAGGGTTGCTGGAATGAAATGTTGACAGGGAAAACCGGAGTACCCGGAGAAAAACCTGTCTGCCTCCGTTTTGTCCATCACAGATCTCACATAGAGTGACCGGGATTTGAACCACGGACTCAGCGGTGAGAGGCTGGCGGGCTGCCGCCTAAGCCACGGAGGCTTCTTCAAAATATTTATATTTTTGAAATATCTCTACCAACCGCTCTACGTGTTCCTGGATCAAGTCATGTCTGAATTACGGACCAAGAATATGGGTTATTTTAAGTTTTCCATGCAAGAAAATGTTATTGCCCTGGATGCTGTGAGGCCTCATGCGCTCATGATTTTCGATGATTTATCCACCGAACGACAAACCATTATTGAAAGCTATTTCAGCATGGGTCGTCACAAACATAACGATTGCTTTTATCTTGGACAAATGTAATCTAAAATGTCCAAACAATGCCAATATCATTGTTTTATTTCGCCAGGATGAGAGGAATAGTCGCCACATTTATAATGAACATGTCAATCCAGATATGACCTTACAAACGTTTACTGAATTGTGGGCCAAGTGTTGGAACACGCAACGTCATGCCTGTCTTGTTATTGATAATCAAAGTGAACTTAACCAGGGACGTTACCGCTTAGGGTTTGATCATTTTATTACTATATAAGGGGATGTATCATTCCCTCTTAAGTCATTTGTCGAGGCACAATCGCAACAGCAGTGAGGCATTTGAAAAAGCATATTATTAGAGCAAAAAACAATATTCGTCAAAAGTTCCGTCAGTTGAAACGATCACGTGTGGAAAATGCTTTGTTTATTCGACAACATTTAGCCCCTCCTCTAAAATCCATGTTTAAACCACCTTCCAAGCTATCTGAAACGCTACCCATAGTTTCACGAGCAACGCAGACTCTACAAGAGGTCCCTGTGGAAGAGGTACAAGAGGAATTGGTTAGTTCTAGCGATTTTGAGGATGAGGATGATGAAGTGTTACTCCTCAAAAATCATCTGCCCTTCCACGATTTCCCGAGTATGTTAAAACATCTATCAATGCTGAAACACCTTTCACTTCCAGATAGCCTACGTTGTCAGAAATGTTGTCCACACCCCAATTTAAGGCTGAATTAAAACACCTTTTAATTTAAAAAATTACGGACCAGTGGTGGCACCTTATTTAGAAAAGCTCTTAAAAAACGATACCACCATAGTGTTCGATATAAAGAAGATTGTTTTAAATTGGTGATTCATCCGTTAAATTTAACCAACATGTTGTCATAATTAATACAATAAAATATAAATTAACTCCAGGTCTGTTAAGGATGTTATTTTCCCGTACACAATCTTCACACCATTATACGCTCGACGACCGTAACAAATATAAATCCATATTACCCCCCCCCCCCCCCCCATGGTTATAGGCGAGAATATAAACGATCTGAACCAGTCAATGCCAATAAAAGTATCAAGTATAAAACCATCATTTCAAATGTTTTCAACCTGTGAAAATGTTCGTCGTACAGTATCAGCTTCAGGAGTGACATTTAAACCATTAAAACCCCTTGAGGATTTTACCTACTGGCATAATCCCAGTAAGCTAGTCCAGCGGCTACAGCTCTTGCATGCTTCACGTCAAGCTGGTCACACCGGTCACGATTGCGAAATTCAAGAAATTGAACAAGAACTTCGAAGTGCCAAAACTATTGTTTAAACCATCACCCATCAAAGTGGAAATAGCTCGCGAGTTGCACCGGCCTGCCAGGCGTAACTATCAGCGACTCAAAGTTATTTCACGTGGTGTGGATGAACTTTGGCAGGCCGACTTGATGGCGATGATACACTATGCTAGCGTTAACGATGGTGTACCCTATGTGCTGACTGTTTTTGATGTGTATTCCAAAATGGCCTTTGTTCAACCTGTAAGTCGCAAGTCGAGCCCTCTAGTGACCAGTGCATTCAAAAGTATTATTCAACAATCTGAACGTCAACCCCAGGTGTTGCAAGCAGGCCAGAGGAAATAATTTTTCAACAAGGATTTCTCCAGTTTTCTCAAATCTTTGGATAATCATCATTACACCACGTTCAGCAATCTAAAAGCCAGTGTCGTTGAGCGGTTTAATCGCACGCTGAAAATTAATATGTGGAAAAAGTTAACAGATCGGGGATCCTATCGCTGGCTAGACATAATACCAGAGATAGTGTCACGTTACAATGATAACAAACACCGAACGATTAGCACAAAGCCACGACTAGTCACAAAAATATTCCGCGGCTGGATAAACTGTTTAACCCCATAAAAACAGCTGATTCTAAACGCCACCACCTTAACATCGGCGACCATGTCGGTGTGAGAAAATTCAAGTCTGTCTTCGACAAGGGCGACAACCCGAATTGGGGGACGGGACTATTTCGTATTCGTCAAGTCAACCTAGACAGCCCAGTCACCTATTTACTCGAGGACCCCAACTATCAACCCTTAAAAGGCAGGTTTTAACTCCAGGAACTCCTAAAGATAGCTTTTACAAAACATTACCTTGTGGAAAAAATGATGAAACAAAAAGGAAACAAAATGTATGTTAAACGGTTGGGATTTAGCTCAGCCATTATTTCTTGGATCAATAAATTAGATTTTGTGTAAATCCGTGTGTCCATTATTAACCTATGCAAACTAACATCCACTTTGCTGGCTGGCTTATATTCTCACCTCATGGACTAGGACTTATTTGAGCGGGTAGAGGGGGTAAAGACCTTTAATTTAAGTCAAGCACACAACTTTGTAAAATTCTTCGTTTCCGAAATATAGCCAATTTTAAAAATTGAACTTTTTTTGAAAAAAAAATATATTAAGTTTTGTTCTAACCATAAAGGACATAAGGACCTTTTGGTTGAGTCATCGCACAACGCTCTCTCATTATTAGTTTTCAAAATATAGCCTACGTTTCCAAAACGAAAACAATTTTTTTAAATATAACGAGTTGACCATAGGAAAGAGGGCGTTACCTCAAGTAATTCAACACCCCACACAGCGATATCAGATTATTGGTTCGCGAGATATCGTAAATCTTACTTGGCTAAGGCGCGCGCAATTTAAAAACTGCTGACACTAGGGCTTTAAATTCCAGTAGGCCCTCTACTTTCGTATATTTGTATGGATTTTTGAAGAAAAATATTCAATTAATAAATAAAAATGAAATAATAAAAATATGTATTAAATAATAATAATATTAATTAAATAATAATAAATAATAGTTATAGATTGTAAATAATAAATAAAATAAATACTCGAAAGTCAACAAATTAGATTAAATATTATGGTGTTTGAAGCCATTTTTCAGTGTTGCCTTAGTAAATGTAGTTTGATATTTTTCAGTCGGTCAACACGATTGTACCCTTTTGTGGGTTATTCCCTAATCCTGAAATAAATTTACATGAGATTAACAAATACACTTCGATGACCAATTTCGATCGTCAAGCGATCGTCATAAGATCCATTACACTTAGGCTTTAAAATCTATGTCTGGAAATATGGGTGAAATTATTGTAATACTCGACAATCTTAATCTATTAAAGCCCAGTTTTCATCCTCGCAACGCATAAGCTAAAGAGCCATATTTAAGCGCAAACGGTCACGTGAGAATGTCTCGGGATCTTTAATAGTGCCGTTAATGCCGGACTCGGCATAGAATGTTGGTGTACTTGTTAATTATATCGAAGGATACAAGCCGTAAGCTAGGTTCATTTGCAACAGGTTCAATGCGGTTACTAGTTCCATTGTGTTGTTTATTGAATTGCTTTTGTCATTGGAAAGACGGTATTTTAAAAGTTTTAGTAATTCCTTACTGATCTTGTGGATTGGCGCGTACATACAATTAACTATTGGTCATATTGGGCACTTCTTTTTGTGAATTTTTGGTATTCCTCTCAAGGACAGCTTGCGGATATTATCCTTCGATATAACTAACATTTACACCAAAATTCCAATTAATGAAGCAATCAATATTATCGAAAATAATCTAATGACAAACAACTCGGCAAAGGAAACCGAAGAGATCGTGAAATTACTGAGGGTCGTACACAGCTAAAACATGTTTCAATTTGACAATAAAATATATACACAAACATAGGGCATAGCCATAGCAACACCGCTAAGTGGGCTAATTGCCGACATCTTCATTAACTCACTTGAAAATGCGTTCCTAGAAACGTTCTCGACAACGGGAATAGTGCAGTGGAAAAGATTCGTTGATGATGTAATTTGCATCTATGACACTGAATTAACAAACGAAAGAACAATACTCCAAGCCGTTAATAACCTACACCACTCTATTAAATTCACTAAGGAATCTGAAACCGATCAGCAAAGAAATTATCTCGACATAACGATCGAACGGAATGATAATGAACATTCATACTGCATATTCCGAAAACAGACACTAATATCGCATGAAATTGACAATCATTCCAATCACCCCAGTAAGCGGAAATTGGTGGGCTTCACTCCAATGGTGCACAGGCCTTTAAACATGCCCATGTAAAAAGACAACTACAACAAGGAGATTCGAATAATCAAGCAAATAGCAAAAGAAAAAAACATTCCGCCCAGCAAAATACAGTAGATCAAATTGCAGCCGGATATAAAAATAAAACTATTCAAAATCCGGACAATAATGAGGAAGAATTCGAACGTTTCAATTACGTGAACGCGAATACGTATAAATTCAACAATCTGTACAAAAACAAGACATTAAAATAGCATTTACAACAAATAAGACAACCGGAAATCATCTGCAAAACAGGAATTTAAATAAACCAGACCCGTATTCAAAATCAGGGGTTTATTCCATCGCATACTAAACCCATATTTAAAGAGCTCAGAGTAAATCACAAGGCGAGGATCGGACCGTAGGAGGTCAGCAACCACCTTCGGTCAAGTTGAATTGAATTTACGGTGAGATGATATCGCAGAGAAAAAGAACTTAGAATATTTTGAAGCCACGAATGAACAGTATTACGACAAAGTGAAGTATCTAAATAAGAGTCTTAAAACAAAGTCCACGAATACACACATCAAAAAAAGTTTTGCATCACCTCGGTTCCAAGAGTTCCGGAACCTGTAAATACAAAGGGAATAGAGATCAACACAAACAACATTTCAGCTCGTTTTATTGCTCATGAGACCCACACATTGCATGTTGTACCATCATACAGCTAGACTTTCAGCATTTGTGGTCCAGATTGCAGTACACACCACTACCTCTAATACCCAGTAGCACGTCCTCTTGCATTGATGCATGCCTGTATTCGTCGTGGCATACTATCCACAAGTTCATCAAGACACTGTCGGTCCAAATTGTCCCACTCCTCAACGACAATTCGGCGTAAATCTCTCAGAGTGGTTGGTGGGTCAAGACGTCCATAAACAGCCCTTTTCAACATATCCCAGGCATGTTCGATAGGGTTCATGTCTGGCGAACATGCTGGCCACTGTAGTCGAGCGATGTCGTTATCTTGAAGGAACGCATTCACAAGATGTGCACGATGAGGTCGAGAATTGTCGTCCATGAAGACAAATGCCTCTCCAATATTCTGCCGATATGGTTGCACTATGGGTCGGAGGATGTCATTCAGGTATCGTAAAGCCGTTTCGGAGCCTTCCATGACCACCAGTGGCGTACGTCGGCCCCACATAATGCCACCCCAAAACATCAGGGAACCACCACCTTGCTGCACTCGCTGGACAGTGTGTCTAAGACGTTCAGCCTGACCAGGGTGCCTCCAAACACGTCTCCGACGATTGTCTGGTTGAAGGCATATGCGACACTCATCGGTGAAGAGAACGTGATGCCAATTCCGTGGGGTCCATTCAGCATGTTGTTGGGCCCATCTGTACCGCGCTGCATGGTGTCGGGGTTGCAAAGCTGGACCTCGCCATGGACGTCGGGAGTGAAGTTGCGCATCATGCAGCCTATTGCGCACAGTTTGAGTTGAAACACGACGTCCTGTGGCTGAACGAAACGCATTATTCAACATGGTGGCATTGCTGTCAGGGTTCCTCCGAGCGGCAATCCGTAAGTAGCGGTCATCCACTACAGTAGTAGCCCTTGGGCGGCCTGAGCGAGGCCTGTCATCGACAGTTCCTGTATCTCTGTACCTCCTCCATGTCCGAACAACATCGCTTTGGTTCACTCTGAGACGCCTGGAAACTTCCCTTGTTGAGAGCCCTTCTTGACACAAAGTAACAATGCGGACGCGATCGAACTGCGGTATTGACCTTCTAGGCATGGTAGAACTACAGACAACATGAGCAGCGTACCTTCGTCCTGGTGGAATGACTGGAACTGATCGGCTGTCGTACCCCCTCCATCTAATAGCCCCTGCTCATGCATGGTTGTTTACATCTTTGAGCAGTTTTAGTGACATCTATGAACAGTCAAAGGGACTGTATCTTGGATCCAATATACACAGTCAACGTCTATATGCCGGAGATCTGGGAACCGAGGTGATGCAAAACTTTTTTTGATGTGTGTATTTACTCAAACCATAATGAAGAATAACCAAAATTTATAAACTGCATGAGTTATTGGAAAATTAAGCAACAAATCTAAGGAGAATAATTGAATATTTCGACATTTACTACAGCGAATTTGAAACATATTTTCAATGGTTTTTCAAATTGTGTCGACGAGGATGTTTCTTGTGAACTTCTTGAAAGCATCCATTAAGCCACACTAAGCATCTAAAGGGAAACTAGCCTACTACAAAATGTGGATTCCCGGAATAACGTAGAGCTCTGGGGAAATCATGGAATGGTACTGTGGACATCCAACACGAAAATCACTACATGAACGACAAAAGAAATGAATTCCCAACCCCATCATGTAAACTTCATTCATCGGATAACTCCCAGAGAAGGGCCGTATGAAGTATGAACAACAGAACCATCTGGTTCAAGAAGCGAACGAATGATGGCATATTCGAGATCCAGGAGGGGCCACGAGAGGCGAGGTCATTCGACTTCAGTCAACTGACGCAGCGCCAGGAACAGCGGAGAGCGACAATCAGCTGTTTACCCGAGCACGCTGGATCAGATGTTCCGAGCGAGAACAGAAACGGTACATTAGTCCCAGAGTTCCAAAAATATCCAGGTTATGCAATAGAGAGTCAAGAAGATAGTCTGATATCGTAATTTATAAAGAATAAGACATATGATGGAACTGTAATTAGTTAAATTTTTCTTTGTATATTTCATGGATTTGACAAGCTTAAGGCAATAATATGTGAAGAATGTAAAGCTAATGCGAAATATAACATGATCGTAGCGTGAGGGAGTACCGTTCTGACAACGATAAAAAAATAACATTGTAAATATTTAAATAATAATACGTGTTAGAATTAAAGGATTTATTAAGGCATATAATCTATAGGATTAGGAATTGAGGAGATTTTTGTATATATTAGGGAATGAAATGTAAATAGATGCAATCGTTCTACAAATTTATTTAACGAGAGTGAAAACAGTATGATCAACAAGTAGTAGATGATTTTTAAGAAACATTGATAGACGAGGTGTCTATAAATAATATTACTTTACTCCTTGACGAGGACAAGCTGAAGTCCAGTTGCAGAAATTCACGATATATTTTACTTCTAGGTGAAGTTAAATTTTATTTCCAGTTAGAAGGTTTATTTTTAAGTGAGTGATTTTTATTTAATTGTTTTCGAACATGATTTATATTTGTTGTCCTTACTGAATAAATCTTAGCAGGTGCTTTTTAGATTGCATGTTCCTTTTATGGAAATTTCGATTTCTTCATTTAATAATTCGCAACGGTGGTACTTCTAGTTAGATACTGGCGCCCACTTTCCTTAAGTTAACCGTTCACCCTCAAGATTCCGAGAATCTGGTCCTCCAATACTTTGTTGTAGCAATTGTATGTAGCTAAGTAGTAGTACAATCGTATTTTATATCTATGTATCGAGAGATTCCTAACTTGCCATCTAACAGGGAATTGTTGGTTTTACCAGCTGGGGATCAGCGTTCCTTGCGATCCTTTCCATCCTTCGGATAATAGGTGGTGGTTACGTAAATTTCGGGTACAGTACTGAGCCCTAATTCACACCCAGCTCAAGTTATGGACAGAGACGAGGATCGAACCGACCTGATAATTTTTCGAGTATAAAGTGGATATTGGAAATAGAAAATTATTTCATTGAAATAAATATTTTGGGAAGAGTTTGGAACCTTTTAGAAACGTTTTTGGAGAATTTTTGATGATTTTGGATTATTTGGATTTATAAGTTTTGAGGTGAATGTAAACTTAACCAAGGGAGTGCCCGAGCATAAGAAGCTGGAAATTGTCATAGGCTTCAAGTTAGCACTCTCAAGACCGGTTTTTGTCAGCCAGGTCGACACAAAAAATTTTGCACACGACTTTGTGATAAGAGGCTAGGAGAGGTAGAGTTTTGGCAATAAATCTGCAGCCAATGAGGATTCAGCACATAATTTGAGTGGGAAACGCTATTTAAACATATTTGCTTTGTTAAGAAAGATTAGCATTCCCAGAGGTCAAGAAGAATATGTAACATTGATTATGAAGAAGAGAATTATATAATTTTGGCCCAGACAAGAGTAATTAGCATAATTCTATTACAAGAGGACCGGTTGCGAGGCAAGTTTGTCCGCGCGCGCGAACCACGGACACACAGCAGAGACTCTTTTTGATACCGTCGAGGAGAGCGGACCTGTTGTGCAGCACTCCGCAAATTTAACATTGAGTATCGACAAGCAGCGTAATATATCAAGAAGCAAGCTAATGGACCAGTGAATAGAGAAGAAGATTGCTATATAATCTACAACATTCAACAGAAGCAAGCAATTTCGTTTTTAAAACGAATCTACACATCGCAGCATTATAACTGCAGTATTCGAGAAGCATATTACTTTACATTTTCAACATGCTAAAACCGACGAGTCGAGGGGGATATTCTTATTCTGCACCCTCTAAGATGATGGGAATGATTCACTAAAGACTGGTAGGAGGATAATCAACACTATGACACGGGAAGATTCAGAGAGGATTCCGAAGTCCTGAGATCGACGTCACCACCACTGCGATACCACCATGCAGTTTGCTGAACTTCAAAAGCTACGTTCAAATGCCCATAAAGAACTTGGAGAGATGTTAACTACGTACTCTCAAAGCAACTATTCTGACGTGGGGGAGACGAGAGAAGAAGATGGTAAGCGGTGTTCATTGTTCCTGGTACGAGCATCTAGACTTGCAAGTGTCGTGAAGCCAGAAGATTGCTGTCCGCAGAGCACGAGTTAACTGAGGCCAGGTGGGCACCCGTCAAGCAGGCTCGGGGGGATCAGCTGCGAGGAGAGCGGCCGGTTCAGAGCAAGGGTGGAATGCGACCGACACGCGCCAACTTCGGAGCGGAACATCGAGGCCATCGTTCGAGGTATTTTCATCGCAGACAGTCAGAAAGGTACAGAATTGACAGCTCTAAGATCTCAGTAGTTTGTTGTAGTTTCTTGAGGATGTAGCAGGGTGACCTATTCATTATGTATAAATTCTTTCATATAACTCATGTTATTGTATGTCTATTTAGAAATTGTTAGTTAACTTTTTGCACGTCACCGTGTGTCGTTTAGACGTGATTTTATTAGCATTTGGAATTTAGATTACCGTTTTGGTCAGGTTTTACCCAGCGTCGTTTTTAACCTTCTCATTTTAACGAAAACTGTTCTATGTAAGGAGAATGCTTCGATCGTAACACATACATTTTCAAACCATGTTATGCGTTCAGATAGCTGTAATACATTACTACTCACCATAAAATTTATGATGAGGCACTATGATACTGAAAATAACAAGTTCAACATGTATAAACATTTAATAACAAATTTAAAATGTTATAAATAATAACATTAACCAAATATTATTCTAATTGAAGAATACATTATTATGTGACGATAAGTCATGGATAATTTATGTAACCACTATTTATGTCAACAAAGGATCACTACAGTGACAATTGAAGTCAGGTGAGGCCTATTTATAGCAACAATTATTTGTTATAACATTGCCAATGCGAAATGAAGATAAGAAGACTTGTATGTCTATGCAAAGTCAGTAACATGTTTAAGCAAGTTGGTAAATGAAGATTTTGCTCATTCTTGTTTTGTAACAAAGAAACGAAAGTATTACTATTGTTATTAACCTTTGAGACGAGCGGACTACAACCATTTTAATGTTTACACTCAAGTAAACGTGGTATTGTTGTACAATGCAATGGTTTATCATTAGATTGCATTATGATCATTTACGTGGAATGTCAAACGAGAGATATTGTTGTAGACAAATGTATTGTCGAAGGTAATGAGCACGATGATTTTAAAATTAGAGAAGGAGGAGACGCTGTATGTGAAGTTCACGTTTTGGTAACGAATTGAGTATTGCCATGAGAGCAATTTACTACTACAGAGTGCTAAGAAAGTCACTGACATTTAAGAGTGTTTGTTTGTATTGTTTTGTCAGTTAGCGTTAATGCTATAGCCACGTCATCGTCGTATTAAGTTGGCGTAGTTCCGTCTCGATCTTTAATGTCATTATTCTTCTTATGTAATGGATTTGTCTCTACAGAACTTTAACTAACTTCATTGTTCGTTAACATAGTTCATTTATTTTGACTTATAACCAGAAGCTTATAGAAGCTATCGTTTTTGTGAACAAGTGTTTGTCTAGAAGTGAAGTTTGTAACAGGAGAGCTCATTAGATTGACATATCACGTCAATTCTAGTCCAGATTCGAATACCGCGTTGGACGCGTGTAATTCAACATTGTATATAATTGTTAGTTGTATATCCCATTATTATTTTAGATTTGCTCACGTTTGTAAATAGCTGTATATCGTAGGGTATTTCAAGATTGTTATTATTACGAGTCGAACAGCTGATGGTAAATCTAGCTCACGAGTAACCAGTCACGGGATGACTAGCAAGTTTCACTATTTGATCTTATTCGAAGATTTAGGAAGTAGATATTTCATCTACTAGTGTAATAATTTGTTTTGCAAGTTTCATGTTTTATTATGGATGACAGGGATGTTTCTTGTATATATTTATTTTTGGGAATAAATCCCAGGCACATGTCGTTTGCCTGTTTTGTTTTTATAGAAACTGTTTTTTTTTTTTCATTTCGCAATCGCCGTGCGATAATACTAGCAGTTAGTTACTAGAACTCCCTTTGTCTCAACTTCACAAGGCTGACCACTCGCAGAAGGAGGGTATCAGGAAAGATGAGACAAGGGCCAATTAAGGCTGGAAAGGAAGACAATCCCTAGGCCCCGATACCCTTATACCGCCGAGAGCGGAAGAGAATAAGAGTTGACCAAGTGAGGTCGACAGGAAAGAAGACAGCACGAGTAAGTGTAAGCAATTCGGACTCAGCTGGGGTCCCGTGGTCGCCAACCTACGTCCCACTAGATGTGAACTCCTGGGGGATAAAATAGAATGAAATTTAAAAAAAAATCGATCAGTCGGCAGCCAGGTTGGATCGACCGCTCAGGCTGTCCTGTCGTGAGGAACTAGGTGTCATGTCACGTGACATGGTGGAAACCACTCCGAACTTCACCTACCTTGGAAACGTCCACCATTAAAAAAATATTAAAATTGAAATTGGAGTGTTCTATGGATAGAGGGGGCGGAGCCCTGACAAGACTTCCTCCGATCATCATTCGGGTGATATCCGTTCTATTTTTGGTAATCGATCATCAATAAATAATAACAAATAAATATTAAATTAAAAAATCGAAGGAAAGGCTGGAAAAGAAGAGAAACTGACCAAGGTACGTCAACGGATATGAACCGGACGCAATGGTGGACTTTTGGGTTAAATGTAATTAAATTTGGAAAAAATATATTTTGAATTTTAGGGAATGGGGGGGGGAGTAGAGAAAGGGGTATGGCGGCATCTACCATAACAATTGAAACGCCCGCCATCTTAGAAGCACACTAAAAATCGCTATTTTCGCCGTAGGGTGGTGGGAGGTATTATCTTAGGGAGAAAAGACTTGTCTTTTATATTGAGGGAATGGACCCTTTTCTATTGAGCCCTCACACGACTTTCTCCGATTACTCGTTCGGGAGTATGCACGGCCTTGCCCCTGGATGTATTGCAGTTCACCCCTGGGATAGGACCCCTCCACTTACGAGCACGGGCACTGTACACCAAGTAACTAGCAATGTTCATGTGACACAAATTAATTCGCTATATATTAGCCTAGTTGGAATATACACAATTCAATATTGAAAACATTACGGATGAATGGAGAGCACTATCGTGTAGAGATGATTGTCAGTACATTACATAGCACATAGTACACACAGTGTGGTCTGTAATAATGTACAGAAGTTGGCACACAACGCAGCGTACACTTATCCAACTCTCGGCATACCACTGCATGCCACCCCTCTAGCGTCCAACAATTCAACTGGCACATTTTATTATGAAATTTCAATTCTGTATATTGGCTTAATCCAGCTTTCCAAAAGTAGTTAAAGCGTGCGTCATTAATTATTTTCTTACAGAAATGACGTAGCCTCTACAATTAACCTTTGTCAGTCTTGCTTGTGCCGTGTAATGAAGTGATAGCTTAGTTGTTGTGATTTTTTTTCTAAGTGGATGCCAATGGTTGATGGCTTGACCTGGTATACATGCTTTGTGTGGATGTGATCAATTGTAGTTGAGTTTTATCGTTATGTTTACATCCCAAAGCTTGGGTTTTAATGTAATCTAATCTTTCATATAGGGTTATGTTTTAAAATTCATCCTCCATGGTGGTAATGTAATTTTACGTTAACCAAAAGAGAGTCAGCGAAACGGCCGCAAAACACTCCACCCTGATCTCCTTTATAAAATAGGCCTACACCACTACCCAGTTGCCATTTTGCTAATATTTTCGTGTGAGCGAAAGTAATATAGTGTCATTTTGTAAAGTGAAATTAAGTTGTACTATGTTAAGTTATTTTTAGCAAACAGTGGTTGATTATTGTTTTACCTATGCCAACGAAAAGGAAGTGCAACGCGTTTCGCGAAATAGGACTTAATTTAATACCAACATACATTACGGTATGTTAAGTTTGGTATGAACATTATAATTTAAGTGGATCTTTCACCTTTAGTTACAAAATGAATCTCACTCAAAACTTTGTGGCATTTAGTCTTTCTATACAAATATTTTTTGGGTTTGCCCCGAATAATAATGAATTAATAACGCTTAATTAATTAATAGTGTGGAAATGCCTGAGATTCATTTTGAATCTAAATGTTTAGCACCCGCCTTAAAAATGGAAATGCCTAAACATTCCAACAAAGCGGATAAATATAAGGTAAACGCAAGAACATGTAGTTTGTACATTTAACACTTACTCATTTAAGTGATTTCCACTTTCATCTGCTTTTTCATTGTTGTTTTCTTCTTTTACATCCTGGGGATAAGATGGAATAATTTGTCAGTGTTATGACCTTATACTTTTACACAAATGACAACCCAAGTAATTGTACACTGCTCAGCTGAAGTGAATATACATTCGCTGAATGACTTTCTACTGTCCATCACATCCTAGTGCAAGAGGTAAGCTTTATACAGATAAGTGGTTATAATCCTCAGTTCTGAAACATATAATACACTTTTAGAGACCAAGTTAAATTTAGAGCGATTGGAAATGCTAAAATCAGTGCCTTCATGGAAGTAATAACTTTAAGGATTGAGGACAAATGAACATTTATTTTTAATTATTTTAGCCGTAAGACCGTAAGAGAGGGACAGATGACCCCGCTGTTCCACCCCTTAAAACAATAACAACAGAACAGACCAAAACAAATCCTACGGTCCAACACGTGCACATATCATTGAGTAACAAGCTACTAGGCTGCCAATACGTGCACGACTTTTGAGAATGAATGCATCACTCTTTAGAATATTATACACGGCATTTCTTCATAATTCACTGCAATTTAATATTCTCAAGTTCAAAAAGAAGTTAGACTGAGTCAATTAAATGCCTCCATGGGGAGTCTATTGTATAGCATGCTAGTAGCCCTAAGAATTATGTGTCTGCTAGTGTTCGGATCACACAGTTTGCAAAGGAGATTTGAGCAGGTACTAACAGCCAAACGCTTATGTTTGTCAGCAATATTATTGTGAGAAAACAACTTTAAATAAGCATGAAGTTACTTACCTCATTCAGATCTGACGATGATATGTCTGTTTCGAAGCATGAATCGATATCCGGTATAGACGATTCCTCTATCTTAATATCCGTATAATGGTCTGTATCGTCCTGCAAAGAAATTACTTGATTCACATATATGTTCCTTTGCGTAGGTGGAATTATATTTACAGATGGGTTGTAAACTTGCACTGAAGGAATCCCTGAATAAAATAACATACTGAAGGTAATTCAACCCCGCATGCTTAGTTTTCATTCGTCCCTAGCTACATAGCAAAACAAACCTAACAGTTATTGTGCAGTTTTTGACAAAAAGCATTTCAGTTAGAACACACTCGCAAAACGTAGGCC
This sequence comes from Meconema thalassinum, assembly GCA_946902985.2. Taxonomy (NCBI): domain Eukaryota; kingdom Metazoa; phylum Arthropoda; class Insecta; order Orthoptera; family Tettigoniidae; genus Meconema; species Meconema thalassinum. The sequence goes on from OX336392.1 coordinate 284,113,397, forward strand.
TAGCTTATTGTCATTAGCAATGAGTGTGTGTGTTGCGACGTTGCAGTGTAGCAGCAGTTACTTATAACGTTAATAAGGACAAGCTACGTTGTTAAATTTTGTGTTAGGATATTCCATTCCATACGTTAACAAAACAAGTTTAAATCTCAAGGATACCAAACGGAGGGAGTAATTTAACCTAATCGATAAACAAATACAGGTTTATTTGTGAGTACAGTGGCAGCTAATTGAAGCCTCATTTCATATAAATCTACTTGTAATATATAATACATGAGTTATTGTGTTTATCAAAATGATTACGCAATCTCTCTCTATATATAAATGAACGTTTGTCTGTTTTTTCTGAATTTCTACGGAAATTTGCGTTATTTACGCGTTTCAGACTGTTTTATGACGGATGCGCGCGAAAATAATTTTTTTGTCTGTCTGTCTGTGAACAACGTGGTTGTTCCCTTATAACTCGAGAACGGCTGGGTGGATCAACGTAAAATTTGGTACAGATATCCTTCAGAGGCACGACACTAATCATTGATGTAACTTTTCTCTGTACCTCTCATAATAGGGGGCCTGCCCCTTAAAATACTTTCTGAAATAGGCGTAGAAGGGCGAGACAAAGCTCATTTTCAGCCCCTCAATGTGAGAAACGAGAAGGGCCCCCGAAAACCACATTTTTAGGCCCTAAAACAAACAGTTTTTGAGATATTTCCAGAAAACTAATTTCTTTTAATACAATAACGAAATAATGCAAGCCGGTAACCATGGCAACGGAATCTCATTGGTCCATCTATTGCTGTAAGACGCAATACAATTCCATTTATTACATTACTGAGATAGTTTGCAAACGGCTATTAAGGTTATAACGGAAACAAATTAAGCTGTAAAATACATCAATGTCATACAATGCGCTTAAGGGGGTCAAGGGGTACTCAAGATTTTTTCACGCGATTTACACGTGCGGGTGTGGTATGGAAGGTCTATTATATCCCTATCCCTGTATTGTTATATTATTATTATACTACGGCCTACAACGAAGAGACAAAGCTTATTTTCAGCCCCTTGGTGTCAGAAAGAAAACTCGGTGCCACTAAATAGCCGTAAAGGGTCCCCGAAAGCTACATTTTAAGGCTCTAAATACAAAAGTTTCTGAGATATTCCCAGAAAACTAATTTCATTTAATAAACTGATGAAGGAATGCAAGCCAGTAACCATGACAACCGTATCTCAAAAGGTGACATCCAACTTTCCATCTATTTTGGCAAGAAGTAAAGCCACTCAATTTATTAAATTTCTGTGAATGTTTGCAAATGGCTATAAGGTTATTACGGAATCAACTAAACCTGTAAAATGAATCAATACGCTTAAGGGGTCAAGGGGTATCCTAGATTATTTCACATGACTTAAATGTGCGTTATGTCGTACAGAAGGTCTATTATATCTCCAAACAGAAACATTATTTTCAAAAATTCCTGAATTGAAATCGTTCTTTTTTTTTGCTTTTAGGAATTTGAGCCATTGGAGACTAAAAACCTGAATTTTCATGCAACACAAGCCTTTATAATTTATTAAAGGGGTCTTCCTCTGTATGGGGACTTGACACAACAGTGAAGGTCAGTTTTATTTGACGTGTATTGCGTTTCGTCTACGAGGTTTTCAATTTTATTTTCACGTCAGGAAGTACACGTTAGGTAAATTTAGTTTCAGAGCATATTTTAACTAATCATTTTTCTTTGTCGACAAACAGGTTCCATTGCAACAGTAGCTCAATTGATTACGTCTGGTTATTAATATTGAAGACCGTTCGAAGAATGGGTACTCCTGCTAGTGAGTTAATAAATAGAGAACTGAATAAGAATATTTTATAGACAACAGCTTGAGCTTTTCTGAACGAAAATGCTGCCCGGGGTCTAATAAAATGATGAGAAACACTGGCATAGACCGACCATCTCTGGGGAGTTTACCGCGGAGACTTCGTACCAGTCCAAAACAAGACACATCTCTCTTTCTCCTTCATTCAACCCTCCTAGAAAAACGAACAACCCCTAACCATCAAATATGTGTGCAACATTGGATGCTATGATGAAGATACTGACAGTCACAGCTAGAGTGGGCCATCAATAAATTCACAGCCATGGCTACCTGCGGAGGGAGGCATCAAGGTGCAAGGAGGTCCCATACCATTTTGACAGGGCAAGCAGTGAAGGTCGCCCCAAGTCTCATGTGAGTGTTCAGACACTTCTGATCTCTTTATTTAGATTTACAATAGAAATCCTACGCGGTCTAGAACACACATGTCTCACAGGTCAGTCTAGGATTTGACAGGGGTTGTCATTTTCAAGGTGTAGAATAGATCGCGATAAATTTCCGTATAAAATTCCCGTAGAAACAAGATTGTGGCGTTGAAGACGTCATCGACGACGTCACGAAAGGCAGTAGATATTTGTCTAGTAAGCTTACGGAAAAGATCCTGATAAACATGTCATATCCAAGTATAAATGTAAATTGCAAATATATGCATGTGTATCGGGATCTTTACCAGACATCCTTTATGGAAGTCAAGTAACGATGGGCATACATATTTTATAGATATAATCTAAAATGCCAAAATTTCGATGTGTATCGCCATCTTTACCAGACACCATATAGGTCAAGTAAATATGGCGATACATCATAGACCTAAAAGTGAAAGTCTGTATGTATATGAGGGTATGCAAGTGGATTTGTTCACTATACAAACCTACACCGTTCCACCAATTTCTACCAAATTTTGCATGCACATAGTTCATGATCCAGAAGAAACCACTGGCTACATGAATTTTGGACCGTCTTTCTCGTTCTTCTGATTTCGGCCTTTTGGCACTCGAGTAAAGGCTAATATGTCAGAAAATAAACTGATGAGTGAATGGCAAGGCCGGTCGTATAGTTCATCTACTGTAAGTTTGCACTTTTTTGACAGCTAGAGTTGCCAACCTTCATAAGGAAAGACTCAATTTACAACCTGTAGTTCTTAACAAATATATACATGTTTTAATCACATGTCAGTTTTCAGGTTATTTTTCGCTTGTCCCAGTAATTGTGAATATATTGGCTACATATTCTGTCGGCCAGACTGAAAAGTTGCATTATCAAACTGAACTACCACGTGCTCGTGGCATGGGTGTGCGGTTGGTAATGGACGCTTTATCGTGTTCATCCACCTGTTCAAATAACGTGATAGTTATATTAAATAAAATACAGTCAGCCTGAGAGACTAGACTTTATATCATTTCAATGACGCATGCTACGAAAGCTACACATGTTAGAAAGGCTCAGGAGGGCTTCTCGCTTCGTTCGAAGCCCCAGGACTCTTTCAACAGACTCCATTGCCCATTAACTTAGGCTTCCCGCGTGGGGAACGGAGAGCGGGAAGGAACAGACTCCATTATTAACACACTTTACGTAAACTGTAAGTAAGCAAGTTTAACGAACGATCCACAGACTCCATTATTAACACACGTTACTACCCTGCACAAATTGTAAACTGAAAGTAAGCAAGTTTAACGAACGAACCCGCAAGTACAGAGATAGCAAGAATCACGTGAATTCTTCATGATCAACAAGTTGCAAGTCATTCAGTATCACGCAGCTAGAACGTGAGAGCAAGCTAATTCCATTAACTTAGGCTTCCTGCACGGGGAACGGAGAGCGGGAGGTCCACTCTGCTGCATGACGTCACGCACTCACCGTGTCCATATCGCATAACGCCAGACCCCAGGATTAAACTCAGAATCAGTGCATATGCACTGAACAACATGATGACGTCATACACGCCGTGACCGTAACGCATAACGGTACACCAAAGCATAACGATGAAGTCGACAAGATCATTTGAAATGATAAAATAATTATTATAACTCGTAATATTGCGCAAAGTCGTCTGAAAGTATTATTTCCATTTGAACGCGTGTTCACTTTTCAGATAAATTTATAGTGGATATCTTAAATGTTGAGTAAATATGTAGCCCGAGAGGTCTCCAGGTCAGACATCTTTGTTTTGACTATAGAGTCGGAAGCAGATACGGAATATATTGCTCAAGATATTTATTTTTATATCTCTCATTTTGAAGGTAAATGAGAAGGCACCAGAACTATTAATTTCACCAAGGACATTGCCCTGGTGAATAGTTTTAATAGTTATTTGTGCAAAAAATTAGGCCTAAAATATGAGTTGTAGCGTAGCCCTAAAAGTTAACTTACATGGTGAAATTCTTCGTACGTTTTATTTTAATATCAATCCAACAGGTCAAGTAATGATGTTATCGTCTTAAGGACATCTTACACCATACCTTAGTAAGCATTTTCCTCGAGATATGAAATAATGAGCCTAAAAATAATTCCACTGCTGTGTCATAGCGCGCACAATGACGTAACATTCTGTCAGCGAGCCGTCAGTGGGTTTTAGTTGTGATGTTAGAACGATTATTTGATAAATGCCACAAAGAAATACTAGTTTCCTTTAAAAGGGGCAATGAATTGATATTGCGAGATGAACGTAGGTTTAGGCAACTCATAACAGCTGTTCACCCCTTTTCGGAATACAACGGCCATTGCTGGCTGCCATGTGGGTGATGGCTCATTGGCGGGAATGCACGTTGTAGCGGCGGATTGATATGTTGTTGGACAAGTTGTTCCCGCATGAACTGTCAAAAAAGTGCAAACTTACAGTAGATGAACTATAGTGGTCAGCCTGTCACCATCCCCAGTTGTATCTGCGGATTTTGGGGTGACGCGTGGTCAGCGCATCGGCTCCCTAGGTCGTTAATCTTGGTTTTCGTGACCGAGATTTGCTTCGAGTAGAAGTGGGAAATCACGGAAAACAATTACCGAGTTTCGCCGCTAATACACGTGATCGTCTAAAGGATTTTTGCATTTTATGTATAATGTTATGTAATATTTAGTCTTTAGGGCACCAAAACCTATGTGACATTTTGTGTCTAATTTTACACTCTTGATGCCGGTGCTGTTACGGATGATTTTGAATCTTTACATTATGACGATAGATATCACGCGCATTATACAGGGTGAACGTAAAATGCCGCACTTGGAGGTCGGCATGCGATTCCTCATCCAATCGCAAGACAAAAGTTCCTATAGCAAAATCGGATCGGGTGCTGTTTAAAACCACAAGTATGAAAGCGAGGAGCTGGCAACACTGTCACATACTGAAGCACATCGGAATGTAGAGAGAAATGTGTATCAACCCGCAATACCGTACTATTCGTCGCAGCTCACTGAGTAGACTTTTGGAATATCAAACCCACATGCACCATCGAGCTAAGGTTCGAATCTAGGTCAGTTTTTTTTTGCGTGTTACGTCAGTTCCCTTCGTTTAACTGCGTTTGTAAGCATGACATCAATCATTTTGTCACATGACAGTGTGAGTCACCTTCGTTGCGTAGTGGTCAGCGAGATTAGCTCCCAACCCGGAGGTCCGCGGTTCGATTCCTGGCTCTGCCACGAAATTTGAAAAGTGGTCTGAGGACTGGTACTGGGTCTACTCAGCCTCGGGTGGTCCAAATGAGTAGAGGTGTCTTGATTCCCACCACAGCAATCCTCGAAGTGGTTTTCGGTGGTTTCCCATTTCGTCTTCGAGCAAATGCCGGGATGGTACCTACCGTAAGGCCACGACCGCCTCCTTCGCCTTTCCTTGCCTAACCCTCCCACTATTCCCATCGCTTCATCATGCCCCCGTTCGCTTGGCAGGTGAGGCCACCTGAGCAATGTGCTAGTCACACTCCCCAGTTGTATCCCCGAATCAGAGTCCCAAGCTCCAGGGCACTGCCCTCAGTGGCGGTAATGGAGGGATCCTCGCTTAGTCCGTAAAACGATAACGGTAAAAAGAACGCACAGTGTGATCCATTAAACGGCATGCATGAGTCGACTAACCACGCATTGCACAACCATAACTGGTCCTGTCAAGTCATGTAGGGTGGCTTCATGATGGAGTTCACAAATGGTGAATACGTCGATATGCTTTTAGTGTTGGGTGCTGATCGTGAGTATGCGGCACAGTACCCTCAAAGGCGCCATCCCGATAAGAATATTATTCGTCGCCTTGAGCAACGCCTGTGGGAAACCGGTAATCTTCGCCCATAAGTAGTGGACAGAGGTCGTCCAAGGACTAGACGTAGCCTACTCCACGAACGGAGGACGCGATTCTTGAAACCACTCACCAATCACCTCGGCGAAGTACCCGTGATATTTCAAGGCAGTTCCAGGTATCTCCAACACTGGTTGTGACGTGTTGCACGACGAAGAACTGAATCCATATCTTTACACGTTAACTGAACACCAGCGGCCAGAAGACCACATTCAACGAGTACAGTGCTGTGAATTGCATTTGCAATAAGTTGAAGATAACGAATATTCTATCAAGAATGTGCTATGGAGTAACGAATGTAGCTTCACTCGGGAAGGTATTTTCAACCATCACAACAGTCATTATAGGTCTGACCACAACTCACAGGTCACCCGTGAGCGTGGCTTTCAGGCACGCTTTGGCATAAGCCTGTGGGTTGGAATCGTGGGAGGAGTGCTTTAAACCCCTTACCTATTGCCAGAAAAGTTTATTACCCCACTTCTATCGTACGTTCCACTTGGTGTTCGGCGACAGCTATGGTTTCAGCATGATGTTGCACCGCCACAGTTTGGAATGACTGTGCGTAACTGTTTAAATGAAGCGTGTTCAGGGAAATGGATTGGTCACGGAGGTCCAATGTTCTGGCCGCCACGTTCCACGGACCTTAATCCACTAGATTTTTATTTGTGGGGACACTTAAAGGAACCCATGGATGCACAAGACCTGATAGCTCGCGGGCATGCTGCATCAGTAATATTGGATGCAGGTGTGTTGCATAAGACCCGGCAAAGTATGCTCCAACGAGTGGCGAAGTGTTTGCAAATGCAAGGAGGTCGCTTTTAATATCTACTGTGAAGTGAAGGCGTTGCTCGTAAGTGTACGTACCGGCTCTGTGAAGATAAGACTGGACGTCAAACTTACACTATGGAATTATGGTGCGTAGCATAATGGGCAATCTAGAGTAGGCTACCTACAGTATTGTGCTTCTTTGTACCGCATTGGATAGAGACGATGTTACTGTATCCACTATTATGTTTCTATTGGCTTTATTTGTGCCATGGACGAAACAAGGGGTAGTTTACGTCTGTAAGAAGTTCATGTTACGTTTGAATGATTAAATACAGGTAACTGTAACGGTAAGACATAGTGTATTACATAGTGGAGGTGTACATTGGATGCAATTTGATACATTACCTGAAAAAAAAATGGCTTGAACGCGACTCGAACATCGGCGCGTCCGCACAACCGGCATTTATGGCATTACCTCGTCTGGCTGAGCTAATGAGACAGCTCCGGTAGAGTGCCGAGTTCCTGCGACCAGCTTTTGGCCACGCTGCATGCAGTTACAGCGTTGTCAGAGCCTCGTTTCTTAACACCCATTTCTGTTAAACCTATTGGCAGGACTAGGTTTTGCAAGATAAACTTTTGTCGTGTATTTCGACGAGAAACCTCATGCTGAACTCCAAGTGTGGCATTTTACGTTCACCCTGTATTGTGTGTAATATGTACTAGAACTGAAGTTTTATACACTCCGTTAAGGTGTGTTCTTCTCCTGATAGGTTGACGTTTATGTATTATTAATCATAATGTCTTTATGCAGCATGTTTTTATTGTTCACAGTGTTTATCTCTACAAGCTGTCTTTTGTATTACAAATCGGAAATACAGTAACTTGTACGTGAAATTGCACATTGTTCTATGAATAGTATTTGCCTTTGTTATTCGGGTTATATTGTAATAATATTGGTAATTATCCTGCTCTAGGACTATGCTGATTGGTAATGGAACCGGATGTTCAATTATCAATTTAGTTGATAACATGTTAATAACATAATAAAACTACGAATTATGCGATAATTTTCGGCTGATAAGGACCAAACAATAAGTAATGATACTTTGCCATAAGAATAGCGGACATTATATAGTTCGATTCTATTCGTTCACAATTTTTTTCCTATGTTTATGTATTTATATTAGCCATTTTAGTGCTTCCTGACAAAAGTTGTTGAATAGCCTAATGTTATATTGTGATGAGTTCTAATCACTCTGGATTCCGGTATAGCATTTTAGAGATTAGTAAGGACGGAGTTTAGAGAATTTATTTCTTATCTTACGAAATAATTTACAGGCTAAGGAAGTCCAATGCGTTAAGTATCTAAGCATCATATTTTTGACATTATAGTGGGATTATACGCTGCTTAATTTACTTTAACTTGATGTGCATGAGATAATATGCATGCAAATTATTTTAACATCAGTACTGTTCCTTAATATGCTGCTATAGTACACCCTGAGCTATGTACGGGAATAAGTCATTACTCATTATTCACGTAATTTGTGTGGGATTGAAAATCATATGTATATTTGACTCCGCAATGATGATTCAATCTTCCAATAATCGAATAATTTAAATATTATTTCCCATCAAGAAAGTAGTTGCTACATTTGAAAAATAATAGCGATAACTATATCAACACTGCTATAAGACGTCTTAATTACCCCCATTAAATAAAAATAAACACTATCACGAAAGTGATGCGAGACAGAGTTCTCGAAGAATTGTGCATATACATCCCATTCTACTATTGTTGCATGCTCTGCTACGTTATTGCACTCCACAGTACTTTACGAATAGGTTTACAGTGAGATAATATTGCACATGAGTAATATCAGAGTTCAGGAGAACAATGTTCTAAACTCACTTAGGGGCAAAATTAATATATTCAGAGAAATATATTAGTATTTATCTGTCTATAACATATAAAGACACCTCCCGCGCAACGCCGGGTACTATTGCTAGTTTTTTTTAGCGTATGGCTTTTAGTGCCGGGAGTGTCCGAGGACATGTTCGGCTCGCCAGTTTTGTAGCTGCTTGGAGACGGACACCCAATGGGTGAGCTACAAGTACCGTTGAGGAGGAAAGTTGGAAGGGAGGGTCGAGGAGTTGGAAGGTAGCGGCTGTGGCCTATAGTTAAGGACCAACCCCGGCATTTGCCTGGAAGGAAGATGGGAAACCACAGAAGACCATCTTCAAGGTTGCCGGCGGGGGGATTCGAACCTCCTCGCCTCCCGGATGTGAGCGACTGCCAACAGTCGTGCCGCAACGACCTCGGCTAACTCACCCGGTACTATTGCTAGTATTTTATAAACATAGGCTAAAATGCCTCAATTCCGATGTGTATTCGCCATCTTTACCACACATCGTATAAAGGTGAAGTAAAGATGGGGACACATATTTTACAATTATCAGCTCGAATACCAAAATTTGGATGTGTATCGGGATCATTACCAGACTTATAGGCTATAGGTCAAGTAAAGATGGGATACATAGTTTATTAAAAAATGCGACAATACGGAAATTTGTAAAAAGATACACAACTCATTTCTATGTGTTATTCTAATGCCATTCACCAAGCCAAACCTCTTTATTCCCAGACATTTTCCCATAAGTTTGCCAGGTAAACATTCAGTGTCCTTCGTGATATCGGCAATACTGTTGGTATAAGTATGGCCAGTATCCCAAACAGATGTTATTTGATTTGAATTGCACGCTAGGGATTGGTTGTATCCTTGTTTGGTGGCGCGCTGTAGCGAGCGTGATCAATCCTGTGCATTTTGTTTTATTCTAGTGTCGGCGGCAGTTGCCAGGGTCGTCAGTCAGTCGTGAGCAGGTCGTGAGCTGAGAGCTATATTGCTCTGTAGTCGTGAGTGTAGATAGAACAAGCTGGTGTTATGTGGTGGACGGTAATGTGTAGCCTAACAATTGTATTCACATATTGTATAATAAACTGTATGTATCAACACTAAATGTATAATTCCACTGCTCTATCAACAAACAAAAACCTAACAGGTTATGGGCCCAGTGCGAGTGGAATTATTTGAACGTGAACGAAGATTGTGACTGATTAATTGTTCCGAAAACAACTGGTGGCATGATGGCAGACGCAGCGTAAGGTTCGACATTGCATATACCGAAACTTAAGAATGGAAATTATTTCGCATGGCATATGCGAGTACAGGCATTTATGGTTGAAAAGAACTGTTGGAATGCGATTGATCCAGGATATGAAGAATTGTTAAATGCCGATCAGCAAAGAACTAATAGAAAGGCACTCTCGACACTGTATCGGAGCGTGGGTGATTACTACCTACTAGATATTGAAAACTGTGTGTTAGTAAAGACTGGTTGGAGGTTACTAGAGGAAATTCATACACCTCAACGAAATTTCATGCTTTGCAATCTCTATAGGAAATGGTCAATGTCTCCAAGACCGAATATATGAAATGCAGGAGTACACAGCTAATATATAAAGACTGAACAAGAAAGTAAAGAAAGGAGGAATCGAGTTTACTGATGAATTGTTGGAAAATTTATTATTCGATGGTCTGCCTGCCAAACAGTACGAGGTGTTCATCCAGAATGTACTCAAATATGAAAACCTAACTACAAGATTGGTGAAGGGCCGAATGCTTGATGAAGAGAGGAGGAGCCTGCCCCAGACCGAGTCCGAGACCGAGGCGGCGGCATAAACAGTGAAGACCAAGAACGGCCGGTACTTCAAGAGTACCAGTATCCTTAAAAAGCAGAACCCTAACAGGACCAACCAGAGTGAAGGTAAGGCAACAGAAAGGGTCTGCTTCAAGTGCAATCAAACAGGACACATCAGAAAATATTGTCAAACAGCTGACTGCAAGAAATGTGGTAAAATGGGACATTGGGCTTCTGACTGTAGAAATGGTAAGAGTGAGAAAGTAGAAACCAGCGGTAATGAAAAGATAATTAACCAGAAAGGTCAAGTTGTAGCATGTGTAAGTGTATGTGCAATGTTGTCATCAAGTAATCATTATCAGTGGTGTTTGGACTCTGCTGTAACCGAGCATATATCTTCAAGGAAAGAATTGTTTGAAAACTTTGTTCCTTTAAATGGTCGTGTCAGTTTTGGAATGGGTTATACTGTTGTTGAAGGGAAGGGCACTGTGTTACTTGTGCTGTCTGATGTGAATGGAGGGTGTACTTTGTAAATGAAGGATGTATTGTACGTACCTGAGCTTCGAATTAATTTGATATCTGTATCTAAGCCTACTGCACATAGTATAAATGTATGTTTCTTGACCGACAAAGCTGAAGCTACCAAAGAAAACATTTCTGTATTTACTGCAATTGGGAGATATGTCATGTATATGCTTGAAGGTGCTGATGTTATTTCGGGTGATCTGGTGGCAGCTATTGTGAGAGAGAGTGCGTGTGAGTGCATTGATGGTTCGTTTGAAGCTGTGGCATTGAGGAGTGCAAGTACATGGCATCGAATTTAGGGGCATGTTCACTTTAATGCCAATCAGAAAATTCTAGGACTGGAAAATGTAAAGATTTGTGGTAAGGAGCAGACTGAATGTTCTATTTGTATTCAAGATAAACTTACTAAAACTAGTGTACCTAAGAAAAGTGAAAGAAAGTCAGAAAAACCCTTGGACTTAGTTCACAGTGATCTGATGTGTCTGCCTATTGTGTCAAATGGGGGTGAACGATATCTCATAAGTTTTATTGCTGAATGTAGTAGGTACGCAGTTGTGAAATTATTGAAGAGAAAAAGTGATGCTTTTTTTTAATTTAAACAGTACAAGGCAGAGGCAGAGTTGTTTCATGGCAACAAACTGAAAGCATTCCAAACGAATGGTGGGGGGAATATTACAGTAATGAGTTCAAGAGTATTTAGCATAGAGGGGTATTGTTCACAGATGCACAGTGTCTCACTCGCCCCATCAAAACGAAATTGCAGAACGATTAACAGAGTGATAGGTGACATGATATGGTGTCTACTGTAAGAGTCAGGTATACTAGATAAATTTTGGGCTGAGGCAGCCAACACTGCTTGTGTGATAAAAAAATTATGTCCATCTAAGGCTATGAACTCCTGTGTACGTGCAGCGTTATGGAAAGGGTGAGATGAGTCGCAGGAAGTATTGAGATTGCATGTATTTGGGTGTAGAGCTTGGCTAGCTCAGAACAAGGGTAAATTTGAGCCCAGGGCAGATGAACATGTGTTTATAGGCAATGAACAAAATGTCAAGTTTGAAGAGAGTGTGTTCACATTTCAAGCTAATGCAAAATGCAAGGAGAAATATATCTCCATGAATGATTATTCAAATGAGAGTGATGATGATAATGTGAACATTGACGATGTAACTGTTGTTAATGAGAATGTCATGAATGTTAATCATGTTGATGTAAATGTCTTGAATGTTGATCCTATCAATAGGGTGAATGAGAATGTTGACGTTTTGAGTCCACGGAGAAGTAGTAGGCCACCAAAACCCAAAACATGTGGCTGCTGTAATCTAACTACTTGCGATTGTGAAATGAATGTGATTGATTGTGTTGATCAGGTGATAGAACCTTCAAACATGAAGGAGGCTATGTCTGGAGAAAATGCTGCTGAATTGAGGAAGGCCACGGATATGCAGTATAAACAAACGGTAGATTTGGGAGTTTGGGAAATAGTTGAACGGCCAGTAGATCACATGGTAATTGGCTCAAAGTGGGTCTTTAAAGTCAAGTATGATGAATGTGTGAATATCGAAAGATACAAAGCTAGGTTAGTGGGTCATGGATTTAGAAGTCATACGGGATTTTCATGGGAAGACACATTTAGGGCCGATTGTATAAACATCGCTTGCCTGGGGATCAAATTAACTGGAGTTCAAAATCTGAACCAAGTTCAGTCGGCGTCCATGTTGTATAAAACTATTCGCGGGTTCCAAGAACCGAGTTCAATGATTTCAACATGGCAACAGTGCAAAATAGTAGAAGAATTCGACAATAGAGCGCACTCATGTAATTCCGCCGTCTGGTTGTCAACTGTTTATATCTATGAAAAAAAAAAGGAGATAATCGAAATTCGTAACATAACCTTGTTCATTGGTAAACAAAACTTCTGTGGTGTACCAGTAGTGTTAACATTTTCGTCTTCCGTAAATGTTGTAATTCAATATCTCCGAAGAATGGCGGAAAAGAAGTCCCGGGCTCCCAATTTTACGGAACATGAAAAGGCGGTTGTTCTCAATTTAGTTTTAGATAAATACAAACACGTAATAGAAAACAAGACTGACGCAGTTAGCAGGTCAGCGAAGGATGCCACGTGGCGGGAGGTCGCCAATGACTTCAATAAAAGAATTGACGTAGCCAGCCCACGAGATTGGAAAAGCCTCAAGTTGTGCTATGAGAATTCGAAGAAACTGGCTAAAAAAATCCAATGCCAAGGACAAGGTAGGTTACGTCTGTAGTTCGCAGTAGTGTCCAATTAACGACTGCTGATAAAGGATGTGTTTGGTAACGTACTTTGTTGATTAGTGCGGCGGTATTATTTCAAAATTCATTTCTTTTAGGTTCAGGTGCATAAAACTGGCGGCGGTGGGTATGCTCACCCTACCCTCAATGAGACTGGGAGGAAACTGATTGCGGCTCTCAAACCTCAGTTTGTTCCGCTCTACAGCGCGTTCGATGGAGACGCTGGTTTTCATGTGGACGAAATTCATGGTAAGTTGTCAAGTCTTTTATTTAGTACCAGAGGTAAGGCATATTTCTGCGTAGGATTTGTGTGGATAGCTATGAAGCATTTACATCTGTACCTAGCTGTGGAGGAAATAAAACAGCAGCAAACAAATATCCACTTCACCAAAATGATTGTCATTTAAATTTTAGTGACATGACTTAAACTTTGCAGATAGTTTTATAGATACGGTATTGGTTATGTATTGACCAGCTTAAGTGATGTGAATTTTGGCCTAATTTGTATGGGTCACCTATTAATAAGAGGCGTAGCTTAGTTCTGCATGCCTTGCCCTTCCCTGCAACATGTTTAATTGAAGTGTGGTCTTCCTTTGTCAGATATAAATAACCTGGAACCCGGTGATTGCGAGGTTCAGGCGTGCAACAGTAGCAAAATTGAGGTAAACTTACCAAGATCAAAAATACAATCAACTTCACAATACATTTGATATCCCAGGGTATGCAAATTTAAACACATTTTCAAAAGGAAGGAAGATTGTAGTTTTACGTGACCGTGAATCTAGTGATTATGAGCCACGGGACCTCCTTTTTACGTGGAATCCGAACCACAGGACATGGCATTTCACTTCGAAAATCTCACATGCATTGAGCGGGAATCGAACCCGGACCGCCTTGGTGAGAGGCATACAGCTGGACCGCTGAGCCACCATGCCCCTAAAAAACACATTTTCATATTGCAGGTTATTCGAACAGAGGATGAGCTTGCAGGAACTCCACCTCACGATGTGGACTCTCCTTCTGAAATTCAGGTAAAATATCAATCGACTGTTTATTTCCTTATAACATGCCAATTTATTAATTCTGACCAACATATCACACTTTTCCGTGACAATATATAATTGTCATACCTTATTTCATCTTTTGGGGGAATAGTATCAATTGTAACTACGAACCTTGATCACTTCTGCATCGACTGCACGGGATATGTGAGCTAAATCATGTAAATATTATTTATTTATATTTTACTAGCAGGTACCCGCGGCTTCGCCCGCGATCAAGACAATGGGGACGATGCATTATTGCTGATAATTGGTCTATTATATTACAGCAATCGCGGCTATACGTGGGTCCATTCTAATTCTGAATATTCTGATACATACAGTATATTGATATGAGCAGCAAAGTGGGAATGTTATGGAGTTGTGAAAGTCTGCAGGGTTCGATGTGACATTATGTTAACACATTTTAAAATTACGTTTTGGGTTTTGCCATTTTCTGCTGCGACGTAACTATTTTGTTGTCCGGATGCTCGCGAGCACGCCACATACAGTTGCCCATGGGAAAATATGGTTTTGTCTAAATGTACACGTGCTACTGTTAAGTGTGTGTCATTGCGCTTTGTTAAAGAAATTGCGAATATTGTTTGAAGAGGGAACTGCACTCTTGCACACTGGAATGGCAAATCTATCGGAATATGGGGAATTCAAAGTATTCTTACTTATGCTATTCTGGATGTAATTTGGCCATACTTATTGATGATTTGAACGTCAACATATCGCTATTAATATACCTATAGTTAAATATCTCTCACCTTGGCCGCTGATGTACATTATGCAGTCTCTTCCAGTGTTTCATCCCAGGGATTGAAATTCTCCAACCACCCTTTTGCCTCACATGCCTCTCTAAGTAATTAAAATTCCTGATTGTTGTTGTTGTTTGAGTCTTCAGTTTTTTAACTGGTTAGATGCAGCTTTCCATGTCTCCCTCTCCTGAGATAATAGTTTCATCTCTACATAGCTACCACACCATACATCCGAGGCAATCTGTTTAACCCTGGTTTACCCCTACAGTTCTTGTCCGCGACCCTCCCATCCATAATTAAGCTTGCTATTCCTGGGTGTCTTAATACGTGTCCTACCCTCCTATGTCTTCTCGTCATTAGCAGTTGCCAGAAACATCTCTCCTCTCCCAATCGTCTTAATACCTCTTCATTTGTTACCCTATCTACCCATCTGAGCATCATTCTCCTGTATCACCACATTTCAAAAGCTCAATTCTCCTCTTTTCTGCTGCACCATTAGTCCAACTCAGCAACTTTTCTAGCTCTAAGCCGTGCCTTGTGCGGGGATTCAATGGCCGTGAAAGACAAAATACCAACTTTATTGAAATAAGTTTGCCCAATTCCTCAGTAAGAGTAATTAAGAAAAAATAATAATTAAAGTGACAGCCGGTAAAATACGACACATTCGACTGTGAATATAGGTTGCTGATCATGGTAAAATGCGAAAAAGGGCAGATCAAAATTGCCAAACAAAAATATTCAGTTAACAAAAAAAAAATTATAAAGAAAATGAAAGCATACCGTGCAAAATAGAAGGCATCTTAACATTGTAAATTAGAGTAAAGATCTGAAAGCTCGCTTACAATAACCAGCTCAAAGAGTATAAAGTTAGACTCAAAATCACGATCGTATCCGACCCCAAAAGCCACCTCTATAAATAAAATAGGTCTCATTTTACGAGTATCAATGCGAGGAGCAATGTTCGTGGTTAGAAGTGGGAACCAAACCACGCGTTTTAAGGCCCTAAAACGAACGGTTTTCGAGATATTGCCAGAAAACTATCCCCGGGTCTGCGAAATTTCAGCGGTTGCCGTAGTAACGTTGATCTGTTTCTCAGAGGGAACACAGTTATTTGGGAATATCTCCGAAACCGTTCATTTTAGGAACTTAAAAAGTGTGTTTCGGGATTCCTACAGGACCTCCGAGTATTGTTTCTCGTATCTGGCGGCTTAAAATGAGCTAAATCCGAACATTGTAACGACTGTCCTTGCTCAGTGCCAAAGGGCCGAAAAAAGTCACTTACAAATTGAATTTTCAAAAACCGTTTCTTAGTGAGCCTCTACATACTCGGATCAACCAACATGCAAAATTTCAGCTTTTTAGGTATAGTGGTTTGAGCCCTGCGGTGATGAGTCAATTTTGGATTATATATAATAGATAAGCATCACCTGAAACCAAAAATGCATGAGACGAAAAAAAACATCAAAATATCTTGTTGGTTTCGGACCCTAAAAGACGTGAAAAATATAATAAAAGTATTAAAAAAAGCTACTTTTTGAAATTTCATTCGAATCAATTTTTTTGTCATTCCTGAGACTATTCGTCGTATGTTGAAATAGCAAGAGACAAAAAAGATGTAATATGTTATTGTCTACAACATAGGCCATGTATAATTTTACATATTACCTGTTTTTCCCCCCATAATTTCACCCTCCCCATGGGCCCCTTAAATTGGATTTATGAAAAAAACGGTCAAACAGCTATTTACTTCTTTTTAAGCTGATTTTTTTCCGCCGAGTTTCAAACTCCTCGCCTATGTCGTTTAAGAGATACACGCTCCGTTAGGAATCCCACAACCCCCACTTTTCACCTCATAATATACACCACATCGAAAAACCCTCAGACACGTGTCTTCTTATTATTAATGATGAGTTTATATGCCGAGTATCACATGCCCCAATGAAACCAATCGGGAGATATTGTTATTCAATGAAAAGCAGGTCTACCCCCTTAACACTCCTTTAGAACCTGAATATCCCAAAATCCTTCCTTAGTGGACGCTTTCAACATACAGGACACTTTGTTTTATATAATAGAATTTATTGTGCATTTAACAACTGCAGCCATGTTCAACAGTGTATTTATTATGTTCAACTTACTGCCAAAGGGTTCACATTGACGTCACTAGTTGCCAACATGTTCGATACAAAATACACCACACAACACACGTATTTGAATACCAACATGTCATAGCTCTCGACAGACTGCACCACTGACCGACTGGATGAAAATTACTGATGTACTAAAGTTGGGTAAGACAAATTCATTGGTCTGGACGAAACCATTGGCCAGTACTAGGTTAGAAGACTCTGGACGAGAAGTACTGCTTGCACTACAAGCAAGAAGGTCTAGGGCATATGTCCCAGGTTAGATTCGGGTTTGTATGTAAAGCCTTATTCTTCAATCCTAACCCCAATAACAAATACACAATTACAGGTACCGCAGTAATAAAGCGTTACCTGACATCAGTAAAGCCTTGTTCTCATGGCCTGTGACTTGGCGAGCCTGGTCTGTAGTTCGCCAGACCTTACGCCGTGGGAACGCAAAGACTCGTTATTACTCGGGTTGGCTCGAGGTTGCATGGCCTTTCCAGCGTATTGTCGGTACCTCAAAGACTTGGGGCTAGACGGATGACAAACCGCAGTACAGCTCGAGCCGGCTATAAACCAACCGGCTTCCCTATTTAGATCACGACTTCTATAGTAAAATTCCAGCTGGGTCTGCCATTATCCGCGTGAATTATGCACAAATAGAGTATTGCCAACCCCACACATAACGGTACTAATTGTACAGGCAGTGTTGTAAAACAAAAGACCAAGAATTACTAGGTAGCGCGGCACTGCCGGTCTCGTTAGCCATTTATGCACCCATGGTTTTTGTTACGCACAGAGGAAATAGTCACGCATATGACCGACCTTATGTTGTGGAGTACTTTGTATCTTAATGTTGGCAACACTAATGCGACGTCAATGTGTGCGTCTAGGTAACAGTTGAAGAGAACTCATGCCTTTGACGAATATGGCTGCCGTATTTCAATGAGCAAGAAACAAAAACAGCTATTTACAGTGCACAACTTGAGCAGACTATTAATCATTCATATCATGTCCTGGAATCTGTGAGAAAATAATTACAATTAACGTCAAAGGTCAAGGATTGTTGCTTAGTTTGGCGACATTAATTTGTTATGGATATGAAAACTTAAGAACTGCGGAGTAGAAAATCTGGTTGGTTTGTTCCTCAGTTAAGGGGCTGCGACAACGGGGTCATGTACATGGTGTCCACAGAATTTTCAAAGTCAATTTTCCTGACTTTTCCTGACCCCTTTTCAACAAAATTCCTGACTCTCGAAGTCATCGTAACTTCGGAAAAAAGGTTTATTGAGCAAATATATATATCTTTTTTCATTTGCAGAATTTGCCCAACGCTCGCCTCTTTATTCATTTAAAATAGAAAACAAGTAAATTATAATGCAATAATACATAAATCAAAGTACTTATTGAGGGGCAGATGACCTCGTAGTTCCGCCCTTTAAAACAACAATAATTAACATATAACTAAAGTACTTAATAACCTAAACTATAGTGATGGGGTCACCACACCAACGCCAAAAAAGCATACAAAATAGGTAAAAGATGTTTTTACTATGATGTACTGTAAAAATGGAAACTTACCATAATGTCCAGTGAGTTATTGCTTTTATCTTCAGAGATTAGTTTAACTAGTAACATCAAAATGGCTGTAAAACACAAAATACTGTATGGTTAATATAAAATTCCGGACTTTCTAATACTTTTCGCCATTTTTTCCTGACTCACGCCATTTTTTCACACTTTTTCCTGACTTTTCCTGACCAAAAACAAAATTCCTGACTATTCCTGCCTGTGGACACCATGTGTATGATTAATATAAAATTCCTGACTTTCTAATACTTTATGGCATTTTTTCCTGACTCACACCACTTTTTCCTGACTTTTCCTGACCAAAAACAAAATTCCTGACTTTTCCTGCCTGTGGACACCACGATGTAGCCCCGTGTACTTTGGATGTGTGTAGAATCTGTCTGATAACCGGTGTTAATTGTGATGGCTGTATTAGTGTGTGTATCTGTTTTTTAATTCAAGTAAGGACTGCAACTTTGAATTTTTCAAATAGTTCCTACTTTTGCCGCCAAGCTCCACCGTCAACGACTACTAGGCCTAGTTCAGAACTTAGCTACTAGACGCCACCGCAGTCGGTTCTTGGCAACGTACGTAGAAACCTAAGAGCATTGTTTACATTCCTAACCTATACAATTTAGCTTCATACAGGTGTAATTAGTGGAAGGTTCTTTAACATGCCATAAATCTATGAAATGGGACCGCCGGCTCTACTTTCCCTCCGAAGGAAGGCATACTGGGGGATTTTTAGTAGGATATCTATTTATAAATTTAGTAATTGTACTCGGATCAATCCCCCCAGAGCCAATTAATGAAAATATTAAACTTATGAAGTTTTTAACATTGAATAGAACCAACCTTTGGATTGATGACTTCTATGAATAAGGACTATGAAATCATCATACCGTGTGTTACATGATAATCTGTGTTACCGTCCGTCTGTCCTAAATAACATGTATTAAATTACAGGTGAACGAATAAGCACACTTTCTACCCTCGCTTATCATTTAACCACGTTTCTGTGACAAGCAACGTAATTTATTTAAAAAATCATCAGTTCCTTTTGAGAAATTACAAAATACTGTCTGTATGGAAGCCATGATACTGTTTCCCAAAGAGACGAGAGCTTTATCGTTATTCTTTTGTTCGTGGAATGGCCAGCGATCATCGCTGCCGAATTGCAATGAATTGACGCCAGCGCTGATCGCTGTAGGGAAACCAGTCCCATTTGTTTACATGCGTTCATAAAGCAATGAAGATCCCCAGCGATCATCGTCGTAACCAAACCGTACCTTTAATTCTGCACCAAAATTGCGACAAGGAGCGGTAGAAAATCGGGAGAATGGTGCAGCGACATACTCTAATGGCATAGATAGCTTTGATCCCATTTTCTCAGTGTTGCATTCTTGACAATGTATCAAGTATCTGATAGCAGTGGCTTAGCAGACTAGTAATCATTATATCATGTTCTTCCCCTTATAACCACCACCATCAGTCTTTGATGTAAACAAATCAGGAATCTGTGAGACTACTTACAATTAAGGTCAAGGAATATTGCTTAGTTTGGTGACAATTTGTTTTGGTTATGAAAACTAAAGAACTGCAGAGTAGAAAATCTATTTATAAATTTATTAATTGCACTCTGATTCTATTAGGTATTTGGAACAATCTTGCTATTTTGAAAAGAAGAATAAACAATATTGAAGTATATGACTATTTTTATTATACAGGGTGATTCGCTATGTAGTTTACAACTTCAATAATGTGTAATTATTTATTGGAACCACTTACAGACTTGGTTTATATGTTAATATATTGCAAAATACTTCAAGATTTGACTCACATAGTTTGTAGTTGCACAGTTGTCCGCCACGCGCGCCACCTGTCACCTGTTGGAAATGGCGTCTTTCACTGGAGCGGAAAGAGCGAAGTGCGTGTTCTGGTTTGAAAAAACCAAGTCAGCAATGAGTGTACAGCGGAGGTTTCACACAGAATTTGGCAACGACCCACCCAGCAGACCAACAGTGTACAAATAGCACCAGACATTTACCGAAACAGGTTGTTCTGTGCTACACACAAAGGTGCCAGGCCGCGCACCTGTGACTGGCGATGTGGTGGAAACAGGGAGAGGTTCGTCCGCAGTTCGGAAAAATCGAAACTGGTATCCCTCAGGCCACTGTTTGGCGGGTGTTGCGTCGACATTTGGCCATGAAAGCACACCGATTGCCCTTGGTTCAAGCACTAAGTGAAGCGGATAAACATACCAGACATGAATTCTGTGTTGAAATGATGGATCGCATCAGCCGTGATGAGTCATTCTTGAACAATGTGGTCTTGAGCGATGAATCAACGTTGCACCTTTCTGGCCGAGTCAACACAATTGTCGTATTTGGGGCATGGAAAAACCACATGGGCACAACGTGACAGCCCCAAAGTGAACGTTTTCTGCACTGTTTCGAGAGAAACAATTACCTGGCCGCCACGATCCCCAGATTACACACCACTGGACTTCTTTCTGTGGGGCTGTGTGAAAGATAGGGTGTACATCCCTCCCCTAACTGCAAATCTTGATGAACAGAGAAATCGCATCACAACAGCCATCGCCTGTTACCCCGGAAATGCTGGTTCATACCTAGCAGGAAATCAACTTCCGTTGGGATGTGTCCAGGATGACAACTGGTGCACACATTGAGCCGTAATGGATTTGTCAAAAAAAAAAAAAAACTTTGAGTGTTTTGCTATGTAATGACATATAAATTATGTCTGTAAGTGGTTCCAATAAATAATTACACATTATTGAAGTTGTAAACTACATAGAGAATCACCCTGTACAAAACAAACAAAAAATCAAAAAAAGAGCTATGCTATATACAACTTGAATTACACATTTTAGTAATACCCATGTTGTTGGAATTTTTATGAAAGTAGGCCTAAGTCACTTCATGAAACTCCAGCTTACAATGAAATAGTAAAAAATTCATAATGAGCTTTGTAGCTTCATGAAATGACTTACACTCGCCATCCTATGGTGTAATTTATTTTCATTCATTATATCCTTTGTATGTTGCAGGAGCCCACGGCGAAGCCGCTGCAGGAGTCCACGGCGAAGCAGCCAGAGAGACGCAGATTACCTGCAACGAAAACAACCCATACTGATGATGCCATGGCAGAAAGGGTCGGCTTTTATAAAAAGAGAAGAAGAGAACTGCTGCTAGAGGAACACAGAGTGAAAAAAGAACTGCTGCTAGCGGAGCACGAAATGAAAATATGTTTTTTGAAAGAAGAGAATGAAAGCAAGTTAAGGGAACAAATTTCTAAGAAATTTAGAATTAGATCTTAAATTAAAAGAAAAGAAATTGTCCGAATAGTAACAATGGTAATTAAAATGTTTTTTATACCTGAACTTATTGTTGATGAGTGCTGTCCTGATTGCTGTGTCCTCCCTCCTATCCAATTGATTCACAGCAGGCTGAAGTAATTCGGCAAAAAGGTGCCCTGCGATGACATCATCCTGCGGCATATTGTCCATTGAGTTGATGGCGATGTTGTGTAGAACGAAGCAAGCCACAATGATGGGTGGCACTCGAAGTAACTTCACTCTGATGCCCATACTTAGGCAGGGAAACCGTCTTTTTACTACCCCAAAAGACCTCTCGATTACACATCTTGTTCTTTTATGGGCCACGTTGTAGTTCCTTTCTGCGGGTGTCCGTTCATTGAGTACCGGGGTTAGCAGATAATCATTGCAGCGATAACCGCTATCTCCTACCATGATACTGAGCGGAAATTCTCCCGTTTCAAACTGAGCGTGGACCCGACAGTTGTGAAATATATTACTGTCGTGTGCCGATCCTGGCCATCTTGCCACAACATTTATATATCTCAACTTCGCATCACAGATGGCTTGCACATTTAGCGAAAACCATCCATGGCGATTTCGGAACATTTCAGCATTATCTCCCCCAGGTGAAATTATTGGATTGTGTGTACAGTCTATTGCACCTATAACATCTGGAAAATTTGCAATTTCGTAGGAATCGCTTTTCAGCCTGTCCATTTAATTTTCTTCACGGGGCATTTTAATTAGTTCCACAGCAAGTGAAGCAATTTCTCTTGTAACTCTGTGGATAGCTCTGCATGCTGTGGCTTGATCAATTTTAAACAAATCCCCTACAACAATCTGGAAACTCCCAGTTGCAAAAAATCTCAGTGTTAGGAGAAGCATGTATATTGGCGATAGTGGCATGTTTCGCCGAGTTGTTGCCTGTAGAGGTTGGCGTATCCGTAGCTCCAGATTCCTGACTGTCTCTTTTGACAAACGGAACCTCATACGAAATCTCTCTTCTGTGAACTCCAGAAGAGGGTCCCTTCGTTCTTCAAACACACGAAGTGCTCTTCGACGAACTTCTTGGTCATCATCGGATGAAATGTCTGAGTAATCCGACATCTGAGAAATAAAGAAAAGTTTCATTAAACAAGTTTCTCCACACTGATGCAGGTGCATTTGAAATGTCAAAGCTGTTGTCATTAAGTTAGATTTAGGTTAAGAATGGTGATGACAAGTCTAGTTTCAGAGCACAGACCTACATTTTCAGATTGATGGGTACAGTTGACTCTATAGACACGTCAACAGCAGGTAATGAAAGCTAGTGAAGGTAAGCAAGATCCATTTTTTTCATTACATTGAATTGCGTTGGAATTGGAATTATTGCTTTCTGTGTTTCAATGATTCTTGCATTGTACTTCATTTTCATATACGCTGCAGAAGTGACGCGCCTAGCAACCACATGGGTGCAGCCACATTGGACCCAAACAACTGGTTGCTAGGTTTTTTATACATAGGAAGCTGCATTAACTCTGCGCAGCATCTTGAATATTGTGGATAAAAATGTGTAATACGCGTGAAATAAGGCAAACGCCTCCCGTGAAGATCATCTACAGTGTTGGGGCTACAAAATAGAAGTGAAATTTTATGGATAAAGTACGAGAATTTTGCGAGATAGTATGAATAAAGTTGACCTCACTCCTGAGGCAAGAATTGCATGGCGGGTACTACAAATTGTAAATATTTATCATTTAGTGGATAGAGTATATCTAATATAGAGAGATATTTAGAACATATATGTCACATAAAGGGGTTTTTGGTTCATGTGGGGAGTGTAGTTGTAATTAAATAAGGTTTGTACTGTAAGTATTATAAACGACAACCTACATAACCTTAGAGCTGATTCACTAACACAAATAAATTTTATCCTACAACTTTTCTGAGTGGTGATTTTTCACTTAATTTATTTAAGCTGTGAATTGTGTTTCCAAATAACAATTAGGCCTATCCCAGACTGAAAATTTCTGCCTAAATATGTTATTTTTTGCACTTTCAGAAAACAATTATCATGTAGGCCTACCAGTAGCCTAGGCCTACACCCTGCAACAAAGTTACAGTACCGTATAGTGACATTATTCAAGCCAATGCATACTGCTTATTTCTGAAGGGATGGAGTGGCAAGTCATGTTGTGATTGTTGTGACTATATTTAGAGCTAGGATACGAAAAGTGCCCCATTATTTAAAATGAGGTAGGACGATAGGCCTTAATTGTAGACTTCTCTAACCTGTTAGTGAGCACACAGGTTAGGCTTTGTTAATTTGATTAGTTTTCAGACAAACGCGGCGTTGTGGTAAACACACAGATTGTATTGAAATGCAGTCTTTGTTTCTTCTATAGCTGTCGATGAGATTTGGCCTAAACTCTCATCCAAATATTTTAAACTGTTCCCTTATGCATTGATAGACCTTAAGTTCATTTTATTCGTCACTTACTGGTAGGGCCTACGGTACTTTATTTTCCGTAATATTGGTCATTCATACGGGACGTGATTTACAATATCCAGAAATGTTATATTTTCATGTTTTCACTTAATTTAAGGTAAATATCGTAGGCCACATCTCTACGACTTATGTTCTAAGACTTAATGTGCATTCCGTACGCAATATTTTACAACTTTACCAGACAACTATGTTAAATTACTGTGGAAAATATACTTTTCTATGCTTTCTTGCCTCTGGACATCCATGCATGTACAGTTTTACACGATACAAATAGGAAATAATGACGACTCAAAGACTGAAGCAAGCTACAAGGGAGCCATGTTGTATTGCTCCAGTTGCTTAGCAACGGAGCGGAAGTGACGTTGACTTCGGCAGCGTATTACTATTAAGTTAAGTATTGGATCAGTGTTCATACTGAAAATTGTATTTATAAATTTCAAAAGCAATAACAATACATTTTCTAATTATTTGAGGGTTTCATGTGGAAGTTGGCATTCAAAGTTACAAAGTTCATTCCATTTGATATATCAAGGGTACTTCTGCAATACTAACATCTGTCATTTTTTCATAATCTATGAATTGGATTTTGTATTTTCGTGCACTGAAGTGTGCATATAGGAGTCGTACACTGGCAGAAGCATTAAACATAGATTGATATTTTCCATCACCTAGACAGTTTTTTCCTTCTGTAAAATCTAGAAAGTGTCAGAAGTCCCCTTTCAACATCAAGCGATTCAAATAAGGGTTTATTCTAACTTGCTAACAGAGGCCAGCACACAACACTGAATGATAAAAGGCGTAAGGATCTCCATTAATAACGTGCTATTAAAAATTTAAATTGACTAGCTGCGTGGCTCAGCTGTAACGTTCTCACCCGCTGAGCCCACGATAGCGGGATCGAATCCTGGCACAGTCAGTTGGCATTTGATGGTGCTTCAATGTGAGGGAGCTATGTCAGTAGATATACTGGCATGTTAAAGATCCCTTTTTGGGCAAAATTCTGGCATCCTGGCGTCTCTAAAAGCCGTAGTAGTTAAAAGGGACGTAAAACCCATAACTTTATTAGTATCTAAATATAAACAGCTCGTCTATTGCTTAGATCATAAATCCAATAGATTGCTGATGACGTCACGTTGTTGAAACCAACATCTCGATCAGCTGACTAAAGGGAACTGGGGTAGTTTGGAGCACTGAAATACTACACGTGATGATAGAATTGGGTTATTTGAGTTCTATTCATTACTAAGCCAGAATGGTGTATTACTGTGTCGCGTATGGATGTAAGGGGACGTTTAAAAAAGGATTGGGCAT
The DNA here is from genome assembly GCA_946902985.2 of Meconema thalassinum. NCBI lineage: Eukaryota > Metazoa > Arthropoda > Insecta > Orthoptera > Tettigoniidae > Meconema > Meconema thalassinum. The sequence goes on from OX336392.1 coordinate 284,139,434, forward strand.
TTCTTTCCATACGTATGTTAATTCATTGCTAAATAACCCTAAAATTCTTGACTTAATTACTTGCATTTCTTTAACCTACGTTTCCTCTTAACTCCGAAACATGTAAGAAAAACAATTAAACATGGAAATGCTGGCATTTATTATAAATTATTATAATTTACCCTATCCCATACTCCACTGAACAGGCCTGCATTTATGCTCGACGGTATCAAGTATTTACATGTCCATAGGCCAGACGTTTTTCTTCGTATTTTGTTGAGACTGCTAGTAAATGCATCTCTGAACATAAAAATGCTTTATGTCCCTATGCTGGATTAAATGTAGTGTGAACTACACAATGCAGTCGTCAATCATGTCCAGTGCCAAATTGCAGGTTATGCTACAGATGTGACGGTGTAGTCTTCGATAATAAATATTAAACGTGAGTTATGGACATTGCGTTTGGTTGAGGGAATTTTGAGATTCTTCTAGGATAGGCTACATTGCATCCCTAAATTAGTCAATTCGTAGAATTTCAAAATTCTGGGTTATTTTTGCGAAGGTTTCTATGATTCATGGAAAATGGAATTTAAAAGGAAGCAGTTCATGGATTAAAATATTTTCTTATGTAGCAAATATAATGCATAGTTGTTAAAAACCAACGCTTACTAAATCGATAGACTTCCTTCTTTCCATTTGTCCATGTTGTTTTGTTCACATTCATAAAATACTGAAGTGGAAGGTAACGCTGAATGAGAGCTCATCGTACGATAAAATGTTCTTACGTACCGGTACTGAAATTAGCCAAAATACATTTTCTAATGATGAAAAATAATTTGGGAAATGATGTAGTAAGTTAATAGATTGAACTTGTTTGGAGCTTTCGGGCGTACAATCAAAAATGACCAGCTAGACAAACACATTTCTGTTCAAAAATCAGTAGGCCTAATTCAGAGTTGGATTTGTTATTAAGTATTTACAAGAGGGGATCCTGCATGAATGAGTATTTCAGAACACGACAGCCACTTTTTACACAAACACAATTCTGTTCAAAAATCAGTAGGCCTAATTCAGAGTTGGATATGTTATTAATTATTTACAAGATAGGATCCTGGATGTATGAGTATTACGGAACAAGACAGCCACTTTTAACACCAAATATGTTACATTCTTAAGCTTTGCTACCTTCCGGTACGTAAAGAAACATGCAATGCTTTACCCAATGGCGTATAAATTACGAAAATGTGTGTTTAAACCCTCATTAAAGATAATTTCCCCACATACTCCTATCACCTTCCATTACGAAGTCCTCTGTTTACCCTTTAATCAGCTGATCGAGATGTTGGTTTCACGTCACAGTACAGGCGCAGTGTGGCAATGCGCACTCTATTGTATTTATGCTCGAAGGTCTATTGTGTTGAGCTGTGCATAGGAGTACATAAATTAGCCAAAAATTCCTTTACAAATTATGAAAAATAAATCTGGAAATGATGTAGTAATAAGAGATATGTACTCCTCCGCTGACTATATCCAACCACCATCCTCTTTATAGATCACGACTTGTATAGGAAAAGTCCAGCTGTGTCCGCCATTATGTGCATCAATTATAGTCAATGACAGTATTGCCAACCCGTGCCTACGGTACTACTGTGTATATAAGCGGTACTGTGCCCATTTGATAGTGTGCAGAATGCTGCTACGTGGCTTTTGGTTTTGACAATGGTTACAGCCTAACACTTCCAATCCAATGGTTTTGGAGTTGGAAGAGAGCGGCTGTGGCCTATAGTTAGGGAACAACCCCGGCATTTGCCTGGAAGGAAGATGGGGAAACCACAGAAGACCAACTTCAAGGATGCCGGCGGGCGGATTCAAACCTCCTCGCCTCCCGGATGTGAACGACTGCCAGCAGTCATGCCGTAACGACCACGGCTATCTCACCCGGTTTGTCCAATCCAATGGCTTTCGACAATGGTTTTAACCTGCGGGCCGCGTTAGCTATATATACACCCTTTTTTCACGCACCAATAATCTTGAATTAGTGTGGTGTAATTTGTATCCCACATGTTGGCAACAATGTGTGCACCTTGTTGGCAATTGAATGAGAATCATGCGCTGTCGGAACATGGCTGCCGTTGTTAAAAGAGCAATAAATAAAAACATGTATTTACTTAATTTAGCACATAAGTTCAGGTGCAGTAGTGACCAGGGTTACTAATTGGAATGGTAATGTCCACCAGAAGATGAAACAAGGAAATAAGGTATGTAAAAGCTACGATGATGTCTGATGCAAGTGCAAAAGCCACGTTCTGTTCTCATTCAGAACACCTTGGAGCACCTTAAGATCAACATTGCCAATGTACCAGTGAAAGTAAACCTGTTCTAGTCCACTGGCCAGGTGTAAGTTATAAACATTTGACACCACTCGGCTGACTTACATGTCAAAATTGCAATTCGGGCGCCTTAAACCAGAATTAAATTAATAATGAAAACCGGTCCCCTAGAGTGGTGGCTAACAATTCTAACCACTACACCTTAAAGATTGTATGGTATGCTTGAATACCATATATTCAAATAGCATGGAATAGGCATGCTGTTTTTTTAAATTTTTATGAACTAGCTCAGCCCCGGTTGCGCAGACGTACAGAGGACAGCCGGCGAGCCTCAGGCATGTGCAATTGTTATATGAGTTGTCAGTTCCGCTGAAAGCTAGGCTGTCATCGCGTGTGTGCTCTGCCGGTGAATAATAATGAATGAAATAGACGGTTATCGTAGTTGTATTTTTTTCTAGTACCTTGTGTGCGTGTTGTGCATAGTGGGCTGAGTGAAATACCACCGAAGTTATTCAATCAAAACTTCGTGGCAAATATCTTCACAACCAAACTCCTGAGGTTTCAATATAAAGGAAGGATATACGATCCTGGCGTGTTTCATATTTACGTGGAATAGATAAAACAATACAGGATAGGAAGGAGGGCAGGCCCATAATTTATGAAGCTGCCTGCAATATGTCTCGCATCAATTGCAATATCATTATTCTGTGACTAAGCACTTTGCGTCGCATTGAACTACATGAGATGCATGGCACATCAGCTGTTCGCTGATCTCAGTGACTAAATGCTCCACATATCAAATTCCAGCCTAACTTGTGAAATAACAAGAGATTCATTATGAGAGTTTTATTATGCAGGTCAACAATATCACGTACTATCATGTAAACTGAGGGTAGAATCACTTTTTATGAAATTTTGTACTAATGATGGATCGTAAGAACCACGTTAATGCACATTGTGCGCAATAAAGTATTAATTACGCAGGTCAGCTGAATTAGGCCTACCATATATCCATATCCTTTGCCGGATGCGTTGACCAACTTCTTTTATTTTTAGTAGTGGTCATAATAACAGACTGAAGGTAAAAATTGCAACCAGCCGGCAGAACTGAGAAATGCTCTCAGCATCTCCTTTCAGCAGCTAGTACTAGGGCCTATACTCACTTCAATCTCTAGGTCACCGGCCCAAATCTGCAGTGGTGTAAACAGTGTACGGTAATTGATTCATGGATCCACAAAAGGACTAGAACGGTAGGCTATGTATAGTGAAATGTAGGCCTACGCCACAGGCAGAAAGTAGCAAGAAATGTAGACCTATATAATGTCCCAGAAATAGAGATCGAACATCACCTTTTTGAAGATCATTATTCTGGACATAAATACAAGGCTACTGCTGTAGCCCACCATATTTAACATGTTATAACAATACCTACAATTTAGGCTGAAATATAGCATCTACAAACAATATGATGAACCCTGGACCAACATCGAACTCGCATTATGACAACAAATTTGGCAAGTTTCCTTTCCATACCGTACGGCACAATAAATAGGTATCGTCGATCTTGTGCCTTTGTATTCTATAATGTAGTCATTACATCTTCTGATTATAAAATTAATAGTAACTACAATCAAGTTTAGAGTAGACGCAGCCTTCAAACACAGGCACATAATTGTCCACTACCGAACTGGTAGTCCGTATATAACCTCAAACTTCAAAAACTAGGTCACTGTACGAAATAAGCCAAATTTTCTAGAAAGGTTGTAATTATTGTAAGCTCACCTTGATTGGTTTTTTCGTGCTATTCCTCTTTGATTGATTCCACTGCCTGAAAAATTAAAATTTATAATAAATTATTTGCCAATAGCCTACCGTGTACGTAAGCAAAATATTGGATAAATATATAAATACTTATACAAAAGTTTAATTACTATTGTATAATTTGCAAGTATGCCAACTTACTATTGTCTTGTGATTTCTTCTCGTCCAGACTTAACTTTTCAATAAAATATTATAATATGATTCAAAGGAGATACGTAATTACACGACGTGTGAACTAAGATCAACTGCGATGAACCGAGAACTATCGCCGGTTAAATATGAACTCTGATCAAGACGCGGTGATCTTAGATTAACGTTTATACAACAGAAATTCTGAGTTCAGCACGCGTCAAGATCAGCTGAACCCGTTGAACTGAGATCAAATGTTTTATACAATTGGCCCTAACTTGGGCATACCTTTACAGTCACATTTCTCAGGAAGTTTCCACGGAACAGCCAGAATTGTATGAAAAGGAAGAAAGCGTGTAGTTTAACGTGACCGTTAATCTCGAGATCATGACCCACGGGAGAATTGTATGAGGATAAGGATAAAGGAAGAGATGGATTTGTATGTAAGCTAACGAAAAGTATTCATAGGATACCAGGGATTAGTATAGATCGCGAGTCCCGGCGGCACCAAATTCCCCTAAAACAAAATGGCGGCTTCCGTGACGTCATCAATGACGTCACGAAATACTCCTCTAGCAAGCTTACGGGAAAAGCCTGGGGAATAGGGGGTTTTGGGTGGGGAACAACAAAAAACGTGAAAAACGGGATGGGTATCGCGATCTTTACTTGAGCCCCCCCGCTCAAGTAAAGATCGCGATACCCATCAAAAATTTGCCATTTCAGCTCATTTTCAAGCAATCGCACTACGCAGTGAAAAATAAAGATCGCGATACCCATCACAAATTCGCCATTTCAGCTCTTTTTCAAGCAATCGCGCTACGCAGTGGAAAATTAAGATCGCGATACCCAACACAAATTTGCCATTTCTACTCACTTTCAAGCAATCGCGCTACGCAATGAAAAATAAAGATCGCGATACCCATCACAAATTCGCCATTTCAGCTCTTTTTCAAGCAATCGCGCTACGCAGTGGAAAATAAAGATCGCGATACCCATCGCAAATTCGCCATTTCAGCTCTTTTTCAAGCAATCGCGCTACGCAATGAAAAATAAAGATCGCGATACCCATCACAAATTTGCCATTTCTACTCATGTTCAAGCAATCGCGCTACGCAAATAAAGATCGCGATACCCATTACAAATTTGCCATTTCCGTCCAATTTTAATATTTCACACACACACACACACGGTTTTTGTCAATAGTTACAGCCTCACCTGCCTAGAGGAATTGATTTTTGGTGCCCCTCTGTGGTCACAGCCAAAGGCTGCACCTACCCTCAAACTTCTAACCTTCGTTGCGTCCTATCCAATGGTTTTGACAATGGTTACAGCCTAACCATCCAGACCAATGGTTTAGTGTCAACAGTGCCCCACTAGCTGCCGCACACCTACCCACAGACTTCTAACCTTCGTTGCGTCCAATCCAATGGTTTTGACAATGGTTACAGCCTAACCGCCCAGACCAATAGTTTAGTGTGAACAGTGCCCCATTAGCTGCCGCACACCAACCCACAGACTTCTAACCTTCGTTGCGTCCAATCCAATGCTTTTGACAATGGTTACAGCCTAACCGCCCAGACCAATGGTTTAGAGTGAACAGTGCCCCACTAGCTGCCGCACACCTACCCACAGACTTCTAACCTTCGTTGCGTCCAATCCAATGGTTTTGACAATGGTTACTGCCTAACCGCCCAGACCAATGGTTTAGTGTGAACAGTGCCCCACTAGCTGCCGCAACCACGTCCTCCTCCAGCAATACTATGCGACTTGTGTGGTCGCTTGTTCCATGCCAGGATTGGACTCTTTAGTCACCGTAAACACATCCACAAACTGGACTGAAGGAAGAAGATTTATACTCTGATTCGAGTTAAAGCTGATGATGATGATGAGCTGCCGCACACCTACCCACAGACTTCTAACCTTTGTTGCGTCCAATCCAATGGTTTTGACAATGGTCACAGCCTAACCGCCCAGACCAATGGTTTAGTGTCAACAGTGCCCCACTAGCTGCCGCACACCTACCCACAGACTTCTAACCTTCGTTGCGTCCAATCCAATGGTTTTGACAATGGTTACTGCCTAACCGCCCAGACCAATGGTTTAGTGTGAACAGTGCCCCACTAGCTGCCGCAACCACGTCCTCCTCCAGCAATACTATGCGACTTGTGTGGTCGCTTGTTCCATGCCAGGATTGGACTCTTTAGTCACCGTAAACACATCCACAAACTGGACTGAAGGAAGAAGATTTATACTCGGATTCGAGTTAAAGCTGATGATGATGATGAGCTGCCGCACACCTACCCACAGACTTCTAACCTTTGTTGCGTCCAATCCAATGGTTTTGACAATGGTCACAGCCTAACCGCCCAGACCAATGGTTTAGTGTCAACAGTGCCCCACTAGCTGCCGCACACCTACCCACAGACTTCTAACCTTCGTTGCGTCCAATCCAATGGTTTTGACAATGGTTACAGCCTAACCGCCCAGACCAATGGTTTAGTGTCAACAGTGCCCAACTAGCTGCCGCACACCTACCCACAGACTTCTAACCTTCGTTGCGTCCAATCCAATGGTTTTGACAATGGTTACAGCCTAACCGCCCAGACCAATGGTTTAGTGTCAACAGTGCCCCACTAGCTGCCGCACACCTACCCGCAGACTTCTAACCTTTGTTGCGTCCAATCCAATGGTTTTGACAATGGTCACAGCCTAACCGCCCAGACCAATGGTTTAGTGTCAACAGTGCCCCACTAGCTGCCGCACACCTACCCACAGACTTCTAACCTTCGTTGCGTCCAATCCAATGGTTTTGACAATGGTTACAGCCTAACCGCCCAGACCAATGGTTTAGTGTGAACAGTGCCCCACTAGCTGCCGCACACCTACCCACAGACTTCTAACCTTCGTTGCATCCAATCCAATGGTTTTGACAATGGTCACAGCCTAACCGCCCAGACCAATGGTTTAGTGTGAACAGTGCCCCACTAGCTGCCGCACACCTACCCACAGACTTCTAACCCTTGTTGCGTTCAATCCAATGGTTTTGACAATGGTTACAGCCTAACCGCCCAGACCAATGGTTTAGAGTGAACAATGCCCCACTAGCTGCCGCACACCTACCCTCAGACTTCTAATCTTCGTTGCGTCCAATCCAATGGTTTTGACAATGGTTACAGCCTAACCGCCCAGACCAATGGTTTAGAGTGAACAGTGCCCCACTAGCTGCCGCACACCTACCCACAGACTTCTAACCTTTGTTGCGTCCAATCCAATGGTTTTGACAATGGTTACAGCCTAACCGCCCAGACCAATGGTTTAATGTGAACAGTGCCCCACTAGCTGCCGCACACCTACCCACAGACTTCTAACCTTCGTTGCGTCCAATCCAATGGTTTTGACAATGGTTACAGCCTAACCGCCCAGACCAATGGTTTAGTGTCAACAGTGCCCCACTAGCTGCCGCACACCTACCCACAGACTTCTAACCTTCGTTGCGTCCAATCCAATGGTTTTGACAATGGTTACAGCCTAACCGCCCAGACCAATGGTTTAGAGTGAACAGTGCCCCACTAGCTGCCGCACACCTACCCACAGACTTCTAACCTTCGTTGCGTCCAATCCAATGGGTTTGACAATGGTCACAGCCTAACCGCCCAGACCAATGGTTTAGTGTGAACAGTGCCCCACTAGCTGCCGTACACCTACCCACAGACTTCTAACCTTCGTTGCGTCCAATCCAATGGTTTTGACAATGGTTACAGCCTAACCGCCCAGACCAATGGTTTAGAGTGAACCGTGCCCCACTAGCTGCCGCACACCTACCCACAGACTTCTAACCTTCGTTGCGTCCAATCCAATGGTTTTGACAATGGTTACAGCCTAACCGCCCAGACCAATGGTTTAGTGTGAACAGTGCCCCACTAGCTGCCGCACACCTACCCACAGACTTCTAACCTTCGTTGCGTCCAATCCAATGGTTTTGACAATGGTCACAGCCCAACCGCCCAGACCAATGGTTTAGTGTGAACAGTGCCCCACTAGCTGCCGCACACCTACCCACAGACTTCTAACCTTTGTTGCGTCCAATCCAATGGTTTTGACAATGGTTACAGCCTAACCGCCCAGACCAATGGTTTAGAGTGAACAGTGCCCCACTAGCTGCCGCACACCTACCCACAGACTTCTAACCTTCGTTGCGTCCAATCCAATGGTTTTGACAATGGTTACAGCCTAACCGCCCAGACCAATGGTTTAGTGTGAACAGTGCCCCACTAGCTGCCGCACACCTACCCACAGACTTCTAACCTTCGTTGCGTCCAATCCAATGGTTTTGACAATGGTCACAGCCTAACCGCCCAGACCAATGATTTAGTGATAACAGTGCCCCACTAGCTGCCGCACACCTACCCACAGACTTCTAACCTTCGTTGCGTCCAATCCAATGGTTTTGACAATGGTTACAGCCTAACCGCCCAGACCAATGGTTTAGAGTGAACCGTGCCCCACTAGCTGCCGCACACCTACCCACAGACTTCTAACCTTCGTTGCGTCCAATCCAATGGTTTTGACAATGGTTACAGCCTAACCGCCCAGACCAATGGTTTAGTGTGAACAGTGCCCCACTAGCTGCCGCACACCTACCCACAGACTTCTAACCTTCGTTGCGTCCAATCCAATGGTTTTGACAATGGTCACAGCCCAACCGCCCAGACCAATGGTTTAGTGTGAACAGTGCCCCACTAGCTGCCGCACACCTACCCACAGACTTCTAACCTTTGTTGCGTCCAATCCAATGGTTTTGACAATGGTTACAGCCTAACCGCCCAGACCAATGGTTTAGAGTGAACAGTGCCCCACTAGCTGCCGCACACCTACCCACAGACTTCTAACCTTCGTTGCGTCCAATCCAATGGTTTTGACAATGGTTACAGCCTAACCGCCCAGACCAATGGTTTAGTGTTAACAGTGCCCCACTAGCTGCCGCACACCTACCCACAGACTTCTAACTTTCGTTGCGTCCAATCCAATGGTTTTGACAATGGTCACAGCCTAACCGCCCAGACCAATGGTTTAGTGTGAACAGTGCCCCACTAGCTGCCGCACACCTACCCACAGACTTCTAACCTTTGTTGCGTCCAATCCAATGGTTTTGACAATGGTTACAGCCTAACCGCCCAGACCAATGGTTTGGTGTGAACAGTGCCCCACTAGCTTCTTTACTTTTTTTCTACGTAGCGCTATTGCTTGAAAATTAGCAGAAATGGCAAATTTGTCCGATCATTACTTTTTCTGCGCGGGCGAAAATTTTCCATTTCACCTAATTTTCAAACAATCGCGATACACAGCAAAACATCCATGGGATGTTGATCCTTCAACTACCAGAAGCACTGTAATAAGCATATGAAGAAATACAACACTTACCCCATTTGACACCGGAGTCCAACAGCAACTTCATTAGGTGTAATTCACATGCACAGACACTGCCTTCTTACATACACACTACCAACCATCAAAAATACCACAATCACTATAAATATACCATCCACATTACGGTATACCATACCTAAATCTTATTTTAATTTATTTTCGCAACGCATAAGTATCGCAACCGAGCATTTCAAAATCTCCCCGGCAACTAAATTTCAAAATGGCGCCTGACAAGCAAGGCGCATATCAGCTGGCGCACATGAGCTGGCCAATCACAATCGAGAAAATGAATTTCAACTCACCAATCAGGTAAGTATTTTTAACACGTCATAGGTGACGTCATTGAGATCACCAAAAGCTCACTAAACCCCGGGACTCGGGATATATACTACAACCGGATACCATGTGTAAGGTAAGACTGGAATTTTTGCCTCGATAGTGTGTTGAAAGAGTTGCACTTCAACCGATCACACTGACAGTGTGATTCATGTGTATATGTTGGGGGAGGAAGCATCATTGGAGTGTATGTAGATGACATGATCATAATGGGAGATGAAAACAAAGTGTGTGATTTCAAGAAAATATTCTCTGAAATACTTACTGCAAAAAAATTGGGTAAGGTTACTGAACTTTTGTCAATGCATGTGTGTCAAGGTGATGGTACATTATTCATAAACCAATCACTGTACATCAAGAAATTGTTGTCAGAGTGTAATATGACAGACCCTTTAGTGCTGCACTATCCATGATAGAGGAAGTTGATAAGCCATTTGAAGATGATCGCTTTTATAGGAAGGTTGTTGGTAGTTTACTGTTCATCGCAAACAACTTCAGATGTGACATTGCTTTTGCTGCCAGGGTCGTCAGTCAGTCGTGAGCAGGTCATGAGCTGAGAGCTGTATTGCTCTGTAGTCGTGAGTGTAGATAGAACAAGCTGGTGTTATGTGGTGGACGGTAATGTGTAGCTTAACAGTTGTATTCACATATGGTATAATAAACTGTATGCATTAACACTAAATCTATAATTCCATGCCCTATCAACAAAGAAACCTGACAGATACTTCATCACTGCAGCCAGTTTCTTAATAAGGCTTTCCATACATAGGCCTACACGAACCTAATCTGTGGCTTACACCCCAGATCCCCTTACTTGTAGCACAAGCAGTAATTTACTTGTTAATAAGACTTTCCAGACATACACTATGTGTTTTAATGAGAAAGGTTGTCACTAAAACTTTGTTTCATCCTCCGACAAATACGTCATAGGTGACGTCATGGAGGTCACTAACATCACACTAAACCCCGGGACTCGCGATATATACTACAACCTTAACTTCTGTTACCACAGCGTGTGGTGTAGACTTCACGTACAATAGATCCCAGGAACTTGCATTATGATTACAATAACATCAGCAACTGCTCACTGCTAAAATAGGAAATATTTAAAACAGGAAATATAGAACCAATGATCACCTGTAGTTGATGTTCAGATTTGATTGCCCAGTTTTTATCTTCGTACTTAACACCAGACTCATCCAACAGATTATAAGAGGGTGACAGGTCAATTGATTCCTAGCAAGGATTAATCAAGTATGAGCCAACGTAAAACATGCAGACAGAATAACTGTACTATGTTATGTGTAAAAATAAAATATTAAACGTCCTGGTTAGGCTACAATTTGTTAGCAGGCACATCACTAAGATTGCTATGTTACACGATATACATAATAAATACAACTTACAAAATTAGGGAATTGATCTGCTTGAGACAGCCATTCTGGCTCCCTCTTAATGACGGTTTGTTGTTTTTGCTCCATAATGTCTGGCCAACTAGGACACACGAAGTGCCCTTAAGGATTATAAGAAGTCACACTTATACCAGTGCGGTACGCCAAATCATTATCATACATAACACATCAAATGAGGTAATTTCAGAACTCAGAACTCAACTAGGACTACAGTAATTAGAATATAACACTCCGGGTGCACAGTGAGGAGAAGTGGTTTTTTTTTTTTTTTTTTTTTTGTAGGTTAGGGAATGGGCATAGCACGGATGCTCTGGACCCAGTCGCAGCCCTAAAAAATACTGTTACACGTGAAAAGTATCCAATATTTGAACTATAAACTACTGGAAAATTGTGAAACAGATATACAAGGACACAAATCTTCACACCAAGCGACGTATCTTAGTGACTTACTACTTGAACACAAACATGACATCGTCACACGTAAGGGTATGGAAATTAAAAAGTAAGGGAGCATTCGTGTAGGAAGCTAAGGAAGGCATGAATAACAGAAGGAATAGGAGTATGAAGGAGCACGGAAATGTGGAGAGGGAGGGGGAAACCTAAAGAACGCAAAGTATGTAGAAATGGGACTCGTTGAGTGTCAAATATAGGGCATTGAAAAATTAAATGATTAATAGTACCGATTGCCTGAGAACAGTCGCAGAGAGCCGAAGGACGAAGCTTACAGCGGGCCATATATACCGGAGTCAAAGCATGATGAAAACGTAAACGGATAATCGTAATAATATGCCGTCGAGTGTAGGATCCATTATAAAACCAAGGGTGTCTAGGGATAGTAGGTTGAATTCTATAATATAACCTGGCTTTTGTGCGTGTATAATCCTGCCATTGGTGTAACCAAACATTAAGTAATTGAGATTTGAGAATGGGGAGATAATCTGAGGCGGGGGTAGCCACATTCATCAATACAGCATGACCCAAAGCCGCATCCTTGGCCGCTTTATCCACTAATTCATTCCCCGAGAGGTTGGCATGGCCGGGTATCCAAGAAAACACTATCTGAAAGCCCGAATGATATAGGTCATGCGTTAATTGTACAATATTAAATATATACCAATTATTCGTAGTTTGGACATGTTGTAACGCCTGGAGGACACTTTGAGAATCAGATAGAATTAATGCTTTAGTGATGTTATTCCGTTTAATATATAGAAGGGCTTGTCGAATAGCAAAGGCTTCAGCCGAAAAAATAGAGAGGGTATGCGGTAATTTAAAAGAAGCAAGATAAGATAGAGAGGGGATATAAAAAGCAGCACCTGTATTCGAAGGAGAGGGAAATTTTGATCCATCTGTATAAATTGTCGTATATTGTTGATGATTCAATGCAAGATTATATACATATTTGCGGGCAATCGTAGGGGTAAGCATAGAAGACATACGAGATACATGCGAGGAATGTCTCACTACATCAGGTTGAAACATTAATACCGAGAGCGGTGCATTATAACAAATGGGTTTTCGTGTTTGAAGAATTTGTGGGCGAAAACCCGAAAGCTCTAGATAAGCCAGGAGAATAGAGGGGGGTGCATAGCGTTTGAATAAACTTTTTTGATGATATTCAGAGAGAAGTTGTAGTTTGGGAAGAATGGGTGTTGTTAATAGTGCCATTTGTCGTAGGAGATATCGTGAAGACAGATAACGTCTCCGAAGGTGAAGCGGTTGCTCTGCCGCCTCGACGAGAAGAGCTTGTGTGGGGGTGGAAGAAAGGGCCCCGAGAACAATTCTGAGGGCGGAAAATTGTAGTTTATCCAATTCATTGAGGCGTGTTTTCGGCATGACGTCATAGTAGTGACTACTGTAATCAAGGACAGATCGAAGAAGATTTCTGTAAAATAACAATAATATCTGAGGATCAGCTCCCCACTTACGACGAGTTAATGACCGTAAGATATTTAATTTCTGGAACACATGAGCTTTTAAGTGAGATATTTGAGGCGTCCAGATCAACTTATCATCTATAATGAGTCCTAAATATTTTGTATGGTGTACAATAGGAATGGTACCCTGATTATAACGGATAGGCAACCGGTCACACACCCGTTTATGAGTGAAGAGCAAAGCCGCATTTTTGAGCGGAACAGTATCAAGGCCATGTGAGAACAGCCATGAATGTAATATCGTGAGAGCACGTGACATGATCTGCCGACACATATTTATATCAGAATGGGAACAATATAGGAGTATATCATCAGCATATTGTATTAGGCGGACATGAGGAAGTAGAAAGCCTCTCAATCTCACTAGTATAAATAAGGTATAAGATTCCACTCAAAATATCACCCTGCGGCAAACCAGAAGACGAATACCTGTAATTTAACCCAGTAGGAAAGTTGGAAAGTGTGATATGCCTTCTTCGGAGAAATGCCGAGATGATTTTAATAAAACTGTTCGGAAATTGTTGTTGGTGTAGTTTTTGCAGTAAAAGGACGGTATTCACATTATCATAAGCCCCTTTAATATCTAAAAAGACTGCTAATGTTGAGTGTTTACGGCAAAGTGACAACATGACATCAAGAAGAAAAATATTCAAGGCGTCGGTAGTAGATTTCCGTTTAGCAAAGGCGTATTGAGTTTTCGGAAACAGATCATAATATTCTAAAGTCCATACTAAGCGTGTCAACAGAATACGTTGGAATGTCTTCCTAATACAGGACCCAAGATGTATACCACGATAACTTCCTGCTAAATCCGGATTTTTCCCTGGTTTTAAAATAGGAACTACTAAAAACTCATTCCAATCCTCGGGAACATTGCCGGAGGCTAAGACGGCATTAAAAACATCTATTAGAACTTGTTGTGCATTATTGGGGAGACTCTTAATGACGTGGTATGAGATATAGTCTGGTCCAGGTGTAGTAGATTTTTTTTGTGATAAGGCTGATTGAAATTCGGAAACAATAACCGGATGCAAAAGACAAGAAAACATATGGTTGTGTTCCAGGGATGGAAAGATAATTTCTTGTTCTACAAATTCAGGAGTCATCGTGTGATAAAATTCTACTGACTGATCATAATTCAAACGATGCAGACTTGGACCTAAGTGGCGGCGCGATAAGGTTTTTAACACAGTCCATATTTGAGTAATGGGAGTCTGGTGATGTATATGAGAGACGTATTCTCTCCAAGCCGATCTTCTTTTATCATTAAAAGACTGCTGGCATTTTGCAACAAACTGTTTATAATGGCGATAAGTATACGGAGTATTGTACGTTCTAAAAAGTCGTAATAAATGTTTGCGTCTTTTCACCATTCTCGTACATTCCTCGTCCCACCAGGGTAGTAAGGACCTGCTCTTTCCAGAGGTGCGTGCATTGGGAATTAACGGATGATAGGTGTCAAAATAGCGAACAATGTAAGTAAGTAGCAAATTATAGGAGGAACGAATCGGGGGAGCCGTATTACAATAGTGCTGTTGGATATAGGTGAAAAATTGAGCTGAATCAAAACTTTTGAAACTCCTAGTAAAAACCGGAGTATGCAAGGTATTACTAGGACGAGGAGCCGAATCAAAGGTCATCAAGATCGGATAGTGGTCACTTTGATGTAAATCAGGGGTTGTGTGCCATATAATTCGGTGGGCCAGAGAAAGGGAAACAAACGTTAGGTCAACCGCACTGGGGGCCTGAGCAGGAGGAGAAATACGAGTGGGTGAACCATCATTTAAAATCTGGAGATGAAACTGCTGAGCAGTGGTCATGATATTCCTACCCTTGGGTGTTGTGCGGACACAACCCCAGTCGGTATGATGGCCATTAAAATCCCCACCAATAATGTGGGAGGTGAAGGAATTACAGTAGGAAAAAAAGGAATACCATTGTCGGAAATTACCTTTGACAGCCGGAGGAATATACAAATTAGTGATATGTAGGGAGGCAACAGTTATAGTTATCACATAGGTTCTGGGGAGAGGAAAAAGAAATGGGGTAACTTGGTACGAAAGTCTTTCATGGATTAATGTTAGGACACCACCACATTGCGGTCCATCTTGGCGCTCAATATTATATCGTGGAACGTGAAAAGATAAATTTGGGGCTAGCCATGTTTCCTGGATGAGAATGATATCAGGGGTGTACTCTTGGATTATAAGTAATAATTCATGTCTCTTGTTTTGAATGCTACGTGCATTCCATTGAATAATTTTCATGTTGAGGTAACAGAAGTACCAACAGATTGTAATATTTTACTAGAAGACGGTCGGGTTTCAGCAGGAAAGGATAAGAGTGAAATCTTCTCATAAATATTTTTAAGTAAATGGGCCCATTGGACATTGGAACCCAATAGTTCCATTAAATGCATAACATCCTCTGTAATATCTTGAGGCACACCCTTGGCGGGAGGCATTGTAAGTGAGGGAGTGGGAGTTGGCCCCACCTGGGACGGTTGCAATGAAGCAGAAGGGGGCACATAGCCTGAGGCTTTGTCCCCATGGAGAATGGACAAATATGCAGGTCGGTCATACCCCAAAGGGGAAATGACCTTAGGGGGGCTCGTGACGATCGTGGTAAACTTGCGTTTCTTCTGTACAGAATTCGGTGTAAGAGAAGCTTGCTGTGTAAGGGGGGGAAATTGCTGCGGGACTGAAAGGGGTTGAAACGGATGTCCTGATAGGGAATGGAGAATTTCTTGATACGTTTTATTTTCAGTGCACATCCTAGTTTTAATGTCAATTTGTTTTGCGTGGTACTCACACCTCGGTGAGCCACTCATATGATTTTCATCGCAATGTACACAGCGCACCAGAACCTGAGTACATTGAGCCGTTTCATGTCCTTGGGCGCAACGCCCACATCTTGGTGCCCGAGCTCTACAGTTTTGTCCAGTGTGCCCATATCTTTGGCATCTATTGCAAATAATAGGGCGAAAGATGAAAACCTGCACTTCTAACATCACATGAAATATAGAAACATGGGTGGGCAAAGTTTGAGTTTCAAAGACAATCTTCACCGTACCTGTAGGTAATAAGTCGACCTTCCCATCCGTGACTTTTCTTCTGTTCATGCGTTGAATTTTTACAATGGGGCAAGGCGCCTTCAAATATTGTAATATTTCATCAGTCGAGAAAGAAGTGTCAACCCCGCGGATCAGACCCACTCTATGTATATTAACTGAGGGAATGAACGCCTTTAAGCTTTTTTCCGTGAGCAGTGGGTGCTGAAGAAAGTTATTGGCATCCCGGGAGGTTCGAAAGGTGATCTGAATTCTATTCCTACCTTTGCGGTGGATTTCTTGTATCCCAACAATCTTACGTTCGTAAAAAAGTTTACCGAGACCCATCGGATGTAAATTACCTATCCTGTTGGTGGGATCAGAAGATTCCACCATGACATAATATGGTCCAGTATGGTGCTCATAATACATGCGGGGTGACTCATTCACAGTAGGTGGTATGACGGGAGCTATAGAGAGTGGTTGTGTAGGTCGTGTATCAGTCGAGGGAATCAGAGGTGTTACATTAAGGACAGGTGCCGTGAGATCAATGACTTCTGTAGTAAAAAATTCCATCCCTTCCTCGGGAGGACGCGTATCTTCACCCCCTCCACTATTATCACCCATGTTGTCGTCAGAAGAATGGTATGTGACTGACCACACAGGAAGGAAACACACACACTAAGAAACAAAATGGTAGGACACACAAAAACTATTGGATACTCTCACCAACAAGTATTGCTACGGAGCAGGTACACGTCAACCGTCACACTCGGAAGGTCACACGATACTGGAGAAGTGGTTAACGGTACGATGGCGCTCGACTTTATACTTTAGGGCAAAGAGAATATAATACCAGAGTCCCAGCTCCCATGTTAAATAATTTTCTTAAATCCGCCCATAATCCGGCTTCAAAAAAACAATCATTTCTCTTCGGTAGGGGAAACATAAGGAACTAAATCCCTAAGATATCAGCTTATTTTTATGAATATTACACAGAGCTAGTCCGTTTGTGGATCAATTAACATTAATAGCTACTACCTTCGACAATATTAGCTCTGACAAAATGTATCACAAGCAATCAACAATATACTGATACATTATGGAATTTGTTGTCCACTTTGTAATGTTGGTAGTGAACGTACTTATGCAGCTATATATTTTGATAATTATAATAATGTATTGACGTTAGTTCATCAACTATTCACCGTAAAAATCAATTATCTAACACGTTTTATAAGTTGAATGCTATAAAATGAAATATCGAGTCATGTCTGCTAACATAACCTCCAAATTCCAGAACATCCCATACCCGCCCCCCCTTTTTCGCCCTAACCTACATAACCTCCAAATCTGACTATAGAATAATATAATCACCCCCACCCCCTACCTGCTATCCTACACAGGTTCCAAATTCCTGTTTGAACCCCATGACCCTCTTGGAAATGTGATATGAGAAGGAAGGAGAAAGATAAATGAAAACCATAGGTGATTGAAACATTTTTTTAAAATTATTATTTTGCAATACACAATGTAGAAATAAAATAATTGTATAGGTCTAGTATAGAAAGAACGACACTATTGAAATTGCGTTCTCGTCCATTTCTGCTCTTGCAACTTGCTGTTCACCTGGATCCAGTGGACAGATCTGTAAGAATACAAACATCAAGCAATAAATACATTAGATGTGGAATGTAATTTATAAGACACTAGACATGGAAAAATGCAGGTTAAGCTTCTCAAGGAAATATTCTGTAAATGGGCATGGAGGATTTCAGTTATTTCAGCGATCTATTTTGACTGCAATCCAATATTCTTGTTTTACATTTATTAATTTTCATCATTAATTCTTTCCTCAAGACAGAATCCATACCATTTAAAAACTCATTCAAATCCTCTGGTGTGTCAGCTAAGATGACGATATCAGCAAATCTCAGAGTTGAAATTATTTCTCCTTGAATCTTTACTCCTACTTTGAATTTTTCTCCAATTTCCTTCATTGCTTGTTTAATGTATAGATTGAAAATGCCGGCCCAGTGGTGTTGGGGTCCGGAGGCCCCGGGTTCGATTCCCGGCTCTGTCAGGGATTTTAGAAACTGACGTGAGTGCTGGAACAGGGTGCACTCAGCCTCGTGAGGACAACTGAGTAGCTGCCTGACAGTGAGGCAGCGCCCCGATCACAAAAACCAAGATTAACGGCCGAGGGGACCCGATGCGTTGATCACGCATCACCCCAATATCTGCAGGCCAAATGGCTGGGCAGCGGTCGTTTGGTAGGCTTAGGCCCTTCATGGGCTGTAGAGCCAGTTATTATTATTATATAGATTGAAAAGTATGGGTGATAAGTTGCAGCCTTGCCTTACACCTTTCTGAATACCAGCTTCTCTCTCATGTCCTTACGCTCGAATAACTGCATATCCTAAGGAGCACAAAACGTGCTACACCTTAAAACAGTAGGCCTATTGGTATGGCACAAAAGTACAGTATATTGAAAGGTATCCCTTGTTCATAAATTTACATGTGTCAAAATTGTTTGGTATCCTTTAAACATGAGTCACTTTCAGTGATCTCAGGAGTAGCCTACATATTGAGACTCATGTCCTAAAGGTCCTGGGTTTTATTGCAAACAAATAATTAATTCTAGTCTGTTTGGAACATGCAAAATTGAGACGTGTTTGGCTTAGTTCACACCACAATCATCGACTCAAATGATGGTTCCTAAATTAAGGCCATGATTGCCTCCTTCCCAATCCTAGTCTCATCTACAAATATGCATATACCACTACATACAACCTATACATACAGTTACCGGGAAGGTAGCTCTGTACTTCCCCATCCCACTCTCCCGGTATACTACTGAAACTTAAAACATTTGCCACACCGAGTGTGTCTGTTTCTGATTGTGACAATCTACTGTCACACACGTCGATGTTCTCAGATAGAGAAGTATTCGGCTTGCTTCCTGCACCACTCTACACCTACCTCCTACCTCTCAAGGTCAAGTGCACAGCTGAATGCTGGCATCTGTACACAAGTTGATATGGCTAATGGTGGCAACATTCAAGCAGCAACAACAACAATACTTGATAACATGGTTTTGCAGCAGACACCAATGTCCATCCAAGTTAAAACAGCTCACTGATGATTTGTTCTGAAACAGTTATTTCAATGCTCCCAATAGTAGGCATTTATGTTGTTTTGACAACCTTGACATGAACATTTTCAGGAATACTGTATGCCAGCCATCCTAGTTTCTTATCTGGGTGACACATTAGTTATGCAGTTACAAGCTGAGGTATCTATGACATAAATGTCAAGAAATATGGATCCATAGTAAGTTACAACTATTGTATTATGTAACATATCAACGTGAATATTTAACGGCTGGAGAAAAATATAATTCGATAATAAAATAACATCCAAGTAGGCATTCACACAATTGGCCTCAATAAGTAAGCATCAAAGTTTGATCATACCAACATGTATTTCTCATTTCAATAGCCTGGGACATAGTGTTCATCAGCCTGAGGAACTCGGGTGTATCACTTTTCTGTGATGAGTGTAGTAGTATATGTAAATGTATTTGGGACAAGGATGAAATAGTGCCCCAGGATTTGAAATAAGGTACGGTACAAACCCAGCATTTGTCTCAAGGGAGTGTCGAAATTTCACATTTATGATAGCCTCTATCAATGCCAGGATAAACCGTTGATTTCTCGACTTACTGCAGGTGCCTATCACGACCACAGTGCATGACTTAACGAGCATGGCTGCGCTGCAGGATGTCATTCCAACTGAATGGTATCATAAATTGAAAGAAAAAAAGATTTTTAAACGTCTCTAAAGACTGTCATCGGCTCTAAGAATATGTCATTAATTGTGGAGTTTACCAGAACCGGAACCAAACGAGAACGTGGTAGATTATTGAGCATATACCATTCACTTACTTTCTGGGAGTCATTAAGAATTGAAAATACTGTCAAATATCACTGCTTCATACTAAATAAACTGTCAAATATCACTAATATACAGTCAAGAAGGTTTTTATTTGTAGCTCGTTCGCCGACGGCAGATGTTTGTGGCCAAAAAATCGACGTAATATTGCGTTGCTAACATGTCACACAACACACATAACTTTGTAATTATGTGAAAAAAGAAATGATCGGCACAACCATGGGCTTGGATAAAGATTATTGATGCATGACTACCCCCACTGTGCGTGACAAAAACCAGGGGTGAGATCTTACTTACCTAACAATTATTGGTCTAGGCGAAAACCATTGGTCAGATGGATGCGATATAGTACCTAATGCGTGGGGTTGGCAACACTGTACACGATGCTAAAAATGGCGTAGTCAGCTGGAATTTCATCTCTATAGGTCGTGATCCTATTTGGCATGGCTGGGTGAGTTACAGACAGCGGAGGAGTAAACATCTATTACTATAGGCCTATCATCTCCAGATCCCACTACTACAGATATCTTGGCTAATTTCAGTAGTTTAAGAATTTTTTACTTCGGTTCAGGTAAACTCCACTCTTAACGAATATGTCTCCGAAATAATCTTCATTATTAGAGTTGAAAACTCTAGGAAAACAGACTGTTACTGAACCTGAAAGATTCATCACTCCATGGAAGTGTTCCATATGCCTCACCGCTGACTAGCATACACATTGCTGCAAGTGCCCTTCAACCCAGAGGCAGAAGTGATAGCCAGCTAAGGATGCAAGTGAAATAATGTCCTCTTCGGACTAAACAGGATGAAAGCAAAGACAGTAGGCCTACAGATAAGGGTTTACTAGCATTATTAGTTAGAATCACACAGGTTAATTCCTTAGGAAGCAAAGAGGACAGGTGAATGGTTTAGGCCTACAGGTTCTCATTCTCTCTCACAGTGAACCTTTAGTTAGTAAGTTATTGTTGTTTTAAGGGGGCGGAACTACGAGGTCATCTGCCCCTACAGTGAACCATTGCCACACACAAATGCCAGCCATGTAGTACTGCTCAAATAAGCACTATACAAACTTACATGATAGAATGAGACCTGCAGAATTATATTATTGGTATAACACACTCCAGAAAATTGGATCGAGAGCATTTCAAAACTACAACTGGCGGCGTTCCA